>OX352299.1:12912362-14177562 GCA_947086415.1 Pammene aurita
AATAACATCACAGAATAACTAATAGTACTACCGTACAGAAAATTCACTCCTTCACAAAAGGCAGATTTAGGTATAAAATTATACCTATACTCGCCGCCTGCAAGCAAAATTTAAACCGCGCACGAACCGTGAATCTTCTTTGCGCGCCGCAGTTTTATGATCGAGCTGTGAGGGTTTTTGCACCTATACCTACTGATTTATTATTTTTAAGATAAATATGTAGGAATTACAAACGTTGACTCTGTAAACATACATTTTTTATCCGGAGATAGTATGTCTGATTCTCACGGAAGTAGGTGTAGGTATGCCACAGCATTTCAGCAGTATTTGAAAATATGTCGGTCAGTTCCTAATATTGTTTCTGAGCACCAATATTATATCTTTTATACGGATTAGATCGAGGTTTAGGTTTCGAAGCCATTGTGTATTTTCAATTTTGCGCGAGCGCCACGTGACACGACTATCGTGCCAGCCGAGCGGCAGCCCACTGCCATGCGCCTGCCCGGGAGGCGCGCCGGCCAAATGTACCTAAACAGCGTAGTGACACCCCCCTGATATGATAACATTATGAACAAGTATTAAACTCTATTTCTTTGCTTTATTGGATACCTATAACAATTGCTGTTATTTAAAAATATGAGATCTTAAAGTAGGTTAGATTTGACTTGGCCAGTTTTTATGAGAATTAAAATATATATATATATATATGTTGAATAACTTTATAAAATTACTGATGTAATGAAAACTGGCCAAGTCAAATCTAACCTACTTTAAGATCTCACATTTTTAAATAATAGCAATTGTTATAGGTATCCAATAAAGCAAAGAAATAGAGTTTAATACTTGTTCATAATGTTATTTTGTTCCTATAAATACATACTTGGATTTTGCATAGAACTTGGCACTTATTTAGATCTCCATTCTTTTTGCGGCGAAGCCCACAGCCAAGCATAATTTTTGTATTGAACTTGGCTCTCCTTCTTTACATTTATGTTTTTGGTGGAAAATCATTACTTTTTGTAAAGAAAACTAGGCAGGTATTGAGATAACTAGTTTCAAATATCTGCTTGTAACGGTTCCAACGATACAATGAAAAAAAAAATTGTATGGGGCCCCCCTATTTTTCAACTTTTTTTTATTTTTAGATTTTTTCCTACGCCTACACACAATTACCGAGCTGGATTCCAAATTTCATCCTTCTAGATCGTCTGGAAGTAGGTTAGATTTAGGTACTATATGTCAGTCAGTCAGTCAGTGCTAAAATTTACGACTTTTTGACCTTCATATCTTTATAACCGTTTGAGCTAGCTTCATAAAATTTGGGCTTCTAGATGTCCTTATGGATATAATTAAATACACGTAGTTTTATGTGTTTACGTTAAAGAGGTTTTGAGTTATAGAAGGGTCATAAGTGGCACCAAGTGGTTCGTGTAATATACTCTTGGCGCTGGCTAGCCAGTTCCTTTACTTGAACTTGGCTTGACACGCTGCCGCGTGTCTAGATATCCTCTTCGATAATTTTGTCTAGGTTGAGAATGTCCCTCCCACTTAGCGCACTACTCCTTGTACGTTAAGGTCTTTCCGTAGGGCGGGGTCAAGTTGACGTTCTGCACCAGTTCGTTTAGTTGGCGCAGTTGCCGCCAAACCTTGCAGCATGTTCGTGTAGTCTTAATACTGTAAGTTAATCTAATAATCTTACCTCTTCGATAATTTTGTCCAGGTTGAGAATGTCGTTGGTGAAGCACTGCCCCTCCCACTTAGCGCACTCCTCCTTGTATGTGAAAGTCTCTCCGTTGGGCAGGGTCACGGTGACGTTCTGCACCAGATCGTCCAGTTGGCGAAGTTCTCTCCACACTTCGGCTCGCAGCATGTTCGTGTTGTTGTCTTTGGGAACGATTATGGTTCGACCGAATCTGCCTGTAATAAAATACAATTTATAAAATACCTATATGACTTTAAAGCCAGTTGTTTTGCAGATTGATACCAGCGTCAGTAACTCTGAAGGCATGCCAGAGCTGGATTGTCTTACTTTTGCTAGAATACTATCAGGATCGTTTTACGAACTTTTATGATTGCAGCAGAATAGGTATCAGTTACATAGTACAATATGCCTGGTCGATACCATATCGTCATTGCAAGAGTTCGAAGGACAAAGCAATTGGTTGAATTTGGACGATTGGTTAAGATTAACAGATCCGTGTTCAATTGGATGTACATTATGCCGACAACGTTAAGGATATTTATGCTTAAGTGGAATAGTGCGTGTGTGAGGGGCCGAAAGTATTTTTAGAAGTAAAAATCTTTCGTTATGTCGGAGTAGTTTATTCAACCAAAACAAATCCGCATTTATTGAGTCAATACCTAGTACAACTCCATTGAAAACGGAACAGTATATGTAGTAATATATAAGTATATGTAGTTAGGTACTACTATGAGTAAAGTCACCGGTAATAGTATCTTCCTACACGAAGGTCGAAAAATATGTGACACGCTCTTATTTGTAGGGCCATAAGAGCGCGTCACATATTTCTGCGGCCTTCGTGTAGGAAGATACTATTGCCGGTGACTTGTTGTTGTCACTAAAAAAAAAAGTGGACTTTTTGTCCAAAAATGTTTGTGACGAAAATGGTGGTTCAGACTACATTTTATTTACACACCTGCTCTGGTTATCCGTCCAACATTAAACCTGTGTGAATAATTAACTTTAAAGTGTTCTTCAACTATCCGCCTCTCGTATTTGCCCTGTCCGCTGACCGGCGAGAACAGGTACTCAGGGTCCATCTCATAGTTGATCCTCTGGTAGCCGGTGACCATAAGGAGGGTCAGCAGTACTGGGATGATGATGAAGTAGCCAGGGTTGCGGCCGACCACCAGGCCAAGCTTGTAGAACGACCGGTTCAGGATGTCGTCGACGAATGTCAGTTTGCAACCCATCTGGAACAATGTACGTTTTTCTATTAGAAATTACTAAATAAGGTTAAAATAACAAATTGACGTGCGGTACAATATAAAATATATAAATAAATAAATATTATAGGACAATCTTACACAAATCGACCCAGGCCCACAGTAAGCTCAATAAGGCTTGTGTTATGGGTACTAGACGACTATATATATAATAGATAAATGAATAAATACTTAAATATAGAAAACACCCATAACTCAGGAACAAATATCTGTGATAAACACACAAATAAATGCCCTGACCAGGATTCGAACCCGGGACCTCCTGCTTCGTAGGCAGGGTCACTACCGACTGGGCTAGGAGGCCGTTATACCTTAATTAAATTTACAAATACCTAATATGTAAACAAACGGTAATGTTTAGGCGTTTGGGTTTGCAATCCGGATCCAAAATGTATAAATTATCTGGATCTGGATCCACGGAATCTTCTCATACATTATAGATTCGTGAAAACCCTAGTTAGTGTATATGTCGCAGGGAAATGATTAAAACAGAGATTTGAAAAAATCTCTAAGGGATATGATCAAATTACGCAGGATGTTAAAATTGAGACTCCATATCATCATTTCCCTAAAAATCAGTAATTTCACCAAATCACTGACTCTGTTTAGTGGGAAGACAAAATCGGCCAAAAAACGCGACACGCTTTTTCATTTCACTAGATTTGTTTAGGAATTTGACAAAATCCCTAACCGCTACAGTAAGTTGATGAAACGAACTCAAAAAGTCGACTAGTTTTATCATTTCGCTAAACAAGTTTAGTGAAATGATAAAGTCTCAACTGGAAGATGGTATATGGTGATTTAATTAAATCTCTGAACTGGTTTAGTGAAATGACGAAAGGAAGTACCGAATACAATATTTTACTTTACAGTTAAGCAATTTTATCAAATCTCTGACTAGATAAAGTGAAACAGATATTAAATCAGAGATTTTGACAAATCTCTAAGGGATATGATCAAATCACGAAGGATGTTAAAATGGAAAATCCATATCATCATTTCCCTAGAAAAATTCAGTCATTTCACCATATCACTAACTCTGTTCAGTGGAAAGACAAAATCGGCCGGTGCAGTATTTGTGAACATCCAGTGCATGCAACATGTGGAAGTACTGTTGGAGAGGAAGGTTATGGCTTCGTTGTTAAATGCCAATTTTGTCAAAAAGAAAGCAATATTACAGCTGAGAGGGAAAATGCAGCAAAATTTTTGAACATATACTAAAGTAAGATTGAAGATATGACTTGAAGATATAGACTAGATTACGTGAAATTGTTACATAAAATGTCAAAAGTAGGTATCAAAGTTGTTTATGCCATCAAAAAGAAAACTTGTAAAAAAAACGAGTCTCGCAACTCAGTTCTTCTACCGTAAAAAGTTGTGAGATCCATCTAATACAAAGTCGGTTGATTTATTCAGTCCCTACTTAAGGGACCTTCTGTCTTAAGTTATTACGTAATTAGCTAATCTAACAACATCTTATAGTGACCGTGAGCATGCACTGGATTTTCACAAATAACGCACCTGCCAATTATGTCTTTCCACTAAACAGAGTCAGTGATTTGGTGAAATGACTAATTTTTTCTAGGAAAATGATGATATGGATTCTCCATCTTAACATCCTGCGTGATTTGATCATATCCCTTAGAGATTTGTTAAAATCTCTGATTTAATATCTGTTTCACTTTATCTAGTCAGAGATTTGATAAAATCGCTTAACTGTAAAGTAAAATATTGTATTCGGTACTTCCTTTTGTCATTTCACTAAACCAGTTCAGAGATTTAATCAAATCACCATATACCATCTTCCAGTTGAGACTTTATCATTTCACTAAACTTGTTTAGCGAAATGATAAAACTAGTCGACTTTTTGAGTTCGTTTCATCAACTTACTGTAGCGGTTAGGGATTTTGTCAAATTCCTAAACAAATCTAGTGAAATGAAAAAGCGTGTCGCGTTTTTTGGCCGATTTTGTCTTCCCACTAAACAGAGTCAGTGATTTGGTGAAATTACTGATTTTTTCTAGGGAAATGATGATATGGAGTCTCCATTTTAACATCCTGCGTAATTTGATCATATCCCTTAGAGATTTGTTCAAATCTCTGTTTTAATCATTTCCCTGTGACATATATAATTGAAGCTTCCTGTTTTAAAATTTACGTAAATCAACTTACTCGTTCTTGACTCTGACTTGACATAACAAAAACAATACATATTATTTTTTAGTGCAAAATAGCAGTCACTTTGATACTCGAATCTTAGGTCGCTTGCTTGAGGTAAGTAACATATTTATTTATGAAACGTGACTCTTTTTTGCAAAAGGTACCATTTGCCGGAAAGCTAAGCGCCATAAGTTGGACGTTGTACAGTCACCGGTAATAGTATCTCCCTACACGAAGGCCGCAAAAATATACGCTCGTATTTGTAGGGCCATAAGAGCGTGTCACATATTTTTGCGGCCTTCGTGTAGGAAGATAATATTGCCGGTGACTGTACATATTCAATACTGTATTCAAGCAATGAATGCGTAAACACCGGCCGCCAAATAGTATCTTTTGATCTAAACTATCGCACACATACATAAATATTTATTTAACTTAATCTGTCTCTTCAACTACTTACTCAAGCCTTCGTATTTGAAAAGTGTACACAGGATATTAGGTCAAATATTTGTTTGAGGCTTAACAAATTATTTACGGCAAGTATTAACCAAAAGTATTAACAAATTATTGACCAAAATGCCAAGAGGCATTTTGGTCAATACTTGAAACGAAGATTTATTAACTCATAAAAAAGATTGTAAAAACTGGATGCCAGACGTCATCCAACCAACACTACGGTAAATGACGCAATATACGTTTTAGATAATTTTGATTATTAAGAATATCTGTTGCAATATATGTTAAGATTCCCCCTTGTTATTTTTTTTATACCACGACGGTGGCAAACAAGCATACGGCCCGCCTGGTAAGCAGCTAGCCGTAACCTATGGACGCCCGCAACTCCAGAGGTGTCACATGCGCGTTGCCGACCCTTTATAAAAAGGAGAATACACTGTGTTGACGGCTAAGGGAACAAAAGGGTCCTTTCCCTCGTCATCACTCTTTGAGCTCTTTGGCAACCTTACTCCCCAGCCATCACTCACCAGCAGGAACACAACACTATGAGTGCTATTTGGCTGTGGTTTTCTGTTATAAGGTGGAGGTACTTCCCCAGTCGGGTTCTGCTCCAGATTTCAATCCAGATGCTGTGCCCTACCACACATAGCGAGATGACATTCGCAGTATCCATATAGCTTTTGGACGTAGTTTAAGGACATATCCGGGTCCAAAACAATTTCATAAACATCTTACAAGTCTTTAAGTAACGATTATCCTTTGCCGGTTGTGTTAGTTAGAAACAGATAAAAATTAACTGAACGAGGCTTGTAAGACGTTTACAAATTAAGGGGGACAGTCTTTTGGTGTTTAGAGACTATGGTGTTTTTCGGTAAAAGCCGATACCCTTGTTTATTGAGTTATACATATGTACCTACCACAAACAAAAGTAAGACAGGAATATAAGTGGGGCAACATATCTAGAAAATTTACTAATTTATCGGTAATTTCTGTCAAATGTTTTACCGGTTTGCATGCCCTTCATGTACAGCCTTGGCCAGAAGTGTTGAGCATCCTTGCGATTTTCATACAAAACTGGAAAGTTTAGACCTCGGCCAAGCAAATAAGATCTATAAAAAGTGTTTTGAAGAATTAATTCCCAGCAGGCTGGAAATCGCTTTAATACCTTCATGTGCTCCTAAATGCATGTAATCCGAGTTTGCCCAATCCCAAGGGGTGTGCATAACTTTTTAGCGAAATTTTTGCTCTTTGTCAAGTTTTTGCTTGTAGCTCGAAAACAGTACGTCCGACGGAAAATGTCATATATATCAATATTAAAGAGGGTTAAATTATGCGTCGAATGAATAACTTAACTTCTAATTCGGTTCAGCGGTGCAGCCGAAATCAAAAGTTATAAACCGGGAAAATGTCTCATTTAATTGAAAAACTCGTATTTTGACTTCCATACCACATATATTTGACCCCGATGACTCCTGTTGAAAATCTATAGAATAAAAGTTGTAGAGAATACAATTTCACGTTATAAATAAACCTAAGTTAAGCTCAGGAATATACCCTTGAAATTACCGGAAATAAAATAAAACACGGTGTATAAATAGTTTTCTGATTGGGTACGTTTTAGAAATTTGGAATTAAATGTTTTTAGTTGTAACGATGCATTAAATGTACGCCTCACACCTCATATTTTATGGAAAATATGCAACTCAGAAGGATTTAGAAAAAACTGATTTTGAATTCATGCCAAATTTAGTCTTTTAAAATGACTCTACTTGAAAATGGAGATGTCGATATAACGTGAAATTGTATTCTCTACAACTTTTATTCTATAGGTTTTTCAACAGGAGTCATCTGTTTCAAAGATATGTGGTATGGAAGTCAAAATACAAGTTTTTCAATAAAATGAGTCATTTTCCCGGTATATAACTTTTGATTTCGGCTGTACCACTGAACCGAATAAGAAGTTAAGTTACTCACTCGACGTAGAATTTAACCCTCTTTAATATTGGTATACATGACATTTTCTGTCGGACGTACTGTTTTCGAGCTACAAGCAAAAATCTGACAAAGAGCAAAAATTTCGCTAAAAAGTTATGCACACCTCTTGGGATTGGGCAAACTCGGATTACATAAATTTAGGACCACATGAAGGTGTTAAAGTAATTTCCAGCCTGCTGGGAATTAATTCTTCGAAAAAATCCAATTTTCTTGGCCTAACCGGCGTTTCTATCTTGTTTGAAGTTATTTTATCAATAAATTCAAATGAACAAGCATGTTTTGTTGAAGTGAGTAACTAGTAACTGCATAGAATATTTGCAATTTTTCGCACCGACCTAAATTCGCATTTTTGGGACCTCCACTTTTCATATTTTATAGGTACTTTGAAAGTGTTATTAAGTGAAGTTTTCTAGATATATCAATAAAATATAACATTTTACGTCATCGTACATTGTTATGATAGGGAATTAATACTTAACATCAAAATTGTAAACAAAAAAGAGCTATGCTCAACACTTCTGGCCAAGGCTGTAGGTACCTACTTAAGTGAATTGTGCAGATTCATGATATATATGCCCATTAAAGGAGTCAGTAAATCGATTCTTATCAACGATAAGTATTGAAATGAAAAGTTGCCGGTTTCCACATTACCGTTTTGGTACAAGGACGATTAAGGAGGAAGAAGGTACCTACGACAGAGAAGGTGCTATTATCGTTGGTCCTTCTCATAGTCTCACCTTTTTTTGTTACCCTCAACGCAATGACTTATAGAAGTGGAGGGTCACAAACAGATATAATTCGCGACTTCTTCAAGAATTTCTGTGTTTGCTACGAGAAAACCTGATATTTTTCTTAGAAAGTTGTTTCGGCTAAGGAAAACAATAGTAAATTGTTTTGTTTTGTGATGTAGAAGTGATTTTATCGTCATCTATGTATGTCGCTTACGGTAGAGCGCGTGTGCGGTCTCTAGTTAAATTCTTGCTTTGAGCTTCAAGTACCTAGTTGCAACAATAAAGTTGTTAGGTTCTACACACTGGTACTTACGGTTCCAAAATGTTCCTAAGACTGGTGTATCTGCCTAGTTAATTTAATTCCGTAATTGGGGATCAATGTTACTCTGCGACCGTAGGAAACACCTTAGACAACCCTACACGTGATCCCTGTGTGGTGCTAAAAGAGTAATAATCTTGGCAGCTGCACTGACATGTAAATAGTGTTATTTATTTTTAAGGCCAAAAATTGTACGCTTGAAAAGAGCAACTGTTGATGCTAAATTCATATATTACAACTTCTGTACACAGTTTACAATAAATGAATTACTTACTTACTTACTGTCCCATCCCATCTAGACCTCGCAGTACTCACTGGATTTTCATTACCATCTGCTTTCCCACTACTACTAGCCCAGGGAAGAAATGCCTTATATCCAGTGACATGTAGCCATACGACAAATAAAATTTAATTCCGAATAAAAAAAACCGGACAAGTGCGAGTCGGACTCGCACACCGAGGGTTCCGTACAAACATATAACAAGCGAAAGTTGTAGTATGTTTATTACTAATTTCAATTTAATACCTCTACGCGTTTACGAGGAAAAAGGTAGTAAGTTTAAAATTGAAAAAAATATTTTTTGTATCAATTTACTAAAAATATCTACTTTTCGTAATTTTTCCTTTGTCTGTGCTATATGACGTTGCTTCGTGCCAAATTTCAAGTTTCTGAGTTCACGGGAAGTACCCCGTAGGTTTTGCGAGTGCTGAAAAACTATAAAATTTGCAGCATAAATGACTGTATTTTTTGATTGCGTTGGCTTTTAAGTATGATTTTTTCACAGCTCCAAGGGACAATAGGCCTGAGTATTTGATATAAATTTCAGTTTGATACCTCCACGCGTTACTGAGAAAAATGGTCTTGACAGACAGACAGACAGACAGACAGACAGACAGACAGACAGACAGACAGACAGACAGACAGACAGACAGACGGACAACAAAGTGATCCTATAAGGGTTCCGTTTTTTCCTTTCGAGGTACGGAATCCTAAAAAGGGCGGATGATTCCAAAAATGGTCTCTTATCTTGACGGAATATGAGATACTATAATGGATATTATACTTACCTATTTACTTTAAAAAAAACGGTGTTGTTTTTTAAATACAAATATTATATTCAGCCAGGAAATGTAGCCTTATGGGCATATAGCAGCATTATGGGCACCCTTCCGCAGGGGGCAGATCTGGGGGACCTTGTGTGTTAGTTGTAAGTTAGTTTTTAATTTAGTTTTAATACAAGTATTTAATAATGGTAATTTTAAAGTATTCCAATGTAAAAAAAAATATTACACAATATAAGGAAAATCATACGTATTAAATTATTTATAAATCATTATCTAGGTTGAAAGCGATGTAGGTAATTCTTGCATTGGGGTTAGGCTGAGTTGCTAAACAGCCATGTGCGCGACCAATTACGAGCTTAACCGCTACAGCGCCAAGAGGCATTCCAATCGCTTGTAGCGCTGCAAACCAGCCCAGCTCTACCAAACATGCGGCTTAGAAAACACAAAAAATAAAGCGTCAACCTAAAAAACTAAAATGGCCAATAAGTTGCCTTATGAGTTATGATCTAACTAACTTCCCTTTGAATAGTTCTAAGAATAAAATATCAAAATATTTCAGGAAACATGCCTTCTACTCTGTTACAGAATATTTGAATAGCAATATTGACATTAATAATTTCGATTAGGTAATGCTAATCCTATTTAAATTTGAAATTATTTTTATATTTATATTACTGTTTGAACTTAATGACATACCATGTAATGATCATATTACTTTATGGTGAATAAATAAACTAAACAGCAGGCAGGGCCGGTCGTAGGCCTTCCTGGCGCCCCGCCCTTGGGCAAATTTCTTTTAGCGTCCCGTCGCTGCAGCCCAGACAGAATTCTGACTATAAAAAAAGTTGCACTATGAGGCACGGGGCGCCCCTTTGGCCCCGGCGCCCCTGGGCGACCGCGCCCTTCGGCCACCCCTAAGGCCGGCACTACCAGCAGGCTACCGCGAACATCGAAAATCGAAATATCGTTATCTCCCTCTCTATCGCTCTCGCTTATTCGAAAGATAGTGATGGAAATTAGACCAACGAGCGAATCAGCGAACGAAGTGATTCGCGGTTATAGCTCTGGTACCGCGAACCACTTCATTGGTTCGTTTGTATATTTGCTTCTCTGTAGCTCGAATATGCAAGAGTAAAAAAAAGACAGGTATATTGGCGGTAACTCCTAGTAGCGGCTACGTACGACCATATTGTGGGGTGGTAGATGATGTTTACAACATTTTGACGGAGTGTACCACTGACCGCAGGCAAATTTGACGTACCAAGAGTAAATAATTATTATGGAGATAGGACTCCAAGAAAATGGGTACCTTACTTGATAAACTCATTGCCTGCGGACATTGTACAGGAAGCCAAGAAGAGTAGATTTAAAAACCTACAAAAAAAATCTCTTGGAAGCCCTATAGGGAAATTGTTCTACTAATTTCCCTATAGAGCATCCAAGATATAAGTACCAACTTAAGTACTGAGATAATGCCTATTTGCGATTGCGAGACTGAAACTTGACTCCACAGTCAAACTTAATTGAAAGTTCTGTGGAGCATAAATATGTAACTTATATTTACATATAACGACTGTTCCTAAGAATTAATTAAATAATTAATAATAATAAATAAATAGGGGAGCCTGATCCTGAGTAAGAGCAAGCAAAATTATTTAATAAGTCGTAATAACTGTTGTAAGTAGGTAATGTAGGTACCTACTACATTTTAGTGTCCGTTTGGAGCGACTTAAGACGTAAATAAAAATAAAATAAAACAGTATTGCTAGTTGGAGTCACTAAAGTACTTAGTAGTAGTTAAGTTAGATAATGTAAGAATTGTAAGGAAAAAATATATGTAGAATGGGTGTATTCCATTGGCCAACAAACTGTTTCGCAGTTGTTAGGCGCTTTTATTGTAAACTAGCTGTACCCGCGGCTTCGCCCGCGTATGTGGGAGGTTTTGTCATTTTCATTTACTATCCAGACCATTAGTGTAGAATTTACGCGTTCTACATATAAATCTATCTAAATTTATTAGTTCATCCGTCATAACGATAACTGACTAAAAGACGTGCGTCGAGACCTGCGAATGCTAATGGCCGAATTCCTACAGGAGAACATGCTTCGAACAGAGGGTCAAACGCTGAAGGTATGAGCGCGAGGTAGCGTGTGAGCGCAACGTCCCAGTGAAAACTGCTTTTGCAGCAGCAGGCCAAAATCTCATAAGGCCAAAGGCAGCAAGAATTGTTTCAGCAGGAGCATGAAAGGGTCCCCACAAAACTCAATGGTCAAGTTTTTTGGTGAACCCGAACGCCGAAGCCGTGACGTGGTGAGCGGCAATATCGCGAAAGCCATAGGGCAAGTACCGCGCAAGACCCAGGCTCGGAGGATCGCAGCGAGAATTCCTTCAGCAGAAGCAGCATGTCAGGGACCGGACATAACTCAATGGCGAAGTGTTTTAGCGAACTCGAGGGCTGCGGACACGACGGTGAGCGGAAATGTATGTGAAAGCTAAAGGCCGAGTACTGCGTAAGGTCCAAGCTCGGAACTTCGCAGCGACAACTTCATCAACATCATCATGGCAGGGACCGGACATAACTAAAAGGCGAAGTGTCTTAGCGAACCCTATGGCCGGGGATCGAGGGTGACCGGCAACGTCTGAGAAAGCTAATGGCCGAGTACCATAAGGGGCCCAGGTCAGCAGCAGTACCATGACAGGGACCGGACATATCTCAATGGTGAAGTGTCTTAAGGCCCGAGGATGAGTGGCAATATCTGCGAAAGCCATAGGCCGAGTACCGCGTAGGCCCAAGCCCGGAGCGTCGCAGTGAAATTTTTTCCAGCAGAATCAACATGATATAATCCCAGTCTGTGGAAGGATGCCAATATTATTCCTTTACCCAAAAAATCCAACCCCAGTTCCTTCTCTGACTATCGCCCCATCTCCATTCTTCCTTTCCTATCCAAAGTCCTCGAACGGCAAGTGCATCAGCAACTACCTTCCTTCCTGAATAGAAATGACCTCCTAAACCCATTTCAATCTGGTTTTCGTCCGGGCCACAGTACTACCTCGGCTCTTGTCAAGGTTACCGATGACATCCGTTTGAGTATGAATGACCAGAAGCTTACAGTTCTTGCACTTCTAGATTTCAGTAATGCCTTTAACACGGTCGATTTTGACATTTTGCTCGCGTTCTTACAGTCTCTTAATATATCGGCTGCAGCGATTGACTGGTTCCGCAGCTATTTGGTTGGTCGTCGGCAAAGAATAAAACTAGATTCTTCGTGTTCTTCCTGGTGCAGCACATCAGCTGGTGTTCCACAGGGTGGTGTGCTGTCTCCTCTTTTATTTTCTATCTTCATTAATTCCATAACTCTTAATCTCTCCTCTTCGTATCACCTCTATGCCGACGACCTTCAAATATATTCGCAGGGTATGCATAGCGATCTCAATTCAGTTATAGAAGCCACGAATCTTGATCTGCTCCGCATATCAAATTGGAGTCAAAATTACGGTTTAAAAGTAAACCCCCTAAAGTCACAGGTAATTGTGATGGGTAGCGCTAAACAAATCTCCAAAATTGACTTTCTCAGGCTCCCTCCGATAGTCTTCGATGGTATCCAAATTCCTTTTTCCAACCAAGTGAAAAATCTTGGCGTAATCATGGATCGTTGTCTATCATGGGTGCCTCAGGTGAGTGAAGTGAGCAGGAAGATGTTTGCTGCCATAGGGTCTCTCAGACGGCTCCGGAATTTCCTGCCAATTGCTACTAAAATTGCGCTTGCTCAGTCGTTACTTCTCCCCATTCTTGATTATGCAGATATCTCCTATTTAGACCTAACCGAGGAGCAACTTAATAAGCTTGAGCGTATTCAAAATGCCTGCATTCGGTTCATTTTCGGATTACGCAAATTCGACCATGTTTCTAGTTTTCGTTCTCAACTCAAATGGCTCCCTATCCGTCACCGCCGTAACTCTCACATACTTTCTTTACTTTTTTCTATACTTTTTAACCCTGCAACTCCCCGCTACCTCAAAGAGCGTTTCTCTTATCTTAATTCTATTAGATCCTCTCAAAAATTGCTCCTAAAAGTGCCATCTTCATCTTCCAAATTTTATAATTGCTCATTTACGTTCCAGGCCGTTCGTTTGTGGAATTCTCTCCCTCTCAACATAAAACGCGCGCAATCTATTGGTAGCTTTAAATCGCAACTTAAGGAATACTATTTATCTCTTCCTTAGGTTTTTAAGTTGACACTGTTGTTTCTTACTGTGTGTATTATATATGTATATATGTACGTATATGTATGTTTATTTTGTATTTATTTAAGTATGTATATTCATATGAATGTGCTGTGTTATCTATTTCGTCTCTTTTGTGTCTATGCACCACCTACTGCTTATTGTTTTTCTCTAGTCTCCACTACCCAAAGGTTGTCTGGAAGAAATCGCTCATTAGCGATAAGACCGCCTGTTGTTACCTCTACCTAAATTTATCTAATTGTAAAATTTGTGCTTGTAACTGTATGAGGTGTGCAATAAAGAGTATTTATTATTATTATTATTATAATCCGGACAAAACTGAATGGCGAAGAATCTTAGCAAATCTGAGGGCCGGAGGCCCGATGGTGAGCGGTAATGTCTGCGAAAGCCATAGGCCGAGTACCGCGTAGGCCCAGGCCCGAAACGTCGCTGCGAGAATTTCTTCAGCAGCAGCGTGACAGCTAGCAGCTAGTAATTGCTAGATTTATGACTACCCTTTTTATTGCAATCAGCTGTTAAAGTGAGATAAAACATGTTGCTCTCACAAACGGTACAATTTTGGCTGTCGGGTAAATCGAAATAGATAAATCTTAACTACCTGTTTTATTTGTTTTTACGTAATATTGTAAGTAGGTTTCATGTATTGATAAATAGGTCATTGTTACGTTGAGAATAAAGTACCTCCAGGTATTAATGGATTACAATACATGTCCGGATACTTACAATTTCCAAAACGAAGTGACACGTTTTAAAAATATTTAACACATAATCCTTAAATTGGGAAAGCATTTAAAAATCCATGGTTTAAACCTCGACGAAATGCAACAAACCGAATCGCTTAATTTAATCTAAAGACGTCCTTAAATAATGTTTGTATACAGTATACAGGGTACCTATACAGCGCCATCTGTGACCACTTTTAAGAACTGTTTTTTTTTATGAAAATTATGTTTTTAATAAGCAGAATAAAAACTACCCTATATGTTGCTCCGGGGTATAAACTGTTACTATACAAAATTTCATAAAATCTGTGCAGTAGTTTTTACGTAGTGCGCGGACAAATTCACAGACAGACAGACAAGAATTCCAAAAATCACTGAAATGTATTCAGTCAACGTTTCTAAGACCCCCTGAATAAGTTTTTCTATAATATCTTCAATGTACATTTTTTTTCTCCTTACGCGTTTATTATATGTATAGATTCCATGGAAATGACAGCGGGCAGACTGATGTAGGTATAATTATATATTCTAAATTACTCGAAATAACAAGAATAAACAATTTCCTGTCAATGCTAATGTCAATTAGATTGGGCATACCATAACGGTTTCGGTTATTCTGACCGCTGCGGAAAGTGCTATCGCTGCCGGCAGTGCGTAGAAATAGCATGACTTTAAGACTGCTTTCTGATTACCCCCATTGCCTCGAGTTCAAGTTAGATTGGTTCGACAAGAATACGACGCGTCCGCGATTGAGAATGAGCATTCTTTGCGATTCAGTCTAGGCGTTTCTCGACACATCTAACCTGTCCCCGTTTTATACATGAAATCCACGTTGCGTTGAGCGATAACTACTCGTATAATCTCATCTGCAATGCCGTGCGGTTACGTGCAAATTATAATGCAAGTAAACCGCTACGCGATTAAAAAATTGGTAGGGTTGCCTAATTCGGTACTTAATTTTAATATATGATAATTATAATTGTCCAAAAATCGCTAATAATATTTCTCCGAACATTGCAATCAATATTCAGGTACATGCCTAATAGGAACTGTGTAAATAAGACTTAATCAGATCAGAGTCGTCTGCTATTGTAATTATAATATTTGAAATTAGTGGCAGCGCTGGGTATCCCATAGACGGAGAGCTGGCCACGTCAGATATGACACAATAATGAGAGCAACGAAACCTATGTAGTTAGTTTGCTATACTATGCTTATTTCTAGATCCGAACATCTGGCAGCTGTAAAGTGGTGGAGGTCAAAAAATGCAAATAACTTGAAGAAAACAATCCTAGAGTTCTGGGTTTAATGAACTATTATGGGAAATTATGTAATTAATTAGGTTATATCATATCCAGAAGGTTCTGTTGGGGGAAAGTAGTGCCAAATGATGTAAAATGCATTTTTTAGTTAGTCGCATACTGTTTTTGTTTCCGCAATAATAGACAATGGTATTTGTTCTAATGTTAAAATATAGGCCCTGTCCTCTATAAAATACACAACTTTGGCATTTTTTACCTATTTTGGTATTACTATATTTTACCTTTTTCCAACTTAAAAACTTTGTCTATCTGTCACTTTGACATCCACCCATTAAAAGCTGCCAGATGCCCGGATCTAGCAATAAGGATGGTAAAGCAGTCTAACTAGACAGGTTTAATTGCTCTCATTATTGTGTCACATCTGACGTGGCCAGCTCTTAGACCACCAGAGACGCGAGTTCTATATGAAGAGTTTTATCAAAATAATGTTGCAGTACTCATAGCGCGTGTAAAAAAAATGATATTATATGTTTGGCGTAATTGTAAATTAAAAGAGATGGAAAACAATAATTATTAAGCGCACAAGAGTGTGCCAAGATAATTTTGAACACCTCACCCGCTTAGCTACTTCTGCTGCTAACTGTAATGAATCTAGTATTATTCTTTGGTTATAAGAATGGCTTAGGCTTCCTAGGTATTGCTGGAAAGACGAAGTGCTGAAAGACCTCACTTAGACGCTGTCGACTGGATAGAACGCGCGCTGGCGTCGGTCTAGGTGTCGGGGGCTAACATCCACATTGGGTCGTTGCGCCACTCAATAATTAGATAAGTATAAGAATAATAAATGTTTTTACTGAGTAAGGTATACACGGTAGTGTGTCAAATTATGTGCGTATTGTCACACCTGTCTTACATTTCACGAGAATGAGGTACAGTTTCATTTCACTCGCTCTAGTTAATGGCAAAAACTAACATACTTACTCGTAATTTGCATCGTGAGAGACGAAGACTGGTGAGTAATACCTTGTACGAAGGTTTTTGAAGAAGTGTTGGTTGGTTTGTAGAATATTAATGTTTACAAAAACAGTCAGGTAAAAGAAAAAAATCATGGATTTTTCGTGTAGTTTTTCTGCCTACCAATACATTGCTTTTTTTGTAGATAAGTCAGATTGTACTTACCCAAAGAAGAAAACACAAATCGTGCGATGAACATCAAGCAATGTCGATAAAATGTTTATTTAAAGAAAAAAACAAGTTAGATGTGCGTCAAGTTATATAGTTGCGAATATATCAATTGAGTACTTCAGTATACTGCCCTGCTAAGCGGAATGGCGCTATTAATATCAAATTCCCCTGAAAATGGAACTCTAAGCTACAGAATTTAAGGTATACTCGTAAGTTTGCATTATTTATTTTTTGAGATTCGGCTTAGCAGGGCAGTATAATACTCTCAAGAAGGGTGTATTTGATGAGTAATTTTATTTATATAAACAGTAAAGTAAATAAATGGAAAAACAGAAAGATCGCTCTGTTTATTTAGCTAGTAGAATAAGGCGAAATTACCAATTTTTAGGTAGGTAAATAAGTCTCTAACTACCTAGTCGGTTACTAAGTCCTGTTACTATAGTTTTCACTAAATAAATAGGAATAGGTAGCAACATTTTAATTATACATGTACATAATTTAAAAGCTTATTTAATAGTCAATAGATTACAATATATTGAATTGAAAATTATTGTCGCAGATTTTCAGAATTCTTTATAACACTCGGGAAAAGGCGTGAAAAATATACGTCAAAATTACGCGGCTTGTTCATGTTGATTTTAAATCCTTTTTATTTTTATTCACGTTTAAGACGCATCAGTCTTACACAATTCGGTAGCTATATTCTTTAGCTTCAATTTGGTATATGTATAGTTCACGTGGGTTTATCCGATAAAATACTAGACTATACGTTGCAAGTCTGCTTGTTCCATAGCAGTCTAAATCTATGTCTTTAGTGAAAAACTTCAAAATAGGCAATGTTTCTAATGGGAATATCCGTGGGATAAAATCGCAAGAAAATGAAATGGTGGTCACGCAATTACCTCTAATAAACAGGTTTCTTACAAACAAGCAATGGAACCTTCTAAACAAAGGTGCAATATTTATTTGATGCACTTTTGTAAAGTGTAATTTTCTTAAATTTACCGCGTGTTTGCGTCTTCAGGCAATCTTGTGCTTTACAAGGATTTTCAATAAATTTCCCATCTGATTTGTATATTATTCTACCATATTATGTTCATTAGAAATTAGGGTATTAAATAATTACTTTAATTTTTTATTTAAAACTGTATTTTATATTTTATCAGTCAGAAATCTGGTAACAGAACTTAGTAACCAACTAGGTATATCTATGCTGTTTTTGTTAGTAATCTATACATATCCTTAACGAATTTTCTTTTTAAAGTTAGCATTCTCAGTAAAGCGAAAACAATGAGACCTTACACATGAACTCGATGTGCATTTATCCGGAACAAACATGTTAAAAGATCGTCATTTCTACTAAAAAGTCAGTTTGCACGTCCAATTTACTAATTTACGTTCGTTCACCTCTGTACGGTAACTAGATGTTTGTGGCTTATTTAAACTGGCGTTTACTGAACTATTGGCCACAGAGTTTTTCCTCGTGAGTTATGCGTGCCGTTCGATCTATTCAATTGATTGCGATATTCGCTAGTAGCAATAGGATAAAGAATAGTAATACGTACAGATGTGCACTGTGTGCGCCGCAGTACCGAGCCACGGACCGTTCGAGTATCACTCTTAGTACTCGAAGATGGGACCTAGGCTCTCCGAATTATACGTGAGTGTAACGGCAATATTTTATAGTGTTTATAGAATGTGCATTGTGTTAAAACCCTGTCTCATTATTCTAAACAAGCCTAAATGTGGCCGTCTTCCTCTATCGCATTATATCTACATATACTTTGTTATATTTCGACTTAAGTAGAACTATAACTGGCCCGTTGTTATGGGCTACCGGCGACCGCATGTTCACCTAGCTCCAAAATTGCATGGGCATTTTATGATTGAATTTAATGACAATTTGTCCATGCAATTCTGCAGCTCACTCTACTTGCAGCGGTGCGCCGAAATCACGCAATGCTCTGGAAGTATCGGACCCTAAATGACCATAATGAAAATTCAATAAGTCATATACTCGTATTACTTGGCAACTTTATATTCTCGTACACCTAAGTTCGTCGCATTTTCAATCGTGCAGTTTTATAAAAATCATCATGGATAAGCTAATGAAAGTTAATCAAGCAAACTGTATCGAATGTGCGTAATAGGGTCCTGATACCCAATGACAGGAAATTGTATGAACAAACAGAGGAAGCCAGTCCTGTGAATATGGCTCAGGGTTGGTGTAATTTGACAGACATTAAACAATTGCTACTCCAATAAACTGACGCTGAGTGTTTACCGAGATTCGCGTAAGCGTAAAGTTGGGGCCAGACGGCAGATAGTCGCAGATTCTGCCACGTGACCTTGGTTGGAGCGAGTTGTTGAAGCGAGCGGCTACATGGCTGACAACCAACTAACCGCTTCTGCCAATGGTTGGCAGAGCACACCTAGCCACCAAGGGCGGTTAAAAGTCATGTAGAATTTGGCACCAACCACTGGCTACATGGTTTAAAATCTCTGTTTTCTGCCAAGGTCTCGTGGCAGAGGGCTGTGGTTGTATGCCGTCTGGCCCCAACTTAATGGTCTGAGGGCAGGATAACGTCCAGCGGCTTGTTCAGCTTTGCGTCCAGCGTTGCATCGAGCTTCAAAGGGATTTGAGTAGCGTGCACTGAGTACAACACATACACTTTCATTTGTTTACTATGGACTCGGCGCCGGACGAGCGTCCACTCCGTTTTCTTTGCACCTTAAGTAAGTACTTACGTCAAAATACGGTAAAACCATTTTTTATCGGTTTCCCTGCAACATTAACAAAAAACAACTCTTACCTAAACAAGTTTTTACTGTCTAATTGATACCGTTAATCACCGTAAACTTAAATAAAAACAAATGAAACCGGGCCAATTATTAAACCGTTGTACAAGGAAAACGTGTTTTAATTTAGTAGGATCGTTAATCTCTGCAATCGTGACATTTCGATTGCATAGTCGCCATCAAGTATATAGGAGCGGCCAAGGTACTCAAAAAATCTGAACGTGCACTTTATCGCCTTGACAATAGAGGCGTTGTTCAGATATTTGTGACCACCTTGGCCATTCCGATATATCTGATGGCGACTGTACGAGTATTATTTTGCCGTCATTAGGTCGAGAGTGGCATCATTTTGGAGTAAGTAGGTTGCGCAGCTCTGGAAACTCAATCCTTACCGCTATGACTTAAATAGTCCAATTTTCAGGTTTTGGCTGTCCTGCACCGAGATGCGAACCGGAAGTAGTATTTTAAGTTTTAGCTATATTGCAATTATCTATATTTGTATATTTTAAGTTTTTTTTTTCTCTATGGGTGCTTGCCTGAAATAATGTCATTTATTTATTTATTTTTATTTATTACTGGCCTTATTGTCTTGACTGACGTAAGTTACGAGTACATTACACTATGCGAGTAACTCGAGTAACAGTTAAATAGTGTTTTATATATACAATCGTGACATAATGAATAGCTTTTCAGTCGAGTACCGCGTTGTGGCCAAAGTAAGGTACGAGATTGAAAAGCTTAATTTTGTGACGACATCCACGATTTTTTTTTAAACGTATTGTATTGTTTAAACAACAATATTAAGGTCATTTAAACACATTGCCTGATTAGCTATTTCTGCCGTTGACTTGTACGCTGTAAATTCTATCTATCTATCTATGAGTATAGTATAGGCTTCTCCTTTATTACGCCACTCTCCTCGGTCCCGTGCCAGTCCCATCCATTGCACACCCACCGTTCGGCAGATATCATCTGGTTGATGGTCTCCACGCTGATCTTTTGGGCCATTCTTAGCCACGTTGTAAATTGTACCCGGGGAAGCGCAAGTTGTAACTTGGGGTGGTGCTGGGACTATCGTCTAGTCACATTCAAATGATCTACTACTGC
This sequence comes from Pammene aurita, assembly GCA_947086415.1. NCBI lineage: Eukaryota > Metazoa > Arthropoda > Insecta > Lepidoptera > Tortricidae > Pammene > Pammene aurita. Next base: position 12,933,376 of record OX352299.1, read on the forward strand.
TGACGTATCTTAATAGATGTTCGAAGAGTACTTCCTGCATTTGGGACAACTTAAAAGCTAAGCTATTTGTAGCTAGTAAAGTTGAAGTTACGTAATGTAACTTGAGTTATAGAATTTTGTTTTGGCGTAAATCGTAAGGACTACGTATTTCGTGAACGTGTAAACCTATTTAAACACGAAGGTTATGTAAAGTTTCTTCCCACAAAGTTTAGATATAATCATTAATCAGTATTTCACTAAAACATCCCAGGTCTCCTTGACCGGTCCTTTCACTGATTGACCGTCTAATAAATAACAGTGGCGTATTTCATTAACATAATTATAATATTATGCTCACATTGTAATTTGTGTTTATATAAGTACATTAATATAAGTAGCCCTCTACTTATATTCCTTAGGCTAAACTATGTTTTATATTTTTTATTTCTGTTATTCAGCATTGTAACTGAACAGTTGTTTTCGTTGTTCCCTCACATACCAGTTAGTAAAAATGTCGTCCTATGTTGACAACCGATACTGACAATTCGAGATTTCGTGCGAAAAATCTCGATTGGTCTATTCGAGATCTCGCCACTCAGACCATCGAGATCGAAATTGATCTCGTCGAGATCGAGATTTGGTTACAGGTACTTCCTGTCATTTTTACTAGAGAAACAACATACTAATCAAAATTAATTGAACATTTAACAAAATATCAACTTCTCTATCTTAAATCACAGCATAATTGTCAGTAGTCTGTACCTAGGCAAGTAACTCAAAGTGATAACAATTATTGTAAGAGCTATATATTGTGTGTACACCTTGAAAAAAAAGCACAAAAATCACAATTAATTTTCTTACTCAGGGATTTAGATACTTAACATTTTGTAAGAAATTTTAGGTGCCTAAATCTTAGGCCTTTAAATCTCGCTCGAGATCTCATACGAAAATATTCATCGAGATCTCGGTCGAGATTTGCAAAACCCAGATCTCGTGCCATTTCTGACTGAATCTCGTAAATTCGCACCAGATCTCTCAGTTTCGAAATCTTGCGAGTTCGAAATTGCATTCCGTAGTCCTATGCTATAAGACAAATAAGACATTATTATAAAGCACAACAAAAGCGCGAAAATCATTAGTTAACAATTTAACAATACTTCAGCTAAAGGTACGAGTATGCCATTGGTGAGTTGTACCATTTTTTATCACATTTTAATAGCTATTAATAACAGATTAATATGAATTCGAATCATACGATTAGTTATATATCTCTAGTTTATCCACCGTATGTGGGTTCTCGTGACTAGGTAACCGAACAGGCCAATTTAGCTAGTGGCACCCGTTGGCCTCGGCACCTGTTACGGTGAAAAATGCAGCTTTTCTAATACAGCGTGTTGCTGGATTTCCTCAGAGTTTTCCTCTTAGCATAGTTGACAGTTCTAGTCTAGGGAAATAAGAAAAAACTGGTACATAATGTTTATGCATGTAAATATTTTTTTGTAAAAACTGAGACGGTATAGTGACTACCAACTTTAAAATGTGTAGGTATATTAATAACTAACTTCCGCCACACGGATAACAGTCGTTATTTATAAACTTTCAAACCTATTCTCACCCCTTTATAGTCTAAAATAATTAAATTAAAACAAATTATTAGTGGATCCACAAGATTGAAGGAATATAATGTTTTACATTTCAAGGCTCTGCGTTGTCTGTCAGTAGATATGTAACTATTAGAACTGTTTTATTATACATATATATTTCTATTTCATGATATTTCTCTCCACGGTATTTTATCTAAGGACTTTTAATGTTTCCCGAGATAAGATACAGGCTCGGTCTAGTTTGGAGACCACAATTTACCTCTGTATTTAATTTTAATGCTCATTAAACATTTCCGTTTCATTTACATATTTTCAATGAAATCTGAGTTTCTTGCGATTTAAACGAAACCGTCATCCCACGTTTTGACGTTTCCTAAACACTTGTTTAAATCAAATACTGTACTAAAATCTATCGGACTATTGTGTTTTATAGCGTTCACACGGTAGATGTGTAGTTTATTAAGTAGATTATTATTTATTTACATGTTGTCAATGTGTGTTATAGATAGATTAACTACTTTAACCTAACCTAAATCTATCGGACTATTGTGTTTTATAGCGTCCACATCCTAGATGTGTAGTTTATTAAGTAGTTTATTATTTATTTACATATTGACAATGTGTGTTATAGATAGATTAACTACTTTAACCTAACCTAAATCTACTTCATAGTGCATTCGTGTCAACCCAAACGGACCTTGGCCTCTACTGCGGCCTAGATAAAACATTACAACTAATTATTATTGCTATGTTTTCTGAATGTGTTTTAATAGCAGCCTGAAATAACCTCGACCATGCCTGGAGTAGCCACGGTTATCGATTTCGTAACTTATCGCAAATTTAACGATTACTGACGCTGTCTTGCAAAATGACAGAAAACAAAACTGAGAATGTCTTTGTAACTTTGAGATTGAAAGACCATATAAATTTATTTAAACTATCTCAAGTGAATAACGTTCCCAGAGATTTTCCATTAAACAAATATGCCTATCTATTATATTAGTTATATTTTTACGTCTATACCATTATATACTTACCTATTTTTCCACAATACAATTAAGTTTACGTAATTCTATTACTTTCAATTAATTTTATGTTATGTACTAAGAATAATTTGGTGTGACAAATGACAAGATGTGCACTTTCTAAGACATAAAAATAAAATTAAAATCCCAATCACAAACATATGTAAAAGTAATGAAGGTCTAAGGTATCGAGGCAGAAATGACGACGAAAATATGTGCCTAAACCACCGATATGTAATAAAAAACGAGATACATAATCAGCCCAAAAAATGCCCCCACAATAGTGCTGTAATTACGACTCGTACAGCACTCTCTGACAGTCGTATTACGGTATAACACTGACCGGTTACAAATTTTCACAAGCCATATTTTCGGTAAATCTTGTTCGAGTCTACCTCCAGTATATTCTTTTCTCTTTGACCTAAACACTAATTTATTGAATTGCTTAAGGGCGTGTAGATATATTTTTGTTCCTTTGTCCATGTATAATTGTAGGTATACATACATATGTATGTATAGTATATACCTTATAATTTTTTTAGGATGTGTATTTAAATTAGTTACCAAATTACCTCTGTTGTGTGATATTATGACATCTGTTGTATTCGTGTGATTATTAATCACTATATTTCGTAAGTGCTGACCTTATGTAGGCCTTGTTCTAATGTTACGATTAGGCTAATTATATGAAGGTGCGTTTTACATAATATATCAATATAATAATATATAAAAGTACAGAAGTGGCTGGTCTTGAATGTTAATATCGACGTGTATTGGGCGTTGCAGTTATTAAATGGTCGCTTTTATAGGTATCTACAGTCGCCACCAAATATATCGGAGCGGCCAAGGTATTCAAAAATATCTGAACATGCACCTAATCGCCTTGACAATAGAGGTGTTGTTCAGATATTGACCACATTGGCCGCTTCGATAAATCTGATGGCGACTGGGCCTTGGACGTAAACGATATCGTTACGATAGAACGGGATTAAACTTAGAAATGTATGAAACTGTAAGCAGAAGCTTTTTGGTATCGTGGAGCGTAGGAAACAACCAAATCCTACTATATTAGAAACAAGTAAATACCTGTACTTATACCTACAGAAGAAACAAATTCAATTTCAAAGCATAACAAAGCTTCGTAAAGCTAGGAGCTAGGCAGAGCTAGGGTGCTTAGTCTAGCACTTCCTTAGGTTCTCGTCAAAAGAGGCACATTAGATTTCGACTGGCGGAAAATGTCCTCTACTAACTATATACAATCACATCTGAAAATATGGATACATTTTATGTGACAAAAATATATAGCCACGACTGTATTACCAAATTTACCAAGGCGTAAAGTCTTGGATACATGATTTTGTCACATTAAATGTACCCATATTTTCCTATGAGAATTAAACCAACCGGAGTCGCCATGGACAGGCGTTCCAGTGGTAATTCCACATGTATGGACCGACGTAGCTATATGTACGTTACGTACGAATAGCCATACATTTGACGTTCCCCTCCCCAGCAAAAATAGGCAGACTTTTTTTGTATAGAAAATGACAGACATGGCACCTCCATTGAATTTTCTAAGATATTGTCAGACTTGACCGTACCTCCAAGTGCAACACATTTAGTGCTGTACCTGTGGATGGTTGTACCATTGGACACTGTTGGTTAAAAAAAAATAGAGACCATAGACAAGTATCGTGTAAATATTCGAAAAGTATTTTTTTCATTTAATAACACTGGCTAGTCGCCATTTTTATTAATGGACAAAATTGCGTATTTTTCGGCTATAACAAGTTTTAGTGGCAAAAAGTAAGTTCTTACCTACATTTTCAGCATGATTTTTGTTAATTCAGCGAATGATACGGGTCCCTGTATTATTACATAATAAACTTAAATGTTTGTTTGTCCTTTTCTTAAGTTTTCGCTTGACCCCGGCTGCTGTAAGTGTGACCAGTAACATTTTTAAAATAAAATGTAGAATTTGTACCTGTGGACAACCTCTTGCGTGTACCTGTGGACTGTCCATAGGTACAAACTTACTAATTGCACCTGTGGAAGGTTTTTTTTAAGTTTTATTTATTTCTGTGCCTCGTAGTAAAACTATTGGGCACACGAGAAATAAGTTAAACCCTAAAACGGTAACTGAGGCCGTTGGAGAAGTACGTAATGGTAATTCTACCCAAAAATATGCAGAAAACCCCGAAATTCTTAAGTCGACGATTTTAAGTACCTATCAAAAATTATATCATGGCAAATACATTGTACAGACATGTATACAGACGGGATCAGGGATCACAATAACTCAATAACGATTGAAAGGCCGCTCTCTCTGGTCGTTATGCCTAATAATTACGTCGTTAGTCGTTATACTTAATAATGACGTCAAAGAAACGTCTAAACACAGAATTAATCACTTCAGAATTTTTAAAACCTTCTTTTAAAAGGAGAACAAGGAAAACAGTTCAACGTGGGAGAAAGCCTGGAAAAACTAGGATACTAAATGACACGCTATAGAGGAATTAAATCGAGAAAAAGTAAGAAGAGCCTTTAAGAAAAGAGTAAGAAATAATAGAAAAATAATGAATTGGAACAAGCAAGCATAGCAAAAACAAAGAACATCCCTGATTCTATTGAATTTAAACCCAAAAATGCAAATAATACACCGAAGAAGGAATATAGAAAAACTGAGCTCCAATAAGTCTGAACAGATAATTAACACCTAGAAATTTTAAAGGAAAATAAGTTGTCATATATGTAAAAATATGAGCAAAAAAGCTGTACTTACGTACAGCATTTGTAAGGCGAGATATCATACAAGGTGCGTTTTAAAAGATCACAAAGATAATATAGATTCCAATGATAAATATCACCTTATTTGTCAAAAGTGTTACGTGCTGAAACATGATACTGATAATTGTGCTTATGATAGAAGCATCACACTCCGATGAGTTTGCTGAAGAATTATACCTAGAATAATGTAATACTAAGAGGCAGAAGGTCTGTTACAAGATGCTCAATTATGCGTTATTTAGCTACTAATGTTTTTTATGTTAATTAAGAGTTTTAAGAGATAATACTTTGTTAAACTTATGTTGTTGATTTTATGTCCCTAAGTACAGTGCCGTCCATAGGTAAGTTATCAAAGTCCATAGGTACAAACAATAGTTGTACCAGTGGACAAAAAGTGATTTTTAAAAAAATATGCTTATATTTCTTATTCTGAAATGGATACCGGAATAGGAGTCTGTGATAATTACAAATTGGTTAAATATTATTTAAAAAAGCTAAACATTAAAATAATGATGTCGACAGTGTTTTATTAAATTTCAAATATAGTTCAAAATCTGGAAAGTGTCCACAGGTTGAGCACTTGCCCCTATTCCCGAACTTGCATGAATAACGTTGATGTCAAATTGACCCCTTGACCATGATCGTCTCAATCCTAATGTACGGTTCTGAAAGCTGGACCATATTATATAACAGCATATTTTGGTCATATATACTAAATAATAAATACAACCTACTAAAATTAATAATTGAAGAAAAATTTTAAGGGAAGCGAGGCCGCAGTAGAAGGCGCACAGCATTGACTAAAATTATAAGAGACTGGTTAGAGCATAGATAGACTAATTTGCATGACAGAAGATAGAGATACATATAGACATATGATCGCCGACCTCCTGGACGGAGATGGCACATGAAGAAGAAGACCATGATCATCTAATAGTATTTTTAAAATAAATGTCCAAATACTGTAAATTTTGAGGTTATTTTATAATAAATTAACTTGGCTTCCTTTAACATAATTTTGCATACATTTTTGCACAAAAGATGGATTTCCAAGGTAATCAAATCAAATTGTAAATATGCAAATCATATGATTTGGTAAGGTGACGAGTTATTGAAACATGGTTAACAGGTTATTAGAACCGTACCTACTGAATATGTATGTTATAATGTTAACGGGTTTACTATAATAGCTATTCATTATTGTTAACAAAATAAACTTAAATACCATAGAAGTTGCAATGTGTAAGTGTAAGGCACCGGCATAAAAACTGAAACTTATTTAATGACATGAATATACTTGTTTAATGACGTTACTCATCTATACATATAATAAACGCGTAAGGAGAAAAAAAATGTACATTAAAGATATTCTAGAAAAACTTATTCGGGGGGTCTTAGAAACGTTGACTGAATACATTTCAGTGATTTTTGGAATTCTTGTCTGTCTGTCTGTGAATTTGTCCGCGCACTACGTAAAAACTATTGCACAGAATTTTACGAAATTTTGTATAGTAACAGTTTATGCCCCAGAGCAACATATAGGGTAGTTTTTATTCTGCTGATAAAAAACATATTTATCATAAAAAAATAGTTCTCAATAATGGTCACAGATGGCGCTGTATAGGTAACCTGTATACTGTATATAAACATTATTTAAGGACGTCTTTAGATTAAATTAGGCGATTCGGTATGTTGCGTTCCGCCGAGGTTGAAACCATGGATTTTTAAATGCTTTCCCTATTTTAGGATTGCGGGTTATATATTTTTCAAACGTGTTACTTCGTTTTGGAAAAGTATCCGGACATATATTGTGATCCATTAATACCTGGAGGTACTTTAAAGTTACTGAAGCTACAGAAGGTACTGAAACCTACTCACAATATACGTCAAAACAAATAAAACAGGTAGTTAAGATTTATCCATTTCGATTTACCCGACAGCAAAATTTGTACCGTTTGTGCGATCAATATGTTTTATCTCGCTTTAACAGCTGATTGCAATAAAAACCGGCCAAGTGCGTGTCGGACCACGCATAATGGAGGGTTCCGTAGCTTCAATGGAATAAGAACCGGCCAAAAGGTCGTATCTGATACCTTATATGGAAGAAGTGTTTTGGAAATAACTCAAAAATGGCAAAACCGATGATGTTTATGACAATTTTCGTACAAACTATACGATAACGCGCATCTTCTCAAATTTTTACGATACGGTTATCGATACGGTACGGGACGCTATTTTACCGACTTTCGAAGCAATTATATCTGAAACTATTCACTAAATCACAAAGTGTTCAAATAACCTTATTGTTATTTTTAAAGACCTATCGATTGATGTGCAACATGTTGATATTTGGTAAAATTTTTTTTAAATTTAGTTACATGTATGGAGCGCCCTGAAAATATTTTTTTCTGCAATTTCACTACATAAATAAATAGCGGCATACTAACTACACCTTATGTCTAAATTTGATTAAGATACGTTTTATGGTTTCCGAGTAAAATGGCTGTGACGAACATGACCGATGACGACAGACGAACATGACCAAAACCATAAGGGTTCCGTTACTAGCTGCTACTTAGCTGTCACGCTGCTGCTGAAGAAATTCTCGCTGCGACTCTCCGGGCCTGGGCCTAAGCGGTACTCGGCCTATGGCTTTCGCAGACATTGGCGCTCACCTTCGGGCCTCCGGCCCTCAGATTAGCTAAGATTCTTCGCCATCGAGTTTTGTCCGGATTATATCAGGCTGCCTGCTGCTGCTGAATAAATTCTCGCTACGAAGCTCCGGGCTTGAGCCTACTCGGTACTCGGCCTATGGATTTCGCACACATTACCGCTCACCCTCGGGCCTTATGTATGACACTTCACCATTGAAATATGTCCGGTCCCTGTCATGGTACTGCTGCTGACCTGGGCCCTACACGGTACTAGGCCTTTGGCTTTCTCAGACGTTGCCGCTCACCCTCGAGCGACAGCCCTCGGGTTCGCTAAGACACTTTCGCCTTTAAGTTATGTGCGGTCCCTGTCATGATGATATTGAAGAAGTTCTCGCTACGATGTTCCGACGAGCCTGAACCTTACGCGGTACTCAGCCTTTGAATTTCACATACATTTCCGCTCACCCACGTGTCCGCAGCCCTCGAGTCGCTCAGACATTGCGCCATTGAAGTATATCCGGTCCCTGACGTGTTGCTTCTGCTGAAGCAATTCTCGCTGCGATCCTGCGGGCCTGGGTCCTGCGCGGTACTCGCCCTATGGCTTTCGCGATTCCGCTCACCGTGTCACGGCTTCGGCGTTCGGGTTCACCAAAAAACTTCACCATTGAGTTTTGTGGGGACCCTTTCATGCTCCTGCTGAAACAATTTTTGGTGCCTTTGGCCCTATTAGGTTTTGGCCTGCTGCTGCAAAAGCAGTTTTCGCTGGGACGTTGCGCTCACACGCTACCTCGCACCAGTAGCTTCAGCGTTTTACCCTCTGTTCGAAACATATTCTCCTGTAGGAACTCGGCCATTAGTATTCGCAGGTCTCCACGCACGCCTTTTAGTCAGTTATCTTTATCACGAATGAACTAATAAATTTAGATAGATATTTGTATGTAGAACGCGTAAATTGTACACGAATGGCCTGGATAGTAAATGAAAATGACAAAACCTCCCACACACGCGGGCGAAGCCGCGGGTACAGCTAGTACATAATATACGCATGGGGGTTTCACTATGTCTCTCTAAATTGTACCCGTTTTTTTCATTGCGCTTACCGCATCTGAGGGCTAATGAAGGAAGTGTTGGTACATCGCTTATCACCTTATGGGTGCGTTCAAAAATAGTATTCAGCCAGTGTTTATGATATGCGTATGACACATTTCAAACATGGATATATGAATCAGCACGTTGAAACCCTATTTTTTTAATGCGCATGACAGCTAACGTTTTCATCTCTGTACCTAAATGTCAAATTCAGGAAGGACTGTCAAACTCAATATATGGCACAACGATGGATTTGAAATTATCGCTTATCAATTAATGTCACGTGGACAAGGTGGGTGGTTAACCACTAAAAATAGTGGGAACTGTCATTTTGTACAAGTTTATGCTACGCTATTCATATATAATAACTGATTGAGCAGCTGGTTTGTTAAAGTGTTTGAAGTTGACAAACGGCAACATTCGTGAAGTCGCAATAATGACGATGGCATTAAACTGTGACCAAGTAAATGGTACATCATTGTCGATGTAAAAAAACATTTAGAAATAAACTCTATTAATAACCGACAATGGTGTACCTTTTACTTGGTAAACGTCACAATTGGTAAAAACATTGTAGAAGTACGCTTCAGCTGACTGAATTTTGGCAGACTGATCACATAGCAACGATATAGGCATGGTAGTAACATTAATGTTTGAATTTACATATCTTAAGCAACTTAATACAAGTTGTTGCCACGTGTTTGGGCGGAAAATTGGAACCCGCTCAAGTGCGAACAAGGTTACCCTTAAAACGTGACTTTGGAAACTAGATACGATTCAACTGCATACTTGCTATTTTTTTTAATACCACGATGGTGGCAAACAAGCATACGGCCCGCCTGATAGTAAGCATCTGCTCCGGATTTGAGCCATACCTCTCTTTTGGACATACCCGTGTCCGGTTTAACACCTATATTTTTAGCTATTTCGAACTAAAGTATGCAACATAAAACATAACGTGTAATAGTACATTACTGCAGAGACCAGTAAGTAAGCTTTCCTGGCTGAGTATTTAGTAGCCGTCCGAGTCGAAGACGAGGACGGCTATAATACGAAGCCAGGAAAGCTGATTACGGTCGAAGCATGTATAGTGCTTTTCTCAAACATGTAAGGAAATAAAATAAAATAAAACACAGGGGTATATGGGTATAAAAATTTATTTTATCATATTAGGTATATCGCTAAAATTAACACAGGGTTATTTACATTACATACAAAATAGTTGCAGAGACAAGTCTTTATATAAACTCAAGAGCAAAAATATTAGGTCACTTTGTATGAGAAATCAGTACAAAGTGACCCGTTACTTTTGCTCTTGAGTGTAGATATATAGTTATTGTATTAGATATATCAGCCCATTATAGTTACTATAATAGTTCATAATTATACTAAACTATTTAAGGGCTCACACACACACAAGAGACTTTTCTCGGCTACTATTTTGCCCTTCATACCTAGGAAGAGTTGTGAAATGTATGGTGCCCCATACATTTCACGACTCTTCTCTTTGTATGCGCATAAAGTGTAGCAAACTGCGACAAAGAGAAATAAATCGCTCTGAAAATAAGTTGATCGTGCATACGCCCCCTAAAAGTTTTAATTATAAATCATTTCAAAAGGTTGGCTGCTATTGCCAGTTTCGATTCAATAGACACTGCAACATGGTACACCGTCATATCTTTCAGCTCAACCTTTAATACAAAATATAATTTAGAAAATCATTATACTAGTTTCTGAACGATATATCACAACGAGAACGACCCAACGACCCAATGGAAATTGACATTTAATTTTATAATAACCTTAAATATTTTTTCAACATATCGGAACTCGGACGTCGCAATATTCGTTGGGAATAAGGGAACAAACAAACATAAAGTGGCTACCTATTTACATTAACTGTACAGTACAACTTCATAAAAATGAAATCATGAGGGGACTACCTACAGGTAAGATTGAAATGCAAAGTCTTACTAATACTCACTAAACATTCTTAGTGTCTAAGATATGACCACTTACTTATATTACGTACTTTATCATACATTTAGAATCAATCATAACGTGAAAACTTTGTCAAAGTTATTATTAATTTATGTTGAATGTGATATTGGACATGTTAGGACAGTTACTTATAGATATTTTTATTGTTTTTCCAGGAACAGAAATGTTGGTTTGTTGTATATCTGTTGAAGAACCTGCTTGTGATGGTACGATATGTGCGGTGGACTGCTCGCTATTTCCAACATCTTGATGAGAAGGCGGTGGCTGGGGATTTGATTCATGCAGTGATGGTTGTGGACAATCTGTCAAATTTTGAACCTGGCAATATGTACTTGAAGATGAAGGTTGAACTTGAATGGATGGAGGTTGTTTTACATTTTGCCGAATGAAACCTGGAGGATCCTCGGAGCAGCCTGGTTGTGGATTTTCATACAAAGATTCATAATTCTGATGCGAAGAGTTGTATTGATTTTGCGCAGTTGAGGAAGGTTTCTATGTTTTCACTGCTAAATATTCTTGCTTTCTTGGCCTTGTACCCAGCTGAATTCCTTTTTAACCAAGCACGTAAGTTTGAAAAACTCTGCATGTCAATATTATGTTTCAGCTGCATTGTAGCCTTCATCATGGAATACATTGCCCATAATGATGATGGCTTTTTCGATTGAGCCATTTCTGTGAAATAGGCCAGGAAAACTGTTTCCGAAAAGCTATGTGCATTTTTATCTGCCCTCCATTTAAGGAAACTTTCGTAACATGTGATATACCTCTCTTTTGATTTAGCTGGCAGCAAATTGTTTAAAGCTAATTGCGCCTCGGCTCGTAGTTCCGGAGGGGTCCCATCAATTTCCATGTCGTTTTCGTCAGAAGTCATTTTATTAAAAAATTTAATACTATCCAAGTATCCAAGCAAGATAAAATTATTCGTTATCGATGAAAGAAAACGATGCAATAAAATATATGTATTTTCCCTCCAATTTTTTTTTTTTATGTTCGTATTTTTCTTTCAACTTGTTACCGGTTATTCGAGATTAAACTGTCTTTGTCGATTTATTGTAACATATTCGGTTTTAAAATAAAGTTTTTGGTGTGTTAATAATAGTTTTATTTATAAGTATTACTTTTTGTACCTACATAAAAACCGGAAAACACAGAAAAATATTGCTGACCTTTTTTTTCTGGCAGAATGACTCGAGCCTTTGGCATAGTAAGATTGATCAAAAATTTAAAACAACTTCAGTTACTGGCTGAGTGATTTAATGTTGTATGAAAATCCTTTACGTACGTCGCGCTGAACCTGCCTTGGAATAGAGTCCCTACTGGTCTCTAATTACTAACGTAACAGGAACATTTCCGAGCATGTTTGAGAAAAAATAATTAAACGTACCCAAGGGCCGTTACCTCGTATTTAATGATGGCTGTCCTTTTCAGTACAAAATATGTTCTTCTAATTACCTACACGCAATGTTTAGGAAACGTGCCAGGCGTAAGAACCGTGCGGTAGGTTAATCATTGTATATTTAATTTAACTCAAGGTAGATTACGCACTGTTTTTATCTTTTTTTTAAAGGTGATCCCGTGATCGCACAGAAAGGCCGCGGTTAGACTAGAAAAAAGTAAACCGAAATCTTCAGTAACAGTAGCAGTAACAAGCTATATTCATCCCTTTTTAGGGTTCCGTAGCCAAAATGGCAAAAACGGAACCCTTATAGTTTCGTCATGTCCGTCTGTCCGTCCGTCCATCCGTATGTCACAGCCATTTTACTCGGAAACTATAAGATGTATAGTAATAAAATTTACACATAAGGTGTATTTTGTATGCCGCTAATTAGTTATGTAGTTAAATTGCAGAAAATAATATTTTAGAGGGGGCGCTCCATACATGTAACTAAATTGAAAAAAAAACTTTTTTACCAAATATCAACATGTTGCACATCAATCAATAGTTCTTTTGAAATCATCGCTTCAAAAGTCAGTCAAATTGTGTCCCCCCCCCCCCCCTGTAACTTATGATGATAAATTAAACACTACTAAATAGTCCCCTTATTTGGCTTTAATTCAAATTCAAATAATTTAAAATAATAGTGTCATTCAATCTTTATACTAATAATAGTGTCATTTAATCACTATACTAAGCGACAAAGCCAAGCTATGACGGTTCTAGTAAAACATGGAAATTGCACGAATGTACTCCACATGTGGGATAGCTCCATACTCTGTCTGTGTTATCGCAAGTTATGTACCTGTATATACCTTCTGTTCAAATATCAGTTTGTACTTAAAGTACTTAAACTACAATGAAGTTTGAAGAAATATTTATGTTGTAAACGAGCTATTTAAACTTAACCGGGGCACATTCATACTGCAAGACTTTGACAAGAAGAAGAGAAAATAAAAATAATTTTAAGGGATATCCCAAAATTAACGTACATTTTATATTGTTTGGTATTTGGTAATAAACTGTGCAATATAACTCTGAAATTGTGACAAATATTACAACAGATAAGTTGACTGGTAGAGAATGCCTTTAGGCATTAAGTCCGCCATTTGTACATAATTTACATTGTATTTTGTGCGTATAAAAATCGAGATATGGCCAACGTATAAATGTTCCCCGCTTACGAATGGTGCCAATCTTCCCCTATGTGAGAGCTTTAAGTGAGAAAGAAAGTCTCTGGCCAAATTATAGATGGTGTCTTGGCTGCAATATCGATATACCTTTATGATACCCAAGCGGTGATGTCATGGCGACATTTTTGCAACATGCTATGTCACCATATGGTTACATCATGTCGTCAAGCTGACTTCCTAATTCTTGAACATTAATTGATGCGCTCTGGTTTACGTTTTAAACACAAACATGATATTAGGATTTCACTTCTCACAGCTCCCTTTAGAGTTGATATATCAGTCACTAGATTATAAATAAGATTAAGGTACGCAGACTGTACTTATGATATGACACAATAATGAGAGCAATAAAACCCGTCTGGTTATCTAACCAGACGGGTTATCTAACCAGACGGGTTTACTATCCCTATTGCTAGATCCAGGCATCGAGCAACTTTTAATGGTTGGAGGTCAGAGTGACAGACTAGCAAAATTTTTGAATTGTAAAATAGTTATACCTAAATAGGCAAAAACGGCAGAAGTTGTCTAGTTATAAAGGACAGGGCCTATATTTTAACAGATCAAAAATATTGCGTTTTATTACGGAAACAAAAACAGTAGGCGACAAACTATAAATTAGGTACATTATACGTCGTTTGACACTACTTTCCCCCAACAAAAACTTTTGGCAATGATAATCTAATTATTTATATAATTCCTCATAATATTGCATCGAACCCAGAATTCTAGGATTTGTTTTCTTGAAGTGGTTTGCATTCTTTGACCTCCACGACTTTACATTTGCCAGATGTCCAGATCTAGAAAGCATAGTATAGCAAACTGACTAGAGGGGTTTCGTTGCTCTCATTATTGTGTCGTATCTGACGTGGCTAGCTCTCCGTCCAACAGACACGCGTGTTAAACATGGAATAGAAATATACATGTCAGCTTCGCGTGCGTGGCCTGTCGATGTCGTGCCATCGAAAGTTAGCTTCATCATGTAGATAGTGATACTATACTTGCTAATTAGCAATAGATACTGGATACTGCACTACACATAACTACCGTAACTGCCATAAAAAAGCTATTTAATTTCGTATTCAAAGATAAATTCCAAATTCAAACTAGTTTTGTAATGGCTTTACATGTTATGCATGGTGAGGTAAACACTAATTTGAAATGAATCTAGTTTTTGAGGGTTTTTTTTTATCTCTGGGTAACATACAACTGAAGAACAATTTAAATTATTTTTATAAATATTTTGATTTGTTTATTTTAAGTAGACACACTTTATATAAATTATAAACTTATTTAGATGTCATATACAAAAGAAAAAGTGAATTAGGCGTCTGGTGCCCTGGGCACCGGAGGTCTGAGTAACATAACATGAAGTAACAAAAGGTTACACAGCTGTCTTAAAAAAACATTAGGGCAGGTATATCAATTTTCGAAAAAAATTAAAAAGTTACGTACCGTTTTCTGTAAATGACTGAATTTAATTTGGACTTACAGAGATATTATCTGTTTTAAATAAGTACTTATGTTAATAGTTTTTGGAAGGTATACCGTGATATGTATAGTTCTATGAAATATTTACGAATTGCTTAAGCGTACCTACCTTAAATAAATTGCATTAACACTTGACGCACGGGTGACATACGACTTTGCAAACTTAAGCAATAGGAACGCGTACTGAATTTTAATTAAACATTTAAGTGTAAATTCCAGCGTAGCTATGTTGTATGACATTTGAAACAAGATTTTCTATCAAAAATTTTTAGGTAGGTAGTATAAAACCACAGGTTGGACACTATGTACCTACTAGATATAGACGGAGAGCTAGCTACGTCAGATATGACACAATAATGAGAGCAACGAAACCCTTCTAGTCAGTTTACTATACTATGCTTATTTCTAGATCTGGACATCTGGCAACTGTAAAGTGGTGGAGGTCAACGAATGCAAACTCCTTCAAGAAAAAATCCTAGACTTCTGGGTTTGATGCAATAATATGAGAAATCACATAAATAATTCGATTATATCATTGTCAAAAGTTTCTGTTGGGGGAAAGTAGTGTCAAACGACGTATAATGTACTATCGGGTTCATAATTACATACCTAATTTATGAATGAATTCATTGATAAACTGGGTATGCAATTATGAACCCGATGGTACCTAATTCATAGTTTGACGACCATGACGACAAGGTAGTTTCAACGTGTGATATTCATGCCATGAAGGTAAAACAAAAATCTTTTAGTTTTGACATATCCATTTCTTATATTTCCATAGCACCAAAGCCATAGCTTTAGTTTAAGGTTATAATAATATACGTCTATATATCTTCAAGCTTACAATAAAATTGAGAAAGCGTGTATAGTTGACAAAATTGTGCCTAATAATAAAAATAATACATATAATATACCTACGTATGTTTATACGACGTTTTGCAAATACAAAGGCAAATTTGTAGCGATCGTAAAGAAACAATGGGCTCAACTGTTGAAGCTCACGTACTGATATTGTTTTCTATTATTTCTACGTCCCAGACATATACATATGTTTATTTATTTAACAAGACCGTTTTTTTACCAGTTGGCGCCACTGTAGAAGGAGGTCCTGAATTACCGCTGTATTTTTTTTATTACGTGCGTGAAAACCAAATTTACGTCAGATATGACGTGTGATCTTATTATGAAAACCACACTCATGTTTTAAGTACCCTTATTACGTAACAGTTACATAAACTACTATAGTATCATAGACCGTACCTACTGTAAAAATATCGACGATGCGGCAGTGTTCCGCAGTTCAGTTTTATTAGGCACAAAGGAGGATTTGGTTCCGTTTTTAATTAATATACTGGTATGGAAAAATATTCACAACATTGTTAAATTAGAAATAGTTTCGCGAACCCCATTTAATTACTATGGCATTTGACATTTTGAAGACCCCCGTCTACACTAGAACCTCTAGCGGAAAATTCATAATTGATAGTCCTCATTGCACTTACCTCCTTGGCATGCGCTAAAAACGTGTTTCAAACGTGTTTCGTGTAGCCTAAGTGGTGGTAAGTGAAGGAATAACTAACTTCACGTACTTATATAAGAAAATATTTAAATACTGAAACAAGCATACCAATACGTAAATCAACTTAAATATACAAAATTAAGATTTTGTTTGTGAAATTACTGACTTGAATGTAACTAATGTAAGTACAATACATACATGTGTTGTAAGTTCTATCATTTTGTCTAACGGTATGGAAAATAAAACTGATAGGAAGATTTCGTAATTTCGAAAAATAAGAATCTACCGCACATACTGGATGTCCCTAAAAACACGTCAAGGCATAAGGGCTGATAACATTTGAAGGGCAAATATTATCAGGCAAATATATTATTATATATTTTTTTTTAAATAACTGTATGGGATAATATATTTGTGTTTACAATAATTGTCAATACATACGTCCTTATAAATAAAGTACATTAAAATTTCTTAGCTTAGGTTAACCTGCTAAACTACTCAAAGAGGCCCCCGCGAGTGGTTCCTGGCGCAAAGGTGCCCATTACACTCGCTGCGTTACCGCGTTGGATGGCGATGGATAGCCTTTGCGCCAGGAAAGAACCCACGCGAGCATCACACCCCCTCTCCCTAGCACGCCGCCCTATTTCCCTCATAAAAACCATAGCCTCCGCCCCCCAGCACCCTGTCGTCTCACAAGCCAAGGGGACAAAGTAATAATTATTTTGTAAGGCCGAATATTGGTCGCGTTTTTTCCCTGCGGCATATTCTGCAGCGGCCCCCGCTGTCTGCACCGGAATATATATATATATATATTATGTGTTTATGTATTTAGGTATACGTTTTTAAAGTAAGTACTTACTATTACTTATCATATCGGCACTACCCGTTCATTGTTTTGAGTTCATAGTTTCCAGCCAAAGGTTGTCTGGTCTGGTAGAGATCGCTTTTTAGCGATAAGACCGCCTGTTGTTACCTAGTTTTTATCACTGTATCGCTGTATATTTTTCTCTTTTCTCATGTGGTGCACAATAAAGAATATTTATTATTACTATATTAGGCAATATTTGGCCCTAATGAAAATGGCATAGTTTTTTGATATACTGGCACTTTTATTTCAAAACCAATGCCAAATTTGCTTAATCTGATAGCCCAGCTGTTTTATCAGCACTTTATGCCTTGACGTTGGTTGTGACCTAGAAGGTAGACCATGTGTGATAGAAGGATCTTCATGCACCATCTAATATATGTCTGTGTTTTATATTGTCCACAAGCAGTTATGCTCGTTGAGCCGTTAGGTTTTGCAAAACAATAGACGCAACCGCCAAGAGTTTATTTGTATTGTTCTGGCTATGAACGAACTGGTCTTCACACATTATGTCTTGAGTAAGTCAAGAAATAAAATTGCTAGGCACAAACATTAATAACTCTATGCTAACAGTATGCTAACCTTTGATAAATATAACTTCATAAAAGATTGCTAATAAATGTATAGAAATGCATAAAAAGGTGCAGCTCATTTGTAAAACAGAACGTGGATTCATTTATTATTTACTCCACTGGTTATTTCTTCGTTAATTGCAGTTTGAATACGTCAAAGTAGACTTATCTAGGTTACCTCTGCTGTAGAACTAGTTATTAAGATATTGCTTATTTCAATGAACGGTAGCTACCTATATAATTACTAAAAACAAAGCATAGACCATTGAAAGATCTTGAAATTTTTATTACATATTCTTCAGTAATGTAGTAAGTTATATAAGTCTGCTGTCGCGTACGATACTCCGTTACTGTCTCAAGAGTTATGTACGTATACAATTTTGTGTGGCCTTACCCATTTTATTCTAAACAAAAACTAACCGACTTCACTTAGCCTCCACCTTTCCAAAAGCAAATGCTTGAGCTGCTGTAAAAAATACTCAAATCACTATAGGTGTGCCTATAATAGTTGAGTTCCCTCGATCCCATCATCAGATCCTGACCTGATGACAATGGGACCAACTGTAATGTATACACTTTAAAAAAAAAAATTTCAAATCGGACTAGCCGTCTTCGGATAATCGGTGAATATACATTTAAAAAAAATTGCAAAACAAAGATCCCGACGAATTGAGAACCTCCTCGAAATCTTGAATTCGGTTGAAAAGATGTGGCCAAGCGTCCTCCTGTTTTGGAACTTTATGTTTTACATGAAAACTCCATTTGTTCTAATCTTCAACAATTGTAAATTTTCACTAGGAAGGGATTTAACGACTTCTATGCGAACCGGAAGGCGCAGCGTCGGTAGACCCCCCACAAAGTGGACTGATGACCTGGTACAGGTCGCGGGAGTCCGCTGGATGCGGGTGGCGCAGGACCGGTCATTGGGGCACTCTTTGGGGGAGGCCTATGTTCAGCAGTGGACGTCTTTCGGCTGATATGATGATGATGATGATGATGCAAACATAGTCAGTAGTCACGGGCGGATACTAGTCAGACATATTTTAGTCAATGTTGTATAAACATTTACCGATGCATTAAGGTTAACGGTAGGCAATTATTCAAAGGATAACGCAGCGAGCGCTCACATATTCAACTAAACTGTTGATTCTTATCTACCCGTTGACCTTTTTCTTAGCCATGCATCTTGTCGGATAAGGATGCCGGTAATTTCGGATGAAATCAGTGACGGATTATTCCGAAACTCAAAAATCACTCATAATACTTTTATCATTATAAATTGTCGGGTGGCACCTAGGCACATCATATCAGCGCTCTTGACCTACCTACTGACATTTTTTTTCCATAATCAGTATGACATTCATAAAAGTGATGAGTAAAAACCATGTAAAAACAAAACATTTGACTTTTTAGGGTTTCGTAGTCAACTAGGAACCCCTATAGTTTCGCCATGTCTGTCCGTCCGTCCGTCCGTCCGCAGATAATCTCAGTGACCGTTAGCACTAGAAAGCTGAAATTTGGTACTAATATGTATATCAATCACGCCGACAAAGTGGTAAAATATAAAGTGGAAAAAAATGTTTTTATTAGGGTACCTCCCTTACACGTAAAGTGGGGAGTGATTTTTATTTCATTTCAACCCTAACGTGTAATATATTGTTGGATAGGTATAATTTTTCAAATCATTTTTTGATAATGTAAATATTTTCGGAAATAATCGCTCCAGTAGTAAAAAAAAATGTGTCCCCCCCTCTAACTTTTGAACCATAAGTTTTAAAAATATGAAAAAAATCTCGAATGTAGAACTTTATAAAAACTTTCTAGGAAAATTATTTTGAACTTGATAGGTTGAATAGTTTTTGAAAATTTTCTGAACTAAGTTTGTAACTTAACCGTATATGCAGGTGTTTATTGTACCTGTAATTTCCACAAAATCACAATGAAATGACGTGCTTTCAAAAACTCTTAAGTGGGGACACTTACTGTGACGGACGAAAAACTACGGAACCCTACACTGAGCGTGGCCCGACACGCTCTTGGCCGGTTTTTTTTCTTAAATCGGGATTTTTTTATAGGTACATAGGTATCAAGTATTTACTAACATTATATAGTACATTATAATTACTAAATAATTACATATTTAGCATGAAGTACCGTTTTTTTAGTGTCGTTATTTTTTACTTGGGTACCTTCGTAAAAACACGTTTGTTTTTGTTTCATCGTTCATTTCAAAAATCTGTGACCTAACTACCACTTCAGCATTTTTTTAGAAATTTCGTAATGAATTTCAAATGCCTTTGGGTAATCCATAAGTTCAAGGTTAAGTCATAGGTCGACAGACAAGGCTCCAGCAAGGATGGTGGTGGAGCACCGCACGTCCGTACGAGGTTGCGGCGAGGTTGGACCGGGCTTTCCTCGTGAGCGGACCGGAACATAGTTGAATGAAACGCAGGGAATAACAATTTGTATTTCTAGCGCGTTTTGATGTTGGAAGGACTTTAAGACGCTTGGCTTAATAGACGGTAACACATGTTGTAGATAAAGACATAGGTTTCAATGTAGAGTTGTTTAGAAATACGGCGGTAACTCTACCTTGAATACCGCCATAATAAAGTGCCATGATAACATTGTTACCGGACTTCAAAACGGCTTAGAGCCGCACTCTTCTTAATTTGTAATATACATTTTACTTAACTCGCAGTGCATCTCTCTGTATGTGGGTAGGTACTATAATGTGTGCGCTGTGTAGGTATGTTGTAGGGTGCACTGTAAGTACAGTCTCCATCAGTTATATCGGAGCGGCCAAGGTGGTCGCAAATATTTGAACAACGCCTCCATTGTCGAGACGATAAAGTGCATGTTCAGATATTTTTGAGTACCTTGGCCGCTCCGATATATTTGATGGTGACTGTACCTACTTACAGTCAAATAAAGTCCAAATTTTTGAAAGTTCGCATGGGGCGAATAAGCTTATTTCGCACTAGCAATGCGAAAAACAGTTGTTTAATAAATGATTACGCAAATTAAGCTACATAATTAAAGGTAATGTCTAATTTAGTAAAATCTACTTAATTGTGTAAATGCGCATTTTATACTTACCAAAATTAATGGTGCACGCAATTTCAGGTAATTAATTTAATAAATTGTACATAATTCAATACCGCCTGCAGTAAGTATCCAAACCGTAGGAATATAATTAGCGTTCCTTAATAGGAATGGGACTCGTACTAGTTTTTTCTATGAATTCCTCCAAGATCATTTATGGGTTTTTTGACGTCGTCACGGTTCGTATGGACAAGTATAATAAGATAATTATTTTGTTTTATTTATGTTGTATTTAGAAGACCGCCTGATGTTTTATTACGTCGTATTACAAGAATGTCGTTTACGAAATGGTGATCTGAGTTACCTTTTCATGGTAGTAAGCCTTTTTAGCATTATATTACGTTTCGTTCAAATAATGCATAATTGAGATGGTTTCAGTGACAAATAGGGATTTTTTTTATTTTATTTATTTATTAATGTAAACTTATATTATACATGTTACTGTAAACCTCGCCAAACTGTGACGTTTGATGGCGAGATGCGCTCATTGTTTTAAACAAAAAAAAAAATAGAAAGCAACTTAATCTAACTTAACCTATTTATTTTGAATTATACAATAAAATTTGATATATTTGATAGGATGCAGAATGACCAATTTATCCAAATAAAGTGAAAATTAAAAAAAATATATTAAAATGGTGCAAAGATATCATGCTTCAAAATTACTAAATTTTTCAATTTTTTAAAGTACGAATGAAAAAAAAAACAATGATACCATTCGATTTTTAACATTTTACTGTTAAATAAATTGTATGGTACTATACCTATACATAAACGCTAAATTTCACTGTAAAATTCATAATTTTTCAAGACTTTAAACAGGGCGACTATATGATCGTGACGTCACTTTTGCACGTCATTTTGTTAGGAGCGTTAAAGTCAAAGTCAAAAGTGTTTATTTTGTAAAACATAGGTAAATCAAATGAGAGGTGTTTTGTTATTAATTGTTTCACTATGTTTTGCCTTTCGGCGTACAAAAACATACTTACATAATTAATTGTATACAGCCTTCATAACGCAATACATAAAGTCATCAATGTCATCATCAATTATTTATATTCTATAACATTTTTATAAAACTATCAAATGATTCAATATGGCAACGAAATAAATTACAATTACATCAGTTTGAAAATATGAAAATTAAAATAAAATAAAATATAATTTTTAAACATTCAAGTCTAAATTATTATAAGCAGGTCAAGTTTAAAAAAAATTAAAATTAAAATAACATGTCAAGAACTAATTTAAATTATTATCTATAACTTCTATCTATTGACTATTCATTGTTATCTATATATTGTCACATGTCAAGAAATCTGCAATGGAATAAAAACATTGATCAAGAAGTAATTTTTTAACTCTGTCTTGAATTTTGGCAATGGCAAATTTTTTATCCTATCGGGAAGTTTATTAAATATTTTACTGGCGAGACAGAATACGCTTTTTTTCTTTAGCGCAGTACTTGCGGGCTCTGTGTATATGTCTTTAGCGTACCTAGTACTCCGCGGAAAGACCTCAGAGACTGTCTTAAAAAGAGTTGGGTTTGTTTTGACAAATACTGCGGTCTCAAACACGTACTGGCCGGGTAATGGTAGGATTTCTAAATCATTAAAATGTGGTACACAGCTGTCTGTTTGTTTGAGATTTGTTTCGAGAAACAAATGCAAATCTCAGACTTTAAGTCTAATTTCTGACTTTTGTGTTGCTTTAACACAATTGGCCGGTTATAGACATTTGATCCTCACAACAAAACGAATCGATTGATACCATACATGAAAAAAAATCACCATGCCTATTATAGGTATGTTATGAAATAAACATAGGAACAGTCACCAGCGGAAGTAAGAGAAAATCAAAGTGACAAACTTGTTAAGGTTGTTTCTAGATAATTTTGAACACCAAGTCCGCTAAGTTGCATTGCTGCTGACTATACAAAGAGCTATAAGAACATCCCTTCTGTTGGGTAGTAAGTAGTAGCCTTGTAATAGCTTTTTATAATTTTGAACGCTATCAATAGACCCAACTAGAAAAACCTCCCTCCTGTCACCAATCTGGTAGTAAGCAGTATCTGTAACCGCTACCTACTTATAATTAACTCGATGCAGGGAAAGCTAGGCGCAGGCGCGCGCAATACCGGCACGCGATCTACGCATGCGCTAAGAGAACATTGTGATGATGATTGAGGAGAACCTTAAGACTAAACGGTAAGTGTTGGAATTGAATAGCCACTGGATCTTGAAAAACATGTATTATTGACGGCTTTGTGAATCGACGCATTCTGGCAGGTGAAAATTTGTATTGTAAAATTGTGCATCACCTATGACGATAATTATTGTTTATGCTACAAATCAGTATAAGTATAGACGTCCGTATCTGGCATTTTTAAACTAAAGTGTTAGATTAATTAGTAATAAGTAACAGCATGGTGTGATGCCATTTATTGGGCAATTAACCCAGTTAAAATACGGTTTACTCAAACATATTTTTTTTTTTCATTCTTATTAAATATTTATAGATTACATATGCAAAAATCCTACAAAATTTTCACCCGTAAATAGTTAAATAGGTAAAAAAAATACTTACAAAAAATTTATATTTTTATTTACATAAATATCTATTACTTTTGTTTGTAAACATGACGATATTTAAGTCTACTTTCTATTGAAAGCGGAAAAACAAGAAACCGTGTACATGTAAAACCACATAATTTACAAAATGTACGGCGCGGGCGATACATATTAATTCGTTAGAAACAAATAGTAATACGTAGTACTTTGTTCTTACACATTTTAAAAGAATTAGACACGATATTCTTAATAAAAATCCTACAAGAAAAACGCTTGCAATATGTGTGTACATATTTGTGGCGGTTAGCGAATAATGATACTTTGTAGGATTTCATTGCGTAAATAATAGTATCATGATATAAATACATATGAATGATTCATGATATAAATATCCGCTTGCCAGACGTGGACATTTAATAAAAATATAAGAAATAAAATTACTACCTGCCAGCGCGGTATGGAACGCAGTATGTTAAATATCAACAAAATCCATAAAATACGTCATACAAAAATAAGAAATACCACAAAAGCTATAGACGGATTGGCAAAAGCTCTTGCACTTAAATGGAAGTGGGCTGGTCACGTAGCACGCCTTAAAGATAAGAGATGGACAAAAACAGTAACAGCATGGAGGGGACCCGTGGGCAAAAGAAAGCAAGGTAGACCCTTAAATAGATGGGAAGATGAAATAAAAGACGCAGCGGGTCCAAATTGGATGCAAACAGCGCAATCCAGAGAAAACTGGGCCACTTTGGAGGAGGCCTTTACCTGCAGAGGGGTTCTTGCAGATGAATTATTTATAGTGATAGTTGTAAACGATTACTTAAGTACTATATGTACCTATATATTTATCTCTATAATTTCATATACAAAAGTTATGATGTAAATGTACTAGTTAAAACACAATGTCCTAGTTTCTGTAAGAAATAAAGGCTTTTTTTATTTTATTTTATTTATTATAAATATTTTTTTTATACCACGACGGTGGCAAACAAGCATACGGCCTACCTGATGGTAAGCAGCTACCGTAACCTATGGACGCCTGTAACTCCACAAGAGTCACATGCGCGTTGCCGACCCTTTACAAAAAGAAGGATTCACTGTGTTGACGGCTAAAGGAACAAGAGGGTCCCTCATCGTCAACACACTGGGTCCTCTTTGAGCTCTTTGGCAACCTTACTCACCAGCAGGAACACAACACTATGAGTAGGGTCTAGTGCTATTTGGCTGTGGTTTTCTGTAAGGTGGAGGTACTTCCCCAGTCGGGCTCTGCTCCAGATTTGAGCGAGATGACATTCACTGAACGTGCCCTACCACACTAAGCGAGATGCCATTCGCAGTGCCCATACCTCTCTTTTTGGCATAGTTTAAGGACATACCCAAGTCCGGACGTAGTTTAAGGACATACCCCGGGTCCAAAATATCCGTTACACTAAAAAAATGCTATTATTTTTTTTTCCAATTCGCCATACTAGCCGCCCGTAAAATTACTGTAGTAAATAGCGTATTGAACGCTAGAAGGTTTACCTTATATATGCTTATATAGATAAGTACAGTCAGCGCCAGAAGTAGCTAAGCGGGTGAGGTGTTCAGAATACCTTTACACGCTCTTTTCTAACAGAAAAGTCGTTTCAAGCGAATTTTGAGTCGCCATCAGATATATCGGTGCGGCCAAGGTGGTCACAAATATCTGAACAATGCCTCTATTGTCAATGCGATAAAGTGCATGTTCAGATATTTTTGACTACCTTGGCCGCTCCGATATATATGATGGTGACTGTACATATGATGGCGAGATTATAAATAAATGAATATGAATGAAGCAATGAGCAATAAACTTATTTCCGTAATTACACCGTGTTGTTGTGAATGATCTTGAGGTTTTACGAGTATGAAAGTATAATCAACTTTAAAATAAAAGGCCGTACAAAACTTCCTGGTTAATTTTCATTATAGCCCTACTGCCGGAAACGTCAACAAAAGCTTAAGAGAATTTTATAGTATAAGCTATTAAAACTAAAAGCTTTATTGAACATCTATTAAACATCAAAGAGAAGACTTATATGTACCTTTTATTTACAAAAAATAAGTTTCAACTGAAACAAATGTCATAAATATACTTCTGTAAACGTGTCCGAGCCCTCCGGATCTGAATCAGTGTCTTTAACTGAAAAGCAAATCAAAATATTGAATAAAATAGTTTGATTTGTTTCCTAATTGTAAATGCAATCCCATCAAAAACATAAATGTGAAAGGCTGCCAAGTTCGGTACTATGGGAATGCTTCGCCTATAAAAGAAGTGAGATCTGAATAAGTACCAAGTTCCATAAAAATACCTCAAATCATAAATAGTTATAGGAATGCACACTTGATTTCCAGCAGTTTTTAAGGTACATTTTGAATAAGTATCACGTTACATAGAAATACCTAAAATTATAATAGTCAGAGAAACGCACACCGGTTTTTTTAGCAGTTTCCTGATAACATTTATTATTTTCAGTACTTTTTAATGATGTTACTTGGCAAGTTTTCACACACCACACACCTTTTCAATGCAATGAATCGACACCTTTGGACTGCAATGTGTCAAGTATATAATTTTCTATTAAAACTTGCCAAGTTACATCATTAAAAAGTACTGAAAATAATAAATGTTATCAGGAAACTGCTAAAAAAACCGGTGTGCGTTTCTCTGACTATTATAATTTTAGGTATTTCTATGTAACGTGATACTTATTCAAAATGTACCTTAAAAACTGCTGGAAATCAAGTGTGCATTCCTATAACTATTTATGATTTGAGGTATTTTTATGGAACTTGGTACTTATTCAGATCTCACTTCTTTTATAGGCGAAGCATTCCCATAGTACCGAACTTGGCAGCCTTTCACATTTATGTTTTTGATGGGATTTCATTTATTTTTGTTAGGTGTAGGTTCTTTATTATTTTTTTATCACTTTTGCTTTAGGAAATGTCTCTTTCCACTTAGGTATGTACTTTATACTATAACCCTTTATACTAAGCGTCTAATTCTATTTTACTATTTATTTATAGGTGATTTTTACAAATAAACTGGCTCCCTACACCTATAAAATGTACCTACTTACATATAATTACATACATCAATAACGTACCTACTTTATTCTGTTTGTAAGTACGCTACCTACATAGATAATTAATAACTTGGTAATACCTACCTACTAGTAGGTATTATAATTGGTGGCCTATTATGTAGCCCTAGAAGTGCACCATCCCATCTCATCCCGTGGCGTATCAGAGGGTGAGATGGGCAGTAGTATATATAATTCCATTTTAGAGTATATATGATTTCCATGTTCTTGAATCTGCGATTTTATTAGTTGTAAAATTAGAAATTATTTAGACTATGCGAGAAAAAATAGTCTTTTCATTTTTGTTTGACTGATTTAGCGCACCTAGTGTACCTAGTGACCTGCTTTGTACTTCGTAAATCGTGGGTTCGGTTCCCGCAACAGACACACACAGAGTGGTGAACAATTTTATTGTTCTTGTCTTTAAGACAAACATGTATTGGTATGTATCTAAATTTAAATAAGTCTTATCTCATTTCCACTCCATACCTACTTATAGTAGAACAAAATTACACATTCGTTGTTTTCGAAACTGACTCACACTTGGCCGTTTTCAGATTTTTACTTTATTTCGACCTAAAGACAAACCTTCGAGCCAAATTTCAGGTCGGTACGACCATTGGAAGATAGACCCATTTAGTTCATTATGACTTCATAGTAGAACAAAGTTACACCTTCGCTATTTTTAAAACTGACTCACACTTGGCCGTTTTCAGATTTTTCCCTTTACTTTGACCTTAAGACCTATCTCCATGCCAAATTTCAAGTCAGTACGACCATTGGAAGTGGTCTAGGTTTTTGATGAGTCAGTGAGTCAGTGAGTCAGTGATTGTATAGTAAAAATAGCGATTTTCTGACGTCAATATCTCAAGAACTGCTATAGGTAGAATAATGAAATTTTGTATTCTAGACAATTAAGGGGATGTCAACAGACACTCGAAATTTCATATGCGTAGATAAAATATGTTTTGAGTTATAGGGTGGTCGAAATTGGCCCGAAATGGTTCGTGTAATATAACCCACGGCCGGTGTGTCGCTTTTTTTTGCTCGAACTTGGCGGACACACTGCCGTGTGTCTAGATTTCTTACAGTCCGTATGTATCGGCTCTCATGGATAAAACTAAAAGCTGAAACGAAAAGGCCACTAAGAAACCAACTTTAGGTGCTATTACCGTCATACATATAAAAATCTTATTTTACTCAGGTGCTGTCACATTTTACGTGACTCAACCGAAGAAAACCTTGAATAGCATTCGATCTTCATAAACTAATCTAATCTAACCTCGATATCACTAGAAGTGCATTTCGCTCATATTGGTGCGAACAAGATGTCAAAATAACTTAAACCAAGATCAATTTATAAAGTTCCAATGGTGCTCCTGTTTTGTTTAGCGGTATGCATTTGCGTGCAAGTGTTGCTGCGTGCTCGCTGGAGCGGCTCCGACATAAACGGGTCCGACCACTCCGAGTAGGTCTGTAGCGACTGTAGCGGGCTTACGACACCCTACCGTAAACGGTCGGCGGTCGTAGGTCAGGACACTTTCACTGAGGCACCTGTTCTGTAACCGAGTCTTCAAATGGGATTATATTTAATGTTTGTTAATTAATCACGAAATGGTGGCAGGATGACAGTTAAAAAAAAACCTAAGATTTGCTACAAAATTGTTCCAATTGCAGAATGGTCACAAAGTGCCGAGTTAAGTTGCAGTGACTCTAAAACAAACAGGGCTACAATGAACACTTGAATTTAAAATTATTTTTTTATCATTGAGAAAAATTGTAAATATTTCAAAGTTTATTCTTGTTTTGATCATATACATTAAAAGTTTATTTTATATGTACGTGCTTTGTAATATAATACAACATACCACTTCTCCACCAACGGCCACATATTACTTACCAAACAAGCCTGAATTTATCTGTCCTTGTACAGAACTACGTGGTTCGTAAAAGGCATCCATTTATCATTGAAATGCGTATACGCAAGTTCTGCGGAAACGCTAATATGTGCTACGAAAGGCATGTTTACACGAGGCGAGTGTCGCCGGTGTTCCCGTCGTGTGGCAATGCTTTACTCAAAATAAAAAGACAACACGATACTTGTAAACGAAGTTCGTAAACCTCCTATCAACCTTAACCAAGTCATGCGAAATTGATTTCTATAAACTCTGAAATAAAAACTTAATTCGCCAATTTTAAAACGTCGGATAGGAAGTCTTCGACCTTTCCGTCGGTGTCATCTTAGGCCCTTCTTCAATTGAAGAATATCGTTGCGGTATGTTCACGTTACACCACGGTTCCACTGGCTACGTTTCCGCTTTTTGTAGTCGCACCGTAATTTAGTTTCTGTCACTTTTTTCCGGACAATCTATACTAATATATGTAATGTGTACGTTGTGTAAATTAACTATAAATTGTGAAGTTCCGTCGGCGTTAGTACATAGGTAAGTGACATAAAGTAAAATATAAAGGAAATCGATTAGTGTAGGTATATAAAACGTGAGTGCTATGAGGATGTAAAGATTAACTAACTTTCAAATGAACAGTAATTATTTCATTTAAATTCTGCTTATTTTGTCTCGTTTCGTATTTAAAACAGCAGTAATCAAAACCAAAAAATGTTCAAAGGTTCCTATTTAATACGTTTTATACATTAACTGAGTCTCTGTTTGAGTGTTTAAAACGTCTTTATAAACTGCTTCATAAGTTTCAGATACTATATACCGATTTAATAAAGCTTTGGATGCAGTTAATATTATAATTATAACCTGCATCATTGACAGCTTTCTTCGAACAGGATGCCAGAGAAATTGTCGCTGACACTTACTTTGTACAGTCGTCGTCATAAATAATGCTATATAAAAATGTTCTCCTCGTTTTAAAGATGCACGATAAAAAATACATACAGCATAGAGCAATTTCTAAGTGTTGATTACTTAGATATTTAGTAGTCTGATTTATTGTTGTATAATAATAGATGTATAAGTTTTATTATGTTGCTATATTCTTGCAGGGTTTATGTTGATACTGAAACTAGCCTTTAAGATCCTTTGTACACATAAAACGCAATAAAGAAATGAATATGAATATGAAAAATGGTATCAGATCAAACACAGATGTTGTTCATAATTTTTCTTTTCTGTTTATGCAAGAGTTAAGAACATCGGTTTACACAAACGTGTCATGGCTCCATTATCTTTAACTATCGAGGAAACACATTTTCTTAAAAGTTCTCATCTCAAAACAATGAAAGTTAACATGCTGAGTAAGTAAATATTATACTTTTCTTTTATGAGTATTAAGTGTTGAAAAAATGTAACTCGCCAACAGGTTAGGGTGCTGCATAAAAATTAGCTCTTAATTGTCTTAATATTGCGATGTCTACAGGAAAGGGGCGAACACAAAGCATACAACAAAATGAAGGTAGGTACACTAGGTACCACCTATCGGCATAATTATATGTATACCACCTACATTTTGTTGTATAATATTGGGTTAAATATTTTTGTACGCTTGTTATCTGAAATAGTATTGCAGGGGACTGTATGTGTATAAATGTCTTGTTGCTAACAGTTCCTGACATGCGATGTGATTAAATTAAAAGCCACGTATGAGTATCAGAGATGGTACCGAAAGAGCATTGGATTACATAACGTAAGATACGAATTCACATGGATATAAATCCTAAGGTACTTTAAAATGTTCTTATAAAAGTAGTCAATTAATTTGTATATTCTGTTTATCTCAATTGTAGCCATATTTGGACTTACTATTCCCGTATACCTAATTTTGTTATTGGTGTGATACAGGATGCTTATGGCGTGTTCGTATTATATCAAAGGCACATCAAGTTAAGATTTTATAATTTAAAATTTAGGATTTAATTCAATTAGACTCCCTGATAATTACGAAAAACATAGGTAGGTACTCTACAGCAACTAAAAGTACTTATTTATTTTTCGGGAAAAAAATGCTGCGAGTCATTACGGATTTTGACGCTGTAGGCGGCGCGCGTCTGAAAGTCCTGGAACTAAATAACAAACGTATGATCTCCCTTGTCACGTTGAATAATTTTAAACAAAAAAGAACCGCGAGTATACAGCGACTTCACTAGCATCCACCTTTCCAACACCAAATGCTCGATCTGCTGTAAAAAATACTCTAATCACCATAGGTGTGCCTATAATAGTTGAAGAGTTCCCACGATTTCTCCAGGATCCCATCATCAGATCCTGACATGGTGACAATGGGACCAACTGTGAAGTATACGCTTTCAAACAAAAAAAAGAATTTTCCAAATCGGTCCAGCCGCCGTCTTCGAATAATCGATGAACATACATAAAAAAAAATAGCAAAAAACAAAGATCCCGACGAATTGATAACCTCCTCCTTCGAAATCTTGAAGTCGGTTGATAAAAAAACGCTCTAATTTGCGGCGTCAAACGCTCGAAACGTTTTTTTCATGAAACAGGCATTATTATTTAAAAGTACAAAACGCCTATTTTTTGACACTACTTGTAGAGCCGTAGGCCGTCAAGAAGTTTAAAAACATAGATTTAATTATGTAGTAGTCTAACTGTCTTTTGTCTAGAAAGCATACACAGGTATACGGAATATTTGAAGATTTGACATGTGATATATGAAAAGAGATGGCTTTTTACAGTTGCAGCGGCTTATTTGCGTTCTTTTGCTTGTTTATTTTCATTTTAATCGCTCGGTCGTGTTAAAACTGCAGATGGCTATAAGTACAAAGGAAATTATGTTTATTTTTTTACAAAACCTATGTCG
The DNA here is from genome assembly GCA_947086415.1 of Pammene aurita. Lineage (NCBI taxonomy): Eukaryota > Metazoa > Arthropoda > Insecta > Lepidoptera > Tortricidae > Pammene > Pammene aurita. The sequence continues at coordinate 12,965,163 of OX352299.1, forward strand.
TGTAGTGCGGAAGGCTGTATGTTATCTGTATTAGATCTGTCATTGAGCGGGTCGCGTGGTACTCCGTAGCACGCAGATTTAAGCGACCGTGAAATTAGGCCGCGCGAATTATATCGACCTTTTGTATAGGTATTTAGTAATGTAAATAATATCACGTTTATTCCGAATACGGTGTTTGAATATGGAATGATTTCACCGGAAATTATACCGTCGTTTGTGTTTATATTTAGTGGTTTTTTTTTTAATATGATATAAAATAGATGCTTGTTTAAACTGTTGTAAAATACTTATTTTATCTTCCCTTAATTTTCTTAATTTAGTCATCATATATCAAACAGGATCCATAGCCTACTGACGAAGTGAAGTTAGGTACATAGCCTCTTTAAGTATTTAATAATGTATATAAAAGTGTGTATGGTTAGGTGCCAAAAGATGATACATTTTAATATATCATCTTTTGGCACCTAACCATAGTATGTACAAGTACTGTTTATAGATAGGTACACAAAAAGAAACTTAGGTATAAAACTAAATAAACTCACAATAAACTTAAATGTAAATCTAAAATAAACTTACAATAAACTTAAATATAAAACTAAAATAAACTTACAGTAAACTAAAATAAACTTACAAATAATAAATGCTCCCCAGGTCGCCTTCGTGGGTCATGGTTCCCAGAAGGCTGGCAGCGTTGCCTCTTTGGATGGCCAGGCTTATCCTCTGTCTAAAGAAGCTGCCAGCCCTCTGGTTGCCTGAAGCATCGATAAGGCGCTTAGAAATCTCCTTGTACAGAGATTTCGCACTGGGCCCCCACGGTCCTAGGGTTTCAACACCAAACGGCGCAAATATGTAGCCCTCGCCGAGAACGGAATATTTGCGCCGTTTGTGTTGTTCCGCAGTTGTAGCTGCAGCTCCCGCTTTGGAGGAGGTCGCCTGTAAGTGGGACGGTGCAAGCGTGTCAACGCAGGTGGCGTCCCACACAAGCGTCCTCCCCAGTCTCCAAGGAACGAGTGTCATCCCATCGGGTCGCTTGCCGTCGTCGCGTACGATACCGTTTGGCTCAAGGATGGCCGGCACACTAACGGAAGCAAGCGCCCTTCGGATAACATCGTTCAAAGAGGCGTGGCGGGAGATGCGGCCTGCGCTTCGCTGGCAGGACAAGCCATGGTGGCCCAGCTCGTCAACCGTGGCGCCACAACGGCATCTGTGGGGTTCGTTGGTTTTGGTGCCCAGACGCAGACAAGTGGCTAGTGTTAGGGTGGACTTGTCTAAAAGAGTGCCGATATTAGGTGACGGCAACGCGTGAAGCCAGTAGCCAGCTTCCGGCTCTGTAACTGCTAGTAGACGAGCTCGCTCTGCTGAACTCTGGGCCTTGTCCATGAGTTCTTTTAAAGTTGACTTACAGAGCGGCTCGTCCCACTGTCTTTGTGAGTTAGGGAAAACCGGAAGCTGGTCACCGGGACATGACTCTACCCAGATGTCTTTGGCTTCGATCAACGTGGTAGAGCACTCGTTGCCAGCTGTTGGGCAAAAGATTCGGTTAGCGAGATCTTGTGTACTGTGAAAGGAAGACAAAAATGCTGGGAGGGCCACGCTGACTACTTGTCGTATCCCTAATCCACCATGACGAATAGGCAGTGAGGCCTGCGTCCAGGCGCGGTTATCTAGGTGGATATTGAGGATGGATGAGAGGGTGTTTTTGAGGGTAGAGTCTAGGGGTTCGATAAGGTGGGGATGTTTCCAGACAGGGCTACATCTAAGTATGTATGTGAATTTGGGAACGAACAGACAGAATTTAATGATGATTAATGCCATGTGTGCACTGATTTTTAGAAGGCGGTCCGAATAAGCTTTATGGGTATTGAGATGTTCGTCGATGAGTGGTGGGATAGATTCAGGAAAAATGGGGGCACCTAGGAGTCGGAGGGAATTTTTATCAATATTTTTGATGTTTGGAGAAATGGTATTAAAGTTCGAGATTATTTGTTGTAGTTCGGTCGCAGGTATGGGCTTGTTGAAATAAAGTTCACATTTTGAAAAGTTTAACTCCAGTCCGATGGAACTAAATGAGTCGGTAAGGTTTTTCAGGTCATCTAAAACGGTTTTCCAATCTCCTCCTAGAGTCCCATCAGCAAAGTACCAGGAGTTAAATTTTGATTGCAGGCTTGAAATGGTTGGATGGATGGCGAGGCTGAAAATGGCTGGTCCTAACGGATCGCCCTGTTGACACCCCACTGCTGATGATAAGCAGTGGGTTTTGAAGAGAAAGTGAGTAGGTTCGCGATAACATTGCCACACGTATTTGTAAATCAATGGTGTGGCATCATTAACTTGTGTTAGTAAGGCACCTCTGTCTACCGAGTTAAAAGCATTCTTTACATCCACTTTCAGCAGCACCTCGCATGACTCGTCTCCAACGAAGGCGCGTGCTGCGTGTACAGCAGCTTCACAACCACCTTTGCTTCCGAAGCCGAGTTGAAGGGGTTGAAATTTTTTGGTAAGAGGCGAATATATATGTTTGCAACAAATTTTGGAGCATAGACGTCTAAAGGTTAGGCCTACAGCGATAGGTCTTATACCCCCATCTTTTTTTTAAGGGCGCAGAGATTGGCTCCATACAAAAGTCCTAAGACCTCGTTGCAGACCTTACCCGACAGCATGAGGTTTACCAGCTCAGTGATGCCGTCCAGTAGACGCTCGCCAGCGTCGCCGGTGGATCCCCCGAACAGGTCTTTAAGATGCTGCGGAGAGAGGCCGTCGAGGCCGCCAGCGGAGCCGTTCTTGAACGACATCACTGCAGCTAGCACGTCCTTCTTGGAAGCAGTTAGGTGTGGTGCCTCGGAGTCCGGCGGGTCAGGATGGTAAAGGGATGCTGCTGGAAGTGGATGTTTTGATAGTAAAGCGGACACAGTGTCGGGGGTGTCTGGTGCAACAACGTCACTTGAGAAAAGCAGCTGGGCGGCGCCCTTGATATCGCCATCTATGACTTTTTGCTCCACTATTTTAAATAATTTAGTATCCTCCTTCGAACTGGGTTTCAGCTGAGGATGGGGAGTGGGATCGGTGGGATGGATGCAGTTAGATTTAATTTTTTGGGTCAGGGATATGTTGTCATTATTGTCACTGGCGTGTAGTATTCTGTAAGAAAAGGAAAATAGCCGGGTCCAACTTTCTACCGAATTTTCGTTAACTGTTTTTGAAATGGTTTGACTTAGAGCATTCGCAACGGAAATTCGTGCGCCTTTCGGTATCCTTTTCACTATAGAAGTTGCATTCCGTTGTAAACTAAGCCAAGCGGGGAAATTTACGTCTATATTTAAGCTAGCTCCAATATGGGTGAGTCCGGTGTTTAGTTGCTGAGAATGATGAGAGGTTTGAGACTGAGTTTTGTGAGTGCGTGCGATATGGATGCTCAGGCCTTTGTGACCTTTGTACAAGCGGGACTGAGAGCACTGAGGGCACGGAATTAGATCTTCGGTGGCGTTGTTGATGATCCTATTTGGATAGGTGGAAGTGCATGGGGTCTGCGACATAGGCTGGGGAGCAATTACTGTTACGTAATAAAGTTTATAAAAAAATTAACTAGAAAACTAAAGTAAACTAACTATAAAACTTATATATATGTACAGGTTATCAGAAATAATAAAAAGTAAATAAAGATGACCGGTAATCCTTGCGCGTCGAAGATAGGAAAAGTGGATAGGATCGGTGGTGGACAGCAACAGCACTGCGTGCACTTTTAAAATAAAAAAGTCTTGGATATAAACAAAGCTGACAGCAGCGGTGGCAGTAGATGTCAGCAGGCAAAAGACAGCCGGAGTCGGCGCATGGCGCGCTCTCGGGTGAAGAATCTGCAGTACGTGCCGTTGCCTAGCAACGCTTTAGCATCCTTGTTGTTTTCCAACCAAAAGATGTCTGATTTTCGAAAATACGGTCTTGTGAACTATGCCCACACTCGTGCGTACACAGCGGGGTGTTAGCAATAAAAATATTTGCGTTGTAAGGGCCAAGAATCGAAAATATGGATATAGAAGATAATTAAATAAGGAGCTGATTTGTCAGGTTGACGGCTTGTTTTTAGGGTTCCGTAGTCAACTAGGAACCCTTATAGTTTCGCCATGTCTGCCCGTCCGTCCGTCCGTCCGTCCGCGGATAATCTCAGTGACCGTTAGCACTAGAAAGCTGAAATTTGGTACTAATATGTATATCAATCACGCCGACAAAGTGGTAAAATAAAAAGTGAAAATTTTTTTTTTATTAGGGTACCTCCCCTATACGTAAAGTGGGGAGTGATTTTTTTTTTTCATTTCAACCCTAACGTGTGATATATTATTGGATAGGTATTTAAAAATGAATTGGGGTTTCCTAAAATCATTTTTGGATAATGTAAATATTTTCGGAAATAATCGCTCCAGAAGTAAAAAAATATGCGTCCCCCCCCCCCTCTAACTTTTGAACCATAAGTTTTAAAATATGAAAAAAATCTCAAAAGTAGAACTTTATAAAAACTTTCTTGGAAAATTATTTTGAACTTGATAGGATGAATAGTTTTTGAAAAAAAAATACAAAATAATTTCTGAACTAAGTTTGTAATTTAACCGTATAAGCAGGTGTTTATTGTACCTGTAATTTCTACAAAATTACAATGAAATGATGTGCTTTCAAATAAAGTAAAAACGGTGAAAATCGGTTCACGCAATAAAGAATTATCCCATAAAAATCATCTTCCATACTTTATGCTCGCGCGCAATAGTTTACTCAATTTGCCGATAGATGTCGCTGTACATGGAACTCTCATATCATATCCTACATGGCGGTGTTATTAACTCTTAAGTGGGGACACTTACTGTGACGGACGGAAAACTACGGAACCCTACAGTGAGCGTGGCCCGACACGCTCTTGGCCGGTTTTTTTTTTATAGATTAATATACCTGCTAGTTTTTTTTCCAAGGAAATTGCTAATAAATATGCACTACATTAATATATACATTTCCAACCTAATATCCATGTATAATAGTAGTTTATGTAACTGTTACGTAATAAGGGTCCTTAAAACATGAGTGTGGTTTTATGAAATGAGCCGCAGGCGAATTTCATAATAAGATCACACGAGTGTTTTAAGGCCTAATTACGTACAGTTGCATACACTGCTTTATCTACACTCATATTATATATATTAAATTAAGTGTTCGGAAACCATAGAATGACCGCCATTGTACCGTCATGGCCAACTCCATTGTGCCGGCGCTCGCGCGGGACCAATCGAGTTTGCCATGGCGGTAACATTATGTTATCAAATTCGATGTTCCAAATTTGAAACTCATTGCTTAACAATATTTGAGCATGCAACGTTAAAATTACGTTACTGCCGCAGATAAGAAACTTATCATAGTTAAATCGTTTGTTGTAATGCTTGTCATTGTCTACGGTTTTTGAACGCATTTTAGAGTACTTACAGTATGAGTGTAGATAAACGTAATATTCTTTGAATCTATGCTTATTTAATAGTACATTAATGCCGAGGAGGCGAAGTAGCACATTGCGGGCTGAGTATTATGTTTAAACGGACGACCTTGGGAGTCCGTTCGATTTAATACGAAGCCAGCAATGGCCCTTCGCGCCGAGTAGTGCTTTTTTCAAAAATTATGCAAAATAGCCAAATACCAGCACAATGGTGAACAAAAAAACAATATTGACATAGATAGTGTATCTCAGAATAACCTCTAGGTTTACCGGGGCTCGATCGCTTTACCAATTAAGCTATGGGTTCAGTTACTGAGTTGACGAAATTCTCAATTCCTTCAATCATCTTTTTTTTTTTTTGCATTTATTTTTTTACATCGACTTTATAGCAGCCGTAAGCGACATCTAGGTGCTAACTACTAGAGTTAGATACCCTTCCCGCCGACCCTATTGCAAGTGTCACAACGGAAATAATAGATGGCGCTGCTATCAACTCATAATTATTTTACATGGTTTTTAAAGTGGGGCATTCCACTCATACAATAGTATGTTATTCAATCAAATACAAACACTGAAAACATTGAAAAAATAATCAACCCAGCAGGATTTGAACCTCGCATCGATACGCCTTACCGGGGCTCGATCGCTTTACCAATTAAGCTATGGGTTCAGTTACTGAGTTGACGAAATTCTCAATGCCTCAAGCATTGATAAAGTCGATGTAAAAAAATAAATGCAAAAAAGGCATTGAGAATTTCGTCAACTCAGTAACTGAACCCATAGCTTAATTGGTAAAGCGATCGAGCCCCGGTAAGGCGTATCGATGCGAGGTTCAAATCCTGCTGGGTTGATTATTTTTTCAATGTTTTCAGTGTTTGTATTTGATTGAATAACATACTATTGTATGAGTGGAATGCCCCACTTTAAAAACCATGTAAAATAATTATAACCTCTAGGTTAACAGGATAACCGCTACCGCGAACATCGAATTTGATTCGAATCATATATCTCCATCTCTATCATCATTTTGAGTGACAGAGACAGATATAGTCGAAATTTCCATTTTCTATGTTCGCGGTACACGCTAAAACCAGTATTAGAAATTGCAATTTGTAGGGCCCAATCTGTCAGGGAGGTGTAATATGAGTTAGGACCCGTGGGGAGCTGAAGGTGGGAAGGGAGAGGCAGGGCACACAACAGATTGGGCCCTATAAATTGCAATGTCTAATACCGGTTTAAGCTTTGCCGTGTATATATTTTTTTAATTAAAAAAAATTGGAAGTGTATTTTTCTTCCGTAATTACCGCAAGCTATTTATTCGAGATAACTAAAAAGTCGCGGTACCAACATTATAAATGATAGATACAGATATTGTGTTTCGGCTGTTTAGGAACTTTGCCTTAATTTTTGTATGGCAGTTGAACTTTTTAAAAAGTTTGTACCTCGATAAAAATGGAATTTGTATCCAACATTTTTGTCGCGAAATCGAGCCTGCAATTTCTGTAACTTTAAAAATTTTTGTTTGACCATAAACTAGGCACTTCGTCGCCTCATTTTAAACCGTAAAAGTGAACCTTGCGGGACATTTTTGAATAAAATGCATTACCCATCTTATATCCAACATTAATATTTCAATAAAGGAAAAAAGTTGAACGTGATTTTATTGTAAATACCTTAACATGTAATATTATTTTCTGTTAATCCTACTCCTATTTAAATACCAACCGATACCCCGGATCTTATAAGTGTATTATAATTTACTATAACGGGATCCTCGATTTAATCCTCGTCGCATTGTTCTCCAGGCATCTAAGTATGCCTTCAGGTGCTCATTGTACATTGTGTAAGCCTTGGGAGAGAGCATCCTAAATAGGGTTGGCTAGTTATAAGTTACTGTGACTTATAATTTCTGAACTCTAACAAAATGTGTGGTTAGTGATTAAAATTCTTGATATAAAGCTGTCAACGCGTTTTTATTATAATAACGAACTGTTTATAGTCTATAGTCTCGTAATTTTACATAAAGGTACTTACTGCATATTTCACTTTTTGCTTTGAAAATACATATCTAGCGCGAAAGTTGTGTAAATAAATCAGTGTTTCAATTTATCCGGCTGCAGAACAGACCAATGACAAAATGAAACTGTTGATTAATGTTAAAATGAAATTCTAGACGACCACGGCAAAATATTTTATTGTCAGCGGCGCGCGGGGTGTACATATAACTCGATTTCGACCGGTTTGCTTAATTATTTGACATGTTAGCACTTCTCGATAAAGCTCGTGAGGGCACCGAAGGTCAAGTCCGCTCCAACTTGCCTACGAATATTTATGACGCCGCGCCGCGCGCCGCTCCACTGTTACTTACTTATGGCAACCCTAATCCCAGAAACCTTTGAATGAGAACGAACCAGAATCGAGATCTTTCTAGTCTTCCGACAGCGCTGTAACTTGATTTATTTATTGACTCATTAAATATTAATGCTGTTGCATAATAAGATTATTAGACGAATAAACAAAAACGTTAATAGCGACCTTATCGTTAAGTTAAAGGACGGGCTTGTTAGGAGATCGTTAACTTTTAGTTTGTTGGCACGTGTATCGCCGTAATTTTTTCTAAGTCTCAATTCTAAGAATTTGAACAAAATAGTATGGCATTATTCGTAAACGTCTGTCGAATCTAAAAAGTCATTTGTATCTAATAAAAACAGATGTCAGAGTTTTGGTAAGTACTTGCTCACTCAATATTTTTCGCCGAGCAATTAATAGCTAAGATATTGTATATAAAATTGTAGTCTACAATAAGTAGCTTTTCAATTCCGTTTTAGTTATGAGATACATGTATATAGCTTGCAGAGACACCAGTATAGTTGCTAGTGTTTAGTGAAACAGATGTATCACAAATATGGGTATTATAATTATAATTGTTTAGCTTAGACGATATACATAATAACAAGTTTTTAGATACTTGTAGTGACCCCTTTGTTAACGTAAATACTAATTATATGCAAACCTACTACATGTATGTATTTAAACGTCCTACATTGTAATTACAAGTCTTAGTTAATCGTCGTAGTACCTATATCTAGCATTCTAAGCCATATAAATGAACGTTGCTTAGAAAGAAACAATGCATATTGGGATTATTGGGCTTATGTAGGGCCAAATCAATCCTGTCCACATAAGAGCCTGTGCCATAAATTAATATGATGACAACGATTAAACCAAACATGTAAATTGTAAACCTTGCTAGCTACTATTCTTGCCTTCAACTGCAACCTATTATGCCCAAACTAGTACGACGTCAACGACCGAAACTCAGCACTGAAGACCATCCTTGACAAGTTCGATTACCTTATCCGACCCCATCGATGCGCAAATTACTAGCCTAGGCACACCGTACCATAATGACTTCCGAGTCTGAGCTTCCGTCATGAAAATATCACTCGTAATTCTGACAGACAGTAAGGTACCATCAATCGATTATAATCTCTCGGGCAATGGAATAAAGCTCACGCAGATGTTGTAATTATGGCCCGGGTCATGGCATAATGATCACCTTCGCCTTGGGCCTATTGATTAAAGAAAGATGAAGGCGGTTTTTCGGAAGAGGGAAATAATTAAACTTTAATATTAAATAAAAAGTGAATTCATCAACTGTATTTGGCAGGTTAATCGTCTCTTGACAAAATAAGGTTTCCGACAGTTGAAATGCATTTTAATTTAGTCACTAGATTTAAAAATTAGTTAATTTTTTTTATATATTATTCAAAACAGTTACACAGCATTACAGTAAAAACCAAGCCACTGCGAACTAAAAAATAAACAATTAGGAATATTATTTGAATCTAATTTAACAATTACCAGGCGCATTTTAGTGAAGGAAAAACATAGTGAGGAAACCTGCATACAGCTGCGGAGAAAATTTATTTTCCGAGAAATTCAAGATATGTGAAGTACCCAAGACTCCAAACCGCGGCCAGCGTGGAGACTATAGCCCGATCCCTCTCGTGCAAGAGATGAGGCCTGTCCCTAGCAGTTGGAAATATATAAGCTAACATATGGCCGTATAGCAATCATCATCATCATATCAGCCGAAAGACGTCCACTGCTGAACATAGGCCTCCCCCAAAGAGTGCCACAATGACCGGTCCTGCGCCACCCGCATCCAGCGGACTCCCGCGACCTTCACCAGGTCATCAGTCTACCTTGCGGGGGGTCTACCCACGCTGCGCCTTCCGGTTCGTGGTCGCCACTCGAGAACCTTTCCGCCCCAACGGCCATCGGTTCTACGAGCAGCGTATAGCAATACAAAGAGAAAATGCGGCAACTGTCCTGGGGACGATGCCCCGGGCAACTCTAGGTTCCATAGATACCTAATAGCAATAACTCACAGTATATGTATATCCCTCAAATAAACTATGTATACATATTACAACCATTCTAGTTAATTATTTAAATCGCCTTGAATTCGCCATGCATGAGGTGTTTATCGTATTTTACGTTTGATTTATTTTGTGCGTGACAGTTTATCTAATTTATCTAGGTATAGTTTCTCCGGCGGCTTAAGGACAAATGCTTCATACTTAAAGTATGGCGCATTTATCCTTAAGTCACCGGACAAACTATACATCAAAACCATCAACATTTAAATTGTGTTTACATTTTTAACTAGATATGATAATTATAATATGTATAAGTTGTTCAAAAATGTTTGTATAATTTGTGAGATTAATCAAGTAATTTATTCCGTGGATTTACACGTATGTATGTGTTAAAACTTGTTTTTTAATGATTTAACTGCAAGGCAAACGTGGTTGAGGTCTTTCGTATCTATGTACTTGACTATATTTATGTTAAGTTTAGTCGTAAATTACTACTAGCTTAGCGTGTGTGGGATTCAATTGCATTGTAACCTGAATAGTGTATTTTTCTATGAATCTCATAAAATACCTACATTGTTATTTTATTCCATTGTTTATTTATATAAAAAATACCGCACACAAATTTATTTATAAATAAAACAATACGTATCGAATTATCAATATTTATATCCATTATATTGTATGCAACGATTTTCTATAAACCACACTTTTAACAACAAAAGATGTGTATGTCACACATAATATAAAAATCTATTTGAAAAAAATGTGCCTGTATGTTAACGACAGGCTAAATTGGACTTATTACAACTTTATGCGATTTATTAGTAGAAACATAATTTTTTAAATTAATAACAATATTAATAAGTACCTATATTGTAAAGTTCCTACCCTGTAACGGAACAGTTCTTAATTAAACCTTGGTCCAAGTCAATCGTTTTCGAAACCGATCCAACTGTTCGGCAGCGCGCGTCTTAATAAGTTAACGTCACTGTTATACAAGAAAACGTGACCTGCACGCAAATGAACGGTCACACACGTATACAAAATGTTCCATTACATATGATTTCAATATGGACATGCTTATGTTACCTGTAAGTCTAGGTCTCTAATGTCTATTTGACATACAAGATGGCCAAAAAAGAACTATATTTCCGTTGTTTGTATGTAAGGTTTTGGGACCCAACCAATCCTCCCTAGATGGATTTGGAACCTCTCAGATTGATTTGATTTTTGGATTTTTGGAAGGGGCCATTACCCACCGCCGCTCAATGGCCTTACACTTACAAGGCCCCCCTAGGATCTAGGGAGGATTGGTTGGGTCCCAAAACCTTACAGCCAGCGGGAATATAGTTCTTTTTTGGCCGCCTTGTATATAAATATCCCACCAAAAACATAAATGTAAAAAAGGAGAGCCAAGTTTAATACAAAAATTATGCTTGGCTGTGGGCTTCGCCGCAAAAAGAATGGAGATCTAAATGAGTGCCAAGTTCTATGCAAAATCCAAATATGATTTATAGGAACAAAATAACATTATGAACAAGTATTAAACACAATTTATTTGCTTTATTGGATACCTATAAGAATTGCTGTTATTTAAAAATGTGAGATCATTACATCAGTCATTTTATAAAGTTATTCAACATATATAGATTTTTTTTTATTCTGATTAAAACTGACCAAGTCAAATCTAACCTACTTTAAGATCTCACATTTTTAAATAAGAGCAATTGTTATAGGTATCCAATAAAGCAAAGAAATAGAGTTTAATACTTGTTCATAATGTTATTTTGTTCCTATAAATACATATTTGGATTTTGCATAGAACTTGGCACTCATTTAGATCTCCATTCTTTTTGTGGCGAAGCCCACAGCCAAGCATAATTTTTGTATCGAACTTGGCTCTCCTTTATTACATTTATGTTTTTGGTGGGATATCATTACTTTTTGTAAAGAAAACTAGGCAGGTATTGAGATTTAACGTTTTTTCTTGCGTTTCCGCTGCATGGTTTTCTTTTTTATGCTATTGTCTACATTCTCTTGAATGTTAGAGATAATAGTGCGCATTGCCCATTAATTATCTGCTACCTTTTTAATACGCTTCCTGTTTATGCTTAAATAAGCCAAGTCCGGGCTACATAACGATCTCAGGCGGTTATATTCTACTATAGAACTATCTTGTGCCTTAATTTGACTAGGGTCTAGATTAATAAGATGTACACCGTCTAGTGTTTTAACTCTGGAGAGCGCAACGTAGGCCTGTCCTCTGCTAAATATCGAAGTGCCTATGTCGAGAAGAGCGCTGTCCAGACTAAGTCCTTAGCGCGTATTACAAGTTTTTTGTATGGGGACACCACTTATTTTTTGACTTAACTTTATTTTATATTTCTGTTATATAGCAAATACAATAATACATATATTGAGTTAGTTTCAAATATTTGCTTGTAACGGTTCCAACGATACAATTAAAAAAAAATTGTATGGGGACCCCCCTATTTTTTAACTTTTTTTTATTTTTAGAATTTTTCCTACGCTTACACACAATTACCGAGCTGGATTCCAAATTTCATCCTTCTAGATAATCTGGAAGTAGGTTAGATTTGGGTACTATATGTCAGTCAGTGCCAAAATTTACGACTTTTTGACCTTCATATCTTTATAACCGTTTGAGCTAGACTGAAAATAGATGTCATATACTTCAGAAAAAGTGACCTAACCCTCCGGTGTCCGGTGTCGGTGGGAGTATATGACATCTATTTTCAGTTTATATTATAGTAGTGTAACTACTTAAAAATTACAAATCAAAAAATATTGAACAAAATAATTTGATTTGCTTCAAGATTCGTTTGAGCTAGCTTCATGAAATTTGGGGTTCTAGATGTCCTTATGGATATAATTAAACACACGTAGTTTTATGTGTTTACGTTTAAGTTTACGTAAGGTTTTGAGTTATAGAAGGGTCAAAAGTGGCACCAAGTGATTCGTGTAACTCTGCGCTGGCTAGCCAGTTCCTTTGCTTGAACTTGGCTTGACACGCTGCCGCGTGTCTAGATTATTATATTCATAGGTTACACTATACCTTCAAACTTGGGTTTGGTTTAATTTCGTTCGTTACGAAGCGAAACAAGAAAATCATTTATTGCTCAAAAACTACCGATTTCAAAGGAATATTATAAAAGGTCTAATAATAAATATGTGTGTAATGATGTAGGTTCTTTTGCTTGTTATTCCGCTATTAAAAGTAAACAATTAATGCCATGTGAGTTACGGCGATCAACCAATCGAAGTATTTCATAATTAAACAAGCCGAGTGCCCTTGATTATAATATCATCAGTTGAATACCTAACCCATGGGCCGTATTCTAACTTTTTATTCTAACTTTAAAACACGTATAGACACGATCCAACTTCAATACAACTCCAATGCATTAAAAACACAATACAGCTACGGCATAAACATCTGAATCAGAAATATCAGAATTAGCTTGAGAAATATTCCAACGATACTCCAATACAACTTCAATATTATTCAACGGCCTCTCTAGCCTAGTCGGTAGTGACCGTGCCTATGAAGCAGGAGGTCCCGGGTTCGAATCCTGGTCAGGGAATTTATTTGTGTGTTTATCACGGATATTTGTTCCTGAGTTATGGATGCTACTTTCTATGTATTTAAGTATTTATATGTATATATCTATTACATATATATCGTCGTCTAGTACCCACAACACAAGTCTTATTGAGCTTACTGTGGGACTAGGTTGATTTGTGTAAGATTGTCCCATAATATATATATATATATTATATAGCTTGAATGTTTGTTGTGTGTTGAAGTTATGTATAGGTTGTATTTTTATTGTATTTTTAAATTAGAATCTGGCACCATGTGTGTATTACTTGGATATAATATTTAACTATAGCATCCTTTGCATACTACTCAACTAAGTAGGTTAATTGGGGGTTGAAAGTAAGGACTTTCAACCCCCAATAACTAAGTAGGTTAATTGGGGATTGAAAGTAAGGACTTTCAACCCCCAATCAACCTACTTAGGCAATGAATTCCGGGATAAAATGTATAATTATATTAATTATGTTCGTTTACAGGTTATAATTTACTGTGTGCCAAATTTCATCTAAATCCATCCAACCGTCTATAATACATATGTACATGCTCGTACAAACTTTGTCATTTATTAATATTCTGAGCTTTTCCACTAAGTACAGTCACCGGCAATAGTATCTTCCTACACGAAGGCCGCAAAAATACGTCCCACGCTCTTATTTATAGGGTTATAAGAGCGTGTCACATATATTTGCGGCCTTCGTGTAGGAACTGTAGGAATATACTATTGCCCGTGACTGTACCAGTATCGTCTCGCCTATGTTCGATGACTTTCAAATTTCCAACAGGTACGCGAGATAACAACAATAGGTTATAAATAAGGATCTACACACGGCTGCCAGCTGTAAGAGGTACACAACCTTTTACTGGCTTAGACTTTTATTCTTCTTGTAGAGCAGGTAGATGTTTTTAGGGTTCCGTACCTCGAAAGGAAAAAACGGAACCCTTATAGGATCACTTTGTTGTTCGTCTGTCTTTCTGTCTGTCTGTCTGTCAAGACCATTTTTCTCAGGAACGCGTGGAGGTATCAAGCTGAAATTTATATCAAATACTTAGGTCTATTGTCCCTTGGAGCTGTGAAAAAATCAAACTTAAAAGCCAACGCAATCAAAAGATACAGTCGTTTATGCTGCAAATTTTAGAGTTTTTCGGCACTCGCAAAACCTACGGGGTACTTCCCGTGAACTCAGAAACTTGAAATTTGGTATGAAGCAACGTCTTATAGCACAGATACAGGAAAAATTGCGAAAACCGTAAATTTTTAGTTACATGATATTATAAAAATAATTTTAAAGTTACTAGCCTATATACCTACAGGTTTGTACGGAACCCTCGGTGCGCGAGTCCGACTCGCACTTGGCCGGTTTTTTTTTAAATGACTAGCAGGTATAGTAATCGTAATGGCTCCGGTTGCTTTGTACTTACGCGTCTTTAATGATTGATTTTGAATCGAATGAAACTGGTTTTGCTTGTAAATTGACATATTTGCTTGAAAACCGGTTGCAAGTTAAGTAAGTTATGATATAAAAAATACAATGAATGTTATACTGAACATGGTCTAGTCTGATTGCGTATTTTTAATGATATTTCACGACCATCACGACTTTATCAGTATGATTACTATTGAAAATGTAAGGCCTGATCCGATTGAAATTCGCCAAAACCCTGTTAATCGTACTGAAACCAGTTTATTAAAATTAGTTTTCCTATAATTTCTTGAATTGTTTAAAAAATATTATTATTTAGTCGTCAGTTTTATTGTATGCCTTCCATTACCATTCGACAGTGTCTTTTGACACATTATTGGTGTGAGTTCTATCAATCAATAAAAAAAAAGTCGCATGTCGTTCTTGACGCTTTTATGAAAGACACCCTTGGTCACATAACCCAATACCGTTCTATAGCCCAATACTGTGGGAGTATGTTGGATCAAGTCTTTAGGAGCGATTTAGAGGGCATTAAGGAAGCTTTTAGCCTCTTTACCATGGTGGATCATGGTTGGGAGATCGCTTTATGTAACAAAACTTGAAACCGCTTCTTTTAGTGATTGTTGATGTAGATTTATATACCGAAAGGTAACTAATGC
This sequence comes from Pammene aurita, assembly GCA_947086415.1. NCBI lineage: Eukaryota > Metazoa > Arthropoda > Insecta > Lepidoptera > Tortricidae > Pammene > Pammene aurita. Next base: position 12,980,714 of record OX352299.1, read on the forward strand.
TTGGTTACGAACATCGACAAATTCCCTGCTACACCAGATATTTGGAGACACGCTTACATTTCCATTATTAACTTGGTTAAATATTATTGGTTTTTAAAGGTTGTGTTGGCAATTAGTTTTACTCAGGCTTCGTCACCAAGTATCAAGCTTTTGACAGCAATTTGGCGGCTATTTATTTTCGATGTTGGCTTTAGTTCTTTTTTGCAATTATCTGCGAATTCGTAGAGAAAATTTATTTTTGGTATAAAACTTTCGAGATTCTGACAATTATGCTACAAAATATTCAAGAAAAGGCACTTTGAATTCGGAAAATTTCAAACGAATCGGCCCTTAGTAATTGAGATGAAACGAAGTATGCAGGTAATTATAAAAAAAAATTAAGGAAAGAAAACGCATTACAAACATCACGCTAACAGATAGTGGTCCGTATTTAACTAATTATGAACTATTAGTTTTCGTTGCTAATAAATAGGTCAATTATAATACCTATTACCTACTAAATTGTATAAGGAAAATTCAATAGGATTTATTTATTAGGTGTGTAATCATTTCGAGCAACCGGTACTTCGCAATTTGCACTTTTGCGTATGCATGCTTCGGTTTAACGCTTGCGATACCGCTTATGTAACGGCCCGCAATCTTAATACAACGTCATAATTATATAAAGCTGAGATTCGACGTATTATTGTGTGTATCGTGAATGGCTCAGGTCCATTGTAAATTATTGAATGAGAGTTGTGATGACAATGTTTTTGCTGTGTTATCGCATTATCACAATGCTTCCATATCTAAAATATCTAAAAATCATAAAACTTTCGTGAGACTCTAACTTATTAAAAATATTTATAACGGGCTACTCCGGGATATTGATCGAAACAGGCCGAGCAAAAAATCGACTTAAACGACGTGAGTAACCAGTTATAAATATTTTTAATATATCTAAAAATCATTTTACATATTCGGTAAATGTAACCTTAGAATAGGTGACTAGTTGCCTTATTATAGTTAAATCCCGGCTTTGTACTTTGAAAAGCTTAGGTACTTACAATACACGATATTGGCTGAATTACCAAGTTACGTGGTTTTCGAATTACTCAATTCGTCGGGATCTTTGTTTAGCATTTTTTTATGTATGCTCACTGGTTATTTGAAGACAGCTGGGCTAATTTGGGGAATTGTCACCAGGTCAGGATCTGATGATGGGATCCTGGAGAAATCGAGGGAACGCTTCAAATATTATAGGCACACCTATAGTGATTTCAGTATTTTTACAGTAGCTCGGGCATTTGCTCTTGAATTGATGGAGTAAGTAGGCTAAGTGAAGTCTGTTCTTTTTTATTTAAAATTAAAAATTGGTTAGATTACATTCTTTAAAAACCATAATTATGGAATACATAACTATATAACATAGCTTTAATTATATTTGTAATCATGATCTATTTTAACAAAAACTTACATTAGGTAATAGCTGATAGCTGGTACTGTTATATCAGATTATGTTTGAATATATTTTATTACTTGATGTAGAATAGAACGTAGTTATAAATCGTTGTAATGCCGACACTGGTTAACAAATATGCTTTAAACATTCCCTTTATACTAACATATTTTATTTATCATTCTATCGTGTTGAATTTCGAAAAAAAATTACGTATTCATGTAACTACTTGTAGAAAAAATACTATTTAATTTTGATTCGTGGCTATTGTTATTGCTGCAGTTAACCTTCAAAAATAAACATATCAAAATTAACATCAACCGTATACATGAAATTATATTCAAAATAGGGTTTCACGTAGATTAGGTTAAATTTTGCTAGACATGTTTTAAATATTGAATATTATTTAATATGTTCGAGTTATTGATGACAAAATTATTATCAAAGAAATAAGTTTTCACTGAAATATTTTTAACAGAAAAAATTAAAGGATATTATTATGAGTATAAATTGGCAATGGACGTACGGTTGTCCTTTAGGATTGCGTTAAAGGAATGAAGGCTAAATGGTTTGTTTACATATTTGCCATTTCAATAGAGCATCGGTACAGGTACTTTCCTTGCTCATGTCAGCTGGTTGGCTTTCTTTTTTTTCCGAAAAAGCTATCGATGTTATAAAAATGTGTGCACCAGTGCCACAGGTTCTCGAACTTGTATTTTTATTTTTTTAAATTTAGTTTTACTGCATAAGATTTTATTTTAGATAATAGATATACTTATTTCAAATCCGATGTAAGTATATTGCTTATGAATAAAAAAGCATGATGATGTAATCGCCAAAAAACTAGTCAATGTTAACATATACTTTAAGTTATGATTACGGTTATCTATTAGGCGATTTATTAGGTAAGACGACCTAGAAGGAAGGGGGTTTACCATGTCTTACGTCTATGGAGGGGGGGAGGGGGTCAAAACGTCTATGCTTTAAATCTAAGATAAATATCTTTTAGAAATCAATCAATCAATAAGTATCGAATATTACTGCAACAAAAACAAGATGTACTTACTGCATAAGGTACTTACAGATAATTATTTATCGCGTGTTTTTTCACGTGCCTAAGGTGGATACAAAGTATCACTAATTTTATAAAAGTGAAAAACGTTTCACTTAATTATTATTATTTGTATCTCCTTTGAGAATCACGGGCCTTTATATCCCGGTCTTTTGATAGGCTTGCGTGGGGATACAGATCCAACACGCAGAGGCCCCTTGGAGAAATTTGCTATGTTATACACCTGCTAGAACCCATTCACGGGTACATTAATAGATACCCGTGAACCGGTTCCCGCAGGCGTTGTACATATTGTAAATAAAATGGACAGAGTAAAGGGCTATGGTATTGAAGTTTGGCTGGTCAAAGATTAGGCTATTGTAAAGAGGTCCGGACACCTGCCATAACAATTTTATAACATTAACAATAAACCAACGGGTTTATTATTAAATCACAGTCACTATACTAAATTAATCGAGATTTAATTTAGTTACTAGCAATCTGATCTTACGGATAAAAAGCAATTCTTATTGTACCTAGAGGTAGGTTTCGAAAAAAAAGTCGACAGTTGTCGGATATGAGTAGATGAAAGTACCTACGTCAAGATATGCTTCGTTGCTTAGAATTTTCAAAAAACCTGAAACACGTGTTACGTGTTTACTCATTTATCGTTAGGAATACACCTGTGAAGTTTCGAATAAAATAGTCTAACAAATCTTGTTTCGCCATACAAACTTTGGACCCCCATTTTACCCCCTTAGGGGGTGAATTTTGAAAAATCCTTTCTTAGTGCACCCCTAGACCTTATAAGGAACCTACGTGCCAAATTTGGAATCTCTAGAACCAGCGGTTTGGGCTGTGCGTTGATATGTCAGTCAGTCAATCAGTCAGTCAGTCAGTTTCTTCTTTTATATATTTAGATTTATTATATTCATAATCATATGTATTCGGATACATATAATAAGTCGATTTTATTTTGTATTACCTAATTATTATACCTAACAATGCTAATAGACTAAGTAAATTAGAAACGAATAATGATAATGCTCATTGCCAAGTTATATTAAAGTCAACATTTCATAACAAAGATACCTAGTTTTGAGACTCGTGAGCCTCGATATTTCAATATTTATAATAATCACCGATAAAGGCACGTATTACCACCATTATAATATTATTATTAAGTAAGAATAAACAATAGACTTAAAAAACCATAACATTCTGTGAAGAATTCCTATTTTAGAATAAGCTATACGTCTTCTTGTTACAATAACTAAAACACTTGCATTATTAATCATAATCACCTACTCCCAGAGGTACATTTACAAATGCATTTTGCTATTTACATATATGTAAATGTTTACAAATGTCAAAATTACAAACAGCTCTACGTTTATTTACAATGTTGTTAACACAAGCTACGTGTATGAATTAGTAACAAAAAACGGTACAAATGTTATTGAACTTTGACACTATTAGGTCGTCTACAAATAAATATTTGGGGGACATACTTGTAACTACTACTAAGCAAAGCAAGTACGAATGTAATGCGTACCCACTAAATAAGCGACGATGTACGTTCTGCACCAAATATATCTGAGCAGACAAGGTCCTCAAAAATATATGAACATGCAATTTATCGACTTGACAATAGAGGCGTTGTTCAAATATTTGTGACCACCTTGGCCGCTCCGATATATCTGAGGCGACTGTGCATACATACTTATATGGATGTGTCTTTATTTTGGCAAAGGTACCATTTGGATGTCGGCGTTTACGTCGTAGGTACTTGGTACAGATTCAGTACTTATTGTAGTCTAGCGAGAAAGCGTAAGCGCCGATCACCAATTTGTAGTATTTGTACTCCGCTTAAATCTGGGCTAAATTCCGCTAAGTGTAAATAAGACCCGCCGAGTTTCTTGCCGGTCATAATTCTTCTCGGTTGTTCTGCTCGGTGTAGGGTTAGAACCGGTGTAGTTTGTTTTTTTTTTCTCTTTTACTTTGATAAACTAAGTATCTGACGTGTAAAAGTGCCCTTGTGGCCTACTTACCTTGCAACGGCCTCCTAGCCCAGTCGGTAGTGACCCTGCCTACGAAGCAGGAGGTCCCGGGTTCGAATCCTGGTCAGGGCATTTATTTGTGTGTTTATCACAGATATTTGTTCCTGAGTTATGGGTGTTTTCTTTGTATTTAAGTATTTATTCATATTTATCTATTATATATATCGTCGTCTAGTACCCATAACACAAGTCTTAATGAGCTTACTGTGGGCCTAGGTCGATTTGTGTAAGATTGTCCTATAATATTTATTTATTATTTACTTACTGAATAAATGTTTGAGGTTGAGTTTGAGTTTGTGTTTGTGTTTGTGTGTTGCACCCGGAATTAAGGAACATGATAATTTGATAAACTTATTATAATTTAATAAATACACAATGAAATACTTGTAACTGGTGGTAGCAAGTCGTTAAGATGCATTTAACTTAATAAAATACAATTAAATGTAAGATAATCGTCCGAGTGCTCGTCATTGCACTATCACATATCTCATCTTTAAACTTAAGTCATCACTACATAGTATAAAACAAAGTCGCTTTCCGCTGTTTGTCCCTATGTATGCTTAGATCTTTAAAACTACGCAACGGATTTTGATGCAGATTTTTAGTAGATAGAGTGATTCAAGAGGAAGGTTTATATGTATAATACATGCATAATATAGTAGAGACTGATGATTTTAGAGTTTTCTAATGTGATGTCGTAAATAAACCCATTTTTTGCGCTTACATTGCAAACGCTGGCGGAGTCCTAAGAGATAGATCAAAATAATGTACTACAGTATTGTACATCTTAAAAAGGTCTACAAAAAAGTCCTTGATGGTATATGTCTATCTCTTAGGGATAACCCACAATAACCATTTTTTATCCCGTGCGAAGCCGGGGCGGGTCACTAGTTCTAAAGTTCTAGTAGTTATAAAGATGACATCACTGTAGCCTAGAGACGCACATCACTTATTAAGGTACAATTTAATGTAAATATCGACAGAAATTATCAATAATTACAGGTCTAACAGCATCCAATTAGATAATATTCGCCATTTGATTGGTGTCAATCATTAGCTAAGAATGAGGATCTCAATAGTTTATGAAGTAATTAAAAATCTGCCGCGTGGTCAACCGTGAAGTGGTATGAATTAGGTTGTCTATTAGTTTTCCTATAAATATATAAATAAAATAAATATTTTGAGGAAAATGTTAAATAGTTCAAATAGTCGTTATACATAATCAATAAAATTTTCAAGCTATAAGTATAGGCGTAAGCGCCAGGCGTCATATCATAAGAGCCCTTTTGATTTGATTTATCATATAGTAGTGCAGTATAGTATATATTATTAACAATGTTTCGCTCCTGACTATTTATAAATCATTTTGGGGAATTTTTTGTCGTTTATTATTTAATATTCAACACTTTACTTTTATTCAAATAAACCGCAACAGTGACATCCTATCATATGCCCTCACACCACCCTCACAGATGCATATCATCCTGTCATTAAAATTATTGTCAGTGTAAGAAATTAGTTCCAATGAAATTCCGCAACATGGCACATGATCATATATTTCTGGTCAGGCTTTATATTTAGTAGAGTAGGTTGCATTCTTATGTTGTAATTTTTCAAGAAATTAGTCGGCCTTCATGTATTTCATTTAGAAATTGTTTCAACAAATATTTATATGTTGGTAATTTAACTATCGCGAGGAACGCTACAGTTACTTTTTCATATTTTTTTTGTAATTCTTAGTCACTCTAGTATATCTACTTAGGTAACTAACTACAATGAATAAAAACTCTCTTTCCAAAAAAGAAACACCAATATAGGCAACTAAACTGACTACAAGAAAATGCAACAAGCTTACAATAAAACAATTGATGAGATTAGTGCATCAAACAAGTCATTAAACTTCTCATTACGTAAGTACTATAGTGCTAATAGGTCGGCATTATGGTTACAATTTCATCTCGCCAGCTTTCTACAGAAGATAATTATTCATGCGCTTTATAATGCATATTTCTTCGTTACGAACTTTTTTAAACTATGTTTAGGTTGTGTTATATCTTCATTATGTATTTCTTAAGTTTGCCAATCAACTTGTTGCCTTTTTATTTAACCTGCTCGTAAACCTATTCCTGTAACATCCCTATAATATTTATAAATTATTTCGATGCGTCAATTATCCACAACACTGTCTTTAATTCTAGAATATTTTCAAGAAAGATAAATATTACAATCCACTTATGAACTTTAGAAAAAACTACCACTGACTATATTACCTTACACATGCCCCACATTTCCCATCCGAAAAGAAATACGATGGGATTTACAAAATCATTGTAAGATATAAAAGCTAAATAAAATTTCGCAGTACCTACATTATTCATTAATAGAGCCCAAGCCCAAGGCACTAGTAAAGTAATGATGCCAGCATTATATTGTCACTGCTTATGAATCACGAACGAGTTAATAGTTCAGGTAATCCATTATAAGTGCGCTCTCTATAGTTGTTAGTTTTATATAGACTTCGAATAGAGTTGATAAGAGAATTAGTAGAGTTGGTAAGTCTTAATAAACTCAACTTAGGTATATAATAAAGAGTTTGTGGTAATGATAATTTAAAGGAACTCGAGTCCTGAAGATAATGTAAATCTTTTTTTATCTTTTATTATCAGAACTGGGAACAAAAAGAGCCGAGCTTTAGTTCCTGACTCCTGTGCTAGGTCGAAACGTGTGTTACTTAGTGTAACATTATAACATCAAAAACGTATGTCCTTACCAACACTACCATCGCGACCTCATGCCTGGCTAGTTAGTTTCAACTTGCTCGTACTCTGTAAGTTGTTGGAGCAACACGCAAGTGCGCAAGCGCATACACTGCGCAAGAGTGCATTGCGAATGTTCGTGAGTGGCATCCACAATCCTGGAGCGAATTAGCCGTAATAACACCCGATATTGTGAAAATAAAATAATTACTGCAATAATCTAGGTGTTCTAGTTGGATTTTGTCATGTATTTCCTCAAATACATACTCTGGTTAGTAATCTGCGTATTTATGCAATCATCAAGTTTCATTTGTGATAAAAATGTACGCAAATTAACATACAGTTACAAAAAAAAGTAGTAAAAAAAACTATTAATTGAAACCAATTTCGTTGACAATACCTACCTATATTAAGTAGCCCACCCGTGTTTATCTAGCATCCACCAGCATTTGAGTGAGTGGAAGTAATTACGAACTTTTAACCCTCCCCTTTTTCACCTGAATAGGGGTTCAATTTATTAATAAAAATATCTCCTAGGTAGAAATCCAGGACGTTTGAAGAAGTACGTGTTCCAAATTTCAAGGTTACTCTAATGATTTAGGCGTAGTCTGACTATTTCTAGGCAAAGGTTTTTGCAGTGGTTTTACAGAGTGGTCCTCTTAAGCGGAGACATCCTTACGTTTTACCACTCTGCCACGGTTTTTTTGTGAGTAAAGGTCTATTTTTAAAATATACTAGCTATTGATTAGATAAAACTAATTGGACATGTGTTTTAAAAAACACTTATTTAAAACCGGACCCATATCGAGATGAACTAGCTAGAGCATAGCTAAAGAATTTTGACCACGTACCGGCTTTGGTATGGCTAGCTCTCGGTTTATCAGATTTATATTTGTAAAAATCATTAAAATATCTACTCAGTTCAACAGAAAATGCACTTCCAAATATATGGTGCTACGCAGCAATGCTTTCGTCACGCGAGGATGATAAATGTAAACAGAAAGAAACTCAGAATAGAACAATAGAGGAAGAAGGATTTCCTATTTAAACGTATTTAAGCATTATATTTGACTTATCCTTGCTTTGTCAACTGAACAAATTAAATCTTTGAAGCATTGTGATGATAAGCTTCCTACTGGATGTTTCAGCTTTCCGTTATTAATAATATGAAGAGCTTAGATGATAGTATCTGTGTACAGGTGTATAGGTGTGTACCTACTTTAATTTGTATTCTATATTATAGCAAATTAATTACAGTAATAATAATTCATCTTTATTTCATATAAGAAAAACCTGTACACATCAAGTACAGTCACCGTCGACTATATCGGAGCGGCCAAGGTACTCAAAAATATCTGAACGCCTTGCGAATAGAGGCGTTGTACAGATATTTGTGACCACCTTGGCCGCTCCGATATATCTGATGGCGACTGTACTCGTACAATAATAAGGCTTTATAAACCATCAAACATAGAAAATGTATTATTAACAAAAAAAAACTGAATCTAATAACTATGTAATAACAAACCAAACATGCCCCAAACGGATTCTACGAGTTGCTAGTTTATAAGTGATTAGACATATTGATCGATATTCGACATAAGTACTTAATCAAACTTCGAATTTCACGAAAATTACATACGATCTTTTAAATAAAATATATTTTTTATAACCTTAGCTCACATAGGTACAATATATTATGTTACTTCTATTGCATTGAAAATAACATGTAAATGTTATGTGGAAAATGATTGAATTTCGATACGACACGTGTAGGTACTGAAGATGGTGTAAGGTGTAACCAAGTGTAATTGAAAATATAGTTTTTTTTTAATAGGCATCCGTACGCGTGTGTGTGTGCATAATGCGGCGTAAGTGAAAATATAGTTTAATTTAAATAAAATAAAATAGTAATTTACTGTAATGTAATGTAAAAACTCTTTATTGTACAAAAATAAGTCAAATACAATATTATAGTCACACCTATACACAGCTATACTATTACTAAGGCAGGAAACATGTCGTGGAACAAGGGCTCTTGACAGATGCTATGTCTTCATTGAGCCACGCACATTATGTATATTAGATAATATTAGGACCCATCGGTTGATAAACTCGACCCATTAGTAGGTACCTAAGTATGAGTAAATCTGTGTATGTATATTGTAAGGATTTTAGATCCTAAGCGGTACCTATATAGGCTGCCAAAATGGCATCCCCAGGGCCTAAAATTTCAGCACATCTATCCCTGGGACTGATTTCCACTAGGTACGGCACATTAGCTAATATGTATATGTACTTATATTCATAAATATACCAATAGGTACAACTAAAGGGGTAACGAGATTTTTATTTATTAAGAAGTTTGTTTATTTAATCTTCTAACTTCTAACGTTAGTACTTATTTTTGAGTAAAAAGTCATCTGTCCTTAGAGGACACATTAAGATTAAATAAAAACGCAAATATACTTTTCGTGAAGGCACAGAATAACTAATAGTACTACCGTACAGAAAATTCACTCCTTCGCCGCTTGCAAGCAAAATTGAAACTTATAACCGCGCACGAACCGTGAATCTTCTTTGCGCGCCGCAGTTTTATGACCGAGCTGTGAGCGTCGGCACGGGGTTGGCACTTGACAAGTTTTTGTTATAGTTATACCTACTGATTTATTATTGTTAGATAAATATGTAGGAATTACAAACGTTGATTATGTAAACACGAAATTTTTATCCGGAGATAGATTTTTTTAAGGGGATTATGTCTGATTGTCACGGAAGTCACGCAAGGTCAGTTCCTAATATTATTTATGGGTAACCGATATTCAATAAATTAAGGATGTTTATTTTAACTATTACTAAGTAAGGACTTTGGGACCTTTCAATATCGTCCGGAATTTAAAAATGTTATTTCCGCTTCCTTGTTCTTCCGTTTATTCAGACATCCGTAAATACATATTTTATACGGATTAGATCGAAATAGGTTTCGAAGCCATTGTGTATTTTAAATTTTGCGCGAGCGCCACGTGACACGAGTATCGTGCGAGCCGAGCGGCATCCCACTGCTATACGACTCCCCGGGAGGCGCGCCGGCCAAATGTACCTAAACTGCGTAGTGAAACCCCCCTGGTGAAGGTGTCAAAAGTATTGCATATATGTTGCCAATGAATTAAATGACTATCACTACTATCAGTAAAATAATAAATAATACGTACTAAGTATGTGATTATTGTAGTTAAGCCTGGTGTCGAAAACCCCCTTCATTTCATTAATCTTTTCGAAAGAGTAATCCCGTTAAATGTTAGCCCAAGTGATATGGTTACCCTATGATTTGGTAAGCATATCGTAATTGAAACCGTTTTGAACAAGATTAACTATATTCAAGTTAATGGAAACATTATGCAGGTGTTTTTTTTTACACATATCAATTATTCTTTTAAACGAGAAAAATTATTTACGCTAAATTTACAGAAATCATCCATAAGCCTCAAAACGCATTTGGTAACGTGACGACAACCAGTCAAAGTGCTAGATAATTTCCGGGCTCCTTTTTTACTCTTAACTTTTTACCCTATAGCAATTTGGCTTTACTTACCGGAAAATCATCTAAATTGTTGTCTGAAGTGTATATATCACGAGGCTAAGTTAGGTAAAAGAAAACATAAAATGTTATGCACCTATTATAATATTTAAACCGTGTTCTCCTTGCCCGCAAGGTCTCGAGTTAAGTGAAAACACAGTTTTTCCATTACGGCCAACATAAGCAGCCAATTTGAAGTATAGATATCGTTCTAGATACCCTTTTCTATGCAACGTCGTGAAAGTGTCGGCCACTGGTCGTGTGTTGTAATTACCCTCAAACCGAATTGCAATGTGCAGCGGGTTGACGTTGCTGCAACTTGTCCGTTCACGTTTATTTTTCCGTCATTTGTATTTATTTAAAAGTCATTGCTCCATCTACAGATGTCATAAAATTACAAATCTACCTACTACATTTCGATAAAAAAAAGTGTTACCTTAAAATTCCAAAGGGTTGCTCCACTCGAAAATAAATCCTTCACAAAATTTGCGTTCCAAAGCACAATCGCAAGCACGGATGTAATTCACAGATTCACCTCAGCACTGTAAACGAAAACATTTTGAAAGTTTGATAATGGAATCGGACTCGTTCGAATTTCGAATGCGCGGGCGCGGCGTACGGCGGCGGTGACGGTGCGCAGTGTTGTGGCGGTGCGCCGCCCCACTCCGTCCTCTCTACTCAAAAAGTTAACTTAAGATAAGGACCCGACTTCCCGCTGCGAAGGCCCTAAAGGATTTAGCCTCTAGAGTCTATGAACTTTGTTTTTTTCTCTCATTGTCTAGAGGAATTCTCCGTATTTTATTTGGTGTGTATACTACGACGTACTTACCTGAGATCACGTTGACGCTGCTAAGCTCGAATTGTTCGGTCTGCGATTACTTTTAAAACAATTCGTAATACGATAAATCTCAATTGTTTTTTTACGATGCTGCAATAATACTATAAATCATAATAGGTTTGCTGTTGCTATATTTTTTCTTTGAAATTATGTATACATGTAATGTAATGTACCTTTATAGCACGGGTAAAGTAATATCTATGAAGTAATAATTCTATAAAACACCGGGTGTTCATTTATTTAGTATAGGTTACCTACCTATGATAAACCGTGATAAAGTATGGAAAGTCAAAGTATTGAATATGGAATAAATTCATACAGGATTATAGAGGTACCTACAGATTGCTCGTTACATATATCAGACGATAGTATTTTCTGATAATGTAGGTAAATTAACGAAAAAACACTAACATAAATCGATTGGCATTACAATTACAACATGATATATGTATACCCTCGCACTACCCTTACAAAATGTTATTCAATACCTTTAGATAACAATTTTAACAATATACTACATTTTAGAGAGAAACAAAGGCACTGCAGCCGCCAGAACCCAGTACGTGACCAACGACCCGCGCCATGCAATCTGATAGTTTATGCTTCCTCTAGTGCCATGTGGGTGGTTTTAGTTTACAATAGACTATTAAGATTTATAAAAAAAATATCCTTTAGGAAAACCCTTCCTATCTCTTTATATTACCTACTTATTTATACAGCATGTTTTCGCCGCCATACAGTTTCTAGAAAATAACTACTTACTAAAATAGATAATTATAACTTATTGCAACGGATTAAGTAAATCGAATTGAAGTAAAGTACAAAAAGTATCAACTAGCCTCCGCCCAGGCGGTCTTATAATTAAGAGTCTAGGCTACGGCTAGGTTTAACTTTTCAATTCATTTAGGGGTTGATCTTTTCAAAAATCCTTTCTTAGGGATTCTCCTTATTCATATGCTACCATTTTTTCTTAACAATAAAACATTGAGTAACCAATAAAATTGTGCCAAGATCGTTTTGAACACTACACCCGGTTAGGTCTGCTGATAATTTCACCAATCAATATAATAAAGCATGTTTTCAAAGTCAGCAAAATATCGCTATGTTTGAAAATCTTAACCACTACTGATTCACCACAAGATGTTACTTTAATCTATTGATTGAAAGCAATTATACTAGCATATCTATTTTTATTCCAGTCAGATACTCGATTAAGTCAACAACCGATTTTTTGTCGAGTCTTTTGTTAAGATGTTCTGTTGCTTTTTTAGCGCTACAAATTTCATTTTGTTTCGTTAAGGGTCATTCCAATCAGTTGCCGAGCACGGGTGAAATTATTAGTTCACAGAGTTGTTCCTGATTTACTGTGAGACGGACTTTGTACAGCCATTTTGAAGACGATGGTGATTGGCTAGTTTACATACTTGAAGCGTGGTGACAGGGTGAAGTGTGACGTAAGCGGTTGAAAGAGCAAAGTGGGCCCCAAAGTTGAAGGATCACCACTTGAAGCAGAGGAAACGCAACCTATTTTTAACCGACTTCAAGATTTGAAAAGAGGAGGTTCTCAATTCGGCGTGTATGTTTTTTTTTTTTTTTTTTTTTGTTTTTTATTTTTTATGTTTGTTACTCCATAACTCCGTCATGTCTGAACCGATTTTGAAAATTCTTTTTTTGATTGTAAGTATATATATACAGATTGGTCCCGTTTTTGTCAAAACGCAGTTCTGATGATGGGATCCATGAGGAATCGAGGGAACTCCTCAAATCTTAAAGGCATACATATAGTGATTTTTATATTTTTATCAACAAAACCATCATTTTCATTCAAAACATTGACATTGGATGAAGTAGAACTGCTGATGATGATCAGAACGGAACTCTTCAACGACGCATAGTTCACGTTTGGCGATTCGTCCTCTTCGCTGTGTTTGTTTAGCAAGTTTAATTGTCAGAACAAATGTTCGTCCAGCTCAAGTTCTGATGATGGGATCCATGAAAAATCGAGGGAACTCCTCAAATCTTAAGGGCTTACACATAGTGACTTTTGTATTTTTATCAATAAATCAAGCATTTTCATTCAAAAGAGTGACATTTGATGAAGTGGAACTGCTGATGATGAACAGAACGGAACTCTTCAACGACGCATAGTTCATGTTTGGCGATTCTTCCTCTTCGCTATGTTTGTTAAGCAAGTTAGATTGTCAGGACCAATTTTCGTCAAGCTCAAGTTCTGATGATGAGTTCCACGAGGAATCGAGGGAATTCCTCAAATCTTAAAGGCATACATAAAGTGACTTTTGTATTTTTATCAACAAATCAAGCATTTTCATTCAAAAGAGTGACATTTGATGAAGTGGAACTGTTGATGATAATCAGAACGGAACTCTTCAACGACGCATAGTTCACGTTTGGCGATTGGTCCTCTCCGCTGCGTTTTTTAAGCAAGTTATTTCATTGTATGGAATCTAAGTGCACCATCTATCTACAATAATCCTTCACCGGCTACCCCCATTGAAGTCGGTTTTTTTTTCTTAAAAATTATAATTCCAAGAAACATGATCGCACTGTAAGCAAATCTGACTATCTCGCATCAGAACCAAGGTTATGTACGACCGAAAGCCACATCGTGGACTCGTGGACAAGCGTTGTCACCTAAACGCCAATGGAACCACCACAGATGGGAATAGACGAGTCCAAAGTCGATACAAAGAAGAAGGACCGACCGCAAATAAAGAAGTAAAGGCACAGAAGAAGACACCATCAAAAGCATAATAGTTAAGGCCTAGAGTCCAAATTAAACTGGTGTTTTGGATAACCTGTGCTTGCATAATCGATCTGAACACACGGACTTGAGGTTGTATAACTGACGGATTGCGCTGGCCTCAGTCATCAGCCGAGTCAGTGGACGCACAACTGTTACAAGCCTATTGCTCCTTAGTTAATGGTAGTGGTTAACATTAAGGAACATTTACAATAGCTATTATTATATGTGTTGTTAATATAGAGGCAGGTTGTGCACGGTTTGTAGCGCATTGTTAATACGAGTATACAAGGTACACTTCCAAAAACGGACTTACGTACGGATTAGGCTTAATTTTATTAGGACTATAATCAAAAGTTTCCTATCAAAAAAATTGTATTATAGTGAATTTTTGACGTTCTACCGATATTTGTAAAATCGAGCCTTAATATGTATTATTTATTATAAACTGTTGAGTATGTGGGATTTTAATATTTTGGTGACTACCATGTCATTGACATAGGTAGTCCTCTTTTGATAGTATCTATAGGATAATTATATTAATGATAATAGTTGCTTGAGGGTCCATACAAAGTAATATATATTTTAATATACATATTAATAGCTCTACATTTTTCAAGTTAGGTAAGTATAAAAAACAAGTATAAATGACAAATACAATGTAACAAGGATATACTAACAAATGAGAACTAATCACGGAAACTGAAGACAATACTGTTTGTTTATAAATTGCATACATTTATTTTGCGATTGAATTTAACCCTATGATCTTAATTGTTATTTGCAAATTACACGTATAATAACAGCACATAGACATTAAAACAATCGTGATTTTAATTCAGGCGTTAAAATTATAATAATGTGGTGGCGTTAAACCATTGTCATGTCATGTCTACAGTGACGAGTGTCAATCAGGTATTAAAGTTCTTATAAGCTGCAATTAAATAATCGAATAATTGTCTATACGCACGATAAATAACGTGTTCCTGTTTTACCAAGTATTTATACGAATGCAGTAACAGACTGCCGTGTTATAATTTTAACATAACTTCAACACACAACAAATAATCAACCAACATTGAAGTTGTATTGGAGTTGCATCGGAATATTTTTTAAGCAAATTCTGATAATTATTTTACTTGTTTTTTAAAGTGGGTATTCCACTCATACATTAGTATGTTATTTAATCAAATACAAACATTGAAACATTGAAAAAATAATCAACCCAGTTTGACTTGAACAAACATCGATACGCCTTACCGGGGCTCGATATCGCTTTACCAATGAGGGTTTCCGCGATTGAGATTTTCACTAGATGGCAGCACCGTGACGACAGGTCTTTTTGGCAGTAGCTGTCAAAATCCACCAATCAAAAAATATATGGTTAAACATGATTGGTGGATTGTGACAGCCAGACCTGTCGCCACGGTGCTGCCATCTAGTGAAAAACTCGATCGCGGAAACCCTCATTAAGCTATGGGTTCAGTTTGCAACTGAACTGATTATTTTTTTTCAATGTTTCAATGTTTGTATTTGATCAAATTCTGATATTTCTGATTCAGACGTTTAGGCGTTAGCTGTATTGCGTAGTTAATGCATTGAGTTGTATTGAAGTTGGATCGTGTTTTAAAGTTAGAATACCGTCCCAAATCGTACAATTGGGCATTTCATGAAAATTAATCATATACCCAATTAACGTTATCACAAGTTCATAAGTAATAACTTTGCTACTATCATCTTAACTTTAAACGGTGACTGATGTAAACTCGTAGCTTTTTTGACCAACGATTATTTTATATCATGAAATCAAAATAATGAACATCAACACCGATATTAGAACAACATAGACAATATCACCACAACCACCGTGAAATGACCGCAGCAGGAAATAGGAATTTATGATAGCCGCAGTTTTCGCGTGGATAGCGTGACAGACGTATAAATTGACAGTTACCGCCATTTTTATCGTTTGATAATTTCAACCAACTTGTCACGTGTCACGTTATACAGGCTGTAAAAAAAATACTGGTGATCCGTTTAAGGGCATAATCGGTATCGTATTGCGACTAAGGAAAAATAGGAGTAACATTTTTTGCACGCGAAATAGTAGTTTTTAATACAATTGCTCAAAAAGTTTACTTTATGTAGCTGCAAATCGTGCGTAAAGTTTGATTTTATGCACTAGTGCTAAAAAGTAATCTGATCTGCAAATCGTGCGTAAAGTTTGATTTTACGCACGATTTGCAGATATATTGCATTTTAAATTGACCAATCAGAACACTTCACTATATTAAATCCACCAATCACAACACATATCGGAGTTAATCGGAACGCAAGATACTTTTTTGGTGCGTATACTGTGTAAATAATTTAAGTCCTTAAAAAAAACATTGTATTTAATATCAACCAATCAGAATACAGCAATGTTAAAATCGACCAATCAGGAAACGCAATTTATTTCTCAAAACATGAGGTGTTTTTTAGTTCCTACTTCACAATCATTACAAAAGATTTAATTTTTTGGGAACCGCTTTAAAGTGTGTTTAAACTGTTAAAACAGCTATTAGACATGGCAATTTGTAGGGCCCAACCTGTTCGAATCGAAATAGTAGTTTTCGATACAAGTGCGAGAAATATGTCATTTTGCACGAGTACCGAGGTTACTTGGCCCGAGCCGAGAGGCGAGGGTCAAGACTCGGGACGAGTGAAAATGACACTTCTGCACGTGTGTCGAACAACGTTTTTTAATACAATTGCGAAAAAACTACAATGAAATAATAGTAGATTGTTTGACAAGGGTCTAAAGTAGGCCATATTACCACCAGGTGGTTATTTTCCCGACCGAAGTGAGGGCAAATTGTTCGAGTGGTAATATGGCTTTTAGACCAGAGTAATGCATACAATGTTTCACTTCGATTGCGAGAAAATATCATAAAAATACTTATTATTTACACACAATAACTGAACTAAGGTGAAATTATGGTATAACTTGACGGTCTTTTAATTTTTTTAACTTCTTTGTCATAGATACAAAATATCAATACCGCGAATAAATGCCAGAGACGACGGTATAATTAGCTCTTTAAAACAGCAATTAGACATGGCAATTTGTAGGGCCCAACCTGTTGTGTACCCTGCCTCTCCCACACCCTCCTTCAGCTTCCTACGGGCCCAACCTCCAATTACACCTCCCAACACAACAGGTTGGGCCCTACAAATTGCCATGTTTAATATCTGTTTTAACAGTTTAAACACACTTTAAAGCGTTTCCCAAAAAAATAAATCTTTTTTAATGATTGTGAAGTAGGAACTAAAAAACACCTCATGTTTTGAGAAATAAATTGCGTTTCCTGATTGGTCGATTTTAACATTGCTGTATTCTGATTGGTTGATATTAAATACAATGTTTTTTTAAGGACTTAAATTATTTACACAGTATACGCACCAAAAAAGTATCTAGCGTTCCGATTAACTCCGATATGTGTTGTGATTGGTGGATTTAATATAGTGAAGTGTTCTGATTGGTCAATTTAAAATGCAATATATCTGCAAATCGTGCGTAAAATCAAACTTTACGCACGATTTGCAGATCAGATTACTTTTTAGCACTAGTGCATAAAATCAAACTTTACGCACGATTTGCAGCTACATAAAGTAAACTTTTTGAGCAATTGTATTAAAAATGTTTTTTTTGTATTGGTCACGTCGCCCCGGGGCGTGGAAAATAATATTTTCTTAGTTTTTCATAATTAGAATACGATACCAAATACGCCCTTAAACGGATCACCAGTATTTATTACAAACAAGTAGGTAGGTACTTGAATGTGACACTTGTTCGGAAAAAGTAGCATTTGGCGGTCGGGGGTTACTGCACCTGTGTTGCTCGAATATAGTTTGAATTTGTACAATATACTAAGCGTCTTCCGCCAAATGATACTTTTTCCGAAAAAGTGATACAAATAAGTGCTTAAAAAGAAATGCAGGACCAATTGAACCCAGTGTGCGTGCGGCTCGGCGAATTACTTATCTTATTACGGCTGTTTTGCAGGGCTTTTAGTTTATATCTCCTTAATTATTATTAGGTACTAATAAACCCATTTTAGTTTCGTGTTTTAGTTTAAAATGTTGTTTTTAGTTTGTTTACTAACAATGCTATGGACCTATAAGTTGCCTCAAAATAATTGCATTTTATATTAATTTATTTTTTAAATTGACAACTGCGTAAACAACAATGATAAATAATTTAAGGACGAGGCAGTAAAACACAGTAAATGACTTTACTGCGTCCTGACATGATTCAAATGGCAGTTTAACGCAAACTTCAATGAATCCTGACCTTACTACTTAGTGAAATTGCTTGGTAACTCCTTGGCTTTGAGATTTAAGCTAATGGGGAAATTGCATCAAACATTTGGCATGCGGGGTCTTTACACCCACTCTCTAGATAGAGCTGGAATGCTTAGGGCTAGACTCACTAGCTATTAACGATAGAAAAGGAGTATTGTCTTATGATTTTTTGCGTCTATTTTAATAGGTTTGTGACAGCACACTAATACAGATTTTTATGTGCGATGCTATTTTATTTTGATCGAGTGTTTGGCAAAAATATTTTAAGTATACTTACCTATTGAAAATAGATGTCATATACTTCAGAAAAAGTGACCAAACCCTCTGGTGTCCGAGGCCAGATTCGAACTGGCGTCTTCAGCTTTCGCGGCTGACGTCCTGACCACTAGACCACCCAGTCACGGCGGAACTTGACAAATTTTCTCATGTATATGCAATCTCTCGACGACGAGATCGTGTTAGCTCTGAGGCAGCTTAAAAATGGAAAAGCCCCCGGTGAGGATGGTATTACTTCAGAGCTTCTGAAGGCAGGAGGAGCTCCTGTTATACAGGAGCTGCAGAACCTCTTCAATACCGTCCTTCACAGTGGGAGAACTCCTAAGGCGTGGAGCGGGAGTTTGGTGGTGCTCTTTTTTAAGAAGGGTGATAAAACCCTCCTTAAAAACTACAGACCCATCACACTTCTGAGCCACGTCTATAAGCTTTTCTCACGAGTGGTCACGAATCGTCTCGCCAGAAGACTCGACGAGTTCCAGCCACCGGAACAGGCTGGATTCCGCGGAGGATATGGTACCATAGACCACATTCACACAGTGAGGCAGATTATACAGAAGTCCGAAGAGTATAATCAGCCCCTGTGTCTCGCTTTTGTGGACTATGAGAAGGCCTTTGACTCCGTGGAAACTTGGGCTGTTCTGGAATCCTTACAGCGATGCCAAGTAGACTATCGTTATATCGAGGTGCTGAGATGTCTCTCCGAAGCCGCCACTATGAGTGTCCAAGTACAGGGCCAGCAGTCTAAACCCATCCAATTGCGCAGAGGGGTGAGACAGGGGGATGTCATATCCCCGAAACTGTTCACAAACGCATTGGAAGACATGTTTAAGACGCTGGACTGGAAAGGTAAGGGCATAAACATAAACGGCGATTACATCTCACACCTGCGATTCGCTGATGACATAGTCGTAATGGCGGAGTCGCTAGAGGAGCTGACCCGGATGCTGGACGGCCTAGCTTCAGCCTCGCGACGCATCGGTCTTGGCATGAATTTGGATAAAACCAAAGTCATGATCAATGGCCACATTGATCCAGGACCGGTCGTCGTACATGGCCACCTTCTTGAAATTGTTTCTGAGTACACCTACCTTGGGCAGATCCTGCAGTTAGGTAAAAACAATTTCGAGAAGGAGGCCAAAAGGAGGATCCAGCTAGGCTGGGCAGCATTTGGGAAACTACGCCGAGTCTTCTCGTCATCCATACCGCAATGCTTGAAAACGAAAGTTTTTAATCAGTGCGTCCTACCCGTAATGACTTACGGAGCTGAGACGTGGACACTCACGGTAGGGCTGGTCCACCAGTTCAAAGTCGCTCAGCGAGCTATGGAAAGAGCAATGCTCGGAGTTTCTCTGAAGGATAAGATTCGTAACGAATACATCCGACAGAGAACCAAAGTTATCGACATAGCTCAAAGAATTAGCAAGCTGAAGTGGCAGTGGGCCGGCCATATCTCGCGAAGAACCGACAACCGCTGGGGTAAACGTGTTCTTGAGTGGAGACCGCGACTCGGCAAACGTAGTGTAGGACGCCCTCTGGCAAGGTGGGATGACGATCTGCGAAAGACTGCAGGCAGATGCTGGATGCGGCAAGCTGAAGACAGGGCGCTATGGCGCTCATTGGGGGAGGCCTATGTCCAGCAGTGGACTAAAATAGGCTGATGATGATGATGATGATGCAATCTCTGAATTTGAAACGGCTAGGCGCCGTTGACCATACTCTAAGGGCATGCGCAGTACGTGCTTGCACCTGCTATCCGAATCACTTACGTGATTCTGGTATAGCGAGAGAGATGGTGCTGCCATCTATGAATCTTGAAGCAAATCAAATTATTTTGTTCAATATTTTTTGGTTTGCAATTTTTAAGTAGCTACACTACTATATATAAACTGAAAATAGATGTCATATACTTCAGAAAAAGTGACCAAACCCTCCGGTGTCCGAGGCCAGATTCGAACTGGCGTCTTCAGCTTTCGCGGCTGACGTCCTGACCACTAGACCACCCGGTCACGGCGGAACTTTACAAATTTTCTCATGTATATGCAATCTCTGAATTTGAAACGGCTAGGCGCCGTTGACCATACTATAATATATATCTATTTTCAGTTTATATATAGTAGTGTAACTACTTAAAAATTGCAAATCAAAAAATATTGAACAAAATAATTTGGTTTGCTTCAAGATTTATACTTACCTATATTCATGAAATGAAAGCTAAGAGAGACAAGAGAGTCAAGCAATTTTTAGGAAAGATTGAGGATTTTATAGCATATATAAAAAGGTGATAGTGGTGTGCATACCTACTATTTTTCAATAAGTAACAGATAGGTACGTGGACGCATTGAAGTAGGGATTTCTGTAAGCAATCTTTTCCGCCTTTGAAAATGGGAAATGACTCGTTGGCTCACGACGCAAAAGACAAAGCCAATCTTCTAGGCAAACTCTTTGCGTCCAACTCGACTTTGGACGACGGGGGATACGCACCGCCGACCATACCGCAGTGTGAGAGCAGTATGCCGGATATACAGTTCCGCCAAAGCTCACTGCGTAAAGCACTTCTTTCCCTCGACATTCATAAGTCGAGTGGGCCCGATGGAATCCCTGCGATTGTGCTGAAGATGTGTGCTCCTGAGTTGGCCCCGGTTTTAACGCGCCTTTTTCGGCTCTCTTACTCTTCTGGCATAGTCCCTATCTCGTGGAAGTCAGCTTTGGTGCACCCGGTCCCAAAAAAAGGTAACCGCTCAAATCCATCCAACTACAGGCCAATAGCTATTACCTCCCTGTTCTCGAAGATAATGGAATCCACTATCAACTGCCAGCTCCTTCGGTACCTAGAGGACCACCAGTTGCTCAGCGACCGCCAATACGGTTTCCGTGGGGGCCGCTCGGCTGGTGATCTTCTAGTTTACCTGACACATCGTTGGGCGCAGGCGATCGAGACAAAGGGTGAAGCATTGGCAGTTAGTTTGGATATTGCGAAGGCCTTTGATCGGGTATGGCACAAAGCACTTCTATCAAAACTTCCTTCTTATGGGCTTCCCGAGAAATTGTGTGAATGGGTCAGTAGCTTTCTTGCAGACAGACGCATCAAGGTCGTAGTTGACGGTGAATGCTCTGACTCCATGTCTGTGAATGCTGGTGTCCCCCAAGGCTGCGTGCTATCACCCACGCTGTTCCTTCTGCATATCAATGACATGCTGCAGATTAGCGGCATACATTGTTATGCAGACGAGATAGTACGGGTGATGCCTACTACACCGGCCGAACCAACATTTCTCGGGAGAATGTCATTGAGAGCCGGGACAAACTTGTGTCTGAAGTTGAGACTTCCCTTAAAGAAGTTTCAGAATGGGGTCGACTAAATTTAGTCCATTTTAACCCTACCAAGACACAGGTTTGCGCGTTTACCGCAAAAAAGCTTGCGTTTGTCGCTTTACCTCGTTTTGAGATCACTTCCTTAACTGCCACTGCCAGTGTCCAGATCCTTGGCGTCGACATTTCGAGTGAAGTCCAGTTCCGCGGCCATTTAGAGGGTAAGGCCAAGTTGGCCTCAAAAAAGCTCGGTGTGCTCAACAGATCGAGACAGTATTTCACTCCGGCCCACCGCCTCCAGCTTTACAAGGCACAGGTACGCCCACATATGGAATACTGTTCTCATCTGTGGGCGGGAGCGCCCCAGTACCAACTTCTCCCTCTGGACCGCATCCAACGGAGAGCGACTCGAATTGTCGGCTGCCAGGATTTTACGGATCGGCTTGACTCCTTGGCGCTGCGTAGAGATGTAGCCTCGCTCTGCATCTTCTACCGCCTCTATCATGGAGAGTGCTCCGAGGAATTGTTCGGATTAATCCCTGCCGCTTCTTTCCGCCATCGTCCTACGCGACAGCATTACCATCATCACCACTTAGATGGTTGGCAGTCCTCAACTGTGCGTTTCTCGGGAAACTTCCTGCCTCGCACAACAAAACTGTGGAATGAACTGTCGTCTGCGGTATTTCCGGACCGATACGACCTTCAAACCTTCAAGAAAAGAGCGTATTCCCATCTTAAAGGCCGGCAACGTGCTTGTGACCCCTCTGGTGTTGCGGGCGTCTATGGGCGGCGTTAATTGCTTACCATCAGGCGATTCGTCTGCTCGTTTGCCTCCTATTTCATAAAAAAAAAAAAAAAAAAATAAAAAAAAAAATAAAAAAAAAAAATTAAAAAAAAAAGTCAGTTCTAAAACGTTCAAAAATTCAAATATAACTATTAAGCTGCGTGTGTGTAAGTTACCTTAAAATTCAAATCAATTTTAGGCTCATGCACATACTCATAACTAAATAATAGTACGAGGCACAGAATATTTACTACGTAATAGAATGCTTAGGTATGCCAAATGTCGCATTATATCTTTACATATTTCGGCCTGAATTTATAACTAGCTGCCCCTAATGCTGCCGGTATCGGCATGGGCTTGCAGTGCTTGCACTAGTTGCATTGCTTGCAGATAGTAGAACATATTTCATTTATTTTCATAAATAATATATATATTACTAAACTTGTAGTACTAAACATCCTTACGTCCGCTACATCGCGCATCGCGGCTATTATTTTAATCTAATCGTGCGGAGAGTTGGTGTACCCATAAACTTGCGTCTAGCATAGACTCAGGAATATCCACACAATCCTTACTCGAAACGTTTTTTATAAACTGGCCTATAACCGTGAACCACTTCGACCGTCTATTTTCATCACTCTCTTTCGAATATGCAAGAGCGATAGAGACGGAGATAACGAAATTTCGATTTTCAAAGTTCGCGGTAGGCCCGCCTTGCGGTTGACCGTTAGCTTACAGTTGTGCAAAAAAATCCGATATTTATATTATTAGTAGTAGAAATGTTACTGACGAGCTACTCGCAACTGTCATAACAGTCATAACATAAGCCAACTTTAAGGCCTTCCGCTAGTTAGGAGCATATTTGTAAAAAAACATTGAGGTAGAGTACCATCTCAAACAAGATTTACCGAAAATAAGGCTCATGAAAATTTGTAACCGGCCAGTGTTATATATAGCGTAATGAATGAGACTGACAGAGAAAGTGCTGTACGAGTCGTTCCTACAGCACTATTGTGGGGCCATTTTTTTGGGCTGATTGTGTATCCTATTACATAGCGGTTTAAAAAAATGGTAATTTAGCAAGAGTACCGGGCTGGGCTATATGTAATTTATTTTTACAATACCTTCAACTGATTTTCTTTTCTGCGTTAGGTTGGGTAAAACATGAATACGGTCATGTTGTTTAACATGTATGTTTAAGCATACTCAATTTATTCTAGAAAGAAACTGGACCGTGACTGGATCCCGTTTGATATTAAGTTGCATAGAAACGCATCTCGAATAGCTATATTATTAGTTATTACCAAGTGAGCAAAAACTGGGCAAGCGAGTCAGAACATCCGTTAATGGGTAAATTACTCATCTCACTGTTACAATTACTTAGTGTAACATACTATAGAGAGTTGAATAAAACTTTAGTGCCTAAGTATTACTTGCATATACATATATGCCCGTACGATACGCAACATATCAAGCTCGATATTACGCTTTGATTAATTTTTTAATGTAACGAAAAACATAGATAGGCAACAACCTTCTTTAACACACGATTTAATCATTATTTTAACACGATTTAGGAACTAACTTTATTATTTAATTAAATGTTGTAAGTGAATGTTAGTAACAGATACATTGGTCGAGGTCAGTTTTAAAATTCAATTTATATGCTTCGCCCTTCACTACCTTGAATATTGATAAAGATTTTAAAGACGAAGTTAAAATGCAATTAATTTACCATCATCATGCTTTGGATATTATTCATTTTGTCGTTATTTATATTTTGTCTATAGAATTGAGGCAGTATCATGATCATGAGCTACACGTATGTAAAGCCTGACCAGAAATATATGATTATTGTCACGAGGGCGCTATTATTCTCATTTATATGGCAACATTCATAGAGCGTAGTATTGTCTATGGTATAGTGACATCTTGATTTGTTTACCTGTCAGCTCTGATGTTAATTTGAAAATGTTTCACGGCGATTTTCATTTCTCGAGCGTATTATTTACAGCAGTTTATTATATACACTATTTACAATGTTTCGCTCTTGAATATGGACAATTTTGGGATTTTTTGTGGTTTATAATATCATATTCAACACGTTATTATTATTCAACTAAACAGCCTCAATGACACTTGACAACAGTGACAGCCTATCACATGCACTTACACATGCATATCATTCTGTCATTAAAATTATTGCCAGTGTAAGAAATTAGTTCCAATGAAATTCCGCAACATGGCGCATGATCATATATTTCTGGTCAGGCTTTATATGCATTCGTAGGACACGGCACATATTAAAATCAACAATACATTTCTTCGGCTTCAATGCCCGAACAGCTCTACCCAACAAGTATCCCATTAACAATCCGTTATTATTATTATTCCTTGTATTTTTTCTGAAAAATAAATATTATGAGAATAGGAAAAAAACATTCATGCAGTTATGTTGATAAGTAACATAATACTATAAATGTACCTCCCATCCTAAGCGATTCGGATAGGCGGTGCAATCATGTAGCATGTATTTGGCTTAGAGTATTGATCAACTAAACGGCCCAGATTCAAAGATTGCCTAGACTTACTTGAGAATTTTTGACGCATTCTACGGTGGCCGGATGGTTTACAGTTCAAATCTGGCCTCGGACACCGGAGGACTTGGTCACTCTTTTATGACATTTATTGCTTTATTAAGATACCTAAACCTGACGAATTTTTTTTTACTGATAAGACCCCATTTTATATAAGTTGGCAGGTTGGTTAGGTAAATATTATCGACAAAAAAGTATTAAAAAAAATCGAAATTCGGAGAAATGAAAAAAAAAGCAATTGGTCGAGCTCCAGCGACTATTTCCTACCTGCGCACGAGTCGAACACATTTTCTAAACCAGAGTCGGGTCGTAAATTTGTTGGCCATCAACGTCTTAATTGATACGTATTGTTTCATTTTTACGACAACTATTTCTTTTATTTTGTTTCACGCTTTAGCAAAGTAATTAAGAGCACAGTAAAGTAGAACCTTTGCAGCTTTGTCTTTAAATTTTACGAGTAATGGTTGTTTATGATTTATGTTTATTTTCTACGGCCGTTAATGATATAATGACTGTTATGTACTTACAGTAGAGGGACGTCAAAAATATGTTTACACTTTTCCACCTTCGTAGGTACGTTATAAGGTGCGAAAGTGACACTTTCAAAGTGTAAACATCTTTGACGTCGACTGTACAATCTACCAGGATAAATCAAGAAACATGTGGTTTGCCAATTACTTAGTAGGTATAGATAGTTGGACGTATAAATTTGTTGCTTGTTTCTTGCCAATTTAATTCATCTTTTACAGATATAAGATAAAACATATCACTAAATGGTTAGTTTGAAAAAATATTTCTTTGATCGGGTTTAGTCCAGTAAAAAAACATATGCTCATTATTTCCTAGCTAATCACCACGTTTATTTATTGAAACTTCTTTGCACTGCACAGTAAACAAACGTCGAACTTAATGCCAAAAGGTTCTTTACCAGTTCCAGTTCAATATAGCTAAGGGTTAATAATGTGCTGTAAGTCGTTTTCAAAACAGGTCCTACAGATTCTAAGCTAGTTATTTTTACAGTAATAGGTCTGTATCATAAGTTCGTGTAATGGGTGTGTCGGCCAGGAATGAATAATTAGGTCCCAAATCATAGGGTCGTACAATTTCGTGTGTCTACTCGGCCAGGACTCGTAACGTCACCGGCGTCTCAATTATTTAGTTCTCGCTCATCGGCCGCTTCCTCCGTCGAGATTGTTACATCACCCTATCATTCCCTAACGTGCACAGCATACAAAAAATTGTACAAATTGTAATCTGACAAACGGTTTTAATTGTTTTTATATCATAAAGAAATACAAAAAAACCTTAACCAAATGCATCGCTTCGCTTGCAACAATTAAACTATTTGATAACAGCTAGGTACACCAGCTATCACACAACGTCATCTTTATGGTAAACAAAAACTTTCTTAAATGCGTATTTGACTGTAATTTGTGAGTTTGGCCAGGAAGTTTCTCACTTCTTTCGTCTCTTTCCTACGCTACCCAGGAAAGAGGGATGAGCAAAGTTTTTTACTTCAACTGCTACTGACGAATTTGATTTGCAAGACTATACAAATTCCCGTTGTTGTGTTACTAAATTAAAATAATTTCATACCCACGAGGTACCTTATTAAAAAAAGATTGTACGGTCATATAAGACGAGCTTTCTGTGCGATTGCGTGGGGTGTCTTGTCACAGTGAAAATATGTAATATGATGAGAACCCTAGCGGTGTTCATAATGTCACTATGACAAAGTACGAAGTATAAGAAATAACTTCTCTATGTTCATGAATGTGTAAAATATAAAGAAAGTTATATCTATCGGCCATTATTTACTTAAAATACATCCTACCAAGGCCAGGCCAGGCTTTAGCCGGCTCTGACAATCCCCTAGCATTTCTATGGAACAGATGTTTATACCTGACTACCTGTTCACTTTGAAAAAATGCATTTAATGTTTTAAATGCGCAGGTCGTAAAATATCTATCAATGACTTTACGATTGACATAGCATAGTATCCTATACAACCAAAACTACGCTCTGGGTTATAATTTAACGCTATGACAATAGTTGCGAGGCGTTTTAAACCGTAAAGTGACAGAATTTAACAAATGAATCATTGTTATTTATTGTCTGTGTGGATTTCAACGAAGATCACACAATCACCTGACATTATTTCGTGGGAACAGTATAGGTGCATGTGTACCCGAGTAAGAGAAATTCAGACAAAAACTGACACGCTAGTATTGGAACCTCTTTGATGCAATGCCGTGCCGTATACGCGACGATTATGTTACAGTTTAGTGATTGAGCTGTATTGCGCGCGAGAGGTCTCGTCTTTAGTCGTGTCGTTTGGCAATCTCACTCGCACTTATTGGATTCGTTTCAAGAGCGTATCAAAACAACATCATTAACCAATTTAAAATTTAAAGATGTTTTTAAGTTAGATAGGCGCATCTGGCTATCATGGTACATACTGGGTAAAATATTAACCACCGTTAATATTGAGCGAGGTGATTAGGTAGGCCATACTGAACAACTTTTACTATGGGACCAACTCCGAAATCGCGAAAAAATTTTTGGCTCCCCCATAGAAAACGACATGTGAACGGCCGAAATGTATGTAACAGAAATCCGTGCGTATATTATGGCTAGCTAATGCACATACTAAGGGCTGGTTGCGGCACACACTATCAACGATCTGGTCAAGGTTTAAGGTGGCGCAGCTGTCATCCCATAGAAAACTGTCAAACTAAAAATTTTTAACATATTCTTAAAACGTCGAGAAGCGCCACCTTATGGATCCTAGGGCGTCGTCAAGGGGGGTTAGGGAGGGGCAGCTGCCCCCTAGATATGAAAAAATGTAGCCAAATCTACCCGCAATTCATATTTTCGCCACCCTCCATTTATATTAACTTCGCCACTGGGCCAACGGCTGGCGACGCTCTTGCATGGATCTTTTTAAATTTAACCTGTAAGGGGGCGAAAACGGAGTTAAAAGTTTAAACGACTTCTCGGCGAAAAGAGGCGCAAACGGAGAGTGGATTTTGTTGGGTACACCGAGGCGAATCGGATCGCAGGGTAATACGAATCAAATTATTTTAATCAAATTCATAATGATGTCGCGCTACGTGAGGGAAGCTCAAACCCGCCGCGGGACGCTGTTTGGCTGTCCGTGTCCATCTTATGAATTTCATAAAATGTTTCTTGATCAGTTTCGCCCTGCTTTCGGATTCGCGTCGGTCTACCCTACATGCTTTCCCACAATATTTTTTTTTGTATACAACGTGGTTTAACGTTGACAGTTTTGCAAAATTAAATATTGCCAATAATGCTATCAAGGTTAAAATGAGAACAAAATATGAGTGATTTGATTGTAATCTCTTTTTTTAAATTCAGCGTTTTTTATGTATTTAAGTAAGTATAGGTACCTATCATATGAATATTTTATCATTATTTATTATGTTATCTTTAAGGTTAATTGTTCAATTATAAGGTTTGTTACTTACATCTAACGCAAGCCTGTGGTTTGAAATGAATTTTAATGTTTATAAACAAGTTTATGAGGAAAACGAGTTCCCTTGCGCAAGTACCATAATAATTGTGTTTTGACCTACTACTTGTCTTATATTTAATTTAAGACTTGCCAATTTTTAGTTGTCATAACGAATTAAAAGAAACTATAAAAGTTAAGTAAAATAAATATTAAATAAAGGAAATACAAGCTGTAACAAAAATGCTAGTGATCAGTTTATGGGCATAATCGGTATCGTATTCAAATTATGAAAAACTACTCAAGCAAAAAAATGTTCATTCCAAAAAAAATGTGGTTTTATATTGACGGCCGGCCGGCGGTCGGGATGACGTGTTCCATACAAAAAAAAACCTTACTTTTTCTAAGTCGCAATACGATATCAATATGCTCTTAAACGGATCACCACTATTTTTGTTACATATTTAATTGAAAATAGAGTCGTTTGTAAATAGAGACGATTTATGAACTCTTTTGTGGTGAATTTATTTGATATCCCATAATAAATATAAAAATGGCATAACAGTCCACTGTGCGAAAAATTGCAAATAAGTTTTTTTTTGTTTAGGCGTTTGCCCTACTAAATAGGGCGAACGGCAAATATCAAACCTGTATAATTCTTTTGACAAGAAAGTCGCAACGCACTAAATATGGACATCCTTTGAAGTTGAAATTACAAATTTCTTTTCCCTTTCACTTTCAGTAAAAAAAATCAGAGATTTTTAGTGAGCCATTAATATGTAGTTCAGACATACATAACATTACTAAAAGTTTCTGTTGGGGGAAAGTAGTGCCAAACGACGTAAAATGTAATTAATAGTTTGTCGCCTACTAATGGAGATGAAAAGTTTCAACAAATCTGCGCGAACGTAATCGCGCATAGAGGCTAGATAACAAATAAATTATCGCTGTAACGTAGTTACATACAAGTCTAGATGAGGAACAAAGATAACTGGAAATGCAGCGTTGATCAAAACGCTTGCTCAACGATATCTCGGGTAATCATTGCTGCAATCCTCATCCAAAATCATAATGTCGTATGTCACTATGAGGTTCCACGGACATACGACTTTTAGCTTTACGATAAGCGCCGCAATCGCGCGCATACAGTGAAAGTGGTAAGGAAAATCCTGGTGTCCGAGCGCCCACTATTCTGTGCTGGCGTTTCACTCGTACATATTTAATGTGAGATGAGGAGAATTTTGGCATCAATTCCTATTTTGCAATATGAATGTAATGTAAGTTTTTAATTATTATTATTTGTTCGTTCTTTCCATATCTCGGGACCATGGGGTCCCGGACCTTTGGAAGGCATGCGTGGAGCCGAAGCCAACAGCGCATAGGCCTTTTTAAACGATATTATATAAAAGTGATGAATACACATGGCAGATACCATCTCCGAACGCACAACATGATACATCCGGAGATGATCCCCGCCAGGTGCAAAGACTATTGCAGTGCAGCACTTTTGTGCTGCGATGGGAACTAAGGTCATAAGGCTATTGATTTGAATGTTGGATGGACTGGATATCGGGCTATGGGAGGAGACTAGCGGACACCTGCCGTGACAATCAGTCTCAAAATTGTAAGAGACAGGTGGTGACTCGCCAACTCATTGAGTAGGCTCCGCAATGGCCGCACGCACAGTGCGACAACAGAGCAACTCTTGAGAGTGGCTGTGAGGTTGTCGAGAGGTGAGTCTGCGGTAGCCAGATCCCGGTAATCCGTTCAGCAGGCCGCCGGCGTTATGACATTTTACACTTCCAACCTGGAGCATAGGTCCCGCTCTTGCGACTCCACTCTGGCCGGCCAGTTAAGGCAAGCACAGAGGCGAGGGCCAGATGAAAAGGGCCCTCTGGAATAGGGGTCCGCGGTGTCGCCACTCACCGTCAGCTCGCCACAAGCTGCCCCCCGCGGGGTTATTATTATTATTATTAACCGTGAAGAGCCTCGGACGACTACCTTATATGGTAACAAGATGAGAAATTGTAGTATTTAAGTATCATGAGATATTTATTATATTATTATTTGTATGTCTTTCCCGACCACGGAACAATGGTGTTCCAGACCTTTGGGAGGCATATGCCTACGCATATGCGTAGCCGAAGCCAACGCGCAGAGCCCCTTTCGACAATTTAATGAAAAGTGAGGGGTGGGGTACACTAAGCGGATGCTGCCCCTGCCCGTGTAGTGGGACGCACGCAGAGACAGCACCCGCCATGTGTAAGGACTATTGAGAGTAAATGTAGTCTAAAATGTACTAGGCTATTGGGTGAAAAGTATGGACTATCAACTGGGCTATTGGATGAAGAACCGGAAGCCTGCCTAATAAATAAGTTTTTAATTATTATTATTTGTATGTATTTCCCGACCACGGAACAATGGTGTTCCGGACCTTTGGGAGGAATAGACTTTAAACATATAGCCAACTCGCCACTTAGGTTTCGTTCGACATCTACCCTCGAGAACGCAGCTTTAACGACCCCACTGGACAGCCGGCGAAGGCAAGCCAGGGGACCTGTCCCCCCGTCCGACAGGGCACCCCAGGGGCACTCAAGTACGTGGAGTCGCTACTCTCCAACAGCTCGCCACATCAAGCGTTGACTGATTGCGCTGGTGAAAACCAGTGGGCGATGGGGTCGTCACATCCCTACGCCTTAATTATTATTATTTTTATTTAACAGTAAAGAGCCTCGGACGACAACCTTATATGATATAGATGAGAAATTGTAGTATTTATCATGAGATATAATTATACTATTATTACGTATCTGAAAGCGGATTCTGCGCTAACTTTAAATTCGCATCATTATATGCATGATTGAAACAAAATCAATATTGTCCAATGTCTGAAAAAAAGAAAAATATACAAGATGGCACATTTAGCTCGGTCAGTATGGACAATTCTGTAACTATGAGACATAAGGGACAAGAAAAACTGCATACATAGATTTAAATAACACCCCTCTCTTTTTGCGTCGGGGGTTAAAAACTTGTACTCAGTTTGGGAATCCAACCGGGTCGTTGTAAAAAATATAGCTTACATTACGAGTATTTCTATTTGGATATCGATTGTGTAGATCATACGAGTACACAGATTATATAATAGGTAATCTGTGATCATACTGATCATACACAGTAAATGTTACTATGAAACACGATATCTATGATGATTAAAATGCATTATATTACTTTTTTTTAATTTAATTAAATTAACATAATAATTAACATGATAATAAATTCCCCAACTGAGGTTTTTTAATATATATATTGTACCTATAAGTATGCAGATTTTTGTTTGTTTCATAGTTACAGACTTGCCCATCTCCGATCTAAATGTACCAACCGGTATGGGACAATAAAAACAAATTATACAATATTAGGCCAAGCAATCTATAAAAAGTGTTTTGTGGAATTAATTCCCAGCAGGCTAAAAATCGTATTAATACCTTCATGTGGTCCTAAATGCATGTAATCCGAGTTTGCCCAATCCCAAGAGGTGTGTGTAACAATGCATTAAATGTACGCCTCACACCTCATATTTATGGAAAATATGCAACTAAGAGGAAAAAACCGTTTTTGAATTCATGCCAAATTTAGTCTTTCAAAATGACTGAATTTGAAAATTGTAATATCTATATAACGTGAAATTTTATGGTCTTCAACTTTTATTCTACAAGTTTTTCACCAGGAGTCATCTATGTCATAGATATGTGGTATGGAAGTCAAAATATGAGTTTTTCAATTAAATGAGACATTTTCCCGATTTATAACTTTTGATTTCGGCTGTACCGCTGAACAGAATTAGAAGTTAATATACTCATTCGACGCAGAATTTAACCATCTTTAATATCGGACGTACCGTTTTCGAGCTACAAGCAAAAACCTGACAAAAAGCAAAAATTTCGCTAAAAAGTTATGCACACCTCTTGGGATTGGGCAAACTCGGATTACATGCATTTAGGACCACATGAAGGTATGAAAACGATTTCCAGCCTGCTGGGAATTAATTCTTCGAAAAAATCTAATTTTCTTGGCCTATATAGCTTGTCAATTGGTTTGATGCGTGATCGTCCGCGCTTGGTTGCGTTGTGCCCGAGATGCACTTGCACTTGCATTGCAACAATTTATAAGGCTTATTACTTATGGCAACATTACTTTTCTCGTCTAATGTTTCTATACTGGTACAATAAATAGAATGTCGGTGTCGGTACAGTCAGCAGCAAAAGTAGCTGAGCAGGTGAGATGTTCAAAATGAGCTAGACACGACTTTATTGCTAAGAGAATAAAAGCGCGTGAAGACCGTTTGGAAAAAATATTCAGAATTCATACATTTTGTTTTTAAAATAATAATTATGATTTTGATCATTGAAATCTTTTTAAGTCTACAACATCTAAGTATAACTATAAAATGAGTAAAAGTAAGTAACTTGTAATTCGGAAAATCTATATATATAAACGTAAAAGTCCTGTTTTGACTGACTGACTCACTTAAATCAACGCCCAGTCGAATCGTTGGACCTAGAGAGTTAAATTTTTCGCAATAAGTAGTTTTTATAACGTTAGTATCCACTAAGAAGGGGTTTTTCAAAATTCATCCCCTAAGGGGGTAAAAAGGGGGTTGAAAGTTTGTATAAATGGGGTTTAAAAATTTGAGTTTGAGATTTGAAACTTCGTACGTTTACTAATAATTAAAAAACAATAAAAGTAATTTCAGCGTTTTTTAAAATTCAACCTCTAACAGGGTAAAAATGGGTTAAAAGTTTGTACTTATAGAGATTTTTTTTTTTTGTGACAGACTTGAAAGTTCGTTTGTAAGCTACTTACTTCATGGCAAAAAAACTAATTTCAGCGTTTTTCAAAATTCCACCCCAGAGGGGTTGAAACGAGGTTGAAAAGTTTGTATTGAAGGGAATCCGTAACTACTGAAGTTAGAAAGTTATAATTATAATTGGCAGGACGAGTTAAATTTACAACTTGTACAACACATAAGAAGCGATTTTGAAAAATTCAACCCCTAAGGGGGTAAAAGTTTGTATCGGTGGGGTTTCAAATTTGGAGTTAGAAATTTAAAGCTTCGTACGTTTACTAATAATAAAAAAATAATAAACGCAATTTCAGCGTTTTTCAAAATTCAACCTAGAACGGGGCTAAAAAGGGGTTGAAAGTTTGTAATAGAGATTTACTATTTTTTTGGTTTGAGATTAACTAGGAATTATTGTTCCTATTTCCGTTCCATTTCCATGTTCCAGAGTGAGCTCTTACAATAGTTTGGTCATCGTATCACCAAATAAAACCACCACAATATAGTACACAAAGAAGTTACGCAAATAATAGGGTACATTTACGTTATTATTTGCATATTTGTAACACTTATTTGTAACTGATGTCTACGTTACCCGTTTTTCGCCAAAATAGCTATAAGTATAAACAGATTAAGAAGATGGTTCGGAGATTAACAAAAGTTAGTTAAGAATGGAAAGGCCCTATTGGAAAAAGGAAAGTGGGAAAGCCATATAAACGATGGCTAGATGATATAAAAGAAATTGCAACTGGCTAAACAAAGCGGAAGACAGGAAAAAATTGAGAGAGTTGGAGGAGGCCTACACTCGAAGAGGGGTCCAAATTAAATAAATAAACAGTAAATAAACATAACACTAACTACTAGCTATAAGAAACTTACTAACCAATACGCAAAAACATTTAATGTAAAATATGGGAAATTTGGAAATAAAGGCTTTTTATTTATTTATTTAATTAAGAAGATAAAATTGGATATGAAACTCTGTATGAGGAACCGTATTATACGCGGACGAAGTCGCGGGCGGAAAGCTATATAGTGTCATAATATATCCGCGTTAAGTAGAAATTAGTGATTTCCTGAATAGCCAGATTTACAAAATAACCCGAATACACTTTATGAAGCGCATTTAGATTATTAAAACATTGATTCGATATTTACCTCAGCGCATTTCTACTTACATTATATTATGTTGAATTATATTGGTGCATTAAGTATAATAACTGCAATTCATATTCCTGTCTTAAACGGAACTCATAATTTCCTTATAGTCTTTATATCTTGTTTATTGTCTTATTGCCCGAGATATAAAATCTAGAGGATTTTAATTTATTATGAATGTTTTGTGACTATTAATAAAATCTCTTCCGTTTTGTATAATTAGCGTTTCTCGGGTCTGGTATTCGCTATGTGCGAAGTGCATGGTGTGCGAATACCTACGACTTCTTCTGATGAGCAAGATGATAAATTGATTCAGGTAAAAGAGGCCTTCACCTGTGGAAACAGGGTTCTTAAATAAAAAATATATTATAAATAAATTAGGTATTAAATAGTTAACCTTGTAAATTTAAGAAATAAAAGGCTTTTTATTTATATTTTAATTGGTAAACGTATACCATTTGGCGGAATAGAAGGCGCTTACGTTGTACTTTGTACAGTCGCCATCAAATATATCAGAGCGGCCAAGGTACTCCAAGATATCTGAACATGCACTTTATCGCCGTGACAATAGAGGCGGTGCTCAGATATTTGCGGCCACTTTGGCCGCTCCGATATATCTGATGGCGACTGTACAGATTCAATATTGTATGCGATCAATAACAGCGGAAGCAGTAAGCACCGACCGCCAAAGGGTACCTTTTCTGAAAAAGTATCACGTATTCTGCATTCCAGTCGCATACGTAAATTTTGAGCCGGTTGCATTTTAGGCAATAAAAGAAAGTAGAAAGTTGATGTAGTTAGTGAAATGACTTTAGTATTTAATGATATTGAACGATAATTATTTTAACAGTTGCTTGAAAAGTGATATCGAAAATGTGTATTTTTTATAAACAACAAGTGTTAAAAAAAACTAAGTGTAAAATGCCATTAATACAAAAGTAACTTTATTTATGTCACTTTTTAACTAAGCTTTCGTAGAATAAAATTCGTTCCCGGGAGCTTTTAACCATTTTTTCAGCTTAATGTGAATACGTGATTATTACATTAATGTACCTAATATTCTACAGTCATTGCCGTATTATAACTTTAAAACACGTATAGACACGATCCAACTACAATACAACTCCAATGCATTAACAACGCAATACAGCTACGGCATAAACATCTGAATCAGAAATATCAGAATTTGCTTGAGAAATATTCCAACGCAACTCTAATACAACTTCAATATTGGTTGAATGTTTGTTGTGTGTTGGAGTTATGTTTAAGATAGGTTGTATTTTTATTGTATTGTTAATGTATTTTTAAATTAGAATCTGGCACATTAAGGACTGTAGAATATTTAGGTAAATTCAGCATTACTGCTATGCTCCAAAAGCGTTGGTGCGTGAAAAGTTGCATCAGTTTCAACCTAATTCTTATTAATTGCACTCGAGCCTTCACAGTTTCTTAGAATCTGGTTTCTGTGCTTATCTCTGAATAATCGACGTATCTATGCTAAAAGAATATAATAATAAAACAGAGAACATAAAGATATGTTAACAACATTATGATCTGCCCAGACGTCGGTGTAACAGCGAACCACTTCGATCTTCTATTGCATCACTATCTTTCGAATAGAGTCACAGGTAGGTACATAATTTTCACAATTTCATATTATGGTATACATAGGCCAAACAAATTAGATTTCGAAATTAGAATCGTTTTAATAGCTTCATGTGGTCCTAAATGCATGTAATCTAAGTTTGCCGAATCCCAGGAGGTGTGCATAAATTTTTAGCGAAATTTTTGCTCTTTGTCAGTTTTTTTGATTCTAGCTCGAAAACGGTACGTCCGACGGAAAATATCATGTCTACCAATATTAAAGATGGTTAAATTCTGCGTCGAATGAGTATATTAAGTTTTAATTATTATTAATTTTTCAATTAAGTTCAGCGGTACAGCCGAAATCAAAAGTTACAAATCGGGAAAACTTTGACTTCCATACCACATATCTTTGAAACAGATGACTCCCCTAGAAAAACCTGCCGAATAAAAGTTGAAGAGAATAAAATTTTACGTTATATAGACATTTCAATTTTTCAATTCAGTAATTATTTTACATGTTTTTTTAAAGTGGGGCATTCCACTCATACAATAGTATGTTATTCAATCAAATACAAACACTGAAAACATTGAAAAAATAATCAACCCAGCAGGACTTGAACCTCGCATCGATACGCCTTACCGGGGCTCGATCGCTTTACCAATTAAGCTATGGGTTCAGTTACTGAGTTGACGAAATTCTCAATGCCTTCAATCATCTTTTTGCATTTATTTTTACATCGACTTTATAGCAGCCGTAAGCGACATCTAGGTGCTAACTACTGGAGTTAGATACCCTTCCCGCCGACCCTTTTACAAGTGTCACAACGGAAATAATAGATGGCGCTGCTATCAACTCATAATTATTTTACATGTTTTTTTAAAGTGGGGCATTCCACTCATACAATAGTATGTTATTCAATCAAATACAAACACTGAAAACATTGAAAAAATAATCAACCCAGCAGGACTTGAACCTCGCATCGATACGCCTTACCGGGGCTCGATCGCTTTACCAATTAAGCTATGGGTTCAGTTACTGAGTTGACGAAATTCTCAATGCCTTCAATCATCTTTTTGCATTTATTTTTACATCGACTTTATAGCAGCCGTAAGCGACATCTAGGTGCTAACTACTGGAGTTAGATACCCTTCCCGCCGACCCTTTTACAAGTGTCACAACGGAAATAATAGATGGCGCTGCTATCAACTCATAATTATTTTACATGTTTTTTTAAAGTGGGGCATTCCACTCATACAATAGTATGTTATTCAATCAAATACAAACACTGAAAACATTGAAAAAATAATCAACCCAGCAGGACTTGAACCTCGCATCGATACGCCTTACCGGGGCTCGATCGCTTTACCAATTAAGCTATGGGTTCAGTTACTGAGTTGACGAAATTCTCAATGCCTTCAATCATCTTTTTGCATTTATTTTTACATCGACTTTATAGCAGCCGTAAGCGACATCTAGGTGCTAACTACTGGAGTTAGATACCCTTCCCGCCGACCCTTTTACAAGTGTCACAACGGAAATAATAGATGGCGCTGCTATCAACTCATAATTATTTTACATGTTTTTTTAAAGTGGGGCATTCCACTCATACAATAGTATGTTATTCAATCAAATACAAACACTGAAAACATTGAAAAAATAATCAACCCAGCAGGACTTGAACCTCGCATCGATACGCCTTACCGGGGCTCGATCGCTTTACCAATTAAGCTATGGGTTCAGTTACTGAGTTGACGAAATTCTCAATGCCTTCAATCATCTTTTTGCATTTATTTTTACATCGACTTTATAGCAGCCGTAAGCGACATCTAGGTGCTAACTACTGGAGTTAGATACCCTTCCCGCCGACCCTTTTACAAGTGTCACAACGGAAATAATAGATGGCGCTGCTATCAACTCATAATTATTTTACATGTTTTTTTAAAGTGGGGCATTCCACTCATACAATAGTATGTTATTCAATCAAATACAAACACTGAAAACATTGAAAAAATAATCAACCCAGCAGGACTTGAACCTCGCATCGATACGCCTTACCGGGGCTCGATCGCTTTACCAATTAAGCTATGGGTTCAGTTACTGAGTTGACGAAATTCTCAATGCCTTCAATCATCTTTTTGCATTTATTTTTACATCGACTTTATAGCAGCCGTAAGCGACATCTAGGTGCTAACTACTGGAGTTAGATACCCTTCCCGCCGACCCTTTTACAAGTGTCACAACGGAAATAATAGATGGCGCTGCTGTCAACTCATAATTATTTTACATGTTTTTTTAAAGTGGGGCATTCCACTCATACAATAGTATGTTATTCAATCAAATACAAACACTGAAAACATTGAAAAAATAATCAACCCAGCAGGACTTGAACCTCGCATCGATACGCCTTACCGGGGCTCGATCGCTTTACCAATTAAGCTATGGGTTCAGTTACTGAGTTGACGAAATTCTCAATGCCTTCAATCATCTTTTTGCATTTATTTTTACATCGACTTTATAGCAGCCGTAAGCGACATCTAGGTGCTAACTACTGGAGTTAGATACCCTTCCCGCCGACCCTTTTACAAGTGTCACAACGGAAATAATAGATGGCGCTGCTATCAACTCATAATTATTTTACATGTTTTTTTAAAGTGGGGCATTCCACTCATACAATAGTATGTTATTCAATCAAATACAAACACTGAAAACATTGAAAAAATAATCAACCCAGCAGGACTTGAACCTCGCATCGATACGCCTTACCGGGGCTCGATCGCTTTACCAATTAAGCTATGGGTTCAGTTACTGAGTTGACGAAATTCTCAATGCCTTCAATCATCTTTTTGCATTTATTTTTACATCGACTTTATAGCAGCCGTAAGCGACATCTAGGTGCTAACTACTGGAGTTAGATACCCTTCCCGCCGACCCTTTTACAAGTGTCACAACGGAAATAATAGATGGCGCTGCTATCAACTCATAATTATTTTACATGTTTTTTTAAAGTGGGGCATTCCACTCATACAATAGTATGTTATTCAATCAAATACAAACACTGAAAACATTGAAAAAATAATCAACCCAGCAGGACTTGAACCTCGCATCGATACGCCTTACCGGGGCTCGATCGCTTTACCAATTAAGCTATGGGTTCAGTTACTGAGTTGACGAAATTCTCAATGCCTTCAATCATCTTTTTGCATTTATTTTTACATCGACTTTATAGCAGCCGTAAGCGACATCTAGGTGCTAACTACTGGAGTTAGATACCCTTCCCGCCGACCCTTTTACAAGTGTCACAACGGAAATAATAGATGGCGCTGCTATCAACTCATAATTATTTTACATGTTTTTTTAAAGTGGGGCATTCCACTCATACAATAGTATGTTATTCAATCAAATACAAACACTGAAAACATTGAAAAAATAATCAACCCAGCAGGACTTGAACCTCGCATCGATACGCCTTACCGGGGCTCGATCGCTTTACCAATTAAGCTATGGGTTCAGTTACTGAGTTGACGAAATTCTCAATGCCTTCAATCATCTTTTTGCATTTATTTTTACATCGACTTTATAGCAGCCGTAAGCGACATCTAGGTGCTAACTACTGGAGTTAGATACCCTTCCCGCCGACCCTTTTACAAGTGTCACAACGGAAATAATAGATGGCGCTGCTATCAACTCATAATTATTTTACATGTTTTTTTAAAGTGGGGCATTCCACTCATACAATAGTATGTTATTCAATCAAATACAAACACTGAAAACATTGAAAAAATAATCAACCCAGCAGGACTTGAACCTCGCATCGATACGCCTTACCGGGGCTCGATCGCTTTACCAATTAAGCTATGGGTTCAGTTACTGAGTTGACGAAATTCTCAATGCCTTCAGCCAATCCAGTAGTTAGCACCTAGATGTCGCTTACGGCTGCTATAAAGTCGATGTAAAAATAAATGCAAAAAGATGATTGAAGGCATTGAGAATTTCGTCAACTCAGTAACTGAACCCATAGCTTAATTGGTAAAGCGATCGAGCCCCGGTAAGGCGTATCGATGCGAGGTTCAAGTCCTGCTGGGTTGATTATTTTTTCAATGTTTTCAGTGTTTGTATTTGATTGAATAACATACTATTGTATGAGTGGAATGCCCCACTTTAAAAAAACATGTAAAATAATTATGAGTTGATAGCAGCGCCATCTATTATTTCCGTTGTGACACTTGTAAAAGGGTCGGCGGGAAGGGTATCTAACTCCAGTAGTTAGCACCTAGATGTCGCTTACGGCTGCTATAAAGTCGATGTAAAAATAAATGCAAAAAGATGATTGAAGGCATTGAGAATTTCGTCAACTCAGTAACTGAACCCATAGCTTAATTGGTAAAGCGATCGAGCCCCGGTAAGGCGTATCGATGCGAGGTTCAAGTCCTGCTGGGTTGATTATTTTTTCAATGTTTTCAGTGTTTGTATTTGATTGAATAACATACTATTGTATGAGTGGAATGCCCCACTTTAAAAAAACATGTAAAATAATTATGAGTTGATAGCAGCGCCATCTATTATTTCCGTTGTGACACTTGTAAAAGGGTCGGCGGGAAGGGTATCTAACTCCAGTAGTTAGCACCTAGATGTCGCTTACGGCTGCTATAAAGTCGATGTAAAAATAAATGCAAAAAGATGATTGAAGGCATTGAGAATTTCGTCAACTCAGTAACTGAACCCATAGCTTAATTGGTAAAGCGATCGAGCCCCGGTAAGGCGTATCGATGCGAGGTTCAAGTCCTGCTGGGTTGATTATTTTTTCAATGTTTTCAGTGTTTGTATTTGATTGAATAACATACTATTGTATGAGTGGAATGCCCCACTTTAAAAAAACATGTAAAATAATTATGAGTTGATAGCAGCGCCATCTATTATTTCCGTTGTGACACTTGTAAAAGGGTCGGCGGGAAGGGTATCTAACTCCAGTAGTTAGCACCTAGATGTCGCTTACGGCTGCTATAAAGTCGATGTAAAAATAAATGCAAAAAGATGATTGAAGGCATTGAGAATTTCGTCAACTCAGTAACTGAACCCATAGCTTAATTGGTAAAGCGATCGAGCCCCGGTAAGGCGTATCGATGCGAGGTTCAAGTCCTGCTGGGTTGATTATTTTTTCAATGTTTTCAGTGTTTGTATTTGATTGAATAACATACTATTGTATGAGTGGAATGCCCCACTTTAAAAAAACATGTAAAATAATTATGAGTTGATAGCAGCGCCATCTATTATTTCCGTTGTGACACTTGTAAAAGGGTCGGCGGGAAGGGTATCTAACTCCAGTAGTTAGCACCTAGATGTCGCTTACGGCTGCTATAAAGTCGATGTAAAAATAAATGCAAAAAGATGATTGAAGGCATTGAGAATTTCGTCAACTCAGTAACTGAACCCATAGCTTAATTGGTAAAGCGATCGAGCCCCGGTAAGGCGTATCGATGCGAGGTTCAAGTCCTGCTGGGTTGATTATTTTTTCAATGTTTTCAGTGTTTGTATTTGATTGAATAACATACTATTGTATGAGTGGAATGCCCCACTTTAAAAAACCATGTAAAATAATTATGAGTTGATAGCAGCGCCATCTATTATTTCCGTTGTGACACTTGTAAAAGGGTCGGCGGGAAGGGTATCTAACTCCAGTAGTTAGCACCTAGATGTCGCTTACGGCTGCTATAAAGTCGATGTAAAAATAAATGCAAAAAGATGATTGAAGGCATTGAGAATTTCGTCAACTCAGTAACTGAACCCATAGCTTAATTGGTAAAGCGATCGAGCCCCGGTAAGGCGTATCGATGCGAGGTTCAAGTCCTGCTGGGTTGATTATTTTTTCAATGTTTTCAGTGTTTGTATTTGATTGAATAACATACTATTGTATGAGTGGAATGCCCCACTTTAAAAAAACATGTAAAATAATTATGAGTTGATAGCAGCGCCATCTATTATTTCCGTTGTGACACTTGTAAAAGGGTCGGCGGGAAGGGTATCTAACTCCAGTAGTTAGCACCTAGATGTCGCTTACGGCTGCTATAAAGTCGATGTAAAAATAAATGCAAAAAGATGATTGAAGGCATTGAGAATTTCGTCAACTCAGTAACTGAACCCATAGCTTAATTGGTAAAGCGATCGAGCCCCGGTAAGGCGTATCGATGCGAGGTTCAAGTCCTGCTGGGTTGATTATTTTTTCAATGTTTTCAGTGTTTGTATTTGATTGAATAACATACTATTGTATGAGTGGAATGCCCCACTTTAAAAAACCATGTAAAATAATTATGAGTTGATAGCAGCGCCATCTATTATTTCCGTTGTGACACTTGTAAAAGGGTCGGCGGGAAGGGTATCTAACTCCAGTAGTTAGCACCTAGATGTCGCTTACGGCTGCTATAAAGTCGATGTAAAAATAAATGCAAAAAGATGATTGAAGGCATTGAGAATTTCGTCAACTCAGTAACTGAACCCATAGCTTAATTGGTAAAGCGATCGAGCCCCGGTAAGGCGTATCGATGCGAGGTTCAAGTCCTGCTGGGTTGATTATTTTTTCAATGTTTTCAGTGTTTGTATTTGATTGAATAACATACTATTGTATGAGTGGAATGCCCCACTTTAAAAAAACATGTAAAATAATTATGAGTTGATAGCAGCGCCATCTATTATTTCCGTTGTGACACTTGTAAAAGGGTCGGCGGGAAGGGTATCTAACTCCAGTAGTTAGCACCTAGATGTCGCTTACGGCTGCTATAAAGTCGATGTAAAAATAAATGCAAAAAGATGATTGAAGGCATTGAGAATTTCGTCAACTCAGTAACTG
This sequence comes from Pammene aurita, assembly GCA_947086415.1. NCBI lineage: Eukaryota > Metazoa > Arthropoda > Insecta > Lepidoptera > Tortricidae > Pammene > Pammene aurita. The sequence continues at coordinate 13,024,413 of OX352299.1, forward strand.
AACCCATAGCTTAATTGGTAAAGCGATCGAGCCCCGGTAAGGCGTATCGATGCGAGGTTCAAGTCCTGCTGGGTTGATTATTTTTTCAATGTTTTCAGTGTTTGTATTTGATTGAATAACATACTATTGTATGAGTGGAATGCCCCACTTTAAAAAAACATGTAAAATACTTATGAGTTGATAGCAGCGCCATCTATTATTTCCGTTGTGACACTTGTAAAAGGGTCGGCGGGAAGGGTATCTAACTCAAGTAGTTAGCACCTAGATGTCGCTTACGGCTGCTATAAAGTCGATGTAAAAATAAATGCAAAAAGATGATTGAAGGCATTGAGAATTTCGTCAACTCAGTAACTGAACCCATAGCTTAATTGGTAAAGCGATCGAGCCCCGGTAAGGCGTATCGATGCGAGGTTCAAGTCCTGCTGGGTTGATTATTTTTTCAATGTTTTCAGTGTTTGTATTTGATTGAATAACATACTATTGTATGAGTGGAATGCCCCACTTTAAAAAACCATGTAAAATAATTATGAGTTGATAGCAGCGCCATCTATTATTTCCGTTGTGACACTTGTAAAAGGGTCGGCGGGAAGGGTATCTAACTCCAGTAGTTAGCACCTAGATGTCGCTTACGGCTGCTATAAAGTCGATGTAAAAATAAATGCAAAAAGATGATTGAAGGCATTGAGAATTTCGTCAACTCAGTAACTGAACCCATAGCTTAATTGGTAAAGCGATCGAGCCCCGGTAAGGCGTATCGATGCGAGGTTCAAGTCCTGCTGGGTTGATTATTTTTTCAATGTTTTCAGTGTTTGTATTTGATTGAATAACATACTTTCAATTCAGTAATTTTGAAAGACTAAATTTGGCATGAATTTAAAAACGGTTTTTTCTAAAACCTTCTAAGTTGCATATTTTCCATAAATATGAGGTGTGAGGCGTACATTTAATGCATTGTTACAACTAAGAACATTTAAGTGCAAATTTCTAAAACGTACCCAATCAGAAAACTGTTTATACACCGTATTTCTTTTTATTTCCAGTAATTTGCACAACAACCAAGGGTATTTGAAAATTGAGATCTCGATATAATGATTTACATGACATTTTCCGTCGGGCGTACCGTTTTCAAGCTACAAGCAATAAACTGACAAAGAGCAAAAATTTCGCTAAAAACTTATGCATACCTCTTGAGATTGGGCAAACTCGGAATACATGGATTTAGGACCACATGAAGGTATGAAAACGATTTCCAGCCTGCTGGGAATTAATTCCTCAAAACACTTTTTATAGATCTTATTTGCTTGGCCTATACAGGGCGCATAAGAATAATGTGTTGTGGAGTGGGACAAAAAATCGACCGATGGGAAATCGAACTCGAAAATATCGGCATGGGCAATATGGGCATAGCTTACCTTAAAAACTTCACAGTCAGAAGTGTGAAAAAATTAGGTCTACTGCTCTTTGTTACATGACAAAAAAGCTATCGACATAGGTCTCTAATAGCGATCCACCTGTCTATCATTTCGTGGAATTACCCCGTGAGAGGAGAATCACTCAGAAAAAACACTGATGGCGTTGGTTGGTTTTGGAATTGGGCAAGGCAACTATAACATCGATTTTTAGGGCGATTTTAACAAGGTGGTTCTTCCCGACGCATCACTTGCCCGTACCACTGGAGCTGACTTTCTTGAAGTTTGTCTGGTATAGATCTGACTTTAAAGCTCCCTCTAACATGTTCATTTCTGATCCCGTCCAGTTTGCTCACACCACCGGCCCATCGCAGCATTTTCATCTCTGTGACATGGAGTTTGGTTACATGCTCTCGAATGAATGTCCAGCACTCTGCGCCATAGAGCATAACGTAACGAGTACACGAGGATTTTTGTTAAAATGACATATTAATTTATTTTATTGTAATTCGATTTCACGATTGAACAATTACTGGTTAGCTATAACAACGTGAAAGTTACAAAAATGATGCTGATCACACGCGCGTGAAGTTTAGTAATCGATCCGACATGTTTGACGAACATAATAATATTAATAATATACACATTTTGATTTAAAAATTTAATCGCGTTCATAAGAGTTTGGGAGGAGAAATATTTTGTATTAAGCAGAGATTTTGCTAACGGAATCACAATATTTAAAAATAGGTACCTAAAAGAAAAAACAAATTCACTGCTTCGGGCGATGGTGATTAAGGGTGATCTTTTAAACATTAAATTTTTAATCATCAGCCATATCGAGCGAGGTGATTAGGTAAGCCACACTGAATAACTTTTACACGGGAACAACTCCGAAATCACAAATATCATAGAAAAAAAAGATTGTCATCACACTACACTCGGAGCTTACTTTTTTTTCAGCAGCTACCGGAAAGATCACTGTTCATTCGCGATTCGACATTCGACCCTTGTTCATATTATACCTGTCTAGGTATTCATTGTAGACGACGCATTGCACGAATCAGATTTAATTTGTCAGAGGTACCTAATTCTAATGATACGTATTTTAGTACTTTTATTATCCATACTAATATTATAAATGGGAAAGTGTATGTGTTTGTTTGTTTGTCCGTCTTTCACGGCAAAACGGGGCGACGAATTGACGTGATTTTTTAAGTGGAGATAGTTGAAGGGATGGAGAGTGACATAGGCTACTTTTTGTCTCTTTCTAACCCCCCACTTCCCTAAAATGGGGGGTGGAAGTTTGTATAGAGCATTCCGGGGGGCAAAGGGGAACCGTGTTACCCCGAATTTAACGCGAGCGAAGCCGCGGGCAAGAGCTAGTATTCTATAAATATAATAACAATACTAGCGGTCTGCATTTCGACAGGATTCCTTATAGATAGAATTTCTACCAGCCGCCTACGGATGTACAATCAGTACTTCGAGGTGTTCAAAATAATTTTGGGACGTCTTTATGGTCAAGCTATTAAGAGCGTGTCAAGATCATTTTGACAACAACACCCGCCCCAGATGCCCACCGAGCACTAGCCCAACCACGAGAGTTCGTGCCTACACAAGACACCTGAAGTGCTCCACCAAGCCGCAGACAGGCCATCATGACCTCAAAGCCAAGATGGCCACCAACTAGTACGAAGAAGATGGTCGAGAGGAAAACCATGCCAGTTTCGAAAACTGTGCATCGACAGCCAGTGTCGTCGTCACGACACACGACGGACACGGCCACAGAGGGCTTAAAAAGCCCTGAGATGGCCTCCTCACGCCTCCCCCCGGGGGAGTGTAAGAAAACTCGCTAGCTAACAACGTCCGCTTTGCTACTTCTGCTGCTGATTTTACCTACTGATTTATTTTTAGATCAAATTGACCTGTTGCCTAACGTGAGTTCGTTCACTACGCTCTGGCAGGTTCGATTTGATTAGGGAGCGGACATTTCCAATTTGCGTGTCCCCCATGTCTAGGGACACGTGGGTCGCATCGCACGGTTCATTCACAAAACCTTTTGTCTCGACAAACTCTTCTGTTTTAACTTGGACTAGTCACTTAGAGATCGAATACGCACGACACGTACGTACTCTAGTGATGTGTGTTGTGGACATCACAGGGCCAGAACTCTAAAATATCATATACTACGTTATATATAAAAAAAATACTGCATTGACTTGAAAATTAAGCTGCATAAATAATAGCGGTCTAGATATAATTCAACGTGATATAGACGTAAATAAATCGATTTTCAATTTCTTCTTAATTACTACAAGTGGAAGTTCTTAAACCTGTTTCTATTAACGTTTTCCAATTATTTTAAATAATTTCTCGGAATGTTATCGTTATAATGATTAGTGTCATTAAGAAGGTTTTGGTTCACTTGCACTTACATTAAAGTAATGATGGGAACAATTATAAAAGGGTAAAGTCCGTGGAGTGACGGGACGTTTTTGACATGACTCCTCCACTATCGCTGGGCTAACCCAAATTATGTTTTAATTATATTAACTACAGGTGTAGTAAGAAAGGATGCCGCACTTTCATCTTGATTTAGGTTGGAAAAAAATACTATTTTGTACAAAAAAATGTGGATAAGTTGTTAATGAACACAGATAAATACAACATACCTAATACAACACGGATGGATTAAATGGAACTGTGAATGAGCCCATTTTAGATAAGAAAGTACCCAATCTAAAGTCTAAAATCCCCTATCAATGTTATAAGACAGATTGTAATTGGTTCCTATCCATATCGTTTTCACAAATTCATAGATACTGTTATTTCTTTTAAACGGTTTCAGACAGCTACAAACGCAAACATTGCTTCTTTATTTTTTTTTTATCTACAGCCAAATCCTATTTTAATATGTCGTAATATCAAGGGCCATAGTGACATCCGGCTATCAAAAAATTACCGTCACGACTGCTATTATCCTAATAAGAAAGACACTATAATGCCCGCATGCACACTAAAACATAATCATTGTAAATGCCATAATTACCTTGTGAACAAAAATAACCTGTAATTATTATAAATAGGACAAACTTATTATTTATATTGTTACGTGTTTTATGTAACTTTATACTGTTTATTATCCTTTGGTCTGTTTGTTCTTACATTAGGGTATTAAAGATACGTGGAGCCTTTTGTAAGCACCGACGCAAAAAGGGGTACTGTTATTATAAGTATGTCCGCTATGTGTGTGTCTGTAGGTGTTTTCCAATCTGGGAATGCATGGGAATGATTTCTTTGAAAAACGCTATTCCTATCTGTCCCCGGCGGCCAAAGTTGGGAATACAACAGTTTGTAGCATCGTAGAGTTGAACCGATTTAAAAGCGTTTTTTGATTGAAAGCAGGTTGTCTTGCGAGGAACATGTTTTATCAAAATAGATCAGACGTTTCGGAGGTTTTCCTAATATTTTATAAAATCATAATAGTTATTATGGTTTGTGTCTTGTGACTTAGGATAGTAAAGCTTAAAGCCATTTAAATACCCCTACAGTGTCGTATCACTCTTTTACTCGATTGTTTGTAGTAATAGCGAAAGAAATGGATGGCCGCATTATGGAACTAGATTTTTATGTTACAGTCGCCAGCAGATATATCGGAACGGCCAAGGTGGTCACAAATATCTGAACAACGCCTCTATTGTTAAGGCAATAAAGTGCACGTTCAGATATTTTTGAGTACCGTGGCCGCTCCGATATATTTGATGGCGATTTTACCTATATACTCGTAGTCCAGCAGTTATGTACATTTCACCTGGAAAGTAATCCAAACTCAATGGAACTTTAACGGGTAGTTTGGGGGTATGCCAGGATGACACTCAAGTTTTCGACTTCGAGGACCTTGTGGAATTTAGAGGGGGGACAAAAAACTATTTTTTTTCAGTTTTTTGCAAACAGGCCGCCTTATTGCTAATAAGCGATCTCTTACAGACAACCTTTAGATGTATTATTTTTCGTTAAGCTGTCAAGTGTTATGATTATGACACTTGAAAAGTCATACCTTTTCAGATTTGCTAAAAAAATTATGGTTCCGCCGCCATATAGAATCTCAACAATAAATTGGCTGTATCTTCGTTAATATTTGGCCTGAAAATCTGATATGACAGCTACCTTTCAGGAAATTTATTGCTCTTTACTTTTCCATACAAGGTGCACACAAAAAGTGCTTAGTTTATGAGATATAAGGAAAAAACTGGAAAAAAAAATTGTTTTTTGTCCCCCCTCCAAATTCCACAAGGTTCTCGAGGTCGAAAACTTATGAGTATCTTCCTGGTATACCCCCAAACTACCCGTTAAAGTTCCATTGAGTTTGGATTACTTTCCAGCTACCCTTAACTTCATTCGACATAACTGCTGGATTAATAAGAAATAATACTTGAATGTTGATAGAGGAGGATAAATAGTGGAGAGAGAGGAGATTATTTATAGGTTCGTAATTAAGGCCAATAGCCGGTCGTTATTAAATGTCAATTTTCTGATTCACTGACAACTAATTTTCTGTTGCAAAAAAACAAAGGGAAACAAAAAGTGACAACGTTTTTACAGAGTTATTTCGAAACAACATAATCTTGACCTCTATTGAAATATTCGTTTGATCAAGACGAAGGCTGGGGTTCATTTTCGAACGGAACTTACCTATTGGTCCGCGGACTAATGTAAATTTTTCATGGGTTGGCTGGAAGAGATCCCTATCAGGAATAAGCTTGCCTTTGTGTATATCTTTTATATATGTTACTGTTATTTTTATGTGAAATAATACAATATCAACCTGTATGGCAGTGTATGGATTTCCATGGCATCACATATTATTCGTGTAAAACCATCGCAGACCGATCGGAAGAGATTAGCTACCTAAATTTGTATTCTTTAACTTTTACTACCTATGTCGGGATAGTGAAAGCTAAGCTTGTATACTACACTTTGTCGGCGTGATTGATGCACATACTCATGCGAAATTTCAGCTTTCTAGTGCTAGTAACGGTCACTGAGCTAGACCGCGGACAGACGGACAGACGGACGGACGGACGTGGAGAAACTATAAGGGTTCCTAGTTGACTACGGAACCCTAGAAATGTCCGGAAGAAGCGAAAAATCGACAGTCGCGGAACCTTTGCTCAGCAGTCAAATAGGGTAGATAGGATAAGAATATTTCTCACAGTAAATAAAACAGTAAAGATGGCTGTTTTAAACTTACATTGGTCTCACTTTGGTACAACATTGGTACAATGTGTGACCAATGTGTGACCAATGTGAGACCAATGTGAGACCAATGTTGAATGAAAATCTGTTCGAATAGCAAATGCCAATGTCGTTATAGCGTTGAGTTGAGTTGGGTTGGAGCTCTGTCTGTCCAGTATGTGTGTTTATTTTTCGAATCGCGGCCCAGCAGAAGTATCTAAGCGGGTGAGGTGTTCAAAATGAGCTTGACACGACTTTATTGTTAAGAGAATAAAAATAGGTCATTCTGAACACCTCGCCCGCTTAGCTACTTCTGCTGCTGACTGTACAGTCACCGGCAATAGTATCTTCATACACGAAGGCCGCAAAAATATGTGACACGCTCTTTGTAGGGCCATAAGAGCGTGTCACATATTTTTGCGGCCTTCGTGTAGGAAAATACTATTGCAGGTGGCTGTACAAGTGGGGATAAAACCTAACCATCTAGCATGCTTTGCGTTGTCAATTGTTGTGTTGTTCCTACTGACATAAGGGTCAGCCTTTTTTTTGTCAGTCAAGTTTTTAGGGTTCCGTACCTCGAAGGGAAAAAGGGGAACCCTTATAGGATCAGTTTGTTGTCCGTCCGTCCGTCCGTCAAGACCCTTTTTCTCAGGAACGCGTGGAGGTAACAAGCTGAAACTTATATCAAATACTCAGGTCTACTGTCCCTTGTAACTGTGGAAAAGACTTCTAAGCCAACGCAATTAAAAGATACAGCCGTTTATGCCGCAAATTTCCGCAATTTTCGAAACTCGCAAGGGAATCAAAACCTACAGGGTACTTCCCGTGAACTCAGAATCTTGAAATTTGGTACGAAGCAACGTCTTATAGCACAGATAAAGGAAAAATTGCGAAAACCGTAAATTTTTAGTTACATCATACAATAAAAATATTTTTAGTAATTTTAAAGTTACTACCCCTATATACCTACAGGTTTGTACGGAACCCTCGGTGCGCGAGTCCGACTCGCACTTGACCGGTTTTTGTTTTAAATAATTCTCCCTTACAATAACATTAAGTAACTAAGTGGATGAGTACCTCCCGTGAACGCTGCGACTGTCCTATAGTAACTAGATAAAGTGTTAAAACTAATAGCAGTGACATAGCATACAACTAATGTAATAATAGAACACGTTACCTATTCTACTTAGATACTTGTTACGCAGTTAATCCTGGTTCAAAGGTCACAGATAACTCAATAGTATAATGACACTGATTCTTATATACGGAGAGCTAGCCACGTTAGATATGACACAATAATGAGAGCAACGAAACCCCTCTAGTCAGTTTCTTATACTATGCTTTTTTCTAGATCTGGACATCTGGTAGCTGTAAAGTAGTGGTGGTCAAAGAATGCAAACCACTTCAAGAAAACAGAGTTCTGGTTTTATGCAATATTATGAGAAATTATATAAATAATTAAATTTAATAATTGCCAAAAGTTTCTGCTGGAGGAAAGTAGTGCCAAACGACCTATAATGTAATTCATAGTTTATCGCCTACTGTTTTTGTTTCAGTAATAATACGCAATGTTTTTTATTCTAATTTTAAAATATGTTGTCTGACTGATACTGATAACTCAGACAAATTCTGCAGTTTTTACGGGTTATTCGCGGATAGTCTAGAACGCAATATGACTAGTGTAATATTTTGCCAATATCGCTTTTAGTCTACAGTCAAGTGCAAAAATACGTATCGAAATAGTCGTCTCATAAATATGGTACTACGCACTTATTACAACGGAATAAGATACTATGGGACATATTTTTGAGTAAGATGAGTACACCCATATTTTTACACTTGACTGTACATCACGAACGGTCTAGTACGCAAAATGTCTACATCATTGTCGTCGTTTTATTTTATCTTTCAGTTAGCGATGTCGCGGTAACGGGACTCCTATTTCTGTGCGGTTTGGCCTTCGGCCATTAGAAGATAACTAACGAACCTAACCTAATGAGTGGTCATTTTGCGTTCTAGACCGTTCGTGATGTAGACTAAAAGCGATATTGGCAAAAGGAGGCTGCTAAATAATTGAATTTGGGTAGCTATAAAAAATAAAAATGGGTACCAAAATTAATAGGTTGGCGACTAATTTGGGACCGCACATTATTTCAATATGGGCTGTTTTTTAATGTCTTAATAGCCATTGTTTAACTATAGGTAGGTATCAAATAATTATATTGAAAACTGAATTTATAACTGGGAAGCATTTTAAGAAGCCTTTTTTTAATCGAAAACGATTACCTATTAAATTAAAAATAAGGTACGGTGGGTTCCCCAACTTAAGTACCCACATTGCCATACAAAGTTGTATGGGAGAGTGGATACTTATGTTGGGGAACCGACTGTACTTTTAAACTATTTAGGAAGCAATTAAAGTGAATTACATATTCAATATTAGTACAACGGGCAACTTTACACGAGCTGTAATTATAAGATAAAATGGATTCTTAAAAAGTTACTAGGGTCTATGAATGTTGGTAGGTAAGTATCTATAGTCAGATATCTAGAACCAAAATTCATATGCCACATATGATTTAGAAAAAATGAAAGGTGCCTTTTGTATAGTATTACCAAAATACCAACGTAGTTAATAGATCCTAATGAATGGTGCCTTTTGTGTAGGTATTACCTAAATACCTACCTACCTAGTTAATGGAAAATATGAAGGGTGCGTTTTGTGTCGGTATTATCCTTAGATTGTTATTAAATCAAATACAAACATTGAAAACATTGAAAAAATAATCAACCCAGCAGACCTATCCTCGTGCCGCCCAATGTGCGATAGAGTGTACAAAGTAACACTCAGCATTAACGCCCAGACTTTAAAAATAAAAATGAGGTAAACGCCCAGTGTACAGTACGCTGTACTTAAAAGCTTATGAAATGTCATTTTTATATTTAAACATATTGGCTTATACATTGCACATTGGGCGTTTAGCTGAACTTGCGTTTTTTTTCTTGGGCGTTACGAGGCTATACTTCCTTTTTTTTAGATTATAAAAATCGTGCGATTGCCGTAGTTTTCCCTCATAGGGCTGAAAAAAAAGATACATAGGCGAAATAGATCATAAATTTTCTATTGTGAAAAAAAAGAGGTATAGTCGCCTACCTTACTTCTACACAGACCACACCTTCTTCAGTTTTAAAGGAAAAGAAAAATACATATTGCAGTTTATAATAATCATTACCTGTTGTTTATTGACATTTAAAATAAAAGAAGTTGTATAATGTGTATGTAGTAGTGTTTGTACTAAAAAAATAATGACTAAAATATTCAATGAAATTATTTGATTGTACCTAGATAGTAGTCATGTGCCTACCTTTTGGAAGTAGGTATTACCTAAAGCTCAAGTGCTCAATGTATACATTCAAAATACGAAATAAAGAGAGGGAAAATTGCATGAATACTACGGGTTCCCTACACATCAAAATTTTTATTATATATTTTTGTTAGCAATTTTTTTATGACAAATGCACTGAACTTTAACTTTTAATCACAGTTGAGCTCCTTGTTACTTTGCTCGTCTTTGCACCTAAATCTTCCTAGGCTTATTTAAAAATACAAATTACTCAGAATTTTAATTTTTTTAAATATTTTTTTTTTATACCACGACGGTGGCAAACAAGCATACGGCCCGCCTGATGGTAAGCAGCTACCGTAACCTATGGACGCCTGCAACTCCAAAGGCGTCATATGCGCGTTGCCGACCCTTTACAAAAAGGAGGATTCACTGTGTTGACGACTAAAGGAACAAGAAGGTCCCTCATCGTCAACACACTGGGTCCTCTTTGAGCTCTTTGGCAACCTTACTCACCAGCAGGAACACAACACTATGAGTAGGGTCTAGTGCTATTTGGGTATTTATTGCAATGGAAGATTATCTAAACGACCATTATCTAACCAACATGCATACCGGTCGCGCAGACAATTTATTTTATACCACGACGGTGGCAAACAAGCATACGGCCCGCCTGATGGCAACTAACAATGACCCTATGGTTTGCAAAACATTATATCTAATTTTCTTAATTACCCCCTTAAAGCACCAGCACTACAAAATTTCAGCTCAATCGATCTAGCAATTTCGGAGCAAATAGACATTGTGACAAGACAGAGTAGTACATGCTTCCTTTTAAACCATTTTGGTACGGAACCTTAAAAATATTCCAGTTTCCTGAAATTTTAGTGCTCCCGTAATTAAAAAGATACCAGCAATTGATACCCAAAAAATGTTAATTAGGTAGAAACAAATAGCTGGCAACAAATATTTAAACCAAGCCTGCTTTGAACAATAGATGCCAAGTTAATATTTTTGCTGCCAACCTATTATTTCAAGTTCCCGGTTAATTTTTGGTCAGCTATATATTGCTGCCGTTTTTCAATAATATGATGCCACATGTTTGAGGCTTATAAAAAAATATTGTCGCTAAAATATTAATTCACGGCCAATTTATATTATTATAAATTGGCCTTTGAAAAGTTGCCGATTCATGTTTTAGAAACCCGGAAAATTATAAGCCTTGGCAAAATATTACACTAGTCATTGCGTTCTAGACCATCCGCGAATAACGTTTTTACCTATTTTGGTAGTACTATTATGCAATTCAATTTTTTTCTAGCCTCTCACTCTGACCTCCACCCATTAAAAGCTGCCTGATACCCGGTTCTAGTAATAAGGATAGTATAGCAATCTAACTAGACGGGTTTTGTTGCTCTCATTATTGTGTCATATCTGACGTGGCCAGCTCCTAGTCCATTACTCTCACTATCGGTAGGGGGTCCTACACGTAAGTGGAGCAGAGTATATTTATATAGAGTAGTCCACTAGCCTATATTCTAACAAAGTCCTTATTACTTCTATGTAATATTGATTATGACACCAGTATGTATTAGTTTAAAGGTTTGTAAATCAACAACATGAATTCAACAGATTTAAACTCACACGATTTTCACTTATGATTTTGACAAAAACAGGACTTAATCGCGTACACTTACGTAAAAAAAACCGGCCAAGTGCGAGTCGAACTCGCGCACTGAGGGTTCCGTACAAATCTATAGGTATATAGGGGTAGTAACTTTAAAATTATTAAAAATATTCATATTATATGATGTAACTAAAAATGTATGGTTTTCGTAATTTTTCCTGTATCTGTGCTATAAGACGTTGCTTCGTACCAAATTTCAAGATCCTGAGTTCACGGGAAGTACCCTGTAGGTTTTGATTCCCATGCGAGTTTCGAAAATTTGCGGAATTTGGCGGCATAAACGGCTGTATCTTTTGATTGCGTTGGCATAGAAGTTTGATTTTTTTACAGCACCAAGGGACAGTAGACCTGAGTATTTGATATAAATTTCAGCGTGATACCTCCACGCGTTCTTGAGAAAAAGAGTCTTGACAGACGGACGGACGGACGGACGGACAACAAAGTAATCCTATAAGGGTTCCGTTTTTTCCTTTCGAGGTACGGAACCCTAAAAAGTGTACGCGATTAATCGTTTTGTCCCGTTTTTGTAAAAATAACATGAATTCCAATTAAATTTTTAGCTCTACGCTAGTATAACTGCAAAAGTAGACATTTTATCGTTTCTTAAACTTATCAATCATTTACAACTCAGGTAATACAAAATATCTGATGCATGGATGTATGCAATCATTACGGATACCGCGTCGCTGAGATAAAACTATGATTCCCTCATAAGACGATTTTTCTTGTGCTTACACGCGACACGCACACATTCGCGAAGCCCGATAATACCCGACAAGGCAGTTTGTGTGTAATGAGCTGTAATCACAATTTTGTCACAGCGACCGTCAGCATCCGTGATTATTTCATACATGGCTTGAAGTATTGTCGTGTCGTGCGTGCCGGTCTCGAATTTTATAGTGTTTCTTAGTAAGATTAACAATTCATATAATTGCAAAAAACGTTGATTATAAAAAATTTGCTATTTTTCAACCGACTTCAATATTTCGAAGAAGTAAGTTTTCAATTCGTCGGGATCTTTGTTTTTGCTATTTTTTTTACACATTATGTTATTTAACAATTGAGACATGTCACAGAGTATGAAAATTAGGCTGTACAAAAGTTGTAGCAACTTTAGTTCAACCGCCACGCCATAGAAATAGCAAAGCCAACAGGAACCATACATTTATTTATCAACCGACTTCAATATTTTGAAGAAGGTTCTCAAGTCGTAGGGATCTTTGTTTTTGCTTGTTTTTTTAAATATTTCAGAATTGTAGACCCCTTGCGGGTAAACGCCTCCTCCAACTGTTATCATCTGTTTATATCCAGTGCTACGCTTTGCCATCTTTTGCCTGCAGTAGGAATTATTTCATCCTACCACCTGGCTAGTGGATATCCTCTGTTTCTAGAGCCATGAAGCCCTATTCATTTGGTCACCTTTAATGTCCTCCTGTCTTTTAGGTTTGAGATCCAGGTTCACAATGCAAAAATCACGTCAAGGGAAGACATACTAAAGAGTACAACCAACTTTTACAAACAAGTCTATGGAGCGACCGATAATGAAGAGGAGGAGATTCCTGAGGTCATGCAAGAGATAAAGAACCCCGAATTTCATGAAAACTGCACTCAACCAATAAAGGAAAGCGAAGTTTCTGTCCACATCAAGTCACTAAAAACAGATAAGAGTCCTGGACCAGACGGAATCAGTAACGAAGTTCTTAAAATAGGGTCCCCATACTGACAAGTCTATTAACAAACCTGTTTAATTCAGTAATTGAAACAGAATCGGTACCAAAACAATGGGGTAACTCTGACATTATACTAATGTACAAGTAAGGAGGTGTCTCAAGACGAAAGTCTTTGACCAGTGTGTGTTGCCAGTGATGGCATATGGCACTGAAACGTGGTCGCTCACTATGGGCCTCATAAGAAGGCTCAAAGTCACCCAAAGGGCAATGGAGAGGGCTATGCTTGGAGTCTCTCTGCGTGATCGCATCAGAAATGAGGTCATCCGCAGCAGAACCAAAGTAACCTTGGTGGGGGTGAAAATGGGGTTGAAAGTTTGTATGCAGAATTTTTAACCGCTGTAAAGATTTAGATAGAAATGAGTATGGAGATAATTTGAGTCTCGAGAAACGTCATAGGATAGTTTTCAAACCCTTGTGGGGGTGAGAAGGGGGTTGGAAGTTGGTATGAGGAATTTTTTACCGCTGAACTGATTTAGATGGAAATGTCTATAGTATAGAGATAGTATGGGTCTCGAGAAAGGACAAAGAATAGTTTTTACCCCAAAATCAACCCTAAAGGGGTGAAAAGGGAGTTGGAAATTTGTATAGGGAATTATTAACCGCAGAATCGATTTAGATAAAATTTGGTATGGAGATAATTTGAGCTCTGGAAAAGGAAATAAAATAGTTTTATTTCGGAAATTATCCCTTAAGCGGATGCAAAAAGTTTACATGGGGAAGAAACAACCAATAACCGCTGTACGTATTTAGATGATATTTGGTATTGAAATAATTTGTAATTTTTTGGTCAAGGTGTTCATATTTATAACATGTTACCTGTCGATGCTTTAAATTTACCTTTACCCGCTCTTTAGAAATATTTGAAAATGTCATGAATGTCAAAGGGTTATTCCAGGTTCGAGGACTATATATGACGGACAAAGATGCATGGTCCAAACCAAAAAACTACTACAAAATCATCTAACATTTATAGGGCATCATTTAGGTAGGAAAACATATCAAACGTTTTGTGAAGCAGTCAGATTAGGATTTTTTTTTCTTTATAATTAAACAATGGGTACATTATCTGTCTCTCAAGCTATTTTGATAAGTCTTCTTGAAGAACTACGCATTATTTTGTATCTTTAAGATCTAATAATGTATTACTTACTGTTTTGAAAAAAAGAAGTCCCGTCGAGTTTCTTTTCGGTCATAAATGTCATAATACTTCTTGGGCCAGAGATGTAGGGTTAGAACCGGTGGTAGTTTTGGAACGAAGTTCCTTATCGGATGGTTCGCGGATGGGAGGCTAGGCGAAAAAAAGTCACGTGACCGTCACGAAAAAGCGTCACGTCACGAAAACGCGACACCCATATATACGATTGAGAAACATGTAAAATAGAATGAAATAAAAAATATATAAAATAGCATAAAGTGAAGTGAAGTGAAGTGTAGTGAAAAGTTAAAGTGAGAGGTGACAAAGTGATAAAAGTGAAAAAAGTCGAGAACTTAAAAGTAAAAAATGGCAAAATTTTCTAAAATTTTCTAAAATTTCAAAAAGTTCAAAAATATCAAATTTTTTTTTAATTTTTAAAAATTTTCAAAAATTTCATAAATTTAAAAAAATTCATAAATTTAAAAAAATTCATAAATATCAAAAGTTCCAACAATTTCAATTTTTTTTTTTTAAATACAAAAAAAATTCAAAAATGAAATAAAATTAAATAACATAACTTCGTTCCGATCGCGTGTTCCACGACACTCACGTATTTTATTTTTCCCTGACGTTCATTAGTGCATTGTAATGTGCTTACATTGAAAAATCGTCATCATCATCATATCAGCCGAAAGACGTCCACTGCTGGACATAGGCCTCCCCCAAAGAGTGCCACAATGACCGGTTCTGCGCCACCCGCATCCAGCGGACTCCCGCGACCTCAACCAGGTCATCAGTCCACCTTGCGGGGGGTCTACCCACGCTGCGCCTTCCGGTTCGTGGTCGCCACTCGAGAACCTTTCCGCCCCAACGGCCATCGGTTCTACGAGCAATTGCTACGAGCATTGAAGAATAAATATCTTGATTTATCTGTGACAGTGTGGTAAAAACGTATGAAAATTCATTACCTCCGACCGCCGGCACGCCCCCCCCCCTGGATTTTTAATATGTGTGTAGGTAAAGCAGTGTATGCTTTTGTACATAATTAGGCCTTATTACGTAACAGTTACATAAACTACTATTTATCTCTTTTTAGGGTTCCGTAGTCAACTAGGAACCCTTATAGTTTCGCCATGTCCGTCCGTCTGTACGCGGTCTAGCTCAGTTACCGTTCGCACTAGAAAGATGAAATTTGGTGAGGCCTGATAAGAACTTTCAATAAAAACTATATTGAATAAAATCGGTTCAGCCGTTTTTGAATTATCAGTCAAAAACGCATAGTGAAAGGAAGTGCCGAATAGTAAAATGACGTAAGCGCCGCCAAATATCCCTTAATAAACGACCTTTTGAACGGATGTTTTGTATCAGGGCAGCCTCTACGAAACTCTACACTGAGCATCGTCCGACATGCTCTTGGCCGGTTCTCATCTCATCATGTTCAATTCAACGTCTAAAAGGGGGGGGAGGGGGTAGCCACTACACTCGATTGCGTTAAATTTGCATGGGTCATGAACCCCCTCCCCCCTCCAAGTGCACCTCAAACAGAAAAAAATCATTTCTGCATTTGTGAGTCAAGCATTAGATCAAGTTTGTTAGTTTAACATTCCTTAGGGTCCCACATTGCCGCCTTATGACTTATGAGATCAAACTTATTATTAAGACTTATTATAATAAAATTATTACTTACAAAAGTAATAATTTGCATTTAACATCATTATGAAAATGATTTACACTACTCAACCTCGCACTGTCCTCGCACCTAGGGGTACGTAAGTGCTGACGCCAAGTCATTTAAATTCTTACGTCTGATTGAGAGATTGGTGACTTTGTACGAGTATTAACTGATTATCTATACGGTTGTCCCTCAGAAGCTTGTTAAATATAAGTCAACTATATTTTATGTTAAAAAGTTTTGATTTGTCACTAACTTATATCCCTCCCCTTATTTATATTTAAGTTTTTGTCATGTACTTAATCAGTATTCAAAGCATCTGCCAGGCACCCGGATTATTAAAATTGATAGTATGGCACACTAACTAGAGAAATTTTCATTTCTCTATACATAATATATAATAGCAATATATCTCTGTATAATAGCAAACCTATTTCCGTTGCTAGCTCTCCGGCTAGAGCAACGCGTGCGCAGCGTACGAGCAGCATATTCGTGGCGTATTAAGACGGTCTGGACGCAACGCACTTTAACATTGTAAATAATTTTATTATCCTATGTGATCTATTTATTTATTTTTAACAATCCAATTGAATAAACCAGGGATCGGGAACCGTTCTTTGCTCCATACAAAAATACCGGTATTAAAACGTTATTTTACGTTCTTTGGTTAATTATTCCTTTTTTAATTGGACAATGTAATTATATGAAGTCATTACCTACTTATATGATTGAGTTCTACATAAAGAGCATATATTAATTCAAAATATTGGGCTATTTTGGGGTTTTTGAAAAGAACGGTTCCCGATCCCTGGAATAAACTAACATAATATGAATTTTGTTAATATATTTTGTATCTAGTTGATTGATTTAGGCCAGATTAAAATAGAGAGTTTTGCTTTGTCTTAATAATTATTGCTTATTGACCACTATTGTTAATAGGGTAACATAACATAAAGCTAAAGTGAACGTAACGGGCAGCTGAGTTACGAACTGTCAAGCAAATGGATGGGAGTAAACTGAGATTTAAACAACACATTTTCCAATGGCCCCGATATTACTTCAAGCTTATGAGCGACAATGTGGTACCCTAGTCGGTAAACTTTGACTATGTTTTTTTCCTACTTTTAGTTGAAATGTTTAACTTTTTATCAATACACCGTATTATTTTAAGTGTGTAGAAGCTATTTTTAATCAAAACCAATTTTCACTATTTTCGAGTTGATTAACAAAATCAGTGATATCTCGGAATCCATAAGCGACAAAGTGGTACCCTAACCATGATAACGTCACATTTATTAATCCAATTCTTAGCTAAATACCTTTACTAGGTTCCATAAATCCAATTATACATGTTAATATAACCAGAGGTGAGGGCGTGTTTACACTGAAGTAAATAGACCGTCATTACAGGCCACTGCGCAAGCGTTACACTACGACGAGAATCAGACAAAATTACTAATTACTTTTATAACCTCTTAATTTATCTTGTCATTTTATTCCAAAGTAGTCATTATACTATGTGCGCTAAAGTCCTTTTTTCAGTAACACGTTAAGGTATTTAACGATAATGTGAAAGTAATCATCAGAAATGACGGAGCAACGACTTCTATACGAGCGGTTGTATAGCATAGGTAAGTGCGTTCGTAAATTACTTGTATGTACAAAACTGCTCTAAAAGTAAGTTATGTATTTGTACTTTTGCCTTTTTATATTACAACAAGTATTTTTGTGTGCAAAATGTTGTCATATACAATAGATTCATCGATTTAATCTTGTTAAGCCGAAGTAGTAATACTTTCGAAGATGCAGATTATCATGTGCCGAAAAAGTATTAGCAACGCTCATGTGATACTTTATCCCGGAAACTCGGAATTACTTATAAAAACCTTACTATGAAGTTTGAATTTTCCATATAACCCAAGCATTATATGTTGAAACTTTTTAATACAATTTTAATCAAAAAGATTGAATGGCGTTAGCATTCCCGATCAGTCAACAACTGGGAAAAACAGAAACCGTTACTTTTGTACAGAGTTATAATTATAAAATACTAGCCTTTTCCCGCGGCTTCGCCCGCGTACTATAAGTACTCAAAATAATACGATACCCACATGGGTATCAACAACAACATTGATTGAAAATCAACATTGATTTTCAGACTTTGTGACCACAATTGCCTCTTTTAGAGGTTGAATTAAAAAAAACCTGAAACACGTGTTTACTCATTTAGCGCTAGGAATACTCCTGTGAAGTTTCGAATAAAATAGTCTTACAAATCTTGATTCGCCATACAAATTTTGGACCCCCATTTTACCCCCTTAGGGGGTGAATTTTGAAAAATCCTTTCTTAGTGCATCCCTACACCTTATAAGAAACCTACGTGCCAAATTTGGAATCTCTAGAACCAGCGGTTTGGGCTGTGCGTTGATATGTCAGTCAGTCACTCAGTCAGTCAATCAGTCAGTCAGTCAGTCAGTTTCTTCTTTTATATATTTAGATAAACCTTAATTGTGCCTTCCGTAGTTTTCAAAGTTATACCTGAAGCACCATGCCACCATACAAACTAATATCAAAACTAGCGCTCATAAAAACCACTCTACCGATAAGAAAATGTGTGCAAATCATGTTTCCTAATACCACCTTGTGTTACACCACAAAAAAAATTAATAACGCCCCATACAATCGCATACTCATGACGACATATTGTTATTATTTTGTCACATTATAATATTTTACAATAGACTGAATTTGGCTTCTTTCTTTTGTTTAAGGTTTTTTGCAAATGCATATCTAGGCGTGATAATAATAAGTCTGTAACTTAGGGGTATCTTTTGACTGCTAATTAAGCATTCAGAGTTAATTGTAATGCCTTCTGTGATTATAATAGATATCACAGATTAATTTGGTATTTTGAACAGGAACAGCATATAACCAGACCATGTAAAGAAAAGCCATTTCAGTTTTGAACTAAAATTATAGTATTTATTTTCAGACAGCAGAGGTTAATAGATAAAAACCTCAGAACTTAGGTACTACGAGTATGTATTCAGAATAATACATTTTTGAATGAGGCTTAATAAATTAGGTACGTTCGAAAACTACGTGAGGACCGGATTTTGTACACTACAAAAATCAATATGTAAACTAGAAATAAGTCTCCTAATAATAACCACAAGAAAATGTTATTAATATATGAAATTTCTATTTGACATGTTATATTTTAAATATTATAAATGAATGACTATGACTATACATTTGTTTATATTTTTTCCGAATTTCGGAATGTGAGATGTGTTAATGTGAATTAAAGCATTTTTTCATGTGTATGATCCAAACATAAAGACGTTATGTTATGAGTTATGACCACAGACAACAACACGTCATCAATCCAATTTCAACCGAATAGCAATGAACTTCTACCTAGAATCTGTCATTATCCCACTAAATACATAATCATTTGTACATTACTAATCCTCTCAAGCCGCTGCCACACAAAAAAGCCCTAAGACAAACACACAAAGGTCAAATTATCTAACAGCATTGTAAATAAACGCGAACTGGCCGTCGGCGTCGCACGCGCAACTCAGTGACACACTTCCGAGCCAGGTTTCCGACTAGCGGCCTACTGACCGCGTCCCTTGGTTATGTCATCAATACAGTTTCGTGGCAATCGGCCGTCGTAATTATATGGTGGATAATGTGTAGAAAAAGTAATTTTGATTTGAGATTAATCTCAAATATGGTATTAAAAAAAATTAGAGTGTGAACATTCAAGTTAAGGCCGAGGCACACTGGCTGCCGTAGACTTGCACGTCCCACTGCGTTCTAAAATACGAATTCTCATAAGCTATATCACACCGCACGCGCACGCACACGCCACACACCGTCACGCAAGCGGTGTGACATGTCTTATAAGAATTCTTCTTTTACAACGCAATGGAACGTGCACGTTTACGCACACTCCGCCGGCACTATGTACGGGCCTTTAAGTTAGCCCACTTCTCAGAAGCGAGCATATAACCCATTCCAGATCATAATCTACCTTTGCTTACGCCTAATCTACTTTATCTTTAATCTACTTTTCCTTTAGATCATGGTTTCCGTTACGTCCAAATATCCAGTCATTCAAACGTTTAGTTTCTTGCAGCACCTCAGTATGCGAAAATTGCGAAAACAGTGCGCGACAATTTTGGCTCTACATATAGGTAGGAGAAAAATATCCAGAGCAATCAACGTTATTACATCTCGTTAGTCAGGTACAAGTACCGTTACCGAACATGCAAAAAAGTCTACACCAAATGAATTCATTGACAAAGATGCAACGCTTCCTCTTACCTAATCCAGTCACGAAAAGTCTTATCTGGTTCAATCCAATCACTTCTGAATAGCAAATTGGCCACTTAGCAGGTGACGGTGGCTATGAGATACGTATCTGAGACACTACACAATTAGTTTGAAATTGGTTTTAGGTAGTCGGACGAAGATAAAAGCAAATTGGGTTGGTTGATTTAATCTTGGTGACATGGATATACATAATAAATACATCATGGACATACATGAAGTCGGTTTAAAAGAGAAACTACACCAAAAAAACCGGCCAAGTGCGAGTCGGACTCGCGCACCGAGGGTTCCGTACAAACCTGTAAGTATAGTATAGGGGTAGTAACTAAAATTATTAAAAAATATTTTTATTATATGATGTAACTAAAAATTTACAGCTGTTTTAATTTTTCCTTTATCTGTACTATAAGACGTTGCTTCGTACCAAATTTCAAGATTCTGAGTTCACGGGAAAATTTTCGGAAATTTACGGCATAAACGGCTGTATCTTTTGATTGCGTTGGATTAGAAGTTTGATTGTTTCACAGCTCCAAGGGTCAGTATTTGATATAAATTTCAGCTTAATACTTCCTCCATGCGTTCCCGAGAAAAAGGGTCTTGACAAACGGACGGACGGACGGACGGACGGACGGACAACAAAGTGATCCTATAAGGGTTCCGTTTTTTCCTTTCGAGGTACGGAAACCTAAAAAGGATTGCAGGATTTTTTGCATGGGTTCTTAATTCTGCTTTTTTTTCTTCCAATTAAGAGTATTTAAGTGAGTAGGTAAACAAAAGAATATTTTTGCCAAAAACGAACGATTTGAATTTGAACTTCAAAATCAAAAGGGACCGTTTGGAGGCCTAGCGCTTAGGCGGCTACACACTACTGCGATTTCCGCATGCGACGTCTGCGTGAGCGAGATCCCGCTCTTCATGTGTAGGTCTTCATAGGGCTGTCCTGTTCCTCCATCCTCCGGTTGCAGCGCTAGTGTGATAATCACCTTAGGTACGCTTATATTGCTGGAATATAAAATTGAATCAGTAAAGAACAGTACGCACTTGTAGACTCGATTGATACATCTGCGAGAGATAGGTATTCCATACCAACTAACAAAATCAGACGACGCTCTGTATAGTCAACAAATTAAAAAACTCTTTTAAAGTTTGTTATATGTCTCATGAGAGTTTTGTAGTTATAGACGTTATAATATGTTACTATATTTTCTGAAGGTGTGAACAGGTGATGCAAGTTATGGCTTAGGTTTGATATATTGTTGCGATATGCGTGTTTATCGGTTGTTTTATCTATTTAGCATTAATATAGTCTATTAATGAGAAACTATGGGTTACATAAGATTTCTTTTTCCCAAATTGTCAAGCGATACTACTCCGTCCAGTAGTACTTACCAGTACGGTCAAAATCGTCATATGCTGTGAATTCCCCCATTCATTTATTATTAAACTAACTTTTTTGATTTGAGTCACTTAAATTTATAGTTTTTTTGCAACCAAAAAATTACTAAATAAGTTCGATATTACAAAAGAGTTCGTTGGATCGTTAAATGCAAAAGAGCGATATCTTATATTTAAAATTAATTTATTAAGTCATAGAAAAAAATATACAATTATAATATAAAATTAGAAAGTAGGCATAATATTTGGCTTTTGTAAAAGGTTTACTACTTTTGAGACTAACATAGTCATAGTCAACCAAAGTAAAAATATGAAAAACTATGACGCTATTGCCCTGATTGGCCTTACGTATTTTATATTTAGAGCAGCAGACTCATCGAGCTTTGTCAAGAATCGTCAGACGTTCCGTTCCACAAGACGTTCACCATAACTAATCAAGTGTCACAATCCTCATAACCGGAATGTTACGTCGAATGGAACGCAACGTTATTTAACGTTTACTTCATCGTGCGTTGTTCTAATTTATTCCTTGTTATATCGATCATTCGTAACGGAGTTTGTATGTAGGGGTAGCTTTTTTTCTTGGAAATCTTAATTAGGTAGGTACCTTATGTTTTCCGCTAGTCACGAGCTAATGAATTTATAAAACAATCAATATTTGCCATTGAGTAACAGGAGATGACATCCCTAAGATTTTTTTGGTCCCAAAAGTTGAAGTGAAAATCACTACAAGTCTATACTACTCTTTGATTCAGTCATAGCCTGCAACCGCCAAACATGGCGCACAAAATTTGTTCTAGATGTCATATCTAGTAGAATACATAATAAATCAACGATCTTTGCTATGAATTGAGACAATATCGACAATCAATATTTTCTGACGACATGATCTGTTTTTAGGGATAACGAATCATGAGATACTTATACATCGTCACCTTGAGAAATGTAGGTATTTTTTTACTACCTTTTGGATATTTTCGTCAACTATTCGTACCTACTTAGGCTCAAATCGCTAATATTTGGCTGAAGCTTAGAAGTGAAAATATATTTTGAAAAGTGAAAAGAAATTGTAAAGACTACAGCAATGATATTAAAGACGACGTAGCTACTAAAAAACTGCCTCTAAGTAAATACCAGCGTAACCATTACTTTTTCGTGTCTAAATTCGCTCGGTTTTTCAAATCTAACGACCCACATCGACACTAACCGTCGACATCAAAATATTTACTGAACATAGCTTTTTTTGCGGACTATTATAATGTGATCTTCGCTTACTTACAATTGAAACCAGCATCCAGGTCAACTTATGACAATCTAAGGAGAATGGTTAGACTTGATCAGTAAAAACAAACAGTGCAAGTGTAGCGGAACGTTTTATCACCTCTTACTACCGTTATGTTACCTTTATGGTTTTAATGGGACCGTTATATAAATTTGCATAAATAATGCTCACGTCTGAACTTATTGTACAGTCAGTAGCAGAAGTTGCTAAGCGGGTGAGGTGTTAAAAATAATCTTAAGACGACTTTATGGCTAAAAGAATAAGAGCTGGCTCTATGTTAGATTTTCTCGAGAATAAAATAATATGTAGTAAGACGTAGGCATACGAGGTTTACTGTGTGTTACAATTAAAAGTCCTGTGAAGGCACGTCAAACGTGTCTAAATGTAGCCTTCTCCTTTTCTTAGATTATATCTACGTACATATTTCGACCTGGAATACTAATAATAAAAATGTGAATAGGAGTAGGAATATGACGACCCCATCGCTCACTGGTTTTCACCAGCGCAATCAGTGAACGCAGTCAACGCAGGGCAGCTTTGTGGCGAGCTGTTGGAGAATAGCGACTCCACGTACCAAAGCGCCCCTGGGGTGCCCTGTCTGATGGATGGGTGGGACAGGTCCCCTGCCTCTGGCTTGCCTTAGCCGGCTGTCCAGAGCGTAAGAGAGTCGTTAGAGCTACGTTCTCGAGGGTAGATGTGGAAACATTAAGTGGCGAATTGGCAATAGATATGTTTAAAGTCCAGTGATACCTCTCTACCCCCATAACCCGCACCGGTGTTGCTCTTGTGCCATCGTTGATGTCGCTTTTCATGGGGGCCCATCTTGCGAAGGGCGAGTCACCATCTGCCAGAAATAAAATTCCATACCGTTTGATTAGGCAGGCCTCCGGTTCTTTATTCAATAGCCCAGTAGCCATACTTTTCACAAAATAACCTAGTACATTTTAGACTCCATTAACTCTCAATAGGTAGTCCTTACACCATGGCGGGTGCTGTCTCTGCGTGCGTCCCATGACACGGGAAGGGGCAACATCTTCTTAGTGTCGCCTCACTTTTCATTAAATTGTTGAAAGGGCCTCTGCACGTTGGCTTCGGCTCCGCGTACACCTCTCAAAGGTCCGGAACACCATTGTTCCGTGGTAGACAAAGATGGTTTAATCATTAAAATATAATGTACTTGCAACGGTGCGACGGAATCACGCAAACCACGCAGTGTGCCGCCTCTTGCGTGGTTTTCCCCAAATTATTTCAGTTAAAGTTATTTTTTATACTTTAAAATGTGTTTTCCATTTATATTGCCTAAGACCCAAGTAGGATGGCCAGGCCAGTGTGTAATCTCAGCTGAGAGTGGGTTAACACTCGCCTAATGGCCGCGATAGTAACGTGCTCAGATTCCATGACTGTTGACGCAATGCTGCCGGTATGCCTCTTGTCTTCGTAATACCTAGCAACGGCAACGTCATCCTTATAGACCAAGTTGTCCTGCAGGCGTATGATGGGATTATCCATGTTATAAGCCTGTGTCACTTTTAAAAAACAAAACGATTACCTAAATTGAAAACTATAAGTGCTAGCAAGATACTTTAAAGGCAGCTATTGTAGAAAATTTAATGAAGAACATAGGGCAGATGCCCCGGTTGTTGCCACTGTGCCGGGTTTGACCATTTTCAACTTTATTAAGGTATAGACAAATTTTCAAGTCTATGGTTTATAGTTTAAATAAGAGCAAGTTATAGCAGTACAGATGGCACTGTCATCTGTCATGTAATTGTTGTCATTGAGTTGCCAGGAGCCATAAAAAAAGTGATCAAAACTGGCTCCTGGCCCCTTTCTGACATATAATTAAGAAAAAAAATTATCTAATGTTAGAATCTTAACAGAGGAGATTCATATAAATATATTTTTAATGACTCAGTAGATAAAGAGTGTCATAATTCCTTATTGATACAAAATAACGGACGTCTGTATAGACAAACTTTCCTTAAAGTGGTCAAAACCGGGGCATCTGCCCTATTCTTCATTGGAAGTTATGTGGTAACTTTTACCGTTTTTATTAAGAATATGAAAGACTGCAAATTGGGACACAAAAGTAGAGGGAAGGGAGGGAAACACCTACTAGACGTCCTGTTTCCACTTCTATTGTTTTTCTTATTGTTATGTTATAAGCTACGTGAATGCAAATTTTCAGCCTTCTTTCCGGATGGGACCAGACACTATGAGTTAGACTCGGACTAGGTATGTGTCGCGTAAATTGAGACGAGCGATATTATATCGTCATACAAAATAGTATGGGCGACTAGGAAATCATCAACCTAGAAAGAAAGTAATTAAATGTTAAAAAATAGCCGTATTTATGTCCTTCAAAGAGGACCAAAAGTTAGTCTTTAGACATTAACATTACTTCTAAACCAATTTTGGATTGCCCAGTGAATAGGTCCTACGTCGCTCATACGGTTCATACTATGTTACATGTCAGAAAACACGTCTCACCACAATTTTCGCGACTCATAATTTCAAAACTATAAGGCCTAGCAAAATCTTGCTGGACAATTATTGTATAGAATTTAATGGAGAATGTTTTGTTAATTGGCAGTTTTGTTGTAAGTTCTACCGTTTTCATACAAAGTAAACTCCAAATCGGGACACAAAAGTGGGGAGTGGGGGAAACAATTACTTGACGACCTGTTTCCACTTTTTTTTCGTACCTAGTTATATAAGCTACGTTCATGCAAAATTTCATGCTTTCTTCCGGATGGGACCAGATTTTGTAAATTTGTTAAGGGCAAGAGCGGTACTACATTAAAAGAGGCAGATGCTGTCATTATTACGTTGTCAAATCTATCATAGCAGCAATCTGGCTTTTTAACATGGTTTGCTGAGGGAGTCTGAGTTCCGCTCGGAACTAGGTAGGGAATAAATGTTTACAAGCTGGTCGCTTACATTAAAACTATAACTTCCTATTATATACTTATAAAAAACTTGGTATGTACAGTCAGCAGCAGAAGTAGCTGCGCGGGTGAGCTGAAATGAACTGTACACGACTTTATTGTTAAGAGAATAAGAGCGCGTGCAGGTAATTCTGAACACCTCGCCCGCGTAGCTACTTCTGCTGCTGACCATGTAACACAATTTTATAATGGACGTTAGAGTTTATCACCTTGACAATAGAGGTGTTGTTCAGATATTTGTAACCACCTTGGCCGCTCCGATATATTTGATGGCGACTGTACCTATGGATTTATGTACTTACTTACTACTTAGCGACCCGACCCGGCTTCGAACGGGATAATAAATGGTTATTGTGGGTTATCCCTAAGAGATATACCATCGCTGACTTTTTTGTAGACCTTTTTAAGGTGTACAATACTGTAGTACATTATTTTGATCAATCTCGTAGGGTTCAGCCAGCGTTTGGAATGTAAGCGCGAAAAAATGTGTTTATTTACCACATCACATTAGAAACCTAAAATTATGAGTGTTTCTCTATTGTATTATGCATGTATTATACTTACATATAAACCTTCCTTTTGAATCACTCTATCTATAAAAAACCGGATCAAACCGTATGTGTCGTTTTAAAGATCTAAGCTATGCTGCCGTCCTCAGACTAAAAGGCCGTTAAAGTCACTTACGACCTTTTTGAGTTAACATCATAGCGCGATACAGCGAAAAATTCTCTATCGACCTATCTAGGTTTCAAGGCCATATCTTTAAAAACAGCTGAGATACAACATGCCATTTAGCGGCTAAATACACAATTTTGAAACTATTGCTAGCAAAAAGGCAGTTTTATCATAGAAACTTAGTTTAAAGGCAGTTAAAGCTTTGTAACTGCCTTCATCTCAGTGACACATGATATGCAGTACAATTCTTAAAGGCAGTCATTTTAATTTACATGAGTAAAAAGCGGCTACTCGACTTTAACCGCTTTCTAGTCTACAAAAAATATATTTCCTTTTGAAATGTAAGCATAACTAAAAGGCATTCAATCTATACTTACATAACTAAAAAGCAGCTAAAGTCGGTTAGCCGCCTTATAACTTAGCATAGCAAGGATTGAAAATGCATAGCCATCATTACTAAATAGTGGCAACTGGCCATTCCATGGTAATAAGGCGGCAACTTGAACCTCACTTGAGGACACAAATTTAGTAATCAAGGTTCGGATAATCTACTGTAATTATTTTTTATTTGATGGTTTATTTTAAACATATTCAAAATGATATGATATTCATTCTGTTACAGTTCCACTCTCATTTAAGTTTGTTTTAAGCCAAGAATATCGTATACTTAAACATTTTTGTACAAGCAATACCAACTAAGGTGAATCTTGCGCACCTATACGAGTATTTGCTCTACGAGCAGAATTGTATCGACCCAACAAGAATAGCAACAGCTGATTTTTTTTTATCTAGCAATAACCGTACTTATTTATCAAATAACTATAGACAAAATAATTCTTAGTTGTCATAAATTGCTATTAAACCCACATGTTTGTTGACTAAATCCATAAGTATTTTCAAGATTACATAATATGAATGACGGGCACTTCGACACTTTTTTTTTGTGCAATTGCGCATGTTGATTTTTGTATGTAAGCGGCAGCTTTTTTTTGTATGTTTGTCACCACAAACATACAAAAAAAAGCTGCCGCTTACATACAAAAATCTATCGAAAGGAATCTAAGAATACTAACTCTTGAGTAAACAAGAGGTAGTACGTTATGGAATGAAAATATGTACCTGTATCCTGTCTATCTGCGTGTGTATTATAATTTATCTTTCTGTCTATGCAGCATGCTCCTACCTCCCTACCAAATAAATAAATTTGAGTGCGGTTTTAGCAACGGAAGACTTAGGTATATGCCGAGATGGTGGATTAGAACTTCATTAATGGTTTATCCAGTTTTTAGAATTTGGTATGTTACCTATCGAAAAAGGCCCCAATGTCCAAAATCAATTTATTATCTTTATTCGTCTGTTTGTTTGAATGTCACTCACCGACTTACAAAAGATGTACCAAATTTCACTCAGTCGGTTCTGTACTTTTGTAGCTAACTGTCTGTGTCTGTGACAGAACCGAAGTAATAAGTGTTCTTATTTCTGCCTTTTGCGGTACCCAACTCTAAAAATACGCTACTTCTCTAGACTTGCGACTTTTATTTAATTTTTCTAAAGATCGATTCTGCCTCATGCGTTCGCGATTTAGATAGTTAATAATAATTTTAGACAAAAAAGGACCGACATCACTTAGCCTCAAAAGCAAATGCCAGAGCTACTGTAAATACATAAATACACAAATCACTATAAGCGTGCT
Organism: Pammene aurita; assembly: GCA_947086415.1. Lineage (NCBI taxonomy): Eukaryota > Metazoa > Arthropoda > Insecta > Lepidoptera > Tortricidae > Pammene > Pammene aurita. The sequence continues at coordinate 13,052,959 of OX352299.1, forward strand.
TATAATATTTCAAGAGTTCCTTCGATTTCTTCCGGATCCCATCACCAGTTCCTGACTTGATGATAATGGGTCCAATTGTCAAGTATAATCTTTCCACCAAAAAATAAGAACTTTCTAAATTGATAGCTAGCTATCTTCGAATTATCGGTGAAGTAGTACATAAAAAAATTACAAAACCGGCCAAGAGCGTGTCGGGCCACGCTCACTGTAGGGTTCCGTAGTTTTCCGTCCGTCACAGTAAGTGTCCCCACTTAAGAGTTAATAACACCGCCATGTAGGATATGATATGAGAGTTCCACGTACAGCGACATCTATCGGCAAATTAAGTAAACTATTGCGCGCGAGCATAAAGTATGGAAGATGATTTTTATGGGATAATTCTTTATTGCGTGAACCGATTTTCACCGTTTTTACTTTATTTGAAAGCACGTCATTTCATTGTAATTTTGTAGAAATTACAGGTACAATAAACACCTGCTTATACGGTTAAATTACAAACTTAGTTCAGAAATTATTTTGTATTTTTTTTTTCAAAAACTATTCATCCTATCAAGTTCATAATAATTTTCCTAGAAAGTTTTTATAAAGTTCTACTTTTGAGATTTTTTTCATATTTTTAAAACTTATGGTTCAAAAGTTAGAGGGGGGGGGGGGGACGCATATTTTTTTACTTCTGGAGCGATTATTTCCAAAAATATTTACATTATCGAAAAATGATTTTAGGAAACCCCTATTCATTTTTAAATACCTATCCAATAATATATCACACGTTAGGGTTGAAATGAAAAAAAAAATCACTCCCCACTTTACGTATAGGGGAGGTACCCTCATAAAAAAAAAAATTCCACTTTTTATTTTACCACTTTGTCGGCGTGATTGATATACATATTAGTACCAAATTTCAGCTTTCTAGTGCTAACGGTCACTGAGATTATCCGCGGACGGACGGACGGACGGACGGGCAGACATGGCGAAACTATAAGGGTTCCTAGTTGACTACGGAACCCTAAAAAAGAAACAAAGATCCCGACCAATTGAGAACGTCCTCCTTCGAAATATGGAAGTCGGTTGAAAATAATTTGACATGTAAACTGTTTATTTTTAGGACCTTGGACATTAATAATTTTATTTTTGGGCTATTTAAAATTTACAAATTAAGTAGTATGTAAAATAAATAATATCTTAACAAGTCAATCATCTAAAAACTGTTAGTTGATGAAACTGCTGTTTAAAATACATATTAAAGAAGATCGCATAGCTACGTTAGTTGAGATGTGGTCTATTTTCAACCGACTTCAAGATTCCGAAGGAGGAGGAGGTTATCAATTCGTCGGGATCTTTGGTTTTTTTTTGCTATTTTTTTTAATGTATGTTCACTGATTATTCAAAGACGGCTGGACCGATTTGGAAAAATATTTTTGTGGTTGAAAGAGTAACTTCACAGTTGGTCCCATTGTAACTAGGTCAGGATCTGAGATCCAGGTGGATGCTAAGTGAATTCGGTTTTTTTTTTGTTTAAAATAATTTATATCAAAAGCGGATATTTAAGTAATTTTATTATCGTTTGGCAAGTTTTAGTGTTATTGTAATAAGTTTTTGTTCCTTTAACTTTCTGTTTACCACAGCAGATTCTTAAATAACACAGCAACTTTAAGTGAAATGGACGTAGTTACGCGAAAACGTTCCAACCCACAGCGACCCCATTTTGAAATAAACGCAATTTTGTGTTTTAGCGGTACACTTTTTCCCTGTAATTATTTCAGGCAAATACTATTGGTTTTACTGTGGAATGCCAAACTGGTTATTGAATGATATGCATATTTTTTGTAAATACATAATACAAGGGGCATATAAATAGGTAAAACGAGTTTGAAACGTTTTTGCTAAATTTAATTTTGTATGAACCTTGTTAAATAGCAATTATGCATAAACGTTCCAAAACGAATTTATGTGTATTATTTTATAAATATATCTAAAATAAATTTAATATTTAAAATAATAAATAACAATGAGGAACATACAAAAACAACAAAAAAAAATTTGAAAATGTATTACAAAAAAAATAGGACGTGATCTTTTGAGCTTAGAACCTATGCCAAAAATTAGCTGATATGGTTCCAAAAGTTATCAAAAACTTATATTAAACATTCAATCATCATCGTATTCTATGATCTCGAAGTCCGGAACTCCACCAAACCCATCAACATCATCAGTAGCTTCTTCAGAACTTTGAAGCGTTCTATAAAATTGAAGGCAATCCTCAGGTATGTAGTGGTACATGGATTGTAAGTCCACTAATTTCGCTGGAGCAATCGGTTTGCCATTAGGCCACAATAAACAAAAATCAGATTCTTTTATGTATTGCAGTTCTCGCTTTATTCTTTTATCAATTTTCAACTCATTGAAATCGTCTTCCATCGTAGACCGCATAAAAATAGAAAACATTTTATCTTTATCCAACTTAATTTCTTTTGTATGTAGCTAACTAACTTTAGATGAGTCTGTAAACTTCTTCCTATTGATAATCTTCTTTTCCAGTTTAGTTGTACTAAAAAAATCAGTCTTTGTCATTTTGTAAACTTGAAGAGGTTTATTATTTTTACAGGTTTTAATAATATTGATGTATTCTTCAGGTGTATATACGCGTTGATGGTGCTTGAGTGCGGTTTCAATTTTTGAGAAATCTGTGTCATTTGGTAAGAAAGTATGGCCAGACTCAAGGAATCGGAATGATATGGTTTTCAGGGTTGGATGAGAGCTTAAGATGGCTTTCATCATTAGGACGATTTTGATGTTTCTATTCTGACCACCACAGCAATCACTCCATAGGATTAAATGTTCAGCCGTGGGTTTTAGTTTTTGATTTATATATTTTATTAGGCACGAACCTACTTCCTGTGCACCTCTTCCTGCCTCTCCTTCTACCCATACATAACAATGCCCAGTATCATTAGATGCACTATGGATACCACTATTGTAGAACCACAACTGCCTTTTGTAAAATGCAATATTCTTCGGAATGCGGGGTAAAGGCAATGTTTTCTCCAAATCAAAGGTTAAGCATTCCACTGAGGGTGAATTTTGTGCTTGCTCAAAATCTCTCTTCATTTGCTGTCTCAAATTTTCAGCCACGCTTAAATGTTGTATTTTTTTTAAAACAAAAGAATTTTACAATAGAAGACAACACGGCAGCACGTCTTACTTTGTCGGCATTTGTTTTCACACTACGATGACAGGTAGGTCCGCGGCGGCGTTTCGTTTCCCATGTGCGTTTCGTTGGTGCTGTCATTTTACGGGAGCAAAGAGTAATAATGTTGCCACCTTTATTGTAAATAGTCCATTGATTGTTTTGACTAAATACATAAACTTAAATATACCATAGTTATTTATTTTGGTAAAAAATATTTTTTTCTCTCGAACATATTTAATAGCAAAAATGGATCAAGTATATGTGGATCGTTTATAGCAAAAAATTAGAAAATAATATATTATAATAAAACGTTCCAATTTATTTAGAACAGTCTTCGCAGCTTAAAAAAACAGTATGGATTAATCTAAAAGGTTTCAAATTACATGGAACATTTTTGCAGAAATAAAAAATGTATAAAGATTTTGCAAAAACGTTCCAACCCACATGGATCATTTAAGAAACAATTAAATGTGCGTTTTATGAATTTAGTATAATGTTCCATATATGTTATTCTATTAAGAGTTTTTAACAATATGTTTCAGTATGCATGTAATGTTTTTACTTTATTTTGAGCACACGTCCTTGGCATAATGGTGGGTTGGAACATTTGGGTCAAACTTTATTGATGAAACTAACCTAAAAAATACTAGCATCTTTGTGTGCACATGATGTAATATGTCAAAAATAGTACCCTGGTTATGGTAACTCATTTTCGAGTGACTTGTGGGTTGGAACGTTTTCGCGTAACTACGTCCAAATGTGGTCTCTTATTTTAATAAGTGTTTATTTTGCTGCTTGTTTATTTTTGAATTTTCTAATTGTGTGGTAAGTTTTGGTTTTATTGTAATACGTTTTAATGTTTATAACTTTCTCATAACTGTGATTATTAATTAATAATGAAGATCCCATGTAGAGCTTGCTTCTCCGGTATTTTTTGTATGGCCAAATCCGGAATTTTGGAGCTGGCGTTTTGAATTGCAAGCCCTGATCGCATAGCGACTTTAGTTGAGACTGGTCTTTATCTGTTTACTACACCAGGTACCGATTGCACCATATCATGTCTTTAAATTTTTCACCTTCAACAATTTTGGGAATATTTTGCTTATATTATTGAACCTTCATTCCATACGAAAAAAGCAGTTAGTTTAAGATGTTTTGTAATTAGCGGCTTTTTAGTCTAACAAAGGAATAAAAAAATATTTGTAATATACAAATGAAACTGCTATTACTAAACTAAAAGGCGTTTAAACACCTTTAACCGCCTTTTAACTATGATTTTATCTTTAACTTCCTATTACTAGTACAACCCATTCTACGCTTATGTAAATTACTAGGTTAGAAGGCAGCTAAACATATTTTAGCCGCCATTTAGTTAGTTATTTTAAATATTAATGTTAACAAATACATAACAAAAAAGGAAAATTGATGATTTTAGCCGTTGAAAATAACTTTAAAATAAACCACATATACCTATAAAATTTCTGTCATTGAGTACTATAGAAATTCCAAAAAATAAAATTGATACGTCCCACCATTGTCTAAAGAGATGGTTTCGCACGTTTTTGCTGATAACTCAAAATGACACTGCTGCATTTAGCCGCCTTTTAGTTTGAGGACGGCAGTATGTATATAGGGACATTACTGATATTAGGGTCAGACAACGGAAAGCGACTTTGTTTTATACTATGTAGTGATTAGTATAGTTACTAGACTAAAGTATAGTTTTATGATACTCAAAGGTGTCCATGTTTTAAGAAACCACAGCGATGCTTGTAGTAAATTACGTAAGTTCATATTTTTAAACATGTATTATGCGGTTTATGCCACAATGATAACTGGTTGTCATATGTACAAGCTATTGTAGTAAGAATGTGGTTGTAAGTATACGAGCTCATGATACAATAAAAGAACATGTTATATTTAAATTAAAACTGTCACTTTTAAAACTTAAAATGTTACCGAAACTTCATAAAAAATGTGCTTTTATGCTTTAACATGGCTTTAACTTAATATTATTTATTTTATTAATTACGAAAGTTAACTTGTAATTTGTACCCATTAGATACTTTCACAGGCTTAAAGATTACGTTAATTTTTTTTTAGATTATTAATAAGTTATATGCCTTACTAAACTAAAATAACTTTATTGTCCTACTTTAAGAAACTAAATAGGACCCGTACGTGTTGACATTTTGGAACCTATCATCCTACTACGTAATAACTAATAACATTTTCACGGAACATTGACGACTATTATTGAACTAACTAACCCATTTCAATCTTCAAAAAAGTCAACTTCAGGTGCCAATTGTTCACTAATTGAAACCAAATGGCCCGATGATATCGATATTTTAAGAAAATGAATCGCTTTGAACGCCAACTCCTCTCTAATCGATATCTCCATCTCTGTTTACTTAAGTAAACCGAAAAGGATAGCATGTGTGATCAGTGCAGTGGTTATCGGGTGCGTTGCGCGGAAAGAAAGCGTTATGTAAGCGCGGCCGCGGTTTGCGAAACGCAGGCGCCGCGCCGGTCCGTATTGCTTACGTCACGAGAACACATACGGAGCGTTCAATATGGACGCACACATTGCGGTTTAAGCTAGAAGCTAGTGTCTTCTCCAAGTCATTGAAAACCCCGAGGAAATGCTAGGAGGATGGTGTGGTGGTGTACGATAAACGATTGGATGAGTTACGGTTCTTATCGGAACGTCTCCAATATATGTTAAGCCACTCTTTCTATACCTGTAGGTAGAGTAGTAGAGCGATTTACGATGGTCACGACCCTCAGAAATGAGGATCCGACTTAAAAGAAGAGGTAGATTATGGACACTCCTAACTCGGCTTGGAATAATGCATCGACAGAGGATAAACCTGCCATCACGAACTTCAATAATATAAGTCTGTAAACTCCACACATTGTCACTTGCAACTGGTACAGACTTAGCGTCGTCTAACTATACCTCGAGATCCTACGTAATTTACGTATGCAGCTGCGTATTTTTCAAAACAAATCCGTAAAACCTTTTTTCCGATCTAGACTTTAATGGGCTCTACTCAGAATCATGAGTACATTCGATCCGCTTAAGTGATAATAATAAAATTTAAAACTTGACCCAAATTCTCCATACAAAATTTAATCTGGCCGAAAAAATATCGATATTGCACTATTTTACTGTCATAGAAAAAGTTTATACTAAAACGATACCTATAATATAACAGAAATTTTTGGGAATTTTTTTTTATTGATAGAATAGAGAGTGCTGACGATTCTGAGCCCAGAAAAGTCTTGATCTGAAAGGATTAGAATAGGTAGGTTCTAAAAGTAGGGAAGAATAGGTTTTCGGGACGTCTTTTGTAAAACACTCAGCTGCGATTCAGTGAGAATATGGTCCCGTGTATTCCGTCAGTGACGCCTCTGCGCGCTTAACCCGTATTTCTTCCTTCTCAATACTAAAACACCACTTTTTACTGTTTCTAATACCTCAGTGGCATCTCAGTGGTAACGCGTTTATAGAATAGGTCTGTTGCACCTGTAAATTAATATATAGGTATTGTGCATTGTGTAGTCAGCCGCAGAAAATGCTCTTGTCAAAATGAACTTTATTGTAAGAGAATAAGAGTGTGAAGTTCATTTTGAACAACTCACTGAACTGTACAAAATCAGTCGGGTGACAGTTCTTATAAACTAAGCTCTAATTTTAAAGAAAAAAGAACCGACTTCACTTAGGCTACTCGATGTTTCCAAGAACAAACGCCCTAGCAAGAATATTTAAAAAGTTCAGATCCTGACCTGATCACAATGGGATCAACTATCAAGCGTACCCTTTCTTACCAATAATGAATATTCCAAATCGATCCAGCCGCCTTCAAATAATCAGTGAAATTTTTTTTTTTAAATAGAGCAAAAAAAACAAAGATCGCGGCGAACTGAAAACCTCCTCCTTCGAAATGTTAGTCTGTAAACAAACATAAATGTGAATTTGCTACCCTTTGGTCTAAGCTCTAAAGTAATGGCTTGAATAGTGTATATTTCATAATCTTACTCAATAAACTTACTTAATACCGGATAATGTCACCCAGTTTTCAGCCCCATACTTAAATAAACATCAAGTTGTATTTATTTTGATTTACATCGACTTTATAGCAGCCGTTTTTTTTCAATGTTTTCAATGTTTGTATTTGATTGAATAACATACTATTGTATGAGTGGAATGCTCCACTTTAGAAACATGTAAAATAATTATAAACATCAAGTTGGTTGAGTCATCACCTGTTTCTTTGAAACACTATCGAAATGTGTTTATCCTTTAAAGGTATTCTTTTATCGTTGTGCGTACAAACATCCTTAACCTTGTAAACTGACCTAATTTCTTATATGGTAATAACAGGTAAATCACTAAAACCCAATTTAACTAAACTGCGATTAACATAACCAGAGATTAACCGTTAATCATGGCTTAATCTTTATTCCTGGGTTGGGCAAAGAGAATGTTATAAGTACTTAATTACTGTAAGACTAACACTAAACTTGTGAAATGAAAACTCAAAACCAAATCTATATACCTTTAATACTTATGTTGCCGAATAAACATAAATATTAGCTCAAGCCTCATTTGAACCCAATAATATAGCAAAAAGCATTATCTTTGCAAATTAATAGTTCCGGAATTTCATAAACATATTTGACCGTAGCACCACCTAGTAGGGCTCATGTGAACTTTTGTAACAGCAGGCTACACTAAAGTTTCCACTCCTTGTCTACTTTACCGCGAACAAAGTAGTCAGTAATGCTGTTCAGAGATGGCGCTGAATTCAAATGAACGAGTATGTTTCTATTAAGTAGACATAGATGGCGTAACATTCTTATTCTGAATTCTTTTATTTCATTTTATAAGACATTAATAGTGTTATTTTTGAGGCACATAAGTCTTAAAATATTAGGTGCTTATCCTTTTTTTAGTAGTTAAAACTTTTGCTGTAAGTAAATGTTTCTCATATATGCTTCTCCTAAGTCAAAAAAATATGATTGTAAAGTCGGTTTACGGACAATAATTTGGCGTGATAACGTCGCGTCATACATAAGAAAACATTGATGAACCGTACCGTTACCATGGAGATCTGTACCTCTACCACGAGTCATGTAAATAAGCCCAATTCGAGATTCGTTCACGAATTCGTAAATTATTTGTATGGAGAATTTGTGCAGAGCCTCTAGCGGTCACTTATAGAACTAAAAATTACTGCCATACCATAATTTTAAACAAAAAAGAACCGACTTCACTAAGCATCCACCTTTCCAACACCAAATGCTCGATCTGCTGTAAAAAATACTCAAATCACCATAGGTGTGCTTATAATAGTTGAAGAGTTCCCTCGATTTCTCCAGGATCCCATCATCAGGTCCTGACATGGTTACAATGGGACCAACTGTGAAGTATACGCTTTCAAACAAAAAAAGAATTTTCCAAATCGGTCCAGCCGTCTTCGAATAATCGGTGAACATACATAAAAAAAAAAAAAAATAGCAAAAACAAAGATCCCGACGAATTGATAACCTCCTCCTTCGAAATCTTGAAGTCGGTTGATAAGTTAAATTATCGTTTCTGCAATTCGCTCACGAAAGTTCGATTGCTTGTTTCGTTTGTGTAGATTTCAATACTTTACAAAGTGACGTGACGTGACAAACGTCACATCCTTCACACCAACCGAAACAGATTGTAGGTAAGCCAAAAAGGTTTTACTTCCTAAGTACATTTTATCTGAAGGTTTAGAACTGTAGACAATTATATGAGCAGTGAATAATAATAAGCATAGAAACCGTACTAGCTCTGAAAAATTACCCTACTTTTTGTGGGTGTTTAATATGCTTGCTAGGCCGTAAACCAGGAATAATTTCCGTTGGTCATCGTGTCCGAAGCGGTAAATTTTAAGTGGTTAAGGGCGGTAAATAATCAAGCTTCGTGATGGTCAGCTGCCGTTCCTTGAGTGGGTTGAGGAACAGCAGCCATTTTCTCACATACAATATATATATAAAATAAAATGACCATCGCGTCTCAGTTGAAACAGGTGATAATTTATATGCTATTACAAATAAAATAAAAATCATCAGCCGGCTGTATAGCACTGAAAAAACCGTAAACTAGTCACATGAATATATGGTATTTAGGGTATCAGCAGACGGTCTTTCTACCTCAATACAGCCGGCTGACGATTTTCCTGATAATAAGAGCATCAAATACTGACGTTCCGCAACCCACCAACGGAGCGACAGCTGACCTACGCGAGTCATCATTATACTTTGTCCTTAACCACTTCAAAAATTATCATCGCCTGGGACGCCTTGCGATTGGTCATGAAATTTGATCTTGGCTTACGGTTCATGCCAGCGGAGCCGGGAAATATAAGCTATGACAGTAAGCCTTTTTTTTACCTGATTTAAACGCGCGTGACTTTGAACGCATAAAATGTTATCAACCGACTTCAAGATTTCGAAGGAGGAGGTTCTCAATTCGTCAGAATCTTTATTTTTACTATTTTTTCATAATGTTCACCGATTGCAACTTTTTTTTAAACAGGGAAATTACGTATTTCGTCATACATATTCAAAGCTAGGAAAAGGGGTGAAAACTGTCAGTCCTTCATCCATCCATCCATATATTTATTTCGTCGTAGGATATAGGATTACCTAAGAAAACCAAATTGATGAAATTTCAAATGTACAAATAACACTACTAGTTTAAAACGTCCTAGAACTACGTCCATATGTAATAGGTGATTCTTAATTTATTTGGTTATTTTGTCAACATGACAGTTCGACTTTTAGTGATCATAGTGGATCATAGGTTTATTTCTTATTATTTAGGTCTATTGTATAATCACAAAAGGATAAGGACCCTTTCAGGATGTTGTTGATTCTCTAAAGTATAGGCAGTGCGCTACTGTTACACATCCCACCTGCGTCGACGCCGACACGTTGGCCAAGTCCTTTAATTTATTTACCAGCGAACAAGCCGGAGCGGCGCCCGACATCCGAAATCACTACAAGACTATTAAATATAGTTGTCGTTCGTCTAAATATTGTTGGTGTCGAGGCAATCGATCCGTGGAGCAAGGGGCACGGAGCCTCACGACCTAACAAACGCACAAGGGAAGCTAAAGATGCTCCAGCAAGCCGCCGGTTTTCATACATAACACAACGCAGGATTGCGGCTTTGCCGCTTCTTGCATAATGATGGTTTTATTTCTATTTATAAGTTACACGTACGAGTAATTGTTATAATATAAGTACTACACTTATAAGTTTCTAGTTTGTGACAATGTTACTTTAAAAGGCTATTTCGCAATAAATAAATCTTTAATATAATTATGTACATTATAATTTCAAAGTGCCCTGTATAAATCTGGATGTCTTTTAAGTAAGCACTATTTTATAGTACTTGGATGCAATAATTCGAAGATCCCGGCCTGTAACGCAGTTGTTACTTCTTGAATATAAAATAATACACCTTCCTGGGATAAATAGTTTGCCTTGCTGGTGATAAGTTAGCTGCTACAGCAATCAATCAGAAATGAATGATGCACAAGAACCTGTAAAAGATGTTTCAATATTATTTATTATTTTTCACAGTTTCATTGTAATTATTATGATTGAAAATGAAAGTGTTTATAACTATCATATCAAATTTCAACTACTTACCATTCATTTTAGGTTAGAGTTGGTATTTTTGTGTCGATTTAAAATCAGATTAATTGACTATTAATACATAAATCTCACAAATATTCAGTAGTTCTTGGGTCTAGATTTCTTTTTTTAAATTATTCTTATTGAAGTGGATATTTCTATTTCTCATATCGGCTTGAAATTTACCGTTTCGTTTTCCAGTTCCAGTTATCATACTATGCAGTCTTATTAACAAATTATGCTTAATATAAGGCTTCGTCGATATTATTTCGTCAACTAATAATATATAAATATAACACAATAATTACGAATGGTTTTCACTTTCACCATGTTTTGACATCCACAGACTACTTAGTAGATACCATGCTATGGTCTCTTAGAACTTTGACAGGAGCGTTGATATTTTTATACTTTCTGCGCCATCTACAAACTGCGAGCTACTTGTGATTTTGGTTTTTCTAAAGTACGCTAGATAGCGCTGTGCAGCATGTGACGGCTGTGTTGCTGTTTGAAAAACATAGAAGTTTTAAATATTCTGGGTTTAAGTTTTGTTAAATTAGTTTATTATTGAAACATGTTTTTTTTATGCCATTTATTATTTAATTACGGTTAAATAGTGCAATAGTTTGTTTCTTCACGATTAACATAGATTTTTAAAACACTAGTAGAAAGTAGTAGATATTGTGGCAACATTTGTGCTAAATAAAAAAAATCGGGATCATGATGGCGGCGAAGTCAATTTTTCTTTCTTTCTTTTAGCGCAAGCTTTGAAGATAGTGACAGTTGTCTAAAATAATTAAATAGTTTCTGGGTGCAGGGTGGGTATTATATGAATTATCATATAAAAATGTCGCTTCCAAATTGCTGCGTGCCCTTGTGCAATAATCAACGAGGACAGGGCTAGTATAATATTATTTTTCTATAATCAATCTGCCAAGAGCGTGGACCGGATCAACTTAACGAAAAATGATGCTTGTTTCAGGAATTCAAATGCATGCATTCCCAAATCCCACCAATCTCAGGAACCCTTCAGAACTTGAAAGGTTCCGAACGTGGGTAATAAGGATCGGTGGAAATATTGTGGGCAAGGCGGACACGGCGATCTACAATAATGCGCGGGTATGCCATCGCCATTTTGAGGCCAAATATATTTACCCCAATGGGCGCCTCAACCGCTTGGCTATACCAACGCTTCATTTACCAGGTTAGTTTTAACGCTATAATGTAATTAGCTTAATTAGAATCACCATCATCATAATTCGACTAGCGTTCGTCTTGTTGCGGTTTTTTTTGCTACGGCTCTGAGCCTGGGTACCGTCGGCAACCAAAACCTATGAACTAGTGCGACTGCTAGTTTTTACCCAGAAGGAGGTCCGATTTCCTCACGATATTTTCCTCCAGAAAAAAAGCGACGGGTAAATCAAATTACATTTTGTACAAAAATTCATAAAAACGCAATCGAGTCGGGGTTTGAACCCGAAAGCTCTGGATTGAAAGTCAGACATCTTACCGTCAGGCTACCAGCACTTCAGTGTTCGCTATAAGGATGTGCATGACTAAATTAGAGAAATTAGAATTGTTCCCATTAGTGTCAAAGCTATTGAGGCTATGGGATCAGGTATCATTGTGTTTATACTATACTTCGTTTTTTTTTGAGATTAGAAATTGAGTAAACATAGAAACAGTTGCCAACCTGTTCCAAATGTTCAATTTAAACACACTGCAAACACACCAACAAGCGATTAGTTAACATGATTAAGAGTTCACATTTTTTGTGAATAAATAATAACAATTTGCAGATTAAATAATCCAACACAACAATAAAAACACAATTTCGTTTTGATTATCACGTAAGAGATACTTACGTGAAAATTTAAAAACAGACAGTGAAGCATGTACGTTCTAAAACGGAAACTTAACGTCTAGTTCTTTATCAGTATTCACGAAAATTATTTAATTGACAATCATAATATGCACTTATTAATAAAATTTCGTAAACAAAAGTTCTTCTAAACGATATTTAATCGTTTTATTATATAATACTAAATAATAAAACAATTGTCTTAGGTGATGGTAAAAGATTTGTTGGACTACGAGGTGGCTTTTATTGTTGTATGCCACTCGGACCTGCCTCTGATTGCTCCATAACCCTCCAACCAATCGCACAATAATAGAACAAGCAAATACCTTTACTATAAGCTTTAACATTAAAAACTATCCAGATATGTCTGAGAGATACGAATGACAGATGACGCGAGAAAATATTTAAAAATCTAACCATCCGTCTCGAACCTCTTCTTCTATAGGTTTTATATTGTGCAACATTTACAAGAACATTAAAAGTGTTAATAATAAAATAATTCCAAAAAATAATTACTATCAAAATATTGTTAAATACTCAATATAACATGGCTTTACTAGTATAAATACAAATATATTTATGGCCTATTTCACAATCTCCAGTTAAAGCATATCTGTCAGATAAATGTTTGCTGTCCTTTTCTTTTGTATGACTGGAGAAAAGGATAGCAATAATTTTCACTGGCAGATAAGTTTATCTGGAGATTGTGAAACAGGCCCTTAGTATATTTAATGACGGCGTAGGCACTCTGACAGATGTAACATGTATCTTGCCTGATAAAGAAACCTGTACATCGTTCTGTCAACTTTTTTCTAATCTCAAATAAAATGAACAATAGGAATAAGTAAACTGTTTGATTGAACCAAGGTTGATAAAGGTGGGAGTTCAGCACAAAATAATAGTAGTTTATGTAACTGTTACGTAATAAGGGTCCTTAAAACATGAGTGTGGTTTTATGAAATGAGCCGCAGGCGAATTTCATAATAAGATCACACGAGTGTTTTAAGGCCTAATTACGTACAGTTGCATACACTGCTTTATCTACACTCATATTATTTATTATAAATGCCGTATTCGGAAACCATAGAATGGCCGCCATTGTACCGCCGTGGCCATCTCGATTGTGTCGGCGTGGCCAACTCGATTGTGCCGGCGGTCGCGCGGGCGGGTGTCGCCGGCCGCGGGCGCGTGCAGGTGTACATTATGTTATCAAAACTCATAGCACATCAATAATTGAGCATGAAAAGTTAAAATTGCGGTACTGCCACAGATAAGAAACTTATCATAGTGAAATCGTTTGTTGTAATGCTGGTGCTGGCCTACGGTTTTTGAACGCATTTTAGAGGACTTACAATATGAGTGTAGATAAAGTATATATAGTCTCTGTATGTATGTCCTTTTTAGGGTTCCTATAGGAACTACTACAGGAACCCTTATAGTTTCGCCATGTCCGTCTGTCCGCGTTAGTACGAAAATAAAAAAAAGTCATAACAGTCAAAAAAGTCAAAAAAGTCAAAAAAGTCAAAAAAGGCAAAAAAGTCAAAAAAGTCAAAAAAGTCAAAAAAGTCAAAAAAGTCAAAAAAGTCAAAAAAGTCGAAAAAGTCAAAAAAGTCAAAAAAGTCAAAAAAGTCAAAAAAGTCAAAAAAGTCAAAAAAGTCAAAAAAGTCAAAAAAGTCAAAAAAAGTCAAAAAAGTCAAAAAAGTCAAAAAAGTCAAAAAAGTCAAAAAAGTCAAAAAAGTCAAAAAAGTCAAAAAAGGTAAAAAAAGGTAAAAAAAGGTAAAAAAAAGAGTCAAAAAAACGTAAGTATAAAGTCATCAAGTCGTCAAGTCAAAAAAGTCAAAAAAAGTCAAAAAAAGTGAAAAAAAGTCAAAAAAGTCAAAAAAGTCAAAAAAGTCAAAAATGTCCAAAAAAGTCAAAAAAGTCAAAAAAGTCAAAAAAGTCAAAAAAGTCAAAAAAGTCAAAAAAGTCAAAAAAGTCAAAAAAGGTAAAAAAAGGTAAAAAAAAAAGTCAAAAAAACGTCCGTCATAAAGTCATCAAGTCGTCAACCCAAAAAAGTCAAAAACAGTCAAAAAAAGTGAAAAAAAGTCAAAAAAGTCAAAAAAGTCAAAAAAGTCAAAAAAGTCAAAAAAGTCGAAAAAGTCGTATACGGTCACGATATAAAATCGGAATTGCGAGTTATTTCATTTTTATAGGTTAAAAAGGTGTTCCCGTACTGAACTTTTAAGTCCTGTTACTCGCGTGTTCTGAGTATGTTCTATAAATATCTTGCAGATGTGCCACTGCCAATGGAAGTGGCCGTAGCAGGAGTCAGTAACGTTGTTCCCGTGTCTACTGTATCTTCTGCAAAGCCTACGCCTGTTCAAGGTAAGACATGAAATTAAATTATTATTTAAAAATAAACAAGTTTTAAAATTAAGCCTAAATCTAAACTATATCACAATTAAAGTCTCCATGCTTATATAAAAAGTAGCTTGTTAAAAGTTGGATTGTTTTAAAAGTTTATCCTCCATAAACTCTTGGATGGAATAGTAAGCTTTTTTTAATAGAAGAGACTTCAGCTTAGTTTTGAAAAGGTGTGTTTCTTCAATAAAATTTCATTTGGAATTTGGTAGCATCATAATTTACTTTAAAAATATAAGTAACTGTCAAATTATACCTAGTTATAATAATATTGTTTCAGGTTTTTGGAATCCGAAGCTCCAGTATCTACGGGTTAGCGGGGAAATAACTCCAATGACTTAAGGTATTGTTGCGTAAACATTTTAATTTTATTATAATAATAATAATAATAATAAATACTCTTTATTGCACACCTCATACAGTTACAAGCACAAATTTTACAATTAGATAAATTTAGGTAGAGGTAACAACAGGCGGTCTTATCGCTAATGAGCGATTTCTTCCAGACAACCTTTTATTATCTCATTTAGATATACATATATTAGGATCAACACACACGACCACAGTCAGATTTGTATAGGTAAAGAGTGCTGATAACAGATCTTGATATTATGGTGATTATATGTGTCATTTTCAACTAAAAGGTACATCATTGTAGGTTGTCAATAATGCGTTACTGCCATAAAAATTCATTCATTCGTATAAAATTACCTGTTGTGTGACTTTTGCTATAAGTAAAGGAGCTTTTTGGGCATCTATCCTCAAGACGAACCTTTTTCAAAAGCGATTGCCATCTGGACTTTAAACTAGTTCAAACCCAGAGCTTAACTAGACCTTATTGTGAGAAGTTTGGTTTCCTAACGATATTTATTTTTACTGAATTCCTAGTAACTAGCGTATTATCCGGAATACGCTGCCGCTGGTTTAATTTTAATACTGCATTTACATTCAGCCGAATTGAGCAGGCAAGTGGGCAGGGAAGTGGGAAGGACGAGTGTGTAAATATGATACTTCTCATGCCACTGCTATTGCCACTCGCGCTGCCCGGCGCTCCCCTAAATGGCGGTTTTTTTGTGCGAAGTCAAAGGACCGGAAGCGCGAGCGACAGTACGTGTTTCCAATTACATTCTCCTCCGTCGCTCAGTACTCGTCGAGCACCTGGAGGATCGCAAAAGACACAACGCGGCCGCTGTAATTATTTCAACCACTGCCATTGCCGAGACTTGAAAGCGAAGTGAGTGGTAGGGCAGTATGTAAACACACACTCCTCTCGATCCTGCTGCAGCAGTATTTAGGGAATTAATGCCGGCAGCGCGAGGGGCAGCGACAGGGGCTGAATGTAAATGTCGGATAACGAAGCGCTTTGTTGGTTCTTTGTGACTATCAATTCCATTAGTATGATCGAATGTCTACGGCAAAAGCCGGCTTGAGCGACGCCTTTTACTGTGCCTCTTTTTGTGTACTGACTTTAATTATTAATCTCATAAAATAACACTATCGTCGTGCACACATAGTTTGGTACAAAAATTGACTAGATTTGTTAGATCGTAACTGTATGTACAATTATTCTCTACTTTTATGTTCTAGGTATACCTAAGTCGGCTTATGAACCCACCAGAATACGGTGATGTAGCAACATAAAAGGCTGGAGCCCTATCACTTCAAGAAGAATGTATATTGTACACTTACTTTCTGTAAATTACGGTATATATGTATGATTGTACCTTCCTACGCATCGTTATTATTGTCAACACCAATAAGACTTAAACTTTCACGGCTTTTACGTATTATGATTATTAACTAAAACGGAACTAAATTGCGTATATTAACTTAATAGTTACCTCCGATGTTTCGAGATCAATTATTGTTTCTGTGGTACCAGATTATATATCAGATTTGCGTAATTAAATTTTTGTCACCACAATTAGGTAATATACTAGTAAAATAAAATTTCCCTGTACCTAGATTTATGTCAATTGTTAATTGTGACTGAAGGTACATTTCCACCAAGTATTGTGGGATAGGTCACGTCAAATAATAGAAGAAAAAAATTCCTCGTAATAATTTTCTTTCTGTCTGTATGTCTGCTTACTAGTTAAGTGATATATTGTTAGTATAAGAAAGCTCAAATGACCCCGCAGCAAACATAGGGAAAAAGTGGTTTCAGTCAAATCTCACGAAATTTTAGTACAATGTAGATTCGAGTCTCTTGATTATTTTTTTATAAGGGCACAACTCACTCAAAAGTATACTTTCAGAAATAATCAATAAGTATTGTTTCATACAAAGCATATGTAACATACCAATTTTTCGTAAAATCTTTCTCTTTGCTTTTGCTTAATATAAATAACTAACAAAATGCGATTTCAATGTGACAGAAACGTTATTAAGATCATATTTAACGCCAGTAAGTATCATTGTGGGTCATTTCAAAGTATAGATTTTAAGAAACACGTCATAGAAATATAATAATATAAACTTGATTATTTCTGACAGTGTACTTCTGAGGGAGTTGAGCCCTTATAAAAAATTAATAAGGAGACCTGAATCTACATCATACTAAAATTTCAAGCGATTTGACTGAAACCACTTTTTCCCTATGTTTGCTGCGGGGTCCTTTGGTATGAGTGTATGTATAAATCACACCGACAAAGTTGTAAAACAAAGTGGTTTTGTTTGGGTACCTCCCGTACACATAAACTGGGGGTGAATTTATTCAGTTCAACGAGTATTGTGTGAGATCTTTCAAAAAGAATATCGTCTAAGATAGGTTCATTTTATAACTGCTATCAGGAAATGCCTAATTTCTAGGTACCACCGCACCATGTCTGTCATTACATTAAGGTTAATATTTAAATTAGCTTTTCAAATTAATATATTTAGGTATAATATAGTATTTACTAAACTGATATACCTATTTATGGCTCTTGGCCGGTTTTTAGGTTTTTGTCAGATATTAAGTTATATGTGGGTATAACAATTGTGCATAGTATGTACCTAATGAAATATAATGATATGTACAATAAATATTGTATGCATTTGACATAAACTTAGTTTTATTTACAGGACGTCCAAACTTAGATTTCCCGCCGAACGGCTGTCAGGAAGGGGCGAGGGGGACGAGGTCTACCCCTCCCCTCCCACCCCCATACCCTGTAAACCCCTTCCCCCGTTCCCCTGTAACGTGATCAAATGTAGCACTATGAAACTAGATGGTGGCACTAGCTGCTGCAAGTACGAGCCGTAGAGTTGCCTATCTATCTCAGTTATATACATATTCATCTATGGTAGATACTACGTATTTGACATCTCACCTTATAATTTGATAGTGAAAGAGTTTTCTACAGTCGATACGGTATTTTTCGGTGACGTAAGTCAAATTAGTGTCTTATGGTAACGTTTTAATAAAACCTATCGATAACAAACTGTACTGACCTTCAGTGCGTTAACATGACAGATCACATTCGACGTGCCGCATACATCCGTCTCGTTCTACCTATGAGACGGATGTATGCAGCGTACTAAACGTAATCCGACATGAAATGTCAGCATAGATCGTTTGTATGTGTTGCTGTCGAAACTGAAGGAAAACGATTTGAAGCCCGATTATTCGTTAACGCCTATAGAAAAATATTCAGAATTTTCTACATGACTCGTGGTAGAGGTACGTTCACAACGTGACACTTTTTCGTGCATGCTACCGGTGTTCATCGATTTATAAGACGTTATCAGTATCACGTCAAAAATAATTTCGTCGAGTGAGAACCATAATCATTAATTGCTACCACAAGTTCATAGTGAATGCCAAAACGGTTCATTAACCATACTAGTATATAACAAAACAAGTTTGATTTTTGTTTATTTATTTTTTTGCAGTGAATGAGTTGTTGTGGTTGTCACCTGATGAATTTTGTTGTTCCTTAGAGCTTAGGTCTTATTGTCTCATTGAATCCTTTATCCACAAAAACAAACATTTCACGAATGCCATTAATGTCTGTCAAATGAAGCATGACATGTCATGTCAATTTACTGATGCGGAAAAACAAGTCGAGAGGAGAGGAACATCAAACTAAATTACTGAACTAACAAATTTTTTTTTTTTTTTTTTTTTTGTTTTTAAGTAGTAAAAAAAAAAAAAAAAAAATTGCAAATCAAAAAATATTGAACAAAATAATTTGATTTGCTTCAAGATTTACTGAACTAACAGTTTTAATGAAGTCGGCAAAAAAAGAATGTAAACCTTCTCAAGCTCGAACTTGCACTTGACAGCGGCTTCCTGTTGCTCGAACGCTATTCGACTTCATTTGGTGGTACTTGTGATTATAGCGGTCATATAACCAATCTTGTGAAATTTTCTTATATTCGTGACACTGGGGCGAAATAAAATTACTATTATGCTACACTTTGAAGCATTCTACGGAAAAGTCCACCGTTTTGAAGTTCCTTTTTCTGCCACAAAAGGGTCAAAATATTGTCAGAATTATAAGCATCCAATTAAAATTGCAAAGTTAACTCTAGGTAATAAATTAACAGAGATAAACACGCGATCGTACCCAGCTCATGGAATGCCCCTCTTAAGCTTTTGTTTATTCATTTGACTTGCCCTGTTAGTATGTTTAGGTTAAATCTTGCAAGTTATGGTCTTTCTACACTGAGGTTGCATAACGTTATATAACATAGTGTAACAAAGATACCCTTATGATGTTAATTAGGGTATCATACCAAGTTATTTAACGTGATACTATTATAAATAGTATAAAATCAATGGAGAAGCACCATTAAATTTGACTTTAAGTGGTCGCGATACCAGAGTTGGGCACACTTGATTGAAATCGGTGATTGATGCCTAATCATCGCTGATTGAATAATCGCTGATTAAATCATAACACAAAACAATCGGGTCGGTATCAAAACGACTGAATCTGAAAATGACCGGTTCTCATGAGGACGGGATCGCAAAACGACCACAATAGCAGAAAGCCTATATCTCAAAATAACATGGTAGCAAAACGACTACCTTGCAAAAGGTCTTCGTCTCAGAATGGTTTAGTATCAAAACTACTAGTTCGCAAAAAGACCACCTCGTGGAACGTCTACATCTTTAAATGCCTTAGTAGTAAAACGACTAGATCGCAAAAAGACCAAGTGGCGGAACGTCTATGTTTCTTGGTATCAAAACGACTAGTTATCAATATAGCTATAATATTTATCTATATATATAAAAGAAGAAGTCCTGATCTACCATCAACGCACAGCCGAAACTGCTGGAACTAGAAACTTCAAATTTGGTCCAGAGCTTTTTTTTATAAGATAAGATATATTTAGGATAAGACGCGATTTTTGGAAATTCCACCCGAAGGGGATCAAATAGGGGTGCAAAGTTTGTATGGCGGAAACATTTTTTTTGAGCTGAAGACTTAAAAATTTGTAAAAAGGTTACGTACTTAAATCTAAAGAAAGTGTTTTCAGCGTATGGCTTCATTTCGTGACATTAACGCATATATTTCGGGGTATGTTTGAGAAAAAAAACATACTTCAATATATGCATGGTTTAACATACTGCAATATATACTTTATAAGCTTGGTTTACAAGTTACAAGCTTTCGAGAAACGGGCCCCAGGTCGGCAAGTCCCTAAACCCGGCTGACGGGGCGTAGGTATCACTGGATTTATAAAAAAAAATGGTTTATGTTCTTTCAATAACAAGTATTTTGGCTACTGAGCCATTCTGAGATTCAGTTCTTCTACGATCTAGTCATTATACTACAAAGGCATTTACAGATGTAGACGTTCCACGAGGTGGTCTTTTTGGGAACTAGTAGTTTTGATACTAAACCATTCTGAGACGAAGACTTATTGCAAGGTAGTCGTTTTGCTACCATGTTATTTTGAGATATAGGCTTTCTGCTATTGTGGTCGTTTTGCGATCCCATCCTCATGAGAACCGGTCATTTTCAGATCCAGTCGTTTTGATACCGTCCCAAACAATCAAGTAATTTCGCCATGAGTAAATCTTTAAAGACGGGCGCTGATGGAAACTAAAGTAACGCTAATCAACTAAAGGCTAATCATGATTTGTCAACGTGATTGACGAATGTATGATTAGAGTGTTCTTAAGTTGATTTATATAATTACTAGAATAAGGCGTTTGTTCTGAATTGCACATATTGAACTATGAAAAAATCCACACATACATTCCATAAATGAAAATGAAAATGTATTTATCGTATGATATTATATCATGATCAGATGATAAAGAAAATCCAGCGAGTGCTACGAGGTCCAGCTGGGAAAATAAAAACGAAAACGAAAATGAAAATGAAGCGCCAACCGCCAAATGATAATATTGTCACATATTATTATTGCCATTTATCCTAAATGTTTATTATACTCATACTTACCTAGGTACCGCCTCTGTTCCGTCAGGGAAAAAGTGATGGAGCTAGTATCTACGCAAAATGTAATCATCTAATCATATCATCTCATCAACTAAATCGTTAGTTTAACTAAGCATTCTGTCTTACTAATGTAATCACTTCAGCTAATCATGAGTGAAATCGATATGATTTACTCATGTCGGTGCTCAATCAGATTAGAAATCTCATGATTTAATTCGTAATCATGTTCATATGATTATGAGTAACGTTCTCATTTTTAACTTTAGTTTCAATCACGTTAATTTTTGCCCAACTCTGGTCGATACTAATGGAGTTAGGTAGTCAATATATGCGCAGCATGTCACGATCTGTAAGTAAAAGCAAGTCAAATATGTAGGTATACCATAACGTAAACAACTTTTTATCGAAAACGCTACAATTCCTTAACGCTCAAATTAATCATCATGTCTCAATTGTTGTAAAAGACGGGAATAAATTCTGTTGCAAAGTTACCTCTCAGCCACACAGAGTCACTTCTACGTCCATTTTCTACGCTTCATACGTCTTTTTCACTGTAAATGCAGATTTATGTACACGCCAGCATAATGACAAAAAGTCTTAAAAGCATAGAACTTTAAAGAGGCATAAGATGTTTTGAGTGTGAGTTAAGGTTTAGGTGCAAGCGACCTCTAGGCGCGGGGAACGAACGCGTGACATTGAATGCGACCTAGCCGGGTAGGCCGGCCCACTCCACCGGCCTAACCGAGGGAGGCGTGAGGTAGCCATTGTTGATGTGCGTAGTAACTGCGTAGTAGACTGAGATGGATCGTGAGGCGCTTTTTGTAAATTGAATTAGGCAGTGTTGCCGGAACAGTGAAGATGCAACTTGTATAAACGCTACGAAACGCTTGCAATCTAAACGCCATGATGGCCAAACGCCAATGAAAAAGGTTACTTCTGTTGCAGATATTCAACTTATCTCTCTATTGTTCGTATGGTCACGGACTTTAATTGTTGAGCCATTTAAGGTTCACTTTAGATTGGACGTTTCATAGAGTAAGTATGAAACAAAAGAATATAGCTTGAAACGTAAATGGCTCAACAATTAAAGTCCGTGACTGTACGTAGCCACCATGCTTGAAAAATTGTTCGAAACATGCACAGTTGCACACTTTCGTTTATTACAAAATGCCTATAGAAGAAAGTAATGTGCAAGTTGGAGACAAGATATTGCATAGCGGCCTCTATTTAGCAATATATATCAGTGCCCCGATTTGTTTTTTTTCTTTGATATGATTATCTGGGTGGGAACGGATTTAAGGGCACTTTTTGTTTTAGCAATGTGTGCCAGAAGTTGTCTTGAAAAAAAATTATATAAAAAAAAATTGTGTATTTCGAACAGAGTCCATATACAAGTAGTATTAATAATTAATTACATAACACTTAAGCCAGGGGTCGGCAAGTAGTTTTAAGTGGTGAAAAATGTTTTTCGAGGTCCAGAAATAAAACTGATGATTAGGTCCTAAAAGTAATATTTTTTATTTTTCTTTCGAATTAAGTTATCATATCATATTACATAGTTATAAGTTAATGTGAAAAATTGCACCGACGGTCTTGAGCACGTTTTTTATAATTTGGTTCACGAGGGCAACAGCAAATGCGAAGTGTGTCTTCAAGATGGGCGTCCGTTAGTCTTGAACGATATTTGTTCTTCACAAAATTCATTTTTGAAAAAGATGACCCGCATAAATATGTCGAGCCAAACATAATGGACAGGTTGACAGCTAGTTTCTTGCAATTGCCATACTTTTCAGAAACATGTTTACCCCAAAACTCTTCAGTGGATGCAGTTTTATACATTCGCAAGGAAATATCTTCTTGCAAATCAATTATCTCCATTTGAAGTGAAGGCCTTTGAAAGACTAAACAACTTAGCAGCCACGTCAGTCCATTCTGCCGATGCATCAACTTCATAAGGCGATTTAAAGAATTGAGAAAGCTTTCCTATCTCTGCAAAGTCTTGAAATCTTGAAGCAAATTCGTTCCTAAGATCGGACAGAAATCTTAAAAACACTGCAATATTTTCTTCAGAGGTCTCCTTTTTATGTCTATATGCGGCCAATTGCGTTAAAGCAACACAAAAGTCAGAAATTAGACTTAAAGTCTGAGATTTGCATTTGTTTCTCGAAACGCTCCTAAAAAAAAGAAGTGCAAAAGTGACGTCACGATCATATAGTCGCCCTGTTTAAAGTATGAAAACAATATGAAATTGCTATTTTTACAGTGAAATGTTGCGTTTATGTATATGGTTACCATACAATTTAACAGTAAAATGTTAAAAATCGAATGGTATCGTTGTTTTTTTTTATTTCGTACTTAAAAAAATTGAAAAATTTTGAAATTTTTTAAGCATGATATCTTTGAACCATTTCAATAGATTTCTTTAATTTTCACTTTATTTGTATATATTGATAATTCTGCATCCTATCAACTAAATTTTATTGCATAATTCAACATGTGTCATCATCCCTATTTCACTCTCACTGACAAATATAAGACTGTATCGAAAATTATAAATATTAGTACAAGAACATATAAATCCAAATATACCATGTTTATTAAGAATGCTAGCAAAGGTAGAAATTTTCAGACTGTAAATAATTAATTAAATTGGTTGGATATCAAATAACCTGCCGTTTTATGCCAATTCTGAAATTTTCTTTCTGGACGTCGATATTAGAGTTTGGACAGCGTGATTAGCTAAATTTTCTCTTTCATTCTAGTCATAGAAACAACTGCTCATCAGAAATTGCAGAGAAGCTTTTTTTTCGACGTTTTCATTTGATATACTTTACTTAAAAAAAATGGATTGGACTAGTAATTGAGCTGATTTGATGGTACATGGTTTTAGGTATAAACTTTACCTTTTTTCCGTTCACACCCCTGAAACACACGCATCAACAGCAGAAAAAACTTTAGTTTGGCCGTTATAAACTTAAGACTGTGTGCTTTCTTCTTACCCTCAGAAGCTGTGTGTTAACCCATTTCCTTACGTAGATCTCATCTGTAATTTTAGAGGTAGTAAAAAACGGATTAATATTAAGACCGTATTATAAAGATGACAAACCTTGAATCGCTGGGTAGTTTCTTCAATAATACCTAATGGGTTTTTCAGATTCAGTGAAACATAAATATTCATAAAATGCTCCAAAATCATTATGATCCTCTGGGTAATTATAATTAAGTATTTAATTTTGCTATGTTTAGTCGTGGATTTACTAATATAATGTTTTTCTTCCTCTGCGAGTATAGAGTCGCAGGCTTTTGTAACTTAATTTTACTGAGTTTAGCTATTTTTGTTTTTATTTGGTGTGCATTACGGTTCTTGTAAGTCTTCAAATCATTTTATTTCTTGAACGCATGTAGCCAATTTTTTGGGAAGTCGAGTCGAGTGCCTATTTATATTACTCTATAAAGACTTACCACACTTATAACCATATACAGGAGACACAGCAAATACTGGTGATTCGTTTAAGGGCGTAATTGGTATCGTAGTCATGAAAAACAAAGAAAAACATTTTTTTCACGCGAAACAAAAATGGTTTTGTATGGAGGATTGGCCCCTGAGATGTTTCGCGTTAAAAAAAATCTCCCAC
Organism: Pammene aurita; assembly: GCA_947086415.1. Taxonomy (NCBI): domain Eukaryota; kingdom Metazoa; phylum Arthropoda; class Insecta; order Lepidoptera; family Tortricidae; genus Pammene; species Pammene aurita. The sequence continues at coordinate 13,078,126 of OX352299.1, forward strand.
TTTATCTTAGTCGCAAAACAATACCAATTAAGCCCTTAAACGGATCACCACTATGTTTGTTGCATCCTGTAGTCTGATCGAAGAACTATGTTCCCGGCCCAGTTTCAGCATTTCGTCGGAATAATATACTTGCCTTCATGTTTTAACGCTGATTCGGTCAGCACTATTGCTAAAGTTTTCGAGTTCAGCTATCCTTTTCTATGGAGTTCTTTTTTTAGTACATAATTAGTCCGCTTCTGATTTTTGTTTCTTTGTAGAAAGTCCATGTAACTTTAACTTGATCCCATGAATGATAAAATCAAATAATATCTACCGAAGTTGATATACAGATGCACACATTGACATTAATAATATACAAACATTAACAATTTGATTACTTATTATTAATAAGTTATTATTTATAAGTAATCAAATTGTTAATGTTTGTAATACTACATATATACCTGTCCAAAGTTGTATTTATAATTTTCTATACAATGTCTATATACAGCACAGCTAATCAAGGACAACAAAAAATGTGTCACCTACAGAATGTTTTTTACGAATTGACCCGTAAGCACGGAATAAAGAATAGTGCCACTACGTTAAAATGTATCAATAAAAGTTCGTCGAAGAACTGAACTCGATTCCCACCTGAATTGTGGAGGCACGTAATGTTGTATAAACATTCTCAGTCTTTTTGTTATATTCGTTCACGTTGCAAATAACGTAAACGTCTCTTTGTACATTTATAATTCTAAAACAGGGTGTGTCATAGACATCCAAAATGCATTCACAAATTGTGGTATTGCGTGTTCTGCATAATTTGACCGGTCTGCCTGGGCTCGCTACAATAGCGGCGGTCACGCCCTTATGTGCATATAAATATCGTGTGCTATTGCTACTATTGCTAGTATCTACATCCTTCTAATATGCACACTAGAGATGCAACGGATATCCGGCCACTATCCGGCATCCGGCCTACCCGGCCATAAATAGTAAATTTATGGCCGAGTAAGCCGAATACCGGGTAGTAAAATTACACGTAGTCAAGTTTAAAAAACCGGCCAAGAGCGTGTCGGGCCACGCTCAGTGTAGGGTTCCGTAGTTTTCCGTCCGTCACAGAAAGTGTCCCCACTTAAGAGTTAAAATAACACCGCCATGTAGGATATGATATGAGCGTTCCACCTACAGCGACATCTATCGGCAAATTAAGTAAACTATTGCGCGCGAGCTTAAAGTATGGAAGATGATTTTTATGGGATCATTCTTTATTGCGTGAACCGATTTTCACCGTTTTTACTTTATTTGAAAGCACGTCATTTCATTGTGATTTTGTAGAAATTACAAGTACAGTAAACACCTGCTTATACGGTTAAATTACAAACTTAGTTCAGAAATTATTTTGTAAATTTTTTCAAAAACTATTAAACCTATCAAGTTCAAAATAATTTTCCTAGAAAGTTTTTATAAAGTTCTACTTTTGAATTTTTTTTCATATTTTTAAAACGTATGGTTCAAAAGTTAGAGGGGGGGGGGGACACATTTTTTTTTACTTCTGGAGCGATTATTTCCGAAAATATTTACATTATCAATAAATGATTTTAGTAAACCCCTATTCATTTTTAAATACCTATCCAACAATATATCACACGTTAGGGTTGAAATGAAAAAAAAAATCACTCCCCACTTTACGTATAGGGGAGGTACCCCAATAAAACATTTTTTTCCACTTTTTATTTTACCACTTTGTCGGCGTGATTGCTATACATATTAGTACCAAATTTCAGCTTTCTAGTGTTAACGGTCACTGAGATTATCCGCGGACGGACGGACGGACGGACGGGCATACATGGCGAAACTATAAGGGTTCCTAGTTGACTACGGAACCCTAAAAACGGGATGAATACATAGTAAGCCACCAAATAATTTACTTATTAATTATTGATATTGTTTATTAATTCTTCCATTACCTATTTAAATGACATAACTTTAAGGAGCTAAAAAATCCTTGAACAAGTTGCGACCTGCATGAAGTGCCACCTGAATGCTCGAATTAGCTTAACTGTAGGTAGATTTTTTGTCCGAATATCTGGTGGTCGGATATCCGGCTATCCGTCCATCGGGTCCGCCGGATGTTTGGTATCCGGTATCCAGCCAAACCGCTATCTGTTGCATCTCTTACCCACACTAATATAATATTATACCAACACACCGACCATTATACAACAATACCTGAGATCATTGCTTTGCGGTGTGCCCCTGAAGAGAGTGGAGAGGTTCAAATACCTGGGGCATATCCTTACAGAAGATCTAAAGGATGACCTAGATCTAGGGAGGGAGAGAAGGTCGATGGTGGTGCGTGGTAACATGATTGCCCGCAGATTTGTAAGGTGTATTTAACGAACAAGTCTAATTGACGCTTTTTAAAGCATACTGTCAGACGTTCTACACCTGCAGTCTGTTGGTAAATTTTACACAAAGGGCATACAACGCACTGAGAGTCCAGTGTAACAATATCTTGAGGATGTTGTTGCGATTGCCGAAGCACTAGCGGAAGCGCGAAGTGATGACTTTTTCGCAATCAGACGCAAGCGTGTTGGATCACTACTTAGGCGAGTGCGTTGCAGTGGTAATAGCCTCCTCTCAGGATATTCGTATTTTATGGTAGGTCCTTACCCCATAATGACCCCCCCCCCCCCCCCCCCCGAACCCTAGGCTACGGCCCTGCTTGAATGTTTAGTTACTTGTTGGGTTGGGATGAATGTTGGGATACTTGAATGTTTGTTTGTTCGTCAAGCAAAAACAGCTCATCAGATATAGATTAAATATGACACGCGGGTAGATTAACACCTGAAAAGGGACAAAAGATAATTTTTATCATGGAATCAATTCCCTCAGGAGGTAAAATAAGGGTTCTCAGTAAGCTAGCAATTTCAAAACTTTCTATTCAGGAGAAATCGCGGGCGGAAGCAAGTTAAGTTAGAACGGATACAACAGCGCGGTCATCCATAACATAACTGTTTCACAGATCCATGATTACAAATTTACAATATATTGTAATCAATAGGTATCTTAGTCGCTACGCGCTCACACTGTGATCCTAATTTGACCGTTTCTTATTTGATTTTCTTTACACGTAAAGCATAAATTGGCATAACTTCCATACCCCGCGGTGAACTTTTCTATGAATTCGTTAGGGCCCTTGTTAACTAAAAGTTCCACAAAATATTTTTATTTTCACGAAATAAGTTTTTGCCGAGAGTTAGTTTGGTAATATATGCCCAGAATCCAGTTTAGGTAGTTATATTTTTCGGTAGGAGTTAATTTAATATATACTATTTACGTCCCCTGCCCGCTCCTCTCCCTCCTCAATGAATAAAAACCAGCCAAGAGCGTGTCGGGCCACGCTCAGTGTAGGGTTCCGTAGTTTTCCGTCCGTCACAGTAAGTGACTTTATTTGAAAGCACGTCATTTCATTGTGATTTTGTAGAAATTACAGGTACAATACAATAAACACCTGCTTATACGGTTAAATTACAAACTTAGTTCAGAAATTATTTTGTATTTTTATTTCAAAAACTATTCAACCTATCAAGAATAATTTTCCTAAAAAGTTTTTATAAAGTTCTACTTTTGAGATTTTTTTCATATTTTTAAAACTTATGGTTCAAAAGTTAGAGGGGGGGGGGGACACATTTTTTTTACTTCTGAAGCTATTATTTCCGAAAATATTTACATGATCAAAAAATGATTTTAGTAAACCCCTATTCATTTTTAAATACCTATCCAAAAATATATCACACGTTACGGTTGAAATGAAAAAAAAATCACTCCCCACTTTACGTATAGGGGAGGTACCCTAATAAAACATTTTTTTCCACTTTTTATTTTACCACTTTGTTGGCGTGATTGATGTACATATTAGTACCAAATTTCAGCTTTCTAGTGCTAACGGTCACTGAGATTATCCGCGGACGGACGGACCGACGGGCAGACATGGCGAAACTATAAAGGTTCCTAGTTGACTACGGAACCCTAAAAATGGGTATTTTTAACCGTTCACCAAATAAATGTGAAGCCGATGACCTAATACAAGAATAATAGATCTGCCACCAAAATTGTACCACCAAATAATATCAAAACGATAACCAAAATTATAATATGTACTTATAACCAAAATAATTATCAGATACCAAAATCGGATCTCCAAATACTATAAAAACGACTACCTAAAACACATATTGCCCACAAAAAAAAATTACCCCATTTTTAGAAGTCGGTTCTGGTTCAAAAATTATTTGGCGGTAGATATACTATTCAGGAGTGCGATTTTTGAATCTCACCAAGTGACTAATTCTCACCGATGTGAGTGATTTACTATCGGAAATCACTCACATCGGTGAGAATTAGTCACTTGGTGAGATTCAAAAATCACACTCCTGGTAATACAAATCTGGTAATAATGCACATCAAAGTATTATATTGGGTACAAATATCCATTAATTAGGTGTTTCAAAGTTGGTGACCGTTTCGATTAAAATGGTCACAGATATATTTGTTGGAGGCAGATATTATAATTAGGGGATACTTATTAGGTGGCAAATCGAAATATTGGTGGATCTACCTTGGGTTGTCTTCCAATTTAATAATTTTGAATTAATTAATAAATTTTTGTAACCAATCGAAATATTTTATTAAGATCAAAAGAAAAATACATTTTTAAATCAAGCCAAGTTCCAGGGTGTCGGGATGAACACCCTTCCAACGGCGAGCAGTGCGGTGCGATGATAAAAAGTGGCCGTGGGCAATCATGTCAAACAGTTCTTCAGAGCACAACCTATTGTACAAGCGATAGAACACACATAGGGAGGCAAAGTCTCTCCTTAAACAGACCAGACACTGGCAGTAATAATGACATTATTTCTCTACTCATCCTGCTCATTCTTCATATACATAGAAAAGGACGGGTACAGAAATCATGACATTATTACTGGATAGTGTCTGGCCCGCTTTATACTTAAAGGTTCAATATCGCTCGTCAGTTTGAGATCGTCGACGATTCGCACAGCGCGCCTTTATATGGACTCAAAAAGCCCAGGCGCTCCTGCCCAAAGGTGACAGCAGTGCTCCATATGGGGTCTGACTTGCGACTTGTATAGAAGCAGTCTCTGCCCCGGAGTCACTTTTAACTGGCCCAATCTAGTTCAATATGAAATTGAAAATTAAATCATACCAAATCTAAATTATAATATTCCGATAGGTGTCCCTAACTAAGTTATTCGCTTATTCATGAACTTCATCTTAAATTCGCATAAATCTACAAGTTATAACATAATTCACTGAAAAATATATAGGTAATATAATAATAACCGTTGATGCATCGTTCATACAATTGAATATCGATTCACCACCCCGCATCGGGCTTCAGCAAACTCTAGGAGACGACCTGGCAAGGTCGCAGACGTAGCACACTAATGCACGCACATAAACGCATTACGCACACACGCACAACCTGGGCCGTTAAACCTTTATTTATACCTTAAGGGCGTTTTGGTGCTTTTAGGGGTCATTCTTGCATGCACTTTCGCTGGCGGTTGAAAATCTTTTTAAAACTTAGCGTGTTTGTTGTGAGGGTATTTGTGACTTGTATAAATGGGTTTTCTTCATGTTTAATATTATATTATATGGCTTTCAAAATTGTTATTTATTTGGATAATATAATAATGAACTTGTTATACTTTATTAAATATATAAGGTGCTAACAAATTAGTCACGGATATTTTAAGAGACAATACATTACATTTAAACAATTAACTTTTAACTGTTTTAAGGAACCTTTGTAAATCATTTTTTTGTTTTCATTTACCGAACAAAAAAAATTATAATTAATTTTTAAAATAACCATCCCCTATAATGTACCTGTCAAGATGTTTAACACTGTCTGTCATGTCACGTCAATAGTTTTTTTTTCTTAAATGTCATTACGATTCGGGTCTAAAGAGGTCTCATTAATTATCTTATTAACAGGGTGTTTTAACGTAGAAAATTTGTTTCCTAGTTTTCTCCAAAAAAACATAACAAAATCTATGATGTGTCATACTTAAATATACTCCGAGAACCGAGTACTATCAGCGGTAAAAATATCCTTGACTAATTTGTTAACACCTTATATATTAAGTATGTATATGAATACTGTATATGAACACCACAACCAAATTGAAGTCAACCGCATACAGTACACACACACACACACACACACAAACACACATAATTTACTATTAAATAACCAATTAGACAAAGCGCAGGACAGAGAAACTTCGCCATTTTGAAATTTAATTATAGAAGAAAACTAAAATACTTAAAAACCCAAAAATACTTTTACCCCTGGTGGGACTCGAACCCACAGTCCCCGGCTTAGGAGGCCGATGCCTTATCCATTAGGCCACAGGGGCGCGCAGGATGCAGGACGAAATATAACTACACAATCGCCTCCCCTTACTGAACAATGGGGCATCCTAACTACTTACCCCCGTTACGGGGTACACTACACTTACTAGGTTTCATTCAGTTACGTTTCGCGCGTAGTTTTGTTTGGTAATTGAGTTAAGTTAGTAAGTATGCAAATTGTTATAGAAATACTAGGTATTTGGTTTAAATTAAAACAGAAAAATAAAGGTTTTTTTAAGCAATAAAAAATGCATTAGATAGTTCTGTACTTACTTAAAAATATTTTCTGCTAAAAATAAATTAAGTATGAATATTGTAGCTCGTTTCTTTTATATGAGAGAAACGAGATTTCTATCGTTGTTAGCCACTAATTGTGGTACAGTCGCCATCAGATCTATTGGAGCGTCCAAAGTGGTCAAAAATATCTGAACATCGCCTCTATTGTCAAGACGATAAAGTGCATGTTCAGATATTTTTTAGTACATTGGTCGCTCCGATTGATTTGATGGCGAATGTACCTACCAATATCTTAGTAATAAAGTAACCATAATAACAGTGAACGAATTTAAATTCCTGAACTGAATTTCAGACATTTGACATTCAGAGAGCCTTATAGCCTAAGCTATGATATTTTACATGAAATCCAGCCCGGTTGGGGAGAGAGGGGAAATAAGATGACACAGATCAATAAAACGGAACACTGCAGCCGGAGCCGGGGAAATAATACTAATAATAGAATAGGGCCGCGATTCGAAAAATAAACACACACACTGGAGAGACACGGCTCCAACCCAACTCAACGCTATAACGACATTGACATTTGCTATTCAAACAGATTTTCATTCAACATTGGTCTCACATTGGTCACACATTGGTCTCACATTGGTACAACATTGGTACAATGTGTGACCAATGTGAGACCAATGTTGAATGAAAATCTGTTCGAATAGCAAATGTCAATGTCGTTATAGCGTTGAGTTGAGTTGGGTTGGAGCTGTGTCCCTCCAGTGTGTGTGTGTTTATTTTTCGAATCGCGGCCTAGGTAAAGGATAACTTTTGGGTCGTGGTGGATCACCACAATGGTTCTGGAGAACCATCTCTTCCGACTCTGTAACTGAAAATGAAAATCATAAGGATCGCATGTTATTTGATAATAATAATTTTGTTTTAAATTTAATATCTAAATAACAATTGAGTATAAAACATGTAATAATCAATAAGTACTAATATAATGTACGTTGACATGTAATATTTAAAATATTATAAATAAATGACTATGACCGTATGATCGGAACAGAAATCATTTATTTTTCTTGTTTTTCAAGTAATATCAATGTTATATTAAATAACATCATTACTATCTAGTAATTATTATTTCAGGAATAGTTAAATGGGCAACCACATATCCCATTTTATAACAACGATTTTTAAAAGTTGGTAAAGCTCAATATTATGAAAGTAAGAATAAGAATAAAAATAATGTTATTCAGGACGCTTAGTAATACAAACAATAAACATCAAATAGTTACAGGAACATTTTAAATATAGCGTCACTGAGAAGGTTTCCACTCAGCTTCGTGTTAAGGTACCCTAGGGATACCTTAAGGCTAGTCTTAATTCCGTTGAAACCTTTTCAAAAGAGTTCCAACTGAAAATTATATGAAAAGAAAATCTTATTTCTAATGAAACTTATTTATGGTAATTATGGTTACTTAATTATGTACTTAAGTACCTACTAGATACACTATTTATAGTTACCTAAGCTGGTACAGTCGAGGACAAAGAGATGTATACACTTTTGTACCTTATTACAACGCAATAAGGTCCAAAAGTGTATACATCTCTTTGTCCTCGACTGTACCTAAACTCGTATTATTAAGAATTTTTACTATACAAATAAATAAAAAACCGGCCAAGTGCGAGTCGGACTCGCGCACCGAGGGTTCCGTACAAACCTGTAGGTATATAGGGGTAGTAACTTTAAAATTATTAAAAATATTTTTATTATATGATGTAACTAAAAATTTACGGTTTTCGCAATTTTCCCTTTACCTATCTGTGCTATAAGACGTTGCTTCGTACCAAATTTCAAGATTCCGAGTTCACGGGAAGTACTCTGTAGGTTCCCCTTGCGAGTTTAGAAAATTTGCGGAATTTGCGGCATAAATGGCTGTATCTTTTTATTGCGTTGGCTTAGAAGTTTGATTTTTTCACACTCCAAGGGACAGTAGACCTGAGTATTTGATATAAAGGGTCTAGCAGGCTAAGCGAACAAGAGTGGCCCCCAACGACGGATTTGGTCATTCTTTCAGGTGGTGTACTGGCAGGCCCTAAGGACACTTATCAGTCCACGATCTTCTTTTGTTTTCGAGTTATTCAGGATAATGTTAAATAATCAGGGTATCACTTAAAGTGTCATGTTTTGTAAACTGTTCAAGTTAGATTAACCAAACAAAATCATATTTGTTAATAATAAAATAGACTACAAATTGAATATTTTTAACCCGCATCCTGTCCTTAAACTACATCATAAAAAAACGAATTTTATTTTTATTTCATTCTTTTTTACTTTTCGCGGAGTTACACCTACAAGAAAAATATGCATGAAAAGCCACTAACGCCCACTACATACACATAAAAAAATATTTGCATAAATCTTCGTGCGTCATGTCAAAAAAAAACAATTCTCGAACAAGTAGATACTAGCATAAAGTACCAGTGCAGTGTGTAGATTAGTTAGTATGTAGGTATACAATCTCTTCTAATGAACCTATTTAGAATGCATCGACGATGACATATCAACATTGGGCCGATTGCATAATAATTTGTTAATAATAATTTTAGTGGAACTCTCATTCTATGGAATTAGAATACAAATACTTTTTTCTACACATTAAAAAGACGGCAGGGCCGACCTGGCACAGAAGTCAGAGAACCGCCGCATCATTAACAACATGGAAATCCATGAAAGAGGCATACTTATGTCCAGCAGTGGACGCAAATATGCTGAGAAGAAGAAGAAGATGACTTTTTTATAATCTTTTATTATTACAAACAGTGGACCTGTGCATACGCGGCAATATAAATCAGCTACAAACTGCATTTTACTATATACAAAAGCAAAGGATCTTTTACAGGATTTGCATGCACCGTGTAAAAAAATACATTCATCCGGTAAATACACTTCGACATCTTCCAATGTTTCGAAGAAAAGCTCAGATTGTATATGTCTAGGTAGCTTCAAAGTCAACAGAGCCAGTTTGTAATTCTCTACCTGGAAATGTAAAGATACTCGCTTTAATCTGGATAAAGCCTCAATAGAAAAAGAATAACCGCATAAGTGTTCCTGGCAGAATCTATTTCCTTCAGGGATGTATATTTGGTTATGTTTATAAGCACTGCCACGCATTTGTAGTGAAATCTTTTTGAAATTTTCTGTTGAATTGCATATGAAGCAGTATTTATGCGTGGAAACAACTCGAGGCAGTGTAATATCAAATCGGTCCTCTGAATTACACACAAAATCATCATCATCGGATACATTATAATTGGAAACATCAGAGCCATCAGAGGTTGCAGACGAAGAGCCAGCATCGCCAAGTGCTGAGCTGCCAGAAGTAGATGCTACTACTTTATGTTTATACACCAAAAGTCGACACTTACCACACAAAAATATCATTGATATAAATTAACTTATTAGTGCATTAGCTATATAAATCAGCCTCTTGCCCATTTTGTATGCATTTTTTCTTCCCATCGATATTTTTTAATGTTTTTTCACAAGACTTACACTTCTTGTTTTCCATTTTCTACCACAATATGCAAAACAAATGCAGATAATGTGGTATGTCAAATGTTATCAATGTTGACATGTCATCGTCGATGCATTCTTCTAATCTACACACTGCATTGGTACTTTATTTATATGCTAGTATCTACTTCGAGAATTGTTTTTTTTTCGACAAGACACAAGATTTATGAAAATATTTTTATGTAAGTAGTGGGCATTAGTGGCTTTCCATGCATATTTTTTTTGTAGGTGTACCTCTGCGAAAAGTAAAAAAAAATTGAAAGAAAAATAAAATTCGTTTTTTATAATGAAGTTTAAAGACAGGATGGAGGTTAAAATATGCTATTTGTAGTCTATTATATTATTAACAAATATGATTCTGTTTGGTTAATCTAACTTGAACATTTTACAAAATATGACACTTTAAGTGATACCCTGATTATTTAACATTATCCTGAATAACTCGAAAACAAAAGAAGGTCGAGGACTGATATTAAGCATAGAGTGTCCTTAGGGCCTGCCAGTACACCACCTGAAAGAATGACCAAATCCGTCGTTGGCGGCCACTCTTGTTCGCTTAGCCTGCTAGATCCTTTCAGCTTGATACCTCCACGCGTTCCTGAGAAAAAGGGTGACAGACGGACGGACGGACGGACGGGCGGGCGGACGGACGGACGGACGGACAACAAAGTGATCCTATAAGGGTTCCGTTTTTTCCTTTCGAGGTACGGAACCCTAAAAAGTGTGTAAAATAATGGAACCTATCGCACTCCAGAAATCACAGTCGCCGAAATCGGTCAGGAGGATCGTCATCATCATTAAGAATATAATGAGCTATTTAACAGATTATTACAAGTGTTATTGATTGAAATGTAATCACACACGAACCCACACGTCATGTCCATTCTCGAAAGTTCAAAATTATATAAAATGAACACCGACAGTAAGTCGAAATGTTTTCACTACCATTCCATCCGCTTCTCGGCTCACATTAGATAAGCCCCGAACAAATTTGCCTTCAGAAGATTGCTATGTAAATATTTTCCTGTGAAATTGCTGAGGGCTTAATACGAAACGCGTGGAAGGTGTTAACTACGGTCAATCATATGTGAATCATGTTATGAGATAAAGGAGGGTAGACTAAAATATTATTATATTGCTAAACTGAAGTGGCAGTGGGCGGGGCACATTGCACGTAGAACCGATGGCCGTTGGGGCGGTAAGGTTCTTGAGTGGCGACCACGAACCGGAAGGCGCAGCGTCGGTAGACCCCCCTCAAGGTGGACTGATGACCTGGTAAAGGTCGCGGGAGTCCCCTGGTTGCGGGTGGCGCAGGACCGGTCATTGTGGCACTCTTTGGGGGAGGCCTATTATGTTCAGCAGTGGACGTCTTTCGGCTGATATGATGATGATGATGATGAGACTAAAATATATGTCATATACGAAAAAGTGGGGGTAAGTCAATCAATGGGTTCTTACCCAGGTCCGAATTTAAATCGGAGGTCTCGGTTTCATACCCCGGCTACCACTAAGTTTTTCGGTCGCTTTTCTGTGAAATAAATCAGGAGGAAATCAGATTATTCCAATAAGGCCTAGTTTTCCCTTTTGGGTTGAAAGTTCGGATGGCAGTCGTTTACGTGAAAATATGACTGAATAAGATTCAGTCTTAAGACTGTATAGTCTTAAGGCACATCGTCAAAAGTCACCGATTTACCAGTTAGGCATTAAATTGGAATACTCTAACCGCCATTTTCGCAAATGGTCCCGTGTGCTCATGCGCGGCTGCGCGGGCGCGTCTCACGATGCAGCTAATGACCGCTGATTGATATTTATGACTTTGGAATCGACTGTATCATATTACAACCAGGGTTGCCACTGTATTCACAATTCTTTTGAATTAGTTCTTGAAAATAAATAAGTTGGTAGTGACTCTGCCTACATTGCCTACGAAGGTAACTGGGTTCAGATCCCTTTTGCTTATCACGATTAGATTTGTACCCGAGTGAATGACGTTTTTGATCGCAAGGTAATGTATTTCCTTATACACAGTGCCCGTAAGCATTACGAGAGACTTAAAACAAGTATTCATGATCATATTTAGAGAAGAAATTCGCCATAGTTTCAGAGCAAATACTACTTACAAAAAATAACATCTTTAATTGTTACTCAGTGTAAAATGTTTTTTTTATGGCGATGTTACCAGGATGGGGCATAGTCTAGACATCTCTTATTGACAGATATCAAAGACCTAAGAAACACTTTGCATGGACTAGTTTTTACGAGAAAAAATGTAGCAATTTATTTTATCCGTTACTCTTTTCCGATCACATTTACGTTTTATGTAGAACAGCGTTCCCAAAAAGTTACAATTGTTTGGCGTTTTACAACTAAGGCGGTTGTCACACTGCCGCCGCGTCTCGTTGCGAGACGCGGAGCAACGGACTCGCATGCGGAGACAACGCACCAACGTCCGAGTTTTCTCCGCATCTCCGTCCGGAGCTGGGATGCGCGACGTCCCGCGTTACTTCCGTCTCGCGTTCATTTCACATTCGAACGTTAAGGTGAAAATAGTTCCTATTTGTCGATAAAATGGACACGGAACTTATTCAGAACGCTGCGGTGATACTTTCAGTTTGGTTTTTGTACAATCGAGTCATAAATCGCAGAAGACACTGGGTACATCCCTATTTACAAACCAGACCTATAAATGGGTCTTTTGCTAGAGTTTACGAAGGTTTAAGGCAACACGAAGATTTTTTTTTAATTGCACCCGTATGTCAACATCGTCATTTGATTATTTGCTAAGCAAAATTGGAATGATTATTACTGGCGCGGATACAAATTTTCGACGTTCTATTAAAGCGGAAGAAAAGCCTTGGCTTACTTTCAAGTAAGTAATAATCTACTAAGTGCTTAAATCTTCAATTATACTTTTATAAGAATTCCTAGATTATGATTAAACGAACGACTTTCAATTTCAAAAATAAACTTATAGACCTCGATATCCATTGCGCCTACGTCCTTTCTTGCACTAAAATCCGTACGGCACTGCGGAGCTCGGCGTGACATACCCTGCGGCACGCACCGCGTCTCCGTCCGAGCGCGCGAGTCGTCGTGCGTCTCGCTCCTCCGCGCGTCGGGGCGGAGCCAGTGTGTGTTTTCTATACAAAATCAAGATTCTACATACAAAGCTAAAAAACGCATCAACGGACGTCGCTGCGAGATGCGGAGCAGTGTGACGACCGCCTAAAGTCACGTAATATTTTTTCCTTCTTTTGACCTCAGAAATGCGAGGTTAAAATCTCTCGCAATGCTCACGGGCACCGTGTATAAATAAGTAGGTATGTATATCATACCTTACATCAATAGTTCAAGCTTTAGTTCTAGATATTTTTTTTAATTTGATTCCATCCCAAGAACAGTTTTTATATAGGATACGCTCTCTGTTGGTTACAGGTGCGCATTGGGTCTTCTAAAGCATCATTGTACATATGAGAGCATGATTAACGAGTTGAGTATTTGCATGAGATGAAACCCGATTGATCCGAAAAGACTTGCAGGCAAGTATTTCCAAGAGATTTATTTACCACCGATTTGGTGACAAAACGGGCAGGCGAGATTCACATCACATTACGTAGACTTTCTGCTGCGGAAAGAGAATTCTAGTGTTTTATATGGAATAAATGGGGTGGCGCTAGTGTGCCGACACGTCAACTTGAGCTCCGTATAAAATGTTATAAATAAAAGTTAATTCGCCGAAAATTACCTCAAATTCAGTGTCAAACTGACCAACAGTGAAAGACTCGCACCATTAATTGTTATCAGTGACTTTCATGTACGGAAACGGTGGAAAAGTGTGAAGAATGTGACTTGCAAACAAACGTGAATAACAGTAATCAGTGACGATTTCTTGGTTCAGACTTTTAGCAGAAGTGTATTAAGTGCCTACAGGACGTTACAATCTGACCATACGAAACATTATAGTGTATTATTAAACGAAGTGGTTGGCATTATAACCTAAAAATTACAACGTATGTTATACATAACAATACGTATACGCAATCAAAATTGCAATGTAATGTTCAAGCTCGCATTGATTTAAGCGCCATCTAGCGTCGAATAGCAAAACAACTTGCACAGCACACTTGTTATAGCCCATTATAGATCTGTAGATCTACTGCTGCTACTCGTCACCAGAGGGTGTGGTTTTGTTAAATAAATAGTACCACAACATTATATGTTAATTGTTAACGATGGAGGCTAGATTGTAAGAAATAATGGCAACATTACACACAATTCGACACGACCTGGATTCAAGTATTAGAGCAAATGCAGTGAGCGTGACTGAAAACATACAGAAGACATTAGATGAAAAATTTTATTTGTTACAAGAAAAATATGACAATTTAAAAGAACGTGTCGAAAATCAAGAGCATCGCTTATATTTTATAGAAAAACAAGCCAGACAACGAAACTTAGTATTTTTTGGCATCGAAGACAACGAAAAATCATATGAAGAACTTGAAACAAAAATTATCAATTTTACTAGACAATACTTTACTTTGGAACTAAGCTACAGAGATATAGAATCAACCAGGCGAATAGGGAAAAAGACTGACAAGACAAGGCCCATTGTCGTGACATTTACGACTCTTCACACAAAAATTCAAATTTTAAAACAGAAAAGAAAATTAGCAAACTCACATTACTACATAGAGGAAGACTACCCAGAACAAATCTTAAAAATTAGAAGAGAGTTACAAGCTCAAGCACAATTGGAGAGGGACAAGGGAAATAAAGTCGTAATCAAATACGATAAATTGGTTATACTGAAGCACAAGAACGGGACTAGAACACCGAACAATAAGAGGAACTTGTCACTTTCTCCACAAAGCCGCCTCTCTCCAAATGGCTCAGCAACGAAGGAACAAGCTAGCAAGAAAAATAAATACATCCCAATCGCCCCACATGCTGACCCTAAGGACAAACACAAACAAATAGCTGCGGGCTCCTCGGAGGGAGTAGTCAAGCCAGGCATATTAAACTTTTTTAATCCCGTAAACTCTGCCCCTCCACCACTACAAAAAGATTTGTTAAACGAATAGCAACTAGCAACCCCTTCTCAAGCACTGAAACAAGCACTAAAACAAAAACAAACCATACAACATCTCCCACGCCGGCTGGTCACCGAGGGAGATTATGACCACAACCCTCCAGACGAATACAACAAAAACAACTCTAACAAACTCTACATCGCTACATATAATATACGATCGCTATCAACATATGAAAAATTAACCGAACTATGGCACGCATTGAAAAATATCCACTTCGACGTTATTGGCATCTGCGAGGTTAGAAGAACTGGTTGTTCAATAGAAGAATATACAGACTTTATCCTCTGTACCGTCGGAACTACACCTGGGCAGTATGGCGTAGGCTTTATTGTAAACAAATCGCTTAAAAAATCTATAGAAAGCTTTATAGGGCTATCCGAACGAATAGCTCTCCTTACTATGAACATTGCCAACCTGAAAATCGATATAATACAAGTCTACGCTCCGACTACATCAGCAGACGACGAAGAAATAACAATATTCTACGATTCAATCAACGAGGCGCTGAAACTTACAGGAAAGAACGTGATACTTATGGGAGATTTCAATGCAAAAATTGGCCAACCGAAACCTGAAGAATACTTAATAACAGGGCACCATGGTTACGGAACAAGGAATGAAAGAGGAGAGAAATTGATTCAATTCGCGTATGAAAATAAGTTATCCATACTCAATACCTTTTTTAAGAAAAGAAATAACCGACGATGGACTTGGAGGTCACCCGATGGAGAGACTAGAAATGAAATCGACTACATCCTATCAAACCGGCCAAAATGGTTTCAAAACATTGAAGTTCTTAACACCACGTACCCATCGGACCACAGACCAGTACGAGGTACGATAAATCTTCAGCATAACAAAAAATGTAGAGTCGACTACAACAAATTACCTAAAAGTCTATTAAAAACGAAAAATGAAATTGATGCTTATATAGACTCTTTAGAGACTTTCAAGGCGGACCTTCTCGATTATGACGCCAACACGACAGTAGAAGACTACCACGCAAAGGTTGTAAGCGCAATTATACGAAGTCTCGAAAAAGCGCAGCAAGCAAGAAAAGGCCAACCGAAAAGCTCTCACATTACCAACTCAACTAAAAAACTAATAAGACGTAGACACGAGCTACATAATACAAAACCGAAATCATTAATAATGAAAAAAGAGTTGAGCGCGCTTTACAAACTAACAAGTAAATCCATTAAAAACGACCACAAAAACCACAGACTAGAAATCTTCAAAAAACATCTTACCTCGTCTGGAAGTTTAAAGAAAGCCTACAAAGAATTAAGAACGCACAAAACATGGATAGAAGGAATAAAGTCATCGGAAAAAAAAATAACACATAAAAGAAGCGATATTTTAACTACGGCCACCAACTTTTACAGAGCTTTGTATCAAGAAAAAAAGTCGCCAAGTAGCTGTCAAACGGAACAAAGCAGACTATTTAATACAGATAAGGTCAAGGTAATCGACGAAATCGAGGTTATACAGCACATTAAGAAACTTAAACTAGAAAAAAGCCCAGGTCCGGACAAAATAAATAATGAAGCACTAAAATACGCCGCAAACATCCTTGCGCATCCACTTGCGCACCTGTTCAACCTAATACTAGAAACTGAACTCACGCCTAAGCAGTGGTCACAATCAAATATTATTCTCTTGTATAAAAAGGGCGATCCCAAGGACATTACAAATTATCGTCCTATAAGTTTGCTACCATGTCTATATAAACTTTTCTCTTCAATACTAGAAAAAAGGATAAGTAAATCACTAGAAAAATACCAACCAGTTGAACAGGCAGGCTTCAGAAGTGGCTTCTCTACAATGGACCATGTGCACACGGTAGAGCTTCTAATTGAAAAATACCAGGAATTCCGGAGGCCGCTCTACATTGCCTTCATAGATTATCAAAAGGCTTTTGATACCCTGTCGCATTTATCGATATGGGATGCTTTAGAAGCACAACAAGTGGAGCTCCAGTACATTAATATCTTAAAGCATCTCTACAAAAATTGCACAAGTAAAGTACAATTGGAATCAACCGGCCCGCCCATACAAATCGAACGCGGCGTAAGACAGGGCGATCCCATATCACCTAAGATATTCATTGCTGTGCTAGAGTCGATAATTAGCAAGCTAAACTGGTCTAAACTTGGATTGTATATAAACGGTAGCTACCTCCAGCACCTAAGATTTGCTGACGACATCGTGCTTCTTTCAGAACGCTTTTCAGACTTAGAATACATGATACGCACTCTGCAAACTGCCAGTAGAGAGACAGGCCTCGAAATAAACTTTACCAAATCAAAAATAATGACAAATAATTTACAAATACCACTATGTATTGATGGTACCACTATGTGAAATGGAGTACGTAAAAAACTACATATACCTGGGTAAACAAATCTCATTTGACATGAAAAACAACGAACATGAAGTGGACAGGAGAATCAAAATCGCGTGGAATAAATTCTGGAGCCAGAAGGAAATACTAAAGAGTGAAATACCCATCAAATTTAAAAAGAAGATAATGGACTCATGCTTACTACCATCGCTTACATATATATGCTGCGCAAACCTGGAAATTTACAAATAAAATAAAAAACAAAATAACTACATGCCAAAGAAGCATGGAACGGAGTATAACAAATATAAAAAAAATACAGAAAATAAAGCATAGCACTATCAGATCTCAAACCAACGTAATTGACGCACTCAAGTACGCAAAAAAACAAAAATGGAGATGGGCAGGACATGTCGCTAGAATGAAAGATAACAGATGGACAAAAAAAGTAACGACATGGCCGGGGCCACTAGGAAAACGCAAGAGCGGCAAACCTTATACACGGTGGGCAGACGAACTAGTAAAAATCTTAGGCGCAAACTGGATGCAAAAAGCTCAAAACAGAACCGACTGGCTTACTCTGGAGGAGGCCTTCACCTGAGAAGGGGTTCTTGCTTCGACTGCTTTCTTAGTTTTAATTATGTAGACGATATATATATATAATGTAGCAAAAAATAATTTGACAAAAGAATTAATTATGACTGACAAAATATATATAATGTAATTAAATTAAATTAAGACTATATGACAATTGTTGACATGTACTAAAATGGCAAGAAATAAAAGGCTTTTTTATTTTATTTTATTTTATTATATGGAATAAATATTCATATATTCTATAGGACTTCTTATTCCACATATTCTTAGATTCTAAGTTAAATCAGCCTCACTCTATCCCGCCTTATATAATAAGAATTCAGGACATTTTAGTAATTATGTGAGACATGTGAGTAGCAACCCTACTTACCCGCTGCAGGCTTATGTCATTCATGCAGGGATGTGTTGACGAGAGCCAGATACCTCTCTTAATGTACTACTCGATACGCCAGTAACCTTCTAATACTTGTGTGTGGTTCAATTTGTGCACAGCAATATTAATCGTATGCTATGGGAATACGGATCAAATTATTAGACTAGAAATAGGTACAGCTTTTCTTAAAGTAATTAATAGTTAATCTAATCATAGAATCTAGCTACGAGTGTTTTATGGGGTTGATACATTTGTTGTTTGCTACCAAGTTGAAACAGTGACAACGCGAAAGTTTTATATCCCGGATAGGCCGGTACTAAAAACTTAAAGGCAAGTAAAAATGCTTTGCATACTAAAGTTAGCTGGAAGAGATCTCTTAAAGTTTAAAGGGATAGAAACAGCGTGAGCCGATTTCTTCAAACTTACGTAATCATCATCATCATCGGCCCTTTCGTCTCTAGCAGACGATTTATGGTGTAAAATTAGCAGAATACCGTTTTTGGTGGCTGAATAAACCGATGCGAGAGCAACATGACTTGCCGCAGCCCTGACAAGTGAAATTTCCAGCAGTTGGTGCTGAATTGGTTTCATGTCGTTTTTAGGGTTCCGTACCTCGAAGGAAAAAACGGAACCCTTATAGGATCACTTTGTTGTCCGTCCGTCCGTCTGTCAAGACCCTTTTTCTCAGCAACGCGTGGAGGTATCAAGCAAAAATTTATATAAAATACTCAGCTCTACTGTCCCTTGAAGCTGTGAAAAAATCAAACTTCTAAGCCAACGCAATCAAAAGATACAGCCGTTTATGCTGCAAATTTCCGCAAATTTTCGAAACTCGCAGGGGAATCAAAACCTACAGGGTACTTCCCGTGAACTCAGAATCTTGAAATTTGGTACGAAGCAACGTCTTATAGCACAGATAAAGGAAAAATTGCGAAAACCGTAAATTTTTTGTTACATCATATAATACAAAAAAAAAAATTTAAGATACTACAAGTTTGTACGAAACCCTCGGTGCGCGAGTCCGACGCCGCACTTGGCCGGTTTTTTTTCCTTAATACGTAGGTATTATTATTTCAAAACGATAAGGAAACATCACCAATATCACCATTTACTCGGCCAACATTTTTGGAATGATAGTTGCAATTTATTCTGTAAAGACCATATTCTATTTTAAAGATCAATGCGTGACAGTTGAAACAATACGAGTTCATCATTTGGATAGTTGATCCTTTGTCAACGAAATAACACGCAGAGTACAAGCATCTGTGGCTTCTAGCTCGATGCATTTTCTGTGTCAAATTCCTTATACCTATTAAGTTACTTAGTTTCAGATAGGCAAAACAATAGAACTGAACTGTGCGGCGCGGCGGGTCAAACGTGGTGATGTCACTGCGCATTATGCACTGCGCATGCCCGACTTACTACTCCATTGAATTCGACATTATTAGCATTTGTGTTGTTACTTAGTTGCGCATTTTCTTAGTTTGCCTCGATTTTAAAATAGAAATAGAATATGAGTTCAATGACTACCACAGCTAAAATTTATTAATTATTTAACGCTGTATAACATTCGAGTTTTGTACAAATATGACTAAGATTAACGGGCTATTGTAAATTTATTTACCTTGAGTTCCAAGTTCAGACATTCTGACACAGGTTTCATTGATAATTTACATTCCACGAAACGCATTTTGTTTGAAATTCCTGCATGTTTTTGTACTCGTTTGAATAAAAAAAATACAATTTATATCGGATTTTTTGCTTAAGTGATTTGTACTTTCTTACATAGTACCTATAGTCCTACGGGTTCCAAAAGGTCAGCCACGAGACCTGCCAATAAAACAAAAAGAAACCCATTGGTAGTACTACAGCCACGGGAATTTGAATTTATCAAATTTCCTACCGATTGGCAGAGATCAATTCATAAAGGTCAGCCCATTTCCAAGTTACATGAAGTATTAAAAAACCAATCGATTGACCTGAATATCAGCTCTGTAGCGGCTGCAGCACCCTTGAGCGCTCTCACCACCGTGACGTCAACGGAGACGTGACAAGAGGGCTCGTGCACCGTGTAGATACAGGATGAATTTATAAAATGGGTAAGGGCGGTTATCGGATTCCGTGCTACGTGTTTTCAAATTTCAAATTGGAATTTGCAGAGAAGCCGAAAAAATTAGATACTGAAAAAATAACTCATAACGTCAAGATGTGCTTTTACACATAACTTCCAACTATGCATACATATTACTCGTATTATGGTCAGACTACGCTCTCCCCACCAAATTTGCAAGTGTCAAAGCGTTTTGCATTAAGTGTCAAATTTATCTTTACCTATAAAAAAGCAGTTAATGATGGAAGTTCCACATACTTAGGTACTGTTAGAAAATAAAATTGGCTAAATCTAGATTTTTTTACTACTCATCCATAAAATCCACTCTCCACTACGTATAATAGAGTGGCAGTAAACGTAAAACGCGAAGGATGCTATTACCAAGGCAATAGAGATAAGCATAGGCACAGTTAAGTAAGAATGCTGACGTTTTAGATTGTAGCCAATTTTATTTTATGGCTCAATAGATACACTCTAGGGCATTGTAAACGGATCACCTTGTATGAAAATGACCCGTTCATAATGTCAATTGTCATACAACTTGAGTATAGATAGATTTATTAACCATTTATTAGTAAATGACTGCACCTATGCAATATGCCAAGTTTCTCAACCATAAAAAAACTTTTTCTATGCAACCAAAATCCCAAATAAAATGTTGACCTCACCATAGAAAACGTCGATATCTAATCGACAGAAATAAACGAAACACCCAAAAAGTTTAAATCGTGATTTCGGAGTTGGTCCCATAGTTCAGTATGGACTATATTAATATGGCTAAGGGTTGAAAAACATCCTGTATATTAGAGGGTTGATCGCTACGGTGTGTATTGTATACCACTACTAAAACTCGCCGCGACGTTAGTCACTCCGTTATGATGGCGCTTGCAACGGTGTCGAAATAAATTAATACGATAAATGATATAACGATAAAAACGATTATTTGTTGGAAGGGACATGGATATTATCTACATGTGTGCCAAATATTATCCAAATTGATTCAGTCGCTTTTGCATCATGGAGGAATAAACATCGATACACACAAGTATCCAAACGTCTAAACATAGACATGTGCAAACTTTTCGTATATAATTTTAGATAATCAACCCATATCATAAATGCTCTATTTTGCGTTCGAAAACCGTATATAATGACCACCATTATTGCAACCAGTAACGTAACATTAGTGTATTATCTGTGCCAGTGTTGTAATAATGTATGAAAATTCATTATCACATCGATATCGGTAACGTAATGAAAATGTAGCCCCCTCCCCGACCACCTGTACAATCCAGTTGGCCATGGCGGTGCAATAGCGGTCATTTTAATGGTTCCCGAACACGTCATTGACGATTTATACTTTGTGTGTACATAATAGTAGTTTATGTAACTGTTACGTAATAAGGCCTAATTACGTACAGTTGCATACACTGCTTTATCTACACACAAATTATAAATCCTAAATGAAGTGTTCGGAAACCATTAGAATGACCGCCATTGCACCGCCATGAGCAACTCGATGGTGCCGGCGGCGGTCGGGCGGGCGCTTGCCGGCGGTCGGAGAGGATGGCAGGTTTTCATTACGTTACCGTAGGTATTGAATTTTTATACGTTTTTACCGCACACTGTCACAGATGGTACGTTACGGGTTGCAATAATGGTGGTAATTACATACGGGTTCCGAACGCGGAATAGAGCATTTATGATATTGGTGTAGATAAAGCAGTGTAGTCCTACATAATACAGTACAGTTACATGTAACTGTACTGTATTATGTAGGACTCACAGTATACTCGTACACTACTATTATAAGATTTAATAGTAAGCTAAGATATAAATTAAATGCTCGTTATACTTAATTCACATTTATATACGTTGTTTCAGCCTGATATTTCATTCAACTGACTGACTCTGTTTGCCAAATCATGTGCACGCAGTTAGAAATGACGTAACAATAACAATGGTAGAAGATCGGAAATGAAATCAGTTTCACGTAAATGTGGCTATTTATGTTTATGCGGTGAATGTCATGTCATGCTTTTATTTCGAAGAGCTCGAAAATATGAATTTCGTATAAGATAAATAATTTGTTAAACTTTGCCTATTTATTAGGTTAGTTCCTCTTGGGTATAGATAATAATTAATAACCCTTCGTTAGTTAAATTTACACATTAAAATCGTGTTACAAGGTGATTACTAAAATCTTTTGTAAGTCACTTGTAATATTCTTTTAATAAAACAGAACTACATATAACTGCTTACTAAAAAGCCTAATACTTTTCATTTTATCCCTTCAACCACAATCCGTCCATTAGTTGTCAAAACATGGCAAAATAAAAGGTTCTCGCACCCAAATCTCGGCCCGTAGCATTCCATTCGCAGTCAAACAAAAAAACCATGCAACTGCGAACTCCGTAAAGCCAAAGTTTCTAGGTGATTTTACGGTATGATATTACTGGTTTAGTCAGACCCTTCCCTAGTGCTCGGTGGCTAATCGGAATCCCACGGGCGGGCCAGACTGACAAATTATTCCAGATTCTTTTCCCGCCCGTAGGATTACAGAAACTAATAACTTTACATTTTTAACATTCTCAATTAAACCTCACTTGTCTGGCTTGAGACCGGTTTGAGTAGACACAAGACACTACTTAAACTAGAAGAAGTTTTAGCTTTTAGCAGCATCTTCACATATTTAGGTAGTTTTAGTTTTAAAAATTGGCTCGGTAATTGAGAATTTTCTGTAGCTCTTTTATGTATTAGAAAGTTCAGAAATTAGTCAAATTAGGCAATCAATTTAATATTGGTAACAAGAAGATATACCTAGTAAGTCTACATTGAAACAATGTTTTGAAGTGATAACTTTTATCCAGCATTTATATGATTTATAAGAATAGCATTAAAACTTATAATATTTCATTTCTAACAAATCAACTAACCGACAAGGCTAATAGATATTAAAATAAGCACAGGTACAAATAGATACCTACAGATCTGAACTCATTAGGTATTTTATCTTCAAAAAACAGATTAAAAAAAACGTAAATATTTTTGGCATGTTTACCTACACTAAACGCGGGGACGTGCCCGATTCGTAACGATTAATCATCAGAAGTCTGTAAGAGACAGATGCCTGATTAAAGGTCGGTCTGATTAATTTCCTTAGGTGACTGCAACTTGCAACTTGTCCGGAGAGCCGATAATCTTGTTAAATCTGCACTTAGCAATTGGAAGATTAATTCTGTAAGGCGATACATGGGTCTGATTCTTGACTGTGTATTTTAAATACCGAAAAAATATCGTATCGTCGTTGTTTTCAACCGACTTCAAGATTTCGAAGGAGGTGAGTACACTTCATAGTTGGTCCCATTGTAACCAGGTCAGGATCTGATGATAGGATCCTGGAGAAATCGAGGGAGCTCTTCAACTATTATAGGCACACCTACAGTGATTTTAGTGTTAATTACACTAGCAAATGCCCGAGCTTTTGGAAAGGTGGAGGCTAAGTGAAGTCGGTTCTTTTTTGCTGAAAATTATTTCTTTTATATAAATGTATGGGAAGCTTTTAACTGATATTTACTTAATGTTAAATCCCAACCATCGACTTCGTCTACGCAGGCCATTCAAACTTTCAATCCCGTTTTTACCCATTCAGAGGTAGCTACTCGCAGGGCCGTAGCTTCGGGAGGGCATTATGGGGCCATGTACTACCTTAAAATACTTATTCCCTACCTTAAAAACTACCATCGACTATTAAAATTAAGTAAATGCCCAACCTTAAAATTGGCCATGCCCTACTCTTAATTAGCACTGCAACTCTGGCTAGTGTGCCTACGGCCCTGCCTAATAAGTATAAGTAATTTTACAAAAATCCTTTCTAAGCTTCAAAATATTTGAAGTATATGTTCCAAATGTCAAGGATTTGAATTTGGCTGTGCGTTGTCTATCTGCCCCTATAAAAAACACCTGTTTAATTTATTTATTAGGTTCCCTTGATTATATTCCTAATTGCGCCTTGTAGACCCTCTTTATGTGTGTGTTTTTGTAATCAAAATGACATCGATAACTAATTATTTATATAAATACACACATGACACCCTCGATTTTAAAAACATGTTATCCTAATTATATTGGCACTTTATTATAAGGTATTGTATTTTAGTTTCTGAATGCGATCTTTTGTCGAGATACAATCTACCGTACACCATGTTAGGTGACAGCGAATATCTTGTAAATTCGCTTGAATATTTTAGTTATCGGCGTCTAAATTACACGATGATGGGCTCAATCACTCATGTTTAAATGCAGTTTTGATGGACTTTATGTGATGCTGATAGAGTCTTTGTTGTTGATTAGGGTGACGATATTAAATTTGTATGGGTTATTATTACTCTGTACCTCAATTAGTTGCGTGAGAGGTCTTTGACACGATGAGGTGTGTTTACGTTCAATAAATTTGTATAAAAATAATGTTTACCGACCCTTTTCTTTTAATTAACAAATTGTAAGTAAAACAGTCGGCAATGCGCAAGTAACGCAAATAAAATGGAATTGTAGGAGTCCATAGGGTACAATGATAATTTATCACTTTTTTTATCTCCATGTTTTAGTTTTCTTATGTTAGGTTAGGTTATTTTATGATATTTTTACAAAAGTAAAATATTAAAATACATGTAAACCACACAAAAACATTAAAAGCATTATAGAAAAACCCAATCTATGATGCCGCCATTTTTATTAATATTATTAATCAATAATCAAACAACAAAGATTTTAGACAGAAGCTCCGCAAAACTGTTTGACGGCTTTTGTCTGCACGAAAAATTAAAATCATTATACTGAAACTGATTTCTAAGAAAACTTCAACATACATATTACATTAATACATACTTTGTTTAATTTATGGCAGTGAATCAAACAATTATTTCTTTAATTTTCTTGGTGATTTTGTTCAAGTCTTCAGGTAAACTATTTTATTCAATGTGTATGGTAGTCGTTTTTTTAAAGCTAGGTATGTCACCATAATAGTTTTGAATCGTAGTGCCGTATTCTAATTTTACAATACATAAACAATACAGTAAAAACAATCTATCTCAAACATAACTTCAACACACAACACATAATCAACCAATATTGAAGCCGTATTGGAGTTGTATAGGAATCATTTTCAAGCAAATTCTGATATTTCTGATTTAGACATTTAGGCGCTAGCTGTATTGCGTAGTTAATGCATTTGAGTTGTATTTAACTTGAATCGTGTCTAAACGAGTTTTAAAGTTAGAATACGGCCCCTAAGGCACTTCAAAACCCGAGGACACCGCATCTTGTACCGTACTAGTGTGTAGCTATACGAGTATACATACATATACAGGTCACGCTCCTGCTTGCCATGGTTGTTAATGGCTTATAGGTACTTATGTTTTAATGAGATAGGAAGAATATTACAAATTTTTTATAGTTTTCGGTAGTCATTTTGTAGGTTTTTGTTTGGGAACTAAAAATTTTAAAAACCTAATCTGTAGTAGTGCGTCTAATTTATCGATAGGTATTATAATGTTTCAAATGTAAGACCATATCCTAGTATGGAGCCTATTACCAACGCAAAGTACAAACCATTTCTTACTTATAGGAACTTTATAACTCAGACCTAATAACACCTAATAACATTCTTAATTTATTTATTACAAATATGTTCTAATTTATTTATTAAAATGAGACCCAAAAAAAACTAGAATCTATCTTAACTCCTAGATACGTTACAGTCTACTTTGCGTATAACTTACACTGGCAGTTGACTAAGCGGAGACAGTATGCTTGTTTGCCTCCCGTGGATTTTAAATATACATATACTTAATTGAAATTTACGTGTTTCGAGGCAAACATATAAAATGCAATGCAAGGAATCTTAGGATCTCCCACGTAATTTAGCGGGGCACCCGTCCGGCGGTGAGGGGAAGGTCGGGAGGAGGGGGGGAGCTCAGACGGGAAGAGTGCACTAGTGCATCATCCCAAGGTCACCCGCCACCCTCCATCACCCTGTACCACGGTGTCAGGAGGAAAATCAGGCGTATATAACTAAAAAAAATACAATACAATCTCTCTTTAGCCGACAACACAGTGAATCCTCTTTTCTAAAGAGTCGTCAACCCGCATGTGACACCTCTGAAGCTGCAGGCGGGCCGTATGATTGTTGACCAACGTCGTAGTATAAAAAGATGAAAATAAAAGGAAACTCGGGATCCCCAATGCATTTAAACGCGTCACGCGTCCGGTGGTGCGGGGTGAGGGGTGAGGGGTGAGGGGGGGGGGGGGCGAAGGCAGGCGAGGAGTTAGGCAAGTGCAATAGTGCATCATCCCAAGGTCAGCCTGTACCACGGCATCGGGAGGAAAATCGAGCGGTTGACTAAAACATTTTTGCAACCTTTGCTCTCATAACTACTGTGAAAGGTTATTAAGTTGGTAGAGTAACTAACTTCACATGGGTCTGTCGGGAGCAAAGAGAATGTATAAATAGAGAAAGACAGTCTGAGAATTTTTTGTTCCCCAAGTTTGATTTTTACTAGATGGCGCTGTACGGCCCTATACATTATACGGTAACTCTGGAGCGCCATCTGAACCAGAGCAAACCAGAGATACCGCATAATGCATGGCGCCGTACAGCGCCATCTTGAAATGCTATCAAACTTGGAGCCCCAAACATTTCTTAGACTGTGACGCTCCATTTATACAATCTGAACAATCTCCTTGGTCGGGATTAAGTGCAAGTAGATCATATTGATCAACTTTTACTATGGTCAACTCCGAATTCCTAAAAAAATATTTGTCCATTCCATACATTTCGATCGATCAGATATCGATGGGACAGTGGGATTTAGTATTTTTTGGTCGCAAATTTGAGGTAAACCCTGCCTACAAGCATGTAATGTGTAAGCGTCAATGTCTGGGCAGGAGGCGAATGGGCGGCCAGCGCGCGATAAACACGTCGTTCGCCCGGGCTGAAGTATTTAGCTCTTCCGGGGATATTTTTTTTATATGGAACTAGTAGCAAACGAGACGAGCAGACAAGCCACCTCAGGGACGCAGACAACGTCGCCCAGGAACATAAGCAACATCAACATCAAGGGGGACCTTCCGTTCCGCTCCGATCATTCCGTTTACTGGACAATACTGTACAGAATACAACGAAACTACAAGCAACAAGGTTTCTAAATGCTGTTCGAAACAATAAGCATCATTTTACACTGTTTTATTGTCTGTCTGAAGTGACTTTGCATATTCATAAATATATCATGATTTCCTTAAACGCTCGTGAATTAATAAAAACGCAACTTACAAAAATGTTAAAATATTAGAATTAAGCATAACACAACAATGTTGCAGTACAATACAATACAACACAAATACTCTTTATTGCACACCTCAATAAAATAGAACAGTACAGTACACAGATTAAAAGTACCGGCAGTCAACAGGCGGTCTTATCGCTAGAGAGCGATCTCTTCCAGACAATCTTGGGGTAGCGGAAATTTAGTCGAAAATAATCGTATGAGTAGGTGCAAGGCAAAAGAAAAAGTGAAAATCCAGTAAACAATAACAATTCCAGCAGTATTATTTTTCCTCGACTTTTTATTTACTTACAAGCATGTAACATATTTGTAAGCGTCAATGTCTGGGTAGGGGGCGAATGCGCGACCAGCGCGCGATAAACACGTCGCTCGCCCGGGCTGACGTAGCTCTCCCGGAGAGGACAATACTGTACAGAATGCAAGGAAACTACCTATATATGGCAACATTTATAAATGCTGCCCGAAATAAATTTGTAGTAGGTTTCAGTTTTTTATAATATTAGATAACATATTTTATACAGGGCTTAACAAACGTCAGTATATTTCAAACGACTTCAAGATTTAATTTATGTTCACCGATTATTCGAAGACGGCTGGACCGATTGGGAAAATTCTGTTTTTGTTTTCGTTTTTCGTTTTGTTTCGTTTCGTTTTTCACAGTTTGTCCAATTGTCACCAGGTCAGGATCTGATGATCCTGGAGACATCGAGGAAACTCTTCAAATAGGCATACCTATAGCGATTTAAGTATATTTTTACGCTAGCTCGGGCATTTGCTTTTGGAAATGTGGAGTCAAGTGATGTGGGTTCTTTTTTGTTTAAATTTATTATTTTTTACTAGATAGTATTTTAGTAAGCAGGTAGCCTCTTGATAGTCTTGATGATAGGTTTAATTTGCGAAAAGCTATCTAGATATGACGCTATATGTTAAAATACTATACTTTGCTTTATCACCTCAAGACTTTGCTTTGTCACCTGTGTTCTCCAGTATCAAACGTTTTAGGCCTTTTCTTAACCAGGAACCAGATTAATGTGTACCTATTCACACAAAATAAATGTGTTATGGCTATTCTTTATTGCATTCAAACTCCCATGCTAAACGAACGTTTTAACGTGTCTAAGCTGTCTTGGATAATTTATGTTTTCGTCTCAGTTGTGGGAGTAACAGTAATATTTTTATCTGTACTTTCTTTACTTTCTTATTAATTGCTGGGTTCTGCGCTATTTCACGCCAGCTTCCACCGGCGTCAAGCTCCTGAAGATCCGCTCCTACTCTGTCTGCCCAGCGATATTTAGGACGACCGACAGGACGCCGACAAATCGGTCGACCAAAATATGCTCTTTTTACAGAGCGATCTTCTCCCATCCTCTCGTGCTCTTGTGTCGGAGGCCAGGACTCATTTTGGGTCGTTGCGCCAAATAAGTAAGAACTTATTAATTGTTTATTAGCACGCCTACGCTCGTTAAGCAAGCGTAGGTATGTATCTATAATGTGTGTAAAATTTTCCAAAGTCAGGTTTACGGCACGCATTGTGATTCAAGTCACGTCTTGGGAATAATATCTATCGATTGATGAATATTCTAATGACGTATCTACTACGGTGACTTTGCTGAAATCTTTCCACGGTACATAAAATAATAAAATAAATAATAAATATTATGGGACAATCTTACACAAATCAACCTAGTCCCACAGTAAGCTCAATAAGGCTTGTGTTGTGGGTACTAGGCAACGATATGTATAATAGATATATACATATAAATACTTAAATATCGAGGTGTGTACAAAAAGTGCGCGCCGGCGTCACAACTTGATCCTTCCACCTCATAAAATAGAAATGCACAGGGACGGCCAATACTATAGGTGTATACAAATTTATAATGAGCTCCCAATAGATATAAGAAATGAGACCAAATTCAATATCTACAAGAATAGGCTCAAGAAATTTTTAATCACGAAAGCCTTACTACTCGGTTGAAGAGTTCATGACAGATTAAAATATTGATTTGACGAAATTATACCTAGGTACCTTACCTCTACCACGAGTCATGCAAATAAGCCCAATTCGAGATTCGTTCACGAATTCGTAAATTATTTGTATGGAGAATTTGTGCAGAGCCTCTAGCGGTCACTTATAGAACTAAAAATTACTGCCATACCATAAGTTAAATTATCGTTTATGCAATTCGCTCACGAAAGTTCGATTGCTTGTTTCGTTTGTGTAGATTTCAATACTTTACAAAGTGACGTGACGTGACAAACGTCACATCCTTCACACCAACCGAAACCAGTAAGCGCCATTTTATATCTATGACCGAAACAGATTGTAGGTAAACCAAAAAGGTTTTACTTCCTAAGTACATTTTATCTGAAGGTTTAGAACTGTAGACAATTATATGAGCAGTGAACAATAATAAGCATAGAAATCGTACTAGCTCTGAAAAATTACCCTACTTTTTGTGGGTATTTAATACGCTTGCTAGGCCGTTAACTAGGAATAATTTCCGTTTGTCATCGTGTCCCAAGCGGTAAATTTTAAGTCGTTAAGGGCGGTCAATAATCAAGCTTCGTGATGGTCAGCTGCCGTTCCTTGAGTAGGTTGAGGAACGGCAGCCATTTTCTCACATAAAATACATATAAAATAAAATGACCATCGCGTCCCAGTTGAAACAGGTGATAGTTTATATGCTATTACAAATAAAATCAAAATCATCAGCTGTCTGTATACCACTGAAAAGACCGTAAACTAGTCACATGAATATATGGTATTTAGGGTATCAGCAGACGGTCTTTCTACCTCAATACAGCCGGCTGACGATTTTCCTGATAATAAGAGCATCAAATACTGACAGCTGACCTACGCGAGTCATCATTATACTTCGTCCTTAACCACTTCAAAAATTATCATCGCCTGGGACGCCTTGCGATTGGTCATGCATGAAATTTGTTCATGGCTTACGGTTCATGCCATCGGAGCCGGGAAATACAAGCTATGACAGTAAGCCTTTCATCATCATCATCTCAGCCATAAGACGTCCACTGCTGAACATATGCCTCGGTGTGGTAAGCCTTTACCTTCTTTAAACGCGCGTGACTTTGAACGCATAAAATGTTATCAACCGACTTCAAGAGTTCGAAGGAGGAGGTTCTCAATTCGTCAGGATCTTCATTTTCATTATTATTTCATAATGTTCACCGATTACAACTTTTTTTTAAACAGGGAAATTACGTATTTCGTCATACATATTCAAAGCTAGGAAAAGGGGTGAAAACTGTCAGTACTTCATCCATCCATCCATATACTTATTTCGTCGTAGGATATAGGATTACCTAAGAAAACCAAATTGATGAAATTTCAAATGTACAAATAACACTACTAGTTTAAAACGTCCTAGAACTACGTCCATATGTAATAGGTGATTCTTAATTTATTTGGTTATTTTGTCAACATGACAGTTCGACTTTTAGTGATCATAGTGGATCATAGGTTTATTTCTTATTATTTAGGTCTATTGTATAATCACAAAAGGATAAGTACCCTTTCAGGATGTTGTTGATTCTCTAAAGTATTAGGCAGTGCGCTACTGTTACACATCCCACCTGCGTCGACGCCGACGCGTTGGCCAAGTCCTTTAATTTATTTACCAGCGAACAAGCCGGAACGGCACCCGACATCCGAAATCACTACAAGACTATTAAATATAGTTGTCGTTCGTCTAACTATTGTTGGTGTCGAGGCAATCGATCCGTGGAGCAAGGGGCACGGAGCCTCACGACCTAACAAACGCACAAGGGAAGCTAAAGATGCTCCAGCAAGCCGCCGGTTTTCATACATAACACAACGCAGGATTGCGGCTTTGCCGCTTCTTACATAATGATGGTTTTATTTCTATTTATAAGTTACACGTACGAGTAATTGTTAGTAGTACTTATAAGTTTCTAGTTTGTGACAATGTTACTTTAAAAGGCTATTTCGCAATAAATAAATTGTACAACTTGCATAAGAAAACGAATGTACCAATTTCCCGCTAGATGGCGCTGTTCCCGCAGTGCAGATTTGTAGATCGCGGTGTTAAGATTTTTCTGTGAATCTATATAGTGTTTAGCCAATTAATGTTAAGCAGGAAAAATAAATATAAAACCAGTTGTCCAATCCAAACATCCTTGTTTGATTGAAACATGGTCCTTCGAACCGGATTCCGGCAGGATAATAAGTGGTGAACAATTTTTTGCAAAAACCAAAATAAACAATTCGTCAGACTTGGACGAATTGTTTCACGCACCTATGGGCAGTGGATTGCTTTTCGGGGCGATTTCAGCGACAAGTACGTGTTGAGCGTACTACCGCTACCAAGAGCGGCCGGCAGAGGGCGCTTTGGAAGGAGACTCACAACAGCGAGCGAGCAATCTACATCCGTGACGTCACGGAAGGTGAAGGTGCAAGTGGATGGTACAGTACAACCAGGTGACAAAATCAATGGACAAATTGTGAGTACTTTTACAATTTTAAATAAATTACAACCTTAAATTCAGTGAAGCAAGATATATAGTGGCTAAATAAAGTTAATACGTAGGAGTGGTGTGCAAATTTGAACTCTGTGTCTTTGCATTGAAAAACTTTAAATCTTCTTCAAGGCGAATCAAGAATCGAGTTAATTTGAACTTTACATACATTAACTAATTTACTTAGAATAATTTAGTTTAAGAAAAGTAGTTCAGACGGGGAACCTATGCCCGATTTTTCTGCGAAAATTACATCTTAAAAACACTTGTAAAATTTTAGATTTTTATTCTATAGACTTAGCAAATTTCGAGCTTCTTACACACTTGTAAAATTTTAAATCTTATCTGTATGAACTTAGAAAAATTAAAGGTTCTAGCACCGGTATTAATTGGTCTAAGTTATATTAATTATACTCAAACTACGCTTATTATGCGTTAGGTTTTGTCTTTTAGTTGGAAGCACATTTAGTTAACAAAATGGAAAGCTTGATTGCTGGTCAAGAGGATATAAATAGGCGTATAAAAAAGGCACGAGCGAATCATAAGTCTCCGAAAGACCGCATAACGGAAAAGTATATCGAAGTCAGGATAGAAACTTTAGATGAATTGTGGACTGAGTTTTATTGGGTCACAAAAGACTAATGGAAAATCATCACAAAGAAATAACGTCCTCAACATATGTCCAAACTGATATGTATGATACGACCCAGGAGTTATATGTGGAGTTTAAGACTGAATTAAAATCAGTGGCTCAAACTCTAGTGAACAGTCAAAAACAATACATACCAGATCCAAGTACCTCATTGGTCGTAACAAAAGCCAATTCGGTTAAATTACCAAAGATTATTATTCCAACCTTTCCGGGCCAATACACTGAATGGACTACTTTTCGTGATTTGTTCGAGTCCCTTATTCACAACAATGAGTCCTTAGATAATGTGCAAAAAATGCACTATTTAAAAGGATATTTGTCTGGAGAAGCAGAACAATTACTCCGTCAAATACCGATATCTAATTCCAATTATAATAAATGTTGGGAATGTTTAAAACAAAGATACAACAATAAAAGATTTATTTGTCAAACAATTTTAAAACGCTTTTTGTCTCAAAAAAACGCAACTTGCGAGTCAGCAAATTTCTTAAAAGAATTAATTGACACTAGTTCAGATTGTTTACATGCACTCGAAAATATAGGAATAGACGTCAGTTCTTGGGACGTTATAGTTATCCATTTGCTCACTCTCAAGTTGGACCCAGAAACAAGAAAGCAGTGGGAATTGACTGCTTCGTCACAAACGACAGAAGATGCTTTACCAACATTTGAACAATTCAAAGATTTCATTACAAACCGGTTTAGAGCTTTAGAGTTTATAGAAACTAAGAAAATTGTAAATCATAACTACAATGCTGCTACACAGAAAGCACGTACTTTTCATGTGACTCAAGGCAGTCAATGCCCGTTTTGCTCGGAACCTCATAAAATAATGTTCTGTAAACAATTCGTAAAACAAGACGTAGACTCACGACGTGAGTTTGTCCAAACCAAGGGTTTATGTTTCAATTGTTTAGGCGGTTTCCATTCAGCTAAAATGTGCCAAAATCCCACCCCATGCAAGGTTTGTAAACGTCGCCACCACTCACTGCTTCATCCGAAGAGTGGTGTTCTAACCGGTGGTTCTTCAGACAAAGTAGTTGAAAGTACATCCAATGTTGGTACGGTAGGGGAGGAGACCGAAGGGACTGAAGAATCGTCTGACGCGGAGCCAACCAATCTTATGTCCTATGTTTCATCAGCATCAGATGGCGAGGTGCTGTTGGCCACTGCAGTTGTTGGCGCGCAATCAAAGAACAGCGACTATTATCCTGTACGAGCAATGATAGACCCATGTTCACAGATTTCCCTTGTCACGGAGGCAGTGGTGCAATCCCTAGGCTTGAAACGCATACCAATACACAGTAATGTTTTTGGTATAGGAGGTAAAAAAAATGCAACACCAAGGTCAGCAGTAATACTAAACTTGCAATCATTGATAAATCCGGAGGTAAAACTTTCAGTAAAAGCATATGTACTGAGCACAATCACAACTGTCATGCCAGCCAAGAAATTAGTGGATTTGGGTTCAATAGATATTACAGGATTACAAATGGCAGACCCAGATTATCATACTCCTAACAAAATTGACGTTTTGTTAAGTGCTGTCGAGTATAGCAAGATAATTTCAGGGGAACTTAGAAAAAATCAAGATGAAACTCTTGTGGTCCAAGCTACTTCGTTGGGTTGGATTGTTCTTGGAGCAGCGGGGTCTGGCACGGATCTCCGTAATGTATCAGTGTTCCATACTTCGGTTGTGCAAGATGATCTGCTCAAGAAATTCTGGGAATTGGAGTCTGATGTTTCTATGATCAAAAGTCAAGACTTGTGGACAGAAGAAGAGAAAAGGTGTAAAAAAATATTTGCAACTTCTACCACTAGAGATGATACAGGACGATACGTAGTAAAGCTTCCGTTTCATCATGACGATCCTAACTGCAAATATGGTCAAATATGGTCAAATATGGTCAATCAAACTGGAGGTGTCACTGTTACCCTAGCATCGGCAAAAACGAAGGTGGCTCCAATTAAACAAGTGTCCATACCAAGACTGGAACTTTGTGGTGCTGTTCTTCTAACTAGGCTGTTAATGGACATTTCTGAGAATCTTAATGTTGACAAAAGCAACATTCATGCATGGACGGATTCTACCGTCGTTTTAGCCTGGCTCAACAGCCATCCCAACAGGTGGAAAACCTTCGTCGCGAACAGAGTTTCAGAAATCTTAACCACGTTAGATGCCAACCAATGGTCACATGTTCCATCCAAACTTAACCCCGCAGACTATGCCTCACGAGGCTTACGTCCATCGGAACTTGCAACTGCATTCATGTGGTTCAATGGACCAGACTATCTCCAAAAGGAACCAATAAAATATGACAGACCTAAAAACATCGTCACGGATCTCGAAGCTGTAATGGTCCTGCATGCTACAATATATTGTACGATTTGGGATAGGTTTTCGTCGTTAACTAAATTGGTCAGAGTTGTTGCTTATTGCCGACGTTTCTTAAATTTAAGAAAACCTGTTACAGAAAGATATAATACAAAATATTTGTCGAGCAAAGAGCTAAAGGAAGCCTTAGATGTCTGCATTCGGCAGTCTCAAAAAGAATATTTTGAAGAGGAAATCAAGATTTAAAAAAATAAACAAACACTTATGCCACGAGGTTCAACTTTAAAGTCCTTAAATCCATTTTTGGACGATAGAGAGATTATGAGAGTTGGCGGACGACTAGCAAACACTTCCTACTTAAGCAACGATAGGAAGCATCCTATAGTGCTACCCAAGAACTCCACATTATCTCGCCTTATTGTAGCGAACGCTCACATAAAGACTTTACATGGTGCTCCTCAAACAATGCAAAACTATATTAACTCACGGTATTGGATTTTAGGATCCAAAGATTTGGTGAATGCGTGCTTTCGAAAGTGCGTGACTTGTATCAGACATTCTACAACAAGCCGATCTCAATCACAATTAATGGGACAATTACCGGCCGCCAGAGTTACACCTGCACGTCCATTTAAGTTTTGTGGTGTAGACTATGCCGGCCCGATCCACTTGAGAACGTCAGGCGGCCGTGGTCACAAGGCATTTAAAGGCTATATATGCCTATTCGTTTGTCTGTCTACTAGAGCAATTCATATTGAAGTAGTCAGTAGCCTTACAACCGAAGGATTCTTACAAGCCTTCAAACGAATGGTAGCTAGACGCGGACCCTGTCAAGAAATCTGGAGCGACAATGGAAGAAATTTTCAAGGAGCGTCTAGAGAGCTTAAATTGTTGCTTCAAGCGGAAAATCAGAATATGTCTTCAGAAATTGCTGAAGCTTTAGCAACCGAAGGCACTACATGGCATTTTATTCCGCCACATGCTCCCAACTTTGGTGGTTTATGGGAGGCAGGTATTAAATCTGCCAAATATCACCTAAAAAGGGTTATAGGCGAGTCCACGTTGACGTACGAAGAAATGGCTACGGTGCTGATTCAGGTCGAAGCTTGTTTAAATTCTAGACCACTTACTCGTATCGATAATGATCCCGATAACATAAATGTATTAACACCTGGACACTTCTTGGTGGGAGAACCACTGATTACAGTACCAGATTACAACTACTCGAACACTACTGTTTGTGCAGCAATTTGCGCAGGTGGCAGTTTACACAACGCATGGTACAGGATTATTGGCTAAAATGGTCAAACGAATACCTCACGAGATTTTTACACCGTTATAAATGGTCCCAACAAACTCCAGAACCAAACATTGGAGACATTGTCCTAATAAAGGAAGATGACATGCCTCCAAGCCGCTGGTTACTCGGTAAAGTTGTTAACAAACACCCTGGTGCGGATAATATAACTCGTGTTGTTACCATACGTTCAAAAGGGTCACTCATCAAACGACCAACTTCTAAAATTTGTGTTCTTCCGGTAAACGATTAGTGTTTATTTTAAAACTTTTGTCATTTATATTAGTTTCAGGCTGCCTTAAGTGGAGACGAAAAATGTATTAGTGTTAAGACTATTAGATTACATCTTTTGTACTATTATATTCATTTTAATTTAGTATTATTTATAATTTAAGTTCTGTAGGAGAAATTATAAAAAAAAAAAAAAAATGTTATTACGTAAGTCAACTAAAGCAGAATATCAAAGGTAATAGAATAGCGTCATAAGTTACATACTGTTTATTTCTTATATACTGTAAACCCCCTAAGGAAAGTTTTAGAGTCTCCATTTATTTTCAAAACCCTGTCAGGGTGGGCGGTACCTTCCTATAATTAAGGAACGTGAGACATTCCTTAGTGGGCGGCATGTACAACTTGCATAAGAAAACGAATGTACCAATTTCCCGCTGGATGGCGCTGTTCCCGCAGTGCAGATTTGTAGATCGCGGTGTTAAGATTTTTCTGTGAATCTATATAGTGTTTAGCCAATTATTGTTAAGCAGGAAAAATAAATATAAAACCTGTTGTCCAAACATCCTTGTTTGATTTAAACATAAATCTTTAATATAATTATGTACATTATAATTTCAAAGTGCCCTGTATAAATCTGGATGTCTTTTAAGTAAGCACTATTTTATAGTACTTGGATGCAATAATTCGAAGATCCCGGCCTGTAACGCAGTTGTTACTTCTTGAATATAAAATAATACACCTTCCTGGGATAAATAGTTTGCCTTGCTGGTGATAAGTTAGCTGCTACAGCAATCAATCAGAAATGAATGATGCACAAGAACCTGTAAAAGAAGTTTCAATATTATTTGATATTTTTCACAGTTTCATTGTAATTATTATGATTGAAAATGAAAGTGTTTATAACTACGAGTATCATATCAAATTTCAACTACTTACCATTCATTTTAGGTTAGAGTTGGTATTTTTGTCTAATTGTAAAATTTGTGCTTGTAACTGTATGAGGTGTGCAATAAAGAGTATTTATTATTATTATTATTATTATTTTGTGTCGATTTAAAATCAGATTAATTGACTATTATATACATAAATCTCACAAATATTCAGCAGTTCTTGGGTCTAGATTTCTTTTTTAAAAGTATTCTTATTGAAGTGTTGATGTGGATATTTCTATTTCTCATATCGGCTTGAAATTTACCGTTTCGTTGTCCAGTTCCAGTTATGCAGTCTTATTAACAAATAATGCTTTGCTTTTGCTTTGCTTTGGCTTTGTCGATATTATTTCGTCAACTAATAATATATAAATATAACACAATAAATACGAATGGTTTTCACTTTCACCATGTTTTGACATCTCACCTTATAATTTGATAGTGAAAGAGTTTTCTACAGTCGATACGGTATTTTTCGGTGACGTAAGTCAAATTAGTGTCTTATGGTAACGTTTTAATAAAACCTATCGATAACAAACTGTACTGACCTTCAGTGCGTTAACATGACAGATCACATTCGACGTGCCACATACATCCGTCTCGTTCTACCTATGAGACGGATGTATGCAGCGCACTAAACGTAATCCGACATGAAATGTCAGCATAGATCGTTTGTATGTGTTGCTGTCGAAACTGAAGGAAAACGATTCGAAGCCCGATTATTCGTTAACGCCTATAGAAAAATATTCAGAATTTTCTACATGACTCGTGGTAGAGGTACTGAACGCTCATTAGTATAAATGTTGACGTCTATCTCGAATTATGTTGTAATGCATTTTCCTTACACTTTATAAAATTATTTATTGCTTGCATCTTTTTACGTGACATTACATAAAATTAGAAATAAGTATGACATGTTTTCTCATCTTCTCATATAAATAAGTAAATTGTAATATTGCGGAAATTATATTTTATTGTTGTATTAATTAATTTGTAATGAATTCCTAGTTTTACTCGAATGCTATTTTTTTATGTTTGACTTACATTGTATTTTTTAGTTTTAGAATATCAACTATGTTGCTATGCCCTGACAGGGTAACCATGCATGCACCTAAATCATGTTAACACCTTAATGTAACCATGGTTCGCAATGAATAAATGAAATGAAATACATAGTAAACACCCATAACTCCGGAACAAATATCAGTGATAAACACACAAATAAATGCCCTGACCAGGATTCGAACCCGGGACCTCCTGCTTCGTAGGCAGGGTCACTACCGACTAGGCTAGGAGGCCGTTAAAACACACAAACACACAAACATTCAAACTTCCAATCCAAAGGTAAGTGACTTAAAAAGTTATTAAAACTATACACCTAACATCTGGCCTCTGGACTTAATGCCGAGTTTTAGTTATGCTCATGAAAATTGTAATGACAGTTATACAGGGTGAAATCTGGGTCATGATAACTCTGTAACTGATCACAGTGACCTGATCACTATTATCATAGTAGTATTTGATCAAAACAGAATGAATTTTATTTATTTATTTTTAAAGTAAAATTAATCTTAAACCAAGTAAATACCCGGCCCCGGGGTATGTCCTTAAACTACGTCCGGACTTGGGTATAAACGAGATATTTCTGAAACGTGAACATGACGAACGTTAGGTTTGCGTAAGAATTATTTGTCAAGTGTTAATTTGGCAAACGATTATTTGGCAAATTAAATTGTACGAATTTTTTTTTGGGAAGTAATAATTTGTCAAACATTTTTTTGGTAAAACATAGGTAACCGGTATGGAGCGCCCCCCCCCCCCCCCCCCACCCCTAAAATTATTTTTTTCTGCAATTTAACTACATAACTAAATAGCGGCATACAAAATACACCTTATGTCTAGATTTTATTAAAATTGAAGAAGAAGTCTTGTAGTTTCCGAGTAAAATGGCTGTGACGGACGGACAGACGGACAGATTCCGTTTTTGCCATTTTTGCTACGGAACCCTAAAAAGGGGCACTGTGGGCATGATTATCAATATTGGTAACAAAAATAATAATATGATTATTCATATTATTATCACCATTACGATCACCCGATCCAAAATTAGTGATAATTGATATGATCTAGCCATATTATGATAAAGATTAAAGGCGTTTTTTTTTTAAAAAACGCCTTTAATTAAAGACCAAAAACTCAACTGATTTAAACACCAGTAAATACCATTGTCGACAAATTGATGAGTCTATTTATATAACATTATCATATATCAAACATAAAAGGCTGTCAAATAAAACACAAATTGATGGTTATGTTCCTCGGTTATCTCACAGATTACCAAGTATTTATACTGCTCAGTATTTACCTGACGCTTGATGTTATAAGGTGCCTATTGCGCAATCAAGGCTAGTCTTTGATTCTAAAAACTCTTCAATAAATTCGCTATACTAGCGATGAAGTAAAAAACAAGGTAAATTGTGACCTACAAAAGTTTATTTTCATTTTTATTGGAGCTAGATGACAGCATTGTATTGAATCATGTATGCATATAAAATAATAAAGAGTCTATCTAATAGAAAAAAAATACTAATAATTTCGCGAGATCATAGTAATTATTATTACTTTTAGATCACCCCTCGCAGTTTCATCTTTCAATTCTGTATCACGCCTCGATCGCTTGCTACACGACCCTGCTTTCACCCGGTATATTATAGGCGTAATTTTCTTTCTGCCATTAAATTCGGTAAAACATTTTTTCGTTAAAAAATTACATAATAAATACAAATACCAAATGTTAACATTTATAATTCGCTGTGTGCATGATTGTGACGCCATCTCGTGGGCAGAGGTTAATTTTTTTTTACGAATGGCTTGGAGTCCTTGGTTATATGAAATGTATCTGGTTGATTTACTATTTTGATAGTTGACCGAGTTGGAATATTTTGAAACCTGATATTGACAAGAGCCTCTTGCAATTTCATTTCTTGTCAAATCAAACTTCGCGAATAATTTTGCTCGATTTGATATTTATAAAATATTATCCAAGATACATCCATCCACCCATATCATACATCCACGATATGCTATTGGTATTGGGTATACAGATATTCCACACAGTACCTACTAATCTATACTCTATGCTAGTCTTTGGCACCACTGCAAACCACGTCGCATTGCAACGTGAATACCCTTTCCATAAATAAAGCATAGCTACGACTTGATCAACTCGACCTCGTAGCGGTTCACGGCTACGCGTTGCTACGCCTTTCCCCTTATCAATTATGCTTGTTTGTTACCACATTATTTTATCTAAGGCTATATCTATTATCTAATATCCGATAGCATGAGTTCAAGGTTGGTCGATTTCGTGTGACGCATCGCGGGCGTCCGCGACTTGCCCCGGTCTCCGTTCTCGTCGCTTCTTAATCATTAGCATTTGACTTGGATTGACCAGTATAACTGCAGCTTGGAGATGTTCTTAGTTGTTCTGAACTGCATGTAAACGTTATACTGGATTGTCGGAGTTGATCGGGCGGTAGGGGAGTTGAACTTGCATGCGCTTTTATCAATACGGGGCGCCGGCAGCGCCGTCTAGCGGCCGCCGCCAGTACTGCCTCGGCCCCGAGTGCGCACACTCAATGCCCTACGTCGCCGCACTATCCACTCCTTCTCTTTCAAAACAATAGGAGGAACTGATTTAATTTTACGCGAACGCATCCTTGCAATACGTCAAAAATGTGCGCGTTCGTAATCGCAAGCAAAGTCGAAACGCGCAGCGCGTGTCAATAATAGAACATTTCCCCCCGCCTATGGACTTTATTATTTGTTGTTGTTTGAGTTCGTTACATTGATTTTATCGTAAAAGTGTAGTTTTACCCCCAATGAGTCATCTGGCATTATCATTAAGGTAAGTTTGTAGCGCGGACATCGATTTTCGGCTTGTTTATATTCAAGCCGGCTCGCACTTGCATTAGATAATGTGTGTTACTTTCTCCCGTTAGCGAGCTCAGGAATGAGGTTATAATCTTTAAATAAACTTAGATTTTTAACGAATCCGTTTGGGCGACGAAAATAAACACACTTATTTGAATGGAGTTTCTTTAAGTATAAAATATACATGTTGACTTTATTATTATGCATTGATTTTTACCTATTATACAGATTCTTATAGAACTCATTCGTAAACATTTGCCTAGGCATATTAATATGCAATTGCACTTGTGTGTTTTTGTAAGCATGTTTAGCAATATGTACTCTGATTACTGGTATTGAAATGATATTGTGAAATAACCTTAATACAAAATATACATCGACTAGCCTACATAACGAGCACATTTACTTACACAGAACTACCTACTGAATTAAAATCAAATTATCGTAAGCAATGCTTAGCAACCAGGAATGTATTAACTTAAGGGCTAAGTCTTTTTATCGTTAGGTACATATGAGGCGAATATTCTAGGGTTTTTTGACCTAAAAAATGTTGGAAATTTCATGACATAAAGCAAGTAGGTAATGCTTTAGTATTTTTATACTACCATAGTTGACTGCTTCCATCTAAATGTATAGAAATTAACCTAGGAGCGGTACTCAAAAGTTATGGTGTTTTTAAAGGTTAGACCTTGTATTTCTTTTTTAAATTTCTTTAGCGAAAAACCGTATTAAATAACTGAATTGCCTATACTGAGCTACAACATACGAGCCTCGAATGGGTTGAATGATTGTTTATTCATGTCAAAGCGAGTGTTAGTTCCGAAGTATTACGAAGCAATTCCTTCCTTCCTTCTGTGTTCACGAATAACAACGTTATATTTTTGCAAATCTAGCACTTAGCCTACAGGCTGACAGATAACGTACTGCCAAAATCGTTGAATAAGCTAATTAAGTACTTAAACTGATATTAGACATAGCAATTTGTAGGGCCCAATCTGTCAGGTTGGGAGGTGTAATAAGAGGAGGCAGGGTACACAACAGATTGGAATGGTTGCGTTCATGAATAACGTAAATTAAGTGTGTGTTTGTTTTTCATGTTCTCGTTTTGTGTAGTTTTTATGGTTTTGAGTAATATTGTGTGTTATCTGTCGTGGCATCACCGAATGGGCCCTACGGAAGACCAGCGCCGGTTTTTAAGCTGGCATTATGCTGAGTTGGGTCCATTTTGTGATGCACGTTCATTGTTTGTTTTCATTGTTATTGTCTCTCAATGTTCATGTAAGCGTCACAAATAAATGTTTTTATTCTTAGTCTTATTCTAGATTGGTCCCTACAAATTGCTATGTCTACGTAATACCAGTATTACATATTTGAGCTAAAAACAGGCAAATAACGTTTGTTTTTAGGGTTCCGTACCTCGAAAGGAAAAAACGGAACCCTTATAGGATCACTTTGTTGTCCGTCTGTCTGTCTGTCTGTCTGTCTGTCCGTCAAGACCATTTTTCTCAGGAACGCGTGGAGGTATCAAGCTGAAATTTATATCAAATACTCAGATCTATTGTCCCTTGGAGCTGTGAAAAAATCAAACTTAAAAGCCAACGTAATCAAAAGATTAAGTCGTTTATGCTGCAAATTTTAGAGTTTTTCGGCACTCGCAAAACCTACGGGGTACTTCCCGTAAACTCAGAATTTTGAAATTTGGCACGAAGCAACGTCATATAGCATAGACAATGGAAAAATTACAAAAAGTAGATATTTTTAGTAAAATCATACAATACATTTTTTATTTTTATTTTAAACTTACTACCTTTTTCCTCGTAAACGCGTGGAGGTATTAAATTCATGTCAAATACTGGCTGGACCTTTCAGATGTAACAAAACCAAACTTTGATGTGAACGCAATCAAAAGAAATAGCAATATATTTTGAAACTGAGTACTCGCAAGAAACTCAAAACCTAAAGGGTACTTCCCGTAAACTCAGAAACTTGAAACTTGGCACAAAGAAAATTCATACAGCACAGATAAAGGAAAAATTGCGAAAACCGTAAATTTTTAGTTACATAATATAATAAAAATATTTTTAATAATTTTAAAGTTACTACCCCTATATACCTACAGGTTTGTACGGAACTCTCGGTGCGCGACTCCGACTCGCACGTGGCCGGTTTTTTGTTTATTTAGATATTAACGGTACGCGTTGTACGGCGACTACGGCGAGTTTAATAAATAAATTCTACT
This sequence comes from Pammene aurita, assembly GCA_947086415.1. NCBI lineage: Eukaryota > Metazoa > Arthropoda > Insecta > Lepidoptera > Tortricidae > Pammene > Pammene aurita. The sequence goes on from OX352299.1 coordinate 13,122,348, forward strand.
CGTCGACTATAATGCTTGAATTGAGACCGTCCTCCTCCCCGACCACCGGTACGATCCGACGGGAGATCGAAGTTACTAAATTATATAGAGGGAGCAGGTTGTGTATGGCATTTGTCGAACTTAATTCTTACCGGCTTGCCTATTTTGAGCACTCGTGGAAAAAGTTTTGTATACAATCCATACTAATATTATAAATGGGAAAGTGTAGGTATGTGTGTGTTTGTTTGTTTGCCGTCTTTCACGGCAAAACGGGGCGACGAATTGACGTGATTTGCTTCGTGGCCTAAACACGGTACTCGACTGGAAAGCTCTTTATTATGTCACGATTGTATAATACATATAATATTTGTAGGTGTTAAATAGTCTTAGGGCCTGTTTCACAATGTCCAAGTAAAGTATTGGATAGCTAATTAGCAAATGAATTAACTGCCAGATAAAACTACCTGCAAAACTTAGCACTTTATCTACTAGTTAAGCTTATATGAAGATTGTGAAACGCCAACGATGACTTTATTCGTCAGATAAGTGGCAAGTAGCTTATTCAGGACCTTACTTGGACATTGTGAAACAGGCCCTTAATATCCTGAAACCGCAAAAAAAATCTGAATCATGTTTATTTTTCATAATTTCATGGTTGGTCTCTCCTATGGTAAAAGATGTTCAGTATACACACAAAAGGTTGCGAAATATAGTCAGTTATTGAAAAATATTTACCTACAGGGTGGACGGTAATATAAAACTCAATCAATTCAAAATAAAAAGGGACAAACTAATATAAACGGCATTTATAAGATTTCACAGATTTTTATGAAGAACGATATATATCTTGAGCAAAAGCATTTATTACGCCAATAATGAAGTAAAGAACATCTAAAGCTGACAGCAATAACGCAAGTAGCGTTGTTGTTGGCGACAGTTATCGACATTTATGGCTTCATCGTGTATTGCCGACTACTGGGTTTATTCCTGTCGTTTAGCAAGTAGTCGCCTCAAAGAATGTTCGAAAATAGAAGTGTCGTAGAATGTATGAACTCCCATATAAACCAGGACACTGCTCTTTATACGTACGAGCAAACTTTAATAAACTCAGCAACCGTGTAAGGGAACACTGGAAAGAAAATTGTTACCGACAACCAAACTTCGTCTACTAAACTTAAGTTTTGGGACTTCAAAACTTATTACTTACCAAAATGTTTTGTTCTTTATACGTAAACTTTGAGTTATAAGCAAATAAACTTTATTAACTCCTTACCCAATTTTGGTTATTAATAAAAAAGCCGAAGTAGTTCGTTTGTCCTTTTTTTTCAGTGAAACGAACCTGAAATGAACGCTTTTCTTTGGTCTTCTTTACAGTGAACTTCGCTTCGCTGGTTTTATTTGATATCGAGGGTCTGGTGGGTAAGCGTTAATTTTTTCCATGCTACGGTCAATATTACACTGGTTAGAGTGAGACGATTACTCGGCCATATATATACGAGCAGCGATATTTTACGGCATAGGTATATTCAAACAGTATATTCATTGAGGGCGCTTTATTTACTCGATAGCTCGCTTTCATCGAGATTAAAGGGTCTATAAATATGGACGAATATAATGTTCCTTTTATGACAAGGTCATTTCTTTTGGCTTTGTTCGCTTGAATTAATTTCTGTACAGGGTGGTATTCAATGGCGTACCACATTTTTCGATAATGCTTCCTAAGGCTTACATGACGCAATTGAATGAATAGCTTTCATTTTTACATACATATAAAACAGTGAAGTCGCATTATTTAGGGGCTTATAAACAATACACAGCCTAAACCGTTGAAGGCAAAATCTTTAAATTACAAACATAATATATTCTATACTTCACTAATAAAGTATTTTCGAAAATTCAACCTCTCAGGGGATGAAACCGGGGTTAAAAGTTTTTCGACTTCTAACGGTACGAACGATACGGACGGAGTAATGGGCGGAGGCTAACAGTTTGAATATACGTACTTTAAATAGGTACTCTTTATCACAATATCTGACTGTCAGAGAATGCCTCTTGGTTTTAAGCTCGCTTTTAGTACGATAAGACTTCTTTTGTTCAATAAAAATTATATAGATTAAATAAATATATGTATCAGAAGGCGGTAGGTATCAGTAAGTTGCATTGTATATTCCATATTATGTAAATATGTAGGTACGTAATATCTCGTTTAAACGCTTTAATATAAAATCCAATCCCATCGTAAATACTCCCTTGACTGAAATTTCGTCACGATTAGTCCATAGCTTTTCAAAGAAGTAATTAAGGTCTATAGGTTCGCGTAGGGCACATAAACTCAATATCTGACCTAAATTCAGTAATCGACCGTCATTAACGTTGTACGGGACGTAACGAAGCGGCTAATGAAAATAGGACCTAATGCATAGATTACATCCACAATAGATACAGCGAACCAAATCTGGCCTGTGGATGTACGGTTACATCTCGCTGCTGGCTTAACCCAAGACTGAAAAAAATCCTCAATTCAAGCCTCATCGCCAATATATAGTCCTAAAAATTCTGTACAAGAAAAAATTACAAAAAGATGATGTTACAGGTGGTCTTTTTTGAGACCGCTGCCCTATAAAGGGTTAAAATAATAATTTTAAGTACCTGTTGTATCTACGTGCGGACTAATTACAGATAAGTGAAGAGACTTTCTTGTATAATTAATTTTTTTTAATGAAACACATGTCCGACTTACAGTAAGAAAGAACCAATCGCCAGAATATGGAAAAAAATACAAAAACTACAAGCAAAATATAAATTTTGATCAAAACCGTTGGTCAAGAATAACAGATGATATATGAGTCACGTCTGAACAACATTTGTAAATATTAAAATAGTTTTAGTTTCTAAAAAGGTCCGCATCTTGAACCGATCCTACAAATGCGTTTATATGTTTTATGATGCGGGATCTTGTGCGGTCAATCTATATATGAACTAAAGTTTGGCACTCACCGAGAGCGACGTAGGGGAAAAATAAGTCAGACCTTGATAAATGTAGGCCGTGATGATGTAGTAATAAATCATTTTTTTAAACCCAGAGAACGGCCAGATGGGTCTAAAACGTTACTGAACGTTTTTGACCCACCTGATGGCCGTTCTCTGAGACGGTTAACTAACTATTTGGGTACATTAAACCCATAGAACGGCCAGGTGGGTCTAAAACGTTACTGAACGTTTTTGACCCATCTGATGGCCGTTCTCTGAGACGGTTAACTAACTATTTGGGTACATTATAGGTACCGTCTGGCAACCCAGCTCAAAACGGGGATCTGGCAGACCTCGTCGGACGAGTTAGACTCATTTTTAAAGGAATGGCCGGGCGCTGCACAGAATCGGGAGAATTGGAAAAACCAGGGGGGGGTCTTTGCCCAGCAGTGGGATATAATAAGCTCCTATTAGTAATAATAATAACGGTCTCATAACGAAGAGTCTCGACCAACATCTTAAGAGACTTTCGCTTTAGGGTTGTGGTTGCATCAAGGGTCAGATTCAGAAGGCGGTAATCCTGAACACGGCGCGTATAGTCCGAAGGTTCCTCTCTCTGCCCTGACCACCGTCATTCTGGTCCTTGCTCCGCTGCCGGCGGCACCCTAGGTTAGGTTTTTTTATATTGTTTTGATTGTTTTTGTGTATTTGAGAGGTATTTTTATATTTTACTAAAAATATTATAAAATGATCTAGCCTAAGTAAAAGATTAATAAAGAGAAATAATAATAAATAGGTACCGTAAAACCACCCAAGTGACCCAACTATAGCCCAAAGCTCCCAAATATGGTCCAAAAATTAACTTGAACATCTTCGTTCAGATGTGACTTCAATTCACATGACGCAGTTCTATGACAAAATATACACCGTGGGCCCTAATAACTAGAAAGATTTTAACAGTGTATTCCTGATCATATTTAGATACTAAAATGACCTATAAACTTTTTTGAAATACGCCTAGTTTCAGAGTTAAAACCAATAAAAAAAAATGTTTTTATTACTCAGCACAAAACGCCTTATTGATAGCGTTGTTGCCACTATTGGGCATAGTTTCTGTCCTTATTGACAGATATCAAAGTGACAAGGAACATTTTTCTGCAACAATTTTTTTCCAAAAAAATGTATCAATGTGTTTTAAGCGATCATTTTATTAATAAAATTTACTTTTAATGTGCAAAAACATAAAAAAAAAATAGTTTTGGCGAAATTGACCTAATGTCACAAAATATTTTTTCCATCTTTTGGTCTCAGAAATGCGTGGCTAAGATCTGTCGGGTTATTCGAGCCCACGGTGTATTCATAAATGCATGAAAAAACTTAAGGTAAAAATTTTTACAAAATAGATTTATACTTTATTACATCGTGAACTTGTGGATCGTAGTTGCAGTACTGGACTATAGTTGTTTGGTTTTACGGTACTAATGCCTGTAATTTACAGATGTAAAGAAGAAGTTTTGCATCTATTTATAAGGGCTTAACTTGGAAGAATAATAAGTAAGGAAGCGTAATCAACGCTCAAAATGTGCTCGACTTTCCTGGTGCCAAAGTGGGCGCAGCTTGTGACAGCGGTGCCCTAATGTCATGTCAAACATTTTGAAATTGTCATGTCGTCAAAATATTAGTTTTTTCGGCCCATGAATTTTCGGTAATATATCGGTATTAAAATGCCGGCTTGTGCCGTGCATTGGTGTAGGAGCCACACAGGCGCCAAAGATGATGATATTTCTTTTCATCGGTAAGTAAATCACGCATAGATATTCTCATACCTTACGGAATTGGTCGATGTTATGCAGTATAAGTTTTGGAAAAGTAAACATAACTCATTTGAGGAAAAGTATAATGAATGTTCATTTATAAGTATTGCCTAGTAGTAATAGCAGTTAGGTTTCCGTTGTTAACAAAGAATCTTTTCAGTTTGTTTTTTTCGATATACAGTATGGGTCCTTGGAATAAATCTTTATCAATATTATACTACTTTGATAATATTGCAATGTCTCCCTTGTACTCATATATTGGGAATATGAGATACGTACTTCATAAACAATCTGAATATGCCACCTCAGTCGGTTTTACTTACCTACCATAAAGCTCTATAAATGGAGTACGCTTCGCCTCATCTTTCCAAACAAAAAAGTCTGCCAAAATCTGAGGGGGGCGAGGTAGCACGCATGTGAAGTTTTCAAGTCAAAGGTACATCATTGTCGGTTGTTAATACAGTTTATTTCTAAATGAATTTTTATGGCAGCAACGCTTTATTGACAACCGACAAAGATGTACCTTCGACTTGAAAACACCAAACATATTTGACATATTCTTTTTATACTTCATAACACTAAATGGAGCAATAGGTAGTCGACTGTACATACATTAACATATGGTTCATTATTGGATGCAGTCTTTGGAAATGTCAAACAAAAAAGCTAAGGATCATTTTTGATTGTATTTTCAAACAAAATATAGAAGACAGCAATCCTTAAGCGCGTTAAATATGGAGAAGTGTCAAACGTCAAATAGTTACTGCCCGTCAGAAAGAAAACAATTGTCTTTGAATCAATTCTGTAAACGAAGCTTGATTTTCGATTTAGGTTAAATCTTTTATTACGAAAGTAATGATAAATAAAGTAAAACTGTACTTACATCTGAAATGGTATTTCATCTTTTTGTAAACTAGACGAAATATAACATTTTTTACATCCAAAAACAGTGCATAAGCACAGAATAACTAATAGTACTCGGCGACTGATAATATATCTAGACGTAGAACTTCAAACAAACCGTCAGCGTGAAACTGGGAAACAACTGGATATACGCATGCTCACTACGCTGCCAATCAAACGCGTCAAAATATTAGTCTGTTTTCAATTACAACAATTACTTACAATACGATTGGTCAATCGCAAAATGATTTTGCTGTGATTCGTCGTAGAACTGACACTTGAAAATGACAAGGCAACAGTGACATTATTAGTGAACGATTTCATAAAATACAGAGCAATAATAATAATAAATAATAATAAATACTCTTTATTGCACACCTCATACAGTTACAAGCACAAATTTTACAATTAGATAAATTTAGGTAGAGGTAACAACAGGCGGTCTTATCGCTAATGAGCGATTTCTTCCAGACAACCTTTGGGTAGTGGAGACTAGAGAAAAACAATAAGCAGTAGGTGGTGCATAGAAACAAAAGAGACGAAATAGATAACACAGCACATTCATATGAATATACATACTTAAATAAATACAAAATAAACATACATATACGTACATATATACATATATAATACACACAATAAGAAACAACAGTGTCAACTTAAAAACCTAAGGAAGAGATAAATAGTATTCCTTAAGTTGCGATTTAAAGCTACCAATAGATTGCGCGCGTTTAATGTTGAGAGGGAGAGAATTCCACAAACGAACGGCCTGGAACGTAAATGAGCAATTATAAAATTTGGAAGATGAAGATGGCACTTTTAGGAGCAATTTTTGAGAGGATCTAATAGAATTAAGATAAGAGAAATGCTCTTTGAGGTAGCGGGGAGTTGCAGGGTTAAAAAGTATAGAAAAGAGTAAAGAAAGTATGTGAGAGTTACGGCAATTTAGAGCAATTTTCGAATTATAAATTTTGTTGTAAGAGGTTTGAATTTTATTTTAAAGTAAACAAGCAGATACTTAGTCACTTTACTGATTACTTGCTTAATACGTTTACCGCAAGACTTTTATGTCACACCAGGCGCGGATCCAGGATTCCATTCAAGGGGGGGCAATTTCCCTGTTGCGCCTTTTAGTCTACAACTATTTGAATAAAGGTTATTTTATGATAATACTTCGTTTATATAAACTAAATTTAATGGCCCCCTAGCCTAGTCGGTCGTGACCCTGCCTATTTATTTTTGTGTTTATCACGGATATTTGTTCCTGAGTTATGGATGTTTTCTTTGAATTTAAGTATTTATCTGTATTTATCTATTATATATATTGTCGCCTAGTACCCGCAGCACAAGCTTTATTGAGCTTTACTGTGGGACTAGGTGGATTTGTATAAGATTGTGCCATAATATTTTATTTATTTATTTTATAAATACTATTTCCTTATACCACATCAAATGAAGCAATTGACATCGTCTGTCACACTTCAAAAACTGATGATTTTGCAGTAAATTCATGCTCAAATAAGACTTGAATTGTATTTTTTTTTACAAATCCAGTTATTTTCAAAAGTTGTAGTTTATGAGCAAAATCGATCCTTACATTTAAAGCCCATGATCAGAGGCATACTGTATACTATTAACTTTATCTGCGTGTTATGAAAAATGAGATGTAAACATGTGCATTTAATATAATATAATATTTAATATAATATTTAATATGTGGGTAGGTTTGCATATTGAGATAGTTTTTGAACGGAGGTAATTGTACATTTTTCCTCAGTCGACCCGTTGACCACGAACGCTGTAAAGTGTTTGAAACGTCGGGATGTAATTTAAACTCAATACACGCGATAAAATCCGTTTTTAATTGTTTTATTTCATGAATAACTATCGCGGCAACCGAAGACAATATTATGTGCATTTAACTTAAATCAAAATATTTATCTCATTAAAAAGTAATAAAAAAATATTGTAAGAAGTTTTAATGGTTGTTCAAAAGTTGGCATAGCACCATCCCCATATAAAATTATCCGGTAAAATAAATTTATAATCAAATGTTTTCGGCTTAACTTACGTATGATAAGTGAGCCCGTCTTTTTTATTATGTTTTCCAGTTCTACTCTGACACCATTTTACGGCGCAAGAAGGCATGTTTACTAAATTATTTAATTTTTTGATAAACTTCAGTACCACCGTGTCACTGAACCGCCATTTGTAAACTAAACGGCTTGGCGGCTCAGTTTGTAAGCCCCGCCCCCCGCGGCTCACTTTTTTGTGGGGTCATTTTTCAGAGCTACTTCTTTGTCTATATATTATCAGTCGCCGATAGTACTACATAAGGGCATTTTCACGGAGCTTGTTATCCATTGACAGCGATGACGAAAATGCGTGACATCGATTATTGAAATAGTTTTTATAGATGTACTTGATTTTCCGCCAATACTTTTGACAGAGGGGAAATGATACTCAAGGCCTCTCCAGGCTTATGATGGTCACTGACAGCGGATAACTTGATAAAATGATAAACTGACAAGTTATCAAGTTATCAGCTGATAGCCAGATAACATGACAATATGTCAAGTTGTCGGCTAGTTGCCGACATGGTTCAGTAGTGTGTGTGTACCACAGTGTATACGATTGTCTACGACTAGCTTTTTAAAACCCATAAAATAGGTTAAGACTTTAAGGAGTACTAACTTCTTTTAGATAGTCTAGTCCATGTGTAGTCATACTCTAAAAAGTAATGCTTTAATCTTTAATATGTATAAAAAACCGGCCAAGTGCGTGTCGGACCACACATAATGGAGGGGAAGATGTTTTTTGCAGATAACTCAAAAATGGCTAAACCGATAATGTTCAAAATAATATGTTGTGACCACAAGTCATTTGATATTTACAAGTCAGTGAAGAAATACATTTCCTTTGTATAATATCATATCTAAATAAGTTTATAAGAAATACATTCTAGGAATGTCGAACCTAATCCCAACAAACCCTAGTTTCCCGTCAGGGTTGAAAGGTCTGTATCTTTCGTAAAAACTGGTGTGTATGCCAAATCTTAGGATTAGGTTCTGTAGCAGACCCCGAGCTCCGAGAAAAACGTGCGGCCGAGATAATACGATCAATGCATGGTTTAGCCATGAAGTTATCATTTTAAACTGGAGTATTACCCTTCGGTCACAAAGCGAGGCCGAAAGAGAGAGTTATGATGGGGACTGTGTCTCGTTTTGACTAAGGAGGTAATGACGTCATCAGACAATCAAAATGTCAATATGTGTCAAATGTGACAATTTTGTAACAAGTGTGAGTGAGACACCGCCCCCTACATTATGCTCTCTATCAGACCGTTTTTACTACTTATTATATTACTAGTCATAGTAGTAGTGCTCGGTAAAAAGGTTCAACTGTTAGGGAAATAGAGTAATCTCCGGTTTCTCTCTTGGTCCGTGGGTTTAGCACTTTGAGAATTCAACCAACCAACCAACAATAGCGACTCCTATTGATAGGCGTTCCCCTCTGCCGAAAACATATAACCAGTGGTCATACACATGTATGGATTGGCGTTTATCTGACGTAGTATTTGTACGTTACGTACGAATAGCCATACATTTGACGTTCCCCTCCCCCGCAAAAATCGGCAAACGTTTTGTATCGGAAATGACAGACATGGCTACTCCATCCGGGTTGAATTCTCTAAGGTTTAGCACGATTGCTTTCGTACTTGTCAATAATGACAAAAGTAAAATGATAATAATTAATGTCATATTTTTATCTGAAGTGCTTTTTATTCTTTAGAGATTTATATTTATAATTCGGCACCAAGTAAAATACCAGTAATACTTGTACCCAAAATAAGTAAAATAGCAAGAAATAAAATAAAACAATCCGGATATGAGGGTAAGTAAATGTAGATAATATTATAAGAAGCATTATAAGAAAGTCATCCACAGTCATCGGTTCCTCGAGCAATGTGTTTTTCCCATAGCAAGCACCTCTCTGAGCTCTCTGATATCGACAGCCATCAACAGGCTAGAATAGGCTTCTTATGCGTTTTTTATATTAGTTTTTTGGTTAAGTATCTTTCTTATTACGGTTTTGCTTGATACCGATACTTGATATTTTTTTTCTCTCATCATCAACTTCTTTTCATTTTCAGACTATCGCACGAAAAACTGTGAACTTCTTCAGGCTATGGCTACTAGAATGCAACTAAAGTGTCGTAAAAAAAAGGAAAAGTAAGCAATATGTTTATTAAAGTGAGTAAACAAGCTGGTAGTAAGTAGTGAAATGCAGACCTAACTAATTTTTAATTCTCTTGAAAATTACTATACACATCATGCGAGCAATCAAAACGTCTAGTGCATTTTAGTTTATGTTACTCTGCATCGTAGGAAATGCAATCCGTGATGTCAGCCGAACTTTCCGGAAAATGATGACCGTTTCATGTAAACAGAATAGAAATAAATAATGTTTGTTCCTTATTTAGAGTTCCATAATCAAAGAGCAATAAATGAAATGTCACTTCTATTTACAATATTTTTAAGTTCTTGATGTCTGTCTGTCCGTCCGTCTGTCCTTGCGTTCGACTTATAGCGGGGTTTTCTTTCCCATCTCAAGAACCGTAGGATTAGCATAGTTTTCTGTTCAGTTGTTTGTCCTTTTTATTTATTTTGATGTAAATAAAAGTATTGCTACCTATGTAATATATTGTAATACATTTTTTTTTTCACATGTAGCGACTAACCGAATTCTATGGGAATAGAAGTGAAAAATAAAGGATGAATTTTTGTCGGTGATGTTTTCAATAATGAACGGTTTAGACTGTGTGGTTGTCTGTGCGACTCTATGTAACGTCTATAAGGAAATATCAAATATCAACAGTAGAACTATATGTAAGATATGTAGGTATGCACGTTTATATACCGAATGAAGGCAAGATTTTCCATATAGGTAGTTTTCAGACTTCAAAATTGTAAAAGAAGGAGATTGGCTGTATGTTGTTTTAGGGTTCCGTATCTGAAAAGCAAAAAACCCTTATAAGATCATGTCTTGGATATCTGTCTGTCTCTCTATATGTCCGTGCCTGCGTCAGTATAATCGTTCTTTTTAGGGTTCCGTATTTCAAAACGAAAAAACGGAACCCTTATAGAATCATGGCGTGGAGGGTTGTCTGTCTGTCTACCTGTCCGTCCATCCGTCCGTGCGTCCGTCCGTCTGCCCGTTCTTTTTTTATAGGATCATGTAGTGGATGTCTGTCTGCCCGTCCGTCCGTCCGTCCATCTGCAGGTCTGTCCGTCCGTCCCGTCCGTCTGCCCGTCTGTTCGTCTGTCCGTTCTTTTTTTATAGAATCATATAGTAGATGTCTAACTGTCCGTCCGTTCGTCCGGTGTCCGTTGTTTTTAAGGTTCCAAATCCATATCTCAAAAAGAAAAAAAAGTCATGTCGTGTAAGTCTGTCTGTCTGTCTATTCGTCTGTCCGTCCCACCTTTTTGTCCGACCGCCGAAGGAAGGTTATGATTTCCGTGAGTATTTATGTAAGTATGTTTGTATTGTCGCATAGTAACTAGTACTATACGGCAACTTTTCTAGACGGACTGTGGTGCTCATTCTTTGATTTATTTAGTTCATATCCTACGACATAACGATTGGATTACCAAAATATTTTAGTAATATTTTTATTCTATCAGTCGGTTCTTTACAAGTCATGAGAAAGCGGTGCTGCTAGCGTTGTGTCTTATATTTATTTGTTACCTACTATTCGATATTTGTGCGAATATTGCACTGCTTTTTCCTGAAAAAAAAACCGTATCGACACATGCTTAGATTGACTGGTAAATATTTTGATAATTGTCACAAGTAAATGGAATAACAAACATTATTTTTTCAGAATTACCTAAGTACCTGAAAATTAAAAAGCGACTCTATCTATATGTAAGAGTTAAAGATTCATCACGCAACTTCGTGTCTTCGTGTGTAAAACGCCGAAAACCACAGTTCCGTGTCAAGAAAATACGCCAAGCCGAGAGCCTTCATAGACACTAAACACAGCATTTAATATTATTAAATAACTTTACTTTGTCCCTAAAACGTGGTATCTGCTGTTAAAAAAATACTTGAGGATATCTGCAGCACCCACGTATTAGGAGGATCATTAGGTTCTAATCAATAAATTTTATTTCTGAAAGATGATGTGAATAATTGAATATGTACCTACCTCAAGTTTTGGGCGAGCTGTGCCAAATATGCGCATTATTTTCTCTTGTCTTTTATTTTTATATAAATCCACTGTTAAAACGTACAATTTGGGCACACTTAGCACAATTTGCACAAAACTTCCACGTCACATCGTCTTTATTAAAATAATAGACTAAGAGTGTGAAAATTGTGACAAAATAACGAGAACGGTGAAACTCCTCTTATTAGTTAGCTATACTATCCTTATGACTAGATCCAGGCAACTGGTAGCTAATCATCGGTGGAGGTTAGAGTTACACGACAGTAAATCTCTTGGGAAAAAGGAACATCAAAGTAGTTAAAAAGGTGTCTCTTTCATAGCGGACAGGGCCTATATATTTATTTTAACATACCTAAGTACAAAAAATAATGCGAAAGAGAGAGATTAATACGCTTAGTTACTTATTTATCTAAGCCTCCACCGATGAATAACTGACAGAAGCCAGGATCTAAAAATAAGGATAGAGCCATTCAGGGTAACTATGCGCACTCTTGTCTTTGACTTCATACCTCACAAAAAAAATAGTATTAGAAGAACAATTGGAGTATATATGAAAACAATCATCAAAACAGTAGCTTTTTTTGAAGCAGAATAAAAATAATGAGGAAAAACCGGAATGCGCATACTTGACCCTTAATGCGGGTAAATGTGCTTACCATTACGGAGTAAGTACCTAGGCGTATTCAGGATAAGTGTTTGCATTTGTTTCGTTACCATAAATAATCATTTTATAAATATTATCAGTTAAGTAATTAAAATTAACTAATAAGTCTAAAAATCTGTTGAAATTGTCATGTAATTGAGTCATTTTCATACAGAAAATGTGCACACTTACCCGCGCACGCTTTCCCAAGAAAGCCAAATTTTTTATTACCGCCACTACATTTGCGCAACGATTTTAACTTTAAATTTTCAAACACTTAAATATACACTCAATTGCTATTTAATAGACTCACTGTTTTGAGCTAGCAACTTTTCACATAACAAAGCTTTCCAAAATGCTAAACAAATTTGAAATGAGGCAACTAATATTGTATTTTTGCAAAAATATTCTTAATGAAACGTTGTGCAGCGCAGTGAGTCATCGAAACCGATTTGCTTCGCCCCTCTTGCGCCTCCAATCGGATCATATGCGGCCACCTCCCCCATTCGACTTCTAAGATATTCGCATTGCGCCCACTTACCCACTGCGCTCGGTTACCGCGAATGACTAGCATTTTCTTAGCTCTCGTTATTGAGTCCCATTTTCCGTGGCATGGATCCTGGCCCGACCACAACAAGATATTGGAATATAATGATTGTACAAATTCATCATATTTAGGTGCTATTTAGTGCTTATAGTCAGATCAATTTGTGCCACATAGTTTTCAAGTTATAGCAGTACCGTTGTGGTCGGGCGGGGGTACAGCCAAAGTAACACATCAAAGCAGTATAACGGCCGTCTTACAGCATATCTGTATGCTTTTAGCATTTTCAGTTCGTTTTATAGTAGCATTATAAACGTTTATAGTGCTGATATAGGTCTTAAATGGGCACGAATTACCCAGCTTGAGATCCTATACAGGTCATTTAATAGCATTACAGGCGCAATAGGTCTGCGCTATTAGCATTATCGTTGTCATGGAAAGTGCCAATCGCATTAAAGAATCATTAGTACGCTCTATTAAGTTGCCAACTGCATTAAAGAAGCATTAATACGGCCAAAAAACTTGCTAATCGCAGTAAAGAAGCATAAGTACTCTCGATTAACTTGCCAATCGCAATACAAAAGCATTACACTAGCATAAGAGTGTAGTAAAATAAACCTTACGTCAATGCAAAAACGTCTCTAACACCGACGGAACAAATGTTATAATACAATTAACGTTGTGATTTAACTACTTTGTCTCGCAATATAAAATGGACGAAGACGGTACAAAAAACTGAATGAGTGACACGTCATATTTGTTTGCATCCTAACAAAATTTATAAAAGTTTTTGACTCTTTTACGTTATTATATCCTTCAAATATTACTGTGCAATGTAGTTTACTGTAAATGTGTATATAAGTTTCATTGAAAATTTTCACGCGCCTTTGATTTATTGTGGTTTTGCTATAAAATATTATAAAAAGATATGCGTCAAATAAACAAAACAATTGTGTAATCCTCGTAAAGAACGAGTTTTGCATTATTAACATAATAGTGTTGGTTGAGCAGTCTTAAATTAAGTAGTTTCATTATTATATAGGTATTTTCCTTGTATAAATAGGTCCGCATGATTTTATTTTTAGGTTATAAATTATTTACAAAATGGCGTTGGTCTATATAGACGGAGAGCTAGCCACGTCGGATATGACACAATAATGAGAGCAACCAAACCCCTCTAGTCAGTTTGGTATAGTATGCTTATTTCTAGATCTGGACATCTGGCAGCTTTAAAGTGGTGGAGGTCAAAGAATGCAAACCATTTCAAGAAAATAAATCCTAGAGATCTGGGTTTGATGCAATATTATGAGAAACTATACAAATACTATACAATATTAAGAGAAATTATACAAAAGTTTATGTTGGGAGAAAGTAGTGCCAAACGATGTATAATAAAATATAGTTCATAGTTTGTCGCCTACTGTTTTTGTTTCCGTAATACTCATACATCGGGGTTTTCGGTGCGGGAACGATTTGAGAAAGAGTAGAGATAAACAGATAGGTTGAGAGTTAGTCTGAGAAAATATCATATTATGCCTAATGAATAACTACCTCTCTGTGAATAGCTTACACACTATGATACAAGCTTTTTTTCTTAGAGGCATGTTTGTATTGACTATTATATGTATACTTAGTATTTTAAAAATGCAATTGCATATCCGTATTTTAATAAATAGATCTACCTAAGACAAAGACGCGGTATAATAAGTGTCAAATCGACGACAACAACGTACAAGGTGCAAAGTGCTAAAAGGTTCGAACTACGTATGCTGCAGCATAATGATCTAGAAGTCGAAACCTATCGCCTGGTATAAAAATTTTCTTAAAATGTCACTTAGTATAGATTTTTAAATGACGCATACAGTGCCATCTGACTCAAAAGTTAGTATACTAACACGAACACGATTCCAAGTGCCACATCGAATCGTACTCGATGAATGCCATCTCTCTCACTCGCGCGCACGGAGCGCTATTTACCACATCGCACTCAGTTCGCGGCCGACCAGCTAGTCAACAGTTGTGAACACTAGATCGTTTTCTATGGTGGTATGTAATATTTATTTACGTTTTCCTTATATTTTTGTATTTATATGTTTAAAAATGTGTAAAGTGTTCGATGTGACACATATAACTACATACGTTTAAAGTATTATTTAAGAGAACTACGTACGCAGGACTATTTGTCACTTAGAACTGTATACGTTATTATCATAGCTATAGTTAAAACAAAGTTTGTAAATCTATGTGCTACTTAGAATTGTTTACGCCATTTAATCAGTCACTTAGAACTTTTTATCTTTTTGAATTTGTTTTTGGACACACTCAAAATAGTCATATCTGTCATTTTCAAGTGCTAATTTAAATATTAAAAAGCGTAAGCGTAATACAATGTAATGTAAAATAATGCTGTGCTATGTGTAATAAAATAACTATCACACATTAAGGTTTTATACGGGCAGTTTTGTTGTATAGCTAATCCTTATTTTGATCACTGTTTACTTTGCACCAGTAATACAGCTTTACATATAAGTATATGCACATAGTGTTAAAGCTTAATTTATGTTGCTTTTAATATGCATGGTATTTGACTTTCAGAGTCTCTAAGGATAAACGAAGAAGGTTCACTATTATCTTGCAGAAACTTTTTTGACATATATTTGTTTTGCATAATGATACTTAGCTGAAGTTTGGCAGAAACACCTTACGCAGAGTAAATATGCTTTGGCATAAATCATATCACAGATTTTTATAATATCGAATCTTAAATTGGCATAATGTTGATGGGCATAACTGTCTTCTAAACGAATAGTATTTTCGGAGATATTTTTTTTGCATAATATTTAGGCGGCATAAAGTTGTCAAGCCGAATAAAATTTGATTACAAAATAGACTTCATTGTTTTATCATATTGTACAAGACATGCGGGATTGGATGTATTGCTCATAAGAACATAAAGTTTTTTCCGCGGGGGGCGCAGTTGTAACCTAACCTAACCCACTTTTCTGGCAACAGTTTGTTGCCGCGGGGGTCGCAGTTCTAACCTAACCCAATTTTATGGCAACAGTAGGTTCCTGTGGGGGGTCACAGTTCTAACCTAGCCTATCCCACTTTTCTGGTTTCGCTCGTCGTCGTACCTAACGAATACTCTGGGATTGTATTTCCTTTTTGGTAGCGAGTCGGGTGTGTTGGGGACGCAAGATACCTAATAATCCTATTATGCCATAGCAAATTTGGTGAGACTTATATTCAACTACGTAAAATTTACTTAACCTACTTTCCTACTAGCAGAAAATAATTATGCTTTTGTAATAGTAGGCTATAGGATTATTATGGTACATTAAATTATGCTAAACCAAAGTCGGCCAAAGTAATGTTCTACAAAACAATGTGCTGCAAAATGTGTCGTATACGTGGTAGTAGTAATGCCAACTATACCTTTATGCCAAATTACCATTCGACCGAAAGTGTTTCTGCAAAACATGTTATACCAAGTGTATTTCTGACTAATATTATTCTACCAGATAAGGGTAACCCGAGGAATTATATAGAGTACTGACAACTGCGTTGGAGGAGCCAGAAGATACGCATTCGACTAATACAAGCATATCAAGTCAATCTGAAAATCAAATCTCAAGTCAAGTCAGACAATACCGCGATATAACAAACAAACACATGAATATTGGATAATTTATCCCAAAAAAGACCAATGTGATTTATGTCATCAATTTAAAAATCTACGGAGAACATCTGAGAAGGAAATATCTAATTATGAAAACCATTTAAAATTTTAATGTTATTGCATGCGAAAAGACTTGTTTGAATACGTAATTTTGTCAGAAAGACTGATAAAATCATGTGCTGTTAAAGAAGATTGATCGATCAATATTAAAACATAAGGTAAATAAGTAAGAACAATGTTAAAAAATACTCCTTTTTTCCTGACTAATGCCGTGATTAAGACTGATATGTAAGGTTTTAGTAAGAGGTTTACATTTTTATTACATTTTATTGAATAAATAACACATCTAATATACTTTTACTTTTATTTAGTACTTTCTACATAATTATTGAACTATAAAACTAATGTCGAATATGATTCTATCTGCAAAATGTGTCAAAATTATAATTATGCAGATTTATACAGAATGTTTATGCACCCAAAAATAAAATATAAAATTGTGCGTTAAAAATATGGTATATAATTTTAAAAATAAGCAAAATAAACGAGTTCAATTTGATGACTTAATTCACACATAGAATCTTTTACAGTGAGTCGCATACTTTTTTTACAGGTATAATATTCTAAGTCCCAGATAGACCTACATACGTAGATTTTATAGAAAATTGTAACCAAGTATAATGTTCTAAGTCCCAGATAGACCTGCTTACGTAGTTCTTAAACAAAATTGTAACCAAGTATAATATTCTAAGTGGTAGATAGAACAGTATACACAACGGTAAGCCAATAGTTGTAACTTAATCTAGTGGACTATCTGCATTTTCTCGAAAACTACCATTAAATTGAGTTATATGAAAATAAAATAAGCAATAAAATAAAATTATAATCATGTGTGCCAAATTTCAGTTTATTATTTTTAACACGAAAAAAAGTATAAGGATTCTACTTCTGTTTTGCTCTCCTGTAAAGTTGTCATTTCTCAATTAGAATCATATACGTTGTTGTCGTCGAAATATTAATCTTGACGTCCGATATTTATGAACTATTTGATTAACTGAAGAGGTTGACAATGATCAGTCATTACATGAATTAATAAAAAAATACTTGAAAAAATCATAGGTATATGTACCTACAATATATATACATAATAGTCAGCTATTACATATATGTTAATTGTATATACCTATGATTTTTTCGATCAATTATTCATTAGGTAGAAACGTGCTAGAGTACATTCTGTTTTTTAAGTTAATGCCTACTCTTTGGCTAATGTCAAACATTCCCGCACCGAAAACCCCGATGTATGGTAATAATACACAATATTTTTGGTCTAACGTTTTTTTTATCGATTTTGACCAGTTTTGAGTCGATATTCCAACATATTCACTATAGATAGAATTATAAGGCAAACGACTATCGGTTTTTGAATCTTTTATCTCCATTCTGTAGAGCCGGATCTTGAAATAAATGAGCCGTTATTTTTTTATGATATTTTTAAAATATGTAAATATGTAAGGTGTAAAGAATCTTACATATACGTAATCTACATATTAGGGTTCCTCTTTGATGTCTCTAAAAACTGTAGAGAGATTTTAATTTTTAACTACTTAAAACAAAATTTAGGTTTAGGCTAAAAAAGGGGTTTTATGGTCATATAAAACCCCTTTTTTAGCCTAAACCGGTTCTACTTTGATGTCAAATATCCCGAAGACAATGAATATTGAAGTAAATATAGGATACTATATTGCTTAAAGCCGTGACTGGTAATATGATAAGCTATCATATTACCAGCTATAAATCATTAGAAAACTAAGGGAATCAGATCTAAGGTCGTTGGCGCCAGGGAGCCCCTTAAAATATAGGCCCTGTCCTTTATAACTGAGACAACTTCGGCAATTTTTACCTAGTTTGGTATTACTATTTTCCAATTAAAACATTTTGCTAGTCTGTCACTGTGACCTCCACCCATTAAAAGCTGCCAGATGCCAGGATCTAGCAATAAGAATAGTATAGCAATCTAACCAGACGGGTTTTGTTGCTCTCATTATTGTGTCATATCTGACGTGGCTAGCTCTTAGTCCAATAGCAGCTCAGTGACCCTTAAAAAATGCCTTATTTATGCCTACAGCATTACACGTGAATAATTATGCTATTAAACAACATTAAGCATTTATTTATGCTATTGTAGAACCTAAGGCACTAAAATCGCTAAAAGCTGTATAGGGGCTGTTCATAAATTACGTCATCATTTTTTGATGATTTTTAACCCCCCCCCCCCCTAAAATCATCCAACCGTCCCCCTGCCAAATAAAGTGACGTCATTAAAAAAAAAATGCGTTTTAAGCTTAATTGTAAAAAAAATTATTTAGTAGATAATATTTTATAGCATTAAAAGTTTATAGAAACACGACTTTCATTCCTTTTTTTACACATTGATGATGTGATCTTCGGAATGACCGCCCCCCCCCCCCTCCTGCGTCATGCTACCATCATCCGATGTCCAGACCCCCCCCCCCCATTTAAAATGACGTAATTTATGAACAGCCCCTTATAGTGAATTACTTGGCTTTATAATGGTTTATATTATTGCTATTATACTGCATTAGGAACGTATTACCTACTTTTAAATGCTATTGTACACCCTAAGGCATTAAAAATAGCTGAAAGCTGTATAGCGAATTTACGTGGCATTATAATGGCTAATATTCATGCTCTTAAACAGCATTAAGCATTTATTTATGCCATTGTAGAACCTAAGGCACTAAACCAAACCGAAGCATTAGTGTAGCAAACCAAAACGCACCTGTACAGCATTCAGCTGTACAGTTGCATGTTGTTCGCTGCACTAAAACTAATGGCTAAACAAAAGCATTTACATATGCCATTATACAACCGTTATACAGCGTAAAGCATAATAAAGTGCTATTGTAGAACCTAAAGCACTAAAAACAGCTGAAAGCTGTATACCGGATTTACGTGGCATTATAATAGCTAATATTCATGCTCATAAACAGCATTAAGCATTTATTTATGCTATTGTAGAACCTAAGGCACTAAACCACACCGAAGCATTAGTGTAGCAAACCAAAACGCAACTGTACAGCATTCAGCTGTACAGTTGCATTTTGGCTCGCTGCACTAAAACTAAAAACTGCTTTAAAAAAGCATTTATACATGCCATTATACAACCGTTATACAGCTTAAAGCATTTTATATTGCTATTGTAGAACCTAAAGCACTTAAGTGCTTTTAAACAGTCGAAAGCTGTACAGTTGCGTTGTGGTTTGCTGCACTAAAGCTAAAGGCTTTACAAAAGCATTGCCATTATACAACCGTTATACAGCTCAAAGCATCATATAATGCGACAAGTTGCTCGGTGAACGTATATAAGAGTTTATACGGTCCTTAAGTTCGAAATAAGTTAACTATTCATATGTTATAATGCTTCCTGTGTTACTTGGGAGGATCCTGGCCCGATCACACCATTCAAACGAAATAAGGTGAATGCAAAATTTCATCATTTTTAGGAACTTTTTAGTGCCGCCAATGTCATGTCGCGGTAACGTTGTGGTCGGGTGGGGGTAGAGGTACCGTGATTACTATGTGGAACACATTCATGGAATTGAAGACACTAGATGACACCTAAATATTAGTTCATTTGTGCATTCACCAAATCTTCTTTGAATGGGGTGGTCGGGCCAGGATCCTGTACCTACCCCAGCCCGACCACAACGGTACCACGATAACTTGAAAACTATGCTGCACAAATTCCCATACCATAGTCCCATGACTAGGAGCACTAAATAGCACCTAAAATGATGAATTTGAGCAATCATTTAATTCTAATATCTTGTCGTATTTAGTCGGGCCAGGATCCATGACACCATTTTCCTGATTAAGGGATAAAGCATGGGCGGATAACAATATTCTTCAATCATGTAGAATTGTAGATGAAATTCGTTTCTCATGTGGTATAGTTTTTGTTATCCAGTCTGTCTCGATGAGATATGTTGGTGCTGCCATATTGTGCACCAATCCCCAAACTACCACCGCTCAACTTGTAGTATGTTAGAGTGTCTCTATTAATAGTATACGAGTACGATGGCAGAAACTGAAACGCTGACTGTGTTTTGAGCTTAAATGTAAGTAAAACTTGGCATTAAAAATGAAAAAATAATTAGATGTTTATGTTATTTTCTGCCTATTTTATATACCTAAATATTAAATTCATAAACTTAGAAGTTAATAATCGTTCATGGTGATTCTTTCGCTTATTAAGCTAAACACGTAAAATTGCCTGTGAAAATGGTCATCATATCTACTTCCGATCCTAACCTTTTTAATTAAGAGTTGCCTGCTTATAAACCAAAAATACTTCCTTGTTAGAGTTTGTGGTACAGGTACGTTGTTTATATGGGAACTCATACATTCTACGGCACTTCTTTTTCCAGACAGGCTCTAGTCCAAACTGTAAAGAGTTCCACAGTGCGCACAGTAGGTAGATACCTACTGAAAACTTCAGATACCCCAAATAATTAATCAGTAGTTATTCTTTAAACAGTTAATAATTGCGAAATATATTCGTATGGTTAGTTCTCCTTGCAGTTTTATTCGATTGTTAACTGTACACATTCGCACATTTTGTGTCATGTCGATTTTTGATAAGTACAACCGTATCTATCTAGATACGGTTGTACTTGGCTGTATTGTACTCGCGAATGTATACAGTTAACAATAGAATAAAACTGCAAGGAAAACTAACCATACGAATATATTTCGCAATTATTAACTGTTTAAAGAATCACTACTGATTAATTATTTGGGGTATCTGAAGTTTTCAGTCACTCTCATTGTATAATTACGTGCCAAACTGAAGCCGGGCGGTAAGACGTCCGACTTTCAATCCGGAGGTCTCGGGTTCAAACCACTGTGTTCTTCGGAACTTACGTACTATATATCATTTGATATTTACCAGTCGCTTTTCGGTGAAGCAAAACATCGTGAGGAAACCGGACGTAATCCTAATAAGGCCTAGTTTCTCCTCTGAGTCGCTTTCGTAAGAATTAATGACTACGCCAATTCATGGGATTAGGTTGCCAAGCGCACCCAAGGCTCAAATGAGCCGTGGCTAAAGCCGCGTTTAACGCTAGGAGGATGATGATATGTGCTAAACTATTCGTCAGGCATATCGAATGGATTACAGACATCCCTATAAGCTCTACAATGGAGTTTTCTCTGCTGTTTTTCTTCGGCAGCAGCAGCTGCCAAAAAAAATTAAATGCCACCATTCCTACAAAACAATAACATAGTAAGCATGGAATCATTCTAAAAAGTAACTTTTGTTACATCTGAAAAAACAGCTACTTACTAGAAATCAATGACAAAAAGAAGAATTTTCATACGTTTTAGTTCCCGACAACTCTTATCGGGGTCCGATGAGCACCTATATAAAGTTAACAAGTTTTGCTGTCAAAAAAGGATAGATTATCAAGTTATCAGCTGGCGCTGTCAAAAGTGAAAAAACTGATATAACCATAGTGTAAACGATATTTTTTTAGACACACACATTCAAAAAAACATGCGTGCGTACAGTGGACAATATGTCAAGTTATCCCGCTATCAGATGTCAAATGAAAAACGGATAGAGTTATCATATTAATGACGGCAACTGTCATTTTATCAGATTTATATCAACTTATCCGCTGATATAATCTGCCATCATAGGCGTGCTGTTTAGAACTCTCTGTTACCTACTAAATATAATTTGAATTCTGTTATAATGATGACTTCAACAGTATGTGTATGTTTAAATTTTTTTTTTTCAAATCACTAATATTAAGTACCTAAAGTCAACGAAATCGACAAAACAAAACCCTTCGAATTAGTACCTACCATACTTACTCTGGTAAAATCATACCATTCTGGCCGTGCCATTTCTAGTACAACTGACTAATAGGTATGACTCTTATTTTTAATTAATAATGAATGCATAGCATAGTCTTTTATTATCAAATCTAGAGCAGAGCCCGACTGGGGAACTACCTCCACCTTACAGAAAACCACAGCCAATTAGCACTACACCCCTCATAGTGTTATGTTCCTGCCGGTGAGTAAGGTTGCCAGAGAGCACAGAGGATGCAATGTGTTGCCGACGGGGATCCTCTTGTCCCTTTAGCTGTCAACACAGTGAATCCTCTTTTATATGAAAGCGTCGGCAACGCACATGAGACACCTCTGGAGTTACAGGCGTCCATAGGCTACGGTAGCTGCTTACCATGAGGTGAGCAAAATACCTGTTTGCTGCCGTTGTAGTATAAAAAAAATGGATACAAAATGTAAATTTATCTTTTTATTTGCCTAAGCCTGCTAAAATAAATAGTACACATAACGAACTCATCCGTTATTTTTTTAGTTCTAAAAAACGAGGAAGCAAAGAGAATTTTAACCATTTATATTGAAGGTATTGCTATTATTTTCTAGTCTGGTCATAAATAAAGTTAAAAATAATGGTTTTTTTTTACATAATCAACCTTAATTGCTTAACAATATGTTGCTTGAGACCAAGAGGGTCTCCCTAATGTAACGGATTTATAAAATTGTAAAAAAGTTCAAAATCTTTACTATTTTATGTTAATGTATGCTTATTTTGTAGTATATAAGTCCCTATATTGTAATTAAGCACTTTTATTAAATAAATGAAAGATGAATAGAAGGCTTTCATATTATTCCTTATTCCAAGAACGATTAAATTTACGTATATTACATAAGTAATGAAAAATGCACTAAAAACTAAATTGTTAAATCAGTGCATTATTATTTATCACGTGAACCCATCCACGTCAAGCTTAGGCGTATTTATTATACGTTAACTTGACATTTCAGTCATTTCATTTGAGTATCTCCTGTCCAATTAAACTTCATTGTCAAATTGATTTTGACCACTCACAACATGGCAACTTTTCTTATTGGTCAAATGGCATGAAACCTTTGCGGAATTAAGGTTAACACAAAAAAATATGCTTAAAGAATGAGTACTTGATTGGTTAATAAGACATAAGACATTTTAGTTTTGTAAATGTGAAAATGGGTCGTGTTTTCACATGAACTTTGCTTGCCTTTACTCGTCTTGATATTATATGTCGATGGGGCTTAACAAGATAATTAGGCTTTAAAGTCCATATATTTTATGATATTACAAACAACAAAAAATGCGTAGTTTAAATATAACGATTGCATTATGCACCTGCAGCGAGAGGTGACCAATTCAAATGCACTCGCACTGAGAAAAATAATGGCTAACAAAGTCACAAAATACGCTTTGTCAGGTTTTTTTTGTTGTAGGCACAATAAGTATTGCATTTGTAACAAAGCGGGTCTATTTACTATCACAACGTTTTTGTTGTCAAATATATATTGCAGTATTAACAAGTCGTATTTTGTCACCGAGACAATATTTTTGGGTTTGTTGACTTGACAATAGAATTTTGTGAATTTAACTAGTTTAACATTAGTACGGCAACAAAGTCAACAACTATTAACAAGTCGTATTTTGTCACCAAGACAATATTTTTGGGTTTGTTGACTTGACAATTGAATTTTGTGAATTTAACAAGTTTAACATTAGTACGGCAACAAAGTCAACTACTTAACAAAGCACATTTGTATCTGCATTAAATGGTTTTATTGTTAGATTGACAATGTAAAAAATTGACAAAATTACATTAACGCATTAACAAAATGCGCGGAATGGAGGGGAGGCGGGGAACGGAACGACGTTGTACAGGTCAGTTGCTAATGGATGCCGGAAGTGGAGGACGTGACGGAGCGCGGGCGGTGTAATAAGCGCTTAGTGTTGTGGTTTTTCAATAGGAATGTGTGTCGAGGTGGGCGTGTTTCTGCAAGATTGGTTTCTGCAAGGCTTGTACACCTAATCCCTAGCATGCTTGGTAAGTAACTACTCATTATTTTTTATTACTTAGGTAATGTTGTACTTCAATTCCATTTTACACGCATGCGCAGGACTGTCCAATGCAAAATTGTATGCATTCCAGATTGAACTCTTCATTAGGTTGCACAATTTTTCTTTAGCTCATTACATACAACACTATTTATATTAAACATTCGGTCTAACTGGGCAACCACGCGGCCGCGCGCCATCTTGCACACAAGTAATAGCACAAGTAGCTGATAATTTAACTTAATCTCTTAAATAGGTATTTACGATTTTATTTATGATTTGTAAGTACGTGGGTATCTGCCATCAACGAAATACTTTACTGACCATCGGCAGACTTTATTGGTATGAGTATGACAATAGTAACGTCCCGTATAAGTAATCTAATGTATCTAAATTACATACGGTGTAACCGTACCTACTGTATGTCAATAATCTTAGTAAAAAAATGCATGATAGTTGTAAGATGTATGTATTGAAAAAATATCTATGTAGGAGCTGTAGGGTTAGAATCGGAAGTAGTTTTATGGCGCGTGACCTTGACGACACGCCTGTTCGGCGTGTTTCCGTAAGAACCACTAGAGGTAGACCCCGGCTCGCTTCTTAATAAGCTAAACCGTGGGTCAACTAGACCTTGGCGTGTGCCGCCATCTTGTATCACCGCGGAGCGTTTCAAGTGCTCTCGCCAGTGGGCAGCGCACCGCCGCATGGTAAGCACGCTGTATTCGCGTGCCACTGACCTACGATACCCATTCGTTACTTTGTTAACCTAGACTTTAAAATATTAGCTAGACTTGTGTCTGAATAACCCATTTGTGTTCAATTTGTTTAAATAAACATTTTTAATATCAGTGCCGCTGTTTATATACAGCCAGACCCGCTATAGTTTCTTTTTGATTTTCATAAGTGCATTGTAAAGTACCCAAATTGAAGAATAATTAATAATTATTTTCATTTTCACTTTAACATTGCCATAAGGTCTACCGTGGTAATTAATATTTAAGTGTGTTGTTGTTTGTAGCATTATGATATATGTTTGTTTCAGGTGTCGCCTGACTTTCAATGTGTGTACCCAGCAGCAAATAAAACATATAAAGAAAGATTTCCTCTTATAAAGTTGAAGATTCTGAAACTACGAGTACTCGTTGAAAGAGGAGAATGTAACAAGGCTGACTTATCAACCATCGACCTTCTCGATTTGGCCTCTGGTAAGATCCTAAATATGTATTTTATGTTTTGTATTTCTTCAAATAATTTCTGCATTTTTAAAAGGTTGCTCATGACGACTTTATACAGTAGCACGTTTCGTAAAACAGTCAGGACAGTAGTATATTTAAGGTTTATGTATTAGTACACGGTTCAAAACTTGCATCTGAATTTTAAACCAGCTCCCGATTTCTGACCGATCTGAAAATTTTCATTCCTTCGTAACTTGGATAAAAATGCAATGTTTTGGTACCATCGAGCTGATCTGATTGTTGGACACTGGAGGTGACTATAAGTACTCTGCAATAAAACAACAAAACCTAATTGTGTTTGAGTCTGTTATAATTGTTTGGATGAGTAATATGACCCTAAAAGCTTATGTCAAAAATGAAACGTTTGACAAAAAACTTATATTAATTTATTTTTCAGTAGGCGAAGAGAAATGTGTGGAAATTATCCAAAGAAGAGCAAGACATGATTACCTGGCTCGTGTTGCGACAGTTTCAGACATAGGAACATACTGTTATCAAAGGGAAATGCTTTTCGGCACCAAAGAAGTCACCATCATGGAAGTTGCTGATATTATATTGAGGGCTCTGCAATATACTTTGAAACGTCCATTTTAAAATAAACGAAAATATATTACTTTTTGGTTTGATCTTACGTTTTATACTCCCTAAATATTTTTAGGTCACTGTTTTGCTAACGTGAAACGCTGTTTCTTGATGTAATAATCGCGCAACAGGAATATGCTTTGTTTCAGCATCATTTTTTTGGGTCGTAATGGTTTGCACTTGCTCGCAGTTTGGTCATGATTGGCACTGCTTTTTGTTTTTTCTGTTTCAACATAACATTTAGGTACATAATGTTATTCATACAACATTGGTTCCACCTTTAATAATGTCAACGGCCTTGAACCACCATTGATCGACATTTTAACTATTTGGTCTCTCGCAATTGAAAAATATGCAATTTATAGAAATTGGTCTTTTGCATAATTATCCAATTGCGAGATATAAATTAAAATGTCGAAAATTAAAGTTGAAGGTCGTTGTTATTAAAATATTGAACTAATATTGTATGAATAACAATAAATTGTATCTTGAAACAGAAATACCAAATGGTTAGCACAACAAAGTGCCTTTGTCATTATGACTATAAAAAATGATGCCGAAACAAAGCATGTTGCTATTGCGACCACGTAAGATTTGGTTAATTTAACAACGTTAGCAGAATAGTGACCTAAAGATTTGATGCCAAAACAAAGCATTTTGCTGCTATGACAACGTTTAATTTGGTTAGATTAACTACGTTAGCAGTATTCTGCACTATTGTGACCTCAAAGATTTGATGCCAAAACAAAGCACATTGCTATTATAACAACGTTTATTTGGTTAGGTTAACAAAAACTATTTTGTGGTATTGCCACAATACAATACAAATTTGTTGCAAGAACATAATTTAAACAATACAATAACAAAGTTACTTTGTCATTTGCACAAAGCAATTTTGTCTAGGTAGCAACTTAAACCAGAACGTACTAGGTTAAAAGTTGCCAATATCACAAAGTTTATATTGTTGTAACGACAACATATAAAGCATTGTAATAATAACAAAGTGAAAATGTTATTTATATAATATTGTCAGATTAACAATAAGAGTTTGACAACATAAAAGTTGTACTATAGACCAAGCTCCATAGACGGTTGTATAGCGTTTAAGTTTTATTGTTACGCCCAACAACATTTTTTTCTCAGTGCGCCGCTATTGTGGTCCAATAAAATGCGCATTTCCTTCGGTCGTTCTTTTGTAGTGCCGGTTTAAGATGGGGACTTAATCTGACTAGGAATTCTTTCATAATAAACGTCCTATATTAATTCATATGTATATTACTTGTAATATTTATACGTATTAATCGCCACTTCTATGAAAAAGGTCGTATCTTTTTCTGCCACTCAAAAGAAAAATGTAGTCAATATGTATGTAAGGCGAGTTCGGCCAAAATCGAATACCGGGTAAAACCGTATGATTCAAATTTACGCCCATTGCGGGAACTTTTTTTAGTTCTGGCAAGATGAAACGATGCGTTATCTTATAATGCACCTCTCTTGTTGGTCCTGATAAGTCATGTGCGTAAATGTGAGTGTATACGATTTTACCCGGTGTCCGATGTTGGCCGAAATCAATAGGATGACATGAAACAGAGAGTTACTGCGTTTTAACTTTGAGTAGCAGTGTAAGGTACGAGTTTTTTTTAATAGCTAAGATTTGTTAATGTGATCTCCAAAGCAGTTCTAATTATTATTAAAAACAATTACAAAGATATTTCCGCGTGTTTTCAGACTCAAAAGAATACACAGTTAAATAAATAACACGTTTAATTATTCGGTTACTGCATAGTCTACAACGGACAAAAAAAGGAAAAAAATAACAATAGATTGTAAGTGAATACGTAATGAATGATAGAAGTTTGTCTGTTTTACGTGCTATTTCGGAACCGGAATTATGGAATTATCTGTAGGTGATTTTCGGTAAGTACATTAAAGCATTGCTTTGTGTCGAAGAAAGTGTAACCCCTACAAAAAAAGTTTTAACTTGTATCTGGTCCTTAAAGCATGGAAATAAACATCATTTTATATAAAAATCACCCGTGTTAGTATATTTGACAAATAATTGTCTTAACTGTCAGATATCTGTGCTAATAGCGTTAGGGTGCAAGTCGATACTTTTATAGATATTTTGATGAGAGAATCTGAATAATCATTATTATCAATCGGCAGAAACTAACTGTAGCAAAGGTTTGTATAATAATTAGTATTTTTGGAACTTTTGTAATGATATTACCTATTTTATGGCACAAAATGGTGTTTCGAACCCATTTTATGATAATGTTAACTCCGCAAATTTCAAATTGACACTGGCGCTAATGGGGCGCAATGCGTAAGAGCGTCTTAAGTCAAACATCATGTCTAGTCCTACCGATCGCACATGCGCATTGCTGTGGTGTAACAAAACACCAAACCGTCTGTTAACGTCAACCTCATCGTTAAAAAAATCTTGTATGAAAAGTTTGACAGTTTTCTACGGGATGACAGCTCCGTCGCTATATTTAACGTTGCGTTATGCGTTGTTTAGTTCGTTAGTTAAGAAACTTTTCATACAAGATATTTTTAACGATGACGTTAACGTTAACAGGCTGTTTGGTGCAACCGGCCCTTAATCTAATTGGGAAGTTTTTGACGCTCACAGAAAACCACGAGAAATGTCGAACGATTTTTAACTCTATGCTTAAAATACTCTATTGAATAACGTGGGAATGTATGTCAAGTTCAGGGCTGCCAATGCACCGATTGTATGCTATGAAAGCTTTCACAATACAATCAGGGGTGTGCAAAACCGGTCCCAGTGTGAATTGGACCGCAAATTACTAAATTTTAATAGTAATTTCTTTATGAATAAAGGGATCTAGTTATGCAAAAGTAGGGAAGGCTAGGGCTAGTTCTTTGTTGCATTGTGCTAGTGTACTTCCTTGTAGTAGTTGCTTCGCAGGGTTAAAATGCACCCTTTTTCTACGGAAAACAAGTTTTGATAACTGTACAGAAGACACCTATGCCAAACTCTGGGTTTCTATTATGTTTATTATCGTAGTCCAATTATTTTATCACAATGAGGATAAACGCGCAAAGAATGACGCAAATGGCGCTGACTTCGTTTTCTTCGAGGTAATAATAAGTCTATGTCTTGATTATGAAGTAACCTATGAATTGATAGGCAAATAAGGGCAGCGGAAGATATGACACAGATTATAACATGGATACAATACATTTAAACGGCCTCCTAGCTCAGTCGGCAGGGTCACTAGACCCTGCCTACTAAGTAGGAGGTCCCAGGTTCGAATCCTGGTCAAGACATTCATTTGTGTGTTTATCACAGATTTGTTCCTGAGTTATGGATGTTTTCTAGGTACATAAGTATTTATTCATATCTATCTATTATATATATATCGTCGTCTAGTATCCATAACACAAGCCTTATTGAGCTTACTGTGGGATTAGGTCGATTTGTGCAAGAATGTCCCTTAATATTTATTGATTATTACATATTTATAATACTTGTGTATGGATTTAAAATAAATAAAAAAACAATCATTGAAACATATTGTATGGATGGAGCCAGGCTCGGTGCTGACATAGACATAATAGAATAATGATATTGGTACAGTCAGCAGCAGAAGTTGCTAAGCGGGTGAGGTGCTCTAAATGACCTTCACACGCTTTTTTTCTCTTAACAATAAAGTCGTGTCAAGTTCATTTTGAACACCTCACCCTCTTAGGAACTTCGGCTGCTGACTGTACAGTCGACGTCAAAAATGTGTTTACACATTCTCACCTTATTCCTTTGTAATAACACAAGTGTAAACATATATGTGACGTCGACTGTACATACCTTATTTAGTGTACATCATAGATGCCTTGGAACTCATACTGTATATAAATAGCCACTCATAACCATATTTTTCCAGACTTACACAACACAAATATATAGCGGTAATAACTCTCAAAAAACGTGTCCACAAAAGAAAATATTTACCGTAGCCTTTACAAAAGAAGTTTCATGGCACCTGCAAGCCCCATAAAGCTTTTATTGAGCTTTTCACCTTGTATCTTAATGCGTATCGGACTCTCAAAATAAATAAGACTCACAGTACTACGAAACCTCTTAATTGCCTATAAAAGCTTTTTACAGCTTACCACTTCGATTTGAAGGATATGTTTGTAAAAATAAAAATGGCGTCTTATAATTATGGAGTAACGTTATAATGGCTACTTTAGTTAGACTTATAATTTAAATAAGAAAAACCAATGTTACTCTGCGTCCGTAGGAAACACATTAGACAACCCTACACGTGTTCCCTGGGTGGTGCTAAAAGAGTAACAAACTTAGTAGCTGCACCGTCCCATCTGGACCTTTCAGCACTTTCTGGATTTTCTTCATCATCTGCTTTCCCACTACTACTACCCCGGAGAAGAAATGCCTATCTATATGCAGTGACATGTAGCCATACGATAAAAATAAAATAAGAAACATAAAGCGATTTTTTTATACCACGACGGTGGCAAACAAGCATACGGCCCGCCTAATGGTAAGCAGCTAAAGGAGTCAAATGCGCGTTGTCGACCCTTTACAAAAAGGAGGATTCACTGTGTTGATGGCTAAAGGAATAAGATGGTCCCTCATCGTCAAGACACTGGGTCCTGTTTGAGCTCTCTGATACCTACGTAGAAAATATAGGGCTTTCTAGTAAAACTTGCTAAAACCTTGTTAAAAATTTACATAGCTATTATAATATTTGAGATATGTAAACACGATTTCGCATTAATAATATTATTACGGATATACAAAAGGCATCAGTAACAATGAGAAACTCTATAAATTAGTGGAAATTTACAGAAAGGGATTATTATTGGATCCAAGTTCCGGTGGTATTGTTTTAGTTATTAATTTATAAATTTGTTTTTGTAGGGCCTACGTTTACAATAACATAAATTATTGCGGCCTTAATTGTGATTGTTTGAACTAAGTATAGAATTTTCTAGAGAATTCGTTTGCCTATGTTTAACAAATAAATAATTTAGAATTGTTTGTTTCTTAGGACTAGCTTTATACCGCGGCAACTCCGAGAGCCTTATGGGCGCCCCTTAGCGTGAAGCTTAGAGCTTGAATCCATTTTTTATTGGAATATATTTATGTATATGTTCAGCTGTTTTTCAGTAAAAAAATATTCTCATAGGCACCTATTTTATACATTTTAAATACCTACTAAAATCATCCTAAAACGGCCTCAATTACTAACAATTAAATTAAGTTTAAGAAAATTGTAATCAACTGTATTTGAAAGCAGACTTGCGTGGGAGTCGTTGCTCGTAATAATAACCCAAAATATCGACCTGGGTATAATACCGATGACTACCTACCACTCAGTAATATAATATGATTAATTATGATCCATTTTATCTCCTGTGTCTGATGAAAATAATCTCACGATAAAACTATTGGTAGTTCTACTCTGAATTTAAAATACCAATAGCAATTTAATTTTATCACTAAGTAGTAGGTATAATCCAATCATTGGGGAATCATCTCTATACATTGCCTTACAAAAGGTGGAGTAGAAAATGTTTTAATGGTTATTGGTAGTCTATAGGCTGGTTATAAAACAGATTTACTACTTTCACCCCCTCTATAAGCGCTCTAGGGGTGAATTCAACTTTTAAATATCTTTTAAAACAATCATTATAAGATGACAAAATTGTGGTAGAGTATCTCGAAGCACAAAATTTTGAAGCTAATAAATCAAATTCTCATGATTTAAAAAATTATACACTTTTTCACTCCCTGTATCTTCATATCTGTAAGACTTACAGATCTATTGTGTATGGAAATATTGTAGACAATTATATCTTCTTTATACGTTCTATAGACATTCTTGGCATACTGATAACCGTGTAAGGTTCAAAAACCGACTTTAAACCAAGATGGCGGCCAACGCCCCCCCCCCCCCCCCTCATGGTCTCAAATCTAGTATTTTAATTACCATCCTATAGCCTACCAATAACCATTAAAACATTTTCTATTCACCTTTTGTAAGGCAAAATGCTCTAATGATTGATGTAGTAGGGAGACTGCTATAGTTTGTGGTCACTAATATATGTAGCTATTGGTCATGAACTAAAATGAAAATAGGAAAAATACAGGTAATTTCTGATCTCATTCACTCGAACGCATGATTTTATTGTTGTTTCTTTCTGTCTTATCAAGAGTGGCCAATAACTATAGCAGTCACCCTACGTATAAATGTAGGTACGTTTTAAATTGCATGTGATTTGTATTGAACAAAGAAAAGATTCTGCTATAAATTGAATAGTGTTTATTTCTAATTCTTTCTTTTTTATTTTCTAATTTTCTTGTCGTCAGTTCCAACTGTTGTTTAACTAAACAGTCGATTTAATTAGGATCAGTAAAAAAATGTATAGCTGAAAAGTAGCTCATCTAGCGGTCGAAAATGTTATTATGAGAATATAGTCTACGCTCCCATTGCATAAAACCTTACCTCACACGGTGGCAAATCAGACATATACTACAGCAATAGATAATACTTAGGGACACTCGATTATAGTAGGTTGCCATGGCATAGCCTGGAAGAACATAGTTTTTTTTCATTCTCATACCACATTTTTTACCAAAAATTACATCATAAGGTGGCAGATCGAAACGTTTACCCATCGAAAGAGATACTTTTGGTGATCCGATCCCGCATAGGTTGCCAGCCAAAAACCTGGCAGATTTCAAGGTCAGCCATGTTTTATGAGGCCAAAAAATGGGGTAAGTTACCTCATCAGGTGGCAAGATGAAATCGATGCAGATCGATAGCCCTAGGCGTGCCTTTCACGAATATATAGGGTTGCCTGCCATCAGCCCGGCAGTTTTTCTGGTCAGCCTCCTCAAAGTATCGATGTTAATAATTTGGAACGACGAGAAATTCATGTACAGATGATAATATTCAAGGAATACTTTAATGCAAACAGTTATATTTAATTAAAAACTACACATTGACTGTCTTGCACTTCATACGTGTTGAAATAA
Organism: Pammene aurita; assembly: GCA_947086415.1. NCBI lineage: Eukaryota > Metazoa > Arthropoda > Insecta > Lepidoptera > Tortricidae > Pammene > Pammene aurita. The sequence goes on from OX352299.1 coordinate 13,155,916, forward strand.
TAGGGTAAATGAACCAGTTGCGGTCATTTCTCATTGGTAATGATAAACACGACATATACTTAAGATCTACGTACGGTCATACTGGATATTATAATTATCTAGAAATAATATAACATCATTAATCACTGAGTATCTTTCTTTATCTTCTTCTTCCTGCCTCTTTTCCATTTCAATTGGAATGTGGTAGCCACACATGCAAGCCTCTGTAGTCCCTGCAATTTGTTCCGTACGTTGGCTATGTTTGTTCTTGGCTACCAATCCAGCGCGTCTTGTAGAGCCAAAGAGCGATTTTGGCCGCTTTGTATGTGGGTGCCAGGACTTTCGGCCCTGGGTTGTCGATGGTGCGATGTTCAGGGCTTTTAGATCCTTTTCGATTCTTGTCCAGCAAATAGAGGAGGATCCTTTAATACCAGGCTTTGTGGATATATTGAATACTGCCTTTACAGAATAATTGTCGTCTCTTCTACTTTTGTGACCGAACCATCGGAGTCGCTTTTCCTTAAGATTTTCTACCACTGGAGCCACTTTAAATAATCCCCTGGTATACTCATTGCGAACCTTGTTCAGCCTTGTTACGCCACCTCCCAGCGAACGCAACATATTCATCTCTGCTGTATGAAGTTATTGTTCTCGCGCGACACTTGTACCCTGACGCGTATGTCGTTGCGTGTCTGACAATGGTTTAATAGATTTTTCCTCTTCGCCACTATAATTAAAACTGCTGGTCAACCACTGCGAAAGAGAGGGCCTCGCATTAGGGCCGAATCTAATGCACATCACCCTCTATGGGAGATAAAGACAACAACAGAGGTAAGTAAGACACTGAGGAATACCTTGTGACTTAAGAGTTCTTAACCTAGGTGCGGAACCAACATTCGAAAACCGAAGGTGCAGTACGATTATTGTCTGTCTTCGGAGAATGTAAGTGAACTAGTTGTGGGCTGGCACATCTCCCGAGAGGCCTCTTGTTCAGATCACAGATGGATTCGCAATCCTAGGAAGACAGACCGATACATCTCCAGGAAGACCCCGGGTAAGAGTCTAGAAAAACTCCCTCGAAAGTACGACATTCGGGGGCCAGCACAGATAGAAAAACAGGTAAACATCCTGACTTACATCCTAGTAGACAGCTGTCACACGGTTTGCCCGCTGAATCCACTATTGAAACCGGCCATAGTAGGTCATCAGTGGCGGGGTCCTGAACTGGAGAGATTCCGGAAAAAAGCGAGGAAACTCTTTAACAGAGCTATAAACACCACGGCTGAGGCGGACTGGGCCAAATATTATGATGCCAAAGCCAAGTACAAAAAACGACTGTGGTATTGGAGGTCTCTTTCATAGAAGAACTTCTGCAGCAGCATTGAAACACTAGATCATGCAAATCGGGTAAGGAAAGCCAAAAGATCCATCACTCAGCTGGGATCGCTGCGGAAACTCGAATATTAACAATACTTTAGACAACAACAAACAAATGGCGAAAAGAATCATCACCGCTAAAAAGATCAGGTGGGCCATCGACAGTTTCCATCCCTTCCAGGCAGCCGGTCCGGATGGTATCTTCCCCGCTGTATTACAGTGGGGTTTAGGACTCATCCTGGGAACCCTGATCGAGTTGATGAAAGCCTGCCTAACCTGGGGCTACGTGCATAGCCTATGGAGGGATAATAACGTGCAATTTATTTATTTTTATTTATTTTTATTCGTACTTCAACCAGGTAAGAGTGACTACACAGGTGCTAAATCCTATACTTAGGCCGATTATTCTCACATCATTCCTGCTGAAGACACTGGAAAACTGTGCGACAGGGACCCTAAGGCATCGTTAGATTGTAGCGTTAGCTAAGGAATATACCGACGCACGACAACCAACACGCATACTGCATACATCTTAAGTAAATCTACAGAATCGGCTCTTCACATGGTCATCAGCCGTATCGGGAAGGCTATTGGTGACAAGAAAATGTACCCCAGCACGTTCATTAACATCAAAGGCGCTTTCAATAAGACCAACTTTGCCAGTAAAGGGAATGCCTTAAATAATCATGGCAGGAAACTCGAACTGATCAAGTGGATCATCAACATGCTCAACAAAAGGACTATAATGTATGCAGGTGAGCCGCAGGCCGTAGCGGCGGTGCGAGGATGCCTTCAAGGGGGAGGGAAGTCGTATCACCGCTGTTATGGAACCTAGTAGTAAACAACCATAACCAACCTGAACAAGGAACACTTCTTCACCATAGGCCATTCTGATGATCTGACAATACTAATATAAGGTAAATTCATCAGCGCGGTCTGTGACCTCACCCAAACCGCTCTAAAAATCGTGGAGTGATTATGCGAGGAATTTGACCTGTCAGTAAACCCCACCAAGGCAGAAATGGTAATGATTACCAACAAAAGGGCACTTGGCAACTTTACCAAACCAAAACTGTTCCAATCTAAGCTACAACCTATAACTGACAAATGAGATAAAGTATTTAGGACTGACTCTTGACAGTAGACTCCATTGGACCAACCACATAACAAGGCGGAAGTCATCTTCTGACGACGCAGAAAGATGATTGGTAACAGGTGGGGACACAACCCAAAAATCGCTCTTTGGCTCTACAAGACGCGCTGGATTGGTAGCCAAGAACAAACATAGCCAACGTACGGAACAAATTGCAGGGACTACAGAGGCTTGCATGTGTGGCTACCACATTCCAATTAAAATGGAAAAGAGGCCGGAAGGAGAAGATAAAGGATGATACTAAGTGATGAAGGATGTCATATTATTTCTATATAATTATAATATCCAGTACTCGTATGACCGTACGACCGGCGCTCACAACTCAGTATTCCATGGGCATCATCAATGCGGCGGCCGCCATCACTGCAAGGAAAGTAACAGGAGCCTTCATCCGTATACTCTCCGATAGTAGGGCTATACTTATTAGTAGCTATTGCTCTAGGTAGTCACATCATTATATCAACGTTGTTAATGTATATGTTGCAACCTGTTTCTTCCGTGCTTCGGACTTAGTTCGGCTTACTCGCAGCCCGTGACTCTCCAACACATCAAGCCATGATAAATGTATTTTTTAGAGCGTTTGTTCGAATAGTAATGGTATTACTGTCTTTTTTTTTTTATACCACGACGGTGGCAAACAAGCATACGGCCCGCCTGATGGTAAGCAGCTACCGTAACCTATGGACGCCCTTCACAAAAAGGAGGATTCTCTGTGTTGACGACTAAAGGAACAAGTAGGTCCCTCATCGTCAACACACTGGGTTCTCTTTGAGCTCTTTGGCAACCTTACTCACCAGCAGGAACACAACACTATGAGTAGGGTCTAGTGCTATTTGGCTGTGGTTTTCTGTAAGGTGGAGGTACTTCCCCAGTCGGGCTCTGCTCCAGATTTGAGCGGTGACATTCGCTGAACGTGCCCTACCACACTTAGCGAGATGCCATTCGCAGTGCCCATACTCTCTTTTTGGCGTAGTTTAAGGATATACCCAGGTCCGGACGTAGTTTAAGGACATACCCCGGGTCCAAAAACCTGACCGTCTGTTTGAACCTCGTTATATGGTCCATAATAAGGTTAAACAGCGAAAGACTGATTGTTTAACCTTGGTACTTCTACGCGGACTTGGAACGGATCACTTAGTCACTTACATCCCAGCGGGCTCTTGATCTGTGTACAAGCACTATCGCATATGTCTTGAATCAAGGTGATATATGCCATATGAGTACGTCAGGAGATGATTTAAAGTGGCTCCAGTGGCTGAAAATCTTAAGGAAAACCGACTCCGATGGTTCGGTCACAAAAGTAAAAGAGACGTCATTTATTCTGTAAAGGCAGTACTCAATAACCCCATAAAACCTCGTATTAAAGGAAAATCCTCCTCTATTTGGTGCACAAGAATCGAGAAGTATCTAAAAGCCCTTAATATCGCACCATCGACAACCCAGGGCCGAAAGTCCTGGCGCCTACATACAAAGCGGCCCGATTCCAATTAAAATGGAAAAGAGGCCGGAAGGAGAAGATAAAGGATGATACTAAGTGATGAAGGATGTCATATTATTTCTACATAATTATAATATCCAGTATGACCGTACGTAATCTTAAGTATATGCCGTATTTGGCATTAAGTGAACCTTGAACCTAAACGGCAACATTACTTTTCCCATATTCGAAAGTATCAATAAGAAATGACCGCAACTGGTTCATTTACCCTATTATTTCAATACGTATGAAGTGCATGACTATCAATGTGTAGATATTAATTAAATATAACGGTTTGCATTGAAGTATTCCTTGAATGTTAGCGTCTATACATGAATTTCTCGTCGTTCCAAGTTATTAACATCGATACTTTGAGGAGGCTGACCAGAAAATCTGCCAGGCTGATGGCAGGCAACCCTATATATTCATGAATGGCACGCCTAGGGCTATCGATCTGCATCAATTTCATCTTGCCACCTGATGAGGTAAATTACCCCATTTTTTGGCCTCATGAAACATGGCTGACCTTGAAATCGTTTTTGGCTGGCAACCTATGCGGGATCGGATCACCAAAGGTATCTCTTTCGATGGGTAAACGTTTCGATCTGCCACCTTATGATGTAATTTTTGGTAAAAATTGTGGTATAAGAATGAAAAAAAAACTATGTTCTTCCAGGCTATGCCATGGCAACCTACCATAATCGAGTGTCCCTAAGTATTATCTATTGCTACAATTATATATCTGATTTGCCACCGTGTGAGGTAAGGATTATACTAATTAAATAATTACGTCAAAATGAATATGGATTGATCATGGATTTATATTAAGTGGATCTTTGATTATCTGATGACGTCATTACGTTTTTATTTTTGTTTGTTTTGTATTGTATTGTCATCGCTTACTAACTATAAAATAAGTATATATCATAGAATGTAAATAAATCATGTAGTACTAACAAAATATGGACCACGGTCTGCAATAAAAAGTTTCAATTTCAATTACCTCCTTAGTCAAAACGAGACACAGTCCCCTAGATAACCTTCTCTTTCGGCCTCACATTGTGACCGAAGAATTAGATCCACTTCATATCCATGGGATTGATAGCTATCTCAATTAGTAAGGGAGCCCACGACACTGAACCTCGTTCGATAAGTCTCCTAGATGAGATATGTATAATTAGACGCGTCTTTAATGGGGGAACACGAAATGCTGATGCTGCAATCCAAAAAAGGTGGTGGCGTATTTAATTATTTTTTTTGAAAAAAATTTAATAAATCTGTTTCTAATAGTACGATAAGTCTCCTAGATTTCCTTTATTCCTCGAATCAGGGGAGGGGTAGGGCTACACGATAATGCGGTGCTGCAAGCCCCCGTGCGTGGCCTTGTCAGTGGCAGCAGCATCATAAGCGACGCCTCGTACTTAGGTATCTAGTATGATCAGTCTCCTCAAGAAACCAATGCTCATCTGAAAGATCATTAATTTCTGTGTAATAAAAACCTCTGCTGCATTTCCCAAACAGTGGAGAAAGTGGTTGCTGAAGCGATTGAAGGTCCACGACACTGAACCTAGGTTCAGTATCGTGGGCTCCGGATTACTAAATGAGGATAAAAACCTAAAGATTACAAAAGGTGGTTTTTACAGTCATTTTGGAACAATTTCTGACGTTTTTCTGAGATCTAAAGACTCTTTACCATAGCCTGTATGGATTTGACATTTCCAAACCATAACCAACGAGATACACATACAAATACTCTTTACTGAACACCTCAAAAAGAAAACCAGTACAGAAAATGCATAGTCGGAATAGAGGTAAACAACAGGCTGTCTTATCGCTAAAAAGCGATTTCTCCCAGACAAGCTTTAGGTAGTGGAATCTATACATATAATAAAGCTGAAGAGGGTCGAAAGTCTGTACATGGAAGATAATCGAAAAAAAGTTGGCTGGGGATACTTAGAATCGATAACAGAACACGTTCCAACAATTTTTAGAATTTTTGTCTGTTTATCTGTTTGTCTGTTTATCTGTTTGTCTGTTTATTTGACCGCGCATCACGTGAAAACGGCTGAATGGATTTTGATGAAATTTTGTGTAGAGATAGTTTGAGTCCCGGGAAAGGATAATATATAGTTTTAATCCCGAAAATCAACCCTGGTGGGGGTGAAAATGGGGTTGAAAGTTTGTATGGAGAATTTTTTACCGCTGAAACGATTTAGATAGAAATGAGTATGGAGATTATTTGATTCTCGAGAAACGTCATAGGATAGTTTTCAAACACTTGTGGGGGTGAAATGGGGGTTGGAAGATGGTATGAGGAAATTTTTACTGCTGAACTGATTTAGATGAAAATTTGAATAGAGATAGTATGGGTCTCGAGAAAGGACGAAGGATAGTTTCATCTTCCAAAAAGCCCCCCCCCCATCTTACTTTAGAACCGTAGGTCCAAAAAATTTGAAAAAAATAATGGAAGTGAAGCCTGAAAGGTACTTTCAATAAAAACTATCTACACATTTAATAAAGCTGAAGAGGGTCGAAAGTGTGTTCATGAAATATATTCGAAAAAAAGTTGGCTGGGGATGCTTACAATCGATAACAGAACACGTTCCAACAATTTTTAGAATTTTTGTCTGTTTGTCTTTTTATTTGACCGCGCATCACGTGAAAACGGCAGAACGGATTTTGATGAAATTTTGTGTAGGGATAGTTTGAGTCCCGGGAAAGGACAAAGAATAGTGTTCATCCCGGAAATCAACCCTGGTGGGGGTTAAAAAGGGGTTGAAAGTTTGCATGGAGAATGTTTAATAGAAATTAGTATGGAGATAATTTGAGTCCCGAGAAACGACAAAATAGTTTTCATCCCGAAAATAAACCCTTGTGGGGGTGAAAAGGGGGTTGGAAGTTGGTATGAGGATTTTTTTACCGCTGAACAACTGATAAAGATGAAATTTGGTATAGAGATAATATTGGTCTCGAGAAAGGACAAAGGATAGTTTTCACCCCGAAAATCAACCCATATAAAGGGGTGAAAAGGGAGTTGGAAATTTGTATAGGGAATTAATAACCGCAGAATCGATTTAGATAAAATTTGGTATGGAGATAATTTGAGCTCTGGAAAAGGAAATAAGAAGAAACAACCAATAGCCGCTGTACGTATTTAGATGTAATTTGGTATTAAAATAATTCAAATTTTTTTGGTCAAGGTGTTCATATTTATAACATGTTTCCCGTCGATGTTTTAAATTTACCTTTACCCGCTCTTAAAAAATATTTGAAAATGTCATGAATGTCAAAGAGTTATTGCAGGTTCGAGGAACGGCCAAGATGCATGGCCCAAACCAAAAAACTACCACAAAATCATCTAACATTTATAGGACACCGTTTAGGTAGGAAAACATATCAAACGTTTTGTGGAGCAGTCAGATTAGGATTTATTTTTCTTTATAATTAAACAATGGGTACATTATCTGTCTCTCAAGCTGTTTTGATATGTCTTCTTGAAGAACTACGCATTATTTTGTATCTTTAAGATCTAATAATGTATTACTGTTTTGAAAAAAACAAGTCCCGTCGAGTTTCTTTTCAGTCATAATACTTCTTGGGCCAGAAGTGTAGGGTTAGAACCGGTGGTAGTTTTAGAACGATGTTCCTTATCGGACGGTTCGCGGATGGGGGGCTAGGCGAAAAAAAGTCACGTGACCGTCACGAAAAAGCGTCACGTCACGAAAATACGACACCCGTACGATTGAGGAACATGTAAAATGGAATGAAATAAAAAATATATAAAATAGAATAAAGTGAAGTGTAGTGAAAAGTGAAAGTGAGAAGTGACAAAGTGATAAAAGTGAAAAAAGTCGAGAACCTAAAAGTAAAAAATGTCGAAAATGTCAAAAAAGGCAATGGTATGTACCTATAATGTTATAATATTTAATGTGAATTGTTCTTAAATAAAGTTAGTTTTAAGTTGACATTTTGTACATAATATGTAATGACTTGGTTTCAATAAAATTTTATTAATTATATAAAAAAAATGGCAAAATTTCTAAATTTCAAAAATATCAAAAACTTCAAACTTCAAACAAATTTTAACAATTTCCAAAATTTTCAAAATTTCCATTTAAAAAAAATACAAAAAAAATTAAAACCATAAAATTTACGAAAAAGTCAAAAAATAAATAACATACTTCGTTCCAATCGAGTGATCCATGACACTCACGTATTTTATTTTTCACTTACGTTCATTAGTGCATTGCAATTATTATTACAACCAGTAACGTAACATCAGTGTATTATCTGTGACAGTGTGGTAAAAACGTATGAAAATTCATTACCTACGGTAACGTAACGAAAATCCGCCCCCCCCCCCCTCCCCCCTTCCCCAATTTCAACTGCGCCTGTTCTTACCTTTCATGCTTAGACTGATTTGACGGGAGGATCGATTTGGATGATATTTGCCGTGGACATGAACGTGTAAATACAAAAGTGCTCCTGTATCGTCCGATATACACCTACTACTCTATGTCGTTTAAATCATGCCAAAAAAATATATGATAAAAAACGTATTAATTTTTGAGTGTAGTTCATTTTTTTTTTTTTTTTTTTATACCACGACGGTGGCAAACAAGCATACGGCCTACCTGATGGTAAGCAGCTACCGTAACCTATGGACGCCTGTAACTCCACAGGAGTCACATGCGCGTTGCCGACCCTTTACAAAAAGAAGGATTCACTGTGTTGACGGCTAAAGGAACAAGAGGGTCCCTCATCGTCAACACACTGGGTCCTCTTTGAGCTCTTTGGCAACCTTACTCACCAGCAGGAACACAACACTATGAGTAGGGTCTAGTGCTATTTGGCTGTGGTTTTCTGTAAGGTGGAGGTACTTCCCCAGTCGGGCTCTGCTCCAGATTTGAGCGAGATGACATTCACTGAACGTGCCCTACCACACTAAGCGAGATGCCATTCGCAGTGCCCATACCTCTCTTTTTGGCATAGTTTAAGGACATACCCAAGTCCGGACGTAGTTTAAGGACATACCCCGGGTCCAATTTATTGGTAATTGTAAAATATTTTATTAGGACTACTGTCCTCTAGCGTATCCATCTGTCAACTTTACTTCAAGTTCCGCCTCCAGGGTAGCGGGAGAGAAATTAGGGGTGAATTAGCCGCTTACTGACACAGACCGAATTCCACGCGGGCGGGGCCGCGGGCACAGCTAGTATTAAATAAACTAAGTCAGTAGGTGTTGCAAAACAGTGAAGAAAAGCGAAGCGAAGAAAAGAAGAAAATAATATCCTAATAAATAAATAAATGAGATGTTTGTTTCTTTACGATTGCGACGAATAAACTAAGTCAGTAGGTGTTGCAAAACAGTGAAGAAAAGCGGAAGAAAAACTTAATATCACAAAATAATAACCTAATAAATAAATGAGATGTTTGTTTCTTTACGATTGCGACGCAATCTGCAAATATTTTTATGCGTTTATCCTGATTCTATTCCGATCGCGGTTTAGTAATAGTTATCCCGATATCAAAATCGATAAATTCTACTACGCACTCACGTCCCTAGAACGCGGATAACACATGGGCCTAATAAAGGCGCCAATTAATATCCGTGACGTATGACACCAGTATCCAACTCTATCAATCTCCCCACTGCGAGTATCTATAAACTAATTGAATTCCGTGGCGACCCGTGTCTAGGCTCTTGCCTGAAGCTATATAAACTCTGGAGAACCCTCTTCAGCCAAAAAGAGAAGTCATCAAAGTAATCTGCATCCCGTTCTGATTAGGAAAAATCGTTTTAACCTTTTTTTAGACGTATTAGTAGTTAGTATTATAGACGGAGAGCTAGCCACTTTAGATATGACACAATAATGAGAGCGACGAAACCCCTCTCGTTAGTTAGCTATACTATGTTTATTTCTAGATCCGGAATTCTGGCAGCTGTAAAGTGGTGGAGGTCAAAGAATTCAAACCATTTTAAGAATACAAATCCTAGAGATCTGGGTTTGATGCAATATTATGAGAAATTATACAAATACTATACAATATTAAGAGAAATTATAAAAGTTTGGGAAAGTTACCCAAAATGACGTATAATGTTTGGCGACTACTGTTTTTGTTTCCGAAATAATACGCATTTTTTTGTTCTGATGTTAAAATATAGGCCCTGTACTCTATAAATAAGACAACTTCGGCAGTTTTTACCTATTTTGGTATTACTTTTTTCAAACTGAAAATGTTTGCTAGTCTGCCACTCTCACCTCCACCCATTTAAAGCTGCCAGATGCCCGGATCTAGCAATAAAGATAGTATTGTATCATATCTGACGTAGCCAACTTTTAGTCCATTAGTTATGTAGATGATAATATATTTTTCACGACCCCACCAAACGCGCTCTTTATCCCTTGAAAGCGGTGAGGAAAAACGCATTTTATCCACATGTGGAGAAAGTAATTTGGTACAAGTTTTGACTTGTTTTTTCACGTTATCTGGCAGGATGGACTTTTATTGTTTTAAGATATGATTTTGCATTATAAATACCATTACCGTAATACAGTTTTTAACTAGTACGGGGAGTGATGGGCATTGTCACACTCAAATATAGTAACTTTCAACTTAAATAATTAATAAGTAAAGTACTGTACCTTACCTAACCTTACCTTACCATTTTGAAACATTCAGTTGGCTTCGATTTTTAATATTTTATAACTTGTATTTTTCACACGATGGTGAGGTTAAAAATGTTGTATTATACTCGGCAGCAAAGTTTGTTCATCTTTTGTCTCGAGGCCTTCGCACGCTCAAGATTCAATTTTTTGAACCACTCGCTACGCTCGTGGCTCAACTTTAGAATACCAGTTGTAAAAGTCAGCGCTTGTGTTTTTTTCTTTCTTTTTTTTCTAATTTCGAATTTTCTAGCGTTGATTCTGGCCTTTTAAGCCAAATCCCATACAACAAAACTAGACGCCATCTGGCAAAATCCATGTCAGTTGCCTTCTGAATTGGATAACCCAAGGACTATCCGATTTTTGTCAGATTTTTCTCTTAAATACGTATTTCTGTGGCAAAATTATTCCAAGTTATTATCAATCAATCCGTAATTTCACTAATAAGCACCCTAACTGGAAAGCGTGCGTGAATATCAAATTCCTTACAAGCTAATTTAGAACCGCGACTAAAATATTCAATATCGCATATTGTATGAGAGTCAAGTTACAATGGCGGCTTAATAATGGAACACGTGTATGTCAATATCGACGCGTAATATAGACATTAATGAGTGATTGCTTCTGTCTGTACCAGAGCTCGGATTTTTCACGGCAAAACAAAACACTAGCGTAATTTAGCCAGTGCTTGAAATATTATTTTATCGATATCGATAATTCAGAACTAGAAGAAATAAAAGTCACCAAATAAAATTAATATGTAATAAAACTAATAAAAACATTTGTATAGTTACTATATATTAGAAACAGACGCAATTTCTTCTTCAAAATCTAAGTCAGTACACACAGCAGCACAAGACATTTTATTTGGGTAATAGTGATAGGAGTAGATGATCATTATCTTTTCAACATTCTCTGGGAGTAAACAGTTGCGTTTATCACTATAAATCCATTTATGTACACTAAATGTACGTTCAACTTCAGTTGACGTCAAGGGAGCAAATTTATAGAATTCATTATCAGTTCGGGTAATATTTTCAGATATGTCTCTTAAAATTTCGTAATCAGGATTTCGTTCGAGCACGGCTTCAAATTTACGTATCACTGGTAAAAGTTTACTCCAGTTTACGTAGCAACGAACAGTATCCAGAATGAGGAAGGATTCCGCAATGGATAAAGTCGAACATTGCAATTGTTCTATTGAAGAGGCTATTACTTCGTAGTTGTCGCGAATGAAATTTAACTCCGGTCGTAGTTTGCGTGTTTGAAAACATTTTTTTGCAGCTATTATAGCTGCCGAGTCATTAGCAAGTATGGAGACGACATCACGTATTTGCTCATAGTATTGAGCGTAATATACCGCAGCAGATATCCAAGTTCCCCATCTGGTGATAATTGGCTCGGGAGGTAGGGGAATGGACGGATATTTTGCCTTAAAAAGGCGTACACGCTCTGGAGATTTTAGGAATATCTTTTTGACATTCGATATCAACCCATCCACACCTTTGAAATTATCTCGCACTTCTTCGGCAACCCGGTGCAGACCATGAGCTAAACACGTAATGTGTTTCATACGAGGAAACGTTGCTTTTAAAATACGACCGGCTTTAAGCATATATGCGGCACTATCTGTGCAAAGTAAAAGCAAATTGTTTACGTTGTCATTGAAAGAATTTTGAAACAAAAATTTTAATTGGTTTATTATTAGGTTTGCTATTGTTTCCCCATTTACCTTCTCTAAAACCTTCGACCCCAAAAGATAAAATTGCTTAGAACAATTTTTTTGCAAAGACCGAATCACCACGTTTGTCACACATTTTCCCATGAAATCTGGTGTTTCGTCTATAGATATCCACAAATAATTGGTTTTGTTTACCTCTCTTATACCCTGTATAGTTTTTTTGTACACGAGATTTAAATAAATTTTTCGCAGGGTCGATTCGTCCGGTAAAGAAGTCATAGAGCAGTCGCAACATAAATACTTGTTAAAAAAATGACGAAAATTATTGTTGTTGACTGTTGCCCACGGTATGTTGCATGAAATAAGAAAAATAATTAAATCGAAATAAAATTGATGTTTCCTATTTGGTTGCCCCGAACGGTAATTGTGGCGGTTGCTTTTCACATGATTCTCAATATTGCATTTCTTCAGTTTTAGATGCATATCGCACATAGAGCAGTATATAGTGGAGGTCACTTCATTATAGACTAACTCAGGGTGATTTTCAATCCACGTTTTGATCCGATCTTGTACATTACTCATTTTTGTATTAATTGATACCTTGCAATATTAAGTTATTATACGTATATCCAACACGTCGGATTCAATGCGTTGCGAAATAAATAATACCTAGATGCAATTTACGTTTTATACGTAATTAAATGACAGTTAAAGTGTGAATGTCATATGTCATGTGAGATGAAATTTGCAGTCGTTTCTATCATTTTAAATGAGGTGGTATAGTTACTTCGTTCTAAGTTGTACATGCAGACCTACCTCTTTGTTGCTCGACTATGGCAAAGCTAAAATGAAAAGTTATTTTATTACTTATACAGGATGTCCGGTAATTAATGCACAACCTTCTAACCCCCAGTAGGTCACCTTAGACTGGTCAAAAATATTGATTTTGAGCTCTAGTAAGTCTCCTGTTTTTCGAAATTTTCGCACGTTTGTTAGTTTTTAAATTTTGACATTCACACTGATAGGTGTACCATCGAATAAAAAAAGAAAAAATGTACTGAGGCAATACCTGTCATATACTCTAGTAAGACTCGATAGGTGTCGATAAAATAATATTTCAAGCACTGGCTAAATTACGCTAGTGTTTTGTTTTGCCGTGAAAAATCCGAGCTCTGGACTCTGTACCTACATGTAACCCGTATGTAGCAAGTATTTATACCAACTCGAGTCGAGTCTAAATTTTAAGAATTTGTCTGTTTTATGACACTCTACACTTAATAAAAGCCTATAAAAAGGATTTGTGTCTCTGAGTACTCATTTTTTTAAAAGTTTAAATGATCTCAAGTGTCAAATCTCTGATTAGTCTAAAACCTAAGTTAAGTCCTAAAGATGTAGACTCTGAAAACTTATGATGCGTGTAAAATTGTGTCAAGTATAAAGAATGCAACCAGTAAATACATAGTACTAAAATTACCTGGTTTACCACTAATTTCTATTCATTTTTAAACGGTTTATTTCCCTAGTCGAGTACTAAAAGAACGAAAATGTCTTTTGTAATACTTATTGTTTCTAAATAACTCTTTCAGTAGCCGCCCGGAGACAAGTGTCAATTAATTATATGCAAATGTACCTATAGCCTTTTTTCGTCGAGTTCAAGGATGCTGTACAAGGTAATAATGCCATTGTACTTTAAGAATTAAAATAAATAAGTAACTCTTTTGCAAAACATACTATTTTTTACCAGCACGATCACAAAACTCATAATTGGCAACATTTTATAGAACTTGATATATGCGGGAAGGAACAAACTCGAGAGAGAGAAGAACTAACGAAGAATTTTCAGAAAGATGCTGGCCGGGTCGCCATATAACGTGCGGCGTAGTGAGATATATATTTCGGTTATAGTTCAGATTTAATGACTCTTACATGACCTTAACGTAATATACTATACAGCTAAGCATGTGTGGATAACGCGTAGCACACACTGCCAGATGTCCTATTATTATTAAAGAGCTGTTCCTAAAATTCGAATCTCTTAAAAACCTAACTACAATACCGCTTACTAAATTACTTTGGCCCTTAACCTGACCTGTCCTCAAACATCTTGTTAAATATTAATTTCAACACTGTAAAGGAGCAGGAATATTCGAGTCCTTTGGCCTTAGGCTAAACGTTGTTCGCAAACCGTTAACATTAACATTCATGTGTCTTGACACTTGATCGCTTTGCTGCCGTGGGAGTTAATTAAACTGTTATTAACAGAGTCAAATGTTATAGCTACGTTCATGCTAAGTTAAGCGTTAATACAGCCCTATTTAGCCGAGTTGGTTGTTGAGATATGCGGCAGTTTTCCAAGCAAAAGATTTTCCTTCAACTAGTACAAATAATACGCACGCAGCCAAATCTTTAACCTTGCCGAAGTCTATTACTATTACAACTATAGGATAAATATGCTTATTATACCTACTATTAGAGTTTTATATCGCACATAAATGAGTAGTGTTGACATGAGAACTGTTATTGATTAACTGACATACTAACATAAAAGTAAATAAACAAACAAGCAATCAAATGGTTATATAGTACGATTTTTTTAAGATGTCGGAATTGTCGGTAGAACTCCTTAGTAAGATTCCGACATCTTAAAAAATTACCACTATACCTACCAAACACAAGGTTCTGGATTCATCCACTGCCAGTACGTATGAGTAGGTACTCATTTACAGGCACACTGCAAGTAGTCTATGTCATTAGCAGAGCTCGGATTTTTCACGGCAAAACAAAACACTAGCGTAATTTAGCCAGTGCTTGAAATATTATTTTATCGACACCTATCGAGTCTTACTAGAGTATATGACAGGTATTGCCTCAGTACATTTTTTCTTTTTTTATTCGATGGTACACCTATCAGTGTGAATGTCAAAATTTAAAAACTAACAAACGTGCGAAAATTTCGAAAAACAGGAGACTTACTAGAGCTCAAAATCAATATTTTTGACCAGTCTAAGGTGACCTACTGGGGGTTAGAAGGTTGTGCATTAATTACCGGACATCCTGTATAAGTAATAAAATAACTTTTCATTTTAGCTTTGCCATAGTCGAGCAACAAAGAGGTAGGTCTGCATGTAGAACTTAGAACGAAGTAACTATACCACCTCATTTAAAATGATAGAAACGACTGCAAATTTCATCTCACATGACATATGACATTCACACTTTAACTGTCATTTCATTACGTATAAAACGTAAATTGCATCTAGGTATTATTTATTTCGCAACGCATTGAATCCGACGTGTTGGATATACGTATAATAACTTAATATTGCAAGGTATCAATTAATACAAAAATGAGTAATGTACAAGATCGGATCAAAACGTGGATTGAAAATCACCCTGAGTTAGTCTATAATGAAGTGACCTCCACTATATACTGCTCTATGTGCGATATGCATCTAAAACTGAAGAAATGCAATATTGAGAATCATGTGAAAAGCAACCGCCACAATTACCGTTCGGGGCAACCAAATAGGAAACATCAATTTTATTTCGATTTAATTATTTTTCTTATTTCATGCAACATACCATGGGCAACAGTCAACAACAATAATTTTCGTCATTTTTTTAACAAGTATTTATGTTGCGACTGCTCTATGACTTCTTTACCGGACGAATCGACCCTGCGAAAAATTTATTTAAATCTCGTGTACAAAAAAACTATACAGGGTATAAGAGAGGTAAACAAAACCAATTATTTGTGGATATCTATAGACGAAACACCAGATTTCATGGGAAAATGTGTGACAAACGTGGTGATTCGGTCTTTGCAAAAAAATTGTTCTAAGCAATTTTATCTTTTGGGGTCGAAGGTTTTAGAGAAGGTAAATGGGGAAACAATAGCAAACCTAATAATAAACCAATTAAAATTTTTGTTTCAAAATTCTTTCAATGATAACGTAAACAATTTGCTTTTACTTTGCACAGATAGTGCCGCATATATGCTTAAAGCCGGTCGTATTTTAAAAGCAACGTTTCCTCGTATGAAACACATTACGTGTTTAGCTCATGGTCTGCACCGGGTTGCCGAAGAAGTGCGAGATAATTTCAAAGGTGTGGATGGGTTGATATCGAATGTCAAAAAGATATTCCTAAAATCTCCAGAGCGTGTACGCCTTTTTAAGGCAAAATATCCGTCCATTCCCCTACCTCCCGAGCCAATTATCACCAGATGGGGAACTTGGATATCTGCTGCGGTATATTACGCTCAATACTATGAGCAAATACGTGATGTCGTCTCCATACTTGCTAATGACTCGGCAGCTATAAGAGCTGCAAAAAAATGTTTTCAAACACGCAAACTACGACCGGAGTTAAATTTCATTCGCGACAACTACGAAGTAATAGCCTCTTCAATAGAACAATTGCAATGTTCGACTTTATCCATTGCGGAATCCTTCCTCATTCTGGATACTGTTCGTTGCTACGTAAACTGGAGTAAACTTTTACCAGTGATACGTAAATTTGAAGCCGTGCTCGAACGAAATCCTGATTACGAAATTTTAAGAGACATATCTGAAAATATTACCCGAACTGATAATGAATTCTATAAATTTGCTCCCTTGACGTCAACTGAAGTTGAACGTACATTTAGTGTACATAAATGGATTTATAGTGATAAACGCAACTGTTTACTCCCAGAGAATGTTGAAAAGATAATGATCATCTAACGGGTGATAACAAAAAAATGAGAGTAATTTTCTTTAGACATAAAAATTAAACTATTTACGTAAACAAAATAGTTTGTTCATGAAGTTGTGGCGATGTCTTAGAGGTTCTTTTATTTTGTTTATTTTATTTTTTCAAGCACTTGTATTTGTAAAAAATGGTGTCGAAACAAGAAGCTATGCGAAAATCCCTTGTACTTTTTTATATTTCAAACTTATACATGGACAAAAACCACTGTGTATGTCATTTTAGTAAAGGAAAATGTTCCCGTATCTACTATTTGTAGAATTCTTACATCCCTGACTGTAGTTTACAGAAATGGTAGCGGGAGATTAGCAAACATAATGACCAAGGGAAGACTGAACAAACAGAATTGCATCTTTAATGATGATGATTCCACCAGCCAACAGTTGCCACGAAAAAATTCAAGTTTTCCAACGGTACTTACATTTGTTGATGTTTAAAAAGATAGGTCTAGAATGCCGCCAGCAGATAAGATTACTAGAATACATAAATCAGCAAAAATAAATTTTATATCACAGTGTCGCTGGACGATTCGAAATCACACATGAAAATCATTAATTTGAGACGTCGAGTGAAAATCCGATACCTCGAATTTTTTTCACAATGTGGCTGGATGCTAAATATTTTTTAGTCATGTCGTAATTTAGTATTTAAACAATCGGAGAGCTAAAAATTTTACCCAGTTGATAAAAGGGATCAAGGTCATATGTGCACAAAAGGGAAAAACATGCCGTCCAACGATCTTGCTCGGACATTGTGTCTAAACTTTGACGAACAGCTGACCACGGGCCCTATTCTTATGTCCATTGATGGTTTTGTAAATAACTATTATGTGTGAATTGCCTAAGAACATCCAAAACTCAAAAAAAGGTAGAGAAGAATTTTTTTTTCGCCTCTGAAAGAATTCTCATTTTTTTGTTATCAACCGTTACTCCTATCACTATTACCCAAATAAAATGTCTTGTGCTGCTGTGTGTACTGACGTAGATTTTGAAGAAGAAATTGCGTCTGTTTCTAATATATAGTAACTTTATACAAATGTTTTTATTAGTTTTATTACATATTAATTTTATTTGGTGACTTTTATTTCTTCTAGTTCTGAATTATCGATATCGATAAAATAATATTTCAAGCACTGGCTAAATTACGCTAGTGTTTTGTTTTGCCGTGAAAAATCCGAGCTCTGGTCATTAGGTATATTATTTAAGAAAAAGGAATTCAGTTCGGACTTATGTATTTGTAACTTATAATTTTATTATCAACATTATTAGTACCTATAGAGTTAAGTATATATTCAAAACACTAAAATACATTAAAATTAAGAACTTTTCCTAGCGTACAGTCAACCAATTTGATTCCTAGGCCACTCTAGAACCTTGTCACAATAGCTAGTTTGGTAGCGAATAGGTTACGTTTATACGTATACACAGGCAACTGTCATTACGACAAGGTTCTACAGTGGCCTAGGAATCAAATTGGTTGCCCGTACATAGACAAATGACAAGCGTCTAGATAGTCAACAAATTCAAGGCTTCTCGTTGGAACTTAACCAAGTTAAGACAGATAGACGCCGCAAAAACGCTGACGTAAGGCCTATAAGTGCGCCATTTTTTCTCTAACTTTTGGTTCACGCTTTGTAAATTAGAAGGATGACATTCCAATTACTTGGCGAGCTCACGCGAAGCAAACGCTTAGACGTACAGTAAACAGAAGTAGTAAAATGATCTAGGGAAAACAAGAGCGTATCAAGATCAGTTTAAAAACCTGGCCTTAGTTACTTCTAGTGCTGACTGTACTATACTCAAGTGATAGTATCATATGGAATGAGAGGAAGGGATAATGACAGATTTTATCAGGGATCGGAAACCGGTATTTGCCATACCGGTATTTTAGTATCCATAATACCAAAATACCTGTATTTTAGTATCCATAATACCAAAATACCTGTATTTTAGTATCCATAATACCAAAATACCGGTATTTTTTGTTCTCTTTCCGTTCTTTTGTTTCCAATTGCATATTTAACCAAGCAATATTAACACCGAGGCAATACCTCAATACAATTTTTTGCAATAACCGGTTAATTTTATTATATCGGTCTTTTGTCGGTGTGAGTGACCCAGGGTGTGGACTACGGAGAGGTGTGCACCACTTTTTTGCAGTTAACAGCCACTGTACCAACACGCAAATTATGCATGTTTCACTTTCACCCTCTTCTCTTCTATAGCTCTGATGGTTCCCTTGTGGACAGCCAATTAATTCGGTAAGCCAGACCCGAGAGGCCTGTCCTCCAAAACTTCGAGGGTACCCACCCTCGGGGTACCACTCCAACCGACGAAGACACGCCGGAGACGGATACCCTGACCGACTCACTGATTTGAAGCATTCTAGTCCGTGGGGTCGTTACTCCCCAACAGCTCCCCACAAGCTGTCTTGTGGACTTATTATGCATATTAGGTATTTTTATAGGTAATATGCTTTATATAAACATAAATTATTACTGATTTAATATTTTCAAACCGTTCGATAGGTTATACATTAAATAAATGTGTTCGGAACTTTCTTCCTGATTTGTTACGTTGATCCGTTTTCGCAATAGGTTGAAGTATCTTTTTACTTTCATTGTTAATAATATAAGCTTCTATCTTTCTCTAAGGATAGCTCACGTAGCTGACGGGACTTCGTCAGCACTTTCACATATCTCGCTTGCTTCACGACTAAGAGACATGAGCCAATTGGCTCTATCAAGCGCTTCCCCCATGGTACGTGCATAACCAAGACAGTTACATATTATTGAATGTGACTAAAAACTTAATGATAGCTATCGTGCAAGCAATCCAAATCTTATAGGACATTATCTCTTGGTTGTATATTTGATCTGTCACACATTGTTAAGCGGGCAGAGCCATCGACCGAGCACTAATGTATTCCTTTCAAAACCAGCACCATTGTGCCGATATTATGTATCGACGCAAAAAGATTTTAGCAAAAAATAAAAGCAACTTGTCCTCCGATTTGCCGTCAAGGTTAAGTTTCGAGTTAAGACTAAAACAATGCGGGCCTGAACGTGCCGCGCGTACTGTTTCAATATTTTAGCTAAGGAAGACTAATTGTTTTTAACCTTTGGAGTTGAAGTGTTTAATTACTATGTCCAAAATTTCAACCAGATCTTTTCCGTGTTATTCATACATATCATGTTTTTTTACCGCATAGGGTTGAACTGAGTAGTTCAGGCATTCCATTTTGAATCCAGAGGTTTTAGATTCTCAAAGAACGTTTTAGTTACTTGCTTTCGACCAGGTCTGCTCAAAAATTGCTACTTAAAAAAGTTCTTTCACTTTTCAGGCTGTAAGGCTCTGGAACAATTTACCGTTAGACTTAAGGCGTGCTAAATCTCTTGCTGTGTTTAAGAAACAACTTAAAGAACATTATCTGTCTCTCCCATGATCCGTATAGATACCCTGCAACTCCATTAAAACCGTTTTAACAACCTGTGGCTTGAAGTGTATGTGGTCCTAGTTTATATTTTCTTATTTTATTATATTTATTGAATATATATGTATGTATGTATGTATGTATGTATGAGCTATGTAAGTTTATTTATATATTTTTCTTTCTTTTATATGTGTAAGTTTATTAATGTTTGTTTTATTTGCTTTGCAACACCTACTTTTCTGTTAATTTACAAAGGTTTCCGCTTCCCAGAGGTTGTCTGGAAGAGATCGCTCTTTAGCGATAAGACCGCCAATTGTTTTGCCTCTGCTTTTTTGTTTGTGTCTTGTGTATAAATACTTTGTGTCTATTATTTGAGGTGTGCAATAAAAGGTATTTATGTTATGTTATGTTATTCGATTTTTTGGAATGTACGGTACGGATATCATCTATACTAATATTATAAATGTGAAAGTGTGTCTGTCTGTCTGTTTGTTTGTCCGTCTTTCACGGTCTAACGGGGCGACGAATTGACGTGATTTTTTAAGTGGAGATAGTTGAAGGGATGGAGAGTGACATAGGCTACTTTTTGTCTCTTTCTAACCCCCCACTTCCCTAAAATGGTGGGTGGAAGTTTGTATGGAGCATTACGGAGGCCAAAGGGGAACCGTGTTACCCCGAATTTAATGCGAGCGAAGCCGCGGGCAAAAGCTAGTTCATCCATAATTGTATGTACTTGAGAAAACCCAATGTGCTATTAAACAAGTTCATCTTGAAAAACAAAACTTCCTTGTTGTGATAAAAGTTTTTACTTCAAAGCAACTTAGTCCTTGGACGATTAAGTAAGATTAAACGATGTAGTCATTTAATTTTAGAAGCCATTTCTTGTCCCTAACGGTTAGAGAAAAATGCAACGCAAACACTTTCGTTAGCGACGCTAGGCTGTTATTGCTATTTCTTGGCAAACATTTGCCTTTGGGGCTCCAATATAAATGTGACCTCAAATTCTATAATGTTGTCCGGAGCCTGGGGGTACTCTTTTGCTGGTCCTTTAGACAAACTCTGAAATCAACATCCCTAGACTGCATAGCTAAGTTCTTCGCAAATGACTTCACATTTTTGTTAAATTGTTTCATTACGTGTGTCGGCGTGGAGATAATTGTAATTTATAAAGAAAAAGCGGGTATTTAAGAATTTATACGACTAGTTCTAATAGTTATTTTAGTTACACTGCAGTGCTGCGATGCAATCGCGATAAAACTTGTGGCATGGGCACTTGTTTTGGTTATAGTATATACCACAAGTACCTCTTTATCACATGCCTTGCTACGGCACCGGAATTTATTGTTTCCACCTAACCTACTAAGGTGTTTGTGATTATAGAAAAATTAAGATCATTCTTTGAAATACGTCTTTTATATCCTAATTGCCTCGTCTTTAAGCAAATTTTGTGTAGTCTGGTATGTATATCGCTGCAAATGAGATGGAAAACATATTTTCCTGAAAAGCGCCGATAGATGGTGTAATTGATTGGAAAAACATTTTTTTAAAAGAACCTTTTACCAAATAAGTAACTCATTTTTGTCACGAAGGCAAAACGTTAGGCTAGCACTCCCAAAGGACGATGTCGATGTCTTGATTCGAATACCAACTGACGTGACGTACGAGACTGCCATGTTGGCGTTTGGAAAAAAATAGACGAATTCAGACATCTACTTCCAGCACAATTTGTAGTATTTTCTACGAAAAGGTACGCTAAACAGAAGTCTATGAAATAAGGATAAAAAAATTCGTTTAGATCTATAAAATAGAGACTGTATTAAAGACTACACAGTCTATTCATACTGATATGACATTTCCAAACCAAAAAAAACGAGATGTTTATTTCTCTGCGATTCCGATGCCATGTTTTTACGCACTTATCCTTATTGCGCCTTCGAAACCTTACACTGCACGACCAATTGTTTTTATTAAGGTGTGTATTAAAGAGTAGGGAGGCCGGTAATCATTCAATTATTTCACCTCCTGATACTAATGATTTTTATAAGTCGTGAGAATGATCGTGTGCATTCAAAATTACTGGTGTTATCTTAAATCATTTGACTTTGTAAAACCCACGCGAATCAATATTGCATGGTCATTTAAGAAGTAACATTAGCTAAATTCCTTTTGAAATATAGGTAGGTATGAATAAATATTTATGTCTCGCTGACGTTGTTAGTGCTATGACACAGGCAAATATAATACAACATCGAGCTCAACGAAACCCCTTTAGTTCGTTTGTATACACTAATTAGTTAATTACCAAAAAGCTCTCCCATTTTAGCAGAGCTTGAATTTGAAAAAATTGTGCGCATCGAGAAAAAGTTGTGAATTTTTGGCCATGGATAGAGTGCCCCGCGACAAATATTTATTTAGTAGTGGAGGTCTGTAAAATTTTTGGACCTTCACGTCAAAATCAGGGGTCCCGTGCAATATGTTATTACTAGAGGGCGGAGTACCGATGGCAAATTTCACACTAAATGTATGGAGTCGCCTAAGTATTCTTATGATTAAATAAATAACGAATAAATGATTAATTTTGCATAATAATTTTTAGGAACTTATAGAAATTATCTTACGAGCATACAAATATAATGTAATATGTTGTTAATATCTATAATACATAATAATATGTTTTCTTATCAAAACATTATCATTAGGTACTAAATACTAGACTAAGAAGTTATACCTGCCAAACGATATATTATTTTCAAGACCATTCAATTACAATTGAGGACTGGAATTATGTGTTCGAGGTCCTCCTCACAATCTACACTTAAGTGCGTATCCATGTTATAAAATGAATGGACTATGGCCACATGTTCCTGGTTTTTCGGAGTGAATCGGTTTCTTAATTTATTGAAGATCCATTTATGAGTGGAAAACGATCGCTCTACATCTACCGATGTCATGGTTGCATGTTTAAGGACTTGTTTATAATTTTCCATTGTAATCAATATTACTCTCTGGTTAACGCTGCTAGAGGGTGTGTGGTATCATAAAACAGATGCAGAATTCATTTTTGATAATAAAAAAGTAAAAATCGAAACTAAAAAAAAATGCTCTGCGGAAAGGAAATACACTCAAAAAAATATTATTTTTTAGAACGCTATATAACTAATAAATAAACATTTATTTTTAAATACAAAAAATATCATAAGGAAGAATTTTTAATGCAGATTTTAAATATATACACATTTAAAACTTTTACTACACAAAAACTATGCGAAAAAAAAATCATTCGCGTCGTGGTGTATATGATATGTTTTCTCCATTATAAGTATGGAAAATCAATAAGAAACGTGAACATCCGTAGCGAATTGACCTTAAAATGTATGTATTGCTTATTCAATTTTGCTCAGAATACCTTCTAAAAAAATTGCCCAAAAATTTTACGGACCTCCAATACTAAAAAATATTCATCGTAGGGCACTCTATCCATGCTCAAACATTCACAACTTTTTCTCGATGCGCACAATTTTTTTCACTTTTGTACTGAGAGTAAACCCTACTATTAGAACAACCCAGCATGTAACTAAATGAAGTTTTTTTTAATACTAACTCAAAACTGACCTACATGGCCTACTTGGCTAGTTCCAATAGAATGCTGAAAGTTGATGATAAGTTGTTTTAACCTAAAAGATGGCGTTCGCCGTAATTTGGGACAAAGCTGTATTTTGAGCTAAAGTAGAAACGAATTGGGGCAGACTGCGACTTGATTCAGAGACCGGTATCAACAACCCGTCAAATTATCTGTCCAATTTGTCGGGTTTGTTTTTAATCTATTTGTATTTTGAGAGGTCGTTTCAGAATAAATGGAAAATAGGTTTCTTCTACTTAAATATCATTAACATCGGTAATTGCATTGAAAATATCTAAATCATTTTAGGGAAATACAGATTAAAATTATGTTGACTAGGCATAACGAACAATACAAACAACTACATCTCCTTGTATCACATTTTAAGTTGTTATTAAACTTTGAACTTATTGCCTTTTGAAAGAGGTATAGAATCCGCTTATAGTGACATCGAAGGGAAATGCAAAACGAGTCATACTAACCGGACGGCATATAAAATTTAGTCTCAGAAACGAAACAATTTAATGGTCCTATGGTGATTTTACGACTTACTGACAATGCGTAATGTTAATACATTCAGTTCGACAATAATAATCAAAACAAAATGTTATCAAGCGGCACACCTATCCGACTTCATCACAAGAGAAGGAATGAAAAGGGTCACGAAACTAACAAAAATGAAGAAAGGTGTCACGTAAGTGGACATAGTTATATGGACATAAAAATTAAATAACCAATATGTCAATATAAGCGGAGTCAGTTATGTCAGTATATCCGGTTTAATTATAAATAATTATCTATGAAAACCAAACTTTGTACCAAAGGTCATTGTATGCGTAGTCATAATAAACGGATTCTACTGTATTGCCTTTTGAAAGAGGTATATATTTCCATAATTAATTAATAACGCAAAAGCACCCCTCACTTCAAATCTCCTGACGCGAAGAAATATTTACCGCCAACGAGCGAAGGCAATCTAAGCAATGTGCCCAATCAATTGGGCTTCCGTTGCCAAGCCAAGTCCAAATTTCCAATCTGTGGATCCATCATCTTATTTACGCGGACGTGAATAAATTATTCTTTTATTGCGTCGGCGTGGCAGACGCCGATCATTGGTTTGACATTCAAACAGTCTAGCTAACTCATTGCAGCGGTGCATTCGCTTGGCAATGAAATGCAATATAGTTTCGCGGATATTAAGCAAATTCCGACTTAAATTCGAAAAGGAGAGAGCTTATTTTAGGTTGCTTTTCGAGGATCGCATCCGATACTGGTTCTTTTTGTAGGTATATGTAGGTATATGAGGAATGAAATGACCGTACGTTTCGTTTCCAAGGGCAAGGGTACAACGCGGATTTGTTGACCGATTCATCTCAAGATGGCGCGAGGTTAGTTATAATCGCGGTCAACCATTGTTCAGAACGATTCTTTTAAAAATATGTCTGAAGCGTGCAGGAAACATATTTAGTTGATTAGAAAAAACCGCAGAACAGACGGTCGTTATTTTCAATGAGAAGTTTATTTTTAAGTATGTCATTCTACTTTTTGGTTTTTGGTTGTCAAACGAGCTCGCTTGGGTTGCGCACGAAGTAATTGGGACTGGTCAGTTTTTAAATACGATTAGTGACGTAATAATAACAATGAACTCCTCATGTATGGTGGTATAGTCAGAACATTCGCTAATTTTGGGATGATAGGTACTAGCCTGAGTAAAAAAAGATATTTATAGCATAAATGCCTTTTTTTGTATAATTAAAAGAAAAAAAAAACTATTGGTTTTTGCAAATTATAGTCAGAGTAAAGTGGATACATTTAAGCATGTATACAGAATACAGTTATTCGTATCAGTGATTTTGCTGACAGCTGTCAATCTATATTATAAAGCCGTAGATCTCTGAAGTTACTCATCGGTGAGTCATGTTAATTAATGAGAATGTGCCGGTTATGTGATCTCAAGAGGAAATGTTAACGATCTGTTTTATCTGGTTATGTGGATATACGAAAACAACTATGACTTAATGCACCATGTCCCCCAGATGTCTTTAATTTCTTAGTTCAGATTGAATATAAATACAACTGAATTTATAATATATTATTATATATTATAAATTCAGTTGTATTTATATTCAGTATTCTATTGAGTTTATAATTAACATTGTTGAGTTTTATTGATTTGATTATTTTAGCCTGATCATACCAATTAACACGTTCTTCCTTTGTTTCAGGTCTATAATAGCAACGTTGCCTTTGAATCGAATTAATATTAATTAATTTTAAATAAAAAGCGTATATAAGAATAGTCGACTTATATTTTATCTAAAGGTACTAAGATTGCTACTAGTGTTCGTTGAAAGTGGCGGGGACATCAGGAAAGGTGGAGAACATATCGGCCAATAGGAGCGCCGGGTTCACCCCGGTAACAGACAGGTTAGTAAAAAACTAGTTGACTACGGAACCCAAAAATCCGCTTACCGAAGTGCTATAGAAACCAAGATCGAAGCTGCAGGGCATTGTTCGGAATGAACGAGTTATGACAATCGATGTAGAAATCGTTGAAACTATAGCAAAGTGCCTAAATATAAAAAAAGGCTTACTAAAAGCGCTTCTTGCAAGCCGACGCATATAAAAATTGTCTTAGAAATGTTGGATCGAATGCTTAGTTTAGCAAATGAAAAAGATGTTGCACTAACCAACGATAATAAAACGAACCTATTGGGTCGCTTTTTATAATGTTTTTGCAAGCATAAATATCTTTGAACACAAAATTTCATTCTAATGTCGGATGTTAAGTGTACTCGTACTGTTTAAGTAGGTACTAAATCTCATCACGTTGTGTAAACTCTTCGCGCTAAACTAGTATGCAAATTTAGTTTTTTCCGCCGACCAGATCTACAAAATCGTGCACACCCCGACTAGATAATGAAGCCGATAGCGCCAAGCCACCAGTTAATTGACCACACTGTTTCAGCGACACTACTCCTATCGCGATTCCGATACAGCCAGCCTTTTTAGTCTGTGATGAACCACTGCGATTTGATCTGCATTAGTACATTTTGAAGCAAGGATGAAAAGCAGTACATCAAACGAGGTTTTTCAAATCTAATGATGCGAAAATTACTTTGAGGTTACTTTAATATTAAACTGTTTTTGTATAAAATGCGCAGTTTTTGGAATGTATTCAAAAACCACTGGATGTAATTAATGCGTAAATTTGGTGAAGTCTGTGAAAATATTCGTGACTGTAGATCCTACCAATTTCACATTTTATACAAAAAAAGCACGAAAAGACACTATTATTGCAATTTAAACGCTAGAAAAGTAAAAGGCACTAGTGTGATAAATTGAAAAAATGTTAGCTTACGGAGGACCAGCAGACGTATCATGTTGTGATTATGCAGCCTGACATGATCTAGCGCATATTTATGACAATTGCGCGGTTGCACAAACTGATGTACTTACACATGTATACGACATATCATATTGAAAACTTGAACGGATAGCGATGTCTAGTGATCCCTAAACTATGAACAATTCTTACAAATCTCGAGTTCATAAATTTGTTTCATGGATTTTTTTCAAACAGCCGCTCTAGTATTCGGCAAACGACGTGAATAACATCAAAATCTCTCTTAGATACTTAAAGTTCTCCTTTGGTCGATACTGGAGATAGGGACTTAAAAAGCTATCACTAACGACCATCAAGGCGAGAACTGCAGTTTTTTTCGTGGCACTCATGCGACTTATTCCGACTATTATAAGCGCGAATTTCTAACAATAAGGGTTTTGAGAATTTTCTCTCCATACCCTATTAGTTATCCGAAGGCTATTGTCCTACGGCTTTATCGAGCAGATCCTCTCCACGTAAGTATATTGCAACTCAGAGAGGTCATCAGGGCTTGAAGAATAACGCCGCGAATCTATAACAATAAATCAAGTTTTTAATGCGCATCCCTTTATCAACCAACTTCAAGATTTCGAAGGAGGTTCTCAATTTATCGGGATCTTTGTTTTTGCTATTTTTTTATTTGTATGTTCACCGATTATTCGAAAACGGCTGGGCCGATTTGGAATTTTTTTGTTTTTGTTTGAAAGAGTATACTTTACCGCTGGTCCCATTGTCACCAAGTCAGGAACGCATGATGAGATCCTGGAAAAATCGAGGGAACTCTTCAACTACCTTAGGCACACCTACAGTGATTTGAGTATTTTTTACAATAGCTCCGGCATTTGCTTTTGGAAAGGTGGAGGCTAAGTGAAGTCGGTTCTTTTTTGTTTAAAATTATTTAACTAGCTTTCACCCGCGACTTCGTCTACGTAGAAGCTGTAAAGTTGCCGAACCACCGTCTCATCTTACTTAGTACTCTCTTATTTTTGAACCCTCATCTCACTTTCTTAGGAAATTAATTCCGGAATAAATTGTATCATATGTCCTTTTCCATGTTGAAATCTACTTGTGTGTCAAATTTTATCCAAATATATGTAGACGTTTTAGCGAGTAGGAGGAACAAATGTCCAAACAAAAAGATTCAATAGGAACGTCATCAGCGCCACGCAAAAATTTTACTGTACCCATATAGTGGATAATTAAGTTGTTATAAAGTAAAACAAAATACGAAGTTGTAAGAGTACGTATCAACGCCACGTATTATTTCCAAAGTTGTAAAACTTCCACTTCAAACAAACATCCATTGCCTGTGTTGTGCGCATGCTAATTTCAATCCCCGCGGTTAAACTGGCGTCACCGACATAATTTTAATCAACTCACTGTCAGAATCAAATGCAAATGACGATGCAATCTGTCAGATAAATTCATTCATCACGCCACAAACAATAGATGCAAGAAGACATGCTAATGAACAAACGACCAAGAACATGATGCATACGAAATTGACTTTTAGCACACAAAATGTTAGACCCATCCTACGGAATGAGGATGATTTTTATTTTTGCTACAGCAAGAGATAAGTTTGTAACATTTTACAATGCACTAAATCCACAAGGTGATTGACATTAACAAACAGAATGACGCTAACGTTATGACGGATATTAAAGGATGTGTGTTTTTGAAGAATGTGGCCAACAGCAATAATTAATTAGAATAAAACAAACAATCAAATAAACATCTAAACAAAATAACTAACACGGATGTGTTATCTAGTACAGTCATTTAGTCAGCTGCAGAGAAAGGGGGTCTTTTTCTTTGTATGCAGGGGGTCTTTTTCTCTGCTACTGACCGTACATCAGGTTAATGAAATTTAATTTAAGAGTTGTACTTAATATCGTTAAATTCTCCAACTTCCAAATCATGCTAAAAAGGAACCGGCGGGAAAAAAGTAACATTTATAAGATAATAAGGCATTCCTTTCTATCGCAACGTATGTAACTGTTTCAAATAATCAGACCACAAAAGAGATTATTCCAATATCAAACCATATACGCAATATTGATGTTAATATTCAGGTTGCCCAAATATTGCAACAGCCAATAAGGAAACAGCATAATCATTGTTAGCTTCACTACAAAGATTTTCTAGCGAAAATTAAGCAGTCTTGTTTTTAAATTGACCTGTCCAGATGTTTTTAGCAGCTAGAGACGATCCAAGGTTAGCTGTTTAACGGTTTTAACATAAAAGTAGCAAGAATCATGTCGAGGTTTCGCGAACAAACGATTAAAATTTAAAATGTGGAGCGACCGAAGACCGTATAATTGTGCTATGAATAAATCCGAGACTGTTTTTCTCTTTCGGTATAAAATTACTGTTGATGTAAAGTTATCGGTTGAAACTAACAGAATAAAGGTTGATTGAAACTAAATTTAGTATATGTAGAACCTAGTTGATATAGCTGGTGAATACAAATTGTGAATGTACTTAGTTAATAGTATGTACTAATGGAAAAAACTAACAAGTACAGTCACCGGCAATAGTATCTTCCTACATGAAGGCCGCAAAAATATCTGACACGCTCTTATTTGTAGGGCCATAAGAACGTGTCACATATTTTTGCGGCCTTCGTGTAGGACGATACTTTAACCGGTGACTGTACAACAAAATTTATTAAATGAACTAATTAGTTTTAATTTCTTTGCAGACTTCTTCTCGAAACTTTCATTCAACGAATTACTAATTTTTAGATTTACGATTTTCAACAACGAAGTTTAGTAATTCCATTAGTCAAAAGGAAAGGAATTTTAATAAGTGTGATGGGGATAAATTTAAGCAAGCAACTTTAATGATTTACTCGTTGGTAACATCTTCTATAGACATTCTCCTGCATTGTGTCACAACGTTAAAACGACCGTATTTAGTTATACCTACGAGTTGACCTAGGATTTGACCAGAGAAAGTGACTGAGGGAGTTTTCGCTAGTGACAAGTAGCGATTATACATAATATAGCCATAAGTCAGCACACGCTTTGCTTAGATCTAGCAGTGACAAATCGTGTACAGCCAGACTGAAATTCAAATTTATATTATTTATGAAAAAGTACATTTATGGTTTCATTTTATGTTTTGCCGCTGCTAAGTCCATGCAGGTTAGAATGATCGTATTTTAGCCGACTTTCAAATTTTGTAGTTTTTCTATGTATGACAGTTTAGCCTTGACATTACCACTAAAGTAGTGACCCAATTCGGCAACCGAAAACGGACAAGTCCATACCGTAGCAAAAACGCCGTAACCCATTAATCATTTCGACAATTTGTCACAGTGATATATCAAACATCAAAATGTTCATAGTGTTCATACGACCTTCAAACCTTCAAGAAAAGAGCGTATTCCCATCTTAAAGGCCGGCAACGCGCTTGTGACCCCTCTGGTGTTGCGGGCGTCCATGGGCGGCGTTAATTAATTTATTTAATCAAAAACACGTTTATATGACATTACAGTTTAACAAATGCGCCATAAAACTACAATACAATTACAATAACATTTAAAAATAACATTAAACAACAAAATAATAACAGATTACATAACAGTTGAACGTCTTTTATCCATCCCCTCACAGAATTTCAAACATTCACTATAAACAGTCGTCCATCGCCACGTAAACAGATCACACTCCGGTACTGCTGCCAAGAACGCCCGAGTGCGCGCCTCTGGTACCATTAAGAGGTCGCGTTGCCGGGGCCTGAGGGTCATCCTAGGGACGTCGGGAACGAACAGTCGCACAAGACGACCTAC
This sequence comes from Pammene aurita, assembly GCA_947086415.1. NCBI lineage: Eukaryota > Metazoa > Arthropoda > Insecta > Lepidoptera > Tortricidae > Pammene > Pammene aurita. Next base: position 13,187,232 of record OX352299.1, read on the forward strand.
CAGCTCTGGACAGTCAGACTCGCCGTGCAGGATATGCGGCTCGATATGCGGTAATAAGCAAACAGAAGTTGCACCTAACCTCCAACGAGTTGTACCCGAGCATTCCTAACAAGTATTTTATTGGGTACAGGAATGGGTAGTATCCATACATTTTTTATATAGGAACCTCAGAAATGCTTTTTGGACCTTCTCCAGCAGAAAGGTGTACGTTGATTCGTGTGGGAGCCACACAATCGACGAAGCCTTCAGCTTGCTTCTTACCAAGGCGTTGTAAACCAGCTTAATGGCTAATGGGTCCATGAAATCACGCATGTTGCGAGTTAATCTTTAACTGAGAAGACACGCAATATGGTTTCGGATCCCAGCACGTATTGCGCCAATACTGGATACTGGATCACGCGAACGACTGAAGGTACAGACAGCACTTCTCAAGGCTAATTGCTTACCATCAGGCGATTCGTCTACTCGTTTGCCTCCTATTTCATAAAAAACGGTGTAATAAATTTAAAATCTGGCTAGTAAAGCATTGCCACAAGCACTGAATGTACATCTTAGGTACATTGTTCATGAATGACAAGGTCGTAAATTATTATAGAAGTATTGTGTACCGTAAACCCGAGTTACTTTGACCTAATGGAAGGTAAATTTGACGTTTATTTCAAATCAATTAAGTACATGGCAATATGCCATTAGTCATAATAAATGATTAAAAAAACCGGCCAAGAGCGTGTCGGGCCACGCTCAGTGTAGGGTTCCGTAGTTTTCCGTCCGTCACAGTAAGTGGGGACACTTAAGAGTTAAAATAACTACTAAATAGATATGATATGAGCGTTCCACGTACAGCGACATCTATCGGCAAATTAAGTAAACTATTGCGCGCGAGCTTAAAGTATGGATGATGATTTTTATGGGATAATTCTTACGCAATAAATTGCGTGAACCGATTTTCACCGTTTTTACTTTATTTAAAAGCACGTCATTTCATTGTGATTTTGTAGAAATTACAGGTACAATAAACACCTGCTTATACGGTTAAATTACAAACTTAGTTCAGAAATAATTTTGAATTTTTTTTTCAAAAACTATTCAACCTATCAAGTTCAAAATAATTTTCCTAGAAAGTTTTTATAAAGTTCTACTTTTAAGATTTTTTTCATATTTTTAAAACTTATGGTTCAAAAGTTAGAGGGGGGGACACATTTTTTTTTACTTCTGGAGCGATTATTTCCGAAACTATTTACATTATCAAAAAATGATTTTAGTAAACCCCTATTCATTTTTAAATACCTATCCAACAATATATCACACGTTAGGGTTGAAATGAAAAAGAAATCACTCCCCACTTTACGTATAGGGGAGGTACCCTAATAAAACATTTTTTTCCACTTTTTATTTTACCACTTTGTCGGCGTGATTGATATACATATTAGTACCAAATATCAGCTTTCTAGTGCTAACGGTCACTGAGATTATCCGCGGACGGACGGACGGACGGACGGACGGGCAGACATGGCGAAACTATAAGGGTTCCTTGTTGAATACGGAACCCTAAAAAAAGGTTCATAGCCACTTCGCAATATTTGGCGTTTTTCCAGTCATATGTATCAGTCAGCAACACGTACGTAAGTATTAACGAGTGATATAGGTATTTATTATTTTACTGATGAAAGCCGTGATAGTGATCTTTGTTCAATAAAGTATGAATAACATATATTACTCACGACGCTCGCAATGATCGCAATTCAAGCAATAAATCAAAATATTGAGGACGGTCGTAAAGGACAATCGTAACTTCCCGCAATCAGTGTCAATTTTATCAAACTGTTACATTAAATTATGTAATACTAAGTAGCGTTCTAGGAACGCGTGATCAGCAAGATAGATTCAGAGAAATTAATACAGTTCAACGGACTAGAGATTATTTATAGTCCGAATGATTTAAAGCATTAGCCTGACATCATTTTTCAAGCTTCATTATCAAAACAGAACTAATTAGACATGAAGTCAGATTAAATTAAGGTCAGTTGAGCAAATTATACGCCTATTATTTGATTGTCTGAAAATTTGTCCACCATTTGTATCTTAATTTCACATAATTTTGTTTTTCTCATATAGTTGGCAATATGCCTCGATATTTTTTTATCTAGTTAGTTCAATGATAATTAAGATAAATTTACTCAGAATGCTGTCTCTAAAGTGCAACCATTGTGCACTCATGAGCGGACACAAATTAATCAGAAAAACTACGGAACCTTAAAAGCCAAGAATCCCATCATTTTCATATTGAAGATGGCACCTATAATGAAGTTTTAGGCTTAGTGGTAACAACGCAATGCCACAAGTCTTAAGGAACTTACTCAATTTTTACTACATTAATTACTAATCGGTTATTGAAAACTTTGTACGGCAGAAAGTTTATTTATTACCTACATGACAGTGCATTTTATCCAAAAATTCTAATATCCGTTTTCATTGGCGTTGACTTAGTGGTCCCTATTTTACATAAACTATAAACTTATTATAATCCATCATTTACCATATTACACGTTAATATTATGTGCCGTTCCGCAGCGAGACCAAGCAGTAGAGGTATGTGGGAATTTCAGGGGTGACCGTTCACAGCTTCGTGGAAGGTAGGTATAGCACATAAATCATTGCATAGCCTGATAGCGCCAGCCTTGCTGTTATCATTTCCCGGGCCGATATGTTGGGCGATCTTTGCATTCGCCGCTCGGAAACTAGGTCGTCGGCTTCTGACCTTTATGTTTAGTATCACAGCGGATTAAAATAGACAAACGATCTAGCCCGAACGCGGTCGGAAACTGGCGAGCCGCCGCGCTATTTCGGAAGCGTTGCATGCGAGGCCTAGGGTTTATCTATGTAACCAACTAGAGGTCATTAAGTCAGTATGCATGTGCAACCATCTTGAAATGTATTATATGGCCAACGGTCATTGTCATAGGAAGAGGTAATTAAACTTATGATCAACCGTCTATTATGCTAGAATATTTATTAAATTATCAATGGGTCAACTGTAACCCTATCTTTCAAAAGCAGATAATTATCTGCAACCCTGGGCAGCGTAGTAATAAATAAATAATATGCCGCCAGAATACTTTGCACATTAGCGCCATTTGTCATAAAACAATAAAATTAACAATTTTCGTTTAAAAAATCTTGCGAGTGTATATTCTTAATTATTTGCCTTAGGCACTGGTCCCACCAAGAGCGAGTAAGCGAGTAAAGTTAAGCGAGTAGAATTACATTGCGGTTTATCGAGGTATATTTAGAGTGATCGATCGACCTTTCAAGGCCCGCGATGTAATGCTACTCGCTTAACTTTACTCGCTTACTCGCCGCCGGTGGGACCAGTGCCAAAATCTTCTAAAAATCACCACAATAACAATAAAAGTATTGAGTTTTTCAGTTCTTTAATCAACTGGCGCAAACATTATTTTGTTATACGTAATTCTAATTCCCTTTCTAAAATGCATAAATCTTACTTTAAGCAAAATTTATCAGTCTTATATAAAAACGTCAGAACTTATTAGCTTGTAATTTTCTCTGTCAGATTAGTGCCTATTAATAATGAGTATAATGACATTTACTATTATCGTCTTCTGAGATTGAATGACACTGAACGACTCTCTTGATCACCCGTATCTCCATTCTAAGAAACTGACATTAAAGCCGATACCATCCTGACTGGTAAGCCTGTACGATTGAATGGTAGCATATTTACAAATGTTCCGGACATTATCGGTTTAGTCAATCTTAATTTGTGTGCACTTCACTGATATTGATCTCGTACATTCTTATGAGGCGTAAATTACGAGCAACTACTCGACTAGATCATGTCATTTTGTTATCTATCCATTGACAAACAGAACGGGAGATACCATCAGGTTCAAAATTGCATGGTCAATTTATCAATGAATTCATTCATAAATTGGCCATGCAATTCTGAACCCGATAGTACATGGAATTGTCGCCAGTAAAAAAAACATACTTACTATTATACAATTTTAACTTAGTTCAATCTATATTTATAAAACCGATAACATTTGTGGACATTAGTTAGGATAACATTTGTTTTGTAACAATCTATATTGAGTCTATTACAAACTTGTACTCTATATTAGCTCCGAGACTTGTTTACCATACAGAACCTACCGCAACGCTTGTACACCATAGCCCAGGGCTATGTGCGGCATTGATGTTAAATAGGGCCCAGTATTCCCAATTTGCATAGACGATTCGAGTTTTTGGGTGAACCAGTGTTCTTTGATCCCTAGATAACAGTATTACAGATATCAAACCTCAAAGAAAGAGAGCAATTATACTCGACCCCGACACTCTGCAACAACACATATTTCTGCACTCTCAATCATTTTAAAATTTGCAAATACTCATAGGTATAAAGTATGTTGATGTTGTTTGGATATTGTGTCGTCATAGTTTGAGACTCCCATGGTTCCCATGGTTCTGGCGTTTAATTGTTTGATAAAGCGTAGCTGATTTTACTTAAGGTTGTAGCAATTGCAAGGCAGTCAATGCTGAACTTACGTCAGGTGAATTCACTCGGAACGTTTTTTGTACTCTTCGGAGTATACTATTCGCTTCATACTAAGCCCGTGACTTAGCCCTGCTCGAGAAGCGATGACAATAGCACCCCAGGTCGTCCTGGCGGGGGATGTGACCCATTTTCCTGACCTAGCCATGAGGCAACCTGCAATTAAAAACGGAAACTACGTCAATGACAGTTGGATTGTTTACAATCGTTTTGGAGAGTTATTAGCAGGAATTTCAGCGCTAGCTTGACATATTAAACTGTGCTCGGTATGGTAGTATCAAAATCTTACTGCTAATGGATTGGCCGGGCATTGATTATTTTACGTATTAAATAGTTTAAATATGAGGGTTTAAAGATTTCAGTAGGGCATTTTTTATCACAACTTAGTTTTGTGTGGTGTTATGCTTTTATAGAAAGGTTTCAGCGGAAATATCACAAGAATAATATGAGAAGTAAGAATTGTAGTAGTAGTAGTAAACACTTTATTGCACAAAACAAGTACATGACCAACAAAAAATATAGTGAGTGTGTACAAAGGCGAACTTATCCCTTTAAGGGATCTCTTCCAGCTAACCTTTATAAGAATTGTTTATATAGAATGAAGAACAATTGTAAAATTTATCAAGATCTTTCGAGCCGGCACTTAGCAAGACTTACATTAATTTAGTTATTTGGCTTATACCTTTTCGTGACCATTAATCTATTGCCAGAAAAAAGTATGATAGACATTGAATTTCGTATTTAAATTGTATTCCCAAATTGTACCTGAACCAAATAATAGGAATTTGTAGACCAAAATTCATATATTAATATTGTTTAATGTAAAAAGATGGTAACGCGGTGGTAAATGCCTTATTTTCATACAAATCGGGAGCCAATCAAGGACCTCTGAGTTACTGTGATTATTGTGATTAAGAATTTTTACAGTTGTTATTATTAAGCTAAGCTATTGGGATTGATAGCCTCTATCTCCATCACAAAACAGCAAAAGAAAGTAATGGCCAAGCATTCTAAAATATGCATTTTACGAAAAAGTTTCAAAAATGTATGTACACCGAAAAGTATAATGGCCCATTTACTTACTTTCTTAAATAAAATATACGTTTTTAGGTAAGTAGTGTTATCTTTTCTGTATTGACCTACCTACATTACTTATTACATAATTCATATAGCTTATGAAAGTAGGTAAACTTAAAATTTTGTAATCTAGGTACCTCCAGGTATTGACCGCACAAGTTCAAAGTTAATGGCAAACTGTTCGCGTATCAAATTATGGAAGCCATACCTAGCGGAAAATGACTCGTAGACGCTCACTCAAATAATGAGATTAATACCGCAGTAAAGTGAGACGACGTTTGGCAACAGATATTTGGATATATTTTAGTAAAGCGTTATTAAATTAATGGCAGCCATTAGTAGCGGAAAATTATTCTTAAATGCTCAGTCGTCTAATGAGTAAAGTGAGAAAAACCGGTTTGTCAATAGAGACTTAGAAAACGTTTTTCCATTCGCGGTGTCCCCATATTACTTAACAGATCATAATTACTTACAGATATAGGTTAGGTGATTTTAAGTACGTTCATGATTATGCTGATTAATTTAAGCAATGGCGCGTAGTTACAGTCTCCAAGAGGTAACCGAATGGCTCGCGGTATTTAAGCTCCCTACGGGTTGTGGAACCAGCCTGTGCAACCCGAACTGACCCCCCCCTCATTTTTCAGACCAGCCGGTGTGAATGATGGTAATTTGCATGCTCGTTCTACATCATCACATACAGAGACTGGAAATTGAAGGGGGGAGGATGAAAAACAAAGTCCAACGTGGGTCAGTTCGAGTTGCACAGGGTAGTTCCACAACACGTAGAAAGCTTAAATGCCGCGAGCCATTCGGTTGCCTCTACTGAAACTACGAAATTAGTCGAATTCCGAATTTTCAAATGAATAGGTTAATATAACGGCCTCCTAGCCCAGTCGGTAGTGACCCTGCCTACGAAGCAGGAGGTCCCGGGTTCAAATCCTGGTATGGGCATTTATTTGTGTGTTTATCACGAATATTTGTTCCTGAGTTATGGGTGTTTTCTATGTATCTATTTAAGTATGTATATCGTCGCCTAGTACCCATAGTACAAGCTTTGCTTAGTTTGGGACTATGTTGATTTGTGTAATATTGTCCCCAAATATTTATTTATTTATTTTATTTAATATTTAATTAAAATAATGCTACTTACCTAGCACATTATGCACCAATAAATGTTACTTTTCTACTGTTTTTTATGTGACTGTTGACTGTTTTAACATCAACTTCTCACGTGAAGAACGTTTGAACCCTAATTTTGTTCATTACGACCAAAGGTTTTCGGTAAACATTTACGTTCGTTTTAAATTTAACCCTTCATAAAGTTGATCTAGGTAATGTCTTTACAAACACCAACGCTGTAATTAACACTTTAAATTTCGGGCTTTTATCTCCGGATTAATTTACTTTGTAACCTATTCGAGGCAGGTTGATGCGTGACTTTATTAGGATACACAGAGTAAAATATATTTATGGCATCATTTTATTCCCAGCTCATTAAATATTTTCAGAAACTCTAAGATCTGTTTATTTTTCTTCAGCCTCTTATAAGTACTTACGTTACAATAATATTGGATATCTCACCCGCTACTACTAATTCACAGTGGATCTCTTCTCATTCACCAATTTCATAGAATCATCATTAAAAAGATTTTAGCAGACAATGGATCCATTCAAAATCAATCTGTTTTTAATATATTATAATCAGTGAACTTGTTGACTTTGAGTTTCAGTTTCAGCACTAGTAGACAGGAAGAATTTTATTAAAGTGGTAAGGGATTTCTCTGACCTTGGGCCTTGAAATGGAATGAAGACAATTAAAAATTACAATAGGTTATTTCGTATTTTACGAGTATTCTACCGACTACGCCATATAACCGATTTTTTTTCTATCCACAAATAGTACAATATAAATTTATACAATTTATTTTTATATATTGTACTATTTACAATACACTATTTTTTTTTACAAATTAGTTAGTTATGGACTTGTTAAACTTGGGCGTTCAATATCTTTAAAAATGTAGGCACAATAATAGGATTAGCACCCGCCTTTAAGGATTAGCACCCGCCCAGTTTTTATAGATCTAAGTAATTATTTTACCCGGTACCCGGACATCAGGAAGCGTAATCACCGCTCAAAATACCTGTACCATAGACTAATTAACCCAAGACCCCGCATAGCCGGGCGACCCCCACTGCCACGCTCGAAGTAATTTCACTCTATAGTGAGACATTAATATTGGAAGTGACAGTAAACATAGTACGTCTCCATGGCAACCATTAATGTCTGACTCTCTCTTACGCCCCACGGAAAAATCGCGCATTCCCTGTCTAGCATTGCGTGTTCCCCTCCCGCACCCCTTTTTTTTTGCAGCTTAGGTTTCAAAGAAATAACGCGCTAAGCTGAGTATAGACATACCTTGTATATGACCTGTACTAAAACCTGTTTGTGGTGCCCTAATGTCATGTCCAACGTTATGAAATTGTCATGTTGTGACCGTATCTTCGAAAAAAATTTGGATAATATATTGCTATTATAATGCCGTGTATTGGTGCAGGAGCCACACAGGCTTCAAAATTAGCAATTTTTTTTTCGTCGGTAAGCAAATTATGCATGCTAAGTATTACTATTGCCCAATTAAACTTTACAACTTGATTGATTTTGACCACTCACAACACTGCATCTTTTCTTATTGTTGAAATAGCTGAAACATTTGCGGAATTAAGGTTAACACAATAAAATTATGTTCCAAGAACTGGTATTTGATTGCTCAACAATACATAAAACATGAATCGTGAAGCGAATAAAAAATATTTTATTGAATATTTTTTGATTTGCAATTTCAAAATATTCAACAAAATAATTTGATTTGCTTCACGATTCATAGATGCCATCACCATCTCTCTCGCTATACCAGAATCGCGTAAGGTGATTCGGATAGGAGGCGCAAGCACGTAATGCGCATGCCTTAGAGTATGGTCAACAGCGCCTAGCTGTTTCAAATTCAGAGACTGCATATACTTGAGAAAATTCGACGAGTTCCGCCGTGACCGGGTGGTCTAGTGGTCAGGGCAGGGCGTCAGCCGCGGAAGCTGAAGATTCCAGTTCAAATCTAACTTCGGACACCGGAGGACTTGGCCACTTTTTCTGAAGTATATGGCAACTATTTTACATAAAACAGTTTAGTTTTGTAAACGTGAAAATGGGTTGAATTTTCGACCCAACATAAATACCCACGTTGCCAAGCAACCTGTATAGGAGAGTGGATACTTGTGTTAGGGAACCTGAACTTAAATGATCGATCATGCTACTGTAACGTAACGTATTTCACCAAAGTTATAAAAGGTGCTGGTTGGGAGCATTCTTGTTTCGGGCGTGGCCAGATATCTGTATACTTTGTCTTGCTGCCAAAATAATATACAGAGTGAAATATTCATAACCGTTCATATTGAGCGAGGTGATTAGGTAGGTCATACTGACCAACTTTTACAATGGGACCAACTGACGCAATCACGAAATTTTTTTTGGCTTCTCCATAAAAAACGACAACATCTGATCGGCCGAAATGTATGAAATAGCCAAAAACAAGTTCGCGATTTCGGAGTTGGACCCATAGTGAAAGTTGTTGTTGTTCAGTTTGTCTTACCTTATCAACTCGGTCAGTATGAACGGTGATTAATATTTTACCCTATAGAATAGATACAGTTTAATAATACGGTGTGATGTGTTAAATTAATTCGAATCTCTCCTTTGAATAATGTCAACCCACTGAATATACCTATCGTCAATTAGCCAGCCACAAAAATGTGTATAGAAATAATACAGTCACATAATTTCTACTAAGTATTGAACCTTCGTTACCATTATCCTTCGATTATTGCTCGCTATGTGACCCACAACGACAAGGGTGCATTCCAATACGAGAAATATCGGTTCGACACTCCGCGGTCGCCGGGAGCGGACGTGTCTGTCTTGCAGTGAATTCCATATTCATTTATTCTAAACTTTTAATTCTGATTGGTCGAAAAGTGTTAAACTTGATTCCTTGTTCTTCCTGAGCATCTCTGTGCGCTGGCTCCTCCTTGTGGGCGGTCCTAGAAAGAGACATCAACTTTTTGTAAGTTCGCCGGAATCGAACCCGGGGCGCGGGGCTGCGAGGCTGCTGTCGTCACCGCTGAGCCAAGTTGTCATTCTAAGCTAGCGGCGAAATCAAGTACCTACTGCGACACCCACACGCTGACGTCACCGCAGCCGCGAGCATCGGCTACGCCTGTGGTGCTACGAAGTGCTACGAGAGCTACGTCATCCTCGGACGCTATAGCATCGCTACCCCGGGTAACTGTGCAGCGGTGTGCAAATTTAAGCCTTATCTGGAGCAGGTTAGAAGTGAAACAATGCAGCGGGGCGATAGTGCTGAGATGTTCTGCCACGGCTGTAAGGAGGAGTTTGCAGTCGGTGAGGGGTATATTCAGTGCATGGTAACGTCTTGCGGTAAGCTGTATCACCAACAAATATGCGTCAGTAACACTCCTACGCTGGCGGAGCGAGACACTTGGATGTGCCCTGAGTGCAGGATTACATTCAAAAGAACAGGATCGAATTGTGGGACCCCAGTAGGTACACCATTAACAATTAAGAACATCAGCATCAGGAATAAAAGCGAGACGCCCGTACCTCATACACAATGTACACAAACGTCCCCCACAGGTGAAGCGGGGTTCTTGGTTAGGGAAATAAGTATTATTCGTGACCAAATGAGCGCGTTATCGGAGCAGCTAGCTGATGCCCTGGCCGCTGTCAAAAAATACCATACTGCGCTCGCTTCCTGCTCTTCTAGACTGGATATTGTCAATGAGCGGCTACAACATCTTGAACTGAACTCGGCAAACGACTGTCGCTGCGAGAAACAGAGTGCTGAGCTCCCCTCTGCCGTAGTATCTCAGACGAAATCGGGACGGAAACACAGGAAGCGAAATGCGAAGAAACCTTTGTCAGTATCGAAGGGAAACATGGAAAGTAGTACTGGTGTTGCGGCTTGCGATGGAACCGGCGATGCTACACCATCCTCAGTGGAGTCTAAGGGCGATAACTTGGTGCGCAGTAGTGACATCTCTACGGAAGAGGAAATGGATGCTACCGTCGATGGCCGTGACCTAGGTAAGGATAATAGTATCCCAAAAAAGCGATTCACCTCACTACGAGGTACGGCTGGGCCTGAGGTCACGTCGCTCAAGGCGGTGGAATTCCAAAGGTACATACATCTCTGGAACATGTTGTCAGGCGCCGACGAAATACGAGCATATTTGGAAACAATATTTCCCGAAAGGGGCTGCACAGTCCTTGAACTCAAACCGAAGGGGTCTTACAGGTCATTCAAAATAGGCATTCCGTGCGAGCTATATGACAAATGTTTATCCGCAGATATTTGGCCCAAGAACGCTCGGGTGAAGCCATGGTTTTTTCGAGGACGGCAGAGAAACGACACATACCCTGAAAAGGCCAAGTCCCAAGACGGAAACAGTATCGATATTAGACATAGTATATCAAAATGTCAGGGGCTTGAACACGAGACTTCACTACTTCAGGCAAAACCTGCTAGCTCTTGATTGTGACGTCATCGCGGTAACGGAGTCTTGGCTCACCGATGCCGTTAACGATGCGGAGTTGGTGTGCGGCGAGTGGAGTGTGCTGCGTCGGGACCGCGCTACAGGCGCGCGCGGCGGCGGCGTGCTCCTCGCGGCGCGCCCTGGCATCGAGCTCCGGCGTCGTGCGGATTTGGAGACGCCGAACGGCGAGGACCTATGGGTCACATTTGTGGCGGGTGAAGTGGTGTTTTATGTATGTGTCGTGTACATTCCTCCGAGTGCCTCAGAGGAAACCTATATGCGGTGGTTTGAAAAAGTTGAGTCGGTGATTGACACTCTCGCAGGTGTAGTGCTTGTGCTTGGCGACTTGAACTTGAACCCGGTGTATACGTCCCAGAGTGTCCTTAGTTATTATTTTTATCTGTTATCTGTCTGCGGTTTGAATGAGATGAACGAAGTGACGAATGTACATGGAAGTAAGCTAGATGTCGTGTTGGTGCCGGAGCGCATCACTGGTGCTGCGGTCTCAAAGATGGTGGGCAAGGGGTTGGTCCCGAGATCTGATACGTACCATCCCCCATTGGAGATTTCGTTGCCTGGGAGCTGTGCGCATCGACCAACTGCGGAGCGTCTAGATCCTAGCAATGTGGATATGCGTCGGGACTGGAACTTTGCCAAGGGTGATTTTGAGCAAATGTATAAATTAGTGTCCGAAATAAGTTGGCAAAAAGTTCTGAGTGCTGGCGATGTCGACATCGCTGTGGACACGTTTTACGATATGTTATATGATATATTTGACCTCTGTGTACCTAAACGGAAACGGCCGCCCGGTTCGAGTAGACGATATCCTGTGTGGTTCACGGCTGACTTGATTAGTGAAATTAAACAAAAAAGTAAACTGCACCGGAATTGGAAGGCTACGCGGGATAAAGACGTCTACAAAAAGTTTGCAACACTAAGGTCAAGGGTAAAAGTGCTGCTAGCGTCTGCTTATGATAGCTATATTGGGCGTATCCAAAGTACTCTTAAAGTCAATCCTCGCGCTTTCTGGCAGCACGTAGGCAGTCTCAAGACAAATGGTGGTTTTGTTTCCCGAGTCAAGTGTAAGGGTGAAGAATTTGTTGGTAAGGAGGTGGCGAGCGCATTTGCTAGCTATTTCTCAGACGTTTTTTTACCTGATATTCCGCTTCTTGATCCGAACTTGTTAGAAAATTCCGACCGGAAATCTAACGCCAACTGCATTGATATAAAATCAATAACGTTGCAGGAGGTTGAGGCTGGGATAAAACGCCTAAAGGCCAATAGCTCCGTTGGACCTGATAACTTACCGGCGTATATTGTAAAGGGTTGTGTGGAGTTCCTAAAGATTCCTATACAATATATTTTTAACCTGGCGCTCTCTTCTGGGTCATATCCTCGAAGTTGGAAGGTGTCTAGAGTGAAGCCGATCCCGAAGACGAGTGACACTTCCGTCGTTGAGAATTACAGACCCATAGCCGTTCTTCCCACCCTTGGCAAGCTGTTTGAGTCCATACTTCACCGGATTCTATCTTCACAGGTTCGGCCCTTTTTGTGTGACGCGCAGCATGGCTTTCGGCCAGGTCGTTCAGTCAACACTAATCTGTTGATACTAACTGACAACCTTGCTCAGCATCTTGACAGAGGTAGTCAAGTCGATGTCATCTATTTTGATTTCTCAAAGGCTTTCGATCGCGTGGATAACGATGTGCTACTAAGAAAACTGGACCAAATTGGTTTCTCTCCCAGGTTACTAACCTTTTTTGCTAACTATCTGCGCGATCGGCAGCAATTCGTCCGACATGGTTGTTTTGTCTCGACTCCTTACCACACCCGGTCTGGCGTGAGTCAGGGCTCCATCTTGGGGCCCTTGTTTTTCGGCATCATGATTAACGATCTCAAATTGGTTCTTCGGGCGGCTCAATGTCTCTTGTATGCCGACGATCTGAAGCTGGTTTACAGGATAGAGCAAATAACTGATTGCGAGACGTTACAGGATGACATCGACTTGGTGTTTCGGTGGAGTATGCACAATAAACTTCATTTCAACCCAGTCAAGTGTTGTGTGTGTACATTTAGCCGCTCACGTTCCGCGATACATGGGCATTATATGCTGGGGTCAGAGCCGATAAATCGTGTCTTTTCCGTCAAGGATCTGGGCGTGGTGTTCGACGCACGGCTAACTTTTCACGAACATATTTTTTCTCTAGCTAAGAGTGCTGTTAGCAAATTGACGCGGTTGGAAAAATGCTATGTCAATTCGTAACTCTGGATCGAGCTCAGCGCTCGCCGGTAACAAACGATACAATAGAGAAAATCAGCCGATAGAATTATCATGCAACGGACTCACCTGATGCAGAAATGGCGGATCTTCATCCAGACGTGACTGATGGTTCTCTCGCTCCTTCACACGAGCCGGCCGGCTAGAGAACGTTACACCAAGTCCTGGATAGTGTCCCACTCGCGAATATGACGCGAAAAGCTTACAGTTACAGCTTTATAACACACAAAACCAAATTAATCGATGCGATCGAAGCGCATGGCGGCTGAATCTCCGTGGTTCTCTCTAGCGCCGACAGAGGCGCTGCCTGGTAAGGCGTCGGTCCGGTCCGCGCATGCGCGCCGAATATTTTCGGGCGATCCTATTGGCTAAATTACTCTAGTTACACCGTTTCAATTAATGAAAGAGAAGACCTCGGTCGCCGTATATTGCGCTGCAAACTAGGGGTCTGCTCGCTGGACACACAAAACAAAAGAACGTCCAGTGGAATGCGTATTCAGACTACGTACAAACACGGTAAGACAGGGGTCTCGTTAGACTGGGACGACAATTGTACGATTACCCGGCGGTGTGGAATGTTGTACGTAACTTTGTAAATAAATAGATGATACGATTAATTTTAAATTTAGTTTTTTCGAATCATTAAACGTTAGATAATATTATCAACTAGTAAAATCGGTTAGGTATGTATCTTTGAATGGAGAATTTAGTGAAAAGATTACGCAGTTTTTTTTTGCTCGATAGCGGTGGGTACTTAGCGGTAGCGATACAAAATGGAACAAAGACTTTGTGATTTTAACTTCGTAATTACGCGATATATTGACGTTGCTACTTGTTTACACGGTAGGTAAGGATATTAAACGAGTATTAACGGCAATGGTAGTTGAAATTACGAAGGAAAATTGGTAGTTGGTAGGCCGACTGTATCTAAAGGTCCCTGGTTTCGGCACCAAAAAGATGTTAGCAAATTGACGCGGTTGGAAAAATGCTATGTCAATTCGTAACTCTGGATCGAGCTCAGCGCTCGCCGGTAACAAACGATACAATAGAGAAAATCAGCCGATAGAATTATCATGCAACGGACTCACCTGATGCAGAAATGGCGGATCTTCATCCAGACGTGACTGATGGTTCTCTCGCTCCTTCACACGAGCCGGCCGGCTAGAGAACGTTACACCAAGTCCTGGATAGTGTCCCACTCGCGAATATGACGCGAAAAGCTTACAGTTACAGCTTTATAACACACAAAACCAAATTAATCGATGCGATCGAAGCGCATGGCGGCTGAATCTCCGTGGTTCTCTCTAGCGCCGACAGAGGCGCTGCCTGGTAAGGCGTCGGTCCGGTCCGCGCATGCGCGCCGAATATTTTCGGGCGATCCTATTGGCTAAATTACTCTAGTTACACCGTTTGAAGAAACGTTTTGACATTGCATCAATCGGAGATGAAATTTTAATTCTTTTATAAGAACTAAACGTTAAGAACGGAACAAGTGCCTTTCAAAGGCTGGGTTTCGTAATTCGAAACCTCCGCGATTTTCACGACCCGGTGGCAATGAAAATGGTTTATAATGGTCTAGTAAGGAGTAAGCTGGAGACTTCGTCGATCATATGGAACCCCTACGAATCGACGTATGCTTTACTGCTTGAGAAGGTTCAAAAAGCGTTTTTAAGGTTCCTTTATAAAAAAACATTCGGATTCTATCCGTACCTGTACCCGACGAAGTATATTCTCGGCTCCCTAGGGTACAATTCCTTAGAGGTCCGGCGGAATTACCAACTCCTTGTCACGGCTTGCCGAGCCTTACGTGGTGAGTCGGACTGTCCCGAAATTGTCTCTGGTCTCGTGCGTCTGTTTGTTCCGGACGTCCCAAGGATGGCCCTTAGACCGCGACAACGCGACCTATTGGCCTTGCCGCCGGTGCGCACCGTATCGCGCAGGAACTCGCCGCTGCCCCGCGCCCTTTCACTGCTCAATGCGCTCCTGGCCTCGACGCCTGAATGTGACCTATTTGCGTGGCGATGGGCGGCAGTGTGTAGGGAATGCTTGGGATTCTGTGAGACGATGGATGCTAGGTGCTCAACAGTTCCAATTTAATTTGTCAATGTTATATTATTGTTGCTGTAATTGTTAATAAGTACTTAAAGTTATTATTGCTTTTAGTCTAAGTTTCGTGACGCATTGGTTTAGCTGTAATGTCATGTAAACATTTTTATCAATAAAATAAAAAAAAATAAAATAAAATAAAATATGTCACGTACGACTTTTTTCTAAAAAGACTACTGGTTCATTGGGTTGGGTAGCGGAAGAGCGGATATACGGATCAGTCCTCAGATTTAATTCCCTTTGCTTGTCAAGTTCGTTGCCATATAAGTGAGGCGAACCAGTAAAATCAACATAAAGCTTGTCCCAGAAAAAAATGTCGTTTATTAGTTAGTATGAAATAATGTAAGCAATAAAAAGTTACCAAATTTTTGACAACAGTTTATTAGAAATGTAGTAAACAAAACGTATTTTTGTTATGTTTTTGTTCTATTGTTTATTCATCCAGAAACTTCGTAATTTTCTTTTGATACCTGCCATCAGGTTTTGTACATCAGTGTCTGTGATAGGTTTTGAAGCTGCATTCCATTTTCGCTTGAAGTTTTCAACTGATGTGGCGTTAGTTTTATGTTTTAAGAGCTTCTGCTTCATACGAGCCCAATATTTTTCTATGGGTCGTAATTCAGGACAGTTAGGAGGATTTTGGTATTTTTCCACAAATTCGACATTAATGGCTTTGTACCATTATATCACATTTTTAAAATAGTGGCACGTGGCCAGATCAGGCCAAAACAGAACTGGCTTCTTGTGTCGCTTAAAAAACGGCAATTATCGCTTTTCCATGCACTCTTTAAGGTATACATCGCCTTTCATAGTTCCTTTAGCAAAGTATGGAGTGCTGCGTTTGCCGCAAGAACAGATCGCTTGCCACACAAGAACCTTCTTCGCAAATTTATCCATTTTTATGACATTGTACTCGTCATTGATAGTTTTTCTATCGGTCCCCGAATAAAAATGATGTCCCGGCAGTGATTTAAAATCAAGATTGCAATATGTTTCGTCGTCCATCACAATACAGTATTTTTTTGTCGTTAATTTTGAATACAGTTTTCTGGATCTCGTTTTAGCGTCAGTTTCTTGTTTCAAATTTCTATTAGGCACTTTAGTTTGTTTGAAAGTCTTTACAGAATTATTTTTCTTTACTCGTTGCACAGTGGATTTAGACGTTTTAAACTTTTTAGCTAAATCTCTTACAGATGATGTAGGTTTTTTCAGCAAAGCAGCTATGATACTCTTCTCAATATTTTTCTTAACAAACCCGGTCTTCCGACCACTTCCAGGACGCCGTCGAATACCACCAGTCTCTCTGAATTGTTTTAGGACCCTTTGCACAGTTCTAACAGACGTGTTTAGCTCCATTGCCACTTTTTTCGTGAAAATGCCTTAATATTGGACATATTTGTACAATATTTTCTCATGAAGTTTTTCTTGTGGAGACGAGATCTTTGAAAATGTGACTGTGACAGATTTTTTTCTAATATTAAATAAAGAACCGAGATCCATTTAACATATAACCAGCCAGTTACAACAATTTTCATTGAAACCTGATATACCAACGCTGCGTAAACTAACGACATTTTTTACTGGGACAAGCTTTACTTATAATGCCTCTAGGGTTTCTTTAAGGGAGGTGCATCTGAGCGATTGAGGTACTTTGGCTTGAAACACATTCTTCAGCTTACAAAAAGCAGCCCAGCCCAACTGAATCCTTCGGCTTATCACCACCATCATCGAGTATTACTGTAGATTCTACAGTAACATATGGCAAAAAAATATTTTTTTTAATGGTTTCACATTTTTCACACTGCTTTCGGCGCCCATGCATTTTTTTCCCCTATAACTTGATTCATCCTCACTGGCGCAATGCTAACAACATTAAAATCCGGCCTTATCGAAGCGGACGCAGCACTCATTTGTGTGTGTCGCGAATCTGGCTGTCATGTCACCCAAATTTCCTAATGAGAACTCCTTTCTCATTACACTGGATTCCCGGAAAACTGGACTCATCGTCGCATCAATGCTCAGAATATTCGGAACCGGCCTCATCGATGCGGACGCAGCCGACGCAGCGCTCAACCGTGAATGTCGCAAATCTGACTGTCATGTCACATGTCCGCTCGGCTGGCGACCGGGGACAATGATGTAACTCTTCTTCCCTTTTCAGTCTACTATATAGTTACCGTTCACAACATTTTATTTCTTACCTTTTAGTTTTCTGCCCTGTTTTTAGCATATATGTATAACTAGCTTTTGCCCGCGGCTTCGCTCACGTTAAATTCGGGGTAACACGACGAAAATTATTTTATTACTCGTTTGTATCATAGAACCTGTACTAATTTTGCGGAGTCTCACACAAATTTCCATCCCCTATTTTAGAGGCTGGGGGAAAATTTCCAAAAAAAAGGCAGGTATTTTTCGTTGGTAACGCAGTCTGTGTTCCAATTCTTAGCTTCCTACCTTGAAAACTGCGAAAAGCCCCATATAAAATGTCACCCTCTCTTTTAAGGAGTTGGGTGCATATTTCAAAAAAAAAATGATGCACGACTTTTTTGTTAGTCACAAATAGTTTGTATCAATTTTTAGCTTTCTACCTTAAAAATTGCGGAATGCTCCATACAAACTTCCACCCCCCATTTTAGGGAAGTGGGGGGTTAGAAAGAGACAAAAAGTAGCCTATGTCACTCTCTATCCCTTCAACTATCTCCACTTAAAAAATCACGTCAATTCGTCGCCCCGTTTTGCCGTGAAAGACGGACAAACAAACAAACACACACATATACACTTTCCCATTTATAATATTCAGGGCCCGGAATTAGGTGAGCTAAAATACCTAAAGTTCGCGAGAGGACATAATATAGAGTGGTTACAACCGGATGATAATAATATTTTATTTGGATTCCGGGTATTCGATGTTCCTTATCTTTCTATATATACTATAGTAGTACTAGTAGCTTTCACTATTTTGACGCTAATACGCCACTCTGACAAGCATTGATAATGAATAGGAAAATACAGATTACTAATTTAAAATATATGTCACATTTTCAGATTTATTATTATAATGTTAACTTTATGGCTGCAATGTAACCATTTTTCATCATTACGACTATTACTTGCAGTGCCCGGATGAATATCGAATACCCGGAATCCAAATAAAATATTATTTTCATCCGGTTGTAACCACTCTATATTATGTCCTCTCGCGAACTTTAGGTATTTTAGCTCACCTAATTCCGGGCCCTGATAATATTAGTATGGATTTCATAATTATATACACCGGAGTTATATTAATTGAAGAAATAGCGTGGAATGAGTACACATTTATATTATTTTTATGAACATTTTAATGCATTCAAAATAATCTAATGAAATTACACATGAATATGCAAATACTATTGCACACTAGCGTCAGTTTATTTTTACGACTCGGTTGGAACAATTAGTTCGTGTGTGTCTAAAATAACGTCGCTACCACTGGAACTAACGTATTTAAGTAGTCCTTGACTAAAGACGTCTGACTCACAATTCTATTTCTTATTATCTAAGAATAAATCGAAAACTGCACATTATTGCTACCGTAAGATGATGCTTAAAGGGCGTTGACCTGTTGATCTTGTAAATAACAAATGACGGATGGGAACAAAGGAAGTGATATGTCACTCGCGACAAAAACAAACTTGAGCGCGCTGGGCAAAAAAGCGAATACTGATTGTTTGTGAAAATTTTGGAATTGGAATGTATGAATACCTATTGTAACAAAAAACAGTGAAACTGAAAATTTTAAACATGCTGTTTTCACTTTCAGCCGACTTCCGTTTAAAAAAGGAATATGATGATATTGATGATTATTCGATTGGGTAGAAGGTAAGTATTATAACAATACTAATTAAAATAGTTGGCTTGTAATAAATTTGCTTAATGTGCACATATATAAAAAGCTTATGCACAAATTATATTTTTGATGAAAACTTTTAATGCAGGTAGGTACATTAATCTTAATACATTTACTTCACGACCGAAACAGAAACTATATTCTCGCAATTAATTACAGAGGTGACTTTTAAATTTAATGCAATCTTAAGAACACGTAGTTTCAAAACTAAAAACAAAGAAGCTGATTCCATAATTCTCCAGAAGCAACTTCGAAGCTATCGTGGCAGAGCATCTACATTACCCGACTTCTTAATTACAAACCGGCGAGATTCCAGCCAACTTGTATTAAACTAGTCTGAATCTGCTTTCTGCTGAGATTTCCGTCGAACCAAGGTTAACGTCTTTATCCGATATAAGGGCATTTTTATTTTAACTTGTAAGCACGATTTAAGTCGTATTTCAGTAACGTCTAACCATCACATTCCTGACAAATTTTATGGGATTTGACTTTGACCGTCAGTTTTGTGACGATTGCTAACCGGTCGGTAATGGTGTGTACCATTACCGGCCGGTTAATGTTAAGTGAAAATGCCCATGAATACTATACGAAGGTTAAAGCTTGTGAGTTGATTGTCAAATTTACAGTATATCTGCTTGCATGTCGATTAGAGCAGGTGTTGGAGATGGTCAGTTTTTTTTAACTTGTGTAAATTGTTGATTAGTGGAGTAGACATTAAGCTTAAATGGAAAATTGAAGTAAGTATCGCAAGTAGAAATATAAATAGAATAACAAATTCAGATATACATATCTATATACAATTACGAATGCTCGGTTCTTGTGAATTCCAAACCGAGCATGTTTCAACATTATACTTGAAATGGTCTTTGTACTTCGTCGTCGTTATAAATTTAATTGAGAAGGATAAAATTCAAGTGACTATCGTGCACTGTTATCAGGTCAAGACTTTAACTTTCTAGAATTATTCTGTGTAAACACCTTTCAAGGAATGCCTTTATTTCCCGCGATATTTCTCTTTTATACATACAGTATTTTATCATTTATATCTTCATCATTGTTTGCAAAACCCTCGATATCTGGCAACATCTTGCTTTTCACAATGTGATCTTAAATCCAATTAGACTTTGACAGTGATGCAAATATTAGACAAGCGAATGGCATCTGGAGGTTAAACCAGGCTTTGTTTAGATGACATTGAGTGTTTTAAGTTGTAAGATAAAGACAAGTATCAATGCGAAACAAGATGTGCATTATGGGACGCATTCAATTCCCTAATAAGTTGTTGCAACTCCTTTGTACTTCAGTGAACATTAACATTTGCTAGAGCAAAAATAACAGTAGTTATATATTTAAATCACCACAAAATTTTGTTTTTATATTTGAACTTTACGTCTACCATATTTGCTACTATTTGCGGCCAGCCAGACCCAGACCCAAATTTCAAACCGGCTAAGAATACAGAAAGCATAGCCTAAACTGTATTACTCGTAGTACATATTAGTATTTATAGGATTGACTTTAAAACGAAATCCGTAATAAATGTAATTTCAATATTTTAATTCACCTTTAAACACAATTTGACGATCTTTTTATGAATGCATGTTAATTGGATAACCCACGGCCGGGGTATTGACTTTATTTGCTCTGCAAGCTTGGATGATATACTACCATGTGTCTAGTGACTTGTAATTTTGTTAAATACGAGTATTAGGCAGTTTATATTATTAGAAGTAAGTTCAACTAATCTATCTATACATATAATAAAGCTGAAGAGGGTCGAAAGTCTGTACATGGAAGATAATCGAAATAAAGTTGGCTGGGGATACTTAGAATCGATAACAGAACACGTTCCAACATGAATTTTTGTCTGTTTGTCTGTTTATCTGTTTGTCTGTTTATTTGACCGCGCATCACCTGAAAACGGCTGAACGGATTTTCATGAAATTTTGTATAGAAATAGTTTGAGTCCCGGGAAAGGATAATATATACTTTTAATCCCGAAAATCAACCCTGGCGGGGGTGAAAATGGGGTTAAAAGTTTGTATGGAGAATTTTTAACCGCTGAAACGATTTAGATAGAAATGAGTATGGAGATAATTTGAGTCTCGAGATACGTCATATGATAGTTTTCAAACCCTTGTGGGGGTGAAAAGGGAGTTGGAAGTTGGTATGAGGATTTTTTTACCACTGAACTGATTTAGATGAAAATTTGTATAGAGATAGTATGGGTCTCGAGAAAGGACAAAGGATAGTTTCATCTTCAAAAAAGCCCCCCCCCCCCCCCCCATCTTACTTTAGAACCGTAGGTCCAAAAAATTTGAAAAAAATAATGGAGGTGAAGCCTGATGAAAATTTGTATAGAGATAGTATGGGTATCGAAAAAAGACAAAGGATAGTTTCATCTTCAAAAAAGCCCCCCCCATCTTACTTTAGAACCGTAGGTCCAAAAAATTTGAAAAAAATAATGGATGTGAAGCCTGAAAGGTACTTTCAATAAAAACTATCTATACATATAATAAAGCTGAAGAGGGTCGAAAGTCTGTTAATGGAATATATTCGAAAAAAAGTTGGCTGGGGATACTTAAAATCGATAACAGAACACATTCCAACAATTTTTAGAATTTTGGTCTGTTTATCTGTTTGTCTTTTTATTTGACCGCGCATCACGTGAAAATGGCTGAACGGATTTTGATGAAATGTTGTGTAGCGATAGTTTGAGTCCCGGGAAAGGACAAAGAATAGTTTTCATCCCGAAAATCAACCCTGGAGGGGGTTAAAAAGGGGTTGAAGGTTTGTATGGAGATATTTTAATAGAAATTAGTATGGAGATAATTTGAGTTCCGAGAAACGACAGAATACTTTTCATCCCGAAAATAAAAGGGGGTTGTGGGGGTGAAAAGGGGGTTGGAAGTTGGTATGAGATTTTTTTTACCGCTGAACTGATAAAGATATTTGGTATAGAGATAGTATGGGTCTCGAGAAAGGACAAAGGATAGTTTTCACCCCGAAAATCAACCCTAAAGGGGTGAAAAGGGAGTTGGAAATGTGTCTAGGGCATTATTAACCGCAGAATCGATTTAGATAAAATTTGGTATGGAGATAATTTGAGCTCTGGAAAAGGAAATAAAATAGTTTTATCTCGGAAATTATCCCTTAAGCGGATGCAAAAGGGGTGGAAGTTTACAAGGGGAAGAAACAACCAATAACCGCTGTACGTATTTAGATGAAATTTGGTATTGAAATAATTTGTAATTTTTTGGTCAAGGTGTTCATATTTATAAGTTTTATAACATGTTACCCGTCGATGCTTTAAATTTACCTTTACCCGCTCTTAAGAAATATTTGAAAATGTCATGAATGTCAAAGGGTTATTGCAGGTTCGAGGACTATATATGACGGACAAAGATGCATGGCCCAAACAAAAAAACTACTACAAAATCATCTAACATTTATAGGACACCGTTTAGGTAGGAAAACATATCAAAAGTTTTGTGAAACGGTCAGATTAGGATTTATTTTTCTTTATAATTAAACAATAGGTACATTATCTGTCTCTCAAGCTGTTTTGATATGACTTCTTGAAGAACTACGCATTATTTTGTATCTTTAAGATCTACTGTTTTATCTTTTGATATATTCTTTTCGGTCATAATACTTCTTGGGCCAGAGGTGTAGGGTTAGAACCGGTGGTAGTTTTGGAACGAAGTTCCTTATCGGACGGTTCGCGTATGGGGGGCTAGGCTAAAAAAAGTCACGTGACCGTCACGAAAAAGCGTCACGTCACCAAAACGCGCCACCCATACGATTGAGAAACATGTAAAATGGAATGAAATAAAAAATATATAAAATAGAATAAAGTGAAGTGAAGTGAAGTGTAGTGAAAAGTGAAAGTGAGAAGTGACAAAGTGATAAAAGTGAAAAAAGTCGAGAACCTAAAAGTAAAAAATGTCAAAAATGTCGAAAATGTCAAAAATGGCAAAATTTCAAAAACTTCAAAAATTACATAAATTACAAAAAATTTCAAAATTTCAAAAAAATCCAAAATTTAAAAAAAAAATACAAAAAAATTAAAACCAATTTGCGAAAAAATCAAAAATTAAATAACATAACTTCTTCCAATCGAGTGTTCCACGACACTCACGTATTTTATTTTTCTCTTTCGTTCATTAGTGCATTGTAATGTGCTTACATTGAAGAATAAATATCTTGATCTACACCAATATCATAAATCCTCTATTCCGCGTTCGGAACCGTATGTAATTACCACCATTAATGCTACCAGTAACGTAACATCAGTGCCGCCGGCGCAATAAGGTTGGTCATGACGGTGTAATGGCGGTCATTCTAATGGTTTCAATGGATTTTTAATATGTGTGTAGTTAAAGCAGTATATGCTTCTGTACATAATTAGGCCTTATTACGTAACAGTTACATAAACTACTATTTATCTCTTTTTAGGGTTCCGTAGTTAACTTATAGTTTCGCCATGTCCGTCCGTCTGTCCGCGGTCAAGCTCAGTTACCGTTCGCACTAGAAAGCTGAAATTTGGTGAGGCCTGATAAGAACTTTCAATAAAAACTATATTGAATAAAATCGGTTCAGCCGTTTTTGAATTATCAGTCAAAAACGAATAGTGAAAGGAAGTGCCGAATAGTAAAATGACGTAAGCGCCGCCAAATATCCCGTAATAAACGACCTTTTGAACGGATGTTTTGTAACAGGGTGGCATCTACGAAACTCTACACTGAGCATCGCCCGACATGCTCTTGGCCGGTTTTTTTTGCATTGTTATCCCGGAAATCACCCCTTAAGGATTACTAATTCCAATTCAAGAAAATCCCCAGCCAGGTTATACGTGGCCTATAAAACTTCAACGCCTAAAAGGGAGGGGGGGAGCCACAACACTCGATTGAGTTAAATTTGCATGGGTCATGGACCCCCCCTCCAAGTGCACCTCAAATAGAAAAGAATCATTTCTGCATTTGTGACCCCCCAATTTCACCCGCGCCTGTTCTTACCTTTCATGCTTAGACTGATTTGACGGGAGGATCGATTTGGATGATATTTGCCGTGGACATGAACGTATAAATACAAAAGTGGCCCTGTATCGTCCGATATACACCTACTACTCTATGTCGTTTAAATCATGCCAAAAAAAATTAATATGATAAAAAAAGTATTCATTTTTGAGTGTAGTTTCATTTAGTGGTAATTGTAAAATATTTTATTAGGACTACTGTCCTCTAGCGTATCCATCTGTCAACTTTACTTTAAGTTCCGCCTCCAGGGTAGCGGGAGAGAAATTAGGGGTGAATTAGCCGCTTACTGACACAGACAGAATTCCACGCGGGCGGAGCCGCGGGCACAGCTAGTTTTATATAAAATAATAAGTAATAAAAAAACATTATTCTATGTTCACACTAAACTGCATCGCAATGTCTATTGTTTTAATTAAACTTATCTTCTTAAGTTAAACTTCTAAACTAATACGTGCATAACATGGAGAGCGTTCAAACTTTCAAGGAGCGTAGTTAAATTAACTAGTTCAAAGATACCGCGACCGACATTATAAATATTTAATCTTTTAATACCGACCGTCTTAGCTACCTCAATTTAAAAAACTACACTTAACCTGCAAGTTTAAATGAGTCGCTGTGCGCGAACACGTTCGGATCTGAGATATGATTTAATTAAATCCATATTCATTAAAGCGAGGTTCCTATTAGTAGTAAAGCGTCCAGGGTACAGCTCCGTAACATCCGGTGTCACTAACGAACGAAGTCAGTAATTACTTCATTACTTCCAGGATTAATACCTTCTCAAGTTAGGTACTTCGAGAAGGTATTTTATGTTTTTAGTATATTTGGCTTTTGCACAGCTCTGAGCATACATCAGACAAAGACAATCATCAGGAATAGAAAGGATACAAAGTGGTGCAAGAACGCAAAGCGAAACTGTTATAATTGTTAGCGCTTCTACCAAAGATATACGAAGAAGTTAATGCCAATATAAAGACGCGCAAAATTGACGATCCTAGACAAAACAAAGAGAACGTAGTTACTATTTGACGGAGAGGAAGAACATGGCTGACTCGTGGCCATGAGTTTACAAATGGATTATTTGAAATAATCCTAGACTGATCACGTAAAAAGAAAAATACTTATAAGTTTTATGACGTGGTGAATATAGACAAATTGAAGTCGATAGAAGTTAGTCATACTATCAAAAAAGTGTCATGTGTCGTGTGTGATCATAAGATAAAGTACATACAAGTACAGAGGAATTACTTAATTATTCTTAGTAGTTTTACTCTCTGTTGAGTGTCGTGGTTAAATAGCAGTTTCAAGCACCAACTTCACCGTTCTCGTCGGTAGCAGGTCTTTTTGACCAAGTACTGCAAAGTAATTTTTTTTATACCACGACGGTGGGAACAAGCATACGGCCTGATGGTAAGCAGCTACCGTAGCCTATGGACGCTTGTAACTCCAGAGGTGTCACATGCGCGTTGCCGACCCTTTACAAAAAGAAGGATTCACTGTGCTGACGGCTAAAGGAACAAGAGGGTCCCTTGTTGTCAACACACATGGGTCCTCTTTGAGCTCTTTGGCAACCTTACTCACTAGCAGGAACACAACACTATGAGTAGGGTCTAGCGCTATTTGGCTGTGGTTTTCAGTAAGGTACTTCCCCATTCGGGCTCTGCTCTAGATTTGAGCGAGATGACTTTTGCATTACCCATACCTCTTGGACGTAGTTTAAGGACATACCCCCGGGTAAATCGTTCAGGGTTTAGTACTATTATCATTGTCTGTGCTCTAATCAAGGCAATATCCTTGCAATTGCTGACAGACCCTGTGTTTCAGTTCATACGATCCGTATTATCATAAACCCGTGGTGCAACTTGTGCTGGATTATTTTAATGAATAGCCCGCCTTTGTTCTGTCTGCTGAAGGTTTATTTGAATAAGAAAGTGGAACTTTCGCTGCATAGCTGCTATTTTCTTTCGTAATTGAATTGGTTGGATGAACTGTGTCGTTTATAGTTTTTTTTCCATGGAGTCGTCACATTTATTTATTTATCTACACTCATATTGTAAGTTCTCTAAAACGTGTTCGAAAACGGTAGGCAATATGGCTAGCATTACCATGACCGATTTTACTATGATAAGCTTTTTACCTGTGGCAGTAACGTAATTTTAACTTTTCATGCTCAAATATTGATGTGCTATGAGTTTTGATAACATAATGTACACCTGCACCCTCCCGCGCATCCGCCGACAGCCCGACACGCGCCTCCCCGACCGCCGGCACAATCGAGTTGGCCATGGCGGTGCAATGGCGGCTATTCTATGGTTTCCGAATACGGCATTTTGGATAAATAATATGAGTGTAGATAAAGCAGTGTATGCAACTGTACATAATTAGGCCTTAAAACGTAACAGTTACATAAACTACTATTAATGCATTCTTCTCTGCGGATCTAATAATATAAGTAAAACATGATACTGAACATCTTCAAACAGCAAAAATAGCTAACGCCGATTTCACATTGGCGCCGCATCCCGCTACGCTGAACGAGACAGCGCTATACACTTGCAGAGCGCTATCCCGCTCGCACACCGTCACCGCATGCGGAAACGGCAGCAGTGTGATAACCACCTAAGGGGGTCAAAATGCTCTTGACACAATCCTTTAACAATAAAGTTGTGTCAAAATCATCTTAAACAATGCCGCTTAGCTAATTTCGCTGTAGATGTGTGTGTGAAGATGTCGTTCAAAACCTATCTTTATGTATGCATATGGTAGGCTAGGGAGATATGCCTCCCGATATCGATAGTGTGGAAGTGGAAATCTCAATACACGGACGGTATCCTAATACCCCTGGAGAGTTCTAAATTTGCGCCCTTGTTCGCGAAACTTGCCCTTAGATGAGATAAGCGCCTGATTTCCCTAGCGAGGGGGCTAAATAGTGGTGAAGGGTGTTCATTGACACGCAACGTGATGTGACCTTCGGTTTTTAAGAGTAATTTGTGCTATAGGTTTTATACCTACACGAACGTGATGCTACAGTACGCTGTAGATCTTTGATAATTAAACCAACCGGATGCGAGACGCGCACTAATTTCTATCAGAAAAAGTCTGCCAATTTCGGCGCAGGGGACGAGGAAACGCACACAAATACTGTTAACACTAATGCATTTTACATTGACGTCGCTACACACGCACACGATAAAATTATCAAACACTAGCAT
Source organism: Pammene aurita (assembly GCA_947086415.1). NCBI lineage: Eukaryota > Metazoa > Arthropoda > Insecta > Lepidoptera > Tortricidae > Pammene > Pammene aurita. Next base: position 13,215,013 of record OX352299.1, read on the forward strand.
AAAATATACTCACACAAGTATAAACACAGGCACAGACAACCTGTCCGTGAACGAGATAATGTCATCTTTAAGTAAACGTACACAGTGCGAGGAACGCGTCGATAATAATATACTTAAGTATCGATATTTGTGACATTTTCAAGTCAAAGGTACATCATTGTCGGTTGTTAATAGAGTTAATTTCTAAATGATATTTTTATGGTAACGCCTTATTGACAACCGATAATGATATACCTTTGACTTGAAAATGTCACATTTTATCGTTGATTTATTTATCCTATGTCTACATGTCACTGGTCTTGTACTTTAGGCATTTCTTCCCTAGGGTAGTGGGAAAGCAGATGATGAAGAAAATCCAGTGAGTGCTGCGAGGTCCAGGTAGGACAGTAGAGCTGCCAAGTTTGTAACTCTTTTAGCACCACCCAAGGATTACGTGTAGGGTTGTCTAAGGTGTTTCCTACGGACGCAGAGAAACATTGATCGTAGGTTAGTTACATATATTTGTTTCTTTACCAAGTATAAGGTTTAGCCATAAAGCTCTATAAATGGAGTACGCTTCGCCTCATTTTTCCAAACAAAAAAGTCTGCCAAAATCTGAGGGGGGCGAGGTAGCACGCATGTGTAGCTTTCAAGTCAAAGGTACATCATTGTCGGTTCTTAATACAGTTTATTTCTAAATGAATTTTTATGGCAGCAACGCTTTATTGACAACCAAATGGAGTACGCTTCGCCTCATCTTTCCAAACAAAAAAGTCTGCCAAAATCTGAGGGGGGCGAGGTAGCACGCATGTGTAGCTTTCAAGTCAAAGGTACATCATTGTCGGTTCTTAATACAGTTTATTTCTAAATGAATTTTTATGGCAGCAACGCTTTATTGACAACCGACAAAGATGTACCTTTGACTTGAAAACACCAAACATATTTGACATATTCCTTTTATACTTCATAACACTAAATGGAGCAATAGATAGTCGACTGTACAAATGTTAACATATGGTTCATTATTGGATGCAGTCTTTGCAAATGTCAAACAAAAAAGCCAAGGATCATTTTTGATTGTATTTTCAAACTAAATATAGAAGACAGCAATCCTTAAGCGCGTTAAATGTGGAGAAGTGTCAAACGTCAAATAGTTACTGCCCGTCAACAAGAAAACGATTGTCTTTGAATCGATTCTGTACACGAAGCTTGATTTTCGATTTAGGTTAAATCTTTTATTACGAAATGGTATTTCATCTTTTTGTAAACTAGACGAAATATAACATTTTTTTACATCCAAAAACAGCGCATAAGGGCATTTTCACGGAGCTTGTTATCCATTGACAGCGATGACGAAAATGGCGTGACATCGATTATTGAAATAGTTTTTATAGATTGACAGAGGGGGAAATGATACTCAGGGCCTCTCCTGGTTTAGAACTCTCTGGGTTTAGCTATTGATAAAATTATAATGTTAAGTTGTGATTAAATATCAAGTTTTTCTACCAGCATATTACTTAAAATGTTAGTATTCTACGTAAGTTAGTTTGTCTATTTGTTCAGGACAAATCTTGCAAGCTGATTTAGAATAACTTTTATATTATCAATTTAATATTTTGATGTGTATTTGCTTTTAAATTTAGTGAAAACTACTACAAATTGGAAACAAATAACTAATACAATGAAACATTGACCTGCAAAGAACTATGGCACATCACGGGATTCGAACCCACGTGTTTAGATTACCGTTCCAATGTGCTTCCAATTACACTAGACGTTCCTCTATCCACCTCAGTGAATTTTTTACTGCAATGAACAATGATGAATCAGTCACTAGCGACATCGTGATGTTCCAGAGTCCTTCACAGTTGATATTTTGATTGTAATGGGCATCTGTTTCCAATTTGTGTTTCTATTTCTACGAGTATTATCTCTTCTTCATTTTCTATTATAAATAAAAAGTATAACATAATGCTAATGTTAATATCGACATTTATTTTTGTGCTGTCCCATCACTAAAACTTACCTGTTAGGTACAGTGATACCAGAGTCAGAAATTAAAAGTGCCTATTTAAGGGGATAAGTGTGTATACCGTACCTTATAATAAATAAAGTATAATCCATAAAAAATTAAAATGCTACATAAAATGTACGGTCAAATTATTTTCACCATACATTTTTTTTTTCGTTCCTTTATAGGAACGAATTAATTTCTAAACAGGAATATCGTTATTTCAAGCATCTACAAGTATATTTCACTTAAGGGGCGCCACACATTAGAGCGGAATTCAGTGCGGAATTCAGCACACTAGCTGAAATTTGTCTATTAAAACGGAAATTTGTTTATGGTAGCTGTATTTTTGAGACCATAGACAAATTTCAGCTATTGTGCCGTACTACAAGCACACATACGTTGAGTTTCTTACGCTGGTTCTTCTCAGTTGGGGCTCCTTTCCGAACCAGTAGTAGTTTATTGCCCTTCCCATAATACGGTTTTAAAAAGATTTGATTTCAATACAGTTGTTAAACCAGTGTTTATGTTTTATTTCATTACCGTGCGTCCGTGCGTGATGTGCTATAGGCTTACAGCCCTGCCCTCGGCGGTCCTCGACGACATATATAATTTAAAAAGCTACGCCTGTGAATGAGTTTTACCTTTGAAGTACTGACGTTAATCGTTTCATTTTTGTTAATGATTAAAAATAATATGTAATTTGAACAATTTAAAAGTCGATTAAAATATGTTAGAAACAATTTAATAACAACACACACACACAGACACACTGCTTTTCTAACAGAGCAATGCTTTACAATTATGGCTGTATGCCGAATGGGTCTCTGCCTAACCCACGGAGTATCTTTTAAGTGCATTGCCTAACCTGTCATAACAATGACAATGAATGACATAACGGCGGACGTATTTCTGCCGCACTGGAGTCGATTACTCTTGTTTGCAATATTTCACTTACCTCCCTCGATGTAATCGTGTTCATAATTGCATACCCAATTTATGAATGAATTCATTGATAAATTGGGTATACAATTATGAACCCGATGGTACAATGTACTATGAAGAGTCAAATTTAAAAATTACCCTAAAGCAGATGTAGTACCATTAAGTGGCAACACTTTTTGATTGACAATATTTTTTAGTTTTTTGCTAATTTCGTGCACTATTTGATGATATTTAGACGTAATTATACTTACAGATGAAAAGAAACGTTATCCTTATGTAAACTAGATAATTCAGATCTGTTCTTACATGAAAACACGCAGCAATTCGGCATTTTTAACTCAGATCGTTCCGGGCTGACTGACATTCATTGAATGGCGTTTGACGCGCGACAACTAGTTTTATATAACCGCTACGACCAGTGGTCTTGTACTTTTGGCAGAGGGGGACGCCTGACAATTACCACTCCATTGGTTTATTTCTCTGAGCTGTAGATAGATATATATTAAAAGGTTCTGTTTTTTTAAATTAAAAGCTGCAGGTCGTATCTAAAATCAGTATGTAAAATCACGTACGTAATATCATTTACCCTAAAATATTTTAATATAGCTTTTATACCTACACTGTATTTTTTTAAAGAAACTCTGTTCTTATTATTATACCTGCCTAATAATCTCATAATAAGACAAGCACTGACAAAAAAAATATATGTGCGAGTCATACACAATATATCTCTATACTCCGCTTAGCGCGTTATTTCTTTGAAACCTAAGCTGCGAAAAAGAAGGGGTGCGGGAGGGGGTGCGCAATGCTAGATAGGGAACGCGCCATTGTTCCGTGGGGCGTAAGAGAGAGTCAGACATTAATGGTTGCCATGGAGACGTACTAAGTTTACTGTCACTTACAATAAATTAGTTTCTGACTATAGGGTGAAATTACTTCGAGCGTGGCAGCGGGGGTCGCTCAGCTATGCGGGGTCTTGGGACTCTTTGGTTATTAGTCTATAGTTAAGGAACATTTCAAATAATTCGAAATGCTCTCGGAAATTAAAAAAAAATATAACTACAAATAGAGGACATTGTTAATTTCAAAAATAAAAGTTTTAATTACCATACACAAATCGTCAGGTGACCCAAAACTCACTAATTACAAAAAAATATTAAACGAAAATCAACCTTGTTTTGTTACCGGTACGGTTCATTATGGCTATGAACTTGTGGTAGTAGTAAGTGAGTTAGGGTCGTCACCCTACGATCAATGTTTTCTAAATTGGAAATGTTCGCAATTTCGGAAGATTTTACGCCGGCACCTCAGTACCTGAAATACAGGATTCAATTCAACTCCACAACAGCTACGCCGGGTAACGAGTTTAACTTCAAACTTACTTCACTCACTTCATGGCAGCTCGGGAGCGGTTTGGCGTCAGAAGATGTTGGACCTGGGACGGCGTTGTTCATGTCTTGGATGCGAGCGACGTGCGCAGGCGTGTGGTGAGCCTTGCAGAGCTTAAGGCGATTTCGGATGCGCCAGAGCAGCCTGTGACTCCGACCCCAAGCGTAGATGCTCCTCCCAAGGCAGATAATTGCAGCAAAGCCGAGAAACCGGAGAAACAGATAAAGTCCAGACGTGCGGCTGCCAAATTGAAGCCTTAGTATGTACATAGTGTAGCTTTCTTCTGTATTTGTTCGGGTTATACTGCTTGACGCTTTTCTATTTCGACGTGTAATCACTGTTATTTGTTGTATACCCTCTTTAATAGTCTCCCGTAAATATTATAAATTAATTCCAATAACTTCATTGCTAACTTTAAATGTCACTTTGCCAAGTTCCAACTGACATTGACAGTTTGACATGGTGTGCTGACGGATGGCAGGTATAGTGTTGCCAACTGTTATATTGCGGTCCGCTTTACCAAGTTAAATATTTCCTTATTAAATTACGTTCCGTTTTTCTTAGTTAATTATTTCCTTAGTTTTGTGATTTAACTTAATGCCTGTCGAATCTGAAGCCAACATGTATTTTTGAATTGAACTTCCGTTTCTTTATAAGTGTATTTCTTTCTTTATTTGCTGCTGGCGGGTAGATTGTGGAGTTTTTGTTTAGTTTTTACTGTATATATTTTTATATTTATTGAATATTAGTATACACTTATTATATACTTATTATATTTTTAACTTTATATATATTTTTCAGATGCCTTTCAGTGATAACAGTGACCAGTATTTATCTTTTTCCTCCTTAGATAGTGTAAGTGAAGACAGTTTCCATAGTTTGCCTCCTTCGCTTCACGACTTTCTGGAATCTCAGTTTAATGATGTACCTAAAAATTTTAACGTTGTGCATTTAAATGCGCAAAGTATTCCTGCACATTACAGCGATATGTTACTCTCTTTTGACATTAAGAACATTCATGCTATTTTAATTTCCGAATCGTGGCTCAGACCAGCTTTGCCTTCAACGTCTTACTCTTTACCTGGTTTCAATTTAATTCGGCACGACCGCCTTGGAAGAGGTGGCGGTGGAGTTGCGATTTACCTTCGTTCTTACATCCCCTATTCAATTGTTAATGTATCTGCCAGTTCTTCTACTTCTGATGCCGCAGAGTATATGTTTCTCGACGTTTCCCTCTCTCATTCCAAACTTTAACTTGGCGTTTTTTATTCCCCCTCCCTTCACGTTAATTACTTTGATTCTCTTGAGAAACTTCTCGAGGACCTTATGCCTTCTTATAATCATCACATTCTTATGGGAGATCTAAATACGTGTCTTCTGAAGGATGACAGTCGATCCCGGCGCCTTAAATCCGTGGTAGATGCATGCAATCTAACTATTCTCCCTTCAGACGCCACACACTATTTTCCAAATTGCTCGCCTTCTCTTCTTGATTTAACTTTAGTTTCTTCGACTTCTCATGTGTCTAAATTTGGACAATACTCCGCGGATGCCTTCTCATATCATGATCTGCTCTATCTCTCTTACAAAATTCGTCCTCCCAAATCTAAATCAAAAATTCTTTTGCAGCGCAATTTTAGTGGATTAAATGTGGAAAAGCTTCGAGATGACGCTTTAACAATCGATTGGAGCAGTATCGCTCGAGCGGGTTCGGTAGACGATCAAGTTTCTCTCTTTAATTCGCTCCTCATACAACTTTATGACGCTCATGCTCCTGTTCGTGCAATAAAAGTCAAGCATCTCCCTGCTTCTTGGCTCACTGAGGATATTAAAGCCCTTATAGAGAGGAAGAATCAAACTAAATCTAAGTATAAGGCTAACAACTCTGAGAAAAATAAACTTAAATATCATATCCTGCGCAATCGCTGTAGCACTATATGTCGAGATGCTCAGAGGCGTCACAGTTCACAGTTCTGTTGAAGATGGAAATCCAGCCAAAGTGTGGAAATTTTTGAAAGGTCTCGGAGTTGGCAAATCTCAACAGGCAACCAATTTAAACAATATTAGCGTTGACCAGCTTAACCAGCATTTTTCATCGTCCACCTGTTTCAGTGGTCCTAAGAAATCTAACTCACTTCATCATCTTTCATCACTTCCTGCCTTAGATTTCTCTTCTTTCTATTTTAGCCCTTTCTGTGAGAGTGATGTTAGGAAGGGTATATTGAATATCACTTCTAACGCCGTTGGTGTTGACTGTGTTAGCCGAAATATGATACTCCCTCTCCTTGATTTGTTTGTTCCTATTATCACCGGTATTCTGAATTTTTCCATTTCATCAAGTACTTTTCCCAGTCTGTGGAAGGATGCCAATATTATTCCTTTACCCAAAAAATCCAACCCCAGTTCCTTCTCTGACTATCGCCCCATCTCCATTCTTCCTTTCCTATCCAAAGTCCTCGAACGGCTAGTGCATCAGCAACTAACTTCCTTCCTGAATAGAAATGACCTCCTAAACCCATTTCAATCTGGTTTTCGTCCGGGCCACAGTACTACCTCGGCTCTTGTCAAGGTTACCGATGACATCCGTTTGGGTATGAATGACCAGAAGCTTACAGTTCTTGCACTTCTAGATTTCAGTAATGCCTTTAACACGGTCGATTTTGACATTTTGCTCGCGTTCTTACAGTCTCTTAATATATCGGCTGCAGCGATTGACTGGTTCCGCAGCTATTTGGTTGGTCGTCGGCAAAGAATAAAACTAGATTCTTCGTGTTCTTCCTGGTGCAGCACATCAGCTGGTGTTCCACAGGGTGGTGTGCTGTCTCCTCTTTTATTTTCTATCTTCATTAATTCCATAACTCTTGATCTCTCCTCTTCGTATCACCTCTATGCCGACGACCTTCAAATATTTTCGCAGGGTATGCATAGCGATCTCAATTCAGTTATAGAAGCCACGAATCTTGATCTGCTCCGCATATCAAATTGGAGTCAAAATTACGGTTTAAAAGTAAACCCCCTAAAGTCACAGGTAATTGTGATGGGTAGCGCTAAACAAATCTCCAAAATTGACTTTCTCAGGCTCCCTCCGATAGTCTTCGATGGTATCCAAATTCCTTTTTCCAGCCAAGTGAAAAATCTTGGCGTAATCATGGATCGTTGTCTATCATGGGTGCCTCAGGTGAGTGAAGTGAGCAGGAAGATGTTTGCTGCCATAGGGTCTCTCAGACGGCTCCGGAATTTCCTGCCAATTGCTACTAAAATTGCGCTTGCTCAGTCGTTACTTCTCCCCATTCTTGATTATGCAGATATCTCCTATTTAGACCTAACCGAGGAGCAACTTAATAAGCTTGAGCGTATTCAAAATGCCTGCATTCGGTTCATTTTCGGATTACGCAAATTCGACCATGTTTCTAGTTTTCGTTCTCAACTCAAATGGCTCCCTATCCGTCACCGCCGTAACTCTCACATACTTTCTTTACTCTTTTCTATACTTTTTAACCCTGCAACTCCCCGCTACCTCAAAGAGCGTTTCTCTTATCTTAATTCTATTAGATCCTCTCAAAAATTGCTCCTAAAAGTGCCATCTTCATATTCCAAATTTTATAATTGCTCATTTACGTTCCAGGCCGTTCGTTTGTGGAATTATCTCCCTCTCAACATAAAACGCTCGCAATCTATTGGTAGCTTTAAATCGCAACTTAAGGAATACTATTTATCTCTTCCTTAGGTTTTTAAGTTGACACTGTTGTTTCTTACTCTGTGTATTATATATGTATATATGTACGTATATGTATGTTTATTTTGTATTTATTTAAGTATGTATATTCATATGAATGTGCTGTGTTATCTATTTCGTCTCTTTTGTTTCTATGCACCACCTACTGCTTATTGTTTTTCTCTAGTCTCCACTACCCAAAGGTTGTCTGGAAGAAATCGCTCATTAGCGATAAGACCGCCTGTTGTTACCTCTACCTAAATTTATCTAATTGTAAAATTTGTGCTTGTAACTGTATGAGGTGTGCAATAAAGAGTATTTATTATTATTATTATTATTACTTCGAGTAGGCGTGGCTCGGCGTCATGACGTCACGACTAACTACCCGTTTGTTTGATTATCCTACTTATTTTACGGGTCACAAAGATTAGGCTGACTAACATAAGTTGGGGTGTGTTTTTTGCTGTTAAATTGTGCCTCACTAGCTAGATGTAGGTTATCTGGCAGAGAATGCCTAACGGCATTAAGGCGCTAGGCGATGAATGTGGCCGAAAACTGTTACTTTCTAAGGGATATATCTCAATAACGAGTCATTCAAAAAATATGAAAATATGTTAAATACCATTTCATGTAAAACATTTGCAACGTTTGAATAACTAGTGTAACGTATAGTTTCTCCGTTATTTAAATGTAACGACATGTCGTTTTTCGGTTAATTTTGCTTATATCTACTGAACGGCTCATTCGATCTAAAATATTGTTGAACTAAAAAATATGTACTACAGAACACTACAAACTCAACGTAGGATATTTAAATTGATTAAATTTTCTTAAACAACTTGATCATAATTCCACATTTCGTGCGTTATTAGCTCGAAAATGGCGTTGCTGGCAGTCGTGATCTAGCTTTGAGACGAGGAGGCTGTGTCGCTCGTCGCTCCGTGCTTCCCTTGTACTACATATACTTGTGCTTGGCCTGTGAGCAATAATATCGGACTTACTGTGCCTAAAGACTAAATAACTGCAGAGGGTTCATGCGATGCGGACATAACGTGTCTTCCCGGAATCAATAAAGTATAGACGTTTTATCTTTTAAAGATAATGTTCTCGTTTGCATGTTCATGTACGTTCGTATAAAAAGTGTATTTTATTTAGATTATAATACAAGTAAAAAACAAATAAAATAAAAATGGAGGAAAAAACAAAAGTCATGAATCTCATAATTCTCTGAAAACAAATTTGGTCATGTAAGTAAACTACAATTATTATGTTTTAGTAGACTAATCACGCAAAATAGGCGTTAGTCGTCGAGTTGCGGAAATCTGCTAGTACTGCAATACAATAGACTAGTAATCAATTTAATAAAAACTCCAAAGGACCGAATTTATTTAAACATATTTATTTAAGAATACCGTGTTCTAAACAAATGTAATGCGTTTTTTTTAAAGATTAAACACAATATTTAATGTTATACTTTATACTAATTTATCAAATCAAGAATTTGCGAAGTAAACTGCAAAAGATTGCATATAAACCGGCCAAGAGAATGTCGGGCTATGCTCAGTGTAAGGATCCGTAGTTGCTGGCCTGTTACAATACATCCATTCAAAAGGTAGTTTATAAAGAGATGTTTTGTGGCACTTACGTTATTTTACTATAGGCATAACTCAAAAACGGCTCAACCGATTTTATTCCATATAGTTTTTATTGAAAATAAGTGATAAGTATTTCAATGGCCTCACTTCCAGGAATTTTTCCAAATTTTTTGGACCCACGGTTCAAAAATCAAAGAGCATGTTTTACTTTCGGAGCTATTATTTACGAAAGTATTCGTTTTAACCAAAAGTTGTTTAAGGCTTATTCTTCTTGAAAGACCTTTCCAACAATGTGTTTCAGATACATATTGTTTTACCACTTTGTAGGCGTAATTAAAACACATACTGATACCAAATTTCAGAGTACTAACTATAACTGAGCAAAGCCTGATTAAGATTCTAATAAAAAATTGCTGATAGTTAAGATTTCAATGTATGTATGTAAGAATAAAGGAAAAAAGCTTTTTTTTTATACCATGACGCTGGCAAACAAGCATACGACCCACCTGATGGAAAGCAGTTATAAAGCCTATGGACGCCTGCAACCCCTGAAGATTCACATGCGCGTTGACTACCCTAAAAAAACTTTACTATGTCGGTGAAATAAATACAAATTTTATATTAATTATCAACACAAAGTAAATAAATAAATTACTACTAAGGGTTAATACTACCTGTCAAATATCTTTAAAGGACCGGCCAAGTTTGTATCGGACCACGCATATTGTAGGGTTCCGTAGAAAGTAATTTCTTGGAGATGACTCAAAAACGGATAAACTGATAATATGTGAAATAATTTTCGTAGAAATTAAGTACTAAGCCTTCTTGGTTTTTTTCATATTTTTTAGACTTACGGATTAATATTTAGATGGGGGCCTATTATATTTAGACTTTCGAAGCAATTATTTCTGAAAATATTGACTCAATAAAACAGTTTTAAAAATCCTCTATATATATATATATATATAAGATATTTTTAAAACCGTATCGTACAACATGTTCATATTTACAAAAAATATATTTTTGACAGTTAGTTTGGCATATGTATGTATGGAGTGCCTCCCCTTAAAGTTTTTGAGCAATTTAGCCAGAAAACTAAGTAGCGGCACATCAAACACACCTCTAGATAAAATTTCAGTAATATATGTTTTATAATAAAAATGGCTTTGACATACGGACGGACAGACGGACATGTTTCAAAAAACTTTTAAGGGTTCCGTTTTTGCCATTTTGGCTATGGAATCTTAAGAAGTGTTTGCGCTGTGTTATATTTTAAAGATCTAAATTTAATGGGCTTACAGCTCTCATGACAATTGTATGTCGATTTCGTGTACAAATGCCGCTCCTAGCATTTTTACTATTCGCAACTCGCAACAGGCTTAGTTTTGTTAATTTATCGTAATTAATTGAATTTTTACGGTTAATATTTGAAATCGCAACAAAAAATTACCATCTATTAAGTTCACATGCACAGCAAAAAAAATCCCAATTCACATGAAAACACCGCTTTGATGTGCATTCAGTTTTTTTTGCTGTACTAGTCATTATTTTTTTATTTTTTTCTGATATGCGGAATATTTTTAACCATATTTCGTAAATTCATAAATATTTTGCCGCACACTGTACTTCAAATTCAAAATCTATGTTTTAATTTTTTTGCATAAAAATCTACTCTTCGAGATCGTTATTACTTATCTTATTTAATAGGTAAGTAGCATTCCTAAAAATGTCACCGTAGTACTTAATCACAGTATTCAAATCACAAAACATCCGCAAAAGGATTATAATTATTATAAAGCTGCCCGCGCGCCTCTGAGTAAAGTCATATTCTTTGAACATTGTTGCGGTGCATCGCGGTGGATTTACGCACGATCGCAATGAGAGGGGTACGCGGGTGGCGCGGGTAGAGAGCGCCCAAACGCTCAAAGACACTCCGGCGACAATCGTCTTAAGTCCGCCTTTTATATTTCAGTATGTATTTTTTACCGTAATATTTTATTTTATTTTATTTGTAATGCTCACTGCCTAGTATAATTAGGTTAATAGACAAGATACGTATATAGTTTAAATAAATGAATAATGATACCTAAACAGCTCTATAAGTAGTTAATTACAAAAATGCGTAAAAAAATACTTCAGGGGTAAGGCAACCTAAAAAAACTGGAAGTTCACAGACTTTAATTGCTGAGGGTTCTCCTTCCACTGGATATTTCATAGAGCACACTAAACAAAAGAAAATAGCTTGAACTGTAACGGCGGTGCTCAATTAATCGTTTAGGCTGTTGACTGCAGGATACAGTAAAGTAGAATCGGTATCCGTCTTAGGTACTCTATGGCGTGAACGTTCGACTAACATAATTTAATTATTATACCATTGGAATATAATTGTTAATTGGATGCAAAATGTACTAGTTTTACGAGCAAAGGTTGAAGCGCAAGTAATGGATACTGCTTTATTAAAGAAACATCCGATTTTCTCTCGTTAATCACTTGATGGCACGGAGCGAATTACTTTATTTGCTTTAAGAGCACCTACTCAAAGATTTGCATACATGGATCAAGTCAAGGAAAAAATAAACGTCGTGTCGTATCAGGCTGTCAAGGAGAAGGCAAAGGACAGACATACATGGAAGTTGCTCCACTGACAAGAGCCCAGCTGTTAAATAATTGATAATGATGTGATGACTCAAAGATTTATTAGTAGCCTCCAACTGCTACTAAACCCATATAAAACGTGCTCACTAGGCACTAGGAAGCCAAAATATTTTAACACGCATTTCTGAGTCCAAAATTTTTTTTTTGTACTTCTGGATTGTTTTTGTATATAAAATAGTTTTTGTATATACAAGTGTATTTTCTAATTACTATTAAATTAACAATGAAACTAGGCGAATTCCAGAATAACATTTTAGTTTCTTAATATGATTAAAAATAAATTGTAAAATTCTTTCAGGTTCCTTGTGAGAGCAGATCAGAGTGTTTAAAATTTTTTTCTACTCCGGTACTTTTATCTGTCAATTATATGGTCCTACAAACGAATATAAAAGCATGTCTTGTGCAATTTCAAAAAAGTCTATCTAGTCTTTTCTTCATAAAGAAGGTTATTATGTGATATAATGCAACTGCTAACAGAGGTGCCCTGTGAACCCAACAAATATATTTTTTTTTCTACTCCCGTTTATCTATCATTTATACATTCGTCATCAATGTCATCATCTATATATTCGAAGAAAAACATAGATAATATATTCGAAGAAAAATCTATCTATTCTATTCCCCAAAATAACAACTGTTAAATAAAAGCACCCAAATAGAATCGCGTGCAGTCAGGACTTTAGAAGAAAATACATAACTGCCAACCTAAGAAACCTAAATAAACGCAGCGTTTTTAGAAAAAAAACTTAAAAAAAGAAAAAATTAAAAGAACCACAGACATACTTTGTAGTTTTTACGTTTGCCATTCGTTTGTGATGGCAAACTTTGAAAATAATATATTTTTACTAATCTCTGTCGCTCTTTGATAGTTGATTTAATAACGACGGTGTGTGTTTGTGTTAGTATTCTTGAAATAAGTACAGTGTTTTAAAAGGTAAAACTTAAATTATCGTTGATTATGTTGACAAAATAACTACAATATCCATGAAGTGTTCAATTTCGCATTTTTTGTAAAACTATGTGTAGTCGTAGAAAAATGTTAAACACTATTTTCACCTCCATATATGATAATCGTTTTGCCTATTTTTAGTTCCCGATTTGCCGGATACCTTTTTCGCCGGCTACAGAAAATTAAACAAAACTTAGCATATAATTGGTTTTACTCATCAATTGAATAAAAGATAGACTTGCACAATCAGATAGATGAGTATAGTCACGATATTTCCGAAGTTTGTTTCATTTTCTGTAACTCAAATATTCCGACGAAATAAGAATCCGCCGAATCGGGAACTAATCATTTTTATTAGTCTGAAACTGTGTGTGATGAAACGAATGCGTGCCATGCCAGTAATTTTACCGCTATTGTCGCAGCCTTTCCATATTATCAGGCATCAAACGTGTTGGATCTAGTATTGGCGCAAAAGCACAAATATACCACGATTACTTCTGACACACAGGCCTAGTTTTGCTGACCTCGATTAAATTGGTGAAAAACTGTAAGCTTATCTCTATTCATGTGTCTAACTAATAGAATCCTATCTCGGAATACGCTCAAAGAAGGACAAAGGATGCTCGCGCCCGCGGCCAGTAATCCGTTTCAGATGGATAAAAGCTATGTTTCGCCCAAACCAGAGACCAGTATAGAATAGAGATGGGCAGTTACTGGTAGCCAAGCTGTACCAGCTGCTTCCAAACCGGAGGTCGTGATTCCAATCTAGCTTGGATAAATGGTCTTCTAAAATATCCAAATGAGAATGCAAAGCTACGCGCAGATCGCGCTGAAATCCGTTAAATATATGACAATCTTACATAAATCAACCTAGTCCCACAGTAAGCTCAATAATGCTATATTGTGGGTACTAGGTGATATATGTGATAGATAGATAGGTATAGATAAATATTTTAATATTTAAACAACATCCATAGCTCCGGATTTAAAACCTATCCTATACACAAATAAATGCCCTTACCAGGATTCGAACTCGAGCCCCCTGCATCTTAGGCAAGGTCACTATCGACTGGGCTAGGAGGCCGTTAAAAAACCTTACAAGCATTTGAGTACACTTTTTATCCTTATTCTCCTTCAATGACAGAAAACACCGTGGGAAAAGATGCACATCCACTTACATCTGCGTGGAAAATTTCAATGTACCTACCCTTTTTTTTTATGGTGACACATCGCAGTCGCAGTTTCATGTACCTTTTGTGTATAATTTGTGACGTTTTCAAGTCATAATTGTCGGTTTGTAATAGAGTTTATTTCTAAATGAATTTATATGGCACTAACGCTTTATTGACAACCGCGACAATGTACCTTTGACGTCACATCTGACCTCTAGTTAACACCATTATGTCATTTATTTTGACTATAATTTACAGCTTCCGCAGCGGTGTCTACTATCGTTAGAGCGATATATGCCTAATGGTCTAAGAGCTGGCCACGTCAGATGTGACACAATAATGAGAGTAATGAAACCTGTCTAGTTAGACTGCTTTAACATCCTTATTGCTAGATCCGGGCATCTGGCAGCTTTTAATGGGTGGAGGTCAGAGTGACAGACCAACAAAGTTTTTAAGTTGGTAAAAAGTAATACCAAAATAGGTAAAAAATTCCAATGTTGTGTCATTTATCAAGATTGACGGGCGTAACGAGAGGCGTTCCGCAAGGTTCCGTCTTAGGCCCATTACTTTTTATAATCTTTACAAATGACTTAGTTAGTTATATGGCGAAAATAGTACCGGATTTGAAAGTAGTATCATTTGCTGATGACACCAATGCTACTATACCAGCAACTAATTTGGCAGACCTTAACTTCAAAGTTAATGATGCACTGAGCGTTTTTGATACATGGTTCAGTGCAAATAACTTAATGCTTAACATGGCCAAAACAAAAGTATTGCTGTTTAAAACTAACTCTAAATCAAAAGATAAGCTATCTATCAGTTTGAATGGGTGTAACATTGATCAGGTCGACGTAATAAAACTGTTAGGGATATGTATTGACTCACAACTTAAGTGGAAAAATGAGTTACAGGAAATTGAAAATAGCATATGTTCAGCTTGTTATGCCATTCGGAGTCTACGAGATGAAGTGGACTTGAAACATCTTAAAATAGTCTATCATGCTTTGGTTGAATCCAAATTGAGATATAGCATTAAATTCTGGGGTAACGGCTTCAAAAGCAATATTAACAGAGCGTTTATTTTGCAGAAACGTACTATAAAAACAATGACACGTACTCCTCAGTAGAGGCCATTTCGAAAATCTTCAGATCCTCACGTTGCCTAGCTCGTATGTGCATGTACTGCTTACTTCCCTTTTTAAGAATCTAAAAGAAACCGAGGAGCAGAGAAAAAATCGTTTAGCGACGCGAAGGAAAAATATTTGCAATAATTTCGTTCCACAATACCAGGTGACCAAACACTCAGTGCGTTACCAAGCAGCAACATTATTCAATAGGCTACCAAACGAAATAAAGGTTATACAAAAGCGAAATATCTTTGGGAAAAGTCTTAAAATGTTTCTGCAAAAGAAATGCAATTATGACATTGATGGCATATTTCAAAGCTATGATTGTTTATACTAATCTGACATTGTACCTTAGACTTAGAAATTAGATTGACATTATTTTTGTATTATTTGTTGTTTGTTGATTATTGAAGACATTTTTTTTTTTTTTTTTTTCAAAGCTAGGATTGTTGATACTAATCTGATATTGTACCTTAGTCTTAGAAATCTTGTATTTATCCACACTTTCAATTGCAATAGAATCTTAATTTTAAGTACTGTACTTGTATTTCTTGCTACACCCATACGGGTTCATGAATTGTGCTATGTATTATGTATACGGTGTAATCATGATTGCAAATAAATAAACTAAACTAAACTAAATAAACTAAAACTAAACTAAATTTATAGAGGACAGGGCCTATATTTTAATTAACATTAGATTAAAAACCATTGTCTATTATTGCGGAAACAAAAACAGTAGGCGCCTAACAAAAATTTGCATTTTACATCATTTGGCACTATTTTCCCCCAACAGAACCTTCTGGATATGATATAACCTAATTAATTACATAATTTCCCATAATATTGCATGAAACCCAGAACTGTAGGATTTATTTTCTTCAAGTTATTTGCATTCTTTGACCTCCACCACTTTACAGCTGCCAGATGTCCGGATCTAGAAATAAGCATAGTAAAGCAAACTAACTACTGTACAGGGGTTTCGTTGCTCTAATTATTGTGTCATATCTGACGTGGCCAACTCTCCGTCTATAAGCATTAAGTGTATCATTTTCGATCACGATAATCACAATCTTTATTATTTATACGTCTCTATCTTAACTATCCTTTTGCTTTTGTTTCTGTGAGCGGAATCCAATCCTCCATCTTCAGTGAAACGAGTATTCAGCGTTGGTATTGAAACATTGTAGCTGCTTACAGCTAACAGAACAGAAAGAAACCTCATCCAAACTTCTACAAAATATGCAAGAAATAATTAACAAAGTGTCACATTATGTATGAAGTCCTGTTGCAAAGTTTACAGGATTCAAGGTTAAACATAAAAACGCTTTGATTATTGAGGTATCATGCAAAATGTGATTAATTAATTAAGTATCACATTTGAGGATACAGGGTGTTTGGTAACCGGATGCAAAGTCGAAAGTAGGAGATAGCCTAGGTCATGTAGAACATTTTTAGCCATACTTGTCTTAGACAAATGTTATTAGTTTTTTTTTAATTTAAATTTAAAAATTTGTCGGAGAAAACTGCAAAACTTCAGACTAAATCGATAATTAGTACTTTTTTTACTGCAGGTAGATTTTTTTTTGTTTTATTTCGTATTGTGCAATGTCTATCAAACACTAGAAACATCTGTGTCTAAAGAAAACAAGTTGACAGCGATTTAAAATTTTAGTTACATGAAAATGTAAACGATTTAAGTGATTTCAAAGTACGAAAAAAAAAACTAAAATAGCCACGAATTTTCAAACCATTTTAAAAACATGCTTGGCTTTTACCCTTTTATTTAAGCTATCAAACACGACTGTAGCTACTGTATCCTTGAAAATAAGCCACCTAAACCAACTGGGTAGCTAAAATGTTTCACTCTACTTGTGATACTTGTGGTAGTTGTGGTGACGAATCTCATTATGATTTTACAATAAAACATTGGTTCTGAATACTAAGTTGGCGTTGACTTGACATTTGACTTGTTTTAAAAGGGTTAAGTGTACTGGACAAAACTACCACATGCAATTTTAACAAACAAAGGCTTGCGGCGGTGAGAGACAAAAGGGACTGATAGCGGCAGGCGGCGGGCGATAAGACAATCATGTCTCAAGCCATTTTATCTTTGAAAATAGGCTACCTGTACTAATAAGAGGGAATGTTTAGGGTAAATTAAAACAAAAGCATAAAAGATAAGTTATTTATTTTTACGATCAACACATTAAAATTACACATCATCGCTCGTTTTCAAAATGTGACCCGCCGTTTCGAATACAAGCACGAGCCCGTCTTCTTACTTCTGTGGTGGTTGTTCCGAATATCATTTCTTCCCTCATCCTTTCGAACGCCGCTTCTATCCTCTCCCTCAGCTCTTCTACGGTATTAATGACCTCTTGTGTGTAGACTAGCTCCTTAGCTCGGCCCCAAACGAAAAAATCCAATGGTGTCAAATCAGGTGACCGAGCGGGCCAAGGGATTCGTCCGCCTCTGCCGATCCAACCGTCCGGGAAACAGTTATCCAGATGCTCCCTTACAGCCAGAGAGTAATGGGCGGGACAACCGTCGTGTTGAAATGTCACTGCACCGGGCAGCTGGTCTTCGTCAATAAGCCTGGGCAAATCGTTTTGTAAAAATTCCAAATAATTTGCCCCATTTAAATTATTTGGCAAAAAATGTGGCCCAATAAGGACTCTGCCGATGATTCCAGCCCACACATTGACGGAAAACCTTCTTTGGAAGGACACTTGCTTTTTCCAATGTGGATTGTTGTTTTTGTCAGCCCATTGGTGTAGGTTATGGAAATTTGTGATCCCCTCCCGGGAAAATTTCGATTCATCGGTCCAAAGAATGCTTCGCAAAAAACGTCGGTCTTCGATATCCGCATTGAGTAAAAATCGGCAGAAGTCCACTCGGCGTGCAGGATCTCCTTCGTCCAAACCTTGAACTCCGATGCCGCGAAAAGGATATTTTCCCTCACGATTCATTGTGGCCCATACTTTCTATGTGGACAAGTTCAGATTACGAGCTACCACTCTGATGCTCGTATTCGGATCCTCTGCAAATGCCTGTAGAACGTCTTCCTCCACTTCAGGGCGATTACGTCCTGGATTCCCTCCATGTTGCACAGCAATACCATTCTCACGTAGCCTTCGGAATGAATTGTAAAACACTCTCACATTAGGCAATCTCCGGTTTGGAAAACGCTCTTGGTACATCCGTCGGGCCATCGCTCCATTACTGTCAGCTTTGCAGTACATGTAGATAATGTCGGCGTATTCTTCGTTCGTAAACTCCATGTTTACAATGAAGAAGTCGTAATTACACGTGAAGGAGCGCCTACGGCAGCTACAACTTGACACGGTAAATTGAGATGAGAGCGGGAAATTAAACCACAATGAACGTCTAATCGCAACTGAAGTTGTAACTAGACTAAATTACTAGTTTTTGCACAAATACTCATGTAGCTAATCAGTTTATCTTTGTCAATAAAGCACAAAACCGATCATCTTTGTTTAACGCCGCTCACCGCCTGCCGCTATCAGTCTCTTTTGTCTCTCACCGCCGCAAGCCTTTGTTTGTTAAAATTGCATGTGGTAGTTTTGTCCAGTACACTTAACCCTTTTAAAACAAGTCAAATGTCAAGTCAACGCCAACTTAGTATTCAGAACCAATGTTTTATTGTAAAATCATAATGAGATTCGTCACCACAACTACCACAAGTATCACAAGTAGAGTGAAACATTTTAGCTACCCAGTTGGTTTAGGTGGCTTATTTTCAAGGATACAGTAGCTACAGTCGTGTTTGATAGCTTAAATAAAAGGGTAAAAGCCAAGCATGTTTTTAAAATGGTTTGAAAATTCGTGGCTATTTTAGTTTTTTTTTTATCGTACTTTGAAATCACTTAAATCGTTTACATTTTCATGTAACTAAAATTTGAAATCGCTGTCAACTTGTTTTCTTTAGACACAGATGTTTGAAATCACTTTTCTAGTGTTTGATAGACATTGCACAATAAGAAATAAAACAAAAAAAAATCTACCTGCAGTAAAAAAAGTACTAATTATCGATTTAGTCTGAAGTTTTGCAGTTTTCTCCGACAAATCTTAAAATTTAAATTAAAAAAAAAACTAATAACATTTGTCTAAGACAAGTATGGCTAAAAATGTTCTACATGACCTAGACTATCTCCTACTTTCGGCTTTGCATCCGGTTACCAAACACCCTGTATATCAGTGTCAGGTCATCTATAAACCTCAATTGTTGCCGGTAGGTATATGTAATTTTTATATCTCAAGAACGTTCACTTTTCCTTCAAGTAATTAAAAAAAAGGATGAAAAATACGGCCCAGTTTACAAGAATTCTAGACGAGTCGCCACTGGAACATATTTATAAGGCGGCCATTTTCGGTGCAGATTTTTAACAATAAAGTCAGCATTGTCGCGCTGTCGATATCAAAACACAATATGCACTAAAATAAATGCTGAAACCCTTAATGTGACCGTTAATTTATTACCCACATTAAAATTCCAATATCAGTATAAAGCACATTGGATGACTGATGCTTTTCATTTACTACATGAGAGCTGAAAATTGTTCAGTGTACGTAATATATGCGCTTTATGGTCCTGCGCAGCCCTCATTTATCATGTGAAATTAAATATTTTGCATTTGTATAAAATGTTGACGTGATGCGTTTAACGATTTACATAATTCTATGCTTGGCTGATTTTTAATAGGACTTTTTAATGTATTATTATTTAATCTACCTCAAAAAACAATTTATTTATAAAACACATTACCTATCTATTTAAATAAATTACGTTTATTAACTACTCAATACTTCATACTAAGTATAGAATTAAGAACACCCTTCTTTTTGAAAGTCGGTTTAAAACAAACAAGTCAATTCTAAATAACATGAACATTTTGACGAATATAAGTTTTTATTTGTAAGTGATGTGATGTGCAAACGCCACCGTCTTTTATAAACAAGAACATTTATAAAATATTTGAGAGCGCCATGTTTTAATATTATCTACTAGCTGTACCCGTGGCTTCGCCCGCGTGCGTGGGAGGTTTTGTCTTTTTCATTTACTATCCAGGCCATTAGTGTAGAATTTACACGTTCTACATATAAATATCTATCTAAATTGATTAGTTCATCCGTGATAAAGATAACTGACTAAAAGGCGTGCGTCGAAACCTGCGAATGCTAATGGCCGAGTTCCTGCAGGAGAATATGCTTCGAACAGAGGGTCAAACGCTGAAGGTACTGGCGCGAGGTAGTGTGTGAGCCAACGTCCCAGCGAAAGCTTTTGCAGCAGCAGACCAACATCGAATAAGGCCAAAGGCAGAAAAAATTGTGTCAGCAGGAGCATGAAAGGGTCACAAAGCTCAATGGTCAAGTTTTTTGGTGAACCCGAACGCTGAAGCCGTGACACGGTGAGCGGCAATATCGCGAAAGCCATAGGGCGAGTACCGCGCAGGACCCAGGCCCGGAGGATCGCAGCGAGAATTGTTTCAGCAGAAGCAGCATGTCAGAGACCGGACGTACTTCAATAGCGAAGTGTCTTAGCGAACTCGAGGGCTTCGGACACGTGGGTGAGCGGAAATGTATGTGAAAGTCAAAGGCTGAGTACCGCGTAAGGTTCAGGCTCGGAACATCGCAGCGAGAACTTCTTCAACATCATCATGACAGGGACCGGTCATAACTTAAAGGCGAAGTGTCTTAGCGAACCCGAGGGCCGTCGCTCGAGGGTGAGCGGCAACGTCTGAGAAAGCCAAAGGCCGAGTACCGTGTAGGGCCCAGGTCAGCAAAAGTACCATCACAGGGACCGGACATATCTCAATGGTGAAGTATCTTAAGGCCCGAGGATGTGTGGCAACATCTGCGAAAGCCGAGTACCGCGTAGGCCCAAGCCCGGAGCGTCGCAGCGCAAAATTTCTCCAGCAGCAGCAACATGATATTATTTATTATTATTATGAGCCCATTGTGTCCCACTGCTGGGCAAAGGCCTCCCCTCTTTTCTTCCAGTCGTCCCGGTCTAGCGCTACCTCTGGCCAGTCTCGCAAAAAGGAGTCCAAGTTATCCCGCCATCGCCGTCGAGGTCTACCGGGTCCTCGGTTTGACTCGTGAGGCACTCACTCATTGGTTATCTTAGCCCACAAGTCGTTTGGCATGCGGCAATCGTGACCAGCCCAGTCCCACTTCAACTTGGCTGCTTTCCGAGCCACATCTGTTATTTGAGTTTTAGAGCGCAGCGTGGATACGGTCCCTTAATTTCACACCTAATATGCTGCGCTCCATAGCTCGCTGGCAAACCCCGAGTTTGGACTTCTGAGCTTCCGTCAAAGACCAAGTCTGAGCACCGTAGGTGAGGATTGGAAGAATGCACATGTCCATGAGTCTACGTTTAAGTGACAGAGGTAGGTCACCTTTCATAAGGTGTTTCATGGACCAATAGCTCTTCCAGCGTTTTCAGTTCGTCTTTCAATCTCTTTTTGCTGTCGTGCCTGGATAGAGACTACTTGGCCCAAATAAAGGTATTCATGGACATATGCAATGTGTTCTCCGTTTACCTCAATCCTACGTTGGGTGCCATTAGTCATGACTTTGGTCTTAGACATATTCATCTTCAGCCCAACCTCGAGGCTTGCGTTGCTAAGGTCTTCTAACATACGATGTAGCTCGGATGCCGTCGATGAAAATAGCAATATATCGTCGGCAAAACGAAGGTTGGTTAACCTCCTTTCGCCGATAATCCGGACAAAACTCAATGGCGAAGAATCTTAGCTAATCTGAGGGCCGGAGGCCCGAAGGTGAGCAGCAATGTCTGCGAAAGCCATAGGCCGAGTACCGCTTAGGCCCAGGCCCGGAGAGTCGCAGCGAGAATTGCTTCAGCAGCAGCAGCAGCATGACAGGGACTGGACATATCTCAATGGTGAAGTGTCATACATAAGGCCCGAGGGTGAGCGGCAATGTCTGCGAAATCCATAGGCCGAGTACCGAGTAGACCCAAGCCCGGAGCGTCGTAGCGAGAATTTATTCAGCAGCAGCAGGCAGCATGACAGAATCCGGATAAAACTCAATGGCGAAGAGTCTTAGCAAATCTGAGGGCCAGAGGACCGATGGTGAGTGACAATATCTGCAAAAGCCATAGGCCGAGTACCACGTAGGCCCAGGCCCGGAGCGTCGCAGCGAGAATTTCTGCAGCTGCAGCGTGACAGCTAAGTAGCAGCTAGTAATTGCTAGATTCATGACTACCCTTTTCAGGGTTCCGTAGCCAGAATGCCAAAAACGCAACCCTTATAGTTTTGGTCATGTCCGTCTGTCCGTCCGTATGTCATAGCTATTTTACTCGGAAATTATAAAACGTATCTTAATCAAATTTAGACATAAGGTGTAGTTTGTATGCCGCTATTTAGTTATGTAGTGAAATTGCAGAAAAAAATATTTTCAGAGGGGCGCTCCATACATGTAACAAAATTTAAAAAAAAAGAAATTTACCAAATATCAACATGATCCTCATCAATAAATAGGTTTTTAAAAATAACATTGAGGTTTATTTGAACATTTTATGATTTAGTGAACAGTTTCAGAAATAATCGCTTCGAAAGTCGGAAAAATAGCGCCCCCCCCCCCTGTAACTTTTGAACCGTAAGTCCAAAAAATATGAAAAAATTGAGAAGATGCGCGTTTTTATATAGTTTGTACGAAAATTATCTTTAACATTATCGGTATAGCCATTTTTGAGTTATTTCCAAAAAACTTCTTCCATAGGTATCAGATCTCGTTGTTGTCGGACTCGTCCTTTTGGCATTAGTCTGGTTCTTATTCCATTGAAGCTACGGAACCCTCCATTATGCGTGGTCCGACACGTATTTGGCCGGTTTTTATTGCAATCAGCTGTTAAAGTGAGATAAAACATATTGATCTCACAAACGGTATACAACCTTAACTACCTGTTTTATTTGTTTTGACGTATATTGTAAGTAGGTTTCAGTACCTTCTGTAGCTTGAGTAACTTGAAAGTACCTCCAGGTATTAAGACTGCGTCGACCGTCCAGTGGCGCCCTCATTGGGGGGATTGTATTTCCGGAATAAAGTGGCCACCATTTGCCGTTTAGGTAATGAAGCAAAAAATACGCAAAATGAAACTATGTGACAAAGATGAAAAGTTGCGTAATCAGTAGGACTACAACTTAACACTGAGGGATTATACATAAATTTATTAGTTTATTAGGAAATACAATCCCCCCAAGGAGGGCGCCATTGGACGGTCGACACAGTCTTAATTGATTACAATATTTTTACTTTGACACGTAATTTTTATTTTGTCAATCAAACAAAAATTGGTGAAGATATAGCCCGTTAAAGTTCCGCGTGACGTCACATTTCAGTACAATTTTTAGTATAATGTGACGTCACGCGGAACTTTAACGGGCTATATCTTCACCAGTTTTTGTTTGATTGAGAAAATAAAAAATACGTGTCCAATATTTTTCGATAATCTAACTGACAGGCGAAATAGAATTATATTATTTTACTCAGGAAAGTACCCAATTTCCAAAACGAAGTAACACGTTTTAAAAATATTTAACCCGCAATCCTTAAATTGGGAAAGCATTTAATAATCCATGGTTTAATCCTCGGCGGAACGCAACAGACCGAATCGCTTAATTTAATCTAAAGACGTCCTTAAATAATGTTTGTATACAGTATACAGGGTACCATTACAGCGCCATCTGTGACCACTTTTGAGAACTATTTTTTAAGAAAATTATGTCTTTAATAAGCAGAATAAAAACTACCCTATATCTTGCTCCGGGGTATAAACTTCCAAAAGGGGTACAAAATTCTGTGCAGTAGTTTTTACGTAGTGCGCGGACAAATTCACAGACAGACACACAAGAATTCCAAAAATCACTGAAATGTATTCAGTCAACGTTTCTAAGACCCTCCGAATCAGTTTTTCTGGAATATCTTCAATGTACATTTTTTTTCTCCTTACGCGTTTATTATATGTATAGATAAGGTGTATCAAAAATACTGGTACTTAATCCGGTTAAGGGCATAATGGTATCGTATTTTAATTATGAAAAACTAATTTCCAAAAATTTTCGCGCGATATTTTTTTTTTATAGTGGGTTGGCCGGCTGAGACGACGTGTCCCATATGGTCTAAGAGCTGGCCACGTCAGATGTGACACAATAATGACAGCAATGAAACCTGTCTAGACTGCTTTACCATCCTTATTGCTAGATCAGGGCATCTGGCAGCTTTTAATGGGTGGATGTCAGAGTGACAGACTAACAAAGTTTTTAAGTTGGAAAAAAGTAATGCCAAAATAGGTAAAAAATGCCAAAGTTGTGTAATTTATAGAGGACAGGGCCTATATTTTAGCATTAGATTTAAAACCATTGGCTATTATTGCGGAAAGAAAAACAGTAGGCGACTAACTAAAAATTGCATTTTACATCATTTGGCGCTACTTTCCCCCAACAAAACCTTCTGAATATAATATACGGTTTATGGTTTAAGAATTTATTTCTCTAAAAGAACATTATTATTCACTTATCTAGAGAAATTTAAAACATAATATTAGTTATACAGAGATTGACAGTGTACGAATAGTAACTTAAATTTAAACACAATGCAATTCTTATTTCTACGTACAAGTGGGTATACTACGAGTATATAGTGCACACGGCCAATACGTCGGCACAAACAGAGTTGTCACCGCGCGAGCGCGGGCGGCACAAAATATCGCAAAGTCCAGCGTAAAGTGACCGAGATATATAACAAACTAAGCGTAGTGGATATGCGCGCCTATACTGGTTACTCTGAGCGTTAGACCGGTCCGCCGCGCTCGCCCAGTGGTTGGCGACAACATACATGCAGAGATCCATTTGCGGGGTTCAATTACGTATTGAGTTTAAATCGCTATGGCCTCTGATGTCACAATATTCAATTCAATTATGTCAATGTAATTAATTTAAAATATATAATACAATTTTTATAAACATTTTTTATTTATTTCATTTGATATGCATTTTTGGGTAGTTATTTCAGGTAGTGTTTTATAAACATTTTATTCTTGTTGTAATTATATGATATGATGTACCTACCTATATCGTTCATAGTTATGTAAATTCAGAGTATTCGTTTGAAATGTATTTTTTTAGATATTTTTTGTATGTAAGGAAGGATTTGGTTTCTTTTATGTGATTAGGCAATTTATTATATAATTGCACGCCTCCATACATATTAAGTTTCTTTTACCGTAAGTGTCTGTACGCGGTGATTGAAGGCATATGTGATTACCTCGTCTTAGTAAACGTTTTCTTACCTGAGATTTTGTTTTAAATGATATTTTGGTGTGCATTTGCCTGTTTAGGATTTTGCGGACTAAGATACATGTATTATATTTGTACAATTGAGACAAATTCATCAGTTGAGTTTCTTTGTATACTTTTTTAGTTTGCGTTAGGTAGTGATAGTTGAACAGAAGTTTAATAATTTTGTTTTGAGCTCGTTGTAATGGTTTTAAATTTGTCTTAGCTGCCGTTCCCCATATCTCAATTAAATACTCCACGTGTGACTTTATCAAGGAGTTGTAAATAATATATTGTACAGACTTAGGAAAACACTTTACTGTGCCTCTGAGCATTCCCATTAGCGATGACAACTTAGACTGAAGTTTCTCAATATGTGGCCTCCAAGTTAAGCGACTGTCCAGTATAAGGCCAAGGTATTTCTCTGATTTTACTTTAGTGATTTTTTTATTGGTCAGTGGTTGAGAATGAAAAGTTTTCTTGTTTTTAGCACTGAAAATCATATAATTAGTTTTTGTTATATTAATAGTTAGTAAATTTGTTTTAAACCATTCTTGTAAGGTGTTTAGATCATCTTGAGCTTGGTTTAGTACAGATGTTACTTCGCTACCATAGTAAAATAGGCTAGTATCATCGGCATATAAAGAAATAGTCCCATTTAAGCGTAAGCTAGTTATATCATTGATGTACGTTAGGAAGAGCAAGGGACCCAGAATAGAGCCCTGAGGAACGCCATAGGTAATATTTTCGGGAGCACTTTGATTTTCACCTATTTTTACTATCTGATAGCGACTAACCAGGTAAGACTCAAGCATTTTAGCGGCAGCGCCATTTACACCTATTGTACGTAGCTTTTTTAGCAGTAGTTTATGACTTATTGTATCGAAGGCCTTTCTTAAGTCAATAAATATACCCAGGGCTAACTGTTTTTGGTCTATTTTGTTTTTCAGGTTTGTGACTAAGTCTATACACGCTGAGAGAGTATTTGATTTAGGGCGAAAGCCGTATTGCTTAGAAGACAAGAATGAAATAGATTGTAGATATTGTTCTAAACGGGTATATATTACTTTCTCCACGATTTTAGAAATGAGCGAGAGCACAGAAATAGGACGGTAGTTACCTGGGTCGCTTTTACTTCCTGATTTAAATATTGGACTCACTTTGGCAATTTTGAGCGAATCAGGAAAGGAACTACTTTTGAGGCAATTATTTATGCATTTCGTTAACTCTTCCACAATAAGGTTTTTGACCGATTTAATCGACTTACAGGTGATCCCGTCGAGCCCTGTACTTGTATTTGGATTTAGGTTATCAATTATCTTTTCAATTTCGTTAGCCGTTGTAGGTGAAAATTCAGATAACTCCGATGAAGTACTGCACAATAAGGCATCAGTAAATGTATCGTGGTATTGGGCAGGTATTTTATTAGCAAGAGTAGGGCCTACATTAGCAAAGAAACTGTTACAAGTGTGAAAGTGATTACATATATCTTTAACATCCGTAATATTGCCAGTGTCGGTTTCAATTTTTTGGGGAGGACTGCTAGATTTTTTGTTATTACTACTGAGTTCATCTATTAAGTCCCACATTTTAAGGGGTTTTTTTAAACATTTTTGGAACAGATTTTGGTAGTAAGTACTTTTAGTAGCTTGGATGGTACTTTTAACCTCTTTTTTTTCAGTAAGTATTCTTGTTTTGCTGGTTTATCATGTACTAATCGCATGTGTGTGTACCCAAGTTGATTTCGTTGATTTATAGCCTCTATTATATTTTTATTTATCCAATCACTTCTGGGTGGGTTAAGTATTTTCATTTTTGTTATCTTGCTCTTTCTGATTCCGTCTACGATAATTTTCTCCAGTTTCTCATATTCAGCGCTACATCCACTAATATTTGCTGCTTCTAGTTCCCTTAGTACTGTAATCGATTGCTTGATATGGTATCTGTTTATTCTTCTTGGGCTTGAAATTGTGTACTTCCAAATATAGCTGTTTATGATCTGAAATCATCGATTCCACGACTGCGAGGTGACAGGGAATATTTTTAATGTTAGAGTAGACATGATCTAGTATTGTTTTCGTGCTTGAAGTCTCTCGAGTACAGAAGTTTGAATCAATTTTATTTATTACCGTGTAGCCGTTTTCTAGAAGCATGCGTTTGTAGGCTAAAATAGGTCGACTTCGTTTTAGGAGATCATAGTTAAAGTCTCCGAATACCAGTATATAACCTAATTAATTACATAATTTCCCATACATTTTCATTAAACCCAGACCCAGGTACACTAGGATTTGTTTCCTTCAAGGTAAATACCTTTAAGGTATTTTACCTCCACCACTTTACAGCTGCCATATGTCCGTATCTAGAAATAAGCATAGTATAGCAAACTAACTACATGGGTTTCGTTGCTCTCATTATTGTGTCATATCTGACGTGGCGAGCTCTCCGTCTAGTACTACTTATACTCACAATTCAACTTTAAATACAAATGATTATAATACGACACCAATTTTATTATGCCCGTAAATGGATCACCACTATTTGTATTACAGCCTGTAGAATCTGCGTACATTGATGACCTGTTTATCGTAAAGGTAATAACCAAATTGAATTTAAGATAAAATTTACAATACCCGTTGAATTGTGAAAAATCGTAAGACCTGTACGCTAACATGAATGCAATAAAGTTCTATTCTATTCTAAATTTACATTAATTGACAGTCAGACACCGCTTAATCAAGTTAGGTTATCAGACTATTCTAATAAAAATATTAATATAGGTATAGGTACACTAACCTCCAGTATAACGACCTGAATGAACAAGTAAGTAACAGCTTCAAACAATATATTTCTTTCTTAGTTCCGTAGACTACGTTCGCATTAGTAGGTACTTCGACCACGACATCAATTGATAATAAAAAAAAGCGGCCAAGTGCGAGTCGGACTCGCCCATGAAGGGTTCCGTAGCAGCAAGTAACATATAATATAAAAGTTATTGTAGTTCGTGTTTTTTTTTTATTTAGTTATTGATAAGTAAACGTTATTTAACTATATACGAGCCCATATAGGCTTGTGATAGCTAAACAAGCTAATATATATTCCAGTTTGACAAGTAATATTTCCAAAAATATTATCAATCTGTGTGCCTCCTCGCGTTGTTGGATAAGGTGGTAATAACATCCTGTATCCGGCGCTCTGCATGAATGACAGTATACTATTGTCTTTTATAAAATCTTCGTTGAAGTCTCCAAAAAGTAATGTTGGCATATTGTTGTTGCAAAATACATTTTTGTTTATGAACTCTATGAAAGTTTTGTTTGTACACCTGGGCGATTTATATAATGCAAATATACTATGATTATTATATTCGAATGAAACTGCTTCAACGTGACCAAAAGTACTGGATTGCTGGAAGTAACTTCTGGGAGATGTGATATGTAAGTTTTGTTTAACCCACGCTGAGATTTCAAAACCAGGATTAGAGGCCGCTGTCTTAGGCCCATTGGTTCTAACAATTTCTACGAAATTTGGTAGAGAGAATGAGTCCTCAGTGCAACTCCAAGTTTCTGATGTAAAATATATGTCTGATGCTAATATTTGTGGGTCACTGGCTATATCCGGTATGTGTTTTTTTAAAGACTGTACATTATGGTATATAATCTGTGTGAAATTATGGGGCTCTCTAAGAAATTTAAAAATTGGTACTATTGGTTTCTCACGTAACTTTGCCATTTCTTTTACAATAGCATCTCTACTAGTTGGAGGGCGGGGTGCTTTGAACGATTCAGTCACTATAAATAGACCTTGCGCTGTAGTTGCACGAGAACAAGCAACGTATATCATAGACCTTTGAATCGTAGGTTTTAAATGGACAACAACTCGTTCTAATGTTGTACCCTGACTTTTGTGAATGGTGATGGCTTCTGCTGGAACTAATGGGTATTGACTTCTGCGAACTTGCAAATGTGATGATTTATATCTTTTTATTGTGTATGTGACCGGTTCTAACGGAGTCCAATTTCTATTTAATCTATTTTTATGTCGACTTAGTGAACCAGCAGCCTTATTTCTTTTAATTTTACCAATAATAGCTTCATCGAAGTTCAACCAAATCCGCAACGGCCGTTTTTCACCAGATATTTTGTTAGTAGCAAAATCAATAGCAGTTAATACTCCAGATGAACCGTTAGTCAGACCATCAGCAGTGTCTATGTTAATTGTCAACATATATTTTGCCCCTACCTTCAATGTTAAACTTTTAGGAAGTCCATATGTTTGTTGAGTTGACAACCTAGAAACAGTTTCTAAGGCTTTCTCCTTCATAGTGACATTTGGTTCTCCTGAGACAGAATCGATTGCTAATGACGAAGCACCTTCACTGTCCATAAGCGACAGAGCTCTACTGTTATGGTCGTCTACTTCTCTGTTACTAGCGTACAAATTGACAGCGCCTCGAGCATCATCTGGTAACGTAGAGTGACTAAAACAACGACTTTTAAACAGTTCTATGTCGTCACTCGTCATGGTTCCACTTGCCAAATTATTTAAAGCCGTAGCAAAGGCAACATCGTCCTTCTGTCGCATTATTTGGTGTAACTCGGTAAGTAAAAATAGATCCCAAATAGGTGTCCCCGAAATTTCGGCAAGAGGATTTCGTGAATTAGGTTGGAACACCCAATTATCACCAACTGGTGGTAATTGTCTTAAGTCACCTACAACTATAACTGATATTCCAGCAAATAAAACTGATGTATGAAAAATTTGTTGCAACCGCCGGTTTATTTGGTGAAAAGTTCTAGACCCAAGCATTGAAATTTCGTCAATAATTATTAATCGCAATTTCGATAATTTTGTTGCAAGCGTATTGGCAACACTTGGTGAGAGTTCAGGCAAAATACTTCCTGCTTGTGAAATTGGTAAACCTAATGCACTGTGAACAGTTTGGCCACCTATGCCAAAAGCAGCTTTTCCAGTAAAAGCTGTTAGTAATATCTTTAACTCATCTGGGTTAGAACCTGGTTCTCTATTAAAACTAAGCGTCAGTGTTTGAAACAAAGCTCTTATTAAAACACTTTTGCCGACTCCAGCACCACCACTCACAAACAAATAAATAGGAGACGACGAATCAGATATTTTGTGAGTAACGTGAAATAATATGTCTCTTTGATCAGAATTAAGTTTTCTGGTTAAAGTTAATACTTCATCTTCAGATAATTGTGGAGGTAAAAAAATATAGTTACAACTGTCACCGCATAGCTGTGGCCCTGGATTACCACCTGGTATCATGTCTTCGGCGACGTCTCCTACCTGGGTCTCAAATTCAAAGTCATTAAAAGGATTTTCATTAAGCCCCCTTCCGATAACTTCTTCTTCACTTTCTTCAATAAGCTCTGTATTTCTAATAGCTAACAATAAATTTTCGAATTGCTCTGGTCCTCCTAATTTATTAAATTGTTCACTCTCAAGTTTAATGTTTTCCTTCATTTCTATAAATTTGTCCTTTATGTTTAGGTCTGGATTAGTTAATTCTTCTTCTTCATTTCGCCATGGTATATACAACATAAGCTGCTCTCTATAAAAATTATCTGGATCGTCTAAAAAACTGAAACGTCTGAAACGAATTATCCTTGGTCTTGTTTTTCGTCGTATAAATCCTAAATTATCTTGTAATGACCACCAGTTACCAATCACTTCATCTGTTTGGCTTTGAGAACAGTTACTATTTTGACTATTATTTAGTTGTGTTACTGATGTACGTGGACAACGTTTCGTATAAACAAAATAGGCTGCAAAATAAGCTAAACTAATGTCTTCTAAAGCAACAGGTCGTTTAGCGTAGTAATCGATAAAACTTTTCTGGAAAATGTCAGATGAATCTTCATCCATGTTTCTAATTTCTGGCATACTCTTTAAAATATGTACTCTTTCTTGGGGCAAACTAGTGTTCAAATATATTTCTGCTTCACTAGCTCGTGACAATGGAAGACCGGATATACAATATATCGCCTCCTGCGCAGAAATTTCACTGGCGTTTAGGAATACATTTGAAATACTACGTAAAGACTCCTTTACACTACTCTTTCCTTTCTTCGCCTCTTCTACAGCATCTCGAAGTAAACGTGACATTCCTTTATCAGCTTTATTTATATAATCCACAATATACACTGCGCAAGCAAATGGATCTAAGATGTACTGAATATCCATGTTTGCCTGATGTAACTCTAAGATTTTCTTGGAGAATGAATTAATGTAAACATCTTTTGGAGATCGCTTCAAAAATACTTTCGGTCTTTTCAAAGTACTTCTAATAGCTAAAATGTAATCATCATATGTTACATTACAAACGTCTAAAAACTCTTTACATGTTTTTATTTCTTCTGGCAAACTTTGTAGGATTGATTGTATATTCTTAGCTAACTCTTTGGCTCTATTATAACAAGTGTCATCTTTTGGGAGTTCCACTAACACTGTGGTACAATCTATAGGAAAAAATGGAATATCGAAGCGACATGGTCTATCAAGTTTAGGTCTACATGTGTGGGTGTGTTTATGTGTCTGAAGGCGAAGAAGGTCAACTGTAGTCTCGTTACTATCACAGGATACAATTTTATCTACAAATTTAACTACATTTTGAACAGTATCCGAATTTCCTGGTACAAAAATCGGTGCTTCTTCAAGCCATAACATTATGTGAGCATGTGGCGAACCTCTGTGCTGAAATTCAATTCTATAATAAAAGTGGCTAATTCTGTATTTACCAAATGGACCTTCTGGACAAGACCAGGTTTTGCGAATTTCTCTAAGTTTGGTTTCAAAATATGTAGCACATATAAACGGATCAGATTGAATTAAGCGCGCCTTCGTTTCATATGTGAGTCTTTCAGCATCAGATTCAGTTATTTTTTCACCATCGATAACGTCCTTCAGTATTATCAGAAGTTCAGTCCACTGGGCCTCCGCAGCAGACAAAGTCACAAAGAACGAAGGCACTCCGAATTGTCTTATCATTCCCAAAACTTTCTTTTTCTCTGCCTCCCAATGAGACGGGGAATTTCTCACACCCCGAAGAACACGATAGCCGTCGTCATGTTGTACTAAATTATCTATATAATTAGCATCCAAAACATTACACGCCAGAACAGGAGCCCCTTTGACGGTTTTTTTTCGTAGGCAGGTGGATATGCTATTCTTTACTGTAATCATCTGTTGTTTTTTTAGAGCAGTAAACAGGTAGTCTGGTCGTACAGCTCGACGGTCACATCTAGATATTTCCGATTTTATTATTTCTGCATGACTCAAATTAATTTTAAAGTCACGCTTAATCCCACAATGAACTTTAATAAACGCCAATTCTTCTAAATTTTCATCAAATAGTAACGATTTGGGGACGTGACCTTCGCCAGGAGCCATTACTATTACGTCTTGATTGTCATCTAATAGGGTCTCGGTACCTCCTGGATTAACTGTTTCTTCCTCGTCTCCTTCTTCTGCAACACCTCCATCACACGTACACTCTATATTATCGTCAACTTCTTCAACATCCCAAGATTCATTTAAATTGATTGCATTTTCCTTAAACAAGTCACAATTCACTAAGTACTGTGCGGCTCTACGTACGTATTCAGGTCGAATTTGTTCTTTGCGCCCATGCGTATAGCATAATTTTCGTCTTAATTCCACAGTAATTACATTATCATCGTTTCTTGATCGAGGTAGTGCGCTAACGATGTTGTTGATTTCTACAGGCACATTTATAACGTTTCCTACAAGTCCGTGTTGAAAACCTAACCCTTGACCTTTTCGAACAATTTTTAAAAACACATGACGAGGGCTTACCAGCCTCTCTTCCATCGGCGTTAGTTGTTTTAGTACCTCAGGAATATCTGGAAAAACTAAGCCATTCACAATAGCTAATCGTGGAACAGTGCTCTGAGAGATATATTTTGCACAGGTACTACACAATTCTCCATATATTTCACTGGCTAAGTTTGGTAACTTGAATGTATTTGTAGCAAATTCGTCGCCAAACTTATTGATAATACCTTGTTTTGACAGTTTTCTTATTGAATTTATATGCCACAATCTTCCACAACAACTACAGGGATGAGTAAAACCTTCTTTGATGTTTTTATAATAGTTTGTAGCAGTTTTTTCCCATGATGCCTTATTATTTGATCTAATTTCTTGCCGTGCTAAGGTATCACGTGCTTGTTCAATTTGTCTATATTCTTCATTTTCTCGAACAGTTCGTCGAGCGTGAGTGTCGCGTTCTTGCTCCACCTGCCTGTATTCAGGATCGAGTCGTGCGACTTGGTGAGCCTGAGTGTCACGTTCTTGCTCCACCTGCCTGTATTCAGGATCAAGTCGTGCGACTTGGTGAGCCTGAGTGTTGCGTTCTTGCTCCACCTGTCTGTATTCAGGGTCGAGTCGTGCGACTTGGTGAGCCTCAGTGTCGCGCTCTCGTTCAGCTTGCCTATATTCAGGATTTAATCGAGCAACTTTATGAGCTTGAGTATCGCGCTCTTGTTCAATTAGTCTGTACTCGGGATTTAATCGTTTGCTTCGTCGAATAGAACTATTATTTTCCTTTTCCGTTAGCTTCTTTCGTTTATTACTCCTTACAGAATGGATAGCCATTTTATTTCTCTCTTTTTCTCTTTCGGCGACCTCATTATTAGATCTCGAAATCCTTTTCCTGTTCGCATTTTTTTGTTTAATCTCTTGTACATCTACTTTAAGTATTTCCCTTGTTTTCTCAACCACATAATTTTCATTATTTTTACATATTGCTACAGCAATTTTTTCGTACTTCGCTGTCTTTGTTTCTTCTCACTTTTCTTTTTATTTTGCGTTTCTAATTTGAAAGCCGTGTTAACAAAAAGATTTACGGGCTGACGTCCAGGAACAGATCTAGCTGTAGATGGAAAAGGCAAAAAATCGTTGCTCAAGATCATACAGCGAAAATGGGCTCTCATCATTTCTGGTACATAATTATGTAATGAGGGATTCATTTTAAGCGCTAAAGAAGTAGCAAAAGCTATTGCATAAAGCCCGCAATCTATTAGATTCGGTTGACGTTGCACGCTAGGAAATTGAATATTAAATTCTGCCAGGTACGGAAATAATGCGTTAATATATGTTTTTTGAGTTGGCTGTAAACTATTATAAAGACTATCGTACACGCGTAGTCTACCATTGATATAATAAATACAAGACCAGTGTCCTATTGAACCCACATCGCCATCAAAAATAATTTGGAGATGAGACTCATTTGGCGGCACAGGCTCAATGAGTTCCGGGAACCTGAACAGACCCACTTCCCGCGGACGAAAAGATGTATGACGAGACAATTTTTCATGAAATACTCGCACGACGTCATCTTCAAGGACGTTATTTGGGTTTAATACATAGGAGAAAGTATCATCAGCCAAGGAATCCATACTTAAAATAACACTTAAGCTTTGTTCTAATATGAGTATGAGTGGTTATTATCGAAGTAGTTAGGTATATTATGTAAGTATTTAGATGTAAGGAAATGAAGCGAAAACCTTGAAACTTTAATTAGGATGTCGGTTTTATAGATGTTTTATTCTAATATGAGTAGGTATTATCGAAGTAGGTTTCTCAATACTATTATTACGTTGACGTTTTATAGTAAGTATTTACCAATTTCTAAGCAGTAAATGAGTTTAAAGGAATTATTTCGTTGTAAGTAATTAAAATTAATTTTATCCAACGAAACAGTATCAAATCGCAAACGTACAATATTTAGAATTCGCAGATGTATCGAAAAATTAGCTACGCGCGCACGAGCTTCAACGACGTCTGCCCTCACGTGTCTGCCCGTTCGGGTGAGCGCAGTCGGGAACCTGCCGCCCGCGCCCCGCGCCCCGCACCCGCTACGATAATGCCGCGCCACGGCCGCCACGCGCTAATTATAATTACTTATTACAATTATATCAGAAAATAATGTTTCGCGGTTTCATGTTCATGTAGTAAAATGTTTTTTTTTTGTTATTTTTTTATATTTCAGTTGATTGAATTAAAGGTAAATTGCGGTTTGCGATTTATGACGAATTAAAAAAAAACTACTTACTAGATTTCGTTCAAACCAAATTCGGGTGGTAGTTTTGATGGTAATGTACATCATATATTTTTTTTAATTTTATCGTCCGCTTATTTTAGAAGTTACAGGGGGGGGGACACACATTTTACCACTTTGGAAGCGTCTCTCGCGCAAACTATTCAGTTTAGAAAAAAATGATATAAGAAACCTTAATACCATTTTTGAAGACCTATCCATAGATACCCCACACGTATGGGTTAAATGAAAAAAAATTTTTTGAGTTTTAGTTTGAAGTATGGGGACCCCCAATTTTTTTCATTTTTTTTTCATTTTTGTGTGAAAATCTTAATGCGGTTCACGAAGTACATCTAATTACCAAGTTTCATTGGTATAGGTCTTATAGCTTCGGAAAAAATTGGCTGTGACATACGGACAGACAGACGGACAGACAGACAGACATGACGAATCTATAAGGGTTCCTTGCCATTTTGGCTACGGAACCCTAACAATCACCGCTACAACATTCGCGGTAGGTAAATAGTAGTTTATGTAACTGTTACGTAATAAGGGTCCTTAAAACATGGGTGTGGTTTTATGAAATGAGCCGCAGGCGAATTTCATAATAAGATCACACGAGTGTTTTAAGGCCTAATTACGTACAGTTGCATACACTGCTTTATCTACACTCATATTATTTATTCTAAATGCATTATTCGGAAACCATAGAATGGCCGCCATAGCACCGCCACCATGGCCAACTCTCGTGTGCCGGCGGTCGCGCGGGCGCGTGTCGGGCTGTCGGCGTCGACGTCGGGAGGGTGCAGGTGTACATTATGTTATCAAAACTCATAGCACATCAATAATTGAGCATGAAAAGTTAAAATTACGTTACTGCTACGGACAAAAAGCTTGTCATAGTAAAATCGGTCGTGGTAATGCTAGCCATTGCCTACCGTTTTCGAACACGTTTTAGAGAACTTACAATATGAGTGTAGATAAACCATATTTTATTACTAAATAAAAGTCGAGTACGACTTTAACGGGTTAACATGCAAAATTGTGTTAATTATTCACCATATATAATACTAGCTTTTGCCCGTGGCTTCGCTCGCGGTAAATTCGGGGTTACAAACCATACAAACTTCCACCCCCATTTTAGGGAAGTGGGGGGTTAGAAAGAGACAAAAAGTAGCCTATGTTACTCTCCATCACTTCAACTATCTCCACTTAAGGCGCTAGGCGCTGATTGTGGCCGAAAACTGTTACTTTCTAAGGGATATATCTCAATAACGAGTCATTAAAAAATTTTGAAAAAAATATATGTTAATAACCATTTTATGTACAACATTTGCAACGTTTGAATAACTCGTGTAACGTATAGTTTCTCCGTTATTTAAATGTAACGAAATGTTGTTTTACGGTTAATTTTGCTTATATCTACTGAACGGCTTATTCGATTTAAAATATTGTTGAACTAAAAAATGTGTACTACAGAACACTAAACACAACGTAGGATATTTAAATCGATTAAATTTTCTTAAACAACTTGATCATAATTCCACATTTCGTTCGTTGGTAGCTCGAAAACGGCGTTGCTGGCAGTCGTGAGCTAGCTTTGAAACGAGGAGGCTGTGTCGCTCGTCGCTCCGTGCTTCCCTTGTACTACATATACTTGTGCTTGGCCCGTGAGCTATTGTATATCAGACTTACCGTGCCTAAAGACTAAATAACTGCAGAGGGTTCATGCGATGCGGACATAACGTGTCTTCCCGGAATCAATAATGTATAGACGTTTTATCTTTTAAGATAATGTTCTCGTATGCATGTTCATGTACGTTCGTATAAAAAGTGTATTTTATTTAGATTATAATACAAATAAACCCAAATAAAATAAAAATGGAGGATAAATCAAAAATCATGAATCTCATAATGCTCTGAAAACAAATTTGGTTATGTAAGTAAACTACAATTAGGTATTATGTTTTAGTAGACTAATGCATCACGCAAAATAGGCGTAGTCGTCGAGTTGCGGAAATCTGCTAGTACTGCAATACAATAGACTAATCATCAATTTAATAAAAACTCCAAAGGACCGAATTTATTTAAACATATTTATTTAAGAGTACCGTGTATTTTTTTTAAAGATTAAACACAATATTTAATGTTATACTTTATACTAATTTATCAAATCAAGAAATTGCGAATTATAAGTAACTGCAAAGTATTGCATATAAACCGGCCAAGAGAATGTCGGGCTATGCTCAGTGTAAGGATCCGTAGTTGCCGGCCTGTTACAATACATCCATTCAAAAGGTTGTTTATAAAGAGATATTTTGTGGCACTTACGTTTTTTTACTATAGACGTAACTCAAAAACGGCTCAACCGATTTTATTCCATATAGTTTTTATTGAAAATACGTGATAAATATTTCAATGGCCTCACTTACAGGAATTTTGCCAAATTTTATGGACCCACGGTTCAAAAATCAAAGAGCATGTTTTACTTTCGGAGCTATTATTTACGAAAGTATTTGTTTTATCCAAAAGTTGTTTAAGGCTTATTCTTCTTGAAAGACCTATCCAACAATGTGTTTCAGATACTTATTGTTTTACAACTTTGTAGGCGTAATTAAAACACATCATCATCATCATCATATCAGCCGAAAGACGTCCACTGCTGGACATAGGC
The DNA here is from genome assembly GCA_947086415.1 of Pammene aurita. Taxonomy (NCBI): domain Eukaryota; kingdom Metazoa; phylum Arthropoda; class Insecta; order Lepidoptera; family Tortricidae; genus Pammene; species Pammene aurita. The sequence continues at coordinate 13,253,630 of OX352299.1, forward strand.
CTCCCCCAAAGAGTGCCACAATGACCGGTCCTGCGCCACCCGCATCCAGCGGACTCCCGCGACCTTCACCAGGTCATCAGTCCACCTTGCGGATTAAAACACATACTCATACCAAATTTCAGTGTACTAACTATCACCGAGCAAAGCCTGATTGAGATTCTAAAAAAAAATTGCTGATATTTAAGAGTTCAATGTATGTAAGAATAAAGGAAAAAAAGCTTTTTTTTTATACCACGACGCTGGCAAACAAGCATACGACCCACCTGATGGAAAGCAGTTATAAAGCCTGTGGATGCCTGCAACCCCAGAAGATTCACATGCGCGTTGACTACCCTAAAAAAACTTTACTATGTCGGTGAAATAAAAACACATTTTATATTAATTATCAACACAAAGTAAATAAATAAAGTACTACTGTAGTGTATAGTTGTCTCGAGTACATATGGCAGTAGGCGCCCGACCGTGACAGAGGGCGGACGTGCGGTATGTATTGACGAGCCAACAGGAAATAAGAGGAAAAGTCAAGGACATTACAGGTGGCGACGAGGATCAAAGTGAGTAGCACCAAAAGAAACGTGTATTCGAAAAAAATAAATTATAAAATCGAATAATAACGGCCCATGATACACCGTTCGTGTGTCAACAAGTTTTTCGTTACGCGCCATTCAAAGGTGAAATAAGTATGTGGAGGCTTGAAAATAATTATTGGAATAGGTACGTAATTATAACTATAACTTAACGTAGGCAAGTCATTAAGTAGGTACGACAAAGGAGAATTATTACACAAATAAATCGGGTCCGGTCAAGACAATAAGCAAAGACGAGGGTATTTCCCTTATTCGCTCGAATGTAAGACCATATCCGATTAGGTATTTGTAATAACTCCTACTTAAGTAATAATCTGCACCTATCTAGTATGCAAGTTTCTACACTAAGTATATTATACCTACGTTATTGTTGCATATAAGTCACAGTTAGGAATTTTTACAAGAAGTGTGACACAAAATCCGCGTTCCGGGGCAGACTAAAGGAAATAATATCTAATAGCAAGTAATTAAGTTTCTAGTTACCTTAGTACTGACGACGTCTGGTTCATATTGGTGAATTGGTCACCCCGTAGCTATAGCTATGCATGGTTAAAATATTTGATAGACTCACGATTATTCAGACGAAACAGTCATTACCACAGTTTTGATAAGGATTATTCTACAAGACTATTCTACCTACCTACTTAAATGATAGGATAATTACAACTAAATACCCTATGGGGAGGGGGTGTTTTCTACCTTTCTCCAGGTTATACTGGTATCCATATTACTTACACATTGAGTACATTTACCGACACATACCTATAAGCATGAACTTGGTATTTTACCAATGTTCGAGCGCAGGGTGCTAAAGAAGTAAATAAACGTACCTACAACTAGGTACTTAGTGCTTATTTAAAGCAATTCCATCCGCATTAAACCACTTTTGTCGGTTAACTTACCAATTTACTTGACACTTTTATGCATTTAACCCATTAAGTGCCTAGCGGGCGCTTTGCTCGTAGGTGCGTAGCCGATTACCTACATGCGTTTACACGTAGGTAGAAGAAACCTTTTATTATTGCGAAAATGGGTTGTAGGTAAACTGTAGGTAAAGATGGCCGGAATTGTCGGTGCACTCGGTACACAAAATTGTATTGTTAAGTACATACAGTACCTATTGACCATGTAAATGGCACCTACTAAGGGGGCGTCCATTAATCACGTCATATTGTTTAGGGGGCGGAGGGGGTCAAGAAAAAATCACCAATGATCACCACAGGGGTGAGGGGGGTCTGGACACATATCACGTGTAATTTTTGTGTTCCTTGTGCTATACTGTATTAATATGGTCAATAAAATAAAAATTATCAACTTTTAAATGAATCAATCTGCCAAAAGCAGAGTAAAATTGCACTAGCACTATGATTATAAATATTTTTTAATGGCATTTGACATATTATTTTGTGAAGTAGGTTTTTAGGGTTCCGTAGCCAAAGTGGCAAAAACGTAACCCTTATAGTTTCGTTATGTCTGGCTGTCCGTCCGTCCGTCCGTATATCACAGCCATTTTACTCGGAAACTATAAAACGTATATCTTAATAAATATTTAAATATAAGGTGTGTATTTGTATGCCGCTACTTAGTTTTGTAGTAAAATTGCTGAAAAAGATATTTTAAGGAGGGGCACTACTCCATACATGTAATTACTTGTCAAAAAAATTTTTTTTTTACTTAATATCGACATGATGCATATCACTCGACAGGTCTTTCAAAATAACTCTTGTCTTGTTGTCCTGAACATCAATAAATAAAAATATAAACATTGAGGTCTGTTTGAATTTTTTATTTAGTGAATATCTTAAGAAAAAATCACCCCTTAAGTCTAAAAACTTGTGTCCCCCCTGTCACTTTTGAACCGGAGATCCAAAAAATATAAAAAAAATTGAGAACATTATCGGTTAAGGAATTATTGAGTTATCTCCTAAAACATTTCATACGCAGATACGACCTTATGATATTACTTTTTCGATAGTAGGTACGAAACCGCGGGGTCCGACACGCACTTGGCCGGTTTTTTTCTATTAAATATAATTTTATTTTATATGTATACATGTATAATATTGTCTCCAGTTGCCGCGATAGTTATTCATGAAATAAAACAAAAACCGGCCAAGAGCGTGTCGGGCCACGCTCACTGTAGGGTTCCGTAGTTTTCCGTCCGTCACAGTAAGTGTCCCCACTTAAGAGTTAATAACACCGCCATGTAGGATATGATATGAGAGTTCCACGTACAGCGACATCTATCGACAAATTAAGTAAACTATTGCGCGCGAGCATAAAGTATGGAAGATGATTTTTATGGGATAATTCTTTACTGCGTGAACCGATTTTCACCATTTTTACTTTATTTGAAAGCACGTCATTTCATTGTAATTTTGTAGAAATTACAGGTACAATAAACACCTGCTTATACGGTTAAATTACAAACTTAGTTCAGAAATTATTTTGTATTTTTTTTTCAAAAACTATTCATCCTATCAAGTTCAAAATAATTTTCCTAGAAAGTTTTTATAAAGTTCTACTTTTGCGATTTTTTTCATATTTTTAAAACTTATGGTTCAAAAGTTAGAGGGGGGGGGACGCATATTTTTTTACTTCTGGAGCGATTATTTCCGAAAATATTTACATTATCGAAAAATGATTTTAGAAAACCCGTATTCATTTTTAAATACCTATCCAATAATATATCACACGTTAGGGTTGAAATGAAAAAAAAAATCACTCCCCACTTTAGGTATAGGGGAGGTACCCTAATAAAAAAAAAATTCCACTTTTTATTTTACCACTTTGTCGGCGTGATTGATATACATATTAGTACCAAATTTCAGCTTTCTAGTGCTAACGGTCACTGAGATTATCCGCGGACGGACGGACGGACGGACGGGCAGACATGGCGAAATTATAAGGGTTCCTAGTTGACTACGGAACCCTAATTGAAAACGGATTTTATCTCGTGTACTGAGCTTAAATTACATCCCGACGTTTCGAACACTTTACAGCGTTTGTGGTCAACGGGTCGACGGGTCGGGGTTTTATTTCATGTATACATGTAGTTTCATTTTTTACCCTTATTATTTATTATTTTATTTATTAAAGTACTATCGGGTTCAGAATTGCATGGCCAATTTATGAATGAATTCATTGATAAATTGACCATGCAATTTTGAACGTGATGGTACATCCACATCATATATATTAAAACTTATACTAATATTATACTAAATGGTAATAACAACTGATATATACGACAATTATGGAGTACATAACACTGGCTACATTAAATTGCAGTGAGATCAACTATAATTAATAATAACTATATCTAAGTATTAACCTAAAATTATAAATCCTAAAATATTATACTAAAATTATGCTGGCTATTAAGTACTAATAATAGAGGATTTTATTAAAATTAAAAAACAAACTTAAAACTAAAGTTGACTTATAGAACAATAAATTTAATTTTCATAAAATTTACAGAGTATTGTTCTCTTTGGCTAGAATCTTAGACCTAAAAGTTGGCAGACGGTCATGAAAAATGTCGATGTCATGTCTATTAACTAAGAAGGCATTGTAGCCAGCGCAAACTCGTACGATGGGAGACTGCAATCCAAGGTTAGTCCTGGTTACCGGGACTGAAAACGTTCTTACTATGGGACGCCGAGGATAATTGTGCGGTGCGGTTAGAGAAATTCTCTCAAGCAGGTGGTTGCATTTTACCTGGCCATTTATTATCTTGTGCAAAAAACAAAATTCTAACATTCGTCGCCGATCCCGTAGGCTTACCCTTTACGTGTACGTACGTTACGTAAGTAGGTTCACGTGTTAGATAACTGTACTTACTTTAGTTAGCAAAAAATTACACGTCATATTGGACAGGTCCTGAAAATATCACCAAAGATCACCATGGGGGAGGGGGGGGGGTCTAAAACAAGCCAAAAACGTATGACGCGATTAATGGACGCCCCCTAAGGAACTTTACTCCATTTATGGTTGGAAATGCATTAAATTGCAAATAAGAGCAGATAATACTTACACATTAAATTGTATTATTTAGCATGACCATTTAATTGGCATCTACTATGGAACTTTATCCATTTATGGTTGGAAATGCATTCAATTGCAAATAATAGTAGATAATACATACAAATTAAATTGTAGAGGTATTATTTAGCATGACCATTTAATTGGCATCTACTAAGGAACTTTATCCATTTATGGTTGGAAATGCATTAAATTGCAAATAAGAGCAGATAATACTTACACGTTAAATTGTATTATTTAGCATGACCATTTAATTGGCATTTACTATGGAACTTTATCCATTTATGGTTGGAAATGCATTCAATTGCAAATAAGAGCAGATAATAATTACACATTAAATTGTATTATTTAGCATGACCATTTAATTGGCATCTACTATGGAACTTTATCCATTTATGGTTGGAAATGCATTACATTGCAAAAAATAGTGGATAATACATACAAATTAAATTGTAGAGGTATTATTTACCATGACCATTTAGATGCCAATGCATCTACTAAGGAACTTTATCCATTTATGGTTGGAAATGCATTAAATTGCAAATAAGAGCAGATAATACTTACACGTTAAATTGTATTATTTACTATGACCATTTAATTGGCATTTATTATGGAACTTTATCCATTTATGGTTGGAAATGCATTAAATTGCAAATAAGAGCAGATAATAATTACACATTACATTGTATTATTTAGCATGACCATTTAATTGGCATCTACTATGGAACTTTATCCATTTATGGTTGAAAATGCATTAAATTGCAAATAATAGTAGATAATACATACAAATTAAATTGTAGAGGTATTATTTAGCATGACCATTTAATTGGCATCTACTAAGGAACTTTATCCATTTATGGTTGGAAATGCATTAAATTGCAAATAAGAGCAGATAATAATTACACATTAAATTGTATTATTTAGCATGACCATTTAATTGGCATCTACTATGGAACTTTATCCATTTATGGTTGGAAATACATTACATTGCAAATAATAGTAGATAATACATACAAATTAAATTGTAGAGGTATTATTTACCATGACCATTTAATTGGCATCTACTAAGGAACTTTATCCATTTATGGTTGGAAATGCATTAAATTGCAAATAAGAGCAGATAATACTTACACGTTAAATTGTATTATTTACTATGACCATTTAATTGGCATTTATTATGGAACTTTATCCATTTATGGTTGGAAATGCATTAAATTGCAAATAAGAGCAGATAATAATTACACATTACATTGTATTATTTAGCATGACCATTTAATTGGCATCTACTATGGAACTTTATCCATTTATGGTTGAAAATGCATTAAATTGCAAATAATAGTAGATAATACATACAAATTAAATTGTAGAGGTATTATTTAGCATGACCATTTAATTGGCATCTACTAAGGAACTTTATCCATTTAGGGTTGGAAATGCATTAAATTGCAAATAAGAGCAGATAATAATTACACATTAAATTGTATTATTTAGCATGACCATTTAATTGGCATCTACTATGGAACTTTATCCATTTATGGTTGGAAATGCATTAAATTGCAAATAATAGTAGATAATACATACAAATTAAACTGTAGAGGTATTATTTAGCATGACCATTTAATTGGCATCTACTAAGGAACTTTATCCATTTATGGTTGGAAATGCATTTAATTGCAAATAAGAGCAGATAATACTTACACGTTAAATTGTATTATTTAGCATGACCATTTAATTGGCATTTACTATGGAACTTTATCCATTTATGGTTGGAAATGTATTAAATTGCAAATAATAGTAGATAATAAATACACATTAAATTGTAGAGGTATTATTTAGCATTACCATTTAATTGGCATCTACTAAGGAACTTTATCCATTTATGGTTGGAAATGCATTAAATTGCAAATAATAGTAGATAATACTTACACGTTAAATTGTAATACTTAGCATTGACCATTTAATTGGCATCTACTACTGAGGCATTAAATTGCGAATTTGAAAAGCAGTCGATAATACTGAACAATTAAACATTAAATTGTATTGTTAAGTATCGAAAAAAAACTTCTTTAACGTGCGCGATTAAATCATATGATACGATCTGGACATTAAAAAGTGATAGATGTAATGAACGAGCGAGATGGGAGATAACTGCCCACATGGTTGCTTGAGCTGCTGATGAATAAGTTGTTGCTGTGCTGTTGGGGTTTCAGACTGTCTTATAATAACCTACATGTGAATGAATTTTATGATCCGGAAACTATAAAGCAAATACTTGTAGTTGCAAAGACAAAGACCATATTTACTTAAATGTCTGTATAATAATCCACACTTTTAAAAACAATTGTTAAATGTGTCTGTTATTATCATTAAACTCCTATTGAAAGAAAAATATAAGTTCATACGTAGCATATTGAATAGAGTTGCAAAATAGGCACATGGTCCAAATAGGTATGAAATATAAAAGTGAAATAAATGGAGAATTTGGTACTAGAGAAATTAACAAAACATAGAAAAAGTTGGCTACCGTAAAAGAAGGACCAATTTGTCCTTTTCCTCCGTTATAATATACTTTTTTTCGCCGTACTTTACGTAACACACAAGAATGAAAGAAATATAATTGTTTAACTAAACAGATGAAGAAAGTTCAAAATGATGCAGCTTATGTGTGTTGCATTGATTTATTATGTATTCTACTAGATGTGACATCTAGAACAAATTTTGTGCGCCATGTTTGGCGGTTGACAGCTGTGACTGAATCAAAGAGTAGTACGAGTATAAGACTTGTAGTGATTTTCACTACAACTTTTCGGAAAAAAAAATTCTTAGGGATGTCATCTCCTGTTACTCAATGGTGTGTTGTAGTGATGGTTCGGAATGCAACTATTTAAAATTATGTTGTCTGTGGTGGTTGTCACTTTGACAGCTCTCTTGCCCATCTCCTCGGATCACGAACGCATAGCTCTCACAGTTATAATATTATAATAAATATTGATGTCTAAGATTTCCAAGAAACAAATATTATAAAACTTTCAACAAATCTTTGTGTTCGAAACAATACATTGTGACCGTTTTAAATTTATTAAAGTATCTAATTTACCATATTTCCTCAAGTCAACCCCTTCTTGGGATAATTAAGTCTTAACTATACACACAGTAAATACGGTTCCTATTTGCTTTATACTTTGAAAAACAGTTTCAAATAGGAATAGGAACCGATCCAAAATAGTGAAGTGATAATAAAATCAAGTAAATTAAAAGGATGCGCCTCATCGCGGCTATCCTATTCAATATATTATTAAAAATACAAATTTTAACATTTGATATATTTTCCGATTTTACAAGTAGCATTGCGTATCGCACTACTCTCAAGACGTGTTAAACCTTAAATTCCGAAAAATCATTAATTGAATTATGACATGACTTTCATTGGTGTTACATACATAGATCGCGTTATTTACCGATACCTGTTTAAATATGGCAGGAAATTATATCAAATTTTTAAGTGTGAGGATCATACCCTCAATTTTATACTTGGAAAAATATTTGAGGATCGGGATATCAATACGCACATTACCGTTGAGGTTACAATTGTTACAAATATGTGGCCCAAAAATATTCTTGTTAAAAAGTGTGGATACGCTAGAGAGTTGATAAAGCTCCCTTTAAAGTATTTCTACTCTCAGAGACACAAGCTAAGTAACAAATCTAGAACGGTAAATTGTTGTCATTATATTGTGTTGAGAAAATAAATAAATAAATATTATGGGACAATTTTACACAAATCAACCTAGTCCCACGGTAAGCTCAATAAGGCTTGTGTTGTGGGTACTAGGCGACGATAGCCTTGTATGCTGAGATTGTTAAGAAAAGAATACTCTTGTATGCAGTTGTAAATGTTATAAATACTATAATGTAAGTATTGATTTACAAGTAACCGTACTGTACGGTTTTATCCTTTAACATTTGATACGAGTTACTTACTTTCTTATTAACTTGATACATGCTTGATACGCAACTGTATACAAGAGCGACAGTTCTTAAGTTTCGTTTAAAACGAGTATTTCTCATAAGTGCTATTGAAGTACAATATTTCCCTTTAGACAGTATTCTAGTAAAATTTTAATGATAAGATAGGCATGACGCCTGCGCAAAGGTGTATAAAAATATGAAAGTCATATCATTATTATTTGGAATCTGTTTTCTAGTTATTGCGACAAACTGGTATAATATTCAGCTTTCGCAAGGCACATTAGTAAATTTATAATTTGGATGGGCAATGAGGATAAACGCGCACATTGGTTATGGTTTGGAAATTTCAAATCCATACAGTCTATGTTACCGAGTCTCTACAGACTAGACCTCAGAAAAGCGTCAGAAATGGTTCCAAAATAACAGTTAATATGGACCATTTATAATCTAAGGGTTTTTATCCTCATTAGCCTATAGCTAGAGAAATACTATTCACAAATTACTTTCGGGGTAATTGGACCTCATCAACAATGAGAAGTATGTAAAAGGCAAAAGACCCTAACCTGCGTAAGGTGTATTGTTCAATCATTATTAATCTGCAGATAAGCAGTCTAAAGTGGACCCATTATACGTCACAGTCGGAACTAACCGACGACCATGTTTACAGCTTCAGTTGAACGTTCATGCATCCTAGTAACATTTTCTTTTGCTTATCATATAACGTGGTCATGGTGGTGAAAAGGTTAAAGCCATTGTTTCGCCTCCCGAATATAACTGATTAAATTAAAGCATGTTGAAAACCACAATGTACAAAAAATGCCCCTACAAGGGTTTGGCAACTTACTTGTAAATATTTTGAGACTCTACTTATAATATTTTGGTATTATAAAAAAAATTGCAAGTAGTATAACATGTTTCTGTGATCTTTCCATGTACAAGTGTTGCCATTGCCATGAGCACACAAAGACTTTATTCAATCTGTTATTACTAAAAAAAGACATATGATACCTCGTTTGAATGGTTAAGACATCATGAGTACACATACTATGTAATGCTCTTAAAACTATCTTCTAATGGTTTGGAACGGGAGTTTCAGATCCTACAGGCAAACTCCCTCAAAAAACCTGAAATCTAAAAGGTCTTGCCCAGAACTGGAGCCTTATTTGCTACAGCAAAGAGTGTCAACAATTCTCTGGTTAACAAACACCTCATTCATCGAAGTTTTTAGTGCTTTTAAATCTAAGGTTTGCATAAAACCGGTATTGGGTTGTTTCTAATTAAATATAGTGAACAATTGGTAACATGAGTTGCAATAAATTAAGTACTTGAGACTCTTGGTCTTTCTTAACCGTTTTTAATAGTAGAGTATTTGCTACATCAGTACATTTACCTACTTCCCTGCGCAGGGAAAACACGCAAAATCGTGAAGCGTTCCACATTTCACGTACTCGATTTTATCTACATTATTAAAATGAGTATGAGACGCTAAGCCCTATGAGTATGTTAGTTTGCCAGGTCAACACCTGGGCAATTGTGAATAAACAAAATTAGGAGCAGTCAAGCTACCGAAATTCAGTGTTAATCTTAGTTGAAGGATAGTTTAACTTGTTGATATAAATACAAGTATCATATATCACTGCTTAGCTTAATGCTATATGTTTCCATTACCATTGCCAATATTGGTTGAAAATAACTATAACTATAGTAAAAAATCGCAAGTGATTTCAAAGCAGTTTGTAAGGACGTAGTCCACTTAAAAAAAAAAGATACACGGCACATGGAGTGTCGTAAACGGAGACGACGGTGATAAAAATGATGAAATGACAAGTGACATCGATATGGAGAAGAATTAGAGAAATGAAGTTTTTACACTGTGATGATTGTGTTAAGGAAAAGTAATCTGGATAATCCACAAAGTATGTGAATTGTATTTACGTTAATACATGTATCCAAATTAAAACTATGTTAATCTATTATTTAAATTTACAAATAAAAAAAAATAAAACAAGAAAGGGATGTAGCGTATAGTTGTCTCGAGTACATATGGCAGTAGGCGCCCGACCGTGACAGAGGGCGGACGTGCGGTATGTATTGACGAGCCAACAGGAAATAAGAGGAAAAGTCAAGGACATTACAACTAGTAAGGGTTAATACTACCTATCAAATATCTTCAAAGTACCGGCCAAGTTTGTATCGGATCACGCATATTATAGGGTTCCGTAGAAAGTAGTTTCTTGGAGATCACTCAAAAACGGATGAACCGATATTATGTGAAATAATTTTCGTAGAAATTAAGTACTAAGCCTTCTTGGTTTTTTTCATATTTTTTAGACTTACGGATTAAAAGTTAGATGGGGGGGCCTATTATTATATTTAGACTTTCGAAACAATTATTTCTAAAAAATATTGACTTCATAAAAAGTTTTAAAAATCCTGTATATATATATATATTTTTAAAACCGTATCATACAAAAAAGATATTTTGACATTTAGTTTGGCATATGTATGTATGGAGTGCCTCCCCTAAAAGTTTTTTAGCAATTTAGCCAGAAAACTAAGTAGCGGCACATGAAACACACCTATAGATAAAATTTCAGTACCTAACATATGTTTTATAATAAAAATGGCTTTGACATACGGACGGACAGACGGACATGTTTCAAAAAACTTTTAAGGGTTCCGTTTTTGCCATTTTGGCTATGGAACCCTAAGAAGTGTTTGCGCTGTGTTATATTTTAAAGATCTAAATTTAATGGGCTTACAGCTCTCATGACAATTGTATGTCGATTTCGTGCACAAATGCCGCTTCTTACATGTGCATTTTTACTATTCGCAACTCGCAACAGGCTTAGTTTTGTTAATTTATCGTAATTAAGTGATTTTTTACGGTTAATATTTAAAATCGCAACAAAAAAATAACCATCTATTAAGCTCACTTGCACAGCAAAAAAAATCCAAATTCACATGAAAATACCGCTTTGATGTGCATTCAGTTTTTTTTGCTGTACTAGTCGGTATTCTTTTACTTTTTTCTAATATGCGGAATATTTTTAACCATATTTCGTAAATTCATAAATATTTTGCCGCTCACTGTACTTCAAATTCAAAATCTAGGTTTTTATTTTTTTACATAAAAATCTACTAATCGAGATCGTTATTACTTATCTTTTTAATAGGTAAGCAGCATTCCTAAAAATGTCACCGTAGTACTTAATCTAATCACAGTATTGAAATCACAAAACATCAGCAAAAGGATTATAATTATTATAAAGCTGCCCGCGCGCCTCTGAGTAAAGTCATATTCTTTGAACATTGTTGCGGTGCATCGCGGCGGATTTACGCACGATCGCAATGAGAGGGGTACGCGGGTGGCGCGGGTAGAGAGCGCCCAAACGCTCAAAGACACTCCGGCGACAATCGTCTTAAAAAATCACGTCAATTCGTCGCCCCGTTATGCCGTGAAAGACGGACAAACAAACAAACAAACACACACATACACTTTCCCATTTATAATATTAGTATGGATATGGACTAGACCGGCTTCACTTAATAAATTACCTGTCAAATTTTGGCCACGGGATCATAAAGCATGTCTTTAAATTGTCGTAAAACTTAGAATTTAAATGAAATGAGCAATTTACGCTACTGAGATTCCGTAGATTGTTTACATTAGTAGGTACCTTAGACATATTATTTATGTCATTTATGCGTCTTTAATTTATGATTTGATGCCGCTATAAATCAGTTTAGGAGATTTATACGACAAACTTAACTTTAGACCTAATGAGTTTAGCATGAATTAGTGGTTACATTTTTTATTTATTTTATAAGCAAAGCAAAATAAATTAATAGCGGACGTATGATGCAGTTATCTACGCATAGGGGACACTGAGGTTTGTTGTGACAGAGGAGAGTTGTTTCGTCGTCGATTTTTCGGATCTTATATCTAGCGAACTGACAACAGCGCGCGTTTCTTATTCGAGACTTGAACTCACAAACGCGCGCTGCTGTGAGCTCGGTAGCAGTTATAAATTACGAAAAATCGACGATGTCACAACTACCTCGGTCTCTGCTTCGCTATTCACGTGATAAAACCGACATCACCTCTGGGGTACAGTCGAGTTCATAAATACTATGTATACATTTATTTTTGAAGCCTTGGGATGCTCATATATTTATGTACTCGACTATACCCATAGGAACGACCTATTTAGTTCCAGTTTAAAAAAACAATCTGTATTGAATGAGTTTTCCAAGGGAACCCCAGGCTCATTTAAGCCGTGGCAAAAGCCGGGGCGAACGCTAGGAGGATGAATCTGTACGATTTTACCTATTTAACCTTAAATTCCAAACTGGAAAACGAAAGTTTTTGTAGAGCGGATGTCAAAAGGTGCCAAATATAACGTTGTTGGATGAAATCAGATAACCTTATCGCTCTCGTTTGAAGTTATCTTAACGTAGTGTGATTTAAAAGGTTCAACGATGATATTAGTTTTAGATGATATTAGTTATGGAGATTTGAGTTTCGAGGAAGGGCATAGAATAGATTACGTGAAAATGTAAAAGAGTTTACTATTGATAATTTAATAAGCACATTACTTAGGAAAAGCTACAGAGAATTACAGAGAGAAGCATGCTTAACATTAAAAGGAGTGACAGAAAAAAAAATTCTGTATTAAGGAGAATCACACAAGTCACAGATGCCGCTGAACTTGAATCTTTTAATATGAGGGTAAGTCCTTTCGGAGCAAATTCGGAGGTAGATTCAACACCTCCGACTGTCAAGGACTTTCGGCTCGGGCGCGGCCTGCAACGCATGTGCTCTGTGCCTTATTATTTCCAAAATTCGGTATCTCGGTGTTTTCTGCGAACAATCTGTTTATAAAGCGTGTGCGTCGACCTCTCAAGGCCCTGGAAGTGCTAGGCTAGCTGAAGAAGGACCAGGATCTTCGAAGTCATCGGCGTGTGCTCAAAGGTTAGTGACTATCCCATATTGTTTGATTACAATGCCTGTCCAAAAGTTTTAATACGCTTGGGAACCTAGGACCAGCTGAGTTATCGAAGGGTTCATACGTGAACAATACTGAAATGGAGATGGGCTGGGCTGGCCTATATTTCGAACAACCGACAACAGATGGAGTGAAAAAATACTACACGCGAAGATATACGAGCGGCACACCGGCCGAAACAACGGTGTGCCGACGATATTGTCAAAGTGGCAGAACATACATGGACTCGCAAAGCCAAAGACAGAATACTATGGAAGGAGCTGGAGAAGCCCTTTGCCCAAAACTGGGTAGGTACCTAAATAAAAAAAAATGAAAAAAAACAACTCAATGTACTAACCTGAAATGTAACACTGAGGAATAAAGACTAATGTTATGTTATGTTAATTAAATAAGCACATGAAATAGGTACTAAATGACGCAAATAACGTTGCATACATATATATTTTTATGAAATGTAGGTACTTGTATACTTTTTTATGAAATAATATACTTAAATATATATATGAATACATGTGTTTGCACATGACATGTAACTTTAGGAACTGCATGAAAACGCGCATCGCGAGTAATGGCGTCACGATGGGCGTAACCGGATGCGCAGACGCGTGCGCACCAGACGGCGCGCTTTGATGCGCGGGATTGACATTCAGATGACCCTATAGCTACATACAGTCCACGTCAAAGATATCTATATACACATGCACCTTATTACAAGGGAGTAAGGTGTAAAAGAGTATATGCCTTTGACGTCGAGTAACGATTTTGTGTCAATTACGTATACATACAAACATTATAAATGCGAAAATAATTACTGTTACTGATAAACCAATGAACAAAGGGGAATACACATAGACATAAAATACGAAGACTTAGCGCCGTGAAGACAAAACTGTGATTCCATAATAAGCCGAGTTCTTCGTGCTTACGCGCGACACGCACACATATACAACTCGTGGACGAGCGGTGATTGGTTCAAACGTCAAAAGTGAGTGTGTGTGCACGAGATCGCGGCTTATTATGGAATCACAGTTTTATCTTCGTGGGATTCCGTCTCCTTATTTTATATGTTTATGGGGATACATGATAGGTAGTTTGATTTATGAAATACACTTCTTGATTGGAGGAAGGGGAAATAGCACAGACCAAATCTCGCACATGTAAAGACGTAGGCTCAGCTAGTAAATAAAAAATAATGAGTACAAAAATTAAACACATTGATTTTGAAATTTTGCTATCGAGAATATAAATGACGACATGATCATCTACTTAAACATTGGTATTTAATGAGTTCATATTGAAAGTGTTTCATACCATTTTAAAGATGTATAGCAGAACACCGAATACACCATTTGTAATATTATGTAATAATAATAACTCACTTCGCAAACAAGACTGCAAGTAGAAAAGTGGAAAGCCGGTAAAGTACGAAGTGCAAAACAATAAAGACGCGAAGAAACTTGTTCTAGGAAATGTAGGAAATAAGAACCGACGAGCTCGCCCGTCGCAGACCTACGCTACACTTTTCACATTTTGTCCCGGATGGTTCTATAATAAGAGATTAGGTATTAGTATGGACTATCTATATTATCTATATTAGGTAACATTAGGTAGGTACGTAATAGTTTACATATTTTTATTTTGAAAGTTTAAAAACATTTGCCTTGCACGGTTGGATATGTTTCATATTTATACTCTGTATTTTTAGGTATTTAAATAAAAGTAAATAAGATCTACCCTCAAATGGCTCCTTAAGCCAGTTGAGGGTAGATGAAAACATTACACCGTCAAATAATATTGGCTAAAGCCAGGTCGTTAAGTGACAGATCCAGGCAGTTTTGTATTTGATTGGTTAACCAAAAAAAGTTATAACTACCCGAAAATATAAAAATTGTTTGTTTACTTTTATTTAAATACCTAAAGACATAAGTATAGAGCACACATGTTACGAGTATCTTGGGGCTGTATAAAGAGGAATCATGAGTGTTCATTACAATGAACCTAATTGTTTAACTTATTCAAAACTAACACTATAAATGTTATCTAGGGATCGTCTAGCAGTGGTAATTAAAAAGAAGTCAAATGCCTAACAAATATAAGCACATAACCTCGCTAATGTATTTCGAGGATTTTCTTAATTAAATTCATCCACGCCCTATTCGTTTTACAATGAATACATAGTAAAAAATATTTCATGTGACAACTATACAATTGTGTGTAGGTAATGCTCATACGATAAAATCGTATTTAATGGCATAAATTTAACAAGGATTTCGGCTTCATTGGATTCGTGTAAGGGTCTAAATTTCAACATCCTCTGTCCCAACTAATCAGTATTGTTTTTTTATTATGTATTATTACGTAGACGTGCAAACCCGTGATGCCTAGCAACTAAATAGGTACCTACTTGTTTTAATGTACAAAAACATGTATCTCTATCATACATATAATCGTAATCTTTAGTAATTAAATTCTGTTAATAAAATTCAGTCGATGCCCTACCTTGACATTTAACGTGAAGGAACTGTAGGTTAGGTACCTATTAGGTACTCGTACTTTGTACTAAACGTCTTTCTAAGTATTTTAAGTCGACTCTCGGCTCTCGGTCGAGGTTAATTATTTAACTCTATAAAATACAAGACACTAAGAGAAAACTGTTGACATAACTTCTTGATAGAGGATAGCGCTTTAATGATAAAATCTATTTTAGAGGAGTAGAATTACTCGGATGCTCGTTTGTGCAATATTTCTCTGAACCTGGACCTTTAGTACCTGTTCTGGTAAACTGTACATTCCTTATTCATGGAGACCTTACACACGCCCTGACATTCAGAAAACTGCTCATGATTTTTAATAAATATCCCAAGTTGGCAACAGTGAAAGTGATTATAATTGCTTCGCAGTTGTCATAAAATCATAAAACATCATAATTGTTCTTTCGCTTTCAATTATTTTAGAAAACAAAGATATCTCATTAAAAGGAGGTAGATTCACCGTGACGTCACAGTGTTTTCGTACCACCGTCATACTATCAGAACCTTTTGGTTTTCATACAGAGAAGCTGCTTTTACTAGAACCTAGTCCACTACTCTAGTGGTATAGTAATTCTTTTATTTTATTCTGAACATATCTATAAGATTGTATAATACTACTTATTCTGTGCTTGTATGTACAGTCAACCAATTTGATTACTAGGCCACTCTAGAACCTTGTCACAATAGCTAGTTTGGTAGTGAATCGTTTAGGTTTATACGTATCCACGGGAAACTGTCTTGTGGGAAACCAGTTCTGTCAATCTGGTCAAATTTGGCAGACGTTCAGATGTACTCTTTGAGTAATGAAACAATTGAAACTAATGTCGAAATCTAACTATCATTACGACAAGGTTCTACAGTGGCCTAGGAATCAAATTGGTTGACCGTAACTATGTACTTGTACACCAGACAATTTTTTGGTAATACCATTTTGATTCCAAACTGAAATTGAGAGTCACGATCGACATTAGCATAGTGTCACAGATTATATAATAGTTCTTACGAACAGATATGAATCACTCGTAGAAAAAGCAAATACCTACGGTTTACGTACCTACGCAATAATACAATGGAGCGGTCTTCAACGCGCGGCACCCCGCACCTCCCGCGCACCCCTACCATACCTAGGGTTGCTTGGACTTGGAAATGTTTTATAGTTAAGAAAATAGGTATTTTGCATTGATGTGGTTCGCATGGTGCATAACAATTATAGTTACATGAGTAATATTGATTGATATTTTGTTGCCGCGATGAGAGTATGATTAATCTGGACAGATTCGCCACAAACTGTCAAAATTAATATGGATTGACAGCTATCTTAATCTTATTCTAATCGCCTTTTAGCAATATCATCATAGTAATTTGAGAGATTTGTATTTCGTTAATAGTCTAAGATACGATAAGCTATTTGTACCTTCATCTGTTATTTTTATTAGCTTTGCTATTTTTTACGGATGAATGTAAATACATCGCAATAAATATATTTTTTTCGTGATGACATTGTTCCGAGTAGCGTCGCGCGCGGTTCGACGTGCGTTCGGTGGGCGCGTTGGTTTGGTAACCCACTGACTTAAGCTTCGCCGGCGGCCCCGGCGGGGGCGCAAAAGTCGCAAAACGTAGGTATGTAACTCGCTCGCGCGGGCATGATTCATAGGCCTGATAGCAGTGTTGGCCGAACGTTAGTGTAATTGAAAATTAAAAATTGAAGATTGAAACACGTTAGTTAAAATTGAACACTAATAGTTTAGTGCAAATTGATTTCAATTAGAATTGAAATTAATTGTAACTAACGTGTTAATCCTTTGCGAATAACTAATAATTGAAGATATTTAATTTTTAGTCTTTCTCAAAAATTTAAACAATAATTTAATTTTTAGTGTAGATTGAATTGGTAATTGACATTAATAATTTACCTAATTAAACGCGAATTTAGGTTAAGCTACGAGGTTTTGATTTTTGTTTCAATTTTGACTCTGGACTCGGGGGCTTGTATTAATAAGCAATGGGACCGGTATCCTAAGATGGAAGTCATGCTGGACCCTGGGGATACCTACTGGATCTCGGGTTTGGTGCATCATAGACTCATACTGTTTGGGCTCATTCGACTTGTACTGATGAGCAGATGGTACCGGTATCAAAATCTGGAGCTCATGCTGGACCCTGGGGATCCCTACTGGATCTCGGGTTTGGCGCATCATAGACTCATGCTGTTTGGGCTCATTCGACTTGTACTGATGAGCAGATGGTACTGGGATCAAAATCTGGAGCTAATGCTGGACCCTGGGGATCCCTACTGGATCTCGGGTTTGGCGCATCATAGACTCATGCTGTTTGGGCTCATTCGACTTGTACTGATGTGCAGATGGTACCGGTATCAAAATCTGGAGCTCATGCTGGACCCTGGGGATCCTTTTGGATCTCGGGTTTGGCGCATCATAGACTCATGCTATTTGGGCTCATTCGACCTGTACTGATGAGCAGATGGTACCGGTATAGCTCCTTTTTACTTTTACTTTTACTGTTACTTTTACTTTTACTTTTACTTTTACTTTTACTTTTACTTTTACTTTTACTTTTACTTTTAATTTTACTTTTACTTTACTTTTACTTTTACTTTTACTTTTACATTTACTTTTACTTTTAATTTTACTTTTACTGACCTTGACATTGACCTTGACCTTGACCTTGACTTTGACTTTCACATTCACTTTCACTTTCACTTTGACTTTGACTTTCACTTTTACTAAGAAAGTAAAAGTAAAAAGGAGCTCCAGATTTTGATACCGGTACCATCTGCTCATCAGTACAAGTCGAATGAGCCCAAACAGCATGAGTCTATGATGCGCCAAACCCGAGATCCAGTAGGGATCCCCAGGGTCCAGCATGAGCTCCAGATTTTGATACCGGTACCATCTGCTCATCAGTACAAGTCGAATGAGCCCAAACAGCATGAGTCTATGATGCGCCAAACCCGAGATCCAGTAGAGATCCCCAGGGTCCAGCATGAGCTCCAGATTTTGATACTGGTACCATCTGCTCATCAGTACAAGTCGAATAAGCCCAAACAGCATGAGTCTATGATGCGCCAAACCCGAGATCCAGTAGGGATCCCCAGGGTCCAGCATGAGCTCCAGATTTTGATACCGGTACCATCTGCTCATCAGTACAAGTAGAATGAGACCAAACAGTATGAGTCTATGATGCGCCAAACCCGAGATCCAGTAGGTAGCCCTAGGGTCCAGCATGAGCTCCATCTTGTGATATTGGTCCCGACTTCCGAACCCGAGAAGCAGTTTTAAAATTAATTATTAGTGTAAGACAGGATTAATTTAGTTACACTAACGTTAATCTAATTAACTGTAATTCTTATTAAATTTTCGAGACGTTAGTGTAACTAATAGGTTAATTCTAATTGACGGTTAGTGTAATTGACGTCGTCACAAAATCAATGCGAACTAACGTTAGTAAAAATTGATGTTAGTGTGATTGATTAGTTACGGAATTAATCTTCAATCTTATTGATCAATTTTCAATTCTAATTGAAATTAACGGCCAACACTGCCTGATAGTGTCTTCATTTTCGGGGCTTGTACTGAACGCCAATTAATATTGATGTCGCCGAAGTTCCACGAGAAATTATTATAGGTAAGCGAACACGGCTTAACATACGTATAGCACAAGCTGGCCTATCAATGTGTAGTGTACATCTAAATATATAAAAGAAGAAACTGACTGACTGACTGACTGACTGACTGACTGACTGACTGACTGACTGACTGACTGACTGACTGACTGACTGACTGACTGACTGACTGACTGACTGACTGACTGACTGACTGACTGACTGACTGACTGACTGATTGACTGACTGACTGACTGACTGACTGACTGACATATCAACGCACAGCCCAAACCGCTGGTTCTAGAGATTCCAAATTTGGCACGTAGGTTCCTTATAAGGTCTAGCTAGGGGGGTGCACTAAGAAAGGATTTTTCAAAATTCACCCCCTAAGGGGGTAAAATGGGGGTACAAAGTTTGTATGGCGAAACAAGATTTGTTAGACTATTTTATTCGAAACTTCACACTTCCTAACGATAATTGAGTAAACACGTGTTTCGGGTTTTTTGAAAATTAAACCCCTAAAAGGGGCCAATGTGGTCATAAAGTCTGAAATCAACATGGGTATCGTTTCTATGGTTTATCGGGTCGATGATTACGAAAACAACGATTTTAAAATCCAACGTGGCGAACGTGAAATACCATCTCACCTGTTGGGGTGCGATGGGGTTGAAATGTCTAAGTATCAATATGGATGTCGTTTTTGTTTTTTAAGGTATGGATATAGTTGGAGTGCCTGGAAACAATATATGATAGCTTTTATCCCAAAAAACAATCCTAGAGGGAAAAAAGGGGTTGGTAGTTTGTGTGGCGAATTATTAACCGCTGAACCGACGATTGTGATGAAACGTGGTACATAGATTTAATATTATAAATGCGAAAGTGTGTTTGTCTCTCTGTCTGTAACCTTTGCACGCTTAAGCCGCTGAACCGATTTAAATGAAACTTGGTATAGAGATAGTTTGAATCCCGGGAAGAAATATTAAATCGTTAATGGTTTTTATCGCGAAATTCAACTATTAAGGTTAAGGGGTGAAATGGGGATTGGAGGCATGTATGGGGAATTTTTAACAGCTGAACCGATTTTGATGAATCTTAGTATAGAGATATTTTTTAAATCCCGTGCAAGGATTAGGATAGTTTTTTCCTAAAATCAACACTACAAACTTTCAACCCCCATTTCATACCCTTAGTGTGAAATGGGGGTTAAAAGTTTGTATGGGGAATTTAAAACGTTGAGCCGATTTAGATGAAACTTGGTACTGATAGAGATATTTTGTGTCCCGGGAAGGGAAAAAATAGTTTTTGTCCCGAAAATTAATCCTTAAGGGGGTGCGAAGCAAAGGAGGTTGAAAGTTTTATGGCGAATTATTAACAGCAGAACCGATTTAGATGTAACTTGGTATAGTGATAGTTTCCCAGGAAACGACATACGACAGTTTTTATCTCGAAAATCAATCCTTAAGGGGGTTAAATGGGGGTTGCAGGTTTGTATCGATAATTTTTAATCGCGAACCAATTTAGATAAAAAATGTTGTGGATATAGTTTGAGTCCCGGGATACAATATAGGATAGTTTTTATCCCGAAAATAATTCTAAAGGGGTATAAAAGGGGTTGGTAGTTTGTATGGCGAATTATTAACCTCTAAACAGACGATTGAGATTAAACGTAGTACATAGATAGTTTGAGTCCCGGGAACAATGTGGGATAGTTTTTATTCCGAATGTCAACCCTTTAGGGGGAGAAAAGAAGGTTGAAAGTTTGTATGGGGAATTAATAACCGCTGAACATATTTAGATGATTTGGTATGGAGATAGTTTGAGTTCTGGGGAAGGATATATAGCAGACGAAAAGTCGCGAGGAAAAGCTTCTATTCAAGAGTAGAAATCTGCATTAATCATAATCTCTTAGTAGTA
The DNA here is from genome assembly GCA_947086415.1 of Pammene aurita. Classification (NCBI taxonomy): domain Eukaryota; kingdom Metazoa; phylum Arthropoda; class Insecta; order Lepidoptera; family Tortricidae; genus Pammene; species Pammene aurita. Next base: position 13,275,306 of record OX352299.1, read on the forward strand.
GTAAAGTAAGTCGGCGTAAAAATTCAGCAATCATTTCTTTAAAAAATAAGGGAACTGCCTTTACCAAAACGTAGAACACTGAAACCCCCAGAATGTAACAAATACTTTTACGTAAACCGCATCTAAATCGGTTCAGCCAAACGCGAGATAAACTCGGACAAACATACATTCCTTCATACGTACTTAGGTACATACAAACATACGAGTCTAACTGAGAACCTCCTTTTCGATTACTTATAGTACGCGGGCGAAGCCGCGGGAAAAAGCTAGTATTATATAATGTAATATTATTAGATGATTTATCTGTCCCGTGCGATTGCCAAGTCATTCTATTTATTATAAAAATATACACATCTACTATTCAAAGGATCACAATGACATGTTGTTAGTAAACTCCGGCACACGGGATTCGTTTTACATTAGATTTCAATATTTTTTGCAGTAGGAGAACTGCGTTCGAGACTAGCATTTTTGTACTTGTAATGTTTTTGATGGGATCTCATTCCTTTTTGTAAGTACCTAACCTATACTATCTAATTATGTAGTGTAAAAAAGCTAAAATGTTAGCAACTGAAAAATAACTTTGCTTTCGCATATATTTATATGGCAATACAATGTTCACTGTGCTGTGTGTAAAACTAGGCAACCCGACTGATGTTGCGATATGTTTAGAAGTATTCTAAATTTGGAGCTTGTAGGACTGCTAGATATACGTTGTACCTTAGATATACGTTGATCGTGAATCAGTGAATCAGTGACAATATTAAGGAACTTTGACTTACAATAATTAAATTATCTTGGGAATATATCTTCCTTCTGTTATAGCCTATTTATCACAGAAATTCTGAGATTTCTAGCTTTATCGACAACAGAATTAGAGGGAAGTCAAAAATTGCCTGAATGGCTTGGGGGAAAAGGATGGTACGGCCGTGCCTTTGTTGTTAGTTTTGCGCGACTTGGCGGGGGCACTGCCGTGCCCCCAGATAAGATAAATTTGCACTATTTATAAAAAACATACTACAAACGCTAAGCTTAAATTATAAAGTGTTTCTGTACCAATAATACTAAAATATGTATCTGATTGTTTTATATGCGGCGTTATCCCTTGATCTCCGTTTTCTTGGCAATCATTTATCGTCCAAGTACACTTGTCGGATCTCTTTGAGCCTCACGTTCAGGTAAACATGTTGTTTGTTTCAGATACAGCGTTATCCTGACGATATCAACCAACGCTTCTGACGGATTCGCCTTAATAAACGGTGAGCTTACTTGTTTAAATAAAGTTTCAAGTTTCCTCTTCATATGTAGATATTATCTAGTACGGCTTTAAAAATCCTTGAATTTGGAGGGCAAAGTCGAGGCCATGCGAAGCCATATTCATATTTCAGAGAAGTGAAATAGAATGTTCCTGTTTCGTCCTACAAAGAAGTCAATAAGCCAAGATGTTAAATATTGATGATTAGCGACCCGCCCCGGCTTCGCACGGGATAAAAAATGGTTATTGTGGGTTATCCCTAAGAGATAGACATATACCATCGCGGACTTTTTTGTAGACCTTTTTAAGGTGTACAATACTGTAGTACATTATTTTGATCCATCTCGTAGGGTTCAGCCAGCGTTTGCAATGTAAGCGCAAAAAAATGTGTTTATTTACGACATCACATTAGAAAAACCTTTAAAATGATCAGTAATTGTCTAATATATTATGCATATATTATGCATATACCTTCCTCTTCAATCACTATCTAGTAAAAAAACCGCATCAAAATCCGTTGCGTAGTTTTAAAGATCTAAGCATACATAGGGACAGACAGACAGCGGAAACCTACTTTGTTTTATAATAACTGTAGTTATTATTGAACTGCGATTAGAATAGGATTGCAGTTGACAGATTTGTCATATACTTATTGCCATATATTAGTATGTGTGGTTTGACAGCTATCTCAATCGTATACTCGTCGCAGTTCAGTGATAATAAGCTCCTTCGCTAGAAATCCCAGAATAGTCCTGGCATATTTATCCTTTGACCCACCATCCAAACGTACTCGTACATCCCGCAAATATAGGTCAGGTTCGTTTTTAAAGTTTATGCAAAATTCGGGATATGGAAACGAAATCATCGAAATACGTAAATTTTGACCCCAAAATTATATCTGTATAATGGTTTATTAATTTATCGTTCGCTACATGTCACTGGATATAGATAGGCATATCTTCCCTGGGATAGTAGTAGTGGGAAAGCATGATAATAAAGAAAATCCAGTGAGTTCTGCGAGGTCCGGATGGGACAGTGCAGCTGCCAAGTTTGTTACTCTTTTAGCACCACCCAGGGATCACGTGTAGGGTTGTCTAAGGTGTTTCCTACGGACGCAGAGTAACATTGATCCCCGATTGAAAACATGGATAATGGTTTTCACAACAATATAAAGGGTCCTAAAGTACCTAATTTGTGTTAACAACACAAATTCGAATAGATTATTTTTTCACTAAATAATTGTATATTTCAGCATGCACACGCACACAGCCCAGATAAGAGTCGATAATGGCGGTAGAGCGAGGCATAGGGAAAGCGATATCCGGTGCTGACGGCGAGCTACTACTATCTGGTTATTGCTACCCTATAATATTAAGCTAGCAAAGCTTGTATATTAGTAAAGTACCGGATAATACCTAAATCACCTTCGTATCTGTTTGCGTTGTGTAAGTAGCGGTGGCGGTGTTTCTATAATATTCGTTAGACAAGTCAATGTCACCGAATATCAAAATCAAAAGTTATTAATCCCTTGTGATAAGATGCAAAAATTTAAACATTTGTTTGCCGTCCATTGTATACCTACCTAAAAATGCAATATGTAAAGGTAAAATATATTAAAGCATATTAAATCATGTACATAGAGCGCTGGTAGCCTGGCGGTAAGATGTCCGACTTTCTATCCAGAGGTCACCGGTTGAAACCCCGGCTCACCCACTGAGTTTTTCGGAACTTATGTACGGAATATTATGTGATATTTACCAGTCGCTTTTAGTTGAAGGAAAACATCTTAAGGAAACCGGACTTAATCCCGATTGTTTCCCCTCTGGGTTGGAAGTTGTGATAAGATGCAAAAATTTAAACATTTGTTTGCCGTCCATTGTATATACCTGCCTAAAAATGCAATATGTAAAGGTAAAATATATTAAAGCATATTAAATCATGTACATAGAGCGCTGGTAGCCTGGCGGTAAGATGTCCGACTTTCAATCCAGAGGTCACGGGTTGAAACCCCGGCTCACCCACTGAGTTTTTCGGAACTTATGTACGGAATATTATGTGATATTTACCAGTCGCTTTTAGTTGAAGGAAAACATCTTAAGGAAACCGGACTTAATCCCGATAGTTTCCCCTCTGGGTTGGAAGTTCAGATGGCAGTCGCTTTCGTAAAATCTAGTGCCTACGCCAATTCATGGGATAGGTTGTCAAGCGAACCCCAAGCCGGGACAAACGCTAGGAGGAAGATCATTTTGCAGTTATTTTGCTGCCAAAAGTTATGCACGCCTACTGGGATTGGTTAAACTCGGATTACACGCATTTAGGACCAAATGAAGGTATTATAATTTTAAACAAAAAAGAACCGACTTCACTTAGCATCCACCTTTCCAACAGCAAATGCTCGAGCTGCTGTAAAAAATACTCAAATCACTATAGGTGTGCCTATAATAGTTGAAGAGTTCCCTCGATTTCTCCAGAATCCCATCATCAGACCCTGACATGGTTACAATGGGACTAACTGTGAAGTATACGCTTAAAACACAAAAATAATTTTCCAAATCGGTCCAGCCGTTTTCGAACAATCGGTGAACATACATTTAAAAAAAATAGTAAAAAATAACAAAGATCCCGACGAATTGATAACCTCCTCCTTCGAAATCTTGAAGTCGGTAGAAAACGATTTCCAGCCTGTTGGAAATTAATTCCTCAAAATGCTTTTTATGGATCTTATTCGATTGACCTGTACCTAAATACAGCCTTGGCCAGAAGTGTTGAGCACCCTTGCGATTTTCATACAAAACTCGAAAGTTTAGACCGGCATTTCTATCTTTTTTGAAGTTATTTTATCAATTAATTCAAACTGAACAGGCATGTTTTGTTGAAGTGAGTAGTAACTGCATAGAATATTTGCAATTTTTCGCACCGACCTAAATTCGCATTTTTGGGACTTCCACTTTTCATATTTTATAGGTGCCTTGAAAGCAGGGACCGGAACCGGTAACCATTAAAGGGGTATTAGATTGGGTATTTGATAGAGTTGTTTTTAAAAACCCTATCAATTCGGTAAGCGTATCGTTTGACTTACCCGAACGAAAGGCTAAGCATGTCAATACAGTTAATTCGGGTAAGTGGTTACAACCCAGCATATGGTTTCCCTATCAGATAGGGTTTTTCAAATGCGATTAAGCTATTTTAAACTCTGTGACCAATACATTTGACTTATTTATTATTCGAGGACCCTACGAGCTAAGCGCTGCCGGGCGGCACGAGCGAGCCTACAGACAAACAAGAATCTATTTGCGTATGTTTTCGTACTTACGCCTTTGATCTAGACGCTATTATTGGTTGTTAGTGCGCTAAAAGATCGTTGTGTGGTGCCGGTGTTTTTGTTCTTGCCATTCGAGCGTGACGGCTCGTGTCGGTTGAATCTTAGACCCAGGCTTATAGGAACCAAAATCAAATGCATATTGTGAAGTGTTAATATATATAATTTTGTGTTATTCTAGTTATAGGTAGTACTTTGTTTCAATGGCTCCAGCAAAATGTGACGCCGTTCACCGATACTTCTAGTATAATGAAACGATCGATATCAGTCATTGTTGGACACTCAAGAATAAAATGATTATTTGAAAAAAATATCGTAAGAATAAACTTATGTTGATTGTATTCCCGTTAAAATGATTCAAAATAATTTTGTCGGGACTAATATATGCCAGAAAATGTAATAAAAATAATTGATTCTTAACAGAATCATTTAATCATGCTTTTTATTTTAAATAATGTTCCGCGTATAAGAATGTATCTGGGTTTTTCGGTGTAAGAAAACATCGTGTGGAAACTGGACGTAATCCCAATAAGTTCAGGCACTTTTTGCGCGCGCAGCGGCGACGCACTATGGCCCAAACGCCCGATCTAGCTGTACAAAATTATTTTACACTCATAGACTAAAATTTACTATTTTTATTATTTTGCTATAATTCATGTGAAAAAAATTAACCAGTGTAAGTTGACCATTGTATAAGAATAATTACTAGGGCAGAAGAGGTCAGCTAAACTTGGTTGTGTAATTTTAAGAGAAATGAAGCATTATTACAAATGGCACCTAAAAAAATTAATAATTAACTTAAACTATATTTAAGTATTTTAATTCTGCTATTCTTATATTTTAGGTGCCATTTGCAATAATGCTTCATTTCTCTTAAAATTAAAAACCATGTTTAGCTGACCTCTTCTGCCCTGGTAATTATTCTTATACAAAGGTCAACTTACACATGTTATTTTTTTTCACATTAATTATACCAAAATAATAATAAAAATAGTCAATTTTAGTCTATGAGTGTAAAATAATTTTGTCCAGCTAGATCGGGCGTTTCGGCCATAGTGCGCCGCTGCCGCGCGCGCAAAAAGTGTCTGATGGTCATAGATTATTTAAACAAGTTTATTCCTTGTCAAATGATCTGTAAATTTGGAAATTTGTAGTTCAACTCCTCCTTAATGCATAGAAACCGAAATTATAACGTTTTTCGAAAATTAAAATACCCTCCCAATCGATTTAAAAAAAAACCGGCCAAGAGCGTGTCGGGCCACGCTCAGTGTAGGGTTCCGTAGTTTTCCGTCCGTCACAGTAAGTGTCCCCACTTAAGAGTTAATAACACCGCCATGTAGGATATGATATGAGAGTTCCACGTACAGCGACATCTATCGGCAAATTAAGTAAACTATTGCGCGCGAGCTTAAAGTATGGAAGATGATTTTTATGGAATAATTCTTTATTGCGTGAACCGATTTTCACCGTTTTTACTTTATTTGAAAGCACGTCATTTCATTGTAATTTTGTAGAAATTACAGGTACAATAAACACCTGCTTATACGGTTAAATTACAAACTTAGTTCAGAAATTATTTTGTAATTTTTTTTTCAAAAACTATTCATCCTATCAAATTCAAAATAATTTTTCTAGAAAGTTTTTATAAAGTTCTACTTTCGAGATTTTTTTCATATTTTTAAAACTTATGGTTCAAAAGTTAGAGGGGGGGGGGGACGCATAGTTTTTTATTTCTGGAGCGATTATTTCCGAAAATATTTACATTATCGAAAAATGATTTAAGTAAACCCCTATTCATTTTTAAATACCTATCCAACAATATGTCACACGTTAGGGTTGAAATGAAAAAAAAAAATCACTCCCCACTTTACGTATAGGGGAGGTACCCTAATAAAATAAAAAAATCTACTTTTTATTTTACCACTTTGTCGGCGTGATTGATTATTTTGTAATTTTTTTTCAAAAACTATTCATCCTATCAAATTCAAAATAATTTTTCTAGAAAGTTTTTATAAAGTTCTACTTTTGAGATTTTTTTCATATTTTGAAAACTTATGGTTCAAAAGTTAGAGGGGGGGGGAGGGAGGCATAGTTTTTTACTTCTGGAGCGATTATTTTCGAAAATATTTACATTATCGAAAAATGATTTAAGTAAACCCCTATTCATTTTCAAATACCTATCCAACAATATATCACACGTTAGGGTTGAAATGAAAAAAAAAATCACTCCCCACTTTACGTATAGGGGAGGTACCCTAATAAAACATTTTTTTCCACTTTTTATTTTACCACTTTGTCGGCGTGATTGATATACATATTAGTACCAAATTTCAGCTTTCTAGTGCTAACGGTCACTGAGATTATCCGCGGACGGACGGACGGACGGACGGACGGGCAGACATGGCGAAACTATAAGGGTTCCTAGTTGACTACGGAACCCAAAAAAGGTCACTTTTTGCAAAAGTCGACGGTTTGCAAAAAGTTTACAACATTTTAATTTGAACAATTAACTGTAGTTAGAGGACCACAAAACTGACATCATATTCAAATTTCAGCTCTCCAGCACTTCCGGAACGCGAGTTATTGAATTTACAATATTTGCAAAAAAAATGTGTTTTTTTGCGAATTGCGGACGATCCTCTGGACCGATTTTGCTCTACCGGGGCTCATTCTCTTTGTTTTATAATTGCGCACATTTGTTATATTTAACTATTTTTTTGTCCGACCCGTAGTTATTCCTCTAGAAGCGAAAAACTGGTTTTTACCATTTTTTTGGCACCTTAGCGCCCAATATTCACTTATAAATTTTATTGATATCAATTCCTGCCACTTTGACCTATACAAACAATTTTTTTCCCGTCCAGTAGGAATTGACTGTACTTTTTATGATTTTTCCGCTAATTCTATCTGAGTATTGCTATAATTATTTGAATTGCGTGTTTTCTATAATTAAATAAATGAAATCAAATAAAATAGGAGTTGATAATAGTTTAGAAATGCCCCGAAATGTTTTGATGACTTGGCAGAAAATTTCTAAATTCACATGTTAAAAATTCAAAAAAATATATTAAAAAATTAATTGGTTGGAACCATATTTGTTTTCATTGTAATATTTTTGTCACAACTTGAAATTGTTTTACGATTACCGATAAATAATTTCCTCGCAAATGAAGTGAAAATTAGAGTGTAACCCTCGTCCATAAAACCCATTTTACACTCGACTTTTAAACGCCTCGCGTAAAATCGTACGTTTTATGCACTTGTTGTACAATCTACTATTAAAATATAATAAAAATAAAATAAAATAAAAATGAAATAAAAATAAAATAAAAATGAAAATAAAATGAAAATAAAACGAAAACAAAACGAAAACGAAACGAAAACGAAACGAAAACGAAACGAAAACGAAACGAAAACGAAACGAAAACGAAACGAAAACGAAACGAAAACGAAACTAAAACGAAACGAAAACGAAACGAAACGAAAACGAAACGAAAACGAAACGAAAACGAAACGAAAACGAAACGAAAACGAAACGAAAACGAAACGAAAACGAAACGAAAACGAAACGAAAACGAAACGAAAACGAAACGAAAACGAAACGAAAACGAAACGAAAACGAAACGAAAACGAAACGAAAACGAAACGAAAACGAAACGAAAACGAAACGAAAACGAAACGAAAACGAAACGAAAACGAAACGAAAACGAAACGAAAACGAAACGAAAACGAAACGAAAACGAAACGAAAACGAAACGAAAACGAAACGAAAACGAAACGAAAACGAAACGAAAACGAAACGAAAACGAAACGAAAACGAAACGAAAACGAAACGAAAACGAAACGAAAACGAAACGAAAACGAAACGAACACGAAACGAAAACGAAACGAAAACGAAACGAAAACGAAACGAAAACGAAACGAAAACGAAACGAACACGAAACGAAAACGAAACGAAAACGAAACGAAAACGAAACGAAAACGAAACGAAAACGAAACGAAAACGAAACGAAAACGAAACGAAAACGAAACGAAAACGAAACGAAAACGAAACGAAAACGAAACGAAAACGAAACGAAAACGAAACGAAAACGAAACGAAAACGAAACGAAAACGAAACGAAAACGAAACGAAAACGAAACGAAAACGAAACGAAAACGAAACGAAAACGAAACGAAAACGAAACGAAAACGAAACGAAAACGAAACGAAAACGAAACGAAAACGAAACGAAAACGAAACGAAAACGAAACGAAAACGAAACGAAAACGAAACGAAAACGAAACGACAACGAAACGAAAATAAAACGAAAAAAAATGAAAAAAAATGAAAAAAAAAATGAAAGAAAAACAAAAAAAATGAATACACTGAATTTTTTTAAATATAAAATGAAAAAAAAAATTATATATATACACGGTGAATCTGAGTATCCCGACAGATTTTAACCATACACCCCGAATAATTAACCGAAAATAAGTACCATGACTATTTTTCAGTAAAAAGTATATAACCATCCGCCATCTTGGATTATAAAACAGAAATAATTTTCGAAATTACATCCCCTAATTATAAATATTAATTATTTGAAACGGGCTATTTACCTCGCACCCGAAATATCGGGTGCCCAATAACGCTAATATACATAATACATGGTAAATACCCCGTTTCAAATAATAATTATAATGTGAATGACCATGTGAGCTTAAAAAATCGTATATCCCATAATTAGCTGAAAACGACTACCAATCCCTACGCCAATTCATAGGATTAGGTTGCCAAGTGGACCACAGGCTCAACTGAGCCGTGGCAAAAGCCGGGACAAACTCTAGGAGGATGAATATTGGTTTGTGTCAAATCGATTTGAATATGAATAAAAATTGTGTTTTTATTCTTATTCAAAATAATTATTGCCCATCTCATCAGTACGTGCGAACTATGCAAAAATAAACTGAAGGTAAGACACATTTCTTTAACAGAAATTCTTTAATTTAAATTTGTGTACGTGAGCAGAGGACTGGACTGTGAGTGTGACTTTTCCAGAATGAATAAACGACAGCAAATCTTATATTTACTCAATTTGTTCCGCCGCCACCTCTCCTGTTCCATTTCAAATGAGAAAGATAGAACCGCCTGCCTGCGTGGAAAAGAGACAGGAAAAGGGTAGCCCTATGATAGGGTAAGCGGTAAATATTAAAGCTATCTTTACCCCATTCGACTCGGAAACCACATTGAAAAGGGTTAAGCCTATTCAAAATGATTTCCATATCGATAGGGTAACCCAATGATAGGGTAACCCTATCATTAGGGTAAGACTTTAATAGGGTTACCCTATCGAAACGATTAATCAAATGAAGGGGTTTTCCGGTCCCTGCTTGAAAGTGTTATTAAATGAAGTTTTCTAGATATTATATCAATAAAATATAACATTTTACGTCATCGTACATTGTTATGATAGGGAATTAATACTTAACATCAAAATTGTAAACAAAAAAGAGCTATGCTCAACACTTCTGGCCAAGGCTGTATGTATTGTCTTTTAACAGCCCTTAACCTTTACACAGTTCCTCCTACTTAAGTTATCCAAGAGATTATTAAACGTAGAAACTTATCCAATCTCACCGCTCGATTACCCCTGACTTCACTAATTCTAACGAGATATTAGGGGGTTCTTGTAATTCGTTATGAGATTATCAGCACACCTAATGTATAATCACGTTAAGGCGTAGTGATTTGATCTCACATATTTTTTGAAAAATCGTAGCACGTTAACGAAAAAAATATGGATCTAGCTTGAGGTCCTTCTTTAGGGACGAATATGATCTAAAACATGAGGTCGATAGAAAAAAAATGGCAAACATACCGTCAAAACCGTATTATTTAAATTTAATAACTGCGAGTATCTTGGTACATCAGTTATCTAAAAGTGTAAAATGAATAAATCTAATTTATGCATAATGTGTGCATAATCTGGGTGTACATAAAAATTTATTTATTTATTTAATCTTTATTGGACTTTGAAAACTTAACGAACAAAAGGCGCACTCAATGCCATAAGGCATTCCCTACCAGTCAACCTTTAGGGTCGCACAGACATTTTAAAAACGTGGCTCGACGGAGCTTTCCTAATTTCAGTGGGAAGACCGTTCCAAAGGCGAGCCACCTGAATAGCAAACGAATTACATATGAAACCTAGCGCTAGATAACCCGCGGAGCGCAATTGATGGGAAATATAAAAAAGTGAATGAGTAATATTATGCCTATGTAATTAGGTACTACGCATAATTCTTTTTTTAAGGGAACTTAGCGATTCCTCCAATAATAAGGCATACGATACGATATTTTTTGCTAAACTCACGGCGCCTTAAGGCAGTCAATGTTAGCTTAAACACTTCAGCTCCTTGCTCCTTGCCTTGGGTACTCGTGTGTAACATGTCGGGTCTCTGCTCTATATGATAAGTAGGTGTTTTACACGTGCTTGCTTAGTGTACCAGATGGAGAGCTAGCCACGTAGTCAGCTATCACATATGACACAATAATAAGAGCATCGAAACCCCTCTAGTCAATTTGCTATATTATGCTTATTTCTAGATCTGGACATCTGGCAGCTCTATTCAATGTTAAAGTGGTTGAGGTCAAATAATGCAAACAACTTCAAGAAAACAAATCCTTGAGTTTTGGGTTTGATGCATTATTATGAGAAATTATTTAAATAATTAGATTATATCATTATTTATTATGTACGTCTTATAGAGACAAAGTCACAGGAAGGAGAAAAAAATATTATACGTACAAAAAATCACATATGTTGTTTATTTTTTAAAGTAAATATTTCAAACAAAATAATTATTTTTAAACCTTTTTGAGGAGGATTATAACATTGCCAAAAGTATCTGTTGGGGAAAGTAGTGCCAAACGACGTCTAATGTAATTCATAGTTTGTCGCCTACTATTTTTGTTTCTGTAATAATATGCAATGTTGTTTGTTCTAATATTAAAATATAGACCTTATTCTTTATAACTGAGACAATTTCGGCAGTTTTTACCTATTTTGGTATTACTCATTTCCTAATTCAAAAATTTTGCTAGTCTGTCACTCTGACCTCCACCAATTATAAAAGCTACGACGTAAGTTTATTTTATCGTCGTCAGTGTCAAATCCCATACATTTTGTCAGGCAAGCATGTTACCTTATCTGTGCAGGCAAGTGACGGTTAGACGTTACTGAAACACGATTTAAGTCGTGCTATAAAGTATAAGTTATTATTTTTATTATTTATTATATGGAAAACCAACTCTGAAAACCAACAGCACAAAATATTTGTAGAAAAGAAATACAATAAAACTAGAAAGACATTTACGGGTTCTCACTTATAGAACTAGATTACTTACAAAAAGAAGTTACAGTCCGACTTAAAAAACATACAGGCACTGATTGATAACACAAGATAATAGAAGATACTACTCTAAAAATAACCATGAAATTTACTAGATCAACTCGAATCGTAAAAAACTCGCTCGCACCTGCACCGGGAGTGCAAGTTAAAATAAAAATGTCCAAATGCTATTATTATTCTCTATACAGTCTACACAATAAAGTCGTGCCTAGATCATTTTGAATACCTGACAGCATATCTATATACAAGATATCTCTATACTTCGCTTAGCGCGTTATTTCTTTGAAACCTAAGCTGCCAAAAAAAGGGGTGCGGGAGGGGAACACGCAGTGCTAGACAGAGAACGCGCCATTGTTCCGAGGGGCTTAAAAGAGAGTCAGACATTAATGGTTGCCATGGAAACATACTAAGTTTACTGTCACTTACACTAAATTTGTGTCTCACTATAGAGTGAAATTACTTCAAGCATGGCAGTAAGGGGCGCCCGGCTATGCGTGGTCTTGGGTTAATTAGTCTATGTCTGACAGCCACTGCTACTGCCACGTAAAGATCATGGCTTCCCTTCCCTCTTATACTCGTACTGTTGTAGATTAGGTAGAGTTTTATTAAATAGGTGTCGATGCAATTTTTGCAGCCGATGTGTAATAATATCTAAAAACAATGAAGCACGACAAAATATCTGAATCTGCACGGTTTCCACAAGTGTGCAGCGTTAGTATCTCGTAGGCGAGATAGACATCTGTCATTTTCTGATGAAAACAGTAAGAAAGTGACAGATAACTATCTCGCCCACGTGATACTGTCGTGATACCTATACCTACCTAATTACCAGAGCCCGGAATTTTCGCGGCAAAACAAAACACGGTCGCAATCTAGCTAGTGTTAGAAAAAAAAATATCGATAGCTGTCATACTTAATGAAATGACATTCAATAGTTGGGAGTAGTTTTCTGTTTTCTGATGAAAACAGTAAGAAAGTGACAGATGTCTATCTCGCCCACCTGATATTGTCGCTGCACACTTGTGTTAACCGTGCTGACTAACTATAATATAAGAGAGTGTCACATACTATGTTTGCATTTAAACGATTCATCTAGAACATAAACCTTTAGTCACGTCATAAATTGATATTATTTAGCAAACGGTACGTATTTCATATTTTATGACTTATGATTCAAAATTAAAGCTACTGCCTTCTAAAGGGGCGATTAAGTCAAAAATGGGATAAGCGTTTTCGACAGATCATTAGCGGGTATAATGAACGGGCCAAATGCTGTACTTGACCGCTCGTATATAACGTACAGTAAGGTTGGGCTCGTAGTTGAGCGGAGCGGAAAGAAAGACATTTTGACAAGAAGGGTCGTCAAACTAGATATTTCTACAACGGTGCTTTACGCCTTAGTTTACTGAATTCCAGTAGTTTTTTGCACACTTTTAGCGTGACTGAATATTTATTTTACATATCTACAGTCCCCGTATTGTTGTTTGCAGGAACAAAACGGGGTAAACTTAGCTTTACCTAGGCCTAGAAGCCTAAGATAGCGCAAGGACGACCCTCAGACGGTTGACCGACCCGCTTTACGAGCGACTCACTGCCTGCACCTGCAAATTTAATTTATGTCACTTGGACTTGCAGGAACAACCCACTATATCTGTAACTCCAGTCTTACCCAAGCCTAGACGACGTCACAAGGGCAGCCCTCGGATGGTTAACAAACGCTTTACGAGCGACCCACTGATTGCCAATCATACCCAACCAGCAAAAATGCCGAATAAGCTTGGTATTATAGAGCTATTTAGTCAGATAAAGGTAGTGTAACAGTAGTCACTGCGATAATATGTCGTATAGTAGCTGATTATATTACAAATTAGCTTATACAACAAATCAGTCAAATAGTACAGTGGAATAAACGTTTATATGACCTAGTTATGCGATTGTTTTACTACAGTTTTATAGCCATCATCAATATTACTTCTATACAGCTCATTGATCGCGTTACAGCATATTATACTGCAGCTATGTTACAAACAGCCGTTTATACGTTTCTAATATTGCCATTATAGGACTAGTCATATTGACATGCTAAGTTGCAACTTTTATTCAGAAAACTGTTGTATAAAAGAGTTTAAAGTAATTTCTATTCCACATGTAGCAATGTAAATGTAGTAAATAGATACGATTACTACACAATCGAGTAATAGATTTCATACTGATTTTTATAGAGTCCATAATGATATAAGTGTTGCTTTGGGTATAATTATCTGACTAATTATTGTTTATGCTGTGTAAGTGTAGTTGTTTAGCACTTTTATTTCACAGCTTGTGTTATAGATGCCAAGATATAACGTTTACTGACCCACAACTCGTATAACCATTGCACGACCGCCGTGATTTCAGCATCAAACTTGTCAACCAGAATATTTCAATGCGAGTACTGGTTCCGTACAGATTTTTTTTTAATTTCTACAGAAAAGTATAGTTAATACAGCAGCCAAATTGTCAATTTATCACGCAAAGCACGATGTAAAGCTGCATTTTTTTATATGTTACTAGGGTCCCTTAGAAAACTGTAAAACTGTATTTTGCATGCAAATTTTTCAGACTTTTTTTTATTTTTATAACAGTTAAACTAAAAAAACTTGTGGTTTTTTTTTTAATTAGTTGCTTAGCAATTAATCCAGTTTTTACAATTTGGAACAGGTAAAGCCCCTTAACTTTCTAGTACATAAATTACAACAACTGGATTTACTCCATAAATTCTTAAATTACGACAAGTCGGAAAAAGTACCACAAACAAAACAATGATAATTGATATGTAGGTACAGACAAGGTCATTGCGTTTTTTTTGACATAGTATGGGTATATGACCTGAATCTCAACGATCCGAATCCTAAGATACTTGAATTAGCTGTGGTTACCTATAATTAGATAAACATCTATCTGTTATCAACTTAAGCTATGAATTAAGATGATTAAGAATTAAGCATGATGTATTATCTGTTGGTGATCCTAAATAAAAAAAAATAAAAAAATGACGTGTATACATAGTTTTGCAAAAATATAATATCGATAATATGATAACAAAAAACTTTACATATTTTAGCACAAGTAGCTAAAAGTACTTAAAATCACACAAATACTTATTATCTGTAAGTATAACATTATATCAAAGTATTTATTTATATACTAGTACCGATAACTCAACACAATAACTTTTACCACAGGATTTCTTTGATATTCTTTCGAATCCAGGGTTTTTATATTCTTCACAAAGAACCTTAAAATTGGCATTATGGCGGAAACAATAGTCGAATAATGTAGTAACGGGGCACTCGTATTCGGCTGTATATCACATACTAGTCGCATAGGTGTTACGAAGATGCTTAATGTCGCTTACTGATACATTTGTTTAGATAATTAAATAATAAATTAAATAATAAATCACTTAAAACTAAAAATCATGAAGGGGCATTAAAATTTAATAAATAAACTATAATATGTTTTGTCACAAAAATAAGTTTGCAGGTAAACTTCACTGCCACAATCGATAAACCTCAAGTCACTATCCTTAACATATAACAAAATCAAAATGTACTTTACTTACCTCGATATTATTATTTTTTCTCTTTCAGTTTATGATTTGTGACACTTGTGACGAACTTGCGCGTGTTGATAAAAAAAGTCGAGTAACCGCTGCTCCAAAACTCGCTATTGAATCAAATAATTGCATAGTGGAGTTCTCGCTGCTGCAACTCGACATAAAAGCCGAATAAATATTGCGATAGAAGCCACTACTACACGCAATTAGTAATTGCGCGACATTTATAGAACTTCTATTCAGTATTCCTGATCTATAGCGGTGTTTTCATTTGTCACCTACTCCACTTAATTGCAATATAACTGTGCCCAAACGCCGTCGTATAAACGTGTATTCGACTCTTATTCGACCATACACTAACACTTAAAAGTCGCGGCAGAAACGTGTACTCGACCATGGTTTTGCTAGTTGGGTAGTATGCCATAATTTCCTTAACCAACCTATCCTAGCGTTTCTTCGAAACTAACCCGTCCTCGTATTCATAAACGTCTCTCAGGGCTCAATTAGTTAATTTATGTTTTGTCTGCTTCTAACAAACACAACTGTCAAAATGACAGATAAGGACAAAACACAAATTGACTAATTGAGCCCTGAGAGACGTCTATGAATAAGGGGTTAGAGTTATTCAAGTCGCAGGGCTTCCTATGGTGCTGTGTGTAGCATTATTGATAGTAGAAACATAACTCGCCATTCCTACGACTCTAACCATAGACAAGCCTAGAGGATGGCACAAGGGCAGCCCTAAGACAGTTGACTCACGTTTTACCGTTTTACGAGTGACTCACTGACTGCCCGCATATTCCCGTCGCTTGCACTTGTAGAAGTAGAAACACCCCGCTAAATCTACACCTCCAGCCTTACCCAGGCCTAGAGGACGGCACAAGGGCGGCCCTCAGACAGTTGACTCACGCCTTACGATCGACTCACTGACTGCCCGCATTCGCCCCGCAAATCCGTTTACGATTACACCCCTACTTCTGATGAACCGGTCGTTTTTATCATAATATTCCTAATTTATACGTCGCTAAATTTATATTATTATAAATTTTAAGTCAGTGTCAAAATTAAAACCAAGACTTGTAAAGAAAGGACAATCTGCTCACAATCTTATTTCTTACTCTAAAATTAAGTTTTATGTTGGTTTTATTTGCCTAGCTAGAACTAGATTTTGGCGATTAAAGATTTTAGAAACCGCTATGAGTTGTCGAGTGGTGAAAGAAAGATAACTGTTCTTGAGAACCAACCTATATATCTTACGACTGAAGATATGGGTTTTCTAAATTTTATCAGAATTTTCCAAACTAAGTACCTGACTTATGTAGGTAATTAGGTATAGGTAACCAGGCAAATCCGCAAACAAAAACTATTTTAACAGTGAAAACAAAGGATAAGTAGGTAACTAATTAACCCAGCTATGTGTACCTGGCTTATCGAACAACAACCCGACTTCAAACGAAAAGAAAAACATACACTTTTAGTACCATCGCTCCAAATTTACGACATAATCAAAATGGAGCAAAAAATAAGTAGATAATGAAATGCATCGGTAGTTGAACAACAAATGTCAAATGAATAATCCTGATCCATATGGAAAAGGAATTGTATAATTATGTAGGCACCTATAAACTCTCCCAATCAAATTAATTAAAAAAATACATTTACACATTCTAGAATGCAATAATATAAAAACGTATATACCGTGGGCTGAAATAACCAGACAGATCTTAACCACGAATTTCTGAGAACAAAAGAAGGAAAAAATATTATGTGACTTTAGGTGTCATTTCGCCAAAAAAATCAATTTTTTGAATGTTTATTGCACATGAAAAGTAAATGTAAGTATTTAATAAAATTATTGCCTAAAACAAATTGGTACATTTTTTTTTTGGAAAAATTTAATTTAATTAAGCAAAGTTTTCCTTGTTACTTTGATACCTGTCAATAAGAACGTGTAAACTATGCCCAATAGTGGCAACTCCATCAGAAAGGCGTTTTGTGACGAGTTATAATAATAAGTGTATTTATTTTTAATTGGTATTAACTCTGAAACTAGGCGTATTCCAGAAAACAATATATGACATTTTAGTATCTAAGCATGATTAGAAATACACTGTCAAAATATTTCTAGTCCACGGTGTATATATGCATATATATGTGTACTTAGACACAAAACAATAAGGATAAACGCGCAAAGTAACGCGCATTGCAATCGTTACAAAAAACATTAGTTAAGTACCTACATTCTCTAAGTCCTAAACGTGTGTGAAGTTCCAAAAAACCAAAAGACAGAAGGAAGAGTTTTATCCTCATTATCATTAACTTATACAAAATAACAAAATATAAAAAAAGTACTGGCAGCTAAAAAACGTTTTTAAAAATGTAAAAAGCAAAGTAAAACTTACGCGAACTGGCACATTGTCGGCGCCATTTTTCACGTGCTCCGAGCGTCAAGGTCACGGGTGACGTCACGGCGGCACAACGACCTCCCGAAACGAAGTGGCTGCGTTCGTGTGACTTTCGGGTATCGATAGTTTCAGCTCGTGGGGTAACCGTTGTAAACAAAACCTTTTTCATGTTACATATCAAGTAGGTATTGTTATGTAGCTTTATATATAGGGTGGGGCCTGTAACTAAAGCAAAAAATTAAAACGTAGATTCTAGTCCTCAAACTAGACAACTTTTGTGTAGCAACTTTTTAAAATCATAAAGTTTTTAGATTGTTATTTTTTCAAACAAAGTAAATAGTATTTTCAATGTACTTAAAACTCCGTCTAATTGACATCGCCTGTCAGTCTAGTCACTCTACAGACATAATCAATTTCATAGTACATTGCGTGTTCGAATTAACTTTAAAATGTAATAAAAATCAAACCGCAAGTTTTTTTTCAAAGTCGTCAAACAAACGTTGCGTAGTTTGAGGAAAAGAATGTACATTTTAATTTTTTGCTTTAGTTACAGGCCCCACCGTGTATATACTTGAATTGTACTTATATGATAAATATGAGAGTTTGGTTGAAAAAATATGTTACGTACCTAATCCATGATTGTAAGTTGTAAGTATTTACGAGTATTTGCTTTGATTACCTAGAACCAAAACTACAAAAAATAAATAAAATAATCTACAAAAGTAACTACTTAAAAATGCATAAATATCGTATTATTTGACCTATTTTAACTAAGTAGGTCTTAATAAAAATTGCGATGCTTTCTCTAATATTGGCAATTAATAGCTTAATCATTAAATTAGCCGTGTATTTCCGTAGCTACCTACTTTTTTTTACCACGACGGTGGCAAACAAGAATACGGCCCGCCTGATGGTAAGCAGCTACCGTAACCTATGGACGCCTGCAACTCCAAAGGAGTCACATGCGCGTTGCCGACCCTTTATAAAAAGGAGGATTCACTGTGTTGATGGCTAAAGGAACAAGAAGGTCCCTCATCGTCGACACACTGGGTCCTCTTTGAACTCTTTGGTAACCTTACTCACCAGCGGGAACACAACACTATGAGTAGGGTCTAGTGCTATTTGGCTGTGGTTTTCTGTAAGGTGGAGGTACTTCCCCAGTCGGGCTCTGCTCCAGATTTGAGCGAGATGACATTCGCAGAACGTGCCCTACCACACTTAGCGAGATGCCATTCGCAGTGCCCATACCTCTTTTTGGCGTAGTTTAAGGACATACCCAAGTCCGGACGTAGTTTAAGGACATACCCCGGGTCCATCCATACTTAAGTATATTAACAAAAGAAACGTTTCTTACGTTTAATCTTCCTTGTAGTACTTATTCATACTTAACCTTAATCTTCCGTAAGTACCTACCGTTAAACGTGAGCCCAATTAATATTTCAATAGGTCACTTTCAACCCACTTCAAGATTTCGAAGGGGGATGATCTCAATTCGTCGGGATTTTTGTTTTTGTTTGTTTTATTTTTATTATTTATGTATGTTCACCGATTATTTGAAGACGTAAGAGTATACTACACAGCTGGTCATTAGGATCTGATGATGGGATCCTGGAGAAATCGAGGGAACTCTTTAAATATTGTAGGCACACCTATAGTGATTTGAGTATTTTTAACAGAGCTGGAAAGGTGGAGGCTAAGTGAAGTCGGTTCTTTCTTTGTTTCAAATTATTAAAAAGGCGGATCGAATCACAATTAATAGGTAAGTATTCCATCTCCTTTACCCAGTTGAAAAAGAGTTTATAAAATGTGCTTTGTATCTTTCGTGTGAGAAATAAGAGGTTAGCATATACCTAAGTAACGAAACGAGCGTCCGGCGGTGCAACCAGAGTTGCTTCGTGCTTGGGAGATTTAACCAGAGCTCGAGCGATCATCAGTTTGCACCCTTATAAAAGTTGTTAAGTACTTTGTTTGATTACTAGTATGTCTCCTTGTAAACTAGTTATAGGCCAAGCAAATAAGATCTATAAAAAGTGTTTTGAGGAATTAATTCCCAGCAGGCTGGAAATCGTTTTAATACCTTCATGTGGTCCTAAATGCATGTAATCAGAGTTTGCCCAATCCCAAGAGGTGTGCATAACTTTTTAGCGAAATTTTTGCTCTTTGTCAGGTTTTTGCTTGTAGCTCTAAAACAGTACGTCCGACGGAAAATATCATGTATATCAATATTAAAGAGGGTTAAATTCTGCGTTGAATGAGTATCTTAACTTCTAATTCGGTTTAGCGTTACAGCCGAAATCAAAAGTTATAAACCGGGAAAATGTCTCATTTAATTGAAAAACTCATATTTTGACTTCCATACCACATATCTCTGAAACAGATGACTCCTGGTGAAAAACCTATGGAATAAAAGTTGAAGACAATATAATTTCACGTTATATAGACATTTAAATTTTCAAATTCAGTCATTTTGAAAGACTAAATTTGGCATGAATTTAAAAGCGGTTTTTTACCAATTCCTTCTTAGTTGCATATTTTCCAAAAATATGAGGTATGAGGCGTACATTTTATGCATTGTTACAACTAAGAACATTTAGGTGCAAATTTCTAAAACGTACCCAGTCAGAAAACTATTTATACACCGTGCTTTTTTTATTTCTGGTAATTTCAAGACGCCAGTGTCCTAATTAGCTCCAGTTCTGAGGTAATCGATAGTTCTTTTTCGTCTTTCTGATTGTGTAAATTTTTCTTTTAGTCTAAGAACCCGCTATAAAGTCATGTAACTGTATGTTAAGACAATACAATATTTGTACTAAGCAGAAATGTCTGCAATCGAAAGTTCAATTTTATAATTGAAAGAAAAATGGAATGATTCGGACCGGTGTTCCGAAACTTGCTCGCCGCGGTGTGTTTCCATTTTTCTGTCAATTATAAAATTTTCATTACAATATGTTCCCTTTGTATCTAGGATTGTTAATATTCGAATACAATTTCATTGACATGTCATAATGTTCAATTGTTTGGTTGAGTTAATATACCTACAGATTGGGGAATCAATCAACAACTACTGAAACTATTTGACTTAACACACAGGTGCATCATTTTGTAGTGGGTTATCAGAGTAAAAAAATAATTAATTGTAGGTTTACACAATTAGAAGGCAATAATTATATATATATATATATATCGATTACCTCAGAACTGGAGCTAATTAGGACACTGGAGTTTTTGAGAAATAACCCTAAGTTAAGCTCAGGAATATACCCTTGAAATTACCGGAAATAAAAAACACGGTGTATAAATAGTTTTCTGATTGGGTACGTTTTAGAAATTTGCACCTAAATGTTATTAGTTGTAACAATGTACGCCTCACACCTCATATTTATGGAAAATATGCAACTTAGAAGGAATTAGTAAAAAACCGCTTTTGAATTCATGCCAAATTTAGTCTTTCAAAATGACTGAATTTGAAAATTCAAATTTCTTTATAACGTGAAATTATATTTTCTTCAACTTTTATTCTATAGGCTTTTCACCAGGAGTCATCTGTTACAAAGATATGTGGTATGGAAGTCAAAATATGAGTTTTTCAATTAAATGAGACATTTTCCCGGTATATAACTTTTGATTTTGGCTGTACCGCTGAACCGAATTAGAAGCTAAGATACTCATTCGAGGCAAAATTTAACCCTATTTAATATTGATATACATGATATTTTCCGTCGGACGTACTGTTTTCGAGCTACAAGCAAAAACCTGACAAAGAGCAAAATGTTCCCTAAAAAGTTATGCACACCTCTTGGGATTGGGCAAACTCGGATTACATGCATTTAAAACCACATGCAGGTATTAAAACGATTTCCAGCCTGCTGGGAATTAATTCTTCGAAAAAATCTTATTTTCTTGGCCTATTACATAAAAACTGGCGAAGAGCCATGCTCAGTCTAGGGTTCCCTAGTTGCCAGCCCGTCACAATACACACCCACTCAAAAGGACGTTTTTATAAAATATTTTGGAGCACTTACGTTCTTTTTGCGATAACTCGAAAACGACGGAACCGATTTAATTCAATATAGTTTTCGTTTAAATAACTTATGAGGCCTCACTTTCAAGAATTTTTTGGACCACCCCCGCTTCATGGGTAGGTACTGAAGGTACCCTAAAAAAAATTTTATATATTTATTATATTTATATCAAATTTCGGCTTTTTGGTACTATACTAACGATCACTGAGCTTAGCCGCGGACAGACGCACATGGCGAAACTATAAGTTCCTAGTTGACTACGTAACCCTAAAAAGTAAATATGTAAATTACAAGTAAACTATGTTTTTGTGTTTGTTTTATAATCATTTGGTCTAGCCGGTACAGCTACGCTTTGTGCAAATATTTGAATACAAAAAAAAACAAATTTACGTAAAAAATGTGTTGTGTAAGTAGGTAGCATGTAGCGTGTTTGCCATTTTTTACAATCGTGTTATATTGTGTTCTAAGCTTCTGAGTCTGGTTTAAAGTGCAAATAATAAATGTGTGAAAAAATGGAAGAACAAACAACATTGTGAGAGAGCACGTGTCGGATTCTAATTTTATAATACATTAACAATACCAGGCCTATGAATCATGCCCGCGCGAGCGAGTTATATACCTACGTTTTGCGCCTCCGTCGAGGGAGCTAAAGTCAGTGGGCTACCAACGCGCTCACTGAACGCACGTCATAGAACTATTATATAATCTGTGACAATACAATAACAACACAACCTATCTTAAACATAACTCCAACACACAACAAACAATCAACCAATATTGTAGTTGTATTGGAGTTGCGTTGCAATATTTCTCAAGCAAATTCTGATATTTCTGATTCAGATGTTTATGCCGTAGCCGTAGCTGTATTGCGTTGTTAATGCATTGGAGTTGTATTGAAGTTGATCGTGTTTATACGTGTTTTAAAGCTAGTATACGGCCCCGTGAATATGCGAAGAAATTCAAAAGTGTGTATTAAGAAAGAAATTCAAAAGTCCCCAATAGACTTTGAACTGGCGTGCAGACTTTAGCTCAAACCAAACCCTCTGTGATGAGGAGGCCTGATCGTAGCACCAGGAAGTAGGTATACGTAAGGCTGGTGATTATGATTCCATATTTATTACCTATAAGGTACATAGGTACATTAAAATAACATAAATACTTGTAATCTTGTAATTGGAATTACAATTAAATAGGTATTGTTACTTAATTGTGGTAACTTGTGAATATGATATATGGCTAGGGAATTTTCCACTCTAGGGAGTTCTTACTAGAGTATCTACCCCCAAAAAAGAGAATTTGACCTATCTGACTACTAAGTAGGCATTTACTTACTTACTTTCAATTCTGAGAACCTTTGATCTATTTTTACTTTTGTTTACAATTTTACACTTTGAATAATAAAAACGTGGACATTTATAAATTCACACTCAAATGATTTAGTCATTTTACAATTTGGCACTTGGCGGATGCGTAGGCGCACGTCTGTCATTCGCGGTTGTCAACTGTCATGGACGGAATCCGTTTATTGGGAACGTTCGGGATAATCCAACGCCAAAAATGTCAAATAAATACGAGAACTATATCAACACGCGGCGAGCTGACGTTGATAACTAACCTTTCAAAAAGAATGTACCTACGGACTTACAGTTTGGTTTGGGCAGAGAGTTTCCATGGATTTATATGAAGAGCATCTAATTCTTACACTTTTTTCCTAACCACTGTTGAAAGTTATTACCGAGTAAAACTGTCGTTCATAGGCGACTAGTAAAAAGTAGTAAAAACGGTCCGGTAGAGAGAATTATAGTACGGGGCGATGTCCCACTCGCACTCGTTACAATATTGTCACATTTGACACATATTGACATTTTGATTGTCTGATGACGTCATTACCTCCTTAGTCAAAACGAGACACAGTCTCCTAGACAACCTTCCCTTTCGGCATCACTTTGTGACCGAAGAATTAGATCCACTTCATATAAGTCAATGGGAGTTTCTCTATGACAGTCTAACGAGAGTTCTAACTAAGAATTCTAACTCTCAAATCTAAGTGAGAAACTCCCATGGACTTATATGAAGTGGATCTAATTCTAAAAATTCAGTATGTTTCCCTAAACATACTGTATTTTTATTACGGTTACAGTACTACCTATTATCACCACAAAAGAGGATGAATATAATTATTTCCGCTTACTGTCAATATAATTTGTCGATGGTTTGGCAGACTATAGCTTCTTATTTCAAAATGGTGTGGTATGTGTGTGTGTCATATCATTTGGAATCGAATCCTAGTTAATTAAATTATCTGCCTTATCAACAATTAATTTAACCAGAACGTCTGCTAGGTGGATGCCTAGGGACCCCCAAAACTCATAAAGGATTATGGTGAAGACATTCGCAGCCATCACAGATAAGACTCAGTAGCTCAGTTGGTCAGAGTGGTGGGCATGTGTCTCGAAATCGCGTTCGAGTCTCGCCTGAGACAAAACTAAACGACTGAGGCTAAACATTTTCAGCCTTACCAAGTTTTCAACTTCGAAGATCTCAATATGTGAAAGAAAATAATAATTATCAAAAGCGTCCTTCAGCCACCTCTAGGGATTTAATCGTCCATAGGCTACTTTAAACGGGATGTATGCTTATTTGCCACCGGCATGGTGCAAAAAATATTAATTAGATGAAATATGACCGCCCACAGATAAGACGTACATAGACAGTATAATTCCATCGTCACGTCAGCTAGAGGTGGGCAGTTAATCTGCGCGAGCGGCGAATATTGATGCGCGATTAATCATGCCTCACCCTTGCGTATAGGCGACTTTTTACTTACACTTAGGGTTCCTTGTCAAAAGCTTACTTTTTTTTATGGAGTCTGTTTTTATAAAATTGCAGGAGACCGCATATTTAAAAAAAAACTTGTTAGCTTTCCAGTTTCATTAATAGTTACAATTTCATTAATAGTATTTTGTCATGTGTCATGTGTCAAATGATTTTTTGCCTAGAAACGCAGTTGTCAGTCAGCCATATTTGCTTACATTATTTGCCATTTCTATTGACCATCGGTATTTGGCTGGTTAATACGGAACCCTAGTTTAAACATGTTCATAGTAAACTTGTTTTGATAATCGATTTCGCCATAGCGCACGCGACTAAAATGTAATATTTATTAAACAGCCTCATGTCATTGTACTCATCATAGATGATTTATGTGTGTTTTCGATCACTCTCTTACGGTGGGTGGCGGAAAGAAACCTTAACTATTCCTTTTGTTACATAAATTAAGTTAGATATCAGTAGTTTATGTAACTGTTACGTAATAAAATACCTTAAAATACGAGTGTGGTTTTATAATAACGGGTGATAACAAAAAAATTAGAATTCTTTCAGAGGCGAAAAATAAAATCTTCTCTACCTTTTTTTTGAGTTTTGGATGTTCTTAGGCAATTCACACATAACAGTTATTTACAAAACCATCAATGGACATAAGAATAGAGCCCGTGGTCAGCTGTTCGTCAAAGTTCAGACACAATGTCCGAACAAGATCGTTGGACGGCATGTTTTTCCCTTTTGTGCACATATGACCTTGATCCCTTTTATCAACTGGGTAAAATTTTCAGCTCTCCGATTGTTTAAATACTAAATTATGACATGACTGAAAATATTTTGCATCCAGCCAAATTATGACAAAAATTTGAGGTATCGGATTTTCACTCGACGTCTATTAATGATTTTCATGTGTGATTTCGAATCGTCCAGCGACACTGTGATATAAAATTTATTTTTGCTGATCTATGTATTCTAGTTACCTTATCTGCTAGCGGCATTCTAGACCTATCTTTTTAAACATCAACAAATGTAGGTACCGTTGGAAAACTTGAAATTTTTCGTGGCAACTCGTTGGCTGGTGGAATCATCATCATTAAAGATGCAATTCTGTTTGTTCAGTCTTCCCTTGGTCACTATGTTTGCTAATCTCCCGCTACCATTTCTGTAAACTACAGTCAGGGATGTAAGAATTCTACAAATAGTAGATACGGGTACATTTTCCTTTACTAAAATGACATATACAGTGGTTTTTGTCCATGTTTAAGTTTGAAATATAAAAAAGTACAAGGGATTTTCGCATAGCTTCTTGTTTCGACATCATTTTTAACAAATACAAGGGCTTGAAAAAATAAAATAAACAAAATTAAAGAACCTCTAAGACATCGCCACAACTTCATGAACAAACTATTTTGTTTACGTAAATAGTTTAATTTTTACTTCTAAAGAAAATGAGTCATTTTTTTGTTATCACCCGTTATAATAAGATCACACGAGTGTTTTAAGGCCTAATTACGTACAGTTGCATACACTGCTTTATCTACCAACATATTATAAATCCTAAATGATGTGTTCGGAAACCAGTAGAAGGATCGCCATTGCACCGCCATGCCATGACCAACTCGATTGTGTCGGCGGTCCCTCGGGCGCGTGCCGGCGGTCGGGGAGAGCGCGGATCTTCGTTACGTTACCGTGGGTAATGAATTTTGATACGTTTTTACCACACTGTCAGAGATGTTACGTTACTGGTTGCAATAATGGTGGTAATTACATACGGTTCCCGAACGCGGAATAGAGGATTTATGACATTGGTGTAAATAGTAGTAATTGGTATTTACAACATTTAAAGTTTTTACATTGTGTATAGTCACGAACTCGGATTGTTGAGCCACTTGGCATTGTTCGTAATTTAGCCGTGTAACAAATGACCGATGTAACTGACAGTTGACAGCTAGTCAGTAATATCGGTCATTCATAACACGGCTAAATTACGAACAATGGCAAGTGGCTCAACATGTAAGACGAGGATTAATAAAACTTATTTCGCGATAAACTCGTTTAATGTTAGTTAATATTGTAATTTGAAATTGATATTTGTTATCATTAAAGGTCGTTTTAAAAATCACTATGAGCGCTTTAACCGGGTACGTTACATATTATTATGATAATTACTCTTCGAGCAACAATGTAAACGGGGTACAGTTTCAAACAAGATTTACTGAAAATATAGCTCCTGAAAATTTGTAACCGGCCAGTCATACCGTAATAAGCAGGGCCCGTAATTTTCATGCCGATGACATCAATTTGACGTCACGCTCCATATAGGATGATCCCAAATAGTTTTATTGTAAATTATTAATCATTAGTCGTCAATCATTTTAATCATGTACAAACTTCGAAAGTACTCTATTTACACATGGAATAAATAATACCTACATGATACGTGAAACGTAACGTAAATAAAACTATTTGATTTGTTTTTATACATACATTTTATTAAGTGGTATTGTTAACAACACATGACAATTCATTCGAAAACAGAATTCCTCTCTAACGTAAAGCACGCCATCCTTCTTGCATTAATTCCCATGCAAAGAAAATCTAAGTCATCTTCGCTTTCATACGTAATGTAATATTCATAAAAATATTTTTTTTTGTAGTCGTTTTTTGTTTGTCGTGTCACACATTTGGTTAATTATTCCAAATTCTCTGCTAAAAGGAAAATGTATAATTGATGGACACATTTTTTATGATTTTAACAACTAATACAATTAGGAAATCAGTATTTTTATTTCTCAGTGGCACTTGTAACATTTTTGACAGAACGTTTTTTTAATGAGAACGAATAAAAAAGGTTACATTTAAAAAGGTTTTATTACATATTGATTTATAAACAGTCAAGGAAATTGATTTGTGTAACATTACATACTTTGTCATAGTGACAATCAACATCTAGACGCTAGAGATTTCATATTATTGTCACTGTGACAAGGTTCTAAATGGTATGCAAATCAAAGTCCTGGGCCGTACCTACACGAATAACTAGATACTTAATGATATTATTTACAAACGAGGTTTTGTACAGTAATATATACAGCCTTGGCCAGAAGTGTTGAGCACCCTTGCGATTTTCATACAAAACTCGAAAATTTAGACCAGCGTTTCTATCTTTTTTGAAGTTATTTTATCAATTAATTTAAACTGAACAGGCATGTTTTTTTGAAATGAGTAGTAACTGCATTGAATATTTGCAATTTTTCGTACCGACCTAAATTCCCATTTTTGTGAGCTCCACTTTTCATATTTGATAGGTACCTTGAAAGTGTTATTAAGTGAAGTTTTCTAGATATATCAATAAAATATAACATTTTACGTCATCGTACATTGTTATGATAGGGAATTAATACTTAACATCAAAATTGTAAGCAAAAAAGAGCTATGCTCAACACTCCTGGCCAAGGCTGTACAAGTTAGTTTTGTACATAATTATTTACAAATTAATTTGAAACATATTTACATTTCTCCTTTTTTGTCCCTTATATTTAGATTCGAAATTTTTAATTAGAATTTGCTCAAGGTTTTTAAGGGTCATAACTGCATCGCCGGTTTGTAAAAATCCATTTTAATATTGAAAAGGACCTTTCAACTTCTACAGATGTAATACTTAAAATAAGGACATAAATCTATTTTTCCATTGCTTCCATCAAGACGAACTTCCTTATTGTCGTTTAAGTCAGCCATTATTAAACAAAAACAAGAAATTACCAACCATGCAAATAATTTTCATTTTAGCAAAGAAGTTGGAATAATTAACCAAATGTGTGACACAACAAACAAAAATACGATTACAAAAAAAAATATTTTTATGAATATTGCATTACGTATGAAAGCGAAGATGACTTAGATTTTCTTTGCATGGGAATTAATGCAAGAAGGATGGCGTGCTTTACGTTAGAGAGGAATTCTGTTTTAAAATGAATTGTAATGTGTTGTTAACAATACCACTTAATAAAATGTATGTATAAAAACAAATCAAATAGTTTTATTTACGTTACGTTTCACGTATCATGTAGGTATTATTTATAGAGTACTTTCGAAGTCATTTGTACATGATTAAAATGATTGACGACTAATGATTAATAATTTACAATAAAACTATTTGGGATCATCCTATATGGAGCGTGACGTCAAATTGATGTCATCGGCATGAAAATTACGGGCCCTGTAATAAGACTGTCAAGGAAAGTACCGCCCGAATCGTTTTGCGGTACTATTGTGGAACCATTTTTTGGGCTGATAGTGTATCCCTAGTATTATTTGATCGGTGTAATTATGTATATATAAGTGCAAAAAGTTATTCAGTAATATTCTAATTACCTGCAGCGATATTATATGTTTATGATCATGATTTCCAGGGCCCGGGATTAGGTGAGCTAAAATACCTAAAGTTCGCGAGAGGACATAATATAGAGTGGTTACAACCGGATGTAAATAATATTTTATTTGGATTCCGGGTATTCGATATTCATCCGGGCACTGCAAGTAATAGTCGTAATGATGAAAAATGGTTACATTGCAGCCATAAAGTTAACATTATAATAATAAATCTGAAAATGTGACATATATTTTAAATTAGTAATCTGTATTTTCCTATTCATTATCAATGCTTGTCAGAGTGGCGTATTAGCGTCAAAATAGTGAAAGCTACTAGTACTACTATAGTATATATAGAAAGATAAGGAAACAAGTACTTAGTATTAATCCAAATAAAATATTATTTTCATCCGGTTGTAACCACTCTATATTATGTCCTCTCGCGAACTTTAGGTATTTTAGCTCACCTAATTCCGGGCCCTGATGATTTCTGATGGATTTGTTATAAAAATAAACTTGTTTTGTCATTAGTTTACACCGAAACAAATTGTTATTCTAGCCACCAATGTCAATAAAACGCTTGATGTATCTATAAGTAGGGCAAGCAATACCAGTATCTTTGTATGGGTTGATTCCGGAATTGCGGTACAAAAAATACCGGTTATGTTGTACGAAATATCATTTGACATTTACCAGTCCCTTTTCAGTGAAGGAAAACGTCGTGAGGAAATCAAACCTAATTCCAATAAGGCCTAGTTTCTTCTCTAGGTTGGAAGTTCAGATGGCAGTCGCTAAACTAGTGCCTGCGTTTATTCATGGAATTAGGTTACCAAGCGGACCACAGGCTCCAAGAGCCGTGGTAAAAAAGCCGGGACAAACGCTAGAAGTATGATGAACAGATTACGTATACTATTCGAATAGGCCTTGTAGTAATCTTCGCCAACGACACAATTCCACAAATTTTATTACCTATAGAATCTAAATATGTGCCTTAAGGTCGATGATGGCTGCCGTGCGTTTACGACGTCATTTGCCAGCCGCAGCCTGGTTTAAATTGATTATTTTGTTTATAACAGATTGCCTGCACGAATTCACCAGTCTAAAGTGAGCCCTCTGAAAAAATATTTGTTTTAATTAGGGCTCAGTTAGGTACTTGTGGGTTTAACTTTTTTATAGGTACTTGGGTTATTAACAAATTACCTACTTATAGGTACTCGTATCGATGGGACTGGTATGATTTTAGATGGACTGAGTAAATAAGTAGTTCCTACCTAGGTCCTAGTTATTTACTCTGGTTCCTATTAAAGAGTAAGATTTTTTTTTACGTCATTGCCTTGCCCAAATAAAGAAATAAAGAATAACCTGCAAGCCTATGATGGCAAATTTTATCAGCGGATAAGTTGATATAAGCCTGATATGAATGACAAACAATGGCGGCAACTGCCATTTTATCAGGTTTATATCAACTTATCCGCTGATAGAATCTGCGATCATAGGCCTACTGAGCAAGTTAAAAGTCACGGTCCAATCCAATCCAGTCCAATGCAGGCTAACCTCAATTTCTAGTTTAAAACCTTATCCTTTACTTTAATTTAATCCTTGAATTTGAACTTGTAAATAAATAATCCTGTTAAGTATCAAATTAAAGTCAAAACAGTGATATATTATATTTTTCGAACAGGCGTCCTAGAGGCAAAGGAGATCGTCAATTCTGGGCCACCTGATATAAACCGTATACAGTTTGTACTTCACTGTAAAATAAATACTCATTTTATTACTAAACAGACAAAATATTACAAAAAAATTAAACGGGAATTAGAAATACTAAATAAATAAACATTATGTTGATCTTTCCGCGATTAAAATACAGCAAATCAAGTCGTTAACGTCCTTATGGCATTGACATAAAGTTTAACTTCACCTGGACTGAAACAGGTTTGTTTTTTGGCTTGAGACTGTCAATGTCTACCGTTACATAATCTGCGTTTTGATACTGTAATATTAAAATAGTATCTTAGCCTTATGGAAGTTTAAATTAGAAATCGACTGTATTAAAACGCCTGAAGATTGAAAATGAGTATTATTGCATTTTTGATCGGAGTTTGAATATTAAAAGTGGGTTTCATAATGGCATAATATCATACTCCTTCGATAACGAAACGCATCTTTTTTTCAATTTTGCAATGTCAGATACTGGTGGTATCGCACTTAACGGTGGTAAACCTTATCCCTTCTCAATAGGTGTTAGGAATGTTCAGTTAATAGTATCAACGATGGTTTGACAGCCGTCTTTGTTTACCGAAATACAGGAACTATAAATACGATCAAAATATGACTTTTTATTATTTCATCATGATTCCCGTTTTGTTTTTAAGTCCGCTTTTGTACATTTTCTTTAAAAAACCGGTACTTTTTTACATTACATAAATCATAGGCATGCATGCTTTCAAATATTGTCCTTGTCAGATTCAAGTTTTAAATGCATGATTTTTCAATTTTCCCATTTGATTTCGCAATTTTTTTACCACCGTCCTGATCTAGAAAATATGACGATTTTTTAAAGGTAAGAATCATTCCTAAACGGTCGTAAATAATCTGGGCCAGATCACCTTACAAAAATTGACGATCTCCTTTGAACTTACTAATTGATGTTAAAATTAGACAAGTTTTAGTGATAGTGATATTCTAACTAAATTTTTAAAACTATTCGATTTCCCTTTTCGGGTAGGGAAATGACGCTAACAGTAGGTACAGTAGTATAGGTAGTACAGTTGACCTCAGATATGTTTACACATTTGCACTTTATTACAAAGAAGTAAGGTGCAAAAGGTACACTTTGCCGTCGACTGTACAATGTAGCAGTGTGCGACTGTGCGTACACCTATAGTCCTTCAGACAGAACGACTTTACTAGTAAATGCACGTACTAGATGACCGATAAAGAGGTCAGACACACGTTAATTCCTCAATGCCGCGGGTTAGTGGAATCGACATTCCACCTCCAGTAGACACCGTATCTATATATTATAAAACAAAGTCGTGTCGGTTACACCATTTATAACTCAAGAACGGCGCGACCGATTTTAATGATTATATTTTGCTGAATTTGTCTCCACCCCGAATAGCAGAATAACTATTAAAATATTTGAAAAAAAAAAATTGCCCTAAGAAGTTCGCCGGTTAGATATAAATTATGATGAAGACGGTTACGGTTAACGGTCATCACACTAAACTCCTTACTTTACACGTATGTTTATAATTGTTTTGTGTATGTTTTTAGAAATGTATTTGAAAGAAACGTAGATGTCTCTAACTAAAACAGGCTGTCGCGCTTAACTAAGTTACTTATATAATATTGTCTTCGGTTGCCGCGATAGTTATTCATGAAATAAAACAATTAAAAACGGATTTTATCGCGTGTATTGAGCTTAAATTACATCCCGACGTTTCGAACACTTTACAGCGTTCGTGGTCAACGGATCGACTGAGGAAAAATGTACAATTACCTCCGTTCAAAAACTATCACAATATGCAAACCTACCCACATATTAAATATTAAACAAATTTAGTGTTTGCACATGCCAGAGGGGCCTTTATAAAAACAAATTATTTATTATTACAAAACAAATTATTAAACAATTTATTTTATTATTATTAATTATTATTTTTGTTTTTATTTTTTAAATTTTAAAATTAGTATTAAATTATTATTAGTGTCCACACTGTCCACCATTATGGTCTCACAGTCCTATGTCTAGCTTGCTCCTTAACCAAATGAATAACTGGATCCCAAGCTGGTGGTACCGAAAAACCATCCTCTCTGTTGAAATTTGGATATTTTTTAATCTCGATTGCCTCTCGCAACATCCGGGGAATGTATCGTTTCTCCTTGACGAGGACTTGCGGTTTGTCAAATTTAACTGAGTGGTTGGGCCTATCCATGACATGCTCACAGACTGCTGACCTTGGTCGACGGTGCTTCACATCGGCTATATGTTCCTTTACCCGAGTAGAAATGCTCCGCTTAGTCTGGCCTACATATGATAGACCACATTCACATTCCAGCCTGTAGACCCCTGCACTCTGTAGAGGAGTAGCCGACTTCACTGACCTCAGGAACTGTGACATCTTCTTCATTGGCTTAAAGTAAGTTTTTATAGAAGCACGTTTTAAGATGTTGCCAATCCTGTTAGTGACTCCTCGGACAAAAGGCAAGATGGCAGGCCGGCGCTCAACTGTAGGAATCTTCATCCGAGCCTTCTGATTGAGCCGTGGAATCTTGAGCCCGTTCGCTTGAAGTGCATCCTTGGCATGCCGGAGTTCCGCCGCCAGGTGCTGCTCATCACATATCCTCTGGGCTCTCTGAAACAAAGACTTGCCTACAGTAGCTAGCTGACTGGGGTGGTGGTGTGATCTACCATTCAAATATCTATTTGTATGTGTAGGTTTCCTATATACAGTGCGGCCTAAGGTATTATCGGGGTTTCTCAATACTAGTACATCTAAGAAAGGCAGTGAACAATTATTTTCCAATTCCATGGTAAACTTAATCTTACTATGAATGGAATTGAGGTGGTCAAGGAAAACTGAAACACTATTTTTAGGTAATATAGTAAAAGTATCATCTACGTATCTTTTGAAAATCTTCGGCTGCACGGGAGCCAATGAGAGCGCCCTCTCCTCAAAGTCCTCCATAAAGATGTCAGCGACTACTGGAGATACCGGGGAGAGGCATCGGATGTTGCGAGAGGCAATCGAGATTAAAAAATATCCAAATTTCAACAGAGAGGATGGTTTTTCGGTACCACCAGCTTGGGATCCAGTTATTCATTTGGTTAAGGAGCAAGCTAGACATAGGACTGTGAGACCATAATGGTGGACAGTGTGGACACTAATAATAATTTAATACTAATTTTAAAAAATAAAAACAAAAATAATAATTAATAATAATAAAATAAATTGTTTAATAATTTGTTTTGTAATAATAAATAATTTGTTTTTATAAAGGCCCCTCTGGCATGTGCAAACACTAAATTTGTTTAATATTTAATATGTGGGTAGGTTTGCATATTGTGATAGTTTTTGAACGGAGGTAATTGTACATTTTTCCTCAGTCGACCCGTTGACCACGAACGCTGTAAAGTGTTCGAAACGTCGGGATGTAATTTAAGCTCAATACACGCGATAAAATCCGTTTTTAATTGTTTTATTTCAAAAGTTACTTATATATCAGTAGATATTAGATTAGCTATTTTGTAGTAGGTAAGTCAGTTTTCTTGACTTTGTTCAGTAGCCTAAGGAAGCCTGCAAATGCAGTTATGTCACATGCGCGCTTTCAACCCTTTTAGAAACATGTACACTAGTAGAAGTCTTTTTTTTAAGAGTCTCATACTTCTTCGGCACTCCGGAATGGAGTTTATTTCACAGCCGGAACATTCGTGTAAGGAATTTCCTCTGAAACTGCACAGTCGTGTATCTACTGGGTAACCCACGACTACTCGACTAGGTTCGTATGAGTATGAACGCATTGCCGAAGCCGTGCGATGGATTTGGAAAGATACACTATCTAGAATATAACTAGATGCACTATATAGAATATTTGTAGAAGTAGACCAATAACATAAAAACAATTCGTTCATAATTCACGGGGTTCGTTAATGGTCTACGGGGGTAACGTCCGACCTTGCGTTGAATGGGACCAAACGTTTTAGTTAATTATGGTCCAAATTACACCGATTGGTCACGCAAACGTAATATGCTTCTGTTATTTTGTTGTTGTGCTGCATATTGAAGTGCCTAATTAGCAGAGCTCGGATTTTTCACGGCAAAACAAAACACTAGCGTAATTTAGCCAGTGCTTGAAATATTATTTTATCGATATCGATAATTCAGAACTAGAAGAAATAAAAGTCACCAAATAAAATTAATATGTAATAAAACTAATAAAAACATTTGTATAAAGTTACTATATATTAGAAACAGACGCAATTTCTTCTTCAAAATCTACGTCAGTACACACAGCAGCACAAGACATTTTATTTGGGTAATAGTGATAGGAGTAGATGATCATTATCTTTTCAACATTCTCTGGGAGTAAACAGTTGCGTTTATCACTATAAATCCATTTATGTACACTAAATGTACGTTCAACTTCAGTTGACGTCAAGGGAGCAAATTTATAGAATTCATTATCAGTTCGGGTAATATTTTCAGATATGTCTCTTAAAATTTCGTAATCAGGATTTCGTTCGAGCACGGCTTCAAATTTACGTATCACTGGTAAAAGTTTACTCCAGTTTACGTAGCAACGAACAGTATCCAGAATGAGGAAGGATTCCGCAATGGATAAAGTCGAACATTGCAATTGTTCTATTGAAGAGGCTATTACTTCGTAGTTGTCGCGAATGAAATTTAACTCCGGTCGTAGTTTGCGTGTTTGAAAACATTTTTTTGCAGCTCTTATAGCTGCCGAGTCATTAGCAAGTATGGAGACGACATCACGTATTTGCTCATAGTATTGAGCGTAATATACCGCAGCAGATATCCAAGTTCCCCATCTGGTGATAATTGGCTCGGGAGGTAGGGGAATGGACGGATATGTTGCCTTAAAAAGGCGTACACGCTCTGGAGATTTTAGGAATATCTTTTTGACATTCGATATCAACCCATCCACACCTTTGAAATTATCTCGCACTTCTTCGGCAACCCGGTGCAGACCATGAGCTAAACACGTAATGTGTTTCATACGAGGAAACGTTGCTTTTAAAATACGACCGGCTTTAAGCATATATGCGGCACTATCTGTGCAAAGTAAAAGCAAATTGTTTACGTTGTCATTGAAAGAATTTTGAAACAAAAATTTTAATTGGTTTATTATTAGGTTTGCTATTGTTTCCCCATTTATCTTCTCTAAAACCTTCGACCCCAAAAGATAAAATTGCTTAGAACAATTTTTTTGCAAAGACCGAATCACCACGTTTGTCACACATTTTCCCATGAAATCTGGTGTTTCGTCTATAGATATCCACAAATAATTGGTTTTGTTTACCTCTCTTATACCCTGTATAGTTTTTTTGTACACGAGATTTAAATACATTTTTCGCAGGGTCGATTCGTCCGGTAAAGAAGTCATAGAGCAGTCGCAACATAAATACTTGTTAAAAAAAATGACGAAAATTATTGTTGTTGACTGTTGCCCATGGTATGTTGCATGAAATAAGAAAAATAATTAAATCGAAATAAAATTGATGTTTCCTATTTGGTTGCCCCGAACGGTAATTGTGGCGGTTGCTTTTCACATGATTCTCAATATTGCATTTCTTCAGTTTTAGATGCATATCGCACATAGAGCAGTATATAGTGGAGGTCACTTCATTATAGACTAACTCAGGGTGATTTTCAATCCACGTTTTGATCCGATCTTGTACATTACTCATTTTTGTATTAATTGATACCTTGCAATATTAAGTTATTATACGTATATCCAACACGTCGGATTCAATGCGTTGCGAAATAAATAATACCTAGATGCAATTTACGTTTTATACGTAATGAAATGACAGTTAAAGTGTGAATGTCATATGTCATGTGAGATGAAATGTGCAGTCGTTTCTATCATTTTAAATGAGGTGGTATAGTTACTTCGTTCTAAGTTGTACATGCAGACCTACCTCTTTGTTGCTCGACTATGGCAAAGCTAAAATGAAAAGTTATTTTATTACTTATACAGGATGTCCGGTAATTAATGCACAACCTTCTAACCCCCAGTAGGTCACCTTAGACTGGTCAAAAATATTGATTTTGAGCTCTAGTAAGTCTCCTGTTTTTCGAAATTTTCGCACGTTTGTTAGTTTTTAAATTTTGACATTCACACTGAGAGGTGTACCATCGAATAAAAAAAGAAAAAATGTACTGAGGCAATACCTGTCATATACTCTAGTAAGACTCGATAGGTGTCGATAAAATAATATTTCAAGCACTGGCTAAATTACGCTAGTGTTTTGTTTTGCCGTGAAAAATCCGAGCTCTGCTAATTAGGTTGTTAACTTACGGGCACTATAGGCACTATTATGTTGGTATATTACCATTTATAAAGTTAAGGTAATCGGTGGCTTTTGTGGATTAACCTATTAGACCTTATACAGGGTGTAAGAAAAATAAAGGTGATCCGTTAAATGGCATAATTTGTATCATATTGCGACTAAGAAAGAGTAGGAATTTCTTTTGGACTAAGAAATTTTATTTTTGAATGGGACACGTCATCCCACTCGGCCGACAATCCACACGAAACATTTTTGTTTTTCGCGTGAAAAAATATTTTTCTTGGTTTTTCATAATTAATTAGAATACGATATAAATTATACCCTTAAACTATGATATATAATAATGACAGATGGGTTATGCACGCTCCAAAAGTGAAGCACTTAATATGAGTGAATTCAAACAACTGTCGCTAGTCGCGCACCGGCCAGCGTGAGATGCGGACGTGCGAATGAGCTCCCGTCACCCACGTGAGAAAGAGACAAACTGTAATTTTCTAACAATGCGAGTGACAAAGATGTAATGATTGTCAAAATAGATAAACATAACAGAATCGTTGCTATGGTTATGAAATAACTCTGGAAGTATTTTTTCTGCTCATTTTGTTAGAGTATAATCCATCCATACTAAATATCATTGCCCTTAAACGGCGTTTTTATTACACCTTGTACAGCTGGCGTCAAAAATACTTTTAAGTATACCATATTAAGTACATTTGTAACTCACGCCTTATAATGTTTTATAAAGTAAATATATTTATAAAGATTGATTCCAAGCACATTTCAACAGAATCAGACGAGAAAGTACAGTTATTATTTAGTTTATTTATAAAGTGACCATTAGAAACTACATAGGTACTGTTTCATACAGTAAATCACTATCAACTCTTATCTTTTTTTACTCGATATCTACTATAAAGGTGAGAATAGTATAGGTTCCCAAATTTTATAAACGCTTATCTACGAGTATATATAAGCGGACATGACAGTTATAACTCTAGATAAGACACTTATTGCTATTCGCCTATATTTTATGACATCAAACCGTGCCAAAAATAACAGCAATAGCAACCAATAAAACTCGGTCACTTTCAGCGCACGAGTTCGTATTAGACATTCCTGTATCCTTCTGACCTTACACTAGTAAATAATTTCGCATTTACGGAGACATTTGTTTATATACAGAATGTAACAAAAATACTGGTCATCTGTTTAAGGGTATAAATTGGTATCGTATGGCGACTAAGGAAAATTGTTTAGCCGCAAAAAAAAAAATTGTTGCGGCAAGTCATTCCAGCCGGCCAACCCTAAATACAAAATCAATTTTCTTTTCAGGCAAAAATTTTTTTTTCTTACTTTTTCATAATTAGAATACACCAATTATGCCCTTAAACGATCACCAGCATTTTTGTTTGTGTATATATATAATGTTACCTAAATAAACTACAGCAACAAAACAAAAAAATTATATGTACATGTATTAGTCTCGCATGCACCGGGAAAGGTGGACTCACTTAGCCACTTGGTGGCTGCCGTACGATAAGCGCAGAGGGCGAGGCAGGCCCACGCGGAGATGGCAGGGCGACCTGGCCCTGTAGCCAAGATGACAATCGTTTGCAGAAAACGAAACGTAACGCTACACGCTCTTGCTCACTCTTCCATATTAGTGCGATAGAGACATGGATAGCGTTTCGATTCGTTTTCTGCAGACGATTGTCATCTTGGCTAAGCCCCCTGGACGCATTCAACAGCGATTGGACGAGTAGAAATTCACTAGGGAGGCCTTATCACAGCAGTCACTTCAACAGGCTAATAAAAAAGTAGTCTTACATGGAACCTTCAAAGCATAACCCACCCCTTGTTGTAGTTGTTTCAAAAACTGACCTAACGTAACACACAATGCAACCTTTAACGCACACAGACAGACAAGCGCACTGAAATACTTTAGTTCACTCTTTTTACCTATACCTAAGCCATTTATATTAAAAAGCGACATTATTCTCGCAAGTACTATGTAACAAAGACAAGAGTAAGTATGTAAAAACAAATTATTATTTATCAGACATTATTTATATTTTTTATAAAGGAAATCGTTAGATAACAGCACTTCAAGAAAGACAAAAAATTGGCACTAGGCAACTACTTTTGACCTAAATGCCCGTTGAACGTTCACTCACAGGCCTCACAGCGGTCACTCCCGATCTGTTAATTCTTTCGCTTACGCCATTAAGCTCAGGGAAACCAGTTTATACGTGAGCTTAAGATCGATTACAACAGTTCGTAATCGGCGACCTGGTTATACCGGTGATCGATACCAGTCCAGTACGATGCGTCATCCTAAATGTCAAAAAGAGCGAATATGCACAGCGGCCAATGCCAGGCGATGTGGTCATCTTTAGTGCCATTAAACTTTATAGAACACTTTTATATACCAGCACTGTTTGTTTGTTTATTAGTGAATTAGTATTATAGCTTGCTTAAGCAATATATAGTTTTAAAAACCTGTAATAAACTTTTTACAACGATAATAAATAGCAATACTCAGATGAGACACAGGAGCACCTGGAGAATTGTGCTGTTGTCGTTTGTCGTGTTAACATACGAGTACCAATATGCAACGTATGAGCATTTCAAAATAAGTTCGATCTTGTACTTCAAAGCATACGAATAGGGTATGTAATTGAATGAATTCCGTAACGCTCATACGGTGTATTTGCGAAGTCCAATTAGAATTCGCTCTGTCTTAATACTTAAAGGTGTTTCGTTACGCTAAACTGGAAAGTGAATAATTTGACTCCTGTAGTAACGAATTTTATGACTGGCGAAACGGGGACAAGACACAAGACTGGTTAGTAGATATTAACATTTTGCCTCAATATCACTAACCTAGCAATCTTTGCATAAAGCGAGATAATCTGTCCCTGATATTACATAAAAAGGACGTTCAAGCTAACCGGTATATAAAGTCTACGGTACTAGATAAATGATAAAATAACATTAAATGTCACAAGTCACAAGATATTTTACAAATATACAATGGTCATTTTAATTTACGATCACATAAATAATATGAAGATAGTCATCAGCCGACTGCAGAAGTTGACACAGCATATTTTAAAGGAGCAGAAAATATTTAAAAAAGTTGCCCACGCATTTCATAGATAAATAAATATTATGGGACAATCTTACACAAATCAACCTAGTATTAGTCAGTAAGCTCAATAAGGCTTGTGTTGTGGGTACTAGACGACGATATATATAATAGATAGATATAGATAAGTACTTAAATAAATAGAAAACACCCATAACTCAGGAACAAATATCTGTGACTAACACACATATAAATGCCCTGACCAGGATACGAACCCGGGACCTCCTGCTTCATAGGCAGTCATGTGATATGTCACATAATAAGTTTTATCTATACCCATATCATAAATCCTCTATTTTGCGTTCGGAAACCGCATGTAATTACCACCATTACAGCAAACAGTAACGTAACATCAGTGTATTATCTTATCTGTGACAATGTGGTAAAAACGTATGAAAATTCATTACCACATCGATATAACGGTAACGTAATGAAAGTCCAGTCCTCCTCCCCGACCGCCGGCACGCGTCCCTCTACCACCGGCACGCGTCCCCGACCGCCGGCACAATCGAGCTGGCCATGGCGGTGCAACGACGGTTATTCTAATGGTTTCCGGACCCGTCATTTAGGATTTATAATATGTGTGTAGATAAAGCAGTGTATGTAACTGCACGTAATTAGGCTTAGTTACATAAACTACTATTGCTATTTCTCATTCATTTCGCACAGTAGCAAATCGAATAGAAAATTTCTCATATTATAGGGAGATGACACTTGCTCACAAACTCACAACTTGCACAGCTTGTGAGGACTTGTGAACAGGGCTTGTAATCGGTATTTTGCTCCATACTAAAATACCGGTTTTTTTTCGTTCTTTCGTTTACTATTTCATATTTAATCGAAAAATCTTACAATATAAAGTCATAACCTAAAAACAATACGAGTTCTACATAAAAACCATAAAATATGTAAAGATATTGGGTTATTTCGGGGCTTTTTGCAAAAACCGGTTACAAGCCATGCTTGTGAACTGATTTCCCACTTCCTTTCATAAGGCTGCGTTTACCACCAGGTTACCACCACAACGAGGATGCGTTGCAAGGAATGCGTTTGTTAAGCACCAATAGAATCACTTCATTTGTTTATCCTCGCACAACGTAGCTCTGTGATTGGTTCCTAAGAAACACATTCCTCGCAACGCATCCTCGCTCATCTGGTGGAAACGCAGCCTAAGTTGATGAACGGACATACGTAATAGCTCCTATAGTGTATCAGCTGAGTGTTACATTTTTATGTACATAACATAACACATAACGTCGAGTCCAGACACATTACAGTCCCCTTGCTTAAGTGACACACAGTGTCAAAAAGAGCACAGCAACACAGGTCACTTACAGGCACGATGAAGTCATAACTGCACTACCACGTTTTACTCCCGTCAATGGAGTTTTTGTTGAAAAATAGAATTTAAATATTTGGTACCTGAAACTAGTGATTCATTTGTTATTAGATTGCTTTATATACGAGTAGAGGTGAGTGGGGTCAAGTGGATCATGTTTCACAGAGGATCTTGAGCAAAACACTTTTTTTACTCGTATAAAAATTATAGTCATAGTGTGGTTTTTTGTTTTATGGTAGTGGTGGTGGTGGTAGTGGTAGTATAAAGATGGAAATAATTGACGCGCCAATTTTACAAAGCATTTAATTCGTTGCAGCCAAAATATTTTTAACTATAGTACAGGGTTCATAAAATTGTAGGTCATCTGCAGCATAACCCTATAAGGAAGACAAGAAGAAAACCGATACACTGAAGCAGCGTGATATGAAGAAGCTGGAGGCTTTTGAGATGCGGTGC
Source organism: Pammene aurita (assembly GCA_947086415.1). NCBI lineage: Eukaryota > Metazoa > Arthropoda > Insecta > Lepidoptera > Tortricidae > Pammene > Pammene aurita. Next base: position 13,317,476 of record OX352299.1, read on the forward strand.
CGGCGACTTATGATCAACTGGATAAGAAAAAAAACAACTTCGAAAAAACATCCGTATTGACTGGACTATGAGCTGCAACCGTTGCCGATGGGTGCGCGGGCGCAATTGGTGCGACAGACGGCGCGTCGGATACTGCAATTGTGGCGACACCCAAACACTATAAACTCTAATAAAATATAATAGGCCGAAATCCGTCTGTAGTCCTACCTGAACTCTAAGCTCAGTTACTATGTAATAAAAGTATTATGTTAGTCAAATTGTTCTTTAGACGTCAGCAGGTTTCCCTCTTCTTAGTGGTTTACCATGTTAGAGTACCAGGTAGATGGTCATGATTGTCAGGAGTATTTAACGGCCTCCTAGCCCAGTCGGTAGTGACACTGCCTACAAAGGTCCCGGGTTCGAATCCTGGTAAGAGCATTTATTTGTGTGTTTATCACAGATATTTGTACCTGAGTTATGGATGTTTTCTATGTATTTAAGTATTTATCAATACCTATCTATTATATATATCGTCGTCTAGTACCCACAACACAAGCCTTATTGAGCTTACTGTGGGGCTAGGTCGGTTTGTGTAAGATGGTCCTACAATATTTATTTATTATTAAGTATTTATTTTCTTTTAGACTTTTGACTCTGGGCCACAGCCAGCCCTTTGGCTCTGTCACATTATTTTTGCAGACCGCTTGGAAACCTGTGTTAACCTAACGTTTCTCTTCGATCTTGAACAATTAAATTGTCTGTCCATCTTATCGAATCTAATGCCTTAATAACTACTTTAATCGATTGTCAAAGAAAGGTAACATTTATATTTATTTATTCTTTTGGTACGACATGGGTCCTACGCATAATTAGGTTAACTAGCTTCATAGGTTTTAAACATGTAAGATATTATTGGACTCCTCGCAATTATAAATAGATCAGACATATTTTTCAATCAATATAAATGTTTTAATACATACCCATCCCCGTATGTATGAATGTAGATTGTACACCTTCGAACAACAATGTAAAAAAGGTACAGACTCAAATAAGATTTACTCAAAATATGGCTCGTGAAAATTTGTAACCGGCCAGTCTTATACTGTAATAAGACTGTGAAAGAAAGTACCGCACGAGTCGTTCTTCCGTTACTATTATAGAGCTATTGTTTTGGGCTGATTATATATCCCTAATATTATTTGATCGGTGCTGTACACGCACAAAACACAGTGACTAGTTCTAGAAACACGAACGAGCTAGTTTTTCAGATATCCGCTAGAAATTGGCACGCAACCTTGAGGAGATGCGGGCGCGACCTCGCCGGCCGTACATCACATTATTCCGGTGGATTCGCTATAACACTGCAGCTGGGCCATAGAGCAGCAAACAGCGAACCCAATAAAAAATAACCGCTGGTTCTGTGGTAGATGGTTCAACGGGTCTAATCAGCTTCTAGTATACTCAAGGAGGAGTTTATGGGATTATGTTATGTCGTCAAAGTCTCTTTTTCAATTCCAACATTTCCAACTGTTACGAATTCGGTGATAGAAATGTCGAATAAAATATAACGTCCATTAGCAACAAATATATTTAACACCTTTCATTTGGACATTCATTAAAGTACAACATCACTCATCATCGTACCTTGGCACGCGGCAATGGAAAATTTACAGTTATTAGGTACGGCAAATATACAATGATTTCAAACATTTGAAAAAGAGCGTGAGCTGAAAAAAATCAAATCTAATTCCTACGCATCCTAATACAGTGGAAAATTAATTGCTTATTCGGTAGAAACTTTATCAAGATGATGACCAAACCAATAAAATTTAGGTACTGAAGAACGACAAACGCTGCTCTAATCTTATTGTTATTTGCTATAGTTAATATATGCATATTTAAGTATCTGACGCTAACTTCTAATCTGAACACGGCTCTGAAGACCGAGAATCCGCTGTGATATATTGTAGCTGGATGACCGCAATGAATAGTAGAATTGTTTGACGAATGACCACCGACTGAAAACAATAATTCTTTAGAATGAGTGCCTATTTTGGTTTTTAGGTCACATTCTTAACTATTTCCAATAACAAGCCGTTTAAAGTTTAGAATTACTGCTTCAAAACAACGTGTAAAAGATTACTTATTGTTAAAGATAAAATTATAAATCTTTAACAAAATTAGTAAATATTACCTATCTGAGCTAATAAAAAAGTACTTAGCTAACTTGGGCTAATATTTAATTAACAACATAGGTAATTCTTAATCATCTGTTTTTTGTTATAAATTTGTTGTTAAAATAATCAATTAATAAACATTTAGGTTGCTTTTTAACCTACTTCAAGATTTCAAAAGAGGAGGTGGGGAGGTGGTTTCGGCGTGTATGTTTTTTTTAATGTTTGATACTCTATAACTCCGTCATGTCTGAACCGATTTTGTAATATTTTTTTTGATTGTAAGTATATATATACAGATTGGTCCCGTTTTTGTCAAAACGCAGTTCTGATGATGGGATCCATGAGGAATCGAGGGAACTCCTCAAATCTTAATGGCATACATATAGTGATTTTTATCAACAAATCCATCATTTTCATTCAAAACAGTGGCATTTGATGAAGTGGAACTGCGGATGATGATCAGAACGGAACTCTTCAACAACGCATAGTTCACGTTTGGCGACTTGTCATCTTCGCTGTGTGTGTTAAGCAAGTTATATTGTCAGGACAAATTTTCGTCAAGCTCAAGTTCTGATGATGGCATCCATGAGGAATCGAGGGAACTCCTCACATCTTAAAGGCACACATTAAGTGATTTTTGTATTTTTTATTTTATGTTATTTTATTTAATATGAAACAAACAGTCATACAAGGGTTCAATTTACAAAATATTTGCTTAGCTTTAGACCGATAGTGTCCAGTTTTATTTCAACTTAGAATTAAACACGATGCAGCCCAAAATACAAATCACTCAGTTGATCTGATATCATTTGTTAAACATTAATATAAATTTACGAGAAAACACAAATAAGCACTGAAAAGTACACGTACGTAGGTAGTTGATTAATGGTAAATAAATTTGCATATTCTACGTTCTAAACACATTTTTTAAATAGCCTATGGTACAGTTAAATATGTCAACATCTCTCACTATATTACTATCGTTATAAAATTTACATGCACGTCTAGTAAACATATTTTCACAGTAGTTGGTTCGACTATATGCTCTTCGCTTTGTTTGTTAAGCAAGTTAATATATGGAGTCTAATGGTGCTCCCACACTAGCTGTTATGTAACAGCAACTATCTTTCTTTAACAACATAGTGCAACTTACTACTACTTAGCCTTATCCTTGTTACACTATGTTATATAACATTTATAACAGCTACTTTGGGAGCACCATAAGAGTGCACCATCTAAAATAATCTTTCACCGGCTTCCCCCATTGACGTTGGTTTTTTTTTTCTTAAAATTATTTTTCTTCCATTCGACCTTTGATTAAAATCAAAGTGTGGATGTTGTACCACGAATAATTTTCTTGAATCTTTTCTAAATATAATTGTTTTACAGATACCAGCATGTACAGTCGAGGACAAAGAGATGTATACACTTTTGGACCTTATTACAACGCAATAAGGTCCAAAAGTGTATACACCTCTTTGTCCTCGACTGTACCTACAGTCTACTACAAGGAAATGTATCCACTTTTTCACCTTATTGCGTTGTAATGTAATAAAATAAGTTCTAAAATTGGATACATCTTTTTGTAGTCGACTGTACTTATACATAGTTTATTGTTATCGAAGGAGCAAGGACTAGCCCCCTAAGAATATAACATAAATTTAATTACGTAACATCTTGTTGCAGTTCAGGCGGCGCGAGGTTTAGGTTATATACATCTTGTTATACTGTTATAAAAAGACCAAGCGCTTTGTTTTGGCATACATCTCCAATCTTTTGATGATGTTGCCACTGACTGTTGTTGATATATATAGGTGTATATATTATATAAGATATCGAATACTTTGTTATTTATTTATTTTACAGCATTTCCTTTCTGAAAGATCATATAAGTAGTGCTCGTTTGTCTATCTTGTGTATCTCTCTCAATTGCTCAAAGGTTAGCTGGAAGAGATCCCTTACAGGGATAAGTTCGACTTTGTACGTTGTATTTTCTTTTGTTATGTGCATCCTGTTTTATGTACAATAAATTGTTTACATACATACACACATACAAGTCACGCACGGGGGCTTGCAGCACCGCATTATCGTGTAGCCCTACCTCTACCCTGCTTCGAGGAACAAAGCAAATCTAGTAGACTTATGTACTAGAAACCGATTTTTTTATTTTTTATTTAATACGCCACCACTTTTTTTGCATTGCAGCAAAGCATTCGGCATTTCGTGTTCCCCCATTAAAGGCGTTACTAATATCTACATATCTCATCTAGGAGACTTATCGAACTAGGTTCAGTGTCGTGGGCTCTTGTTCTATTGTAAGAAACCCACGTAAATTGGTTTGACAATTTCAAAACATTAGTGACAAGCTCCGCCCCCTTTGTCACCAGGAACATCAGACAGATTTTGAGCGTTGATTACGCTTCCTTACTTATTATATTCTTCCAAGTTCGTACATCGTACACACATCGTTACATTAATGTAAAAGTTTTTGTCTGTTTTTATATTTATTTCCTTAATTGAACACAACTGTTTTAACCTGTGCATCTACGTCTCATACAGTCAGGCACAAAAGTGGCTTATAATTAATGCCCAACAACAAGCATGCATCTTCATAGCCTCAGGGCTTGCAAGTACAATGCTAACATATCTGCTATTTGCTTCAAACAAAAATAGCCTCTTTGTTTAAATGCATAAGGACGTTTACAACTCACACATAACTTGGTAATGCAGTTAGACCACCATTTTATCTGTGAGGCGGGTAAAGCAAATATCGACCGTGTGACAATGTAGTTAAGGCGTTGGTAGATCAGCTATAAGTTGGTAGCTGTAATGATGATAAATCACTATTTGACCGCCACTAAATTACCTCACTGATTACATTTGCTCTCATGCACTTGTCTGACTTTCTCGTTTAGGAATCTTAGTTTATGTACCTAGTTGGTTACTAAGTTCTGTTACCAGATTTCTGACTGATAAAATATAAAATAAAGTTAAAATAAAAAAAATAAGTAATTATTTAATAGCCTAATTTCTAATGAACATAATATGGTATAATAGTTAATATACAAATCAGATGGGAAATTTATTGAAAATCCTTGTAAATCACAAGATTGCCTGAAGACGCAAACACGCGGCAAATTTAAGAAAATTACACTTTACAAAAGGGCATCAAATAAATATTGCACCTTTGTTTAGAAGGTTCCATTGCTTTTTGGTAAGAAACCTGTTTATTAGAGGTAATTTTGTGACCACCATTTAATTTTCTTGCGATTTTATCCCACAGATATTCCCATTTGAAACATTGCCTATTTTTAAGTTTTGCACAAATGACATAGATTTAGACTGCTATGGAACAAGCAGACATGCAACGTTTAGTCTAGTATTTTATCAGATAGACCCACGTGAACTATACGTATACCAAATTGGAGCTAAAGAATATAGCTACCGAATTGTGCAAGGCTGGTGCGTCTTAAACGTGATAAATAGGACTTAAAATCAACATGAACAAGGAATGTAATTTTGACGTATATTTTTCACGCCTTTTTCCGAGTGTTATAAAGAATTCTGAAAAACTGCGACAATAATTTTCATTTCAATATATTGTAATCTATTGACTATTAAATAAGCTTTTAAATTATGTACATGAATGATTAAATGTTGCTACCTATTCCTATTTATTTAGTGAAAACTCTAGTAACAGAACTTAGTAACCGACTAGGTAGCTACTAACATGTACATAAACACTAGAGCATGCACATTATATTGAAAAGTAATTACACACAACATTAAGAGATACGTACTTAACAAAACCCTGAGGCGACTACTATCCTTATTTTCTTAATTTTTTGAATCGGTATACCGCGGTCTGAAAATAGGAAATACCATCAAACTGACACGATTTATAAGCACAGCTCGGACATTTCATCGCAAAAACGTCGCAAAACAAATATATCACCGAAAGAAAACAAGATATATTCAAATCGTATTGTGGACAGTATTTTAATAATATATATACATATATAACATTTATAACCACAACCCAAAAAGTGTCCAAAAGTATGCATCTTGTTCTATACAATATTTATTTTTGCGATGAAGTCCGAGCTATATTTATATTATAAGGTTGCCGACCTTATCTTATCTAATGTTAACACAAAATTAATTAACCCCATGAAATATTTAACGGTATGTTTTTTTACCTACCACAATATCTCCGACAAACATACAGCGTAAGTAGGTATCCTATTGGTATAGGTAGACGCTTGCAAATCCAGAAGTGACAACGCGCATGTGCCGAGTTTACAAACCTTGCGCACGTCTTTTTAAGAACCTCATAATAAGTATATCAATCACTATTAGTCTGTTGAGAATACTTTGCCAGGACGTGCAGGGAGTAGATATGTGTTATATACATAATAATAATCACTCTCAGTTCAATGTGATGGACCAATAACAAAACGTCACTGTTAGACTGTTAGCTTGGGCCCTTAGACTAGGGTTACACGATCAGTTTGGCGTCAGTTCAGTCCATCATTCTGGATGGATGGACTGACGAATATTTTCTATTTGTATTGAATTTTCATCAGTCCGGATCATTCTCTTATCATTCTTGACCAGAATGATGGACTGAACTGACGCCAAACTGATCGTGTAACCCTAGTCTTAGACTCGGTGCAAAGGCGCGCTGTGCGGATCGTCGATGATCCCAAACTCACAAGCGATATTGAACCATTGAGTCTAAGGAGAGACTTTTTGCTCCTTATGTGTGTTCTATCGCTTGTACAATGGGTTGTGCTCTGAAGAACTGTTTGATTGATGCCCACGGCAGCTTTTTATCACCGCACCGCTCGCCGCCGGCAGGGTGTTCATCCTCACACCCTGGAGCCTAATGGGTCGCGCACTGTACGATTTAAGAGGAATTTCCTCCCACGAACGCTGCGACTGTGGAATGAACTCCCTGCCGAGGTTTTCCCAGCGGGCTACAGTATGAGGTTCTTCAAAAAAGGAGTGTATAGGTTCTTAAAGGGCAGGCAACGCGCATGTGAATCCTCTGGGGTTGCAGGCGTCCATAGGCTACGGTAACTGCTTACCATCAGGCGGGCCGTATGCTTGTTTGCCACCGTCGTGGTATAAAAAAGTTATCAAATCTTAGTCCAACCTCAAAATGCGCATACTTAAAAAAAAACTTCAAATTAAGTATAAAAGAAGATAGTTTCCCAGCGGTACAGCGGCCACAAACTGGTTGCGTAAAGGGGGGCTGGACATAGGCATCTCCTAATCGGTTGTTGGTTCACTTACATTGCTACTGCGTTCAGTGCCTTGCCCAAACCTGCGAGTCGGGGCAGAGTATTCCCAACACTAACCGCGTGTAGGCTGGTTGTACAACCAGTGGGATCGCTGCTTTGATATTAGGGATTGTCCCCGGTTTTAATGTATGGCGAGGGAATTCCAGCTTTTGGTACTGGTATTGTATAGAAAACGAGTAGGTACCCAGAGCACACCATGTTAAATATCCGTAATATAATTTCCCGCACTAAAAAGGTAAAACAATTAAGTAATGCAGACTATTTATTTTAATAAAGGGTCCTTCCTTAGTGTAAATACCATTATTTACTCTAAGGAAGGACCCTTAGACGAGACCATTCTCGTCTGGTAATTTGCGAGGAAACATGAAATTTCTTTCGGCTGTTTTGTAGCTTTAACCACAAGAGGAAAATAGTTATTTGTTATACAAGGGTGCAAAGTTGTATTTTAACCGCGAGTGTGGAATAAAAGCACGAGCTAGCGAATGGATTCTAGGGTTGAACTAAACGAGTGGTTCAAAAATAGAATCCTGAGCGAAGCGAGTAGTTCAAACATATAATCCTGAGCGTAGCGAGTGTTGCAACACACGAGACGTAAAAATAACTTTGTAGCCGTGTGGAGGAAAATGATAAGAAAAACGACTGGAATATGTAAAATTTGCCTTTATTTTTAATTGAATATAATTACCTAAATATAAAATTATTTTTACGTTCACAGCACCTGATTTGATCAGACAATTTAATCAGATGGGCGAACATTGTCCTGTCTGGAGTGGTTTTTCACGTTCGAATTTCAAATAATCTTTGCACTCTTGTGAATAAAATGCAGTTTTGCTATCTGTTTTTAAAGAATAAAAAAGCTTTTTACAAAAAAAAGATAAACCGACTTCAAAAAGGATAAAATAAATTATTATATTATTTATATGCGTTACAAACTGATATGTTTGAAGTCGGTGCCAAGCCAAAAAGTTACAATACCGGTCAAATCAGCTTCAAGTCTGAAAATCACAAAACAGTTAATATGAACGAGGCGTATTTGCTCAGTGAATTGTTCTTCATACTATAGAACTATTCTAATACGGTATTGACTGCACGTAGGTTTTCATTCAAGTACAGAAAGAAGGTATGATCATGCGTCTTATAATGTTTCTTAATAAACTTTTTTACTAGTGTTCGGACTAACCATATCTCGAACGGAGCCCGTGCTTTGGTTTGAATTATTTTTCCTACTTCATCTAAGGTGTAATATCGAAGTGTAAAGGAATTCAATAGCTAGATTGATCTTTCTATACTCAGACACACTGGGTGTGTGGGACTCACCTTTTCAGTAGAAAAAGGCGCGATATTTCAAATTTTCTATGGAAGGTCAACCATACATGTTTTTTTTAATTTGCCGTCTTTATCTGATTAATTGATTATTGACAAAGTAGACGTGTATCAGAGTATATAGACATGGGTACCACATTTCATCAAAATTGGATTAGTGGTTTAGACGTGAAAATGTAACAGATAGATTCACATTCACCTTTTCAATGTAAGTAGGTATCGATATGTTTTGTGATTTTCAGACTTGAAGCTGATTTGACCGGTATTGTAACTTTTTGGCTTGGCACCGACTTCAAACATATCAGTTTGTAACGCATATAAATAATATAATAATTTATTTTATCCTTTTTGAAGTCGGTTTATCTTTTTTTTGTAAAACGCTTTTATTTTTCCATTTTTAGTGGATATAATTATCATAATCGGACAACGGATCTCGCAGTAATCGGTGAAGATAGTATATAAGAAAAAGTTCATAATACCTACTCAATGTAAGGAAAGTTCCACATATCATATGTGGTCTTCATCATTAGGTCCACTCCATCAAATTAGTGGTTTTCGAGTGGAAATGCTTGAGTTGCTTAAAAAAACAACCAAATCACCATACATGTGCCTTTAAAAATTGAGGAGTTCCCTCAATTCCTCATGGATCCCATCATCAGAACAGCACCAGATTCATTTGGGACCACCTTGGAAGTTACATCCTTTCAAACATAAAAAGAATTATTCAAATCGGACCACGGGTCTCGGAGTAAGACTTCCTGATACAGGTATTTTTTACTTAATAGGAAGTTTCCACCTTGTTGTAATTATGCCAAAATTGTAAGGAAATAAAAATATTTTTCATTTTAATTTTTTCATATATTCAACTAAATTTGTATCCGGGGCGGGACTAATCAGAGCCGAGATCTTGACCCGAAAGCAGCTCGAACAAGGGTACTTACTTAAAAAGTGCCAAAAGGAGACACAATGAGCTTTCTCTCACTAAAAATTAAAATGTAATTTCAAAGTGGAGTCCATGTAATTTCAAAGTCACAGCCGAAATTGAAGCCCAAGGAGTAGTTGCAATCGCTGTCTCAGTCACAGTCATGACTGCGTTTGTAGTCGCTCCGCGTCCCGTCGTTGGAATAATGTACAGTCAAATACAAAGAGATATATCCACTTTTTCACCTTATTGCGTTGTAATATGGTCCAAAAGTGGATACATCTCTTTGTAGTCGACTGTACCACCCCCCGCGTTTAGGACGCATATAAAATAAAATATTCGTAATAGGTATCACTAGTCTGATTGAGGTGGAAATCAAAACCCGAGGGTGCGCGGTGCGGTCGGTCAGCGATGCAGATGTAGTCGGTGTGAAGGCTGAGGTGAAGAGTTGTATGTGCCACACGAGATTGACGTTATTAACTTTGCACCTCGTGCCGTGCCCAATCAAATTAGTACGGGGCTACTTTTGAGATAACTCTTTATAAACAATAAAAATATTACTCAAATCGGACAACGGGTCTCGGAATAATCGGTAAAGGCGTATAAGAAAAAGTTCATAATACACCCGCTTAACCTAAGGAAAGTTCCAAATGTCATGTGTGGTCTTTATCATTAGGTCCGTTCCATCAAATTGGTGGTTTTCGAGAGGAAATGCTTGAGTTTCTTAAGAAAACACTCAAATCGCCATACATGTGCCTTTAAAGATTGAGGAGTTCCCTCAATTCCTCATGGATTCCATCATCAGAACAGCACCAGATTCATTTGGGACCACCTTGGAAGTACATCCTTTCAAACATAAAAAGAATTATTCAAATCGGACCACGGGTCTCGGAGTAATCGCTGAACATCCTACATTAAAAAAAATCATCATCATTATCATCAAAACAATCATCATTATCAGGTCCACTTCATCAAATTGGTGGTTATCGAGAGAAAACTCTCGAGTTGCTTAAGAAAACACCCAAATCACCATACATGTGCCTTTAAAAATTGAGGAGTTCTCTCAATTCCTCATAGATCCCATCATTAGAACAGCACCAGATTAATATGGGACCACCTTGGAAGTATATCCTTTCAAACAAAAAAAGAATTATTCAAATCGGACCACGCGTCTCGGAGTAATCGGTGAACATACATAAAAAAAAAAGCCCAAACCGAATACAGAACCTCCTCCTTCTATGAAATTGAAGTCGGTTAAAAAAGGGCTTTCCGACCTAGTAAGGTAAAAAAATATGTTTTTTAAATTATTTTTTCTCTATTAGTACACAAACACATACTGGCAAATATCATAATTTCTACTAAATGGAACCCATATTACAAAAAGGTTCGAAGCCGTATTAGAATAACTAGGTGATCAATTGATCATTGGTTTTGTCTCTAGATAATACAATCGCCGTTACACTGCACAGTTTCTGCCTATTATATCTGGTTTTGTACTGATATATCTGGTGTATCTGGTTTTTCGACCCGGGTATATCCTTAAACTACGTTCGGACTCGGGTATGTCCTTAACTACGGCCAAAAGACAGGTATGGGTATTGCGAATGACATCTCGCTATGTGTGGTAGGGCACAGCACAGCGAATATCATCTCGCTCAAATCTGGAGCAGAGCACGACTGGGGAAGTACCTCCACCTTACAGAAAACCACAGCCAAATAGCAGTAGACCCTACTCATAGTGTTGTGTTCCTGCTGGTGAGTAAGGTTGCCAAAGAGCTCAAAGAGGACCCAGTGTATTGACGATGAGGGACCCCCTTATGTTCCTTTAGCCGTCAACACAGTGAATCCTCCTGTTTTATAAATGGTCGGCAACGCGTATGTGACACCTCTGGAGTTGCCGGCGTCCATAGGATACGGTAGCTGCTTACCATTAGGCGGCCCGTATGCTTGTTTGCCACCGTCGTGTTATACGAAGAAAAAACTTATAAAAAAACTTGAATTTGGCATACTAGGTAGTAAATTAGACACCTATCTAGTTTTGTATTAAATATACAGTGGGATTGGGCAGATTGGAACGTACCGAGTTGTCATTTTAGTATCAGAAAGAAAAATGGATTTATGGTTAACCCGAGTGTTCAGCTCAGCTCGCCTCTGCTTTGTAAGTGCTTGGAAGAACACACCTTGTCCGTTTTTTACCGCATTAAGAGCTACTTGTTTACCGAATCGAAAAGAGATTGGCCCTTCATCGGCCATCGACCTCACCTTGAGATAAACGAAGCGTTTATGCTAATGTCAATTTGTTCCAAAAAATAGTTAACTGCCTGATGTTTGGTGAGATCGTCTTTTACGATCCTGCTGTCGCCTAATCATTTCTATTGAATGGAAATTTTATGTTATCATCATCACTTTATGCCCTTTATGGTATAAAACTGTTTCTGAATGGAATGTATGGTTTATTTCCATACCAGGAGAAGCGGTAATAATGTTACTATGCGGCCAGGATACCTGCCTCGATCGTAATATTATAAACTAGGAATACACAGGGACAACCCATTATCAACATTGAACTATTATTTTTTTATGATTATACAGACAGACAGACATTTTAGATGTGACAGACATTTACGAATAAAACCTCGCATTATGTACCCATCTAATATGCGAATGTTACAAATTTGTTGAAGCATTATGTTGACTTTTAATTTACTCGCGTGCTCATGAAAGTACCTATCTAAAATGTACTAGATTTTAGTGAACAGTCGAGTTATCCAATGTTTATAGACACGGACGTTCAAAAATATATGAACACAACCTTATTTGTATGGGTATTAGGTCGTGTACACATTTTTTGAATGTCCTTGTGTATAGAAGTCGATGTCGAGGCTGAGCATGAACGAGTACGTTAAGCTGTCACGTGGTTGTCATTGTCACTGCAGGATTTAATCTGGGCAGAACCCTGAAAGCCCTGACCACTCAGACTAATTAACTGTTATGAAATATACACATCGATGTAACAGTAGTCCTATACTGAAAAGATTGATCAAAGTTGGAAAATATGTTGTTAAACAAGGCTAATAGCTCACCAAACGAAGACGCTTAACTGCCTGATAGGGGAAATAATTCGTGTATAGCTGAATTTTGGTGTAGTTGTAGATAAAGGTATTTTACACAACATACTAAAAGTACAGGTGGATGGGGGCGCCGCTAGCGGGGAGGGGAGGGTGTCAAGGTCCCTTATTTTGGTTTTTCGTAAATAACTCGGTAACGATGGCTCATACGAAAAAATGTTCTATCGCTTAATTAATTCACATATAATTTTCTATAAAAAAGATTCTTTGCACTTTTTTGCTGGGATCAATGTTTAATGAGATATCGAGGAAATACGATAAATACTTTTTTAAACTTTCGGAGCTAATATTTACGAAAGTATTAGTTTTATCCATAAATAGTTTTGGAATACCCTTATTTTTTTTAAAATACCTATCCAACGATATCCCACACATTAGGGTTGGAGTAAAAAATATATTTACCCCCCACTCCATGTGTACGGGAGGTACCCGAAAAAATAATATTTTTTCAGATTTTGTTTTAAAACTTTGCCGGCGTGAATAAAACACATACTCATACGATTTTTTTATTTTATAGTACTAACCATCACTGAGCAAGCTGCTCACCCTGCTACCTCACTTCTTACCCTTATAGTTTCGCCATGTCCGTCTGACCCCATCTATCCGTCTAGACGTCTAGTACTAACCATCACTAAGCAAAGCCGTGGACGGACAGACGGGGACGGACGGACATGCCGAAACTATAAGGGTAGGCACCCTGCTCACCCTGCTCAGTGAGGGCTAGTACTAAACAAGTGAAATTTCGTATGAGTATGTGTTTTAATTACGCAGACAAAGTTTTAAAATAAAATGTGAAAAAATATTATTTTTTCGGTTACCTCCCGTACACATGGAGTGGGGGTAAATATTTATTATGTGGGATATCGTTGGATAGGTATTTTAAAACAAATGAGGGTAGTCTAAATCAATTTTCGGATAAAACTAATACTTTCGTAAATATTAGCTCCGAAAGTTTAAAAAAGTGTTTATCGTATTTCCTCGATATCTCATTAAACATTGATCCCAGCAAAAAAGTGCAAAGAATATTTTTTATTGAAAATTATATGTGAATGAATTAAGCAATAGAAAATTTTTTCGTATGAGCCACCGTTACCGAGTTATTTACGGAAAACCAAAATAAGGGACCTTTGCAACCCCTCCACCCCGCTAGCGGCGCCCCCATCCACCGGTACTTTTAGTATGTTGTGTAAGATATCTTTGCCTACAACTACACCAAAATTTGGCTATACACGAATTATTTCCTCTAAGTTTTCCTTCATTTGGTGGGCTATAAATCTGGTCTATTTCATGTACATATCAAATTAAAAAGGATTCACCTTCCTCTTAATTTAGTTTAGTGGGGAGCGGGATGAACACTTGAACAGATACCGCTAAGGGAAAGGAGGATCACTGTAATGATGATTGCGACATTGAGCAAAATTTGCACCTTAATATTACACGAGTATAAAAGACTAAGTGAAACGACAAAGTCTACGAACAAGCTTGTAGCTTGAATATCCTGTTTCATAAAAAAAATCCATCGAAATTCTACTCGACAGCAGCAGATAAAACTCGTTGGAGATAGAATCATGTAGCTCTGTAGTGTAAACCACTCCATTCTTATGTAGGTAGGTATGCCGACTCTAACGAGGATGCTGGTTTTACGAATCACCGTGATCCAGCATTCAGTAAGAAAGTGAGAAATTCCAAATGCATGATCATTGCAAAACTTGGAAGGCTTAAGGAGACATTATTTTGATCATTTTTATTAAAATAATACTACAATTTGATACAGAAGCCCTTCTACCCATTTTCAGCGCTCCGCAGTCAACTAACGATATTTGCGTTGCAACTAACATTGGATAGTTGTGGTAAACCAAGTTCGCTTCTCTAATTATGCCCACTATCCTGCTCTACAGGTTTTACACGTCTTTCTATAAATAGTAGTCCTGCATTCTACTTAAAACGGCTCACGTGCCCTTTCGCTTTAAAGGAATTTACATGTTATTGTAAGTGTCACAGGGTTGATTCTCTAAAGTACGTGGTCAGCGGATAAACTATATTGAAGCCACCGGGATGGTGGCCCAGTCGCAAGTGGTAGGAATGAATTTCGTAGACGGCTTGCACTTTCAATACAACCTGTTACCGACCAAATATTTATTCAGTCTGAATAACTTGCAATTAGTGAGTAAGTAAATTAAATATGTGACAATAAGAGTGTTAACCAGACGGAAGTAAACTATGCTATACCCCAAATTTACATAATAAACAGGCAGAGGGGTAGGTACTACTATCATTTTACGAGTTTTTAAGATGATTTTGAATCATCAGGGTTATTACTAATTTTTAACCTACCAAAATCCTTGCCCAGAGACAATCCTGATAACGAAACATAAATAAAATTTGTTATGTATTAGAAATGAGTAGGTAACTCATATTGCAATCTATACAGTAAGTAAGTCACGATGAGATCCAATAACAAGGTATTGGATCTTATCGTGACTTACTAAAAAACGACTTGCTCACTTTATAATTTTAACCAAAAAAGAACCGACTTCACTTAGACTCCACCTTTCCAAAAGGAAATGCCCGAGCTACCGTAAAAAAATATTTAAATCACTATAACTAGCTGTGCGTATAATATTTGAAGAGTTCCCTCGATTTCTCCAGGGTCCCATCGTCATATACTGATCTGGTTACAATGGGACCAACAGTGAAGTATACTCTTTCAAACAAAAAAAAAATCCAATTCGGTCCAGCCATATTCGAATAATCGGTGAACATATATAAAAAAATAGCAACAAAGATCCCGACGAATTGAGAACCTACTACTTCGAAATCTTGAAGTCGGTTGAATTTTTTTCATTTGACGACAGTATATTCCATCTATCAAAGTTTTCTAAATATTAATCTGCTTTATTCTTTCAATAACTTCAATCACACGTGGAGCATTTGTTAATTTCATTTATGTTATTTCCGTTATTTGAATAACTAAATTACAACCGACAAAAGGAACAACCGAAAACGTGGTTTGCCTTTGTCAAGAGTCAACACATGTTACAATTAGAAGGCTTCTTTACCAAAATTGGAAAGTTGTTAACAAGTAAATTGTATAGTCTGGGTACATGAGTTCCCATGTCCTTTGTAACAAAAGTCGTATCCAGTGATTCGTTATCAAACTTGGATTGAAAATGGGTGGTTTGGTATCGATTATGACCCTGAAAAAGCTAGTTGTGAATTGGTCATGTAACCGTATTTACACTCAATAACTTCAATGTCGCTACTTAAGAACAGATAAGGCGAAACTAAATTGATTATTTCTGTCTGTTAGAAAGCAGTCAAGCTTATAATGACAACCTAAAAAAATAGTGGTCAATGACCTGTCTCCCCAAAAGTGTGGTAGTGTGCCTGAAGTCTGGTAATGTGTGTATCGGGGTAATTTGACAGAATCTTAAAATTTACCCTCCTCGACAGTCTTTAGTGTTCTAAGACACATAACTGGGTTCTAAATGTGTATTAGAGACTTAACAAACTTTTTCTTGCTTTTCAGGTAAGCTAGGAATTTGAAGGCAAAAAGGCCAACGTCCCAATTACCTGTATGAAGTTATAGTAAGTATTTGTGACAGTAGGTACAATTTGGCGGAAGGCGCTTACGTCGCAAGTTGTACAGGTTCAATATTGTATTCTAGCAATAAAAGCGTAAGCGCCGGTCGCCAAATGGACCCGGGTATGTCCTTAAAGTACGTCCAAAAGAGAGGTATGGGTACCGCGAATATCATCTCGCTATGTGTGGGTAGGGCACAACACAGTGAATGTCATCTCGCTCAAATCTGGAGCAGAGCTCGACTGGGGAAGTACCTCCACCTTACAGCCCACCCTACTCATAGTGTAATTCCTGCTGGTGAGTAAGATTGCCAAAGAGCTCAAAGAGGACCCAGTGTGTTGACGTTGAATAATAATTCTTACCGTTTTAATAGGCATGCGTCTTGTTCTTCATCCAATAGCCCAGTAGTTAGTCCATACTCTTCACGCTATAGCCTAGTACATTTTAGACTCCATTAACTCTCAAAAGTCCTTACGCCATGGCAGGCGTCCCATGACACGGGCAGGGGCCGTATCCGCTTAGTGTACCCCCCACTTTTCATTAAATTGTCGAAAGGGCCTCTGCGCGTTAGCTTCGGCTCCGCATACTCCTCCCAAATGTCCGGAACAATGGTTCCGTGGTCGGGAAAGACATACAAATAATTTCTTAAGAAGCAAATAATAAGAAATTTCATATGAGAACAATTTACAAAATCAGCAGTTACCTACAGCGAAGTTTGACGTTGCGCCGCGAGTAATGAGCTAGCCCCGAATATATTACCGAAGTTTGGTGAATACGAAATTTTCCAGACTCCAAATATTACAAATTAACTTCGAGCTATTAACGAGAATTTTGGTTGTTGCGTGTTTGCCATGTAACTGATGACGAGGGGTGGTAAATTGTCATTGAGGTGTGTCTTAGGGTCAGATGGGGTAAAAATTAGTCTTAACCTAAAAACCTTCCGTTATATATAAATATTTAAGCTATATCATTATGGAGTACATTGTGTTAAATTTTTTCATTTCTAAAGGTTGTCTAGAAGAGACCGCCTGTTGTTACTTTGGTGCAACTTACTTATTGTATAAGTTTTTAATTTTTGGTGCAACTTACTTATTGTATAAGTTTTTAATTTTTTTTTAAATAAATATATCTTGCCTTTTTTTACCCACGTCTCATTTTTACCTGACTCCACCCCACCTACACAGTCATCTATTGCATTCAAATAATTAGATTGAATTAAATTAGTAATAATAATTAGATTGAGTTAAATTAATGATAATTATTTAGTACTGAGGCTGCAAAAAGTTCTCATTTTCTTAACCATTCAATGTTCCTTAAGGTTCGCTGAGCGGCCGGCTGGCACCATAATATATCATTATTTATAAACGTGCTACCTAAAAGAAAAACCTCTAACCTAAGAAATATTTCTTAGGATAGTTCTTTCTAAATAAGCGCAAGCAGTATTCTCAAGACATTTCACTATCCAATCTGATAGGATATAAAGACGATTAAACAAGCTGTAGTCGAATATAAAACGTGGATTGTCTCCTTTTAAGCATTAATTATTAGTTAAGTTATGGTTTGTACCATTAGTGGTAATCGAGGATCGCCTGAATCAAGCGTTGTTGTATTTTTAAGGTAAGTCCTCATTTGAGCTGTCTTTAGATATATTGAACTTAATAATAATAATAATCATAAAAATGACGCAGTCAAAGTCAGTCGTGTTTTTTCTGATTTCCGACAATTTTTGATAAATTATGTTTTTACGGGCATTTTTACATCAATTTTGATACGATTATTTGCGGAAAAGTTGCCCGCAACCTCAAGAACTGATACAGAAGGGCGTATATAACCGCAAATATGGCTAAAATGTAAATGGAATCCCGGACATTAAATGTCAAGTGAAGCAAAAAGGAAATGATTACTAGGAGTAAAACACGACAGCAGCAAGCGTCCCCACCAAACGCACACCCACCATCCTCGCCCGCCTCGTTAGTCTCCTCGCCAATGTCGTCGGGCGATAAGTTCGCTACTGCGCCCGACACCAGCGAGTCGAGCGACGAGTGCGGCCCGCCGCCGCCGCCGCCACGACCACCTGCGCGACGGGGACGGCCACCGCTGCCGGCACGCTTGGGGCTTGCGGGACATCCTGCCCCGCCCAGGGCCCCCGCTGCCGGTGGTATAGTGCGTCGCATGCAATGGACTTCATCCATTAATGAGAACGTCATGCGCGCCTATTATGGGGCTACAGAGGGGGGAACTAATCTGTGCGCGTATCGTGACCGGATACTTCCTCTGTTTCAGCTCCTTGAACCAACCATCAAAGTGACTGCGCAACGACTATCGGATCAGGTCCGAGTCATCCAGCGGGATAAACGGTTGGATGACTCGACACTTGATCGGCTCCGCCTGGAGGCTCTCTCTGCTCGCGCGGCCTCCATATCGACGCGGGATCCGCCCGCCACGTCGCCGGATCCGATGCCTGCACCCGGCCTGGCATCGGGGGCGCCGCGGGTTGATCCCAGTGTCGATGAGGAGGAGATCGCGAATCAGAGTGTGAGTAGTACAGCCAATGAGCAACTGAGGAGGACTTTGGAAGAGGTAGTTACGCAGTATCGCTCCACAAACATCCCTAGGCCACGATTACCACGCTTGCCTATGAATAGACGCAATCTAGCGCTAATGGGAGCCCTAAATGATTTGTTAGATCCATTCCTGCGGACTAGTAAAGACTTAGATGATACGCACTCGATCATGTACTGCGGGGCCATCGCGGCGTGCCGTGTTGCTCGAGTCAAGTTTCCGGACGCTGAACGTGCACCTAGGACCGCCGGGGGTGTCCCCGCATGGCAGGTGCGGATCGAGCGTCGTATCAACTCATTTAGGACTCTCATTGCAAAGCTGATCTGCTTCAGGGGGGGGCAATAACCGCCCCCGAGTAATGCGTTTTGTGCACCAGGCGTTCGCGGGGACGGATATCGAGCCCCGCGACTACATGGCCAATATCATAGAGCGCATCGACTTTCTGAAGCAGAAAGTTTATGCATGGGCAAGCCGTATTCGCCGTTACAGAGAGCGTGTGGACCGATTCAAGCAGAATCGTCTTTTCCAAAGTGACCAAAGGAAGGTATACCGAAGGTGGGAGGAAACCGACCCCCGTGTGTCCGACATGCGACTGCCGGATGCTACTGCCATGACTGATTTCTGGCGTAGCATCTGGTCGGCGCCCGTTGAACACACGGAGGGCGAGTGGATGAGTGTTGTTGAACGTGGGTGCGAGTCCATCGAACCAATGGGGACTATCACCATCAGCCCCGACGACGTAAGTTGTGCAATCCGTACGGCCCAGAACTGGAAAAGTCCTGGCCCGGATGGGTTGCACAACTTCTGGCTAAAATGGTTTCGGTGCTCGCACTCGCGGCTGGCAACGCAATTTCAACAAGCCCTTGAACTTGGCTCCCTCCCGCCTTCCTTAACAACTGGTGTAACCTTCCTGCTCTATAAGTCCGGTAGTACCACGGAAGCGAAGAACTACCGACCCATCACGTGCTTGCCTACGCTCTACAAGCTTCTTACATCCATTTTGAGAGCAAAAATAAACGCGCACATGGTCGCAAACAACATTTTGGTCTCCGCTCAAAATGGATGTAGGGTTGGGTCCCGTGGTACTAAAGAGCTCCTCCTCATAGACATGACCATTTGCCAACGAGTCCGGCGGAACAGGGGGGCCCTCTCGGCCGCTTGGATTGACTACAAGAAGGCCTATGATTCGGTGCCTCATTCATGGCTGAGGAGGATCTTGGAGCTGTATAAAATTGATGCAGCTTTAAGATCCTTCCTTGGCGCGTGTATGAGGCAGTGGACCACAGTCCTTCGTCAACCAGGAGGGGGGGATGACCCCCCTGGCCCGCAGGACTTTATAAGGATCGAGCGAGGAATATTTCAGGGCGACAGTCTGAGTCCCCTGTGGTTCTGCCTAGCTCTAAATCCGCTCAGCAATCTGCTAAAGGATTCGGGGCTAGGTTGCCGGCTTCGGAGAGAGGGTGAAGTCATATCTCACCTCCTGTACATGGACGATCTCAAATTATTTGCACCAAATAACCAAGACTTGTTGGAACTACTGAAGACCACTGAAGTGTTCAGTAGTTCCATCAAGATGGAGTTTGGTGTTGATAAATGTGCGGTTATGCATGTACAGCGGGGGAAAGTAGTAAATTCAACAAATCTACAACTTTCTGAGACAATGACGTTCAGATCTATCTCTGAATCAGAAACCTACAAATACTTTGGTATGTCACAGTCTTTGGGCATTGAGGATGTGGGTATTAAACAGGCGTTGAAGGAGCGCTTCTTCGGTCGGCTGACAAAAGTACTTAATAGTCTTCTGTCAGGTGGCAACAAGGTGCGCGCCTTCAATGCCTGGATAATGCCCCTACTCACATACTCCTTTGGCATACTAAGGTGGACACAGACTGAGCTGGATGCCCTGGATCGGAGAGTCCGTCTATTGCTCACCACACACCGTATGCTTCACCCACGCTCGTCTGTTATGAGATTGTACATCCCACGGAAGTGTGGAGGTCGCGGCTTTTTAAACGCCAAAAATCTCCACAACCGTGAGGTGTACAATCTCAGGAATTATTTCCTTAACAACGATTGTGGGATGCATCGTGATGTGGTGGCAGTAGATAAGGGTCTCACGCCGCTCTCCTTGGCAAACGAGAACTGGCGCAAACCTGTGGTGCTAAGCACCGAGGATCGCAGGGCGGTATGGAAGAGCAAGGAGCTACACGGGCGGTTCTACAGGGCCCTCACGGGACCCGACGTAGACCTGCTCGCGTCGGTGAACTGGTTACGATTCGGAGACCTCTTCGGAGAAACCGAAGGTTTTGCCTGTGCAATTGCGGACGAAGTTATCATGACGAATAACTACCGGAAATATATCCTGAAGGACGGTACGGTCGACATTTGTCGGGCATGCCGCCGTCCCGGAGAGTCACTCAGGCATATCATCTCCGGTTGTTCTCATCTTGCTAACGGCGAGTACTTGCACAGACATAACCTCGTAGCCAGGATTATACACCAGCAGCTTGCTCTCCTATACGCTCTTGTGGACCACGAAGTGCCGTACTACAAGTACACACCTGCACCAGTTCTCGAAAATGGTCGTGCCACGCTCTATTGGGATCGATCTATTATCACGGACAGGACTATTGTAGCCAATAAGCCTGATATCGTGGTAATAGATCTACCGCAACGCCGGGCCATGCTCGTCGACATCACCGTCCCATGTGACGAGAACCTCGTGAAGGCCGAGAAGCACAAGTCCAGCAAGTACCTAGACTTGGCTCACGAGGTAACCGCCATGTGGGAGGTTGATTCGGCGATCATTGTGCCGATAGTTGTTTCTGCGAACGGTCTCATAGCGAAGAATCTCGACCAACACCTAGAGAGACTTTCGCTACGGGGTTGTGGTTGGATCAAGGGTCAGATCCAGAAGGCGGTTATCCTGGACACGGCGCGCATAGTCCGAAGGTTCCTCTCTCCGCGACCCTGACCACCGGCAGCCTGGGCCTTGCTCCGTTGCCGGCGGCACCCTAGGATAGGTTTTTTATAATGTTTTTATTGTTTTTGTATGTTTTCGATGTATTTTTATATTTTACTTTTATATAAATATTGTAAAAAACCTAATCCTAAGAAGAAAAATGAATAAAGAGAATAATAATAATCATATATTATTTATTGTGCACCATAAAGTAGAAATAAACAAACAGAAAATCAAAATTAAAACTAGGTAACAACAGGCGGTCTTATCGCTTAAAAGCGATCTCTTCCAGACAACCTTACTTACTTGAACTTAGTGACTTATAGACAACATTATAATTGCCTACAATCTGTGTCAAGAAACCTCTATATCAGTTTATTTGAGTGACATATTCTCAAATTTAAATGGAGACACTTATTTGCCAACTCCGCCCTAGTGCCCGCGGTTTCTCTTTTGTCACTTCCTCGTCGCCCCACATTCTACAATTGGATTTGTCAGTGATATTTTCGTTCTTCCTCAGTGATAATTTGATCAGCTCATAGTTTAAACATCACATAGTGTCTCCACTTGCCAACTCCGCACTAGTACCCGCGGCCTCTTTATTGTATCTTCCTCTTTGCCACACATTCTAAAATAGGTGTTGTGATCGGTGATAGTTTCATCCTTGCACAGTGATACTTTCGTTCTCAAAAAGTTGAAATGGAGACACACCATTGCCAACTCCGCGCTCGTGTGGCTTCTGTTTAGACTCTTCCTCTTCGCCACTCATTCTATAATCGGTGTTGTGTGATAGTTTCATTCTTCCACTGTGATAAGTTTCGTCCTCAATTTGTTTAAATGGAGACACACACTTACCAAGCTAGTGCCCGGGGCCTATTGTCTCTTCCTTCGCGCCACATATTCTACAATTGAAGTGGTCCGTGATAGTTTCGTTCTTCCTCAGTGATAGTCTCCTCCTTAAATAGTTTAAATGGAGACACAGCCTTAACAACTCGGCGCTCGTGCCCGCGGTCTCTTTGCGTATCCATAAACAAACTAGAATCACCGACGCCGCCTTAAAAGTTCCTGTACGATGCTCTCTGGTTATTTAACGTGCACCATTGTAGCGCCTTATTGATCAGTTTACTATGTTGGATGCCGGGCCTGATAGTTAATGTATTTATCTTTGTATTTACATATTTACGGATGTAGTTGACTAGAAGTATATGTGATAGGTAATAAATTAGTGAAATAATAGCAGTGTCAGCTGACAATCATGATTTAAATCAATAAACATGTAAGAAAAACCTTTGTTCAAAGAAAAACAAACGACAACAAACCGATCAATGCTTCTTCCTCCTATCGTTTGTCCCAGCTTTTTGCTCTATTGAGCCTAGGGTCCGCTCGGCGATCTAATCCCAGGAATTGGCGTTGGCACAAATTTTTACGAAAGCGACTGCCATCTGACCTTCGGAAACTAGGCCTTGTTAGGTTTAGATCCGGTTTCCTCACGATGTTTTCCTTCACCGAAAAGCGACTGGTAAATATCAAATGATATTTCGTACATAAGTTCCGAAAAACTCAGTGGTACGAGCTGGGGTTTGAACCCGAGACCTGCAGATTGAAAGTCTGACGTCTTACCGCCTGGCCACCAGCGCTCACAACAAATCGACCAATAAGTTTTGGATACCATATAACATTCGTTTACGTCACACCTGGCCATAATGTGAGTTTTACCGCTCGCTACGCTTACGGTAAAACTCGCATTATGGCCAGGTGGGGACGTAAAATTGTGTACTCACCACGGGCAGTAAAAAAGAAAGCCCTCTATCGCATATTTACAACCCTCGCCTGCGGCTCGGGTCCCAAATACCTGCGATTTCGGGCTTTCTTTTTTTTACAGCCCTAGGTAAGTAATGTACTATTGTCTACAAACCTCTTACCCTAAATGCATGCAAAATGTGCGTTTCATCAGAAGTATCGTTTCTGTAAAAAAAAAAGCTAACCATAAAGATTGAGGTAAACAACCAACATGAATAGGTTAGATTTAGTGTACTACTATCGGGTTCATAATTGCATACCCAATTTATGAATGAATTCATTGATAAATTGGGTATGCAATTATGAACCCGATGGTACATTATCATTGCGCTAACCAATGTGATTCGTTGTGTTCCTGGGTCATGGATGTTAGTGATCGATCAGTTGCCGAACGACCAATCTTTCACAAAAAATCGTGCGGATACGCCCTTTTACAAGCAGAGTTGGCCTATTAGAGATCCCGTTAGCCCGTTACGAGAAACGCAAGAAAGCTCGAAATCGGTCAAGCGCGACTCCCCTCGAATGGACGCCATATTATAATGCAACTAAACATAAATTATCAAAAAGATATTTTTATCTAGTCACGCTTTAAAAACACGAGCTTTTGGTTAAAAGAAAACTTTTTTCCCATTTGAAGACTGAGTGCTCAGGGTGCGTAACCAAAGAGCCAATTGTTGACGCTCTGTAAAGTATCGTTGTCACCTCTCTCTATCACTCTTCCATATCAGTGCGACAGGGACAGATGCGTTTCGTTCGCTACGGAGCGTTAACGATAGGCACGTTGGCTACGCGCCCAGTACTGTGAAATTTTGCTTGCGTTTTTGTTTTACGTATGCCTAAATATTATCTATTATTATAGCGAAATAAACTTCCAATTGTGTTACATGAAATTAAATTAAACTGATATTACATATATACGCGGTGCCCATGAGGATTGCGAGAGATTTTAATAGTGTATTCCAGATTATAATTCGAGACTAAATTGTCGTATAAACTTTTCTGGAAGTCACCTAGTTTCAGAGTTAATATCTATTAACTAAAAAACATTATTTTTATTGAGTCTCAGTGCAAAACGCCTTTTTGATGGCGATGTCGCGCTTTATAGGGTCTAGTCTAGATATCCTTATTGATAGATATCAAAGTGACAAGGAATACTTTGCATAAGCTATTTTTTACGAATAAAAATTTACCAATTTATATTAAGCGTTATTGGTAAAACTATACCAAATTTTGGGCGAAATTTACATAATATCATATAACATTTATTACTCCTTATGACCTCAGGGCCGCGACTCGAAAAATAAACACACACACTGGATAGACACATAGTGGAGTACGGGAATGCCTTTTTAACCTATAAAAAAACCGACCAAGAGCGTGTCGAGCCACGCTCAGTGTAGGGTTCCGTAGTTTTCCGTCCGTCACAGTAAGTGTCCCCACTTAAGAGTTAAAATAAGACCGCCATGTAGGATATGCTATGAGCGTTCCACGTACAGTGACATCTATCGGCAAATTAAGTAAACTATTGCGCGCGAGCTTAAAGTAAGGAAGATGATTTTTATGGGATAATTCTTTATTGCGTGAACCGATTTTCACCGTTTTTACTTTATTTGAAAGCACGTCATTTCATTGTGATTTTGTAGAAATTACAGGTACAATAAACACCTGCTTATACGGTTAAATTACAAACTTAGTTCAGAAATTATTTTGTATTTTTTTTTCAAAAACAATTCAACCTATCAAGTTCAAAATAATTTTCCTAGAAATTTTTTATATAGTTCTACTTTTGAGTTTTTTTTTTCATATTTTTAAAACTTATGGTTCAAAAGTTAGAGGGGGGGACACATTTTCTTTAACTTCTGGAGCGATTATTTCCGAAAATATTTACATTATCAAAAAATGATTTTAGCAAACCCCTATTCATTTTTAAATACCTATCAATATATCACACGTTAGGGTTGAAATGAAAAAAAAAAACACTCCCCACTTTACGTATAGGGGAGTTACCCTAATAAAATATTTTTTTCCACTTTTTATTATACCACTTTGTCGGCGTGATTGATATACATATTAGTACCAAATTTCAGCTTTCTAGTGCTAACGGTCGCTGAGATTATCCGCGGACGGACGGACGGACGGGCAGACATGGCGAAATTATAAGGGTTCCTAGTTGACTACGGAACCCTAAAAATGACATAAATCACAAGTCCGATTTTATTTTGTGACCTGTTAGAATACGTTAAGTACTAATAATAAAAAATATTTTCTAACAATTGTTAGCATTGCGCTAGGTATAATACATGTATTTGTTTGCTACACATAGAAAAGATTATGTAAGTTATATGTTTCTCCACCAGGCTATCGCTTTTTACTATTGCAACATAACTTCACATTTTATAACGGTTTTGTCAAGAGCATATGTCGTCTTAGCCATTTGTAATTCGTTTAGAATTCAAGGTCACTTATATTTTAACAAATTGTTTTCGATTATGCTCACATAATCTATTGACCAAACTGTTATAAAATGATGTTGTTGATGATGAAGATGATGTTGAAATAGTTGATAGAAATAGTATGGTAAAGGAAAATATATCTTGTATAATATTTTCTTGTTGTTATTAACAAATATCTATAGAATACTAAGCGCGACGTCAAAAACTGTTAGAAAATATTTTTTGCTATAAGTAATCATATCATATTCTCTAACTAAAACAGAAAATCGCACTTGTGAGTTATCGAAGCTCAAAACTGTTCGCGTACTGTACTAACAGCTCCAACCCTAAAGTGGGCGCCAGTTCATTTCGAAAAAAATGTAAACAAATATGGCTGACCATCATTTGCATTTGTTGTCTATGAAAATAGCGATAGGAATAGTATTAACATTCATCGACTAAAAATATCCTTCGCGAAATACTAACGAACTTGGAAGGAACACAAAATAAATATGTAGGTATTATTAATACTTCTATAAATTTTTACCCAATCATAGACAACATTTTGTTCAACTAATTTGAGGTTCCTAATTTAAGTATATCTATAAAATCTATAAAATGTGTTACTGCGGCCGTCTGTATTTTTCAAAGTTCATATTTAACAGAAGTTGTTTACTATCCTGGATATTAAAGCTTGTTTAAACACAGATACATCAGTATTTTTTAAAATAAAAATTGATCAAATGTAGACATTTAAAAGAATCCTCTTCATAGCATCGGTAAGTTGTTTTTTGACAATTTTAGCTTGTTTCGGTGGCTTTAATCCAGATGGTCCTGGTTCAGTCATTGTAATCTAAATTAATAATTAATAGATAATAAGACACACTAAACACATACACTTTTTGAGTTTAATTCAAAAGAAATCTAAAAGAAGTTACCTTTATAACGATTGAAGAGGAAATGAGGTCAGTTAATAGCAAAACCAAGTTGCTTTATTCAGTAGCAAAAGAGCAACAAAATCACAATGCTTATCTAAGTCCAATTATGAAATAGCCAAGTCGTAGTTTATCCAGTAGCAAAAGTCCAACCAAATCACAATTATCGAAGTCCAAATATAAACACACACACAGTGAATCCTCCTTTTTGTAAAGGGTCGGCAACGCGCATGTGACTCCTGTGGAGTTACAGGCGTCCATAGGTTACGGTAGCTGCTTACCACCAGGCAGGCCGTATGCTTGTTTGCCACCGTCGTAGTATATAAAAGCCAAGTCGCAATAAAGTAAAAAATCAGAAAAACAGAACAATACACAATACCTGTAATAACACGAATGAGTTGCATTTTCATTTTTTTCTTAAATAGGTAACCGTTTTCAGTTTTTCTCAAATATAGTCTGGCCAGCCAACGAACGCAGTAGCAATGTACAGCGAACAAAAGTATGACAACACTAAGAATCAATCAAAAAGCAACAATGATCATCAAATTTTATGTTTTTAATTTTAGGTGGTATTTCCGCCCCTTTCATTAAGGTGACATTTACGGTGTGTAAAAAGGAGACGGATATATTTCGTCTGATATGTCATCAACTGCAACAGATAATCTGGTTGAGGCAATTGACATATGGCTTAAAAATGAATTTAAA
Organism: Pammene aurita; assembly: GCA_947086415.1. Taxonomy (NCBI): domain Eukaryota; kingdom Metazoa; phylum Arthropoda; class Insecta; order Lepidoptera; family Tortricidae; genus Pammene; species Pammene aurita. The sequence continues at coordinate 13,345,290 of OX352299.1, forward strand.
TTTAATTGGGAACGTTGCAGGAGTTCTATCTCACTCGCGCTTAAGATGAGAGAGTGAAATGCACTAGAAACAAATTCAATGTGAATAGAAATGTTCGTCATGAAATACGGTGTCTCATTACAAAGGGTTGCCACATGTACGTATTTTGAATTTGCCGCGCGGTTCTACTGACAGAAATGGTTTGCAAGACTATACCTACCAATTCTGGCCGTCATGGTTAAGCCGCATACACACTCGAACAGTCATATATAATTTCAATTTTTATTTTTTTTGTCATAGAGTCTGGCAAATGAAAGATGTTTTATCTAAACTAAAGGTCTCTACACACATGGCGATCGGTCGCACGATTAGAGTGAGATGTAGCCATAGTTAGAGTGAGGCAGGACGCGGGCAAGACATGTTTGTCCTACTCTAAGTATCGCTCCATCTCACTCTAATCGTGCGACAAGTTGATTAATGTAGCGGCCACATGACGTTTGACGATTCAGCTTATGTTGCCATATAAAAAGTTGCATGAAAAACTCATTCTCATCTTTCATTTGCAAGACTCTATATTTTCAGTATTTTCCTACATATAATTTCAAATTATTAAATTAAAAAGATCCCGTGTCTACATTGAAACGATAACAAAATGACACTGTTCATGTCCCATCATTACCAATTGAAGTTTTTTCATAGACAATATAGATTTCGATGAGTAAAAAATCTCGCCTAGCCTTTGACACATATCGTAAAACACGTTCGTAGATTTCTTTTTACTTTAATACTAATAAATATCAAATATTTTAAATAAAAATGTATGTGAACTCAAGGTTTAAGGTTATAAGTATGTGATAAGACCAAGATTGTGTTCTGAAAGTGCGTGATTGCGAAATAATGCAGGTAGGTTTGTTTACATTTTTTTCGAAATGAACTGGCGCCCACTTTACTCAACCCAACTCAACTCAACGCTATAACGACATTGGCATTTGCTATTCGAACAGATTTTCATTCAACATTGGTCTCACATTGGTCTCACATTGGTCACACATTGATCACACATTGGTCTCACATTGGTACAACATTGGTACAGTTGGGTTGAGTTGGGTTGGAGCTGTGTCTGTCCAGTGTGTGTTTATTTTTCGAATCGCGGCCTAGGAATTCGTGGTTAAAATCTCTCGCAATCCTCACGGGCACCGTGTATATTACAAATATTAAAAACTAGTAGGGTAGACCGAGGCGAATGGGCCTGCAGGGCGAAAAGGACCAAGTTATAGATCAAGACACTTGTATATATAGATCAAGACACTTGGAGACCTTATACATCTCTAAGTATAATTTAGAAATAGTATGTTTATTGTATACTAGAATCACTTAAGTACTTTTTTTTATATTATTTATATTCAAAGTTTGTTTCTAACTGTTGATGATGGATTATTATAATTTGGAAATTTATGTAGAAGACACAGTTCAGGTAAGAAAGTATATCAAACTTGTATGTAATTTATTTTCAATAGTCAGATTTGGACTCATCTTTTTTCTTTGGTATTTTTCTTAAACTATAACCTATTGTTGGTTAATCTAACCTTGGTTTGATATGTTTTCTTATAGAACAACGCACTTATATGTATTGTTTAGTTTTGATGTACTGTTGTTTTGAAAAAATAAGTCCCGCCGAGTTTCTTGCCGGACATAATTCTTCTCGGGTCAGAGGTGTAGGGTTAGAACCGGTGTAGTTTGATTTTTTTTCTCTCTCTTTTACTTTGACGTGTAAAAGTGCCCTTGTAGCCTACTTACTGAATAAATGTTTGAGTTTGAGTTTGAGTTTGAGTTTGAGTTTGAGTTAAGAATTTTTTGTTAAAGTATCGTTTAAGACCGCGGGTAGCTTGTAGCCACGGACAGTCAATCAGTGTCCCGCGTAGATGGGTTCGGTAGAAAGTGCTGATCAACAAAAATTATATTCAATCATACAAATATCCAATAAATAAATAAATTGGCATAAATAAATAATTTCATGATGGATCAATTTAAATATTCCAGTGATAAAACTACCACTCCCAAAAATATCCGATTGCATTGAAAACATTCCGAACAACGGGCGCTAGATCCCACATTGCCCGCGGAACCCAAAAAACTGGCTCCCATACATTCCGCGTTTAGTTAGTCTCACTCATAGACTACCTCTCCTAAACAATGCATTCACATCTTCATAGCGTTTGGCTTTAGTGCCACGGCTTAACGGAGCCCGGGGTCCGAACGGCAACCTAACTTAATTTTATTTATACCACGATGATGACTAACACGATGATGATGCCGTTGGGGCGGAAAGGTTCTTGAGTGGCGACCACGAACCGGAAGGCGCAGCGTCGGTAGACCCCCCACAAGGTGGACTGATGACCTGGTAAAGGTCGCGGGAGTCCGCTGGATGCGGATGGCGCAGGACCGGTCATTGTGGCACTCTTTGGGGGAGGCCTATGTTCAGCAGTGGACGTCTTTCGGCTGATATGATGATGATGATGATGATGACTAACAAACATACGGTCCGCATGATGGTAAGCAGTCACCATAGCCTATAAACAGGTGTATTTCCAGAAGATTCACATGCGCGTTGCTGACCCCCTATGAACTTAAATTTCGCGTAGGCACAAGATTTCTGACCTTCTGACGCTTGAAATCAGGTTTCCTCACGAATATCTCCTAGACGTTTCGTAAACGCTGAATGATGCAACAAATACGAAGACTCCACACATACACACACAGACACCATAAAATAAGTACTGCGCCGGAAGCCGAAAAACTCGTTTATATTATTTTTTACGATATTTTACTCTGCGCGTGTACACGACTGCTCAGTTACGATGCGTATCCACGTTTCATATGAACACAAATTTTGTCCCAGAACAGTAAGGGCAGGCCAGGGTAGGAATAAACCAGGCATGTTACAGAGCTCCGGTTCTGGTTCCGTTAAGTCGGAACTTCCGATTGGTTTTAAACATCCGTTTCGATTCCGGTTCTGTTACTTTCAAAACAGAAGTTATACCGGATGTCATAGCAACGCAACGGGGGGAAATGAGCGGCGTACATCAAAAACAAACAGGTTTATACCTGTCATTTGCCTCGTGCTGCTATCACTCGGTCGGGCTCCGATTCTGGTTCCGCTTACGTTTCGGTTCCGATTCCGTTTCTGGTTCCGAAAAACTAAATTTAAAACATCGGATTCCGCTTTCGGTTGCGATAAAACCACATCTGTTACATCCTTGGAATAAACAGCTCATGTTAGAGCGAATTATCTTACTTTTTTTTATACCACGACGGCGGCAAACAAGCATACGGGCCGCCTGATGGTAAGCAGCTACCGTAACCTATGGACCCCTGCAACTCCAAAGGAGTCAAATGCGTGTTACCGACCCTTTATAAAAATGAGGATTCACTGTGTTGACGGCGAAAGGAACAAGAAGGTCCCTCATCATCAACACACTGGATCCTCTTTGAGCTCTTTGGCAACCTTACTCACCAGCAGGTCACAACACTATAAGTAGGGTCTAGTGCTATTTGGCTGTGGTTTTCTGTAAGGTGGAGGTACTTCCCCAGTCGGGCTCTGCTCCAGATTTGAGCGAGATGACATTCGCTGAACGTGCCCTGCTCTATCTACTGTGCAAGTATCTGTGGTCTAACCCAAGTTACGTCAAGCGCGCGTTCGCTGTTCGCGCTCGATGTTATTTCATCGAATCGGGTCAAAAATTTAGGTTGAACCATGATGAACTCAAATATCGGTCGTTTGTTCACCTCTCTAGGTCACGATCTCGTTCGGTTCGTTTCAAAAGCTGTTAAATATGTGGGCTAGTTTTAAATAAACAAACGCTGGCCTTCATATGGCTAGCGCAAGGCTTTGTTGGAATATTCTGCCATATTCGTTTATTATTAAAGTTCATCTGTTGTTTCACAAACATGTCCTATGGTGCGAGAAAACATTCAGCTGCCTTACGCCGCTTTGAAGTACTACCTCCCCTTTTTTATTTAATATCTTTTTTAGTACTAACAACACTAATGCATAGAAAATGTTCAATATTAAGCATTTTTTTATAAACCGTCTCATTTGGCAATACAAGCTGAATATTGACATTCTACGTTAATTTGCAACCCATTTCATACTATTTTACACTGCGTTAAAATTAAGACATGAAAAGGCATATTACCATTTAAACATGAAATTAAAACGACCGTAATATGTTTATGTATGAAATAAAAATCAACGTGCCACAATAAACTTTTATCGAGGTTTGAGATTTCTGTCTTGTCTCTTCTCCCCCCGTTTTACGGAACTCCATTACTAATATATCATTCACAATCTAAATACAATCTCGATAATCCGGCACTTCGATGTACGCCACGTCCAGTAATCCGGCACTATAAATAAGGATGTGGCTGACCAATAAATTTTCTTCGTACCCACCTTAGTTCGCATAATTTTTTATTGCAAATATCAGTGTCGTATAGCTTAGTAAGTACGAGGTTGGTTAAAACCGGTATTAGACATTGCAATTTGTAGGGCCCAATCTATTGTGTACCCTGCCTCTCCTTGACCCTCCTTCAGCTCCCTACGGGCCCTAACTCCTATTACACCTCCCAACATGACAGATTGGGCCCTACAAATCGCAATGTCTAATATCTGTTTTAAGTAGTTACCTTAAAACAAAAGCTAACTACTCAGGGCCGCGATTCGAAAAAAAACCACACACACTGGACAGACACAGCTCCAACCCAACTCAACCTAACTCAACTCAACGCTATAACGACATTGACATTTGCTATTCGAACAGATTTTCTTTCAACATAGGTACAATGTGTGACCAATGTGAGACCAATGTTGAATGAAAATCTGTTCGAATAGCAAATGTCAAGTGTGTGTGTTTATTTTTCGAATCGCGGCCCAGGAAAGTAGGTAATAACAATGAAAACCCGAGTTTCTTTTTACTTGTATTTTCTACTTTCCACTAATCCGAATTTTCCAACTTCGTGTCATCATCAGTGTCGGATTGTCGAGATTGTACTGTAGTTAAAACTTAAAAGATATCCATATTGACCACTAGCATTAACAAACAAGCTATTTTCAGTGCCCTCGAGTGTAGCAGACCGGGTGTTTAATTTAAATGAGTGTAATCGTAAACGCGCGCTAGAATCGCATATCGGTTGTGCGGCGCAAGTAGGATTTCCTTTTTAGACTACACTCGTCCATCATTGGGTCAGTGTGCGAGGGCGAAACTGGAAGGGAATCACATAAAAGGTTACAGCACGGTTTGCACGGTGCTGATAGAGTAGGCCCAGCGGAAAGAGAAGTGTCCTAGAATGCATTCGTTCCCAATTCCATTGTATATAAGGTGCTAACAAATTAGTCACGGATATTTTAAGAGATAATACATTACATTTAAACAATTAACTTTTAACTGTAATTAAGGAACCTTTGTATATAATTTTTTTGTTTTCATTTACCGAACAAAAAAAAATATTGTAATTAATTTTTAAAATAACCATCCCCTATAATGTACCATCGGGTTCATAATAGCATACCCAATTAATCAATGAATTAATTCATAAATTGGGTATGCAAATGTGACCCCGATGGTACCTGTCAAGATTTTAACACTGTCTGTCATGTGACGTCAAAAGTTTTTTTTCTTAAATGTCATTATGATTCGGGAGAACTTATAATCTGTGATTCGGGTCTAAAGAGGTCTCATTTAATTATCTTATTAACAGGGTGTTTTAAAGTAGGAAATTTGTTTCCTAGATTTGTTTCCAAAAAAACATAACAAAACCTATGATGTTTCATACTTAAATACCTATACTCCGAGAACCGAGTACTATCAGCGGTAAAAATATCCGTGAATTTGTTAGCACCTTATATACAGGGTGTAACAAAAATACTGGTGAACCGTTTAAGGGCATAATTGGTATTGTATTGCGATTAAGAAAAAGTAGGAGAAAACTTTTTTGTGTTAAATTTTTTTTTGTGTGGGACACGTCCCAGCGGGAAAAAGCCCATACAACAAAAAAAAATCTGGCGCGAAACTTTTTTTTCTTAGTTTTTGAAAACAATTGGTTTTGTATGGAAGTTTGGTCGGCTGGGACAACGGGTCCCTTAAATATAATAGTACATTATTGTCGAGGAGGTGAAGTAGCACATTGATGGCTGAGTATTACGTTTAAACGGACGACTTTAGGAGTCCGTTTAATTTAATACGAAGCCAGCAATGGCCCTTCGCGCCGAGTCCAATATAGTACTTTATTCGAAAATAATGCAACACAGCCAACGTTGATGAACAACAAACAATATTGACATAAATAATATATTCAAGATAACTTCTAGGTTAAAAGAGTGACCACTACCGCGAGCATCGAATTTCGATTCGAATCCTATAATTATCTCTATCTCCATCGCTTCTCATTTTGATTGAGAGAGACAGATTTATTCGAAACTACAATTGTCTATGTTCGCGGTACACGCTCAGCTTTGCCGCCATTATATCTTTTTATTAAAAAGTTTGAAGTGTTTTTTTCTTCTGAATTTACCGTAAGCTATTTGAGATACCTAAAAAGTCGCGGTACCAACATTATAAATAACAAATACCGATGTTGTGTTTTGGCTGTTTAGGACCTTTGCCCTTATTTTTGTATGGCTGTTGAACTTTTTAAAAAGTTTGTACCTCGACAAAAAAGGAATTTGTATGCAACATTTATGTCGCCAAATCGAGCCTGCAATTTCCGTAACTTTTTAATTTTTATTTAACCATAAACTAGGCACTTCGCCGCCTAGTTTTTAACCGTAAAAGTCAACCTTGCCGGACATTTTTGAATAAAAATAGTTTCTTTCGCGTCAATTTTTTTTTCTCCTATTTCTTCTTAGTCGCAATACGATACCAATTATGCCCTTAAACGGATCACCAGTATTTTTGTTACACCCTGTATACGGTAGCTGCTTCCTTACATTGGGCCAGGGATTTTCAAAGTGGGGGGCGCGCCCCCCTAGGGGGGCGCGGCGCCTCGGGAAATTAAAACAGGGCTAGCTAGACCATTTACTTCCATTTCCTTGCATCGAAGCGAGGGGGGCGTGGGAATTTCATTTTAGGCAGCAGGGGGGCGTGACTAAAAAAAGTTTGGGAACCCCTGCATTAGGCGGACTATATGCTTGTTTGCCACCGTTGTGGTATAAAATATATGGGAAAGACAGGTTTATTTCGGTTGATAAGACGAAGGTTTCTGCGCACCCATAGTTATAGGTAGTAAAATACATATATATGTCCACAATATAAATGAATTTGTAGAATTAAAAATATGTTACATCGCAGCACGAACAAAATTTAAAAAACCGCCGCTATCTCATTCTAATTGGAATGCATCCGTTTTGCCAATTGAGATAATTCTGCAACGTTCAATTTGATTTTAACAGCGTGTTGCCTTGTACCATTCCACTTTATAATTTGACGTACCGAATACCTACCGATACTTAAGTATTTAACTTATTCCTTATTATTATGTACTTATTCAATTGTTAGCAAGAATACCTACGCGCTACGGTCCTATTCTATTACTTACCTAATTCCGAATCGGGTATGGATTTTTTTATTACGATTCGCGTAAGAAAAACGCGTTAAAAATTATTAAACAAGTGAAAAATAATCATGGCACTACAAGGTAGGCGTATAATCCCCAACACCTGGATCGTGCATTCGATTTATCATTTCGCCAGATACCGAAACGTCGAACGTTTGAATATCTCGCGTCCGATCGATCACACCAAATATGGCCGCTTGATCCCTAAACGCAGTTTTATTGTTAAGGCCTGCTGTGAAATTAATACCAGGATATAAATCAAATGGACCAATAATTATACAATCACGAGCGTACATATTCATTTAGGTATATTGATTTATCTGATTTTAGCGAGTGACATTGGGTGCGCGTGGGTCGGCGCGTAGGTGCAGGCGCCGCGGGATGTTCGTTAGAGGAAGCGACCTCTGCAGGTGTTAATTGCAAACCTTGTAAAACAGAACAAAGATAATCCTGCAGACATAACAGCCTTTAACACCTTGGTCTAAGGTCTATTATGCATTAAAGAAATGGTTTTTATCACGGTTCGGGACCAACCTGCCGCTAAAACGACTAGTGCAGTGTGAATGTGAACTGAAGGAGAGATAAAATCTGCTGAATTACCACCTGCCTGGCTGTCAGTAAATAATTTACAAAGCTAATTTATGGCAATTTTATTGCTATTTGCAAAATAGGTTTCTTGCTAAATAAGGATCTGGTAACGGAAACGTTACAAGATCCTTATTTAGTAATTATAACAACCAAAGCATGGAGAAAACGTGATACATAAAAAGCTAATTTTATGTTATAATATAATGATTCAGGCCCGAAAACGAGGAGGTTCGACCACGTTTATGGAAAATCTTTATAGTACCTATCAAATAACTTCAATCGTTGACTCACCAGTCACCAGTCACCACTCTCATCAAAGAATGACTAAATTGACTGAACCCTGCGATTTTTTCTCTCAATCGTTCATTAATTTTATATCAGTAATTAAAAGGCCGGTAACAGTTAACTGACATTTATTCATTTGTTTATAATAACATACAACATTATTATGTGCCAGTATTGCTGAGTACGGTCAATATAGATAGTAATAGTAGTTTATGTAACTGTTACGTAATAAGGGTTCTTAAAATATGAGTGTGGTTTTATGAAACGAGCCGCAGGCGAGTTTCATAATAAGATCACACGAGTGTTTTAAGGCCTAATTACGTACAGTTGCATACACTGCTTTATCTACACACATATTATAAATCCTAAATGAATTGTTCGGAAACCAATAGAATGACCGACATTGTACCGCCATGGCCAACTCGATTGTGCCGGCGGTCGGGCGGGCGCGTGCCGGCAGGCCGAGAGGAGGGCATATTACCGTAGGTAATGAAGTTTCATACGTTTTAACCACACTGTCACTGATATTACGTTACTGGTTGCAGTAATGATGGTAATTATTATAATTTGGAAATTTATTTAGAAGACACAGTTCAGGTAAGAAAGTATATCAAACTTGTATGTAATTAATTTTCAATAGTCAGATTTGGACTCATCTTTTTTCTTTGGTATTTTTCTTAAACTATAACCTATTGTTGGTTAATCTAACCTTGGTTTGGTATGTTTTCTGTTAGAACAACTTATATGTATTGTTTAGTTTTGATGTACTGTTGTTTTAAAAAAATAAGTCCCGCCGAGTTTCTTGCCGGACATAATTCTTCTCGGGTCAGAGGTGTAGGGTTAGAACCGGTGTGGTTTGATTTTTTTTTTCTCACTTTTACTTTGACGTGTAAAAGTGCCCTTGTGGCCTACTTACTGAATAAATGTTTGAGTTTGAGTTTGAGTTTGAGTCGCGTTTATGCACGGTTAGTATACCTAAACAAATATTTTTTGGACAATGAACCTTCTGTACGTATTAATATTATTTATTCTGTGATACCATATAACTAAGTATGTACTAATGAATATCTTTAACGAACTGCAGAGTATTCGACAGTAAATCTGAATTTCATGCCGATGCTTAGCTTCATTGTAAAGCTTTACCAAGAAACTCGAAAGAATATCTTCAAGCAAAATCGTGTGAAGTCTTCCCATTACAACTCCAACTCATAGTAATAGCTTGTTTGTACCCAGTTACGACTATTTGTTACCAACTTTATGTATGTCCAAATCGTGAAACGTTACTTTGACGCGCAACAGAAATATCGGAACGTTTATGTCGCATTGTCCGTTGTGGACACACATAACTAGGCAATCGGGTACTGAGCGGCGGCTTGTACAAAGGATAAAGTTTAAATTCTGTACAATAAACTTGGTATCTAACCAGTACTTGGGTAGAGATTAGGATGAAATCAGTGAATTATAGTACAAATAATAAATGGACATAAATCTATTCTCTATAGGCGAGAGATAGAAGCCTATGGAGGAACCTGGTCTTCAACAACACAGAAGGTAGCCTCAGCCCTGAGGGATTGAGTGATGATTATGAGAAAAATAATTGATTTTTGTGAATTTCCCGTTTATACAAATAAACAGAATTAGACAGATCACTAACTCGCCACACAAGAAGGTCAAAACGAGGAAGACCATTTGTCTTACGCACGTGTGAAACTAATTATCCGCTAAACGAGCATTCATTCTATCAATAAATAAGCCAAATAGGATTCGCGTCGCCTTGGGACTATAATTTGGTTTGTCGTAAAATAATTTGTACATTCGAAGTGATTGTGCGTCACGGGAGACACGGAAGATTTCATCAGCTCTTCGCACTTACAGCGTCAAAGATATATTTACACTTATGCACCTTATTACGTTGTGAAAAAGAGTTATATGTTTACATATTTTTGATTATAATTGTACAGATCGTCAGTATGAAAAGATAATCAGATGGTGCGGAATTCCACGCTGCGCCAACGCGTTCGCTTCTGAAAGTATCGTCGACGTCACTTGGTTTTTGGCACATTATATTAATCTTGCTCACTTTTGGCGATTTTTGCCCGTAATTCTTTTTTTTTAAGAGTTGCGTTTTTGTCAGTGTAAAAAGCATGTTTATGTTCTTGCTTTATATTCCTTTTCCTTGTCTGTTTTCCTTAGCCTTATCTGTCCAACAATGTTCATAGTCATAGCTACCTACAGGTACCTCCATAAGAAGCTGTCATATTTCCTTATGTGTAGGCCTCTAAATCATTAATCGACTCCAATTTTTCACATTCGTTATTCATTCTACTTGATATGAATTAACGAACAAAAAAAGATTAATAATTTAATACAATTTTATATTATAACAGCACACTCATAGTACTCATAACACATAAACTAGATATTTAATCGGAGTCTCGTTCAACCCAGGCGACGTGATATCAATAACATGTGAACAAATTCCTCCACTGATAAATATCTTGATTTCTTGCAACTGTTTTTGGAGTCGACGAAGGAAAGTTTGTTAAATATCGTTCGTCCATATCACTGAGCGTTTTGAAGTCTTTTTCACTTAAGTGTTTCTGGCAATGATCCGACGCCGGCGGAAGCCGCGATTGGCTCGCGGGGCGACCACCTCGCTTGAACAGACCATGCTTGTCTGCGCTTAACAAATGCTTTACATAGTTTCGTAAGTTGGAAATTCCTATAAAATTTAAAACAGATTGATAATGGTCGGTATCTTAGGACCGGCACCAACCAACCGTTTTTGACGGAATCATCAGCGGGTCCTGCCATAAAAATTTCCATACAATAATATTTAGCGAACTTTGACAGACGTTTTGGTGCAAGCTACCCTTGGTTTTGTTGTACCTTATACCTAGTACAAACAATAGTTTTTTCTTAGTTCATATATCATCATCATATACATCATAACCAAATCGTGATCACTTTCCTAATTATTGGATCCAGCATAGTTAGGAAAGTGATCACGCTTTGGTCATGCTGAATAATGTCAATGATCCTGATGATGATGACAGTAATGCAGGTGCAAGTTCTGCTTATTGGATTATTTGTATCTTTAAGTATCCCTTATTTTTTGAGGAGTAATTTATAAGACGATTTTGTACTTTCCTACTGAGCTTGAGCTACATCTATTTGTTGTCAAGAGTGTCTTTCCAGTGTGATAGGTACGTTTGCGTAGATTGATTGTGTTTATGATTTTTTTTTGGACGTCCTATATAGATTTTTTTCTCTCCTTGTCCCTATTGTTGATTATTCGTTATGCTCCTACAGGGGACAACAGTAAAACACGTGTGTATAATTCTTTAACCTCATGTTCCTCACTGAGTCGTTGCAAAATTAAATGTTACCCACTTACCTAAGTTCGCATTTCATTATATCGCTTACTTTCTTCCGCTGTTGGTTGGTCGTTGTAAAATTGTAGTGCCTAGCGTGATTTATCATACTTGTTTAGCTTGATATAAATTCATGATTATTAATTACTATGTGTAGGAATATTTTCGTCAAAATATTCTGTTTGAAGCGTTTTGCGTTATTGTTTTTATCAGGTTTTTGTTTTATTCCGTTGTAGCGAAGACCAGTTGGTTTCGTAATTTAAAAGCCGTTGTTCAACCGTAATTTGTTGTTACGGCGACTAGTCCCAAAGCGCGTCCTTGATGATATGAGCTTTTCATTTGGTGAGTATATACATAATTTATCAAGCGATGGTTAACATTTAATTTGCCAGAGTTGTGTGATCTTTATAAATGTTTGAGGATTTTCGTGTACCAGTTTCAACTTTCTTGGTTTCGAATTTAATAGGGAAATTGGATCGGATTACGGCATCCTCATTCATTCATTCATCTCTGTTTTTTGCTAGCACTTCGAGTCTGTCTACGTACTCTGACGAAATTTACGAGTTATGCTACGAGTCGAGTATTGAGTAGTCTTTCGAGCCGATATTACTTCCTATCCTACGCTAAGTATCTTCAGTGACGCCCGCGCTACGCCTGCTATTATTAAACGAGTTCATTGGAACATCTATTTGCGCAATTTGTAACATAGCAGCTATAGTTCTGCACTGACCTTCTCTTCCTCCGCACGACTCGAGGTGCCCCGCTGCCACTGTCACAACGTGGGCACTCTATAAAAATTACCGAACCTACTAATAATGTCACCTTCCCCAAGAAATTAAATCTTTCGATGCCACATGAAGCTGAAAACAGACCGTTTGGTCAGTTTGTATGTACATTTAGGCTGTAAGACTTATTTTTCACGTCCCATTTTGGTCTCGCATAGGTATAGACACAAGTGTTCGAATTTCTAGTAGACGGCTGGTTGGCGTGTGTGTGTGTGTGGCGCATGCGCTCTCATTGTTTCTACACGCGCCGTCCATTCAATGCGCAACTAATTAAATCTGTCCTGTGTTATTTATTGCTTCGGTTTCGGTAAATATTCTTGTCCAAACGCCCACGTCTTGTGGCGTATCTGATATGATTTTAAAGTCAAATTTGGTTTAAAATATCATCAAATCTCCAAGTCCGGAGAAACGTGGAGTGACGGCGGTGGTGGCGTTGTGACGGCGGCGTGGCCGCGGGGAGGAGTGAGAGGAGGCAAGCGAGGTGGCAGCGGGCGCGAGTGTGCGCGAGTGAGCGTGTATTGGTGCGGCCTAGGCTCGTCGCGGCGCGCCCCGTCAGTCGACGGCGGCGAGTCGCGCGCGGCGTCTCGTCCAACTCTTTCGTTTGGCTGTACGCACACCTGCCGCTTCAGGCTTTGACGGCTCTCGACCGTGGAGGCCGGCTTCGCGACGTGCTTTCAGTGCGCGTCGATTTTATCCGAGCGTGGACTGATGCTCTTGCCAACCCTTTAAGTATACTTACTGTCAAAACCTCTAGTGCCGTGACTCCGGCGGGCCGGTTGGCCGCGTGCTGTGACAGTGAAATCGTGAGTCTAGCCGTATCGTGCGGATGTGCAGTGATGGATAAATAGACAGAGGCGCGTTTGTACCGGACCGCCCGTGCCGAGTCGTCTGTATTTCTGGCTGAGTGCAAGAGTGGGCCGTCAAAATTGAGCCCAAACTGTATCTAGGTGGGTATCGTTAGGAGCAGCGTCAGTGAGAACGGCTGGCAGAGTGGACGTTGAATATTTATAGCTGACAAGTTGAAAAGTGTCACTTGTCGACGAGTATGGGGACTATGGGGGCCCCGGACCGCCTGCTGACTCTGCACAGCTGATTCTCGACCGTCAGCATATTTCATTCAGTATGCATTGAAAGGAAACATTTTGTAACACTTCGACATCTACTGTCTACTTACTAATTCTATTGCTTTGTAAGTAGGTAAGTTGTGTAAATGTGTTCAGGAGCAAAGTAAAATATTCGACAAGTTATGGCCACGATCTTGTAACAAATAGGTAATCCACACGCATCGAACAAACCAATTTTACTTTCAAATGTAACTTTGCTGGGGCACCTTTGAGTAGCCTACTTACCCAAATGTATGTCGACGTTGTATGGAAACATAGACATATAAATAAGGAGACGTAAACCCACGAAAGATATAAACTGTGATTCCATAATAAGCCACGGCGTCCACACAATACTCACTTTTGACGTTTGAACCACGTCTACGAGTTGTATATGTGTGCGTGTCGCACGTAAACACGAGGAAATCGGCTTATTATGGAATCAGTTTGGTCTTCACGGCATTACGTCTCCTGTTTTTATATGTCTATGTACGGAAATGACTTCATTTTTTTGTGATTTTGAAACAAAACTTCAAATTTTCAATATAATTTAAAAATACCTCAAAAAACTTTCAAGCAAGGAGTCGAATAGAAAATTTCCAGCTAAGGTTATCGGTGCAATAACTTAATTAAGAAAATGGGGCTTGACGGTTTAAATGCATTAATTAATTAAAACATTCCGGGATTGAAAGTCCCCAAGGGTACCTAGATAACGACGTGACGGATAAGTAAATACCTAGGTAGGTTACATACATATATGGGTTAAAACAATGAATTAATCGAAGATCCTTAACCTATATTTGTATAGGTTGGTGAAACTTCGTACTCCTTGGAAATTTGTGTTTTTTTTATTCCTAGTAACCTTCAGGACAATTACACAAAGGTCATCAACCGATGTCGGCAATGTCTAAAGTAGTTAGACATTGCAATTTGTAGGGCCCAATCTGTCAGGTTGGGAGGTGTAATAGGAGGTAGGGCCCGTAGGGAGCTGAAAGAGGGGCGGGAGAGGCAGTGTAGACAACAGATTGGGCCCTACAAATTGCTTTGTCTAATATCCGTTTATTGCTTTCCTATCTAACTCATTGGCTAGTATTGCTTTGCTAGCTGTGTCCTCGTGAGCTGTCTTCAATTGTATTAAACCAGTTAATAATTACACGAAATAAGCCTATCAAACGACTACATTTACCGTTTATAAGTTTATATGCCTACCACGGTAATTATGCTGATTAGACAAGTAGGTAAGTAGGAATACGGGTCGCTTGATCATAAAAGATATTAAAATCTATATGAAGTAAGCATCCACTTTATTTAGTTAAAGGAGATGATTGGGATGGCTGTCTCTTTCTCAGCAGGATGATGCTATTGAAAGTAGCTGTAATTTGTATTCGCTTGAAAGCAGCTGCAAATAGAGAGAAGAAAATTAAGACAATTCGTCGACAGGGTGTAATATCGCTAATGATCAGATGATCACCAATCCCACGTGTATAAGAAAGAAAGAAAGAAGAAGTGTTCATTCCCACGACAATATTCACAAGTGAATATGGTCGTGGCAATGAACATTTCTTTTTTCTACCTACCATTTCTTCTTACCTATTGGTAATAGAAGAAAATACAAAAAAACAAAACAGACGATCATAATTTACATTCGTAGTGTAGGCAATGGGTACTAGTCTCAGACTATGCTGGATTGGTGGTATTATCAGCCTGATCCCGTAGAAAATATTGCTTACCATTTAAGAGCTTTTACGAAGATGCAATTTACTGTCGCTGTTTTGGAAAAGGACTAAAATATCTTATAAAACGATTCAAACTTTGCTTGAAGTTTTAATTAATCGCGTCGCTTTCAAATTCTTTGTTTAAATTACTGACGGCTCCATTATGCGCGCCCCAATTAACGGAATTAAAATATTGTCAACACTTTTATTAAATTAAACGTGTCATAACAAATCCTCATGATCTAACAATTCAAATCCAGTTTTGCAAATTGTGTTTACTTTAACAAAATCAACTTGCAGGTTTCGTCATAACCTTTCTTTTTACGTTAGGTACCTATTTGTATTTTTCGTTTCTGGTAAATATCTACTAGAAAGTTATTTGCTGGGTTACTTTCCACTCCAGTATCTACTTGGTAATTCTTTTTTAGGGTTCCGTACCTCGAAAGGAAAAACGGAACCCTTATAGGATCACTTTGTTGTCCGTACGTCCGTCTGTCAAGACCCTTTTTCTCAGGAACGCGTGGAGGTATCAAGCTAAAATTTATATCAAATACTCAGGTCTACTGTCCCTTGGAGCTGTGAAAAAATCAAACTTCTAAGCCAACACAATATACAGCCCTTTATGGCGCAAATTTCCGCATATTTTCGAAACTCGCAAGGGAATCAAAATCTACTGTGTACTTCCTGTGAACTCAGAATCTTGAAATTTGGTACGAAGCAACGTCTTATAGCACAGATAAAGGAAAAATTGCGAAAACCGTAAATTTTTAGTTACATCAGATAATAAAAATATTTTTAATAATTTTAAAGTTACTAACTACCCCTATGCACCTACAGGTTTGTACGGAACCCTCGGTGCGTGAGTCCGACTCGCACTTGGCCGGTTTTTTTTAAATGGTTTTCGTCTATCACTTGAATTTACTTTTTTTGAACATTTTCGAAAATAGTACACATTTCATGAACAACTAGAACGTTGATTGGTGTTGTTGTAAAAATTTGAATTTTAAGCAGCGATTGCCTAATCTTAAACGCCCTAATAGGTACTTACACTTAGTAGTGAATAGAAGTAATCGTTGTTATCGACAATTGCAACTTTCTGAGCCAGTTCAACTTGTGTTTTTGCACTATTGCAGTTGCAACATCTAGCAATAGGTGTATCGTAAAATTGATTAAAATCTGTTTATTTTGATACATACCATTAATCTATATTTTAACTTACCGACTTAAAAACTCATTACGCCAATGCAACGTGTGCCTTGTACCCAAAACGTATACAGTACAATTTGTTGATATCGGCAATTCTTTGAGGAGCTAGCACCCACCATCGATCAAATAAAACCCTCAGTTCGCTTTGTACGTGTAAATCCGTCTGAGTTGGAAGAGTAAATAAAAAGTACCAATCTTGAAAAATGGGACAAGGCCGTGCCCCCGCTCCCACGCGGGACCAACTCTAATGAACTACTGTCTACGTAATTTGATACAATACAACACTAGCTTTTCATGAAGTTTTAAAACCTTTTCATCTGGGTTCATTTGATACTGTACAACGGAGGATTAAATTGGAATGGCTTATGGAATGCTTACCAGTATTGACATTATAAAGTAGACTAGATATACCTAATATAATGAGTACCTTAATACATACGAGTATATCATTAAATAAAAAATAAATAGAATCATATCGACCTCTTGTGTGAATGTGACACGAATTTCCATCAAAAATATTTATATTACTCTTTATAAAATCATTCCTAAACACTGTTAACCCTATCTACTTATCCTTTAGTAATATAATTGCTTGAAGCAAATTCAAGCAAACCTAATCAAGACTACTGTGTTAACATCATTATAACTTTATTTACAAGGAAAAGGATAAGATAAAGAAGACCCTCATTTATATTAAATAGAACACCAATCATAATAATTTTCCGCGTCCTGAATCCCTTCAAAATAACCAGTCCCATAAATAACGAATTTAAAATACTAAGCGGCACGTACGGTGCACCGGCAGCCATTATCACTTGAGAACTACTCGTGTCAGTTGGTTGTGTCAACAGCGACGCGATTGCAGGTGCGAACTAAGGTCATTCACCCACGCCGATATTTGGCTACACTGTGCTCCCCAAGTTTCAACACCACACCACAGTTGAGTTCTATCTATTAGGCCCGATGGATGGATCGTCACGTGCCAGCTTCAGAATATCATTATGTCTGTCCATGTGGGTACGCGCATTCATAAGGGAATTAGGCGGGCTATTGTTAACTTGAGCCCTTCTGATATTTATCATTAGGGCTATTTCTATTTTATCTTTGTCGTGTTGCGTCGTGTTGTCTCCTCTTTTATCTAGTGAATTATTCATATTGTCTGCATCATTGTTCTCACCGATTTCGCTAAGGTATATTGTCGTCATTACACTCTGTTTGGTTATTTACCTTTTAAATAAACACAGTCGTTGTATTCATTGTCAATTCCACGTGTCGCCGGGTCACATTTAACATGCGTTTCTAGTGGGAGTCCGCCCTGATCGCGGACGGATCTGGGCCAGATCGTGGTTTATTTCGGGGCCGAATTGGGGCGTCCCGTTAACATCGGGGTTTCCGAGCCGCGACGATGATAACATATCGCTAGCTCACCTGAGTGGGCGTTGAACTAAGAAAACTACGGATTTCAGGTTATGTGATGTATAGCACCTTCTACAAATCGGTATCATAGACTGCCAACCTTTTTAACTTTTTTTTTAGATAATATAATGACTATACATATATATAGTTACAACGTAAATGTACTTGGGGTGATACTCTTGGTGGGTTACTCTTCGGCGAATTCCAGCATAAAAACATCGATGAAACGTGATAAATTGATTTTCGGAAAACGATTGAATTAGACTGGTAAATTCAATCGAGAATATACCGTTACTAAAACTAACCCAACAATCAACCCAAAGATCTGTCTAATTGACTTTTGGATCGATAAATACTCCAGAACCTACTATGTAAGTACCCCATTTAGTGCGACATACATTCAAATTTTATTCTTCTAAAATATTCTCGGCCCGTCCTATAATTCTAAAAGCAATCTTAATTTCACAAACTCGTAAAAGTATATTTCTTCGGGAAGGCAAAACGTTGTCTTATAGAAAGATATTATTCAGTGTCGGTGAGAAATACGCTCGTAAAGCAGGTTATTAATACTGCCGATACCAGAACATGATACCTTTACGAAGCAAATCCACAGTCGATGTGGGTGATTGTTTATATTATATTGCTACTTCAACACGGGTGACGCGGCCATTTTGGGGGCGTCCATTAATCGCGTCATATTGTTTAGGGGGGGAGGGGGTCAAGAAAAAATCACCAATGATCCACAGGGGGGGGGGGGGGAATAAAATAAAAATTATCAACTTTTAAATGAATCAATCTGTCAAAAGAGTAAAATTGCACTAGCAATGATTGTAAATAATTTTTAATGGCATTTGACATATTATTTTCTGAAGTAGGATTTTAGGGTTACGTAGCCAAAGTGGCAAAAACGTAACCCTTATAGTTTCGTTATGTCCGTCTGTCCATCCGTCCGTCCGTATATCACAGCCATTTTACTCGGAAACTATAAAACGTATCTATACATACAGGGTGTTTGGTAACCGGATGCAAAGCCGAAAGTAGGAGATAGCCTAGGTCATGTAGAACATTTTTAGCCATACTTGTCTTAGACAAATGTTATTAGTTTTTTTTTAATTTAAATTTAAAAATTTGTCGGAGAAAACTGCAAAACTTCAGACTAAATCGATAATTAGTACTTTTTTTACTGCAGGTAGATTTTTTTTTGTTTTATTTCGTATTGTGCAATGTCTATCAAACACTAGAAAAGTGATTTCAAACATCTGTGTCTAAAGAAAACAAGTTGACAGCGATTTAAAATTTTAGTTACATGAAAATGTAAACGATTTAAGTGATTTCAAAGTACGAAAAAAAAAAACTAAAATAGCCACGAATTTTCAAACCATTTTAAAAACATGCTTGGCTTTTACCCTTTTATTTAAGCTATCAAACACGACTGTAGCTACTGTATCCTTGAAAATAAGCCACCTAAACCAACTGGGTAGCTAAAATGTTTCACTCTACTTGTGATACTTGTGGTAGTTGTGGTGACGAATCTCATTATGATTTTACAATAAAACATTGGTTCTGAATACTAAGTTGGCGTTGACTTGACATTTGACTTGTTTTAAAAGGGTTAAGTGTACTGGACAAAACTACCACATGCAATTTTAACAAACAAAGGCTTGCGGCGGTGAGAGACAAAAGGGACTGATAGCGGCAGGCGGCGGGCGATAAGACAATCATGTCTCAAGCCATTTTATCTTTGAAAATAGGCTACCTGTACTAATAAGAGGGAATGTTTAGGGTAAATTAAAACAAAAGCATAAAAGATAAGTTATTTATTTTTACGATCAACACATTAAAATTACACATCATCGCTCGTTTTCAAAATGTGACCCGCCGTTTCGAATACAAGCACGAGCCCGTCTTCTTACTTCTGTGGTGGTTGTTCCGAATATCATTTCTTCCCTCATCCTTTCGAACGCCGCTTCTATCCTCTCCCTCAGCTCTTCTACGGTATTAATGACCTCTTGTGTGTAGACTAGCTCCTTAGCTCGGCCCCAAACGAAAAAATCCAATGGTGTCAAATCAGGTGACCGAGCGGGCCAAGGGATTCGTCCGCCTCTGCCGATCCAACCGTCCGGGAAACAGTTATCCAGATGCTCCCTTACAGCCAGAGAGTAATGGGCGGGACAACCGTCGTGTTGAAATGTCACTGCACCGGGCAGCTGGTCTTCGTCAATAAGCCTGGGCAAATCGTTTTGTAAAAATTCCAAATAATTTGCCCCATTTAAATTATTTGGCAAAAAATGTGGCCCAATAAGGACTCTGCCGATGATTCCAGCCCACACATTGACGGAAAACCTTCTTTGGAAGGACACTTGCTTTTTCCAATGTGGATTGTTGTTTTTGTCAGCCCATTGGTGTAGGTTATGGAAATTTGTGATCCCCTCCCGGGAAAATTTCGATTCATCGGTCCAAAGAATGCTTCGCAAAAAACGTCGGTCTTCGATATCCGCATTGAGTAAAAATCGGCAGAAGTCCACTCGGCGTGCAGGATCTCCTTCGTCCAAACCTTGAACTCCGATGCCGCGAAAAGGATATTTTCCCTCACGATTCATTGTGGCCCATACTTTCCATGTGGACAAGTTCAGATTACGAGCTACCACTCTGATGCTCGTATTCGGATCCTCTGCAAATGCCTGTAGAACGTCTTCCTCCACTTCAGGGCGATTACGTCCTGGATTCCCTCCATGTTGCACAGCAATACCATTCTCACGTAGCCATCGGAATGAATTGTAAAACACTCTCACATTAGGCAATCTCCGGTTTGGAAAACGCTCTTGGTACATCCGTCGGGCCATCGCTCCATTACTGTCAGCTTTGCAGTACATGTAGATAATGTCGGCGTATTCTTCGTTCGTAAACTCCATGTTTACAATGAAGAAGTCGTAATTACACGTGAAGGAGCGCCTACGGCAGCTACAACTTGACACGGTAAATTGAGATGAGAGCGGGAAATTAAACCACAATGAACGTCTAATCGCAACTGAAGTTGTAACTAGACTAAATTACTAGTTTTTGCACAAATACTCATGTAGCTAATCAGTTTATCTTTGTCAATAAAGCACAAAACCGATCATCTTTGTTTAACGCCGCTCACCGCCTGCCGCTATCAGTCTCTTTTGTCTCTCACCGCCGCAAGCCTTTGTTTGTTAAAATTGCATGTGGTAGTTTTGTCCAGTACACTTAACCCTTTTAAAACAAGTCAAATGTCAAGTCAACGCCAACTTAGTATTCAGAACCAATGTTTTATTGTAAAATCATAATGAGATTCGTCACCACAACTACCACAAGTATCACAAGTAGAGTGAAACATTTTAGCTACCCAGTTGGTTTAGGTGGCTTATTTTCAAGGATACAGTAGCTACAGTCGTGTTTGATAGCTTAAATAAAAGGGTAAAAGCCAAGCATGTTTTTAAAATGGTTTGAAAATTCGTGGCTATTTTAGTTTTTTTTTTATCGTACTTTGAAATCACTTAAATCGTTTACATTTTCATGTAACTAAAATTTTAAATCGCTGTCAACTTGTTTTCTTTAGACACAGATGTTTGAAATCACTTTTCCAGTGTTTGATAGACATTGCACAATAAGAAATAAAACAAAAAAAAATCTACCTGCAGTAAAAAAAGTACTAATTATCGATTTAGTCTGAAGTTTTGCAGTTTTCTCCGACAAATCTTAAAATTTAAATTAAAAAAAAACTAATAACATTTGTCTAAGACAGGTATGGCTAAAAATGTTCTACATGACCTAGACTATCTCCTACTTTCGGCTTTGCATCCGGTTACCAAACACCCTGTATAATAAAGCTGAAGAGGGTCGAAAGTCTGTACATGGAAGATAATCGAAAAAAAGTTGGCTGGGGATACTTAGAATCGATAACAGAATACGTTCCAGCAATTTTTAGAATTTTTGTCTGTTTATCTGTTTGTCTGTTTATCTGTTTATCTGTTTGTCTGTTTATTTGACCGCGCATCACGTGAAAACGGCTGAACGGATTTTGATGAAATTTTGTAAAGAGATAGTTTGAGTCCCGGGAAAGGATAATATATAGTTTTAATCCCGAAAATCAACCCTGGTGGGGGTGAAAATGGGGTTGAAAGTTTGTATGGAGAATTTTTTACCGCTGAAACGATTTAGATAGAAATGAGTATGGAGATAATTTGAGTCTCGAGAAACGTCATAGGATAGTTTTCAAACCCTTGTGGGGGTAACAAGGGGGTTGGAAGTTGGTATGAGATTTTTTTTACCGCTGAACTGATTTAGATGAAAATTGGTATAGAGATAGTATGGGTCTCGAGAAAGGACAAAAGATAGTTTTCAACCCGAAAATCAACCCTAAAGGGGTGAAAAGGGAGTTGGAAATTTGTATAGGGAATTATTAACCGCAGAATCGATTTAGATAAAATTTGGTATGGAGATAATTTGAGCTCTGGAAAAGGAAATAAAATAGTTTATCTCGGAAATTATCCCTTAAGCGGATGCAAAAGGGGTGGAAGTTTACATGGGGAAGAAACAAAAAATAACCGCTGTACGTATTTAGATGAAATTTGGTATTGAAATAATTTGTAATTTTTTGGTCAAGGTGTTCATATTTCAAATTTAAATTCAAATTCAAAAATATTTATTACAGACAACATGGTCCATTTTATTAGTATACATTCTAAGTTGTTAGTAAGTAATCATATTAACATACTTAAAATAAACAATAAAACATCTAAAACTTATATTCTAAATTGGACTTTACCAGTTTGATCAACCCGTAGACTATCGGGCAATCAAATCTACCGGCAATCATCCTCAGAATGTTATTGCTAGTGCATATTTATAACATGTTACCCGTCGATGCTTTAAATTTACCTTTACCCGCTCTTAAGAAATATTTGAAAATGTCATGAATGTCAAAGGGTTATTGCAGGTTCGAGGACTATATATGACGGACAAAGTTGCATGGCCCAAACCAAAATACTACTACAAAATCATCTAACATTTATAGGACACCGTTTAGGTAGGAAAACATATCAAACGTTTTGTGAAGCAGTCAGATTAGGATTTTATTTATATTTATAATTAAATAATGGGTGCATTATCTGTCTCTCAAGATTTTTGATATGCCTTCTTGAAGAACTACGCACTATTTTGTATCTTTAAGATCTAATAATGTATTACTGTATGAAAAAATAAGTCCCGTCGAGTTTCTTTTCGGTCATAATACTTCTTGGGCTCAGGTGTAGGGTTAGAACGTGACCGTCACGAAAAAGCGTCACGTCACGAAAACGCGACACCCATACGATTGAGAAACATGTAAAATGGAATGAAATAAAAAATATATAAAATAGAATAAAGTGAAGTGAAGTGTAGTGAAAAGTGAAAGTGAGAAGTGACAAAGTGATAAAAGTCGAGAACCTAAAAGTAAAAAATGTCGAAAATGTCAAAAATTGCAAAAATCAAAAATTTCCAAAATTTCCAAAATTTCCAAAATTCCAAAATTTCCAAAATTTCCAAAAGGTCAAAAATTTCAAAAAAAATAAAATTTCATAAATAAATAAATTTCCAGAATTTCAAAACTTTCCAAAATTTCAAAATAATTAAAACCACAAAATTTACGAAAAAGTCAATAACAATATAAAATAAAATAACATAACTTCGTTCCAATCGCGTGTTTCACGACACTCGTGTATTTTATTTTTAGAAAAAAATGGAAAAGTAGAAAAATCCACTGCCTCAGGCGAGACTCGAACTCGCGACTCTGGGATACATGCCCATCGCTCTGACCAACTGAGCTACTGAGACACACCTGATGGCTGCGAATTTCTCCACTATATCCCATATGCGTCTTAGGGGGACGCCTAGCGACATCTGCCGAAGAAGTCTTACACTTCCCAACCGGCCATCAGAGTCCCAAGTTGTATTGAGAATTCACCGATAACAATGCGCTACCCCATACTACAATTAATTTTGTATTAAGCAGAACGTCTGCTAACGATACCACAATGCTTAGAAAAAATGGAAAAGTAGAAAAATCCACTGCCTCAGGCGAGACTCGAACTCGCGACTCTGGGATATATGCCCATCGCTCTGACCAACTGAGCTACTGAGACACACCTGATGGCTGCGAATTTCTCCACTATATCCCATATGCGTCTTAGGGGGACGCCTAGCGACATCTGCCGAAGAAGTCTTACACTTCCCAACCGGCCATCAGAGTCCCAAGTTGTATTGAGAATTCACCGATAACAATGCGCTACCCCATACTACAATTAATTTTGTATTAAGCAGAACGTCTGCTAACGATACCACAATGCTTAGAAAAAATGGAAAAGTAGAAAAATCCACTGCCTCAGGCGAGACTCGAACTCGCGACTCTGGGATATATGCCCATCGCTCTGACCAACTGAGCTACTGAGACACACCTGATGGCTGCGAATTTCTCCACTATATCCCATATGCGTCTTAGGGGGACGCCTAGCGACATCTGCCGAAGAAGTCTTACACTTCCCAACCGGCCATCAGAGTCCCAAGTTGTATTAAAATTAATTGTAGTATGGGGTAGCGCATTGTTATCGGTGAATTTTCAATATAACTTGGGACTCTGATGGCCGGTTGGGAAGTGTAAGACTTCTTCGGCAGATGTCGCTAGGCGTCCCCCTAAGACGCATATGGGATATAGTGGAGAAATTCGCAGCCATCAGGTGTGTCTCAGTAGCTCAGTTGGTCAGAGCGATGGGCATGTATCCCAGAGTCGCGAGTTCGAGTCTCGCCTGAGGCAGTGGATTTTTCTACTTTTCCATTTTTTCTAAGCATTGTGGTATCGTTAGCAGACGTTCTGCTTAATACAAAATTAATTGTAGTATGGGGTAGCGCATTGTTATCGGTGAATTCTCAATACAACTTGGGACTCTGATGGCCGGTTGGGAAGTGTAAGACTTCTTCGGCAGATGTCGCTAGGCGTCCCCCTAAGACGCATATGGGATATAGTGGAGAAATTCGCAGCCATCAGGTGTGTCTCAGTAGCTCAGTTGGTCAGAGCGATGGGCATGTATCCCAGAGTCGCGAGTTCGAGTCTCGCCTGAGGCAGTGGATTTTTCTACTTTTCCATTTTTTCTAAGCATTGTGGTATCGTTAGCAGACGTTCTGCTTAATACAAAATTAATTGTATTTTATTTTTCTCTGACGTTCATTAGTGCATTGTAATGTGCTTACATTGAAGAATAAATATCTTGATCTATACCAATATCATAAATCCTCTATCGGAACTGTATGTAATTACCACCATTATTGCAACCAGTAACGTAACATCAGTGTATTATCTGTGACAGTGTGGTAAAAACGTATGAAAATTCATTACCTACGGTAACGTAATGAATATCCGCCCCCCGACCGCCGGCGCAATAAGGTTGGTCATGGCGGTGTAATGGCGGTCATTCTAATGTTTTCAATGGATATGAGTGTAGGTAAAGCGGTGTATGCTTCTGTACATAATTAGGCCTTATTACGTAACAGTTACATAAACTACTATTTATCTCTTTTCAGGGTTCCGTAGTCAACTAGGAACCCTTATAGTTTCGCCATGTCTGTCCGCGGTCTAGCTCAGTTACCGTTCGCACTAGAAAGCTAAAATTTGGTGAGGCCTGATAAGAAGGTTCAATATAAACTATATTGAATAAAATCGGTTCAGCCGTTTTTGAATTATCATCAAAAACGCATATTGAAAGGAAGTGCCGAATAGTAAAATGACGTAAGCGCCGCCGAATATCCCTTAATAAACCACCTTTTGAACGGGTGCTTTGTAACAGGGCGGCATCTACGAAACTCTACACTGAGTATCGCCCGACATGCTCTTGGCCGGTTTTTTTGCATTGTTATCCGAAAATCACCCCTTAAAGATTACTAATTCCAATTCAAGAAAATCCCCAGCCAGGTTATACCGTAGCCTATAAAAATTCAACGTCTAAAAGGGGGGGTAGCCACTGCACTCGATTGAGTTAAATTTGCATGGGTCATGGACCCCCCCCCCCTCTTAATGCACCTCAAATAGAAAAAAATAATTTCAGCTTTTGTGACCCCCCCCCCCCCCCCCAATTTCAACCGTGCCTGTTCTTACCTTTCATGCTTAGACTGATTTGACGGGAGGATCGATTTGGATGATATTTACCGTGGACATGAACGTATAAATACAAAAATGGTCCTGTATCGCCCGATATACACCTACTACTCCGTCGTTTAAATCATGCCAAAAAAATTAATAGGATAAAAAAGTATTGATTTTTGAGTGTAGTTTCATTTAGTGGTAATTGTAAAATATTTTATTAGGACTACTGTCCTCTAGCGTATCCATCTGTCAACTTTACTTCAAGTTCCGCCTCCAAGGTAGCGGGAGAGAAATTAGGGGTGAATTAGCCGCTTACTGACACAGACCGAATTCCACGCGGGCGGAGCCGCGGGCACAGCTAGTATCATAATAAATATTTAAATATAAGGTGTGTTTTTGTATGCCGCTACTTAGTTTTGTAGTAAAATTGCTAAAAAAGATATTTTAAGGAGGGGCACTACTCCATACATGTAATTATTTGTCCAAAAAAATTTTTTTACCAAATATCGACATGATGCACATTACTCGACAGGTCTTTCAAAATAACTCTTGTCTTGTTGTCCTGAACATCAATAAAAAAAATCATTGAGGTCTGTTTGAATTTTTTATTTATTTAGTGAATATCTTAAGAAAAAATCACCCCGTAAGTCTAAAAAACTTGTGTGTCCCCTGTCACTTTTGAACCCGAGATCCAAAAAAATATGAAAAAAATTGAGAACATTATCGGTTTAGGAATTATTGAGTTATCTCCTAAAAACTCATTTCATACGCAGATACGACCTTTTGATATTACTTTTTCGATAGTAGGTACGAAACCGCGTGGTCCGACACGCACTTCGTCGGTTTTTTTTTTCTATCAAAGATAATTTTATTTTATATGTACGTTACGTGTACGAACGTTACGTAAGTAGGTTCACGTGTTAGAAAACTGTACTTATTTTAGTTAGCAAAAAATTACACGTCATATTGGACAGGGGAGGGGGGGAAGGGGTCCTGAAAATATCACCAAAGATCACCATGGGGGAGGGGGGGGTCTAAAACAAGCCAAAAACGTATGACGCGATTAATGGACGCCCCCTTTGCAAATCGAAGTTCCATTTACTATGCCGTTTGTTTTGTATTTTCAGAGGTTTGTATTTTGCTATCGGTTGATTTTACTTTTTAATTTGATTTGAAATCTAATTTGAATACATTTATAAAATGTATTCATTAATTCATACAAAAAGAGCTAGACGTTTAGACGCTAGCTAGCTGATGAAGCCACAGTGGCAGTACTATTACAAACTTAAATTACAGAATAAGTTTAACGATTTTTCATAGATTCACAAAAAAGAATACTCGTCCCTACATGTTTAGGGCTTCATCGTTGATTATTTGATTTGAATTCTTACTGACTTTGAAGAGTTGAATAATACATCTTACACGTGGCTTTATCGTAGCTTAAGTACTTCTGCGTCATGATTTGGTAGCTATTTAATTATTATAACTTACAATTCGTGTTAATAATCTTTGACTTTTTGTTACAAATTAGTCATTAGAATATAGTATTTAAGGCGTAGATATAAGATTTCTATTTGTTTCACTGTGATGCTCACACCACAAGGCCACTGGTGTGCGTTCGTGACACCTAGTTATGTCATTTGACACGTTATATCGTCAATATTTATTTTTCTTGAGGCAATAGTCTTATCTAATGACTCAACAATTTAAAATACTTATTCAAAATTTAATTTGAAGCTTCAGATTCTGATCAAAGAAATTAAATTGATGAATTTTACTTAATTTTACAAGTTCGTCGATTATTTACCGTCTAAGTACATTAATTTAAAAGGAGAATCGTCATACAGTAACTTAGAACTTTCAAAGAAAAAGTATACCAAATCAAGTATAGCAAAGATTTATTTTTAGAAGGTGGATTAGTCACGTGCGTTTACATTACTTATTAGAGTGAAGGTGTACAAAACCGCAAAGATGATGCAACCCGTTCTAATTTAAACCCAAAATTAGATGTGGTCAAAAAACAGATTGTAAGGGTTTACCAGAAAAAATCGAAGTCAGTGACCCGAAAAGAAACGAGCTCACTACGGCACGCGGCCCAAGGAGCACCAGTTAGCGATCAAGTCGAATGTGGCATTAAATTACGAGGAACCGGTAGGTAATACACTTATTGAAGAAGTGATCTTTAATGCACAGTGTCAAAACGTTGTACATCAAAATATGATATGGGAACTTTTTAAGCCCATCACCCATTGACTAACTTTTAGAAGCGCTTGTGATACATTCTCCTTCTAAACCGAAATAATGACATGCTTGATCTTTTTACATACAATATATATGATAATTTTATTATGTCTACACACCATAATGATAATACAGAACCACCTAACCCATTATAATGGGGCACGACCATAAAAATTACAGCGTATGATTACAGGAACTAATTTTGAATTACCAAACAATTGCTAGTGCGTTCAAAATTGAATGTGCAAAAAGTAGAACCCACGCTCAAGTAATTGCTGCAAGAGCAAAATTATTTAAATGGTAATCAAAACATAGAATTAGACGAATTTAACTGTTACAAAAAGGATCGAATGGGTTCTTGAATCGATAACCGAAAATGTTGCACAGTTTCGAATCATGCCGGTCCGTCCCATGCATTCCACAACTTGCTCACCCACAACGGAATGGACCGGTCTTGAGCATTGTACGAAACGTGAATACGCGGCCGCAGTCGATACGTCTCTTACAGTGTATAAGTTTGAAGCTAGACAGTGTTACTTTTCTCGGTAGGGTTATAGGAGGCTATACTGGTTGGCGAGGCGCGGTCTCAAGGTGAATCGCCCGGTCAACACACGATCGAATGCCTAGACCAAACACCGCGTGCTATTAACGATTTGGGTAATACTGGTAGCAAAGCAACATTGTGCACGTGAAACCTTTGTTTTCCAATTGCGAGTATTAAATCTGGCAAGATTTATGACGGTCGTTATTTATGCTGCTGGTGCGGAGTTTACCTCGTTTACATATTTTAACAGTCCGAATAATAAAGACATGATTTACTTATACCTATAATAATAATATTAAAGCCGTTCCACTTTTGTAGTTACACACTCTTTTTATTAGTCACAAAATTAACAAATTGTTTGTAATAAATACGATTCGAAGTTATTCCTAAAATGTAGGATATGGTACTCTACAAGAATTCGTATTAACGAAAAACAGAAGAATTAAACGTTTATCTTTAAAACACGTGGAAAAGAATTGAAATTGATGAATCAATGGTGGAAATCAGGGGTTTATGTCTCAATTATAAGATTTATAAGGTAAGTACCATAATTTATGTGTGTTTCCATATATGGTAATTTTTCATTCATCGGCTGCATTCAAAATTACTAGTTATTATCATGTATTTTTACATTTATTATATCTTCTACAAACTTTATTTACGGTTACTTGCACCATCTATTTCTTAATAACCAGTTTCCTCGCAATTGCCTGACAAACTATGTAGGTACGTACCACAGAATAAATATAACGTCAATTTCTTTAACTCAGACCCGTTTCATCACGCTTCGTTGACATAATTGTGTACAACATGTACTTCTAAAGCATATTAAAATTCAATAAGTATAACTCATTGAAACGCCACGAGACCCTAACCGGTTTCGCAATTTCCAAAGTCTTTATCCCTTAACCCTTTGCACGTGTACACTGAATAGTTTGAATAGACAAAGAAGTCATTCCTATATGTCGTATTTAGGGTAACTAGTCTAACGCCAAATATCGATGTCAATGGAGCGCTCAATAGACCCGGCCGTTGACCGATATAAAAATAAACATAAAAGGCTCCAGCCACTAAGGAATCGGAAACTAGAACTCCGCGTAACTGTTCGTACTTTGGTCCAAATTTATAACGGACATAGGGCAGATGCCCCGGTTGTGGCCACTGTGCCGGTTTTGGCCATTTTTATTTTTATTTTTATTTTTTATTTATTGATGTTCAGGACAACAACAGCCTTAAATAATCACCAAATTAAAAAACCGCCTTCAACCCATTTTTGTTGATATTTCATAAACTGCTTGACCGATTGTGATAAAATTTACATGGGACCATCTCGGAAGTGTACCCTATCAAACACAAAAAGAATTTTGTAAATCGGTTCACGATTCACGGAGATATCGAGTAAAATACATACAAAAAAAAAATTAGTCGAATTGAGAACCTCCTCCTTTTTTGAAGTCGGTTAAAAATAGTATTACATATAAATGGTTACATAACAGAAACAATAACAGTTGTCCATAAATTACATTGTACTTAATAACTTATTAATAAGTAATGCAGGTAAGTATTAATTGCTAGGAAACAGTACAAAAATGAAGTGTACAAAAAAAGTCAAATAAAATGCTCATCGCAAGTAAGATTATTAATTAACCACATAAAAAGATGTTATAACTTTATAAAATAAATATTTTCAACTTTATTAAGGTAAAAGTAGACAAATTTACAAGTCTATGGTTCATAGTTAATATAAGATTAAATTATGGCAGCACAGATGGCACTGTCATCTGTCATGTATCAGTTGTCATTCAGTTGTCAGGACACAAGGAAAAAAGTGGCCAGAACTGGCTCCTGGGCCCCTTTCTGACATTTCATATGAGAAAAAAAAATAAGATCTAATATTAGAACTCATAATTATTTTACATGTTTTTTTAAAGTGGGGCATTCCACTCATACAATAGTATGTTATTCAATCAAATACAAACACTGAAAACATTGAAAAAATAATCAACCCAGCAGGATTTGAACCTCGCATCGATACGCCTTACCGGGGCTCGATCGCTTTACCAATTAAGCTATGGGTTCAGTTACTGAGTTGACGAAATTCTCAATGCCTTCAATCATCTTTTTGCATTTATTTTTACATCGACTTTATAGCAGCCGTAAGCGACATCTAGGTGCTAACTACTAGAGTTAGATACCCTTCCCGCCGACCCTTTTACAAGTGTCACACTCTAACTCTAGTAGTTAGCACCTAGATGTCGCTTACGGCTGATATAAAGTCGATGTAAAAATAAATGCAAAAAGATGATTGAAGGCATTGAGAATTTCGTCAACTCAGTAACTGAACCCATAGCTTAATTGGTAAAGCGATCGAGCCCCGGTAAGGCGTATCGATGCGAGGTTCAAATCCTGCTGGGTTGATTATTTTTTCAATGTTTTCAGTGTTTGTATTTGATTGAATAACATACTAATATTAGAACCTTAACAGCGGAAACTCATATAAATATAGTAAAATATTTTGAATTACTCGGTACATAAAGAGTGTCATAATTCCTTATTGACACAAAATGACGGATGTCTGAATAGACAAACTCCTTAAAGTGGCCAAAACTGGGGCATCTGCCCTATTTATACTATTTAGGTACCTAAAGATAGGACTGTATTATATAGTAGTTTCTAGTAGGTGTCTATTACACGTGATACATATTAGACATTTAGTTAAGAAACGTGACTGATAATTTTGTAGTTGGCACTCAGAATTAGGTTAGGTAAACTAGTAAACGTTAAAGCAGCGTTCGTATTACTTCTAAACAATTTATGACATAATTCTTTAGTAGGTACGTAATTATAACGAAACTACATACGCATTTTTGTAACGGTTAAATTCTTGCATCGGTCCTATATAATATAAATTCTTACTAGAATCTTATTAGGATCAGAATTGTAGATAACCATACAGATTAATAATATCAAAGAACAAAAAAAATAATGTTTTCAGTGATGTACTTGTTAATTATCGTAGCTTCATTGTCGGAATCTAAACAAATTAAGTTATTATTTATCGTATGGCTACATGTTACTGGATATATATAGGCATTTCTTCCCTAGGGTAGTAGTAGTGGGAAAGCAGATGATAAAGAAAATCCAGCGAGTGCTGCGAGGTCCAGATGTGACAGTGCAGCTGCCAAGTTAGTTACTCTTTTAGCACCACCCAGGGATCACGTGTAACGTTGTCTAAGGTATTTCCTACGGACGCAGAGTAACATTAATCCCCAAAACAAATTAAGTAAATTGTATTTTATTCTAATAAAGAAATTTTACATTTATTAATTAAGTAAAATGCAATATTTGGCATATTTTAAAATTGTAAGAAAATTTATAAATATTTTTGCCTGTTTTTAAAGTGGGGCATTCCACTCATACAATAGATTGTTATTAAATCAAATACAAACATTGAAAACATTGAAAAAATAATCAACCCAGCAGGACTTGAACCTGCATCGATACGCCTTGCCGGGACTCGATCGCTTTACCAATTAAGCTATGGGTCAGGTTACTAAGTTGACGAAATTTTCAATGACTTCAGTCATCTTTTTGCATTTATGATCTACTTCGGCTTTACAGCAGCCGTAAGCGACATCTAGGTACTAACTACTAGAGTAAGATACCCTTCCCGCCATATTATCCGCTTCCGCTTATTTTTTCAATGTTTTCAATGTTTGTTTTTGATTTAATAAAAATCTATTGTAAGAAAATTTGTTTTTACTTATTAATTTAGTATACTTTTACAAAAAACTAATGTTCTAATAGTCTAAAATATACTTAAACGCCGTAAAATCATGCAAAAAGAGCTGTTGATAATACTGAATTGTGATCTCATGACAGGAATTTCCTTGTATTTATTTACCCGTGACACGCACAAATATAAATATAAGAAACTGAGGGCTGAGCGGTGATTGGGTCATATGTGTATATATGTCGTAGGGAAATAATTTATTTCTCCTATTGTTCAGAGATTTAAACAAATCACTACGAGTATATGCTATCTTCCAGTTGAGACTTTATCGTTTCACTAAACTTGTTTAGCGAAACTAGTTAACTTTTTGAGTTCGTGTCATCAGATTACTGTCGTGTTTAGGGATTTTGTCAAATTCCTCAACAAATCTAGTGAAATGAAAAAGCGTGTCGCGTTTATTGGCCGATTTTGTCTTTCCACTAAACAGAGTCAGTGATTTCGTGAAATGACTGAATTTTTCTAGGGATATGATATGGATTCTCCATTTTAACATCCTGCGCGGTTTGATCATATCCCTTAGGGATTTGTTCAAATCTCTGTTTTAATCATTTCCCTGCGACATACCAAACGAATTGTTGTAATTTTTACGAATTTAAGTAGGTTTAGTCTCAGCCCCGGCTCACTCTGCTGATCTATCAATGAGCGTATAACAAATGTTAGCGCGAAAACAACAATATTAGCAGAAATAACTGCATGAAATAAAGCGATATCTATCGATAAACCGCATGAACGTTCGTCTACATGGTAGCTGAGTTTACCGCGGATTTCTGTAAATTCCTGTGATCCGCCGTTGCAGTCCCTTGCGGACTACGGTGCAGTCTCTCATAATAACGACTGTCTAATAATAGGAGAAATAAAACTATAGCAGATTAGATTGTAGCCATGATTGACAATGGGCAGTCGTTCCACTTGCCCGCCGAACCAGCACGGGCAGATGTGAAAACCGGCCAAGGTGATTTTAGGTTATAAATGCCCGCGATCTATTCTCACGTTCTTGCCACAATGTCAATAGGTCTGAGACGACTTCATAATAAAGCTATTCGTAATGTTGCGTTGTTATTTTTTTTGTAAATAATAACAACGCAAGATGTGATTCTTGTTTTATATGAGGTTTGGGAATCTTGTGGATTTTAATTTAGCACAAAATTGTGTAAGTAGGTATAAATAGATTTTAATTGAAAGGGAAGGGAGAATACAAAAATATTGGCGTAAAATAATCGCGTATTGCCCATTCCCCAGCAAATATACCTGTACCTACCCTATGTCCATCCATAGCAACCGAAAGATGCCACCGTAGTAACCGTAGTAAACTATTGATCGCTGACCGTTCGAAGGATTATCTACTTCTACGTTACATAACCAAGCTCACTACGACACACGGCGAGTTCGCGTGACATCGCACCCTTTAAACAGAATTGAAACAACGGAAATGGTTATTTTTCCACCGTAGTAACTGTAGTAAACTATTGATCGTTGACCGTTCGAAGGATTACTTCTACGTTACATAACCAAGCACAATACGACACACGGCGAGTTCGCGTGACATCGCACCCTTTAAACAGAATTGAAACAACGGAAATGGTTCTTTTTCTAGTTGTAAACAAATGCAAAAAGAACATAATGAAACTTGTGGGAACGTCGGTCCACGTGATGATCGCAGTTGGGTCAAGCAAAAACAGACTGTATGTCGATGACGGATGAACTTTGACCGGTGATAATGATATGCCATGCAGAGTAATTTATGATTTTTTAGTATAAATTAAAAAAACAAATAAGCGGTACGGTCATTTTGATAAGATATTATTTTGTTTACGCCACGTTGCTAGTATGCATATGTATACCAGCAACGTGGCGTAAACAAAACACTTTCATATACACGGTGGGGCCTGTAACTAAAGCAAAAAATTAAAATGTACATTCTTCTCCTCAAACTACGCAACGTTTGTTTGACGACTTTGAAAAAAAACTTGCGGTTTGAATTTTATTACATTTTAAAGTTAATTCGAACACGCAATGTACTATGAAATTGATTATGTCTGTAGAGTGACTAGACTGACAGGCGATGTCAATAAGACGGAGTTTTAAGTACATTGAAAATACTATTTACTTTGTTTGAAAAAATAACAATCTAAAAACTTTATGATTTTAAAAAGTTGCTACACAAAAGTTGTCTAGTTTGAGGACTAGAATCTACGTTTTAATTTTTTGCTTTAGTTACAGGCCCCACCCTATATATGTTTATTGATAGTTTTAAGGCGTCTTCTTCCTCTGCCAATATCGTTGTCACATTAATCAAGCTTAATTAAATACCGATATGCATCAAAGGGGCACTATAGGCCCTAATACTGGTGAGTATTATACTAATCCTACAAAAGGTTAGAATTGGAAAAAATCGCCATAAGATTATGCAGATCCAGAATGTTCTAACAACTCATGTATGTTGGATGCTTTTGCGTTGCATAATAATTATGAGTTCAAATATAAAGTACCTACACATTTGTGTGTTTAAATATATTCTTTGTTTATGGTCCAGTGGGTGAGTCTACTAGATGAACACAACACAGATTTGATCGTTGGGATTAGGGCATACAATACCGGTATTTTATGTATGGCCAATACGTTTACGTTCCCGAATTCCGGAATTGTCCATACTAAAAATACCGGTACCGTAAAATGGGGTGAGTAGGGATTGCGTGGAGAGTTGGGTTATGAATAAGGAGAGAAGGGATGCCAGGAGGGTGAGATGGTTTTTAAAGGCTACTGCTACCTAAATAATGTATTCGTATTAAAAATGGAGCTATAGTGATATGCATAAGAAAGAAAATCGATCTAACAATGTCCCAAAATCACCTTTGTATGAAATCCCATCTCACTCCAAATACGAGGTAAAGATATGAAACGGAACTACCCAAAATCATAAAAAAACTAAAATACAAACATCCAGAACATTTATTATATATATGTACCTTCAGTTTACATATGTAAAAATATAATGTTATCGAGGTTTGAATGTCAGTTTCCTCCCTACTCACCCCATTTTACGGTATCTTAGAAGGAAGTATTGGACGTCTGACAGCTGATCATGACAATGCAAATGTCATGAGAAAACAAAGGATGTGCGAGAGCGCGTTATGCAACCCCTTAAGCTAACACGTGCATATATGTATATATTAAAAGGGTTAAGTTTATAATCTGTTGCAAAAATCAGCGAGCCATGCTAACCCCTGTTAAGGCCGATCGATAGACGCGTGCATTTGATAGGGTTAGGATCGCATGTAAGCAGTTTGTTATATCTGTTAATGCGTAATTACAGAGAAATCGATTCGGCCTTGCTTTTGTGCGTTAGCATTAGCAATTTACTTACAAAATGATATTATCAATTGATATACATACAAGTAACGTCAGAGATCTGTCAAAAACGTAGAATTATTTTTAAGAAAAGTGTGGACGTAAGTCGTGAGTCTCAAGGAATTTTAAAATATCTGTCTTGTATTTCATAATATTAATGATACAATATGTTATGCGCATAATAAAAGCAGTGTATGATCCAGTTTCACTTCAAAGAAAACATCTTAGCTTTCTCAAAATGACTCGGTATCTGTGAATCACAAATTATCACGGAACTCGGAACGCTTTAGATTCTCAAAGTTTCGGGCTGTAAAGTTTACAAAAAATCCTGACTAACTAGAACAAATGTAAAGCCTTGTGACCTTCTTATATCTGAAGGTAACAAGGAAAAGCTGGCCTACTTTTTCTTTACGGGTTAAATTAATAGACGAAAAAAGATGTCTTGAAATAACTTTGAATAAATCGGCTTTAAGCGAGGCCTATTTATTATCTTCTGAATACCACTCTTATATCCTATACATTAAAGTTCATCAGAAACTATCTACAATTTTGCGAAAGGTACACGGTGTCCCAAACAAAACTAGAGCAAACCGCAGTTAGGGTCAGCGGTACCCTTATAAATTTTTCGTCAAACCTCACAAACTGCGCCTTCAAACCATGTCAGCCGACGTCGGCGAAAATAGGCACGTGTAAGCTGGAAACTGTCTAAGTAGGAAGCTATTGATCACGGGGAAGTAGGGCAGGGGGGAGGGTTTAGGGCTGCCGACTGGCCGCGACAAAGCCGAGCCCCTTTACCACTTAATATTGAGATTTCCTTTCTTTGAAAATGTTTAGAGCATTTTTAAGATGGTGCTTGGTGGGTAAAACGATACGTTCAATCGGTTTGTTTTGATGTATAAAATACCTAGATATCCCGAAATATTTAGTTTTGTTTTAATATAAAAGAAAAAAATGTTTAACCAGAATTATTAGCAAGCCTTTTAGAAAGTCAGTTATCAAACGTGGTTCACTACAATGAACAAGCGGATTCCGTTATGGTAAAGAGGAAATTTTTAAAGAATTATTATGCAAAATCGATCATCATCGTCGACACGAAGCTTTAGGGCTTTTCGTAAGTATGAAAAAATACCGAAACTCCGGAATTGGCCAATTGGCCATACAAAAATACCGGAATTGCAAGCCTTTTCTTCCCTCTGACATTGAATGTTTGCCTTTTATTGTATTGCTTTATGTGCGAATATCCAATGGGTTTAAGGTTGATTCATGAAAGCAGGCGTGAGATTTGGTGGTAACTTTGACAGTTCAAAGACATTCGGCGCCAGCTCTTGTAAATTTACCTATAGGTATCTTAACTACGATTCCTAAGTAAAGGTGAATGTCACAGAAGCCCGACCTTTTAACATATTTCTGCATTACCATCACGTTACGAAGGAATTACGCGTTTGATAAACAAGTTTTTTGCCTCCAAATCCGGGGAAGCCCGCAACCCTGGGCCGTTTGGGCGGTGCGTGGCGTGCGTTCCCCTCGAGTTCAAGGGCAAGGCCTGCCCCCATTCAGCTAGAAACACGTGCCCGAAGGTAAATATAGTATTACCCGTTACGCCATCGTTGTAATACGCCAGCCAAATTCGCGCGTCACTCCGTTTTCTTAAATCACAGCGTAATGGCGGCTGAGTCACGTTATCAGCGCGCGGCGTCTAGCGTTCGTTGCCTTTGTGCACTTGTAAAGTCGGATAAATTTACGTACCTTTAACAAATCTTCATTAGAACTCATCATTCATAGAGTTCATCACTTTGCAACCTACTCTCCAATTGCATTCGGTTATCGTATCGGCGTTCCGTATAGATACCGGTCAATTTCCGATAGACTTTCTTTCGCCCGTCTAGCGCAAGGCTTTGTTTGCTCATATTTTCAGTAATATAAGTTTCACATTCGGTACTCCCTGTTGATACGGTTTTAATTTAAACTGTATCGTGTAGATTTTTACTATTGCCTCTTCTCCGAAATATTTACACAAAGTCGACGTTTTGCTCACCAAACTACCAATGCTGTGGATTTTGCCATGGTTGCTAAAAATATTGGCAGATTTCTTTTGCATCTTTATCTATATGTTGTAGTACGATTTGATTTAGTTTCCAGCTACTGTCTGTATCTATAGAAAAATTGCTGTCAAAAGTTAGAGTTCTTGTCTTCTCCATGTTTGTATCTTAGACTATCTCTACTTTTGAGAGCTATTTGTTGCGTGGTTTGATTCAACGATTGTAACTACTTTGATACGTAAGACTATGTCATATTCTGTTCTATGATGTAACTGTACTAAGATAGATTTGAGTGGTCGTTTATTGACATCCGGCGCATCAATGAAAGTACCCCAATAGTTGAGCGTCCTCTCAAGTATAGGAGTCGGGTCACCGTTAATTGAATCAATAGCAGTACTGATAGGCATTCATATTATATTGTCTATTCCTAAATAAATATTCATATTCAAGAAAAAATGTATGATAGAGTGTAAATTTCCTAGGTTAGGGAAAGGTAAATGTAACAAATTAATGTTAAGTAATCAACCCCACATAACGCATACCTAACAATGAGCGGAATGAAATATATGTATAAATAAATACACACTTACATATTTACTAACTTAAAGAGTGAAAACTAGCCAAAACTAAAGGTAATAAGACGAAAAACAACGAGAGATTTTAAATAGAAGTTTGCCATCACTCGACCTACATAATCTTAATGAAATGCATCGACCTATAAAGACAGGCAAATAATTCAAGCAAACCTCATGTTAAAATTAAAACACGACCCATCTTCACGTTTAAAAAACTTAAATGTCTGTCTCAATGCCATATGTCTGGAGGTTATGTTCGAAACGTAAGGGCATTTATTTGTGTATTTATCACAGATATTTGTACCTGAGTTATGGATGTTTTCTATGTATTTAAGTATTTATCTATATCTATCTATTATATATATCGTAGTCTAGTACCCACAACACAATCCTTATTGAACTTGCTGTGGACTAGGTCGGTTTGTGTAAGATTGTCCTATAATATTTATTTATTTATGTCTTGTTAACCAATCAAGTACCCATTATTTTAGCATATTTTTTTGTTTTAACCTTAATTCTGCAAAGGTTTCATTTCATGCCATTTCACCAATAAGAAATGTTGCCGTGTTGTGATTGGTCAAAATCAATTTGACAGTAAAGAGTATCATTGGACAGTATACTCAAATGAAAATAGCTGAAGAGTCAAGTTAACGTATAATTAAAACGCCCAAGTTTGATAAGTTCGTAATATATTAATATTTATAAGTACTTAATTTAATTACCGGTACTATAGGAAATATTGCAATTTTTGGCGCCTACCTGAACAAATGCAGGATGCAAGCCGGCATTTTAATACCGATATATTATCGAAATTTCATGTCCAGTTAAAACTGATATTTTGAAATTGTCATTTTCAAAACGTTTGACGTGACATTAGGGCACCAGGATGATTAGCTCCATCCACCCCCTTTGGCACCACAGTTTTGGTGCAGGTTTTGAGAGGTGATTACGCTTCCTTACTTATTATTCTTCCAAGATGAAATGACAGACTTTCCTCTTTTTCAAATATAAAAGAAAAGTACGGCTTCATCAAAGTTAGTGAAACTGAATACGAGTAAGAAGTTTTAGTGAACTTCTCGATGCCGTTCTTGTTCAGCCGGCGCTCTCCAAGGTTCTAATAAATAAAACTTCGCTAACTGGTGAACTTTTATGTTTTCACGAGATCGAAAGAATAAAAAAATTAAGTAGAATCGGATTCTTTCTTCACTTTGTAAGTAGTTATTATAAACGTAAAATAAGAAAAAGTAAACATTCACCATATTTTTTTAATAAGGTAAGGGCTAAGAAAGCTAAATGAATTTCTAGCTAGATTTCGTTCTTGGGAATTAATTCTTCTTCTTCTTCAAAATCATTATAAAATGATCCGGTTCCAAGCTTCCTCTGTCGCCCACATATTTATCGAGAACAGCAAGCAGTGAAAATAGTGATATAGCGTAATGGGTAATACTAATAACGATATTATTTTCTTACTTGACTACTCCACGTGCAGCCAATTATATTTAAAAATATTTCAAAACAGTTGATTTATTTATGTTCTTATTATAATTATCTAATTAATAAAGCATCGGTACGTGATGCTACATGTATCCTGAAGATACTAATTTTAACACTGTATCATTTAACTGCAGTTTCAATTGGATCAGCTACAAAGTTCCGCCAAATTTAATCCAAATAAATAACCTCAAACTCCAGACCGTCTTCATTTTAGAATTATTGGACTTACCAAAACTGTTCCGATCGTTCAAACCCAGATATAACAAATTGTGAAATAATATTTACAGAGTGGTAGTGCTGACTGAGGCTATTTATCTTGGACTGACGTTGGCAACTTGGCACGCTGTTATTTTACGAGTATTGCGATGGCCCATTTAGGAAATGCCGAGCGATATATGTTTGGAGAGATTTTACTGGATTCCGACGAAAATTTGGCCGAGCAAAAACCTTTTGGACGTCTAATCTAAAAACACTTTCATATCTCTCTCGGCGCTGCATTCCCCGGTAATAACTACATCGCCGGGTATCGTGATTATAATTCTGCGACGATGCACCTCTTTCAGACTAGCAACCGGCATTCAAAGCAACCCTTGTACGTGTTCTCCTATAAACATAAACATGGAAAACGCACAAAAGCCTCTGGGCGTCACTGTCGGATATAGTCGTAGAGTTTCTTTTGCTAGACAAGCTAGACTGGTGGCGGCTGGCCGCGGGTGCGAGTGAGACAAAGAAAGCACGCCGATCGTTAGCCCTGATCTTCAGCGCGCCACAAACACACAGCCCGACCGAGAGCGAAATTGCAGCGAGAATGCACCTAGCTGTGTTATTATGTTGCCACTCCGTTTATAAACAGCCTACAACGGATCGCCCGCCAGTTTAATTTCGGACTTAAAGCGAGGGCAATTTGGTTGAGTATAGCTTGAGTCTGAATTGTAACCGGTTATTTTCTCTGAACAAGCAATTGTAGACGTTGTCGTTGCGCCATAAGTTCCGTTCGGCGCGGTGCAAGCAGGAACGCGGCGGATTCTGTACTCTTTTATATATAGCCCGCATTGCATGCGGCGCGGCGGCGTGTAGTAGGTGTATAGGTCGCTCGCACGCACTGCTGAACTAGTCTGAGGGCTTCTTATTATCGATTTACTGGTGTGCGCTCGCTGCGATATCCTCTACATCAACTTCACGTACAAGTTTTTCTTGATTTTCCGCCGCGTCGTCCGGTTTCTCTTTCGCAGAAAGCTTATCTGAGTGAAACTTCTCATTTGAAAGTATGATGCACGTTTCACTTGTTATTGTTTTGCAGATGCTTCGTAGTTTTAGAGTCTCTTTTCGTAGTAATCAAGTAGGAACTTAAATATTAACAATATGTAAAAATCTTCTTGATAGTATTTTAACCGATTGGAAGTTATTTCTAAATGTTTAATAAAAGTTTGCAAAACCTCTACTTGACAATCAAATAACGGGAAAATAATTTCAACCAACATGTGATAAATATGTAAACAAAGAAAATAAACATGAGCCATGAGACTAATTGATGGGTTTTGTTCAAGAATCCTGGTCATGGCACCAATTTTATCGAAAATAAACGACTGGATATCAAACATTATACTTTTTAAATTATATATCATTGTGATTTTTGTATTGAAATCGTGACTTAAATCATGTGCCGGTAATTTGATTACCGCAAGCTCTTCGTACGCTAGGATAGATAGGCAAAGGGTCAAAGGGGTGGATAGGGCTGCGGTTACGCCTACACACGATGACACCTTCAACACTCTTACTTTACACACTCTAACTAACACACATCCTAAGTCAATAACTTATGTATCGATCAGTTTGACGCTATGCGGGAGTACTTATAGCTAAGTTAGTCGTTAAGCTTGAACGTTAAAACTCTTGCTTATTTCCTAAGGTATAAAACTAAAATGAAACAGTATCGGTTTTCAAATAACACACGGGAAGTCCGATCCCCAAGAAAATAGAAGTGTATAGTTATTCTCACAGTTCAATGTCACAATTTCCAACTCCAATACAATGTTGGCATAACAATAGCTTAATAACATACAAGTGTATTTTTCCCTCGCGTTTATGCTGAAAGCCAGCAAAGTCTTTTGATGTAACCTACCATCAAACAACAATGGACATCAAAATAACAATTTGATTGCTAAATTATATTACATTTCACGGTATAGGCGCGTTAGACTAACACTTTTATGAAGTAAAATATGCGTAAGGTCTTTGAAAGCACTAACTTCCATACACCCTTTAGAATCAACATAGTGGGTGCGTGTTGAAGGAAAATAACATAAAAATATTACATACACAACCTGTAATCAGAATAGGGTACCTGTCCGAGGCTTATTTTCAATGGCATGTTATTTAGTTAAATTACTCTTTGGATAGTTGCGCATGGTCAAATAAGGGGTCCATGGGAAATTCAATAGAAAGCTGTATTTATTTATTCTGTTTTGAATAGATATATAATGGCAGTCAAACACGGCAAGGTTGCAGCAACCTAATTACAATTTGTAACAAATAAGACTACGTTGCTGACTGCAGAGCAACGAAAGTTGCCGAAAGAAATAAGATTACAAAAGTAGATACTAGACACATAAGTTAATATTAATAAGTTACTGAAGCCTAAAAACAAGTGGTGAATTCTTTTTCCACCCAGAGTAGATTCAAAAGTGGCGAATAACTTTGCAATTTCTAGATGGCAAATTTCATAACTGACAATATTCGCTAGTTTCAAATCAATACGCTCAAGGCAAACTGTCATAAATCTAAAACCCTGCAATCCCCGTTCAATACTGCATTTCTCCGCGCTAAATATAGCGTTGCGCAGGGACGCGTTGTGCGTGGTCAGGACTCCCCCCGCTTCCCCCGGGGAGGGGAGACAGGGTTGCCAGGTTACCTAGGTCACAAGGTGCGCGGATGTTGAGGCAGTCTTTGAGTGCGTGCATTCTAGGGGAAGGTTAGTTTTGCATTATCGATTTGTTTGTATGGTGAGAATTTGTTGTGACGGGAATGGAGAGGGAAAGCGTAGGTTCGCGATGTTTAACGTTAGCTTATTTGAAAAAATACTTTGCTTTTTCCTCAAAATACTTGTTTTATGTTCTGATGTTAGACCTTTTATGTTATCTATATTATACTAAGAGATAAAAGTTGAAAGACAAATGTAAAAATCAAAAGCAAGTTATACCCGGCGTTAATTTCCAAATATTCACAGAAATCGGGGTGGGCATTGCTTAAGATATTGAAAACGAGAAGTACCTTTCTTGGTATCGTGTATAAATTGGTAACAATTTCAAGATCATCAACTCAACACGTTGCGGTTAGCGTCAACCCTAGCTCCTTACATAAAGAGGGAGAGTAGGTACCTAAGGGAGCTTGCGTGCAGCTATTATGCACATAATATGCATGCGTAATATGCACACAG
The DNA here is from genome assembly GCA_947086415.1 of Pammene aurita. Classification (NCBI taxonomy): domain Eukaryota; kingdom Metazoa; phylum Arthropoda; class Insecta; order Lepidoptera; family Tortricidae; genus Pammene; species Pammene aurita. The sequence goes on from OX352299.1 coordinate 13,388,956, forward strand.
ACTTGCAAGGCCTGCAGTTCGGTCACTCGGGCATTTCTGCTTGCCGTAGGTCAAGAATAACAAAATGTGGATGCGTATGTACCTTGAGCCCTTAGAGTTGTTGTGTAATAGAGAGTTATAGTTAACTACCTTTTGCCCGCGGCTTCGCTCGCGTTAAATTCGGGGTAACAAACCATACAAACTTCCACCCCCCATTTTAGGGAAGTGGGGGGGGGGGGTTAGAAAGAGACAAAAAGTAGCCTATGTCACTCTCCATCCCTTCAACTATCTCCACTTAAAAAATCACGTCAATTCGTCGCCCCGTTTTGCCGTGAAAGACGGACAAACAAACAAACAAACAAACACACACATACACTTTCCCATTTATAATATTAGTATGGATGCTGGGAATTACTGATAAGTGTATTAGAAACTTGTGACAGTTTTATTGTTACCTTTGAAAAAAAAACTGGTTTATGAAAATAATTTGACTGTGGAATGACTGATTGGCAATCAAAATCATACAAAAATTCGGGTAATTATTTATCCCCTTATTTATAAACGTCTCTCAGGCCTTAATTAGTTAATTTATGTTTTGTCCTTATCTGTCACTTTGACAGTTGTGTTTGTTAGAAATAGACAAAACATAAATTAACTAATCGAAGCCTAAGAGACGTTTATGAATAAGGGGGTTAGTGTTTTAATCAGACATAGAACTTTTAGTGACAGGGTAAAAATGTCCTATAGGGACTTCCTAACATTATTAATTTATCGGTAAAATTATGATGTCCATTAATTTGCAGTTTATCATATCATGTTTCGTTTTCCGTACAATAATAAATATAAATTAGTTATTATTATAAATCGCTTAAGAAAATGGTTTTCATCTGTTATGTTTTAGATATTAAAATTATGTATTAAATAGATCTTAAAGTATCTAATTAGTGCTAAAATACTTATGTCATACCGTCGACAGATAGTTTTCAGCATTACACAGGTGAACTCAATATATGCTATGGAATTGTCATTTTTGCCACAAATACTTCTATATCTGGTTTTAATAGATTGTTAATTAGGTAGTTTAATTTGAAATTGAAGCAAACACATATAAAACAAAAGCGTTGCTTACCATTTTGAATGATATAAAAGATTACAATTTTTTTTTTGCTCAGTAATAATAGTGGTTTATGTAACTGTTACGTAATAAGGCCTAATTACGTACAGTTGCATACACTACTTTATCTACACTCATATTATTTATCCAAAATGCCGTATTCGGAAACCATAGAATGGCCGCCATTGCACCGCCATGACCAACTCGATTGTGTCGGGGAGGCGCGTGTCGGGCTGTCGGCGGATGCGCGGGAGGGTGCAGGTGTACATTATGTTATCAAAACTCATAGCACATCAATATTTGAGCATGAAAAGTTAAAATTACGTTACTGCCACAGATAAAAAGCTTATCATAATAAAATCGGTCGTGGTAATGCTAGCCATTGCCTACCGTTTTCGAACACGTTTTAGAGAACTTACAATATGAGTGTAGATAAAAATACTTAAAACGCCAAACTGCGAAACAGTTTACATTATTGTACCTATGTTATAAGTCAGACGACCAAGATGATTTCAGTTTTTGTGTAAGTTACTTTTTTAAATTTACATTTTGTTGTCTTTAAAAAGACCGTCTAAGTCCTTGTCGCGCCAGACCGACAAAACTATGTCAAAGGTTATCGAGGAGACAGGTTTTACGACATGTTTATCATACTATCAGGCATAACTAGCGTTATTTTATTTATTTATCGTGTGGCTACATGTCACTGGATATAGCTAGGCATTTCTTCCCTGGGGTAGTAGTAGTGGGAAAACAGATGATGAAGAAAATCCAGTGAGTGCTGCTAGGTCCAGAGGGGACAGTGCAGCTGCCAAGTTTGTTACTCTTTTAGCACCACCCAGGGACCACGTGTAGGGTTGTCTAAGGTGTTTCCTACGGACGCAGAGTAAACATCGATCCCCATAACTAGCGTTTAAAGGACGATAAGTGTCGTTACATTATATTACTTCACTTATAACTTTTTATTTAATAGTCACGATACTGATGATATTAATAGGCACAAAATCAATAAAGTTATACATATTACTGGGTGCATTATGGATTTCAAAAATGTTGTTACGATACATAGAATAGGCTTATTTTTTTATTATAATACACAGCTCAGTCATTTTGTAAACACGTTCTATGATTACGTACCTAGACAGTTCTATTTGTTAATAATTCATATTTAATAAAATCAGTTTGAAACATAAATAGAAAGCACATTACTGTTTTAATGGGAATTTATATTGTTTTAGATACCAATCCGATAAAAGATTGTTCACTGGTTTTCTGAATAATTCACTAGCTTATTGGTTTTACGGTTACGCAAAAACGCTTTTATCTTACCATATATTTTCTTAACATTTCCGGGAAAGGACAAGAATAATAGGAAAAGTCTCAGAGCACTTTTTGTATAATTATTTTATTATATATATTAAATAATATTTAAAACGGTTCGCTTACGTAATTTCTTTCGAATTTCGCTCGACCTGTTTTTTTAATATACCACGACGGTGACAAACAAGCATACGGCCCGCCTGATGGTAAGCAGCTACCGTAACCTATGGACGCCTGCAACTCCATAGGAGTCACATGTGCGTTGCCGACCCTTTACGAAAAGGAGGATTCACTGTGTTGATGGCTAAAGGAACAAGAGGGTTCGATCAATTAACGTCATTTACGTTGATCATTTGTATATATTTTAAAATAATCATTACGTGAGTGACAGTTTCAAATAATTTTAATATTTCGACATCACCTTTATTGTTTCATAAATCCGAGACAACATTACGAATTTCCAGCAAAAACTGTTACTAACGCCAAGAATAACTCGTCTCCATACATCGTTTATTAGAGCTAAGTTTATAGGTATGTAAAGAGGCCGCGAACCCACACGTGTATGTTTCGCTGTGTGTGTAAATAATTTATGCCCACAGTTATGCGGCTGTGTGAGTAGACAGGCATTTGCATGCAGTGTGTGTTGCCAGCATTATAGTAGACGATTCACTGAATACCCGATCAGTGTGTCAGTCTGACACTTTGTAACAGAATGGTAATGTCGAAAAGTGGCCAGTGTGAAATTACTTTCCGAGTTTTTACATACACAGCAAATTAAGACTTGGATATGATATGGTTAAGTTACAGTCCACATTGTTAAGTAACATCAGTAATTGCGTAGCTTTTTAATAATATGAATATGTACTAAAAATATACATATATACCTACGAGTACAACATTGTAAAAAAAGATGTAATATTGTATCGCATAGTTATAAACAAAATAGTGATGTTTGATGTACCTATGTTAAAATTGTAATCACTTTCATAAGTTGGTTTAATTAATGTAATTATACTGAGATAAGTTTCATAGAATTTATGAGAACTACAATATCCTTACTTTAAAAAAATGCACATTCTTGTTTTTAGGATCGAAACAAAGTCACGCTCTAACAAATTCTCCTTGTTAAAAAAGGATACACAAAGAAAAAACTTACTTACTTAACTAGCCTATTTGAGTCTCCAGGGGTTCCAGGAGAGACCGTAGAACTCCATGACTCTTGATTCTTGGCTTTTTCCGCCTTGTTGATAAGGGAGGAGTCCAATTCATCTTGCCATTTCCGCTAAAACAATAAACGATAATAAGTTAAAAACAAAGAATAATAAGTATTTTGTTTTGTTATCATTTCACTGTCCCTAGTGTCTCTATCTATGGACATAAATTTCAAAACAAAAACACAACGATTGTCAATTCATTTCGAATTGTCGCACTAAGGGACTGCATATCGTTTTTCGTGCCTTCTTTGGAGTGCCATATATCAAAAATAGCACGCCTTGAAATAGCACATCTCATAAAAGTACCTAAAACAAATATATAAATATGTTAGAAAAAAATCTCATTATTATTGGCCAACGACACTTGTTCATTGATACACATATAACTAGAAAAGGAGCAAACAGACGCAAATGAAACTTACAGCCCTTATTAAGGATAGTTAGATCTACAAAATGACGTATGCCTCTACCTCGGCACAAGTCGGCATCAAAGTATAACTCAAATTGATTTCGAAGTTAAGAATAATTTTTACAAAAGTATAAGCATCTCGTAGAAAATATGCATAAAATTCAAACACACACATATATAAATAAAATATATTAGAAAGTAAAGTCTTCATGTCATGACGAGGACATGAAATGTAATAATGTGCATACTCGGCGCTTTTGACCACAGCCAACTCAGTAGTACCATAAATGTTACAAATATATTCCGATTACTACATTTATCATCATCATAATCAATAGCATTATAAGCCAAACCACATACAGTATGTAGGCAGGTACTTAATGTATTTTGAAAAGTAACGTCACGTCTTTCCCGTGTAACGTCTAATCCCAAAGGTACTCGTACCGCCCTCTTTAAGTTGATTCCATTAACCGTCTCAAGAACGTCAGTCTACCTTGAGAATGGCCTATCTTTGCGTTAGCTGGTGTATTTAGTACTTACAACAGCCCACTTATAATAATACCCTTTCACTATTAGCTTTTCCCATGCGTTTAAATAGTTCATTTTAATAATTTCCTTTGGCATAAAATGTACAAGAAGTAGGTTAATAAGAGTCACGACTTTCTCAGCCGCGCGTATGATAGCTGTCGAGAGTAAAATATCTGTAGCTCCGTATGGCAGTAGATGCGAAAGTGTGACAGATTGTCTACCCACCCGTTTTGTTAATACAGTGCAGTAGTTTTCGTCTTTGCCTAGCGTGAATCCACACTAAAAAGAACCGATACCAAGCAGCCACATGAAACCGCGTACATTTGCGCAACACGTTTCTTTTCGAATCCAAACCAACTATTAGGATACGCAGTGCTGTGTCACGGAAATAATTATGGTGTTTACAAACTTCTTTATTATAATTACATGGCTACATACATGCGGCGTTGCGCATCATCAGTATTGTATACGCCAAAAGTTCATAAGCCCCTAGCTGCTTAATCCTTTTCGAAACCTAGACCTAGAGGCCATCGAGGCCATGTTATAGGTTACAGTGTACACGCGTTGCGTAAGCGCAGTGTCGTTTACCTCGCGGCCTTCGCCACGCTTCCCGCTCTACGCGACGCCATCCGTTCCACTTTAAAACGTGACGAGACTCAGTGGAAACCTTATCGGCTACTGGGCGATAGCTAGCATTTACTACCGTGTTGCAGTAGCTAAGTAGAAAAAATCGAATTCCTGGGAGTACCCAAAAGAATGTCTCATGTCTGTGCACGGCACAATGGGCGCGAGTTTTGTATCGCTGTCACAACATTTTCGTAGATATTCCTCGCCAACTCTTGTGAATTCAAGTAACAATACACGCTGCTATCTATTAGTTACATACATGACAATAATAATGTAAGCCCATTTAAAACTTAGTATTTTCTTTTCAGATTACAACGCCGCCCCGCTGTTCGCCTCGGAAAACGCCTCCAGTGGTGAGTTAACTTTGAAAAAACGCTCCCATAAATCCACCACAGATACCAATCAAGGTGTAAATCGCTAGAGCAGGCCAATCGCGTGTTTCTAGCGCGTTAAGAAGTAGTTATTTATTTTAAACTTTTTAGAGCGATCAGGTACAACTGACGTGGGAATAAGCTAGAATGGTCTAGATTTTGTGACGCAAGTTAATAGTATAAGGGCCCACGACACTAAACCTAGTTCGATAAGACTCCCAGACGATATATATAATATAATTAGTTACGCTTTTAATGGGAGAGACGAAATGGCGATGCTGCAATGCAAAAAAAACCACGCGGCTGATAAGAAAAAAAATTGAAAAAAAAACAGTTTCTAGTATGATAAGGTTTCGTCTGTTCCTCGAAGCAGGGGAGGGGCAGGGCAGTGCTGCAAGTCCCCGTGATTGGTCGTATCAGTGGCAGCATAAGCTTGTAGATGTATGTACGTGTACGCCTAAACCTAGCGCCTGATCTTTTTATAACAGCAATGTGATTAAATTATAGGGCGAGAGTACTCCTATTGCAACTGTTGCAAGAGGCACATCACTCGCGCCATTTCGTGTTCCCCTATTAAAGACGTAACTAATTATTATATAAATATTTATCATGTGGGAGTCTTATCGGATTAGGTTTAGTGTCGTGGGCTCTTCTACTATAACGTAATCAGGACAAAATCAGCTACAAAATGCAGGAATTACAACTAACTAACACAATAATAATAGTCAAAAACCTACAGTGCAGCAAAAGCAAAAGTAATTTGAGGATCTGGTTAAGAACTATTATATAATCTGTGATGAACACCAGGCTCAAAATTACCTTTGCACGACATTTATTTTTATTGTTAAGAACGTGTGAAGCTCATTTTGATCAACTCGCCCGCTAAACTACTTCTGCTGCTGACTGTACAGGTTCTAGAAACCACCTAATCTGGCTTGTTTTTATAATGCGTTTAAGGTAGGTAGTTAGTTGATTTACTGGGTATTTTGCATGAAACGGGGATGGCGCTACTCTAACCCCAGCTTCTCTACGAACCCTAGCAAGACCAGATATATTTCTTACCGCATCGTATAAGGGCATTTTCACTTAACTGTGTACCATTAACGGCCGGTTAGCAATGGTCACAAAGCTGACGGTCTATGTCAAATACCATACATTTTGTCAGGAATGTGACAGTTCGATGTTACTGAAACACGACTTAAGGCTCCTTATTCCCTAAAAGGTCGAAAAACTCTATTAATGAAAAAAGCCGCATAAAATGCTATTTATAAGATAGTTTGAAGTATTAGTTATACAAAAAAATCATTTTGAACCATGTTTATTATTATTAAGTACCCAAAAATACGATTCTTACAAAAAGTGTCCTGTGAAGTGTGATTTAAGTGTCATTTTTAAAAATTCATAGTAATTTGAAATTTACTGCTATAGTATTGTTTTTTTTTATCGTGATAGAAATATAGTTTAACTTTGTAATGGTAATATTTTTAGGGCAAAATATTCATAGGGTTTTCGTGGAAAAAATGAAATGTAACCGTGTTTTCATCAAAAAACTGGCATATAATCAGAAGGTATTTTGTCGATTATCCAAGATGAATCTTCGATTTTTATTTCCATGGCCGTCTCATACATGATATACTCAATTGAATTTAATTCAAATTGAATAAGAATTTTTACCCTTTTTTGCGTAATCTGAAAATGAACGGTACACCTAACTGGAAAATCCGGAAAGGCCTTCCAAGACAACCAATGTTTTTCATATTTATCTCGTTAAAATGTAATATTTGCTCCGATGGCCGTCTAGATAAATAAATGAACTATTATGTGCATCAATAGTTGATTTAAAAAAACTTAGTATTTTCGCCATAGCCTTCGAGGAAAATGAAGCATTTCGTGAAATTCGCGCGTTTTGGGAATAAGGCCTCTTAAGTTGAGCTTTAAAGTACAAGTTAAAATAAAAATGCCCATAAAGTGCTTAGAGACCCTATACTCTATGTCTTTAGGTATGTAAATAAAGGTAAACAAACAATTTTTACATTTTCGGGTAGTTAAAACTTTTATTGGTAAACCGATCAAATAAAAAACAGCATGGACCTGTCACTTAACGACCTGGCTTTAACCAATATTATTTGATCGTGTAATGTTTTCATCTACCCTCAACTGGCTTAAGGAGCCATTTGAGGGTAGATCTTATTTACTTTTATTTAAATACCTAAAGATACAGAGTATAGGTTCAAACTTGAGTATACTTCTACCTGTCTCCATTTAAGAGGCTAACAACACCCGATGACCTTCAAATTGACTTTACTTAAACAGTTTTTTTGCTATAACTACGTGTTTTGAGAAAGTAAAAAAAAATATATGTTAATATTCGTTATATTTGGAAGAACTTCGTTAATTCCGATACACGATTGAACGAAATCGGCTCGATAGAAAATAATTCAAAATTTACATCTAAAAATTAGCTTTGAACAGTTGTATGTCTTTAGTTTCTTGACTTATACGTCTGTAACTAAGGACAAAATTCCACCACACTAATACGAAAAACTTCGTTATTTTATATTTCTCAATTCATGCGTAGTTTTTTTTTATTCATCATTTTGCAATATTTGCAATGAGCTCCCATACTAATCGTAACACAGTGTTTCTCTTTCACTAGCGCTGAAAAAGATAGGGAGGGAAGTTAGCTGTAGTCAGCCCCTTAAGGTATAAGCACGCTTTAAATATTATTGTTACCTTTAGGGAACGATCATTTTTGTTTCTAAAAGATCATGCACTAAATGTAATAGGAAGAAACCATTGATGTATTATGTATTCTACTAATAGATGAGCTATCTAGAACAAATTTTGTGCCCCATGTTTGGCGGTTTACAGCTGTCACTGAATCAAAGAGTAGCTTTAACAAAACAGACATGACACTGTTTTGACAAAATTCATATTCTGCCTAAACACATTTTGTAAGGAAATGTAATTAACTAAATAATTGTTTTATTTGTATCTAATGTTTATTTGGCTCCTTACCCTAGAGTTTAAGGAACGAATGGAGAAAAATACTATTTTTGCCGACAAGTGCCTTTAAATACGAACTTTGAGGGTTAATGATCCTTGATATTTACTTAAAATGACATTGATTTCCTCGCACGGATGAAATAAAACATTGTGTAAGTATGTATAACATGGGTGATATTTAGATATTTAAGTTTTAAATTGAAATCATAAAAATTTTTGCTATATATTTTACTCGCATTAACAATTTTAGCAAATTCGCCCTCGTTGTAAAATAATAATATGTTTAATGAACTAAACATTACCTAACGTACCTATCTAAAACATGTTTATTACGTAAATATGTTTATGCTGAGTACTATTAAACAATAATGTAGGTAAATCAAGTGTAGGCACATATGTTGTTACTTCTGCGACATTAATCTGTGCGCCAAGGAATATGGCGTCGCAACGCCAACATTAATATTTTAAATTAGTGTAACACCAATCTTTGCACTTACTTACCTATGAAACGTAATTCCATGGCTTTTATTACTATTTTTAGAATTATTTTTACAGTTTGTTATCATGCAAAAAGCCTTTACGTTTAGTATTTGATTTTTTTTCAAATATTGACACCTGCGTGTAATCATGTCAGTGGTCTAACAGCCAATGTCAGACTTTTAGTGATTTTCACTACAACTCATGGGACAAATAATTTCTTAGGGATGTCATCTCCTGTTACTCAATGGAAGAAACAAACAAAAGATGGCGATGATAAAACTTTTAACTGCACCGTGAAGGTGTCATGACTGTCATGATAGTGAGCCAACACTGCCAACAGCGGTTACTTTTATTTTACGACCGTCTAGTTGGATTAATTAAAAACACTATTACCAGGCAAGTGCTAATTTAACAAGATACTATACGATGTGAACGCCATGAAATGAAGAAAAGTGATTAAGTTGGTACGAAAATTAAGTTCTAATAAAAGTAATATCCGTTCGGTTATAAGCGTGAATTCGGTGAAATCATAAGGAGGGAAAATTTATATGGCGTTGAGGTGGAACGTGACAGCCTGCTCTGATACTATTGGAATGGTATTCCTTACTGCCGAAGGCAAAACTGTTTTCTTTTTTTAATAGGTACAGACATTAAACTGAAGGGTACAAGAATTTCTTGATTGGTTAATGTTTATTAGATACTTAAACATATGTTTACCTGTTCCTTATTTTAAGTATATGACACTACGCAGGTCATTCTTACAAAATCTTCCACAATTAGTTAATCTTTTTTTATATACCACGACGGTGGCCAACAAGCATACGGCCCGCCTGATAAGCAGCTACCGTAACCTATGGACGCCTGCACCTCCAAAGGAGTCACATGCGCGTTGCCGACCCTTTACAAAAAGGAGGATTCACTGTGTCGATGGCTAAAGGAACAAGAAGGTCCCTCATCGTCAACACACTGGGTCCTCTTTGAGCTCTTTGGCAACCTTACTCACCAGCAGGAACACAACACTATGAGTAGGTACTAAATTCAACTCAATACCCTCAATAATTAAGACTACTTGTTATTAATCGAAATCTGGAGCCAATCGTCTGTAGAGAGCGATAGCAGTGATTGCAGATACCCGGCTATAGGTTGTTAACCTAATAAGATAACGTATCGTGCCCCGACGCGTCCTACATACTTCCGCGCGCTCCAAAACAACATGCATATATGCATATATATGTATATGTTTACAGCTCGTGCTAGGATTCTTTAATAATAAATAAAATTATGTTGATGTAGGGATTGATCGTAATGTCCTGCATGACATGTTTCAATTTTCGATCAATTTAATTTCGATTAATTTTAAAGATGATCATCGTAAATTGATCGAAATATGTCGAGTGAAATTCGACCAAACTTACATGAGTGACTCGTTCCCATTGATTATTACATCAATGGTGCTTCCTAAGAAAACATTAAGTTCATTAAAAAATTCAGAATTTCCCACCTTTGAATTAATACAGGTACAACTATAATGTGAGTAAGTGACACATTTTTCATGTACTGTGACTCACTAAAACACAGTTTACAAAAGTCGATCTAAAACGTATATCGATAACGCTTATCGGTTACCGGCCGTGGCGTCACCGCAATGCAGTGGGATTGTAGGCCGGTTTCACCTTCTTGCGTGCGTTGCACATACCCGACGTAAACAGAATTGCCAAGCAATAATGAACCCTGTATGTATACAGTAAGGTCGTTCATAACATAGATAAGTCCGTAGCGTGTATGACCGTAGTAGATATATTGTCACCTTATTTCAATGGCATAAGGTACATTATTCTTAAAATATTTTCACCCGTAGGTACATGATCGTTTGTATCGAATGGAGAATTGGAACGAATTGTCGGTAGATTAATAGAAATTCGTGATGTTTGTGTTTTGTTTTTTATTTTCAATCATATTAAACAAATACAGGGTGGAAATAGATTTTGGGTCAGTGAAGGCAGCTACCAGATCCCGTGTTGCTAGGCGAAAATGGTCTTAGGAGACCTTCCTTCGATTTCAATTTAATTAAGATTGGCGTTTACAGATTTTGGAAAAAAAATACAGGCTGCGAGAAAATGGTCATTTTTGACAAACTTTTTTTTTGATGCCCATCAATCCCATTCCTGTCCAGGATCAAAAGCTTGTATGGGGCCAAAAAGAAATTTCCGGCTAGAAAAGCCATAAATCGAGAAAAACTTTCCCCATACAATTTGTATGAAAATGAAAAAAGTTTTTTTTTTACATGTATTTTTTTATGTCAAATGATTCCATTTCTATCCGGTACCTAGTTTTCTTTTTGAAAGTACCACCTTGTAGGAAATTAATCAGTAGGGTTTTTATAACTTTCCTTGTTGGAGTCACTCTTAATGGGTATTTTACTCTGTACCACTCCACAGCAGCCGTAAAGTTTTTATTATTTACGAAATAGGCTTCTAACAACTCTAACCTTTCTTGATTCGACGTCATTTTTATAACACTTTACAAACGCTCTAGCATAAACGTGCGATTTGTTCGAAATTCAAAATACCCCGCTCGATTTTGTTTTTTTTTTTAATTTAAGGTGAATTGGCTTCAAGCTTTCCAGCATAGCTGTTTGTTGTTAAAAATGTAATCGAACCAAGAGAAATAACTCATAATTCCCTTTTATTGTTATTTAAAATTTTAGAACTCTAGTGTTTTCATACAGTCATTCAGCATAGGAGGACGAATTAGAGTGACAGATAAATAAAAATAAAGTTTTAATTTTTCTCCATAGCAAATGTATGAAAACAGTTTTCTTTATTTTTCTGGCTTTTTTGTACATTACCGAAAGTTGACCCCAAGGAAACTATTGATACTGGATAGAAATGGAATCGATTGAAATAAAAAAAAATACTTGAAAGAAAAATAACTTTTTTCATTTTCAGACAAATTGTATGGGGAAAGTTTTTCTCGATTTATGGCTTTTCTAGCCGGAAATTTCTTTTTGGTCCCATACAAGCTTTTGATCCTGGACAGGAATGGGATCGATTGGCATCAAAAAAAAAGTTTGTCAAAAATGACCATTTTCTCGCACCCTGTATGTTTTTTCCAAAATCTGTAAACGCCAATCTTCATTAATTTGAAATCGAAGGAAGGTCTCCTAAGATCATTTTCGCCTAGCAACACGGGACCTGGTAGCTGCCCTCACTGACCCATTCTGACTCTATTTCCACTGATCTATTTCCACCCTGTATATACGAGTGGTTAAATCGATTGTACACTGTACAAATATAAGTTAACTTTTTTAATAAAGCAGGTCACATCTGACATCTCGATAACACAGATTGATTAGGAAATTTTTAATTTTACCCAAATCAATATTGCGAAGTGATGGTCCTCCGAGTAACAGTGAATTCTATGAACAATTTTATTTTAGAACAAAATTAAGCAGTTTGTACACGTCGTACAAACGTACAATCAGCCACAGAAATAGCTTAGTGATTGAGTTGTTCAAAATGACCTCCACAAGTTCGCATGACTCTTATTGTCTTACGATAAGGGCATTTTCAGAAAAAGTGTGTTTCATTTACTTTTTTTTAAAAGCCCAAAAAAGAGTTATTACTTATTACTGCTCAGAACCACGAGAACTATCGATATAAAAAATTAAAGTTTCCCCAAATTTCTTGTCAGTTTTGTGACACGTTTTTACATACACTCTGTATGAACCGTCACACAACTGACAATTTTTTTTTATGGAAATTTAACTTTTTTTTAATGTTACACTTTTTAAACCTAAAACGTGCCTAGATCATTTTGAACAACTCAACCGATTAGATACTTCTGCTGCCGACTATAAGACGAGACGCAGGCGCACGTTTCTCGTTAGAGAAATCTTCAACTGGTTTTAGTTGTTTTATTTATACGCTCTTTATTCTACTACGGATCTTACAGTACACGAAATAAGTGCTGTAATCGCTTGGCTGTTGTCGTAGTATACAGTGATGTCAGTGATATATGTATTTCCCTACTACATGATAGCGTTATTAAAATGAAAGCGGAGTAGACGTACTATACAGCCGTATTGAAAGCTTTGGTTAACTTGATACATTTATTTTATGTACTATACCTTATATTTTTGGCCGGTATCTAAGCCTAGTTTTTGCCTGTCTCAGTGGACCCTAACTTAAGGTACAGAAATACCGGTTGGGGTTAATAAACAAGATACCTATACTGAAAATGAACGAACATTCAAATAAAAGAAAACCATACTAATATTTTGTTGGGGTCATAAGGATAACGGGAGTAGAAAGTTTAGGAACCACTGGGGCCATTTTATTTAAAGCTGTACATTCCACTTTTTTTATTCGGAAATTTTTTGGTGATTTCGTTCTTGTTAGGACAAAAAAATGTGTCCCAAGTTTTCTTTCCATTCCGTTACCATTTTTCCATAAATTTCTTATGGCAGTAACGGAATGGAAAAACAAAGAATATATGACAATTCTTGGACTTTTTGAGTCCTACTAGGATTGAAAGATCTCATGATCTGAGTCGAAATCACCAAAAAACTTTAAATAAAATGTCCCACTGATCTATTTCATCCGATCGTGTAGCTAAGAAATCCATTTCTGTGACAATATCAAAACGGTTCAACTAAGTTCAATACTGATAAAACGACAACAGTTCTACAGTTACAACACCCAGAATAAACATCAGTATGATGCTAATCCCTTCTACATCCTTTATTTTCAATAATTCATACAAATTTGACTTTGAAAACGGTCCAGGTGTTCACAAAATGCATCCAGATAGAAAAAAGTATGGTGGGTGCTGACCACCTAAGTGTTAACTTGTTTCTTGTTTGGTACCGTATTAAATAAAGATTAGTCTGGTCTGGCATGAATGTATTTATTGAATATATTATAATAACATGAACTTGCGTCAATGGGTCTGTAAGACGGAATGATCTTGAACACTCGACGCGGACGTGAGAGGATGATTTACCATTTATTCCGAACGAAGGATATTAGAAACAATGGAGTTTGCATACCCATTACCTTGTTGAAGTAGTTTATTAAACCGCACCTTGTCTCTTTCTGTTTCTATCAGGGTGTTTCACTAAATCACTAGGTCTCTCTCCATTATACCTGTTTTTGCCGATGAGCTTAACGCATCCGAGGACAGGGTTGTCACATCGCTTATTACCTTATTGGTGCGTTCGAGAATAGTAGTCATTTCAGTTCGTGTTTCAGACATGCGTATGCGTGTTTCAGACAGTCAGTGTTTCAGACATGTTTCAAGCACGACACGGATATATAAAACACGTTGAAAACCCTTTTTTATTTTTTTAAAAGCGCATGACAGCTAACGTTTTCGTCACTGTAGCTAAATGTCAAATTCATGAAGGGTAGTAGCAGTAGTAAAACACTTTATTGCACAAAACAGATACATGACGAACAAAAATATAGTGAGTGTGTACAAAGGCGAACTTCTCCCTTTAAGGGATCTCTTCCAGTTAACCTTTAAGCAACTGAGAGAAATCGGTCAGACATGGTAGACAAAGATTTGTACATTACTTGTACATGACGGCAAAACTACGGAGAAGTTACTAAACCTAAGGGTAATCTTCTGTACTTGTACTATTACTTATTCTATTATTCTTTTGAATATAGCTTAGTAAGGTTGAATTCGCTTGACACTAGCTGTTGAGCTGCTGTCAAGAGAATCCTGGTCTACAAAGGTACAGTTACGAACCCGGATCGTTGAGCCACTTGCCATTGTTCGTAATTTAGCGGTGTAATTAATGACCAATGTAACTCACAGTTTACAGCTAGTCGGTAACATCACTCATCCATAAATTACGTCATTCATAATACGACTATATTACGAACAATGGCAAGTGGCTCAACAACCGGGTCCGTGACTGTACGGCAATTCCAACATGACGTTATTAAATGACCGCATTTCTCGCTTCAAATTTTACTTCTACATGGTAAATCCATTAGTACTAATCTCCTTGTTACAAACCATTAAACGTGACTTTTTCAAGTCAAAGGTACACATCATTGTCGGTTTTTAATAGCGTTTATTTCTAAATTATTTTTATAGCAGTAGCGTCTTATTGACAACCGACAATGTTGTAGGTACCTTTGACTTGAAAACGTAACATTTAATAGTTTGTAACAAGGAGATTAGTCGATTGTCAATAAGACTACTGCTAAAAAAATGATCTAGAAATATACTTTATTAAAAACCGACAATGATGTACCTTTTACTTGAAAACGTCACATATAGGTACACTTTAAAGATGCCAGGTTTTTTACGTCGCAAATGAGTTGAAAATAACTGCGCTACCGGCAAGCATTTGAATATGATAAAAATAAAGCTTTAATTCTCAAATAAGTATGCATGTAATACCTACAGATAATACCTTTCAAATATAGGTAATTAGGCCAAGCAAATAAGATCTATAAAAAGTGTTTTGAGGAATTAATTCCCAGCAGGCTGGAAATCGTTCTAATACCTTCATGTGGTCCTAAATGCATGTAATCCGAGTTTGGCCAATCCCAAGAGGTGTGCATAACTTTTTAGCGAAATTTTTGCTCTTTGTCAGGTTTTTGCTGGTAGCTCTAAAACAGTACGTCCGACGGAAAATATCATGTATATCAATATTAAAGAGGGTTAAATTCTGCCTCGAATGAGTATCTCAACTTCTAATTCGGTTTAGCGTTACAGCCGAAATCAAAAGTTATAAACCGGGAAAATGTCTCATTTAATTGAAAAACTCATATTTTGACTTCCATACCACATATCTCTGAAACAGATGACTCCTGGTAAAAAACCTATAGAATAAAAGTTAAAGACAATATAATTTTACGTTATATAGACATTTCAATTTTCTAATTCAGTCATTTTGAAAGACTAAATTTGGCATGAATTCAAAAGCGGTTTTTTACTAATTCCTTCTAAGTTGCATATTTTCCATAAATATGAGGTGTGAGGCGTACATTTAATGCATTGTTACAACTAAGAACATTTAGGTGCAAATTTCTAAAACGTATCCGTATGAATTTGAAAATTTAAATGTCTATATAACGTGAAATTATATTGTCTTCAACTTTTATTCTATAGGGTTTTCACCAGGAGTCATCTGTTTCAAAGATATGTGGTATGGAAGTCAAAATATGAGTTTTTCAATTAAATGAGACATTTTCCCGGTTTATAACTTTTGATTTTGGCTGTACCGCTGAACCGAATTAGAAGTTAAGATACTCATGCGACGCAGAATTTAACCCTCTTTAATATTGATATACATGATATTTTCCGTCGGACGTACTGTTTTCTAGCTACAAGCAAAAACCTGACAAAGAGCAAAATTTTCGCTAAAAAGTTATGCACACCTCTTGGAATTGGGCAAACTCAGATTACATGCATTTAGGACCACATGAAGGTATTAAAACGATCTCCAGCCTGCTGGGAATTAATTCTTCGAAAAACTCTTATTTTCTTGGCCTAAATGGGAAGATTGGGAAGGTATATAAGTATTAAGTCTGTTCAAAAGACCAATTTTACATGCCATGATATATAAGAACTAAGATTTTAGCTCGGTTGGTATACTAAAATACACTGGTATACTAAAAGTTGGGTTTTTTAAGATAATCCTGAATGGTAGGAAGAGGTTTTCAATAAGTTTAGTTAGCTTTAGTAACTTTCGCACATCCTTAAAAATATTTATGTGTATTTAATATGAATATGTATATCATATGATTTTAGATATATGGATACGACAGCTTACACATTTAGCCATGTTCATTAGCATCAATTAGATTTAAAATGTTCTCTTCGACTCTTTTGCCATATTCTTTATCCATCCTCACTTATCCTAATCATTCTGAACTACATATGCGTTTATAACTTAAGAATGGTTTTATACAAAGATATATTTGAACGGCGATTCCCGATTAACCTTGGTGACTCTCATAGTTCACACATGAAGTATTTCAATATTATATCTCAAGCTCTAGAGGACGGCTGAATATTACGCAGATGAATAAAGTTTGACGTATGAAAACTCTGAACAGCGTCGTCTTCAAAATTGGAATATAAGTATTTTCACTGTTTCGTATGTATCCAAATCCATTTTGACATGAAACAATGTAACGGAAAACAACTTTATCTACACTCATACTGTAAGTACTCTAAAATGCGTTCAAAAACCGTAGACAATGACAAGCATTACAACAAACGATTTAACTATGATAAGTTTCTTATCTGCGGCAGTAACGTAATTTTAACTATGCATGCTCAAATATTGTTAAGCAATGAGTTTCAAATTTGGAACATCGAATTTGATAACATAATGTTACCGCCATGGCCAACTCGATTGGTCCCGCGCGAGCGCCGGCACAATCGAGTAGGCCATGACGGTACAATGGCGGTCATTCTATGGTTTCCGAACAATTAATTTAATATATATAATATGAGTGTAGATAAAGCAGTGTATGCAACTGTACGTAATTAAGCCTTAAAACGTAACAGTTACATAAACTACTATTGCAAGAAAAACAATTTGCGAATCAAATTGGAAATAGTAGTTTATGTAACTGTTACGTAATAAGGGTCCTTAAAACATGAGTGTGGTTTTATGAAACGAGCCGCAGGTGAGTTTCATAATAAGATCACACGAGTGTTTTAAGGCCTAATTACGTACAGTTGCATACACTGCTTTATCTACACTCATATTATTTATCCTAAATGCCGTATTCCGAAACCATAGAATGGCCACCATTGCACCGCCATGGGCAACTCGATTGTGCCGGCGGTCGCGCGGGCGCTTGTCGGGCTGTCGGCGGTAGCGCGAGAGCGTGCAGGTGTACATTATGTTATTAAAACTCATAACACATCAATAGTTGAGCATGTAAAGTTAAAATTACGTTACTGCCACACATAAAAAGCTTATCATAGTAAAATCGGTTGTGGTAATGCTAGCCATTGCCTACCGTTTTTGAACACGTTTTAGAGGACTTACAATGTGAGTGTAGATAAAGGAAATTTTCAAATCAATTTGGAAAAGGTTGAGTTCATTTACGTGGGAAAATTGTTCATTTCCTTGAACATTGTTTTCATATTATAAATGTGTAAAGAAATTTGCTTCAAATAAATATTTTTTAACAAAAATAAAGAGGTTATCGTCATTATTATTATAAAGAATTATGAATGAAAGAATGAATGAAGTATTTATTCGAAACACAGACAACAATATAAGGTTACTTATGCTTAATCTAGAGAAATAAAGATGACAATGCTATGAATGGTTTCTGAAAAGGATAACACCCAGCATGTGTTGTAGCACAAAAGTGTTACGACGCTGGTTGTCAGTGACTTACTGACACTTAAAATACAAACAAAAAACATAAAACAAAGTGAAATACAACAGAATGTATGGCGCGTGTTGTGAAATTGCGATAACTAAAATGGAAATATACGGATAATTATATACTTTATAAATAAATAGATAAGGTTTAAAGCATTGGGGTAAATAGATACAAATTGATATATGTAGGTCGGCTAGATGGAGGTCGTTTGTTCCTTGATAAGATGCAGTTTTAGTTTATTTTTAAACATTGACAGCGAACTGGCATTTCTGATTGGGGAGGAAGATTGTTACAGCACCGCGTAGTATGTAACGCATAGCAAAGATAGTTTTATAATTTATAAAGAATACCTAATTGTAAATGCAACAGTGGATTTTTTTAAATTTAATTAAGTCATTCTGACGGCTTTCCTTATTCGTTTAGGTATACAGGTTGTAACAAAAATACTGGTAATCCGTTTAAGGGCATAATTGGTATTGTATTGCGAGTAAGAAAATGTAGAAGAAAAATTTTTTGATTACGAAAAAAAATTTTTTATCTACACTCATATTGTAAGTTCTCTAAAACGTGTTCAAAAACGGTAGGCAATGGCTAGCATTACCACGACCGATTTTACTATGATAAGCTTTTTATCCGTGGCAGTAACGTAATTTTAACTTTTCATGCTCAATTATTGATGTGCTGTGAGTTTTGATAACATAATGTACACCTGCCCTCCCGCGCATCCGCCGACAGCCCAACACGCGCCCGCGCGACCGCCGGCACAATCGAGTTGGCCATGGCGGTGCAACGGCGGCCATTCTATGGTTTCCGAATACGGCATTTTGGATAAATAATATGAGTGTAGATAAAGCAGTGTATGCAACTGTACGTAATTAGGCCTTAAAACACTCGTGTGATCTTATTATGAAGTTCACCTGCGGCTCGTTTCATAAAACCACACTCATGTTTTAAAGACCCTTATTACGTAACAGTTACATAAACAACTATTTTCGTACGGGACACGTCGTCCCAGCTGGCGAACCCTCCAATTCAATATTTTTTTTTGCACCATTTTTTTTTTCTTATTTTTTCATAATTAGAATACGATACCAATTATGCCCTCAAAGGGATCACCAGCATTTTTGTTACACCTTCTATAGTACGATTTTTTTAAGATGTCGGTTTTGTCGGTAGAATTCCTTAGTAAGATTCCGACATCTTAAAAAATTACCACTATACAGTGTGGAAAGATAAGTCGGGCCCTGGAGGGAACCTACCTTAAAACGTTGATATAGGTCAATTCGCTGAAAGGAAACATTATTTTATTTTTCCTAAAATCTAAAACTGCATTCACAGTTTTTTTTCTTCATTTTCACTTTTTTCCATACTAATTTTATAAATAATATTATTATTATTATTTATGGGTTCTCTTGTGCCCTAAACTTTTGGTTGGTATTAAGAAGTTTTTATCCTTGTTGGAAATATGATCGATTGGCATCAATTGTCATAAAAATTATTTCTGGTAAAAATTAGAAAATAAATAGTTTTTTTGTACACTGTACTTTTTTCCAAAAATTTGTAAATGCAGTTATGTCCCTTTAAAAAAATTAAAGAATGTTTCCTTTCAGTGAATTGAGCTATCTCAACGTTTTAAGGTAGTTTCCCTCCAGGGCCCGACTTATCTTTCCACACTGTATGTCTCAAAACTGTTTATAAAAGTTCAGTATATTTTACTATTCACCGCCAATCATGCCTATAAGTACCTGAAGCTTATCAAAACAAGTTTCTCATATTACCTAAATCTCTGCAACAACAACCCTTCCATTAGTGCGAAAAACATGTATAATCTTACTGAGGTCAACCACCCTTGACGAGTCTCTGGTTTCGAAACCCACACCGGCCTATCCTTTTTCTTTACCATTATCGTGCGTGTCATTTTGAAACGACACACCGTTGACTATTCGTCTTTGTCGAAATATTTTTAGCTCTCAGATAATTTACTCTCAGCGAGGAAAATATTAAGTTATTATTTTATCCGGCGAATAGGTCCCTAGGCAAATTTTTTAGGGGCATATTGTTGAAAGAAATGAGCTTGCATAAATAATTGTGCTTAGTTCCTTTGATAAGTACTTCTTTGATATTAAAGATGAGTACTTACTGAAAACAGTTAGGTGTACAAGTATAGTAATACTTATACGAGGATAAAATTTAATTGAATTTGGTTTGAAAGTGATTCGGAAATGAAAGTGGTGGACATCATATAATGCGTTAATGAATGTCGAATACCTAAATATAACTGTGATACACTGATTTAAACTTTCACGGTTTTTACACATATCTATTTGTAATAACGGGACTTAACCGCCGGGATATATTTCTAAAAATTACCTTCGACGTTTCGAGGACGACATTGTCCCCGTGGTCCCGAAGAAAGACTGGCTCCAGTTGACATCAACATCTTCCAGCCGCGCGAGTTTTTCGAACTACCCGCACTTGGTCTTGATTATAAACTTGAACGTTTTGCACACTAGGGATGTCACTAAGTCGACATACAACACTCACAATGTCCAGCTTTCGAACCGGCGGTATTCGTTGACGCTTACATTTACTAATGACAGGATTCCATGTAGATGAGATCCTAAAACCATCGTCCCGATTGAAATTGCAGTGTTTTTTTATTTCAATGGCTTCACGAACTTTTCTACTGTAAAACCGACGATCCGTAGAATGGATTTTAGGATTATGAAGCTCAATCCAATGGTCCGGTCCTGACTCCAGTAAATGCTCAGCAACGGCAGACTTGTTCACCTGACGATTTTTGACAGCTGCTATATGTTCCTTGACTCTTTCTGCTATTGTTCTCTTCGTTTGTCCGATGTAGGAACTACCACAACTGCAATCGATCTTATAAACGCCAGGTGACTGAAAAGGGATAACGTCCTTCGGTGACCTTAGATTTTCCCCGATTTTCGACAACGGTGTGTACTGCCTAAAGTACATAAAACTAATGTGCCTTTGCGGCCAATCGTGAGGACAAATCTCTTCCCCTACTTACGACCTCGCAAAGCATGTTGCGTCAGTACTGCAGCCTCTTGTGGGTAAAACGTCGTCTTATGTGAAGGACTCTCGTCACTTTAAAGACATTCTCAAGGAAGTAACTTTGGAACCGGAGGATGTGATGGTGAGCTTCGACGTGGAGTCGCTGTTTACCAATGTTCCAGTGAAAGAATGTCTTGAGGTTGTCAAAAAGAAGCTTACGATAGTGGCATGTCGGAGTCGATTATGGTGTTGCTAAGAAACTGCTTAGAGGGTAGTTACTTTTTATATTGTGGAAGGCATTACCTCCAGATCGATGGGGTTGCCATGGGAAGCCCTGTAGCACCGGTTTTGGCAAATATCTGGATGGAACATATCGAAGCCAGTATAGACCTGCAGCAATGGGCAGTGAAGTTGTGGAAGCGGTATGTAGATAATGTCTTCTGTATTATGGAGGGTGGGAGGCAGGAAGTAGAGCAACTACTCCAACATCTAAATTCAATTCATCCTAAGATTAATTTTACGTATGAGTTGGAAGCACAGCGCAGTTTACCCTTTCTGGACGTCAAAGTGATTGGTCATACAGGTGGAACCCTAAAGCATACCGTATACAGAAAGCCGACGCACACAGACAGGTATTTAAACGCTCTTTCTCACCACCATCCCCGTTATTTACAATCGGTTGTCAGCTCATTAGTGAACAGAGCACATGATCTGTGTGACCCTGAATATTTGGAGAGCGAGATGTCGCATATTCAGGAGGTACTTAGGTGGAATGGGTATAAGGTGAAAAAGTGGCAACCCAGACGAAAGGCAAGAGTGAAGCGTCCAAATGTGTCAAGACAACCAGCATTTTTGCCTTATGTAAAAGGGATAACGGATAAGATTGGTACAGTACTTGAGAAGTACTCTGTAAGGACCGTGTACACACCGTTGTCGAAAATCGGGGAAAATCTAAGGTCACCGAAGGACGTTATCCCTTTTCAGTAACCTGGCGTTTATAAGATCGATTGCAGTTGTGGTAGTTCCTACATCGGACAAACGAAGAGAACAATAGCAGAAAGAGTCAAGGAACATATAGCAGCTGTCAAAAATCGTCAGGCGAACAAGTCTGCCGTTGCTGAGCATTTACTGGAGTCAGGACCGGACCATTGGATTGAGCTTCATAATCCTAAAATCCTTTCTACGGATCGTCGGTTTTACAGTAGAAAAGTTCGTGAAGCCATTGAAATCAAAAAACACTGCAATTTCAATCGGGACGATGGTTTTAGGATCTCATCTACATGGAATCCTGTCATTAGTAAATGTAAGCGTCAACGAATACCGCCGGTTCGAAAGCTGGACATTGTGAGTGTTGTATGTCGACCGAGTGACATCCCTAGTGTGCAAAACATTCAAGTTTATAATCAAGACCAAGTGCGGGTAGTTCGAAAAACTCGCGCGGCTAGAAGATGTTGATGTCAACTGGAGCCAGTCTTCCTTCGGGACCACGGGGACAATGTCGTCCTCGAAACGTCGAAGGTAATTTTTAGAAATATATACGCGGTTAAGTCCCGTTATTACAAATAGATATGTATAACTGTGATATCTACGAAAACAGTAAAAATCAGACTACAAGTATTTTATATAAGATATTACCATATAAAAGCTACTACGATGTAAATTCTATCACTTTAAAATGAAGATTTAATGTTAATACAAAAATGAACCACAAAAAATATATTAAAAATATTTATAACGGGTTACTCACGTAATTTAAGTCGAATTTTGCTCGGCATGTTTCGATCGATTTACATCGACTCTAATTACGTGAGTAACCCGTTATAAATATTTTTTTATATGTTAGAGTCTCACGAAAGTTTTATAGTTAAAATCACATAAAAATAAGTATTTTCCAGAACGAAGATATATAAAGACTCACAAGTTGTATGATCAATTCCGCTCTCCCCGTGGAGACACTAATGCGTTGCGTGAAGTATGTGCTCGAGAATCCAGAGTTCTGAGAGGCGTTTGAGGAATATGGAGACATAATGTATGTACTGGGATATAAAAAATATGCACCTCCACGTTCGCTTAAGAACATCTGATATTAAAAAAATATTCAAATACACAAAAACAGGGGATGTGAAAGCTTTGTAAATAACTAACAGATATTCAGTATTTCATATGATGTCAGAATTACAATTAATTTTTAATTAATATGTGTCCCACTACTAGGCAACCTGTTACGATTTCTAAAATTCTCCATAAAAAAAGATAAAAAGATAAAAGATATTTATTCTTCAATTTAGACACATTACAATGCACTTATAAACGTCAGAGAGAAATAAATCTACCACCGATTCTAACCCTACACCTCTGACCCGAGAAGTATTATTTATGACCGGCAAGAAACTCGGCGGGACTTATTTTTTCAAAACAGTAGTACAGTAATATTATATCTTAAAGATACACAATAATGCGTTTGCCATTGTACCGAAGTAACAAAATTTGGCACTATAAAAGTCCTGAAGAACATTTAGAATGTGCTAATCAGTGGTCATGATTAGCACTATAATAGTGTTGTAAACCTTTACCTAACCCCAAATAGGCCCTAGTTTTATCACTGATTTATTCTATAAACATTACATAAAGGCTCTCACGGTGATAAATCAGTTATATGATTGAAATGTCTGCAACATTTATGTCACAATTTGGAACTATAAAAGTAACCAAAACATGTTTATAGTGCTATTTTGCACCGTAAACGATTCCAGTGATCTTTTTTAATACCAAAAGCCTGGTGTTGTATGCTGTCGTCGTCGTGAGGTTATTTCACAAGAAATTAAACAAATATCTGTAAGTCATTCGCCATATCCCTTAAAGTGACATATACAGGTACATACTAAAAAACATTCGTGAACCGTAACTCTGTCGGTACTTGCACTTGCGAAAATAATTGAATTGATAAAATCATCAAATCAAATAAACAATATATTATTAGAGCCTGACTAGCCAAATATTGTTGACCTTGTTGTATCACCAATTGTCTATGATTCAAAAAAAAGCTAAAAGTCTGTTGTCAATTTATGTCATTATTTCAAATTGTTCACGGTTGATAAGGGGTTTATTTTAAATAATATTAAAAATAACTGTACCGAGTGGTCCGCAAACTATTATTTAGGCTCGTAAATAATTACGACGATGTGCGAAGTTGACGTGCAGCGTGTTGTATAACGAAAAACTGCAATGTTTACAAGTCGTCAACAATTTTGTAGGTTGGAGCTCTATTAATATTTTGATACTTTAAGTACTAGTTCTAATATATGCCTATAACTTTGATTAAGTGCGTGAATTTATTAATACCTGAATCTCATAAACAGGACAAGTGTGTAAAGAAACGGATAAACTAAATGCTCTGGAAAATATCAATACAATCACAACATTAGAACGTAAGAAGTTACTGAAAACCAATATTTAGGAGAAATCTGTAGACTGACTGGTCAGTAGTAATTTTACGTAAAAATAAAAATATTTTCGCAAAACATGTCTATACAGTACGTAAACCAACTAAAACCATCCCTTAAAACAAGTGAATAGGGAACTCAAGTACATAGTTATTAGATTGTTTTTACTTGCTCTGAGCATGTTTTGGGGAATTTAATTTCTGAATGTATTTCTCTTGTTGCAGTCGGTTAAAGATCTTTCTAACACCCTGTGAAGCTTGTTTACTTCGTTGATTTCTGCCTGTTCACCTAAACCTACCTACCTACCTACCTTACGTGTGCACAGAAGTCAAAAGTATTTTCTAGTATCAATACTATTATTCCTGCTACACAAGGTGTGACCAGCCCATGATTTTTTAAATTTCCCGCCAAATATTTGGGTAATATTTCAATAGTCACACTCTATAGCTAATATCCTATAGGTACTCAACCTACATATCGTCCCTTACAGTTAAGGTCTTCACAGATCATAAGAATCTTCTATCACTGTAATTATTAACCGATTGGAAAGTGATGATAATCGAACAGTTTGTGTTAAACAGTCATTAAAGATACAGCCGAGGGCGTTAGCTCATGGTGGTACAATATTGATCACTGGCTTTGACGTTGGTTGAACTACATTAATCATTACGATTTCTCTTGTACGATTGTGTAATTCATGTACTGTAACATACATTCATTCATGACTGTTTCTCCTACAGAAATCAAAGGAGATCGTCAATTTTTGTTAGGTGATCTGGCCCAGATTATTTAGAACCATTTAGGAATGGTTCTTACCATTGAAGAATCGTCATAATTTCTAGATCAGGATGGTGGTAAAAATATTGCGAAATCTAATGGGAAAATTGAAAAATCATGCATTTAAAACTTGAATATGACAAGGACAATATTTGAAAGCGTGATTGCCTATGATTTATATATTAATGTAAAAAAGTACCGATTTTTTAAAGATAATGTACAAAAACGGACTTGAAAACAAAACGGGGATCATGATGAAATAATAAAAAAACATATTTTGATCGTATTTATAGTTCCTGTATTTCGGTAAACAAAGACGGCTGTGAAACCATCGTTGATACTATTAACTCAACATTCCTAACACCTATTGCGAAGGGATAAGGTATACCACCGTTAAGTGCGATAGCACTAGTATCTGACATTGCAATATTGAAAAAAAGATGCGTTTCGTTATCGAAGGAGCATGATATTATGCCATTATGAAACCCACTTTTAATATTCAAACTCCGATCAAAACTGCAAAAATACGCATTTTCAATCTTTAGGCGTTTTAATACAGTCGATTTCTAATTTAAACTTTCGTATTCGTAGGCTTAGATACTATTTTAATATTACAATGTTCTAACTTACCGAACAGTATCAAAACGCAGATTATGTAACGGTATACATTGACAGTGTCAAACCAAAAAACAATCCCGTTTCAGGCCAGGGTGAAGTTAAACTTTATGTCAATGCCATAAGGACGTTAACGACTTGTCTTGCTGTATTTTAATCGCGGAAAAATCAACTTAATGTTTATTTATTTAGTATTTCTAATTCCCGTTTCATTTTTTTGCAATATTTTGTCTACTTTAGTAATAAAATGAGTATTTATTTTACATTGCAGTACAAACTGTATACGGTTTATATCAGGTGGCCCAGAATTGACGATCTCCTTTAGGTTTATTTCAACTAATGTGTAAGTATAGTAAAGTTGTTAGGTTATTAATTTTCACAATTTAAGCACACGCACAGTTAAACTGTTTGAAGGTAAAACTTTGAAATTGCGAAGATATATTCTTCAAATATAGCCAAATATTGACATAGATACAAAATATAAATACCGCGAATAAATGCCACAGATGACGGTATAATTCGCTCTAAGAACACCTCATGTTTTGAGAAATAAATTGCGTTTCCTAATTGGTCGATTTTAACATTTCTGTTTTCTGATTGGTTCATATTAAATACAATTTTTTTTAAGGACTTCAATTATTTACACTGTATACGCACCAAAAAAGTAGTAAGTTCCGATTAACTTCGATATGTGTTGTGATTGGTGGACTTAATATGGTGAAGTGTTCTGATTGGTCAATTTAAAATGTTTTGTAAATCATTAATATGAATACATATTAGCCCTAGAAGCTAAATGTACTACTTTAGTCCGGCTTGGTAAGCATAATACGAGTATGACATACTTTTTGAGCATGAGAAGTGAAAAAGATATTTATTCAATTTAGGAACAATGCAAATTATGAACGTTAGAGAGAGAAAAAAAAAATCCACCGGTTCTAACCCTACACCCGAGAAGTATTATGACATTTATGACCGAGAAGAAACTTGGCTGGACTTATTTTTTCAAAACAGTAATACATTAATTAGTTTCGACTCGTATGCATACGTTGGCTTGTAAATTCTGTAAATCCACATTGAGTATAGATGAGCACATAAAAAGCAAATCGTCAACCTACTGGTCTAAAGTTAAGGCTCATTTACAGATTGATTAGTGTTTTGTGCGAGTTCATACATTTGTTACAAGTAGAAAATATATGGACTCGCACTTAACACTAATCAATGTGTAAATGGGCCCTAACACGCATCAAAGGATCAAAGTATATAAACATTACTTCCTTTGCGTCACGCAGTCCGGGAAATAGTAGGATGTCGTCAATCTCGCAAATCTATAAAAGCAAGTTGACACTTAAAGCGCAGATCAACCCGTGCCCATCTTCGGGTAGGTCAGGCTGTCCCGGGCTCGAGAAACCGAAAGTACGGGAATCAGTTCAAGTGCAGCGTGACCCGGTCGCGGCACAGCCTCGCCCGGGCGAGAGTACTCACATGATTTTAAACTCTATCTGTGTGTGGTATGGTTTTATATTGTGTGGCATTTTTGTGTGGGAAAAGATAACTCTGTGGATGTAGCTTCACGCTTTTAATTTATATTGAATACCGAACTCTATTTCGAATGGTTATAGGTGTATGTGTGTGTGTTATGAAATGTTAAAAAAAAGGTTAACTAACCCTGAGTTTCTCGAAATATTTTTTTTAAATTTAAATTTAGTAAATAAAAAGAAATAAGTAGTTTACTTTTTTTTGCGTATCAATTTCTATGTTTTTCTATGTGTACCTACATACCTACTGTCGACCTCTTTTGTTTATTATTTTATTTAGTACAGTCGGTTCCCCAACATAAGTATCCACTCTCCCATACAACTTTGTATGGCAATGTGGGTACTTAAGTTGGAGAACCCACCTATAGAAAGTCATACTAATATAATTTATTCCAATTGACAATCAATATAATACCGAATGTTCGCGGCATTTCACTAACAATATTCAGTATTAAACTGTGAAGTCATTTAACTATGTATTTACCAAATTGGCTTTTTAACACTAATCGAAAAACCCATAAAACAAAACAATTAATTAACGTCAAATCATTAATTACTCTTTACTTTATCGTAAATCTCCAGCGACAATACTGAATGGGCGTCGTATTAAATTCAATTGGGCCCGTTGCGTAAGTACCGGGGTAACTAGGTCACAGGGGTCAAAGGTCGCGGGTAGGTCACAGAGCCTCGCGTAAATAGTCTGCCCGCTTCACCTTCTCAAGGAGACGCATATAAAAATACGTTGGTAAATTACGGTTAGGCTATAAACGGGGACAGACGCGAAATTAAAATATTTTCGTGTGGATTTTCTCTGGTTATCGTTACGCAACTGAGTTTGCGAAATGCTGAGTTAGGTCATCTCTTATTTGTGGTAATAACACTTATATTAAATTATATTTTGGGAGGTACGGAGTATCCCAGAGGTTTTTTGCAATGTGAACCAAGATGAGAATACGAGTTAGTCAACCCTTACTAATTTTGACGTAAGTATATGGGAAATCGGTCAACTCTAATCCTATTCTAATCGCGGTTCAGTGATATTATAGTGGTACATATTACCCTTGACGTGGCGCTGCATTGGATATGGCGGAGTGAACATGAGACAAAAGCATAGTGCGTTTTTAATTTTAGGTTGTTAGCTTTAGTTGAATTTCCTTATCTCCTCTTGGTTGCCCTGAAAACCAGCGCCATGGCTAATCTTTAGCTAGCGGCATCCTTTTTGGTACTTTGTACTTTAGGATTAAGATGTAATTAGATTAAGTTGATATGTTATTACTATTTTCTGTAGCACTAAATAAACAATTTCTATTTCTATTTCCATACAATTGATTATTCGCCCAAAAGCTTGACATTTTGAAGGTTAGGCTAGACGACTAAGGGACTACTGAGGTAGGAGCGGGGAGGTGGCGAGAAGGGCACCCGTTGTAAAACTTGTGGTATTCACGCCCTCTGTCTTTCCCCCCCTAAGTCCCTTTAGTCGTCTAGTGTTCATAATATCGAGCTTTCGGGCTAATATGCAGTGTACACACTATGCCTAATTATTTCTATTTTATTTACGCTCGTGAATAAATGTTTGTTTTGGAAAAATGCTGCTTTAATTATTCAGCCCTATTGTTTCAGTGTTTTTATCCTTAACCCTGTAAAAGTATCATGCGGCAAACAGCTAAATTAACGAGTCATTAAACCGGTATGCCTACTCGTGTGTCAATTGTTTAGCTGACCCTTTAATAGCGTTGCGTTAACTTCATGAGGCTATTATGGTCATTCAAATTATAACTACTATTACTAGTTATTCACTAAACTAACTCTCACTATCCATGTTTGACAAATTGAAGTACATTAACTCCAAAAACATTAACTTCCCTTATTTTACTAATTTACTTAAACAATCAAGAAATTAGAGTTATTCTAACAATAGGTACCACACTAAGCTTAACTTCATCTTTCATTTATTTTGAGACTTAAGACTCTTCGATACTAAAGCTATAGAGACACCCAGGCTACCTAGGTAGCAGCCATTCAGAGATGCGAGGCTCGAGCATATAATTATGTAAATCATTGAACAATAGCTTCACAAAATGAAATTGTCCATCACGACTAAGCTACACGTTTGCACCGACATTGTGACTGGAAATTGTTTGTTCAGTTCTGTTAAAACCAGGTTTCAGTAGCTTTAAAACATTGTTATGAAAATCGAAAGGAATATTCGTATTCAATTTCGTGGACTTAATAATATTTTAAATTTGTTACCGACTTCCGAAAATTAGATTAGTTTTAATTCGAATTGTATGCTTTTTTGCTGAATTTAGTAGTAGCCCAATCAAATTAGAATTTTGAAGAAGAATACATTTCCAGCAAGCTGGAAATCGTTTAAATAGCTTCATTTGGTCCTAGGTCCAATCCCAAGAGGTGTGCATTATTTTTGGGAAATTCTTGCTCATGTGTTGATCCTGAGGACCTCATTTCAGCCTGTTAACTATTCCTGGCAGCCCTAAATACACCTTAGGCCAATGGGACCACCTTGGACAAAATCCGCGACGAGATATTCTCAAAATTTCCCATAAAGCCTACTTTTAATCCGGCCTATCCACCCCCAACAAATGCAGCCGAATTTAACCCTTATTAATATTAAATGGATTGACGTTTTCCGTCGCACCTACAGTTTTCGAACTGCAATCAAAAAACTGAATAAAGAGCGAACATTTCGCAGTTATTTGGCTGCCAAAAGTTATGCACACCTCCTGGGATTGCGCATACTCGGATTACACGCAGGACCAATATAGGTCTGCTGGAAATTAATTCCGCAAAATGCTTTTTATAGATCTTGCTCGATTGGCCTATATATATTGGCCGATATACTTAACTTCTTTACATTCAAGAGTACAAAAACCCCCAGAATAGCCTCAAGTCTCACTTACTAAAATCATGGAAGATAGATAGATAAAAAACATTTTTTTTGACTTCTAGATTTTGGACTTCTAGTTCCATCTTGCTGCTGAAATCTAAGGTTTAGAAGAAAATGGGTTAGAAATGTGGAGAAATTTTAACATAATTTACTCGCTGAACATGAAATAACAACGAAAAGGAATCACACCGAAGAAGACAGTTACAATAATTTTAGTCAACGTCAGTCTATTATATCATATAGTGTGTAGGTTAAGTGTATAGATAAATAAGTACGCTTAGAGTGTTCACTCCATACAGCAGGTTAATAAGTCCCCTTGTACAAGGGGACTTCGGGAGGAGCGGGCACGGGGCGTGAAGTTTTACAACGCGCGCCCTATTCAATATTCTAATAATAATAACCATGTTACATCGAGTGAGCTTATTTATTTCTCCCATGGATTTATATGAAGTGGATCTAATTCTTACACTTTTTCCCTAACCACAGTTGAACCTTGTTACCGAGTAAAACAGTCGTTCATATTAGGTGACTAGTAAAAAGTAGTAAAAACTGTCCGGTGGAAAGCATTATAGTAAGGGAAGGTGTCCCACTCGCACTCGTTACAAAATTGTCACATTTGACACACATTTTGATTGTCTGATGACGTCATTACGCCCTTAGTCAAAACGAGACACAGTCCCCTAACCTTCCCTTTCGGCCTCACTTTGTACCGAAGAATTAAATCCACTTCATATAAATCCATGATTTCTCCGTGGTTGAATGCAAGTTTGAGAGAATGACATTTGATGTCAAAAGATTTAAAAAGATTGCATGGCTTATGCATTCGATATGTAAACCAGCGCTGGCTTACCGATAACATCTAAACTTATGCACTTTCTCACGCTCGCCGGCATTCAATGCAACCAATTTTCCACCAGGGCAAAAACAACACAAATTCAATTAGGGAAATGGCTTCTGTTTTGCACAGTACAAAGGAGAAATTTATGGTTGTAACGTAAATAGTGGTGCTGAGAACTAATCAGCAGATGGAGCTGTAAATAGAACGGAAGCAGTAGGGATATGACGGTGCATTGTTAAATTTATTTCAGTTAAGGTTTGTACAGAAGATTATCAATATTTAAAAAACCGACTACTCGTACACAGGCTACTGCACCTTTCCCCAGAGGAAATTCCCGAGCAAGAATAAAACATACTCATATCATAATACTCATAATTGTAGGTGTGCCTATAATATTTGAAAAGTTCCCTCAATTTCTCCAGGATCCCATCGTCAGATCCTGACCTGATAACAATGATACCTCTGAAACTTTTGAAACAAAAAAATATATTTCCAAAGCGGTCCAGCCGTCTTCGAATAATCGGAACATACATTATTATTATTATTATATGGAGCCTATCGTGTCCCACTGCTGGGCAAAGGCCTCCTCCAAATCTTTCCACCAATCCCTATCGTGTGCCATGTCTGACCACTCCTGCAAAAATATTATAGCAAAAACAAAGATCCCTACGAATTGAAAGTATTGAAACCTCCTTCGATATCTTAAAAATAGAAATAGGCGATCCCAAGAGGCCAATGGTTTCAATTGATTAATAGTTCACAGTCGGAAGCACTGTGTACATGTACATTGGTTCAACTGTACTGCCAGTAAATATCCTATCCTATTAACATAAGTTACAAATTGAAAATTCCGCTTCATGCAAAAACGGCTGAATTTGCATGAAATTTTCCACACTAGTAGAAAAGAAACAGAAAAGTAGATTAGAATCAGGAAAGAAACGTATCCTAAATGAGGTAAAATGAGGATTCAAATTACACCAATCCCCTAAAATCCGCAGCTTTAGCGTGATGAAAGAACTAATATACAAACCTCTAAACATAAGTACATACTTTATAATTTTATAATTATGAGTAGTATTAAAAAGTATTCAGCCCAAGACACTTGGAGCCAAACTGCTTAGTCGAAGGAAAACCTCGCGGATACTACGGAATAATTAGCTAAGTGGCGAGCACCTAACAAGATTAACTTGGAGCGACTTGCTTAGCCACTACCAACATTCTCCAGATACTGTACCGGCTGCGTAGAAAATAATATAGACGGAGAGCTAGCCACGTCAGATATGACACAATAATAAGAGCAAAGAAACCCCTCTAGTCAGTGTGCTATACTATGCTTTTTTCTAGATCTGGACAACTGGCAACTGTAAAGTGGTGGGGATCAAAGAATAAAAACCACTTCAAGAAAACCAATCCTAGAGTTCTGGGTTTTATGCAATATTATAGAAATAATTAGATTATATCATTGCCAAAAGTTTCTGTTGGGGGAAAGTAGTGCCAAAACGACGTATAATATGTAATTCATAGTTTGTCATCTACTGTTTTTGATTGGTTTGGGGATCAATGTTCTTCTGCGTCCGTAGGAAACACCTTAGACAACCCTACACGTGATCCCTGGGTTGTGCTAAAAAAATAACAAACTTGGCAGCTGCACTATCCCATCTGGACCTCGCAGCACACACTGATTTTCATTATCATCTGCTTTCCCACTACTACTACCCCAGGGAAGAAATGCCTAGCTATATCCAGTGACATGTAGCCATACGATAAATAAACTATTTTCCAATCCAACAATTTTGCTAATCTGTCACTCTGACCTCAACCCATGAAAAGCTGCCCGATGCCCGAATAAGGATAGTATAGTAATCTAACCAGACGGGTTTTGTTGCTTTCATTATTGTGTCATATCTAACGTGGACAGCTCTTCGTCCAATATAGTAGGTACTCTGTTTTACTACTGTTGACTTGAAATTGAGCAAATGCAGATACAGTCAACCAATTTGATTCCTAGGACACTCTAGAACCTTGTCACAATAGCTAGTTTGGTAGCGAATAGGTTACGTTTATACGTATCCACGGGCAACTGTCATTACGACAAGGTTCTACAGTGGCCTAGGAATCAAATTGATTGACCGTACGTGTTGAAAGAGTGCTAATAAAATTTTGTACAGTCATTAGCGATCCAGCACCGTAGCGGGTAATGTGGTCTGACGTTCATGAGCTTGTTATTAACTTACAAATATAGTGGTGCCAAGATCATTATGAGCACTTAGCCCGCTTAGCCAGTTTTGCTGACTGTATACACAAAGGTATATTTATCGAACGAGCGGACAGTAAGCGAAGCAAGTTCTTACAAACACCTTCTGGCTAGTGGGACGTCTCGGCATTTCGATGGCTTTTTGATTTTGATAGTTTGTTCCGCAATAACTTTAGTAACATTTTTCTGATCTTTATGAAATTTGTCGGGGTTGTAGCAAAGATACATAAAGTTTGAGGGTTTGTGTATGCGCAGGATCGCTCAAGGGGTTAATGAACTAGTAGACACGAAACCATCATCATAAGGGTCTTGTTATATTGGTCACACGTTAGTAAGGAAATCGTGAGTTCTCAGTTCAAGGAGGAGTACTAGTAAATATTGGTTCAACAGCCGAATCATTAATTTTGTTTTAGGAATTGTTTTGGATTCACGTGAAGTATGATTAAATTGCAATATAAAGTCAACATGGTGGAATGCTGATTTGATCAGGACAATATTGTCTAAATAGGTTCGTTTATTTAGGTAGCATGGATGTTGTAAGTTTATTTACCCTCACTCTATATTTGAGATATTTTGTACATTATTCGGTAAAATTGTGCAAACACAAATAAGATATCGAGGAAAATTGGATACCATTCGAGATTGGAAATGTAAAGAAAATCGAATTCTCAGGAAGTCTTGAGCGTCCTTAGACTTTCAAGAACGTATTAAGCATCGGTTTTCTCGATTTTCATGTTCATTTGGGAAAGAAACCCAGGGAAGGTGTCTAAGGTGAAATAGTGTCTATAAAAAAAGAAAGAAAAAATAAATTATATCATTTACACTCAGGATACACTTAGTAAATGTGTGTATATCCTAGTAAGAAAACTATTAACTGTGAGTATGTGAAACCTACATGGACCATATTCAGATTACAAAATGTTCAACTTAGAAGTCTGGCCAGTATTAATATTTATATCAACTTCAACAAAAATATTTTCCAAATTCTTCTTGTAACTAGATAGAATAGGTAATTGCCTCCAGAATGTTATATAAGGTATCAGATAATATTTTCAGAAATATTTAAGTTACCTTGGTACTACGTGTCTAACTCGCAGACGTGCCACTATGTCGGCTAGCGTCTAAATATATTCGGAGATACTCACTGGATAAGGCATAAAATACGACCTGTAATTTACAAAACAGAAAGCAAAGAGAAATATCACAGGAATACGAGATAAAACAATGTGAGGTAGAGGTGAAAAGGATAAAAGGTTAAAAGGACAATAATAAAGAATGTTATCTGTCGACTTGTACAGCTAAAGTTAGATCTATGAAATAAGAAACTACTTGGAATTATAATCTGTCTAAACTGACTCAATAAGTTGTTATAAAAACCGGCCAAGAGCGTGTCGGGCCACGCTCAGTGTAGGGTTTCGTAGTTTTCCGTCCGTCACAGTAAGTGTCCCCACTTAAGAGTTTTTGAAAGCACGTCATTTCATTGTGATTTTGTAGAAATTACAGGTACAATAAACACCTGCTTAAAAACAAACTTAGTTCAGAAATTATTTTGTATTTTTTTTTTCATAAACTATTCAACCTATCAAGTTCAAAATAATTTTTCTATAAAGTTTTTATAAAGTTCTACTTTTGAGATTTTTTTCATATTTTTAAAACTTATGGTTCAAAAGTTAGAGGGGGGGACACATTTTTTTTAACTTCTGGAGCGATTATTTCCTAAAATATTATATATCAAAAAATGATTTTAGTAAACCCCTATTCATTTTTAAATACCTATCCAACAATATATCACACGTTAGGGTTGAAATGAAAAAAAAAATCACTCCCCACTTTACGTATAGGGGAGGTACCCTAATAAAACATTTATTTCCACTTTTTATTTTACCACTTTGTCGGCGTGATTGATATGCATATTAGTACCAAATTTCAGCTT
The DNA here is from genome assembly GCA_947086415.1 of Pammene aurita. Classification (NCBI taxonomy): domain Eukaryota; kingdom Metazoa; phylum Arthropoda; class Insecta; order Lepidoptera; family Tortricidae; genus Pammene; species Pammene aurita. The sequence goes on from OX352299.1 coordinate 13,424,696, forward strand.
TCTAGTGCTAACGGTTACTGAGATTATCCGCGGACGGACGGACGGACGGGCAGACATGGCGAAAGTATAAGGGTTCCTAGTTGACTACGGAACCCTAACAATAGAAAAATATAATAATGTGTAACAGGATTGAACTGTACCTACATAACACGAGGGGGCGTACAATCCAACTCCTATGCAACTCCAATGCATTAACTATAATTACGGCTAAGAAACGTCTAAATCATAATTTGCTTGAAAGTTCTTCCAATGTAACTCCAATTATTTGTTGTGTGTTGGGGATAGTTGTCTATTTAATGCATTGTTTATGTATTACAAAAGTTAGGGTACGGCACTAGATTTTTGATAAATTGTCAGAAGCCTGGAAAGCCATTATGTAGATATTTAAAACTTAGTTTTTTTGTAATTGCAAAGGCATTAGGTACTGACAACTATCATTCCGTAATACATGATTCGGATATTTAAATTTCCCCTCAATATATTTAGACGCCTATTCAGCTGGTTTATCATCAGAGGAATCTAATTTGTATTTTAATGCACTAAGGGCAACGAATGAGCTGAAAAAACCGACAATGCTGGAACATGGTAAACACATAAGCCTCTTTATTTTCTCTTCTACTCTTAAAAACCATCTATAGATCAAAAGTAATATAGCCAGTCCCTAAGCCTAAGAAAACTTAAACGAAAAAGCCATTGACGGCGCCTAGTAGATAGCTTATAGGCCTTTTTGTTGTGCTGTGTGCTAAGCCTGAATCGAGGGCGCCGGATCGATAGCTCCAGACGGCAGACACAACACGCGCACTGCGGGCCGATTCATTCACGTCTGGATTGGCGCGCCTAAAGCACTGAAGGGGTAAATATTCCTGCATACAGAAGTCCCACTAAGTAAAAACCGGTGATTGACAGCTGTAGGTCAGGAATCATGCTGATGTTTCTTCCTAACGTATACCATGTTTTATTTCGAGGTTACTAGAAATATCTGGTGTTCAGGACATACGCCGCTTCGCCCGGCGCATACAATGCACCGTTCTAGTAGGTACAACCCTGGATTCTCTGCCTTTTCGCCGAATAACGTTTCCCAAACTGTTTTATTTGCTAACTGTGTCATTTGGCATACTGCATTTTTTTCTGAAACTTTAAATATTTCGGGATTGTTATAAAACAAACCTAACTTAACCTATATGGTTCTACACGACGATTATAAAACAAACCCTGAAAAGTTTTCAGTTTTCAGAAAAAAATGCAGAATGCCAAATGACACTGTTGGTAAATTAAACAGTTTGGGAAACGTTTTCGGCGAAAAGGCAGGATCGCACAACCCTGAGTTTGAACTAATATCTAACGTGCTTTATGGATTGATTTTTTTTTTAATAAAATAAGTGATTAAGATTTCTGCATTAACTATAGGCAATAGTTACTAATATATACAACAATACTGTTGTGTTTATGAACAGCTGGTTTAGTTGAATGCAAGGCATTTACTTACTGCCTAACCTAAACCTAATGTTATTATTTACCATCCTTCTTTTGGTACTCTCAGCTATTTCTTTGTTTTATTTTGTACTTGATGTTTTTTTATTTCCCGTTATCTATAGGTTTTTGAAACAATGAAAATATCGAAGGTCAGTAGCCATTATCCCGGAACGGTACTAGATTTGTTTAGAAAATTCTAGAAAATCACGGAGAACGGTAAGATTATATTTGCTTATCGAAAAATAACCCCGAGGTTACAATTTTACAAATGACGGCGCAGTTGGTTTAGTAGCGCTTCGTAGAGCGTATTTAATTTGCAAAAAATAAGCGGAAAATTTACATTTAACCTCTAAATTCGATTTTCATGTCGGGAAAAAATACTTTTAGTCCCTAGTTCGTAATTTTTGTTTTTATTTCAAGTTTAATATTTAAAGTGAGTACTCTTTTCGGAAAAATCTGAGTGATTTCTCGTCTCCTAGGTGATTTTGCTGATTTCTGTGGGGATAACTCCCCACAACCTTTCCTTACAATATTAAACGATTATTTCGTGTCACAAATAAAAGGGCTATTCTCAACAAGTTTTAATCCTCCTCGCAGTCATGCGTATAAGTAGTAACAAATTCTAAGTATATAAATTATTACTGGTTTCTCTTGTAATTAACAGAAAAATTACTTGACAGAAATGTTATAATTTGAGAAGATTCAGACTTGCGTTAATCTCCTAATCCTCTTATTACATTAAGTCTTACAAACCTTATAATGAGTAAATAATTACGTGAATAATTTATGAGCACAGCTTCTTGCGTCTTCGTTCAGTTCCACGCAAAGAGAATAAAATTAATAAAGGGTGTTAAAAACCTTCATTTGAACGCGCACCTCATTATTGTTCTTAGTATCTTACTAGCCTTTTCCCGCAGCTTCGCCCGCGTACTATAAGTACTCAAAAAGGATACGATACCCATGTTGATTTTCAGACTTTTTGACCACATTTGCCCCTTTTGGGGGTTGAATTTCAAAAAAACCTGAAACACGTGCTTACTCATTTATCGTTAGGAATACTCCTGTGAAGTTTCGAATAAAATAGTCCAACAAATCTTGATGCGCCATACAAACTTTGGATCCCCATTTTACCCCCTTAGGGGGTGAATTTTGAAAAATCCTTTCTTAGTGCATCCCTACACCTTATAAGGAACCTATATACGTGTCAAATTTGGAATCTCTAGAACCAGCGGTTTGGGCTGTGCGTTGATATGTCAGTCGGTCAGTCAGTCAGTCAATCAGTCAGTCAGTTTCTTCTTTTATATATTTAAGATTTGATTGATGTGTTTGTATTTTAGTTTTGTGAGTACTGCGTATAATATTATGAAAAAAATTTGTAACTAAAATGAGTCAATTACGTTTGAATTTCGAACGTGAATTGATTAATGGTGTAAGTAGGTCCAGTTATGGGCTAAAATATAGAGAATTCAACCCGGAATAGCCATGTCTGTCATTTTCTACACAAAATGTCTGCCGAATTTTGCGGGGGAGGGGAATGTCAAATGTATGGCTATTCGCATGTAGCGTAATATGGAGTAGGTAGAACGTTGTATGGAGGTTAACACACTTTATTTATGCTTCTCTGGTTCAGAGCTAAAATAACGTGCTCGAGAACGAAGTGTTCCCGCAAATTTAGTGCTTCCGTTGCACCAGTATAATAAACTGTCTATGGAGTTGAGGAAAATGATCCTTTGTTAGTTTTATCGTTTTATGTTAGATTTATACTTTAACTTGCTTTACGAGTGTTTATGTGGACTAATTTATTGGCAGCCACTGTATGTGAGACTGAAATGGCAACGATCCTTGGAATGGTTACATGGTTTTGATTATCATATTTTTGTAATACATCAGCTATATAAGACTTAGTCAATTTTACTATCACTCACAGTTTTATATGATCAAAAAACACTTAGTTTTGTTTTATATCCTTGTTTTATGATAACCTTTACCCTGTACGAAACGCTTCAAACCAGCAAGTACGAAGTATCTTTATTTAAAACTTTGAAATGGTTTCATTGCCCATACATCACGTCCCACATACATTATATCGAAGAAATACATCAAAATATTATGCAGGAATTGACAGCGCCCACGTCCAATCTAACAGGTGCACATTGTTATAATAATGCGCAAAGATGAAAGGAATTCAATTAACAATAACAAATCACAACAAATGCATTATTCAACGCAAAGAAGGCTGACCTAAATACATTTTAAAATGACATGGGATGTAAGCGGAAAATAAACTTCAGAAATCTGCTGATAAACATTTTCTATTGGTCTGTATAGATACTGGAATTTATGGTTGCGCTTCAAATAAAGAAGTTTGGATGTATAATAGTGGGCTTTGTCGTAACTCCTTTAAGTTTATACGCTAACGTTCCTTAACTTTTGGAAACAGAAGACACAACTTTTTCTTTTTCTGTGTGGGTCATAACATAATCATAATCATAAATAATGTCGAAAACTATGATATACAGGGTGTAATCGTTAAGTGTGGCCAGGCCATAATTCCGTAAATATAACAGATATCAGAAAACTTCCAACTGATATCGAAAGTGCGTTACCCAATGAGTAAAATTACATTAATAACTTTTTTTAAATAAAATCAGAACTATCCCAAACATTAACTTCAAACCCGGACCGACGTTCGGATAAAGACTAGTTTGTACGGTCTAGTCATTTCACCGTTATCAAATTATTCATGAATTGTTTTATTTTATTCCATATCAATCAATTATCATGTTATTACAGTTTATTCGTGCAAATAATGAATCTCAAGCAGTTTTATCTCTTACGGCACCGACGTTCTTCTTTGGGAGTGAGTCGTCGTAGGTACTAACTGTATGGGAGCGTTTAAACTTAATATTTTTAATATTAATACTTTAATTTAAAAAAAGTTATTAATGTAATTTTACTCATTGGGTAATGCACTTTCGATATCAGTTGGAAGTTTTCTGATATCTGTTATATTTACGGAGTTATGGCCTGGCCACACTTAACGATTATACCCTGTATACTCGTAATAATGACAGATGGGTTATGTACGCTCCAAAAGTGAAGCACTTAATATGAGTGAATTCAAACAACTGTCGCTAGTCGCGCACCGGCCAGCGTGAGATGCGGACGTGCCAATGAGCTCCCGCTACCCGCGTGAGAAAGAGACAAACTTTAATTTTCTAACAATAAGAGTGACAAAGATGTAATGATTGTCAAAATAGATAAACATAACAGAAACGTTGCTAGGTTATGAAATAATTCTGGAAGTATTTTTTCTGCTCATTTTGTTAGAGTATAACCCATCCATAGTAAATATCATTGGTTGAAAATAAGAACTTTAGTTATGAGAAAAAAAAATGTTTAAACATGGGTTATTTTACACCTACATTTTCTATAGTATCATTCAACCGAACTGACGACCGGGATCATAAATCTTCTCTTTTACACTTGCACGACCGCAGCAAGAGAGAAAGAGATCGTAATTATAACTCCGATCGTCAGTTTAGTTGAATCATACTATAGTGTAAGAAATATGTTAATCTGTATATGTAACTTCTTGATGCAAATAAATATAGTACAGCCTTGGCCAGAAGTGTTGAGCATAGCTCTTTTTTGTTGACAATTTGGATGTTAGGTACCTATTAATTGCCTATCATAACAATGTACGATGACGTAAAATGTTATATTTTATTGATATATCTAGAAAACTTCACTTCATAATACTTTCAAGGTACCTATAAAATATGAAAAGTGGAGGTCCCAAAAATGCGAATTAAGGTCGGTATGAAAAATTGCAAATATTCTATGCAGTTACTAATACTCACTTCAACAAAACATGCCTGTTCAGTTTGAATTAATTGATAAAATAACTTCAAAAAAGATAGAAACGCCGGTCTAAACTTTCCAGTTTTGTATGAAAATCGCAAGGGTGCTCAACACTTCTGGCCAAGGCTGTAAGTCTTTGTAATTAATTACAGCAGAGTGTTGTTGTGTAACCTCGTCTCGCTCGCCAAGCTCCAGAATGGCGCTAAGGAATCCATAGCCGTAATCACTGCATCCCTGCAGTTTACATGCAAATGTGTCCTGGACACAGACTACCTCCCGTAGAGTACTCATTACGAATGACTAGCCTTTTGTCCGAAAATTTTGTCTGCGACGAACTTGTTGAATCTTTTGCTTGACAATTGGGATAAAACTTCTTTATTGTGTTAATTTGGGTTATAGCTGACTGACTTATGTATAATTTAATATAATTATTTCAAGATTTACATGATAGAGTAACAACCAGACACACATTTTCCGCCATCTCTATAAAACTTTCACATTTTTAATTTATGATTAAATACGATGAAAAGTAATTATAAATTAGACAGAATAAAAGACTTGTAAAAATTTTGGATTCTTAAAACCGCAAATGCTTTAATTGGCATGGCACAATTCAAGAGTTATACGGCTTATAAAATTAGGCAAATTAAAGGACGAACGGAGTAAGTTATTCAGTTTAGTTTTACGTACCACCGCCAACACTGTTAACTGCCCATCGGTGGACTTAATGCCTTTTGTAAAAAGGTCCACCAAGGTACAGTTAAGAGTGTTGCTGTTTGTACATACAAGTTACTGAGCGCGACTACTTCAGTATTTATCCTTAAGAGCTCCACCTAGTCGCTAGACGATCTGTGTCCCGGGATAAGTGCCTAGACATAGTTACACTACGCCAGTGCCTCGATGGCTCCAGCCACGGTGCTAGACTGGTGCCACAATAGAGCTGCAACCGTGATAAAATCCAATGGCAGCAATCAAGACGTGACGTGATAGTGGAGGGCGAGGATTTTCCAACACTGGGACATGGGAGATGGTTATTATGTGTTTTGGGATAGTTATGTAAAAATATCTTATAGTTTTTAAATTTTATTTTTTAAATTGCGTTCCTAAAACCGTAAATGCTTTTATTCAAGAGTAAGGAGGCTTTTTAACACGTTTTCTTTCTCCCATACGCAGGGTAAAATTTGCTTCAACACCTTTAAGCAATGCAATAGGATTTTTTTTGCAATTTTGATATATTTGTATGTACTTACTAAATATGTTGAATAACTTTATAAAATTACTGACGTGATGAAAACTGGCCAAGTCAAATCTAACCTACTTTAAGATCTCACATATTTAAATAACAGCAATTATTATAGGTATCCAATAAAGCAAAGAAATAGAGTTTAATACTTGTTCATAATGTTATTTTGTTCCTATAAATACATATTTGGATTTTGCATAGAAATTGGCACTCATTTAGATCTCCATTCTTTTTGCGGCGAAGCCCACAGCCAAGCATAATTTTTGTATTGAACCTGGCTCTCCTTATTTACATTTGTGTTTTTGGTGGGATCGCCTTTACAATAGTCTTGGTTCAGATATTTGTGACCACCTCGGCCGCTACGATATATCTGATAGCGACTGTACACCCAGCTACAAATTTCATGGTCACTAATTAATTATTAAATAACAAGAAAATTGATCTTTTCGAAATTGTATTATAAGTACTTGGTTAGCTTACTTTGAAGCACAAACTAAATAAAATAAATAAAATTTTAAATATCAGTGGCTCGATCACTTAACATAAACACCTTCGTTATCTTGAAACTTCGCCGGTAAAACCATGACGCGTTCTGTTTTGTTCGCTCCAAGCTCACCCAATTTGCATAAAGAAAGATGCGCAAAAGTGCAACCATTCCATGAAAACAAAGACTTACAAACGCTATAAAATCTCAAGTCCAGTTCCTTAGATAACGGAAGGCAAGCTAGTAATATTTTCCACTTTAAAATCTGCATCCTGAGGTCCCATAAAAATGTATTGGAACATGAAATAACACAGTAAAACTATTGCACAAACAGTTTTCGAGAGCTGAAACAATCGCAACTCCGCTTTATGTGGGAACTTCTGAAATATCTCCCGCACTCGGGGAAAATTCTTGAATTTACCGACACCGGGGGTGTCGTGCGTGAATAAATTGAATATTAAAAATTGTATTAATTTAGCACTTCTCTTTCTAACTGATATTACAAACTTAAGAAACGATTTTCGGGTTTTCTGTGTTTGAAGTATAGTACCGGCCAATAATATATATCACCTCTATGAGCTCTATGTATTACGGTGAAACTTTTTTTAAATATTTTAAGTGATTTCCACCTACTTTAGACTACCTAAGTAGTTCTTATTATTTTCTGAGAGCGATGAGAAAAAATATCTCATGTAATGGTTTTTTTTTAATTGACCGTAGTCAACTTTTTTTTTTATTAGCGCTAGTTTTGTAAATGCTGACTCGCCTATTGTAAATCACAATATTTCATTGCAGTATTCATCATATAATGGTATAAAATGACTATATAATGGTATAACCTATATTGCTCACTCTATACATGCTCATACAAATTATTGGCCGGTACTGTAATTATATTCTTCAACGTTTTGAAAGAATGCAATAAATACATGTACATAATGACGTTTAGTAATAAACTATTGCAGGTGAAAAGTACATTTTTGCATCTTTTAGAAAAACATGCTCATTCAAAAATATTGTACATGATAGAAAAACACAGTAACGACTAATTTAACAAAAACTCAAAACAACCCAACTCCAATGTGCATGGATGCCCGCGCCGCCGTAACGTTGCTACGGAGACCCTTCAATGGCGCCCGTTAATTTGTTAGCTTGATTAGTTAGTACACGTGACTCGAACGAACTTCACGCTTCAGAAACATAATACGTACTGATTTTATCGATAATAAGGTACCTTTATATTATTTTTGTTTTATTCGTCCTTTCCGAACTCTTGATACTGTTGAAAATTGTTGGTAGTTTTTGGACTTCTTTATAAAAACAAGGTAGTGAGAGAGAGTAACAACATTTCTCTGAAATATGCAATAGAATCCGTCACATTATGACCAAGCCGAATCGAGCAAAATCTCTGCGGCTATTACAAGCCGACACACGGAGTCGATTTTCAAGGCATTCGACAACACCCAGTCCCCACGTGGGAGTACTTCAGTAATGCGATTGCCAGACATGTGCTGAATGTAAAATCGGTTATTCTGCGAGATGATAGTCCGTTGGTTTACTGCTCAGACCTGGCTGGCTATACATTCTCATTGAATGTGCAAGCTCCACGCGTCCAGTTCTTAGTCGATCCAGTGTTACATAACCTCAAGATTTTTAAAAATTATGCGAAATCAGAATACGCTCATATACTGGTTTTCCTGATCGATCTATTTAGCCGCGTTGGAAGCGACAGCTGTTGGAATGGCTTTGGTCTTGCAGGGACTGATGAATAGATTGCTCAAATAGATTCAGTTCAGGGATATCACGTAGCCATTTTATCGGCAAAGGAAGTCTGATGGTCTGCCAATGCAGGGATTTCTTTAATCAAAAGCGTCGCATACGGCCATCGAATGGCTAATAGTTTAGACGTAAAGTTTCTACCCATATATAAATGTAACTTTGAGATATAAAAGAATAAATAAACAAGGAACAATTCAATAAAAGTTTTTGAAAAAAATTGTTTACCAAATATCAACTTGTTGCACATCAATGGCTATATAGGTCTTTAAAAATAACATTAAGTTTTTTTAAAACATTTTTTGATGTAGTCTAAGAAAAGTCTAAAAATTGTGTCCTCCTCCTCTTGAACCATAAGTATAAAAAATATGAAAAAAATTAGGAAGATACGCCTTAACACTTACTTTCTCTGAAATTAATTTAAATATCGGTTTGGGCATTTTTGACTCTTTGAGCCGTCTCTAAAAAGTTTTTCCATGTGCAGATACGACCTTTGGCATTAGTTCGTTCTTATTTCATCGAACCCTCTATTATGCGTGGTCTGACACGCACTTGGCCGGTTTTTAAGTTATCCTCCCTCCATACCCCCCAGAAAGAGGTAGGACTCCTAAATTTTCGCAGGACTCAGCAAATCCTCATTCCTAAAGTCAAGATAAACTTATAACCAAAGTTTCATTGAAGTACAATTTCCGCCAATGTAGTATATAATAAGAATCTTTCACAGATTATAACTGCATTTGTCTTAGCAAGTTTTGTTTTGTTCTCGTCTAAAGGGAAGATAGCAACTGTTCTATAAAAAGACCAAGGCCTCAGAAATGCTTCACATTAAAAGTAATAAAACAAACGTTTAACAATGAACGTCTAAATTATATCACAAAAAGTACCCGCATCAAAACGAAGGGCACGATGCGTCGGTCGATATGGCTGATTGCGTTGCGCCATAGCAAATTGTTCAACAAATTGTATACAATTCTTTATGAGAGCACAATAACAAATATGGGCACGATTTTTATAAGGCGCGGACCGGTTTGGTTTTGTTTGACACTTCGTTTGCTATTGCGAAAGTAGTACGTGTAAGATCTGTGCCGATTGTAAAATGTCACTTAACGACTGGATCTAAGATCGGAGGATCTAAGAAGAACCAATCTTTTAGTGTTCTAACTACAATATTTAACCCTCAAACATTCCCTTATTGAAGTCGGGTAAAAATGGATTGACTTAACCTACTTCCTATTATCCTTAACCACCCGAAACAATAAATTGAGAAGGCCCCAAACCAAACGGACCAAAATTGTGGTTAATGATCACAGGAAACATCCTGTGACAATAACAATATGAGGAAGCGCACGCAACTAGATCGTGTCCGATAGTTATTTAGACCTTTATCCAACAGTGGACGTTTCCACACAGGTACGAAAAAATAATATTGCAACACAATACAGTAACATCTTGAATAAAGTAGTAAAAACCAAGCAATACCAATATGTTTTCCCTTTATTTAGCAAAGGATGGCAGAGAGCACTCCTTTGTAAGCGCAAACAGAACACCAATACCTAGTTAGCAATGCAAATAACCAATTGATAATATTGAAGAAAAGAACGCATTACTTTATTTCCCTTTGAAAGTCTCGAATACCATTTTAAGTTAAACGAAGACTCGCTATTTCATAAAAATGCCAATGCCAACGACAACAGGAAAATAATACAGAAGTCAATGTGGAAAGAATTGCGAATAAGACGATATCGAATGCTTAGGTACCTCAGATATTAGTTATTCAGTCGTGAATGGCTCTGTTTTCTTCCAGCTATCCACTGCATAAAATTTTACCTGCATTCTTCAAAGAATATCAACTAAATTATTTTATCTTGGTAACATTTGCGTTCAATTGTGTGTTGCAAATATCGATAGTTCATAGGTTGCTATTGTATTTTCCGTAGCGATAAAATACAAGCTAGTAATTTTCCATGGTAAAGGAAACAATTTGTTTAGGTAAAAGCTGATTGCACCAAACCTTTTACAATAGCCATAGTAGTTCGTTAAAATTTCCTTTTTCACGAAATACTTATTTGACAGTTTTCCTTAGGACTTTAGGATGACAGCAGGCGGCGCCATAATTAACGTTAATCAGTTCTTCAATTTTGTATGATGCAAATGATTTTCAATAAGTATTCCGAGGAGCTTATCTTGAATCCTCACTCATTTGTCAGTGGCAATCGAAAAAAAAGATGTCTTTAATGGCACCAATAACGCCAAAGGTATACTAACCCCCTAAACCCACAGTACTGTGCACGTATGCTATTTAAAAAATAACCATACTAATCTCGATTCAAACATGCCAATAGAAGTTGATAAATGTGTCTAGTCCTTAATATGACACGTGGGTCTGAAGCGCTCGTTGTTTTTATAAAACATATATATATATACATATATATTTATACGTCGAAACGCCCGGTCGCGGTCACCTTGCAAATCCGGGGCTCTTCCTTTATTCGACCAACGTTATGCCCGAGCTGTGTCATTGACTCAACGCTGTGACATTAGTGAACTGTTTGCATTTATTGTATATTTAATAGCTAAAATTAAGACCTTTGTTTAATTCAGTGTCCTATCTATATCAGTATGTATGCTCTGATATTTGAAGTAATTTAAAATCTACAAGACCTAGGCGAGTGTCCAAAAATTGTGGATACAGGACTCACTTAATAAACACATGAAATCCCAGAATCTATTTACTTTGGTAAGTAAAAATCTTTTCACTTCACTGACATAGCTGTTTTGTAAAACAATTTCCAGATAGTAGATTAAAGAAATTAGTGCCTGCTTCGAACCTCCCCCAAGTCCTGTAAAATGTAGGAAATGTTGAAAGGAATTGAGGCTGACCACAAACACTAAAGTTTGAGATCTTTAAAAAATATATTTTGTTTCGCAATCAAGATCGAAACACAATACACATATTGAAAACATAAACTACTTCATAGGTAGATAGTTATAGTAATATCCCGGTGAAGGGTAAGCCTCCACGAAGGCGAAGAAATGAGGGCACGGCATTGGTGTCCCTGATGCTGCCGTTTACGTGTTACGATTTGCCCTGTTTCCTAGTACTTATTGATGTATTGGAAAATAAAATAAAGTCATAATCTCGCATTGCAAATGTTATGTGTCGCATTGGTTATGGACTAAGCCCGCATGACACTTGAGGGTAAAGTTCTAAGTCATAAATCAACATTTTATTTACAAACATTTCTTGGAAAGGTACCTTGTCTAATACAAAGTGCAAGCACGTGCCGTTCGAAATTAGGGACCTTACTTCGGTTTCTCTGTACACGGACACAGTAGTTGTCCAAAACAACATGTTTACTTATGCTGATTCGATTGGCACCTATTTTTGCTCTTTCATAGCTCAGGATAGATAATATTTATTAACTTTTATCTAGCTCTTCAGAACACGATCTTGTTTATGTTTAATAATATCATGAAACCCATCTTGAATATAATAATATCGTTAATCCTAATGCAAATGACTTAGATCCCGGTAGATTATGTTAACTAGCTGCTCGGAGTAGGTAAGCCCCGTGAGAACTCACATGTGCCAACAATCACATTTGAACCGTGTATGCTACGCTCAATTTGCTCGTTGCTTAATAATTTAGGAGCCTCGCACCGGCTCTCTAATTACAGGCAACACACTGTTTGTACCTTACGCCCGGTTATCGAACCCAGGCCTACGATATCTACGAAAATGTATTCAAAACAAGGTCCGATGATGACGCAATGGCGCGCAAAACGCGCTGACTTCGCTTAGTTAATTTATCGAGCGAACAGTGCACTCGGGGTCGCGCCAATCGTAAATTCTATTTCCGCGTCATCGACGTCTTGTAATGGCGCTGCGAGGCAGCACCGTAGTTTTGCATTTAGATTACAAATGTGCAGCGTCCAGATACTTATGGCGCGCCACGCGGGCTGCGACACATCACAACTTCACGAGCCAGCGCTCAATGCATTCCAGAACATTCCCAGGGCGCTGCCACCAATATCCGGCGCTTCTACGTACTCATTCCTACCCGATAAATCTCTTCATTCGATCTAAGCGAATATCCGCTGACCGATCCAAGGATTCTTAACGTCCGTGCTGGCGAACCATACCTGATTTATTTCAAGTAGTGAATATTTTCTGAGCGCGAACAGAGAATAAAATCGCGCATAAATTTGGCGATCGCAATCGGGGAGACTAGCGACTGCGGTGTATAAATTTCTGGAAACAGAATACACTGCACTTAGATTCCTCCGATTGTGTTCGTCGTATTTTATACCAACGTTGTTGTAATGTGTCATAAAATTTTATTGGGTGAGTCATAAAAGAGAATCATCTAGTTTAGCAGCAATACCAAGACAAAAGCCAATGTCACGTGTGGAGTTGAACAATGGAAGTCGCGATGATGGACTCCATCGTAATCGTAACCCGAGCAGCGATCCGTGAAAATCGAAGTAGGTAAGGCATGTCAGCCATTTAAGAAATCGCTTTCTCACGAATGTTAGAAAGGTCAGACGAAACGGGAAGTGTCAGGTACTTGAAGAAAAATAACGAAGCCGCATCGTCAGTTTATAAGCTTTAACGTCCAGTCGTAACATCTAATGTTATTATTATGATCGACATTAAGTATCTAGAAGATTATGAGTTCCATCACATTAAAATGGTTAAAGTTTTTTAGTGGTCGCTACTTCTTGTGTACATTCTAGTGCTTCAACTGTGCAACGCGATCCTGGTGCTATTTATTCGACTTGACTTTCTTTACAAGTTCCGAGTTACTTTAGTCGTAATGACCTAATTGTTACGGAGTTGTTGAGAGTAGATTTTCATACTTAAACATTTGTAGCGTTAAAAGCTATTGTTATGGCTGAATAAAGTTCTACTACTCGTATTTTAGGTACTGTTCATAGTCAGCTGTGATGAATGTAGTTAAATGTGAAGTCTAAAGAAGCTTCAAAGAGTCGGCCACACTCAACATTTCTTTATATTTATGACCTTAATTGGAAGGCTGGATCAAAAATGTACTAAACGCCCTACTTTGTGCAATTGATAATGTTCTCGAATCTGATCTAGAACGAATCTGAAAATTCTATCACATGTACACATTTAATTTGACGCACGATTTTCGTCAATGAATTTTACTATCTGGTTTCAAGATGAGATGGAGTGATTGAGTTGATTGGCGTATGTGACGGTCGGCACGGAGAAAGCTCCGTACGACATTGGGCTGGCGGTGGCGGGGCGCAAGTAGGTGAGCGTGTCGAGGTCGTGACGTCATGCGCTTTCTCTGCGAGTTGCGCCGGCACAGCAGGTTGTGCAATGCGTACTTGCACTGTGCCCCGCGCACCGGCTGATTATTTGGGGTTTGACAATGAACTCATGAAATACAGAGAATTACAGTCAGCTGCTCGGATTTTTTCTACAGAAGGGGTCATATTAGGCATCCTTTTTCTGGGTCACATCAGCGTTTATTTCTCATATATATGTTCAATAAGGCTGTGTCAGTTCTACGTAGTCGTACAGCCGAGCTAAATAATGTTCATTAATAATTAGATATGCCATCGACCTGTATTTAAGAAGGTATAGCGATTAACTAAAGATTATGTATATTACAAACTGGTTCCAAGAAATGAAACTGAAAATGGTAACGAACTTAGCAAAGAGCAAGAATTTTCATCATGGTTTCGGTGAAAGAAAGTAGCGACTAACAATAAAAACTACCTACTTAGTTAATAAGTCGTTCATTTCATAATAAACATATACATTATATTGGATTAAAATTTACCGTGCCTACATAACTAGGTACCTATAAAACTCGGGTATTCCAGTATCATGTAAAATATATCTAGGTAAGTATGAAAATTGGGCTATGTTCCTATTCTACAGATCCATGCCTCGTAAGGACAAAATAGCAAGTTTTGCATAATATTTTACGTTCCATCGTAAAATTTTTGAACCTTTACTGTATGTCATAAAACTCTTCAAGCAGCTGACATATTTATAAATACTTTTTACTACCTCCGAATTTAATTTAATTAAGTCTCTCTAAGATAGTCGATTAAGTGATTGCATAACAATTGTGATAGCTTCTTATTTCCAACGTAGTACAGTCAGTAGGTGGTAGTAGTAGCAAAAACCGGCCAAGAGCGTGTCGGGCCACGCTCAGTGTAGGGTTCCGTAGTTTTCCGTCCGTCACAGTAAGCGTCCCCACTTAAGAGTTAATAACACCGCCATGTAGGATATGATATGAGAGTTCCACGTACAGCGACATCTATCGGCAAATTAAGTAAACTATTGCGCGCGAGCTTAAAGTATGGAAGATGATTTTTATGGAATAATTCTTTATTGCGTGAACCGATTTTCACCGTTTTTACTTTATTTGAAAGCACGTCATTTCATTGTAATTTTGTAGAAATTACAGGTACAATAAACACCTGCTTATACGGTTAAATTACAAACTTAGTTCAGAAATTATTTTGTAATTTTTTTTCAAAAACTATTCATCCTATCAAGTTCAAAATAATTTTCCTAGAAAGTTTTTATAAAGTTCTACTTTTGAGATTTTTTTCATATTTTTAAAACTTATGGTTCAAAAGTTAGAGGGGGGGGGACGCATATTTTTTTACTTCTGGAGCGATTATTTCCGAAAATATTTACATTATCGAAAAATGATTTTAGCAAACCCTTATTCATTTTTAAATACCTATCCAACAATATATCACACGTTAGGGTTGAAATGAAAAAAAAAATCACTCCCCACTTTACGTATAGGGGAGGTACCCTAATAAATAAAAAAAATCCACTTTTTATTTTTCCACTTTGTCGGCGTGATTGATATACATATTAGTACCAAATTTCAGCTTTCTAGTGCTAACGGTCACTGAGATTATCCGCGGACGGACGGACGGACGGACGGGCAGACATGGCGAAACTATAAGGGTTCCTAGTTGACTACGGAACCCTAAAAAGCATGTAGTGTTAAAAAAACCGGCCGATTACGTGTTGGACCTCGTATAATGGAGGGTACCTTCAACGGCATAACAAAAAAAACCGGCCAAGTGAGAGTCGGACTCGCGCACCGAGGGTTCCGTACAAACCTGTAGGTATATAAGTAAAATTTCACCCATTGCGTTGATAAAGAAGTTTGATTTTGTTACAGCTTAAAGGTATTATAGACCTGAGTATTTGATATGAATTTCAATTTAATACCTCTACGCGTTCATGAGGAAAGGGGTAGTAACGTTTAAAATTATTAAAAATATTTTTATTATATGATGTAACAAAAAAATTATGGTTTTCGCAATTTTTCATTTATCTGTGCTGTAAGAAGTTGCTTCGTACCAAATTTCAAGATTCTGAGTTCACGGAAGTATCCTGTAGGTTTCGATTCCCTTGCGAGATTCGAAAATTTGCGGCATAAACGGCTGTATCTTTTGATTCGTTGGCTTAGAAGTTTGATTTTTTCACAGCTCCAAGGGACAGTAGACCTGAGTACGAGTATTTGATATAAATTTCAGCTTGATACCACGAGTTCCTGAGAAAAAGGGTCTTGACAGACGGACGGACGGACGGACGGGCGGACGGACGGACGGACGGACGGATGGACAACAAAGTGATCCTATAAGGGTTCCGTTTATTCCTTTCGAGGTACGGAACCCTAAAAATAAAGAAGATGTTCTTTTCAGACAACTCGAAAAGGCCTTATCGATAATATTCAAAACAAAATTTCGTCATAAAAATATACAAATTATATATTTTCTTCATATTTTCCACCGATCAAATAATATTTGTGTATACAAATCAGCCCAAAAAAACTGCTAAGCCCCATAATAGTATCGCAAGAACGACTCGTACGGTACTTTCTTTGAGTCTTATTACGGTATAAGACTGGCCAATTTTGACAAACCATATTTTCAGTTAATCTTAAATATTTGAGTCTGAACCTCCTTTACAATGTTGCTCGAAGATTTTTTTATATAATTCTGATTTCCGGTTCCAAAGTTAAAGGGGGATACAATTTTGTAGACTTTTGAGCACATTCTTTTAATCTCTCTGGGTAACATCTTTAATACTTCTCAGGGGTCCAGAGTCCAATTTCAAGGCAGTCGGTTGGCAGTCGCGTACTGCAAATTGTAGGTTGCAACTGTAGTAAATTAAGATGTTAACTTACAACAATAAAAAAGACATGATACTTCGACACATACGATACGTCTCATATTACAAACTAACATAGCAACACTTAACTGGACGTGGATCTTATGATTATTGCATTAAGGCTTACCAACTGTCATTCGGGAGTCGACGATGCCGTCTCAATATTGCAAATATCTCCCGCCATATTTTACAGAGTTATTTTATTACGCCCAACAATAAACGACAAATGATTCTTTCATGTAAATTTCCGTGTCTGCAATTGCAAAGCTGCGATGCAAAACGCGAGACGCGAATGCAATACTAATTAGACGCCTTGCGGAATGACAGGATGCTTGACATTTTCATCCATCAGTGTGTCGAGTCGAGGACTTTTTATTAAGGATATTATACTATTTTACCTGCGTGGAAACCCGTATATTACTTTGCTGGATGATTTTCTTGATAGCTTTTTCTCTCAGACGCTTTCTAGTGAATATAAGTTTTTACAGAGCGACGGTATTTCCAAACATTTTCCTCCTTACCAAGCATTATTATGATGTTACTTTTTGCCAAAATAAATTGCCAGAAATAAAGATAACTCTCGGTGTACGTTTGTGGGATGATATTTATATTGTTACACAAGTACCTCCAATTTATATTGTATCTATTACTTTACTTATTACTACTTATGACAGAAGTGTCTCTATCTCGTTAGACTTGACTGAATAACTTACAGTACAGTTATAACTTTTTTTTTTAATTAGCCCCTTCTCTAAAAAATTAAGAAAAGGAGCTTCTACCAAAAACTTTAAAATAACTGTAATACTAACACAATTTTGTAAACTGAAATAGATGTATCTATTCCTACTATAAACAGTTGAAACCGGGAATCCACAATTTATGTCTTGAAAAATCGCTGCTAATATCCATGTATCTCCTTTTACGATGGGTGAACAATGTAGCCAATTGCCAACATCTTATCCGGGTAACGTTGAATAGCCGGGTATCGTTGGATAGCCGGGTAACCCGGGCATATTAGTCCGGATAAATGGTCTAATCCCGAGACGCTAGTTTACGACGCGATCACAGATAACTGCTAGATTTTAGAAGTTGTTTGGCGTAAGCTTCATATCAAATAACGTAGCAAAATATTATAATCTTGGAGAGTTTTATTGCTAAAATTAAAACTTCTGCTTCATTCAATGGGTATACTCTTACATGGAACCAACTATATAATTTTTTACTTATGAGCTTTTGATTGTCGTTATTATATGTCGTATATTAAATGGAAAACATGGCGCAACGGGACGGGATATTATGTACAATCACCAGCAAAAACTTCCATACAAGGCACACACGCAATGATGACTGCAAAACTATGTACCTATATCGTTGTATGTGACACGCTCTTCTTAGCCGAAAAACACATTTGAGCGGAATTCAAGATTCAAGATATAATCATGACGTACACAATATTACATAAAAGTTCACAGACAAACAATATAAAGACGTACTGGTGTAGCATCATGAAATGGACCCTGCTCAGCAAAATTATGGATGGTACAAGATCCTATACCCTCCATAAGCAAAATGCTGGCTAGTATGTCAGCTACCATAGACAAAATTCAGGCGGAAGTTTTTTCCATTTTCCGGCAAACTTCGGTCTATGACAGTTAAATTCCGCTGAAGTATGTTTTGCGTCTTATGGCTCTACAAATATGATTCTGTCAGATATTATTGCGTGTGTGAGACATCACGGATTGTTTAGCTTTTTACTATAAAACGTACTCGTAAGTGTGCTAATCTAAAGAACACGATGCTAATCAAAAGGGGGGCGATTTTTGGTACTAAAAAAATGTCATCAATTTTTTTTTATTGTACTTACCTTTCTATTGTCAATGCAATAGAATACATCAAAAAAATATAAAATCGTCAAACAAACTTTTCTTTAAATCCAATAGTTACAGAGCTATCCAAGGTTTTGGTTAGGTTAGGTTGGTTAGGTTTATTCCATAAGGCGTGTAGCGCCATGATAACACGAAGTAGGAGCTCCGCAACAGCGGAGCTCCGTGCAATGCTGCCTCTGTGGAAAAGGTTTGTCCGAACAAACCCTTAGATATTTGTCTCGAAATCGGTAGTAAGGGTCTCCCTTTGGTTTAAAAATCGCCCCCCCTTTTGTACACTTTGACCAAGAACACTGTTAATGTTATGGACGTTATGGTAAGGTGGATTGATTTTTCATCTAGCTAGGTAAACTTATGTAATCTGAGATAAAACAGGGGCACTGCTGTACTTTAGTCTTCACTTAAACGTAAAGTAGCTTGGTCTGCAGTCACAAGATAAGAAATTTATATATTATGTAGTTACGTCCAATCTCGTCCGGTTAAATCAATAATAAGTACAAATATGTATAGCTAAGCATTAATTAATCACTTCAAAGCATTTTTTTAATTAATGTTTAAATGGAAAAATAACGAAGCGATGCCTATTGATAAGTAAAATTTGTTGCTAGGAGAAATCTAGTATTTTGTACCTTTTTATTCAGCACTTTTCCTTGGCTTCAGCCTTCAGAACTACTCTTTGTTCTTTATTCAAAGCAATGTTAACTGTGCTTTAATGTTTATGCCACTTATCTTGAGATGAGATCAAAGATATACCATAATTAGGGAATGTGTTTTTGTAAGGGGAGATGTAGAAATAATTTATTAAAAAACACTGTATTTGTACATTTTTTATACTATGTTCGCCAAAGATGTTTACATTGTTTACTGCCACCACTTGAAGGGTGTCATTATGTCATTAATTAACGATCATATCAATCATTTGATTGGTATTTTGAAGGATGGATCCTGCATATAGAAGCAAAATTTGACGCAGGATATATGGATATTAAATGACGTCACGCTTTGACCTGTTTATCTCTGCATGTTGAGTCTTTTCAAAATACCTTACTAGCTGTATTTTCAAATGATTCCAACGTAATAACAATAATTCCAGTAGAATTATCCTAAAGAAAGCGTCAACACACGGCTGGAAAAAACTGTTCTTCAATTAGGTGAAGAAGATGAATTCTCCATTATTGATATAAGGTTAAGATTTTAAAGTATGAAGGTCGTTCGCAAACAGATATGGTTGTAGAAAAAGGTTTACCTATTTATCTATGGACTATGAATGATGTGATATTTACTGTCAGTAGTTGAATATAATAAACAAATATAAACGATTCCGATTGCAATCAATTATGTATTCTACATAATTTCCAGGTTAGCACATTGTTTACTGCTTAGGCACTTCTATTGGATCATTAATATATTACTTCCACCCTTATTCTATTATACACCAACACCTACACTAGACCTCCCACAATGAGCACACAGAATCTTGAGAAGGTTGATGGGGTCAGTTGCATGAGAGGCAGGGGTTTAATTTTTATAGTCATAATTTGAGGAGGTCTATGTGTGGGAAGTGTTCGGCTGATAAAATAGACTGTCAAGTCATAGGTACTTAAAATCTTAATATAAATACTTTTCACGTTCATCAAGTTATCATCATCATATTAGCCGAAAGAAACCGACTGCCAGATCTATCCTGCTCTGACTTGACCTTCGGCTCCCTGCAATCTCGATCTGATAATTGGCACAGCTTGTTAGTATTCTATATATATGTCGCAGGGAAAACAGAGATTTGAACAAATCTCTAAGGGATATGATCAAATTACGCAGGATGTTAAAATGGAGACTCCATATCATCATTTCCCTAGAAAAAATCAGTAATTTCACCAAATCACTGACTCTGTTTAGTGGGAAGACAAAATCGACCAAAAAACGTGACACGCTATTTCATTTCACTAGATTTGTTTAGGAATTTGACAAAATCCCTAACCACTACAGTAAGTTGATGAAACGAACTCAAAAAGTCGACTAGTTTTATCATTTCGCTAAACAAGTTTAGTGAAATGATAAAGTCTCAACTGGAAGATGGTATATGGTGATTTGATTAAATCTCTGAACTGGTTTAGTGAAATGACGAAAGCAAGTACCGAATACAACATTTTACAGTAAAGCGATTTGATCAAATCTCTGACTAGATAAAGTGAAACAGATATTAAAACAGAGATTTTAACAAATCTCTAAGGGATATGATCACGCAGGATGTTGAAATGGAGAATCCATATCATCATTTCCCTAGAAAAATTTAGTCATTTCACCAAATCACTGACTCAGTTAAGTGGAAAGACATAATTGGAAGGTGCGTTATTTGCAGAGTTCGAAAATATCCGATATTTATTATAAATATCAAAATATCGGATATTTATGATATATATCAAAAGTTTGATATATATCCATTTTGTATGAAAGCCATATTATTATTTTATTGTATTATTTATGTATACTATCTGCATATGTGTTACATAAACATAATAAATTATTTAAAAAAAAACAAAAATGTTTTTAATGTTTTATTTATTTAGGTACATAAAAATCTTAAATACGGACAAATTAAACAAAAACATAAAATCTTCTAACTCAGGCAAAAGCAACTTAAAAACATAAAATCTTATATATCAAAAAATCAACTAAAATATAAAACTTTTTTTATAAATACTAATCAGTCAATGGTCATACCTATACCTCGGTAACAAAACAATAAACATTACAAATAGTAACTCTAGAATGTAATCAAATAAGTATTTTAGCTATCAAATCAGTCATCATCAGTCATTCGTAAAAAAACTGTTAATTATGAAATTAATTAATCAAAAAATGCCGTATTCATAATTGTGCTTGGTTTGACTGCAAGGAAGATAAAGGTAGGTCATCTTCCGATTCTGAATCTGGACTGCATAGGACATCAACGACATTGTGAATCATATCATCCACTTCATCAGCAAGTTGAGTAATACCATCGTCGTGTGTAGGATCCGATATCCAATCTAAGTTCCTTTTCTTTGCTGAAGACTTGTTGAGGTGTCTAAGCAAGTACACCAATTTATTAGCTTTGTCAATTCCCAAACGGTTTCTCAGCTTCGACTGCACAAGACCAAAACTTGAAAAAATTCTTTCAAGACCCGCTGTTGAAACAACAGCAGTTCACACATATTTAGGAACTTTTTTTTGTGTTCCCATTGCTCCCATTGAACATGTGTGGTGTTAAAGTTTAGAAGCTTCCACCAATCCAGCGGTGGGGTTGTTTGAAACTGAGACCCAAAAAGGTATTGCGGAAAAATAAATGATTGGGTCATTATCGATGTAACCACTGACATAAAGTTTATTTCCAATTCAGCAAATACTGTGTTTCGTTGTTCAGGGGTCAAGTTTTTGCCTGCAAATCGATGGTCAAGAATATTTGCCAAATAATGTGGGGCACCTAACGCCATATTGCGCCTTTTGTTGAAAGCAGATTTCACTTGCGTCGGTTGATTTAATAAATCTTTCTCTAAATTGTTCCAAATTTCGACTGCTACTGAAATCGTCGTGCCATCTCGCTGGGAGCGATCTAAAGCTTTTGCGATTGGATCCAGTCTTGCCAGCAAATCCAATGAATTGTTAGCAATTTGAATATCGTTGACAATTCGGTAAATGTCACTATCAATTGCATCTCGATGATTTTGGCAAATCTGCACTAGAATTCCGCGATTTTCGACGTATGATAGTACTGTATCCCGAATCGAGTTCCAGCTTACGACAATAGGCATGATCAATTTTTTGCCTCTTGCTTCTTTATACCACGCTGCTGGCAAATGTTTATTTCTAAAATATTTCACGACTTTTATGACATGTTTAGTGACTCCTTTCACTTCTACATCTTCAGCAAGTAAATTTAACAAATGTGCACTACATCCATATTGGATAATGTCAATGTCTTCTTGCATTTCCAACTCACGTCGCATCTTAGTTACATTTCCAGTATTGTCCGTAACAAAACTGCGTACCTTAACTCCGAAATCTTCTTCAGTCTTTTTGATTGATTGCTTAGCAACAGTTGTCAAATATTCGGCAGAATGCGAATTGCCAGACGTATCGACAGTATGGACGAGAACGGAATCTCCTTCACCTGTTGTAATGCTACAACAAACAATCGGTTCTTTGTGTATATTCGACCAGCCATCTAAGGACATGGAAACGGTTTTGCCACGTAGACATTCTTGATCTTTCTCTACTATAGACGCGTGTGTTTTATTTAGTAGTGGCCCAGCTAACTGGAATGCGGACGGTGGCTTGTATCCTGGTCTTAGAGCTGTGATCATTTCTTTAAATAGTGAGTGATCTGCATGACTGAATGGTGCATTTGTTGCATAAAAAAATGCTGCAATTTTAAGGTCAAGTTCTTTTGATAAAGCTGTAGAAGTAGATATTATTTGATCCTCAATTGAAGTTTGTTTCTTTTTTTTTAATTCAACTTCAACAATACAACTTGTATCAGCATGACGTTTTCTGGACGTACTTTCTGAATTAGGGTGTGTGGTTGAGTTAGAGCTGCCGGCTCGTATACAGATATCGCGATGTTTCACCATACGCTCTGGAATGCCTTGCAGTTCTTTGGCGCAATGTTTACATTTCGCCCACTTGCCCGTGTTATTGGGCTTTGCTATTAGCTGAAAGTCTGCCCAGACTTGATGAAGAGGCTTTGGCATTGTTATTTAGTGTTATTCCTAAAAAGGACAAACAATCATTGGCGTTAAAAACATGGAAATTTAATAAAATAGACTAACTAAAGAATAGTGGTCAAAAGGAGACAAAAGTTGGATACTTGTGTTATGTTACCAATATTTTATATTAAATTACCTGGAGAAAAAATATCTTTTGACGAAAAATTATCTTTGATTTGAGTTTCATAAGTTTCACAACTCTACTCTACTTTTTAAGACCAAATTCGTATACAATTTTTAGCATAGCGACACCTATTCTCTAATACGAAACAAATACCTATATAACCAGCAAATTCAACATTCATTTAAAATGAATGTTGAAATGTTTACATAAAATCTATCAGTATAAAAGGGCCGGCATTTTAAACACATTTAAAGTAAAGACATAACCTAAAAATTCATAATTTGATAAACAGTAAGATTCTATAAATACAAAAGTTATTTAATGCTTCTTAAATACTCAAAGTCGTTTCTGCACAATCTGCACTTTACTTTCTTTGTAAAAAATATAGAATAAACATAAAAAAACTTACTCTTTCGTTTGTTTCTCACACGATTGACGCCATGAATGCCGGCAGAAGTATTGCCACCGAATTAGGGAGTATGTCTTAACTCTACTCCAACGCCATCTACATTTTGGAACTAGAAATACAGTACCCAACAAACGCCAAAAAATACTTAATAACATGATTTTTTTTTTAACATTGCATTGATATATATCATAAAAAGTCATTGGATATATATCGGATATATATCATGATATATATCCATTGATATATATCCTCGAACCCTGGTTATTTGTGAAAATCCAGTGCATGCCCACGGTCACTATAAGATGTTGTTAGATTAGCTAATTACGTAATAACTTAAGACAGAAGGTCCCTTAAGTAGGGACTGAATAAATCAACGGACTTGGTATTACATGGATCTCACAACTTTTTACGGTAGAAGAACTGAATTGCGAGACTTGTTTTTTTTACAAGTTTTGTTTTTAATGGCATAAACAACTTTGATACCTACTTTTGACATTTTATGTAACAATTTCATGTAATCTAGTCTATATCTTCAATCTTTCTCTATATATGTTCAAAATTTTTGCTGCATTTTACCTCTCGGCTCTAATATTGATTTCTTTTTGACAATATTGGCATTTGACGACTAAGCCTTAACCTTCCTCTCCAACAATACTTCCATATGTTGCATGCACTGGATGTTCACAAATACTGCACCGGCCGATTTTGTCTTTCCACTGAACAGAGTTAGTGATTTGGTGAAATGACTGAATTTTTCTAGGGAAATGATGATATGGATTTTCCATTTTAACACCCTGCGTGATTTGATCATATCCCTTAGAGATTTGTTAAAATCTCTGATTTAATATCTGTTTCACTTTATCTAGTCAGAGATTTGATAAAATCGCTTAACTGTAAAGTAAAATATTGTATTCGGTACTTCCTTTCGTCATTTCACTAAACCAGTTCAGAAATTTAATCAAAACACCATATACCATCTTCCAGTTGAGACTTTATCAGAGATTTGATAAAATCGCTTAACTGTAAAGTAAAATATTGTATTCGGTACTTCCTTTCGTCATTTCACTAAACCAGTTCAGAGATTTAATCAAATCACCATATACCATCTTCCAGTTGAGACTTTATCATTTCACTAAACTTGTTTAGCGAAATGATAAAACTAGTCGACTTTTTGAGTTCGTTTCATCAACTTACTGTAGTGGTTAGGGATTTTGTCAAATTCCTAAACAACTCTAGTGAAATGAAAAAGCGTGTCATGTTTTTTGGCCGATTTTGTCTTCCCACTAAACAGAGTCAGTGATTTGGTGAAATCACTGATTTTTTCTAGGGAAATGATGATATGGAGTCTCCATTTTAAGATCCTGCGTGATTTGATCATATCCCTTAGAGATTTGTTCAAATCTCTGTTTTAATCATTTCCCTGCGACATATCTAAGATTTTACAGACCAGCAAAATAGTCTTTTGATTAACATCCGCCGTTTGTACTCTAAGATTTTCTTTTTTGCAAAAAGGTTAAAAAATAAATACTTAATTATCAAGATTTCGATTATCGCCATCAGCAAAAGACGGCCAAAGCGGGATGTGTATCATAATGATTTCCAAAACAAACGATCATGTTCTGTTCTGCCTTTATGTTCTCCATCTTGGCGCGATAATGGGTTTTGCATACCCCTTCGGTGTCCTTGTCCTATAGTGAGGACAAAATCAACGTTCCGATTAGACGTCTCGCCCACTCTCGATGTCTATAACTTCTGTAAGTAAAGTCGCTTCGCGTCGCAGTGTTCTTGTTTTATTTTAGTTCTCTACCGGCACGATGCTTTTGATTCTACTATAAGAAGTAGTCCGCCTCGAACTGAGAACACGCGATTTACTTGCAAATGAGATTACCAATATAACAAGACCCTTCTGAAGATTCTTTTTCGCCTTCTAGCTCTACAACCCTTTGATCGATCCTGCTCATATACGACATCTCAAATTATATGTATTTCTGCTACAACCCCAACAAATTTCATAAAGATCAGAAAACGTTACTAAAAGTTATCGCGGAATAAACCCTCAAAATCAAAAAGCCATCGAAATGCCGAGACGTCCCAGTTCGCTTACGCTGCGCTCGTTCGATAAAAATTGTGTTTCTTCTTTGCAGAAGTGTGGAGTGCGGGCGGCGGGGCCGGCGCCGGCGCATCATGCGGTAGCAGCGGCATGGACCTCAAGCACGAGGTGGCATACCGCGGACTGCCAGGTGCGGTGAAGGCCGAGCCGGGCGTCAGCCACAACGGCGCGGCGAACGGTCACGTGCGCGACTGGATGGCGGGCGGCGCGGGTCCAAACTCGCCGTCTCCTGGAGCGGCGCAACCGCCTAACAACGGGTACTCCTCCCCGCTGTCCACGGGTAGCTACGGCCCGTATAGCCCCAATGGGAAAATAGGTGAGTTTTCCATTATCTTACCTCTTTAGACTTTACCACTAAAGTCATTATCGTTAAGCAGAGATTCATAAGTACTCATGCTCTTTAGTATACGGCCTCAGTGGCTAGCGTTCGGCGACGCGACCAGTGCTGCGTCTCGGTCTCGACGCTCGGTTTGGAAGCTCGCTTCCAAAGGATTTGAGCAGCGTTCACTGAGACCAATCTGGTACTTTTTATATGTTTACCGTGAACGCCTCGCCGCGCAGTCAGTTGCCGCTGCTCGAGCGGCCACTCATTTTGACACTTACGCTACCCGAGAGTGCGAGGTTGGTGATCTATCACCTCGTTTAGACTTTGCCGCTAAGGGCTTTGCAGTAGACAGCAAACATTAGAGGCAGTGTAAACGCCATCAAGCTCATGCATTCCCAACTCACAATTTTGAATGTTTTTGTCCAAGATTGCTGAGTGAGGTTGGTCTTTAAAGCGCAGTATTAGCGAACTGGAAGGCTTGTGGGTTCCACATCGAAGGTCTCGGGCATAAAGTTTCAAACCCTGCATGTGTGGTTTCAAACCCTCCGACATTTAGTAACATCCACGTGTATCATATAATGTAGGAGCTTGTGCCTTTATACCGGGTAAATAAAGAGGTTATACTCAATATAGTCGGGTGAATTTTTTATCTATTTACCTCGTCTTGTAGTAGGGTCTAAAGTCGCGAAAGCAACACTGTAAATAACGTAATAAATTGTGGCATATTTCAAACAGTAGCGTTTTTGCTAAGCAGCTTGTATGGATATAATAATAATTACGCTCATAAAATTGTCAAACCGAAACTATAAAATTAAATTTATAGACAACGTTATCACTAATACAATGTAATTTTAATGATTTTACATTTTACGTAATGGTACATAGTTGTATGAACAAAAAACACATGATGACGTCGGTTTTCAATTATAGTGCTTTTAACGTTTAATTTAAGTTAGAATGGGTTTAACTAAATTCGATTAAATAGTATATTATATTATATTACAGGACAATCTTACACAAACCGACCTAGTCCCACAGTAAGCTCAATAAGGCTTGTGTTGTGGGTACTAGACGACGATATATATAATAGATAGATATTGATAAATACTTAAATACATAGAAAACATCCATAACTCAGGTACAAATATCGGTGATAAACTCACAAATAAATGCCCTTACCAGGATTCGAACCCGGGACCTCCTGCTTCGTAGGCAGTGTCACTACCGACTGGGCTAGGAGGCCGTTAATAAAATTATACTTAGTTTCATTTAGGTAAACGTATTCATGGACAACTGCCATTATGACAATGTTCTATAGTGGCCCAGAAATTAAATTGGCCAATCGTACCTTTAACACTAGCGTCCTACCACAAGCTTTATTCAGAATCTACTAGTTCGAATCTACTGTAAAATGGCATATAAAGTACCACAATAAAGCACCTACTTCCTTGCCCCTTGGTAACCGTGTAGAGGCGGTAACATAACCGTAGGGAGCTAGAAATAAATAGCTATTGTACGACCCATATCGTTGACAAAGAAACTACGATAGTCCATTTCCTAGCCTTCATTAATGACACCCCATGAGGCATAGTTGACGTTTAAGTATAGCTAACTAGCCGATACAATATAACAATAGCCAAGGTCATGCTATTGTGTTTAATGTCAGCTAAGACATAATCCCCTACGGTTATTTTGCAGAATAGAATCCGTCCACGTAAACTCAGAATAGACTTTGCAAAGAAAAAGAATGGAACTGTAATTATTTTCATTTTTCGACTTTTGTCTTTCGTCATCTTTACAGAAGAAAGTTCACACAAAAGTTTTATCAGCGTTTTAGCGTGTACTTAGGTTATTTAATGCAGAACTATTGGCTGTCATACCTATTATTAGAGTTAAATGACTGACATGTTCGCTTTAAAGCGCAGTTATAGCTAGACTAGCTTTCCGCCCGCGACTTCATCCGCGTATAATATGGTTCCTCAGACAGAATGTTATATCCAATTGTATCTTCTTAACTAACTTTTGTTAATCCCTGCACCATCTTCTTAATCTATTAAAACCTATATCTATTTTGGCGAAAAAACGGGTAGGTAACGTAGACATAGTTTCAATTACAAATAAGTGTTAATATGCAAATAATGACGTAAATGTACCCTATTATTTGCGTAACTTCTTTGTGTACTATATAGTGGTGGTTTTACTTGGCGATACGATGACCAAACTATTGTCAGAGCTCACTCTGGAACATGGAAATGGAACGGAAATAGGAACAATAATTCCTAGTAAATCTCAAACCACAATTATAGTAGAGATTTACTATAATTTTGGTTTGAGATTTACTAGGACTATACAAACTTTCAACACCTTTTTAGCCCCGTTCTAGGTTGAATTTTGAAAAACGCTGATATCGCGTTTATTATTTTTTAATTATTAGTAAACGTACGAAGTTTCAAATCAATAACTCTAAATCTTAAACTCCACCGATATAAACTTTTAACCCCCATTTTACCCCCTTAGGGGTTGAATTTTTCAAAATCGCTTCTTATTAGTTGTACAGATTGTAAATGTAACCCGTCCTGCATATTACAACATTCTAGCTTCAGTAGTAAAGGCCTTCCTTTCATACAAACTTTTCATCCCCGTTTCAACTCCTCTGGGGTGGAGTTTTCAAAAACGCTGAAATAAGTTTTTTGCTTAAAAGTTAGTAGCCTACAAACAAAATTTCAAATCTGTCACAAAAAAAATGTTATCTAACTTTCTATGTTATCTACGTTGACTTTCAACAGTTTCAACCCCTTTTTAACCCCGTTATAGGTTGAATTTTGAAAAACGCTGAAATCATTTTTATTGGTTTTTAATTATTAGTAAACGTGTGATGTTTCAAATATCTAACTCTAAATTTTAAACCCCACCCATACAAACTTTTAACCCCTTTTTACCCATTAAGGGGTTGAATTATTCAAAATCGCTTATTGTTAGTTGTACAAATTGTAAATTTAACTCGTCAAAGTAACTTTAACTCGTATTAAAGGGAGGCCGTAACTTCAGTAGTTACGGCCTCCCTTTAATACAAACTTTTCAACCTCGTCTCAACCCCTCTGGAGTGGAGTTTTGAAAAACGCTGAAATCAGTTGTTTTGCCTTGAAGTTAGTAGCTTACTAACGAACTTTCATGTCTGTCACAAAAAAAAATATCTTTATACAAACTTTCAACCCCTTTTTTACCCTGTTAGAGGTTGAATTTTGAAAAACTCTGAAATTACTTTAATTGTTTTTTTAATTATTAGTAAACGTACAAAGTTTCAAATCTCTAACTCAAAATTTTAAACCCTGTATTTTATGATGAGTAATAGAACATTGATTTTGTGTGTGAGACTTACTACTTTCACCCCCTCTATAAGCGCTCTAGGGGTGAATTCAACTTTTGAATATCTTTTTAAAGAATCATTAGAAGATGACAAAACTGTGGTAGAGACTTCATTTCCTTATCTCGAAGCACAAAACTTTGAAGCTAATAAATAAAATTCTTATCATATAAGAAATTATACACTTTTTCACCACCTGTATCTTTATATCTGTAAGACTTACAGATGTATTGTGTATGGTAATATTGTAGACAATTTTATCTTCTTCATACGTTCCATTGACATTTTAGGCATACTGCTAACCGTTTAAGCGCCAAGGTTCAAAAACCGACTTACGGCACGTTTAAACCAATATGGCGGCCAACGCTCCCCCCCCCCCCCCTCAAGGTCTCAAATCTAGTATTTTAATAACCACCCTATAGCCTACCAATAACCATTAAAACATTTTCTACTCCACCTTTTGTAAGGCAATGTATGGAGACGATTCCCCAATGATTGCATTATTATTTTTCCTACTTGCATTGAAAATTATAATTTATTCCATGGGTTTAAGAACCAGCGCAGCATGAATATAGTAACGCGAACTTTTTAAACATTCATTTTGTGTTTAATTAAAATACGGCAGGTTAGAATTCAAGTAGTTTCAATATTTACAGTAGCAACCTCTCGAGACGACCTCTGTTTGGCATCCACAGCCAAGGACATTTACGGCATATTTACACTATCGTTAACGCATCTCGTCCAATATTACTTGAGCTCGGGCACTCTTTTATTTCTCTTGTATTAAACCTAAACTGTTGGTTCGGAGGGGAGCGCGGAAGACCACCTGAAACGGGCTGATAATTTTATCTGTTGCCACATTGAGGACGGATTTTTTCCGTGTAAATGTTATCGTCCAAAGCGATAGCAGGGGGCAACGACCTCAATATTGCGTGATTTAGATATCGTAATAAAACACATTCGTAAAGCGTTATCTTAGGTATCGCGAGAGTGAGAGTGACAATTAGGAACAACTAAAACCCGTTTAAACATTTTGGAGCTTGTTATTGTTTATGGATTAGATACAGATGTTTTGCTATTGTTAAAAATTGCGTCACATAAACGTGATCTTAGTTTCGTATATTTTGATAACGACATCTACTTTAACTCTCTCAAACAGCTCATTAGATGGCATTATGATTTGAAGAGGATGAAGTTTCATATAAAAATAAATTTATTCAAGACCTAATTGAGTGGGGGGCCATATCCGAAAAAGACACTCGTTCGAAGAAATCGGGTATTTCTATGAAAACTGCTATACATTTGTGACCCGATTTCTCTGCCCGTGTTTTAATCCCGTGAAGACGAAACTGTGATTCAATCATAAGACATTGCCTTGTGCTTACGCGCGACAGGCACACGTAAACAATTCGTAGACGGGCAGTGATTGGTTCAAACACGACAAGAGAATGTGTGTGCACAATAGCGCGGCTTATCTTGGAATTTCAATTTTATCTTCGCAGGGTTAATCCCTTTATTTTCTAGATCCAATATCTAAACATACTTTACATCAAGTTAACAGATTTTCTATCTCCAAGCAGTCGAAGTCAAATTAACCGCGAGGTCAGACCGAGTTCACTTAGCTAACAACACTGAGAAAACAGGTAATTTGAGAGTATACGTCAAGCAGAGCTTAGTTCTGCATATATAGAAACCTGTTCCATCGTGAATTCTCGTGATCGCTTAGAACCGCGATCGTCTTGGGATAGTTAATGTTTTGTTCGTTTATTGTTTTAAAATAGAGGCGAGAACGATGACTAACACATGAACAGATTAAAATGGAAATTCCCTTCGAAAATCCCAACAAAACGGGGACATGGCCCTTTAAAATCAATTAGGAAAAAACTGAACGTGTTTTGATTCTGAGGCCTGCAGATATTTACGCGTAATACCCTCATTAATAACTCGTTAAGAATTTTCTCTGCAGTTTTTTGCTAACAGGGACAAAAAGTGCACGAACGATAGCTTTGACCTCACGCTACAGTGAGAGCATTAACAAAAAAACGAGATGTCATTTATTCTGCACGAGCGCCGTGGCCAGTGTTGCCAACTATAAAATAAAAAATATGCTTAGCGAGTGTAAGAGTAAGTAAAAGTCGCAAAAATGAGGTTAAAATGGTCAATTGCTCACTACAGAGGGTGTTGATAAGACAACCTTATTTTAACAGGCTAGTTTACGATTCATTTTTCAGCTTTCAGTTACAATACTTTCGTTATTTTTTAATTCGAATTCTGGGTTATTAACGCATTAGCTTCTGTCATCTTATCCGTCAATGGAATATTTAGAGGACAAGGCATTTTTTATACATATATTTATTAAATATCATCTCTTGGGCGACAACATTATCAACTTGGCTTAATAAACTCTCGTCTTAAATTAACTATCTGCTCAATTAAAATTAAAAAAATTTAAAAAAATTAAACGAAAGTTTAACGGACGCTACAAAAGAGGCCTGTTGGAATATTGATTAATTGTACGATAAATTACCAGAATACTACCTATAACCATAGATTTAATAATTCTTCAGATGGAGTACTGCTAACAACAGTTTGTGATTCCATAATGAGCCAGTGTCCTCGTGGTTACGCACTACACACACATACGCACAGCAATAATGAGCCGCTCCCCCGACAGTCGTGTCCAAACGGTTATGCAGTCAAGTGCTGTTAAAAAATAATTAAAATATGCCGTCGTGCGTTGTCAAATGCTGCAGAAATGCCACCGGTCGAAATAAAAAAACGGATAGGGTAACTTTTCACCGTTAAGTAAACAATTCATTGCGTAATCATATTAAAAATCAGTAAATTCGTAAACTATTAACTTCACGGTAGCGGTGTTGCCAGGTGGTTGAATAGGGAAACTTCCCGAACGTAAGGGGGTCTATAATCGCCACGATATGTTGTCAATACGATATTGACGTCCCCACTACCAACTAGACGTTTTACTTCACGCACGTTTTCAACGAATATTAACATGTTACCTATAGTTAATAACTTTTATGCTTTTGTAAGCAAATTATATTCTTTATTATTTTTGGAATAAAATTTGTAAATAAATAAAATTATATATTTTTGTTTCATTCTAAACAAGGTTTAATATAAAATAAGGCTTCATTCATTGATTACGTAAGACATTTTTTGCCAGAGACCCCCTTCCGCCCCCACGTAAGAAAAATAATAATAATAACAATCCTCCTATCTACAGTAGAAGTAACATATGGTCAATTCCCCCCCCCCCCTAAATCATGTTACGTAATAAATGAATACGTAATAACACTTTTAGTTGTATTATGTTCGTTTTAGCGGGGGCACTGCCGTGCCTCCAGATTAAAAAGGTATAAAGTATGCTTAAAATAATAGTATTGGGACGACAAGAGAGGCCACCACACTCAACAGTAGTCGTGTGCTTTTAATAAATAGTAAATTTAGATTTTTTTAAATTTTACCTTTTAGTCGGGTCTTCAGAAATATATTTCATCAAATTTATTAAAACAGGTGCTTATTAATTGTATTTAACCATATATATTAATAATCTATTTTTTTTTTAATTCAAAAATACTGTATTATTAATCGGGAAAATTTGTATTACATGGCAACGCTCGTCTAGACACGCACATTCAAACCAGCCGCCATCTTGCGTCACAGTTGGTTGTACAGGCATGCTCCATCCTTTTAATTTATTCATCCAAGCCTATAACAACGATAATAAATTGAAGAACTTCTTCTTGGTGATTTCGCCTCGTGCAACTAGCTAGCGTGGTCGACTAAAGCTAAAGAAAAACGAAAGATGCATCTTACAAGGCATTTGAGTACAATCACGGTAGGTATTTAAAAAAAACTAATTTTAATTTAATATCGTGTTATTTAGTATGCAGAAAAATGCAAGACGTCGGATATTATTGCGCGCGTAATATTTTGGAGGAAAGGAGGAAGGAGATACTTACGTTCTTTGGTCACGTGACTTACCATGGAAACGTCTCGATCGAACGTCTTGTAATGCAGGGCAGAGTTGATGGTTCGAGACCACGTTGTAAGCGTCCCATGAGATGGCCCGATCAGATAAGGACTGCAACGAACTACCGCGTGAACCAAAACTCTAGGCGCGCAAAGAAAGAGAAGAATGGCGCCGAGTGGTAAAGCTTGCCACTAACACATGACAGCCACGACCACTCTGTCAAGATTGTAACGACGAAGAAGAAGAATATTTTATAGGTACACACTGTACACAGTAAATCTAAGATGATACCTACTCGATCAGCAAATTGAAAAGCTGAATCGAGAAATAGCTATTATTGTTTCAATTTTCCTGGCAACAATGGAATTTTCCTACTTGCAATAAGACCAACGGGAACAATAAAGCTACCGAAGACAATATTTTAAATGAGCAATTTAGCAATCTGTTTCATCGTAAAATCTTTCCAGCGCGGAATAAGACCAATTTCCAATAGCTATAACTTTCACGAACTTTATGCTCAGTCGATAAAATATTTCAGTGGTGTTATTTTACAGCGTCATAGCTTTGGGCTCCTACGAAGCAGATGTAATAAGCTGGCCATTTTATGCTCCGCCGATATTTCTACAATATTTACGCGTGTCTGTTCAGTGAACTTGACGTTTGAGTGACGTGGACGAGAATTTTATTGGAGGTATAATTACAAGTAGAAAATGTATCCCGATAACCGAAGAGTTAGTGACGGTTGAACATAGGTTTACCTGATGGAAAGTGATGACATGGCCAATAATAGGACTCACTTGTTCAGAAAATGCCAATTTATTTTTGTTTTTAAGAGGCCCAGGTTGTATTTGTTAGACAACTGGCGAAACGAGTAGGAAAGTTTCTTACTTTAGCATCCTGGTGAACATTGAAAAAGAAGCAAATCGTGCAAATTAAATGCATTCTGCTAGCTTTTTATTAATTTTATTTTGTATACAAATGGCTCTTAAACTTAAAAGAACTCGATATCTTTTTGTAATGACGTCAACCGATATAAGAAACATATTTAGACTCACAAAAAATGGGTCACTTCACTTCACACTCACAGTTTGCATCGGTGACTAGACTAGACTATTCTATCTAGAAAGATCTCTTATAATAGTTTCCATACATACATCATTACATTCAGATTTCAAAGTGGATCCTAACGATTCCTGTTTGTTATTGCATGCTCCATTGGAACTGTCGAGAATTCTCAAGAGTCGAGTCCCACTCGAAGGGCCCTTAAACAGAGATCTGTTTAGTTTGTTGACGAGACTTGATATAACATTGCATTTATTAGATGTTCAAGGAATTCGTTCAACTTATAGACGTAGGAGAGGAAGTACATCTTCTTTAAAATATTGGAGAGAATGTTAGAAAACGGTAACCAAAAATACGATTTAATCATTAAAACAGTAGGTACAGACAGCAACAAAAGTAGCTAAGCGAGTGAGGTGTACAAAATGAGCTTGAATTGCATTGATTTATTATGTACTAGCTTTTGCCCGCGGCTTCGCTCGCGTTAAATTCGGGGTAACACGGTTCCCCTTTCCTGATTGCCCTCCGGAATGCTCCATAAAAACTTCCACCCCCCATTTTAGGGAAGTGGGGGGTTAGAAATAGACAAAAAGTAGCCCATGTCACTCTCCATCCCTTCAACTATCTCCACTTAAAAAACCACGTCAATTCGTCGCCCCGTTTTGCCGTGAAAGACCGACAAACAAACACACACATACACTTTCCCATTTATAATATTAGTATGGATTATACCAGATGGGCTATCTAGAACAAAAGTTTTGGGGCATGTTTGGCGACCTTGGCATTTGACAGCTGTCACTAAATCAAATTATCTTAGATTTTTTGTGATTTTCACTATCTATATTTTGGCGCAAAGAATTTCTTAGAGATGTCATCTCCTGTTACACCTCTATATTTATTCGCAGGAGAACAAGATCGTGTAAAGATAATTTTAAACACCTATTTATGTAGGTATTTGGCCATTATTTCAACATAGACAAAACATTTCACCAAGTATGTGTGTAGCCAAAATGATGCATGACCAATAAAACATAGTTTTAAGGAAGCAACATTAATAACTGACAGACAATACTACGCAATATTAAACTCATTAAACGTTCCGCAAAATACCGTATTCTGTAATATTTAACCACCTTTATCTTAATTTATGTTTCGACTTATGAACCTATTAATTAGTCGGGCAATTTATCGCTGGTCTGAAATCGCATGACAGTTGAGAATAATAGCCGTATCGAATAATATCCGTTTTGTTAGTCGATGGTTCTAGACTTTAATTAAAAATGCTGGACAAAAATATTGTAGCCCAATCAGAGGTCGGTAAGCTTTATTAAAGGTTAAAGAGTCATCCAAAGAACAGGGTTTTCAAAGAGCGCCGTATTTCTATACTGAGATAAACATTAGTTATACTCTCTCTTAGGCTGCGTGTCCACAAGAGATGAGTGAGGATGCGTTGCGGAGAATGTGTTTGTGAATAAATAAATAAATAAATATTATAGGATAATCTTACACAAATCGAGCTAGGCCCACAGTAAGCTCAATAAGGCTTGTGTTATGGGTACTAGACGACGATATATATAATAGATATATATGGATAAATACTTACATCTGAACACACAAATAAATGCCCTGACCAGGATTCGAACCCGGGACCTCCTGCTTCGTAGGCAGGGTCACTACCGACTGGGCTAGGAGGCCGTTAAAAACCAATAGTTAGAATCACTTCATTTACCTATCCTCGCACAGCGCAGCTCCAGTATATTCCTGGCAACGCATCCTCGCTCATCTCTGGTGGAAACGCAGCCTTATCCTGGAAAATATCTTATTTTTCTGTTTAGCCCATTGGTTGACTGGTACAGAATGCCCTGTAGCGTTTAGTCCGCCATTTGTACGAACTTGTATTGTGCAATAAAGATTAAATAAATAAATATCATGGCATGTTGTTTACCTCTATTCTGACTTTGCATGATGCATTTTCTGTACTGGTTTTCTTTTTGAGGTGTTCAATTAAGAGTATTTGTATTTTATGCTCGAGATGATCTTTGTAACGTTTACTAATAGGTAAATATCAGTCCTGTATGCAGTCCTTTAAAGTATAGATTTTTATCCAACTAGCAACATGCATGTTTTTTGGAAGACGTCATTTGATTCTATTTCCTGTAAGATTCAAATGATTCAATCTACTATCTATTGTAACCCTGAAGGTCAAAAATGCGAAAATACGTCAGGCGTCTGCACCGCGCCTTAAAACGCCCCATACAAAAACACGAGGTGCGTGACGTCACCGGCGTCCAAGTTGCAGAAAACTGGTAGGAATAAGTTATTGGAAGATTTTTTGCCATTTAACTAAATACTTGTAGTCCTTTTTTTCTTATTATAACACAGGTAATCTAAGGGTTTAAAAATACATTTTGGGCATTAAAAATGGCTCAAATTTTTCGTTTTGAAACTGTAATACCTTAACATAAATGTTAAAGAGTTTATTAACCAAATTGAATGAAATATTTTTCACGCATGATCTCAATTAATTCATTTTGATTGATATTCAAACCGTAGAATACCCGTACCCGTAGAACCCGTAGTACTATTACTAAATACCTAACCCATTTCCTATTTAAATCTGCCATTTCTCCGAAATTCTCGAAAGAAACGTGAAAAAGTCATCGAAAGAAACGTGGTTAACAGAAGACAGATAAGTCGCAGAAATGATCAAATATTTTATACACTCTAGGACAAGAAAAAGTGTACCTCGTATGGAAATATTTTTATAATGACTTAGACCCGTTATCATTTTCGTTAAGTAATTAGGTAGGTACATATATCTTGCAACCCACGCTATACGCCATTAAACTTAGCTTTTCAATAAGATCTTATGTATGATAAGACTTTATATACATACGAGTATATACTTTGTGTGTATGATAGCAACGTGACAGATTTAACTTTTAAGGTTTAGTATCGAGGCGTGTGGGCGTCGTATAGATCACTTTAGTACCCACTAGATAGAGCAAGCGCTGTTTCCCTACCCACTCGCTTGCTTTATATTTTTCAGTGGACCCTATTACCTTGGTAATAAGGGTGACGGCTGGTAGCTAGAGCTACTGAAAGCAACTGAGTGGCTACGCCCCTTGAAGAATAACCAAGAACAGAAAGCCAACTTGCTTACAAAAACAATAGACACGTTGCAATATTCATATATTGCATTAATATATTGCGGTCGATGCAAACCATTATACGTTTATTTTATTTATTTTATTTTATACAATTTAATTACACAGCATGACAGGTATTACACTAAAGCACTGTGAAATTACAATTTAATGCTAAAGAACAAAATTTACAAAATCATATGACCTAAAAACAACATGGAAACATGGAAAGCGTAGGATAGTTACAAGTACAAGTTTATTTTTATTAGTAGGTACTTACATACATATTGATTGCATGTTATTTCGTAAGTTCATTCTGTTTGTATAGACATGCTTTTGTAAATAAATATGTTTATTTCTATTGGGTTCTAGGGATATACTTGAGCTATTGTGCTATTATGTATATAGCTATTGTGTATTTTATATACAACAGTTTGACATGCAACTAGCGACGGTGACTCAATAGTCTCAATACTTTGTAAGTTAGACATCCTTTAAATACATTAGTCATTTATTAAAGAAATAGCTAATAACAATGTATATAAAATAATAGTAAAAATTCACATCTCTGCAATGCACGGTCAGGCAGGTGACAGTTTAGTTAGAGCTGGGAATGCCTGCTCCGTCGTCGAACCCCAATAGTTTCGCTGCAGGTTTGAATTTGTGACGTGTGCCTCGTATACACATACTGGTGACTCGAATTATAGTAATGCATATCCTTGTTCTAAGCCAATCCAGTATCGTACTCAGCGATTTATTCCAGCGGTCCGCGAGGGCTTCGATATGTGTTTGACAAAGGAGGTCATCTGTGGTGCGAATACGCCATCGACGGAAGTCACGAGAGGGGTGAAGGTAGCGTGTTTCGCTTCGCAGGCAGCGGAGTATTTTCTTTGTTTTTCAGTCTCAGCAGATTTTAGGACAGAAGTGACATGGCGTGTAATGTAAGAGGGAGCGTCAGTGTCTACGACACGGATATCAAAAAGAGCCTCTCTCTGAGCATTCCATACGCCACGGCAAGATAAGTCGCCGCGTAATCCAAGGTCACCTTCTGTGATTATGGGTTCTATTGTGACGTTACTCCATGCTTGGTGACATAGTTCAGCAAATAGATCACGAACTTCGTTGTTGTCTTGAAATTAGCCGCCCAGTCTTGCAGCAGAGAGCATGGTCGATATTAAATTCGCTGTTGCCACATCCATCACATGAGGGTGGCATTGAGTTTGGGGTTCTGTGATAGCGTATTGCCAGGGCGTCTCTGAATTCTTGAGGGGACAAGTCGAGGTTATCTTTCTTCGTTGGTATAGTAGATAGCCAGGTGGAAGACTTTGTTTTCATTTTCAATGCGATTGATCTTTCTATAGCTCTTCTTTTGTTAGGGGGTAATTTGGCCAATATAGTGTCTAAAAGTTCGTTATCGTGAGCTTCTTTCATTGTTCGGCTTTCTTTGCGTGCGTCAATCAGGGATTTATTGTGTTGGGCTAGGTCTACATGTTGTGTCCCGATCAAAGCTGATGAGAGGATTGAACAGCCTTTTTTAGAGGTTTTGTAGCTCAAATTATTCTCGGTGAATGGATTGGATATTGCCAAGCCACCTTTATGTACGGGTAGGGAAAACAGAGCGGCTTCGTCGGCAGTGATGTCGCTACCCATCATAGTTGGCATGAAATTAGCCCGTAGTGCAAGTGTCAGTGGTTCAAAAAGTTCGTTAGAATCAGCGATTACACGTTGTGGGAATGACCATTTGAATTGGGCAGCTTTGGTAAGTGCTGTGTAAGCTACTTGGGGGGAGTCCTTACAGACATGTGTTAGTTTCTCGATTATTGAAATAAATTGCTTCACTTTGTTTCTTATAAAGTCTTCTTTTCCCTTGCCTATGTAACTACCAAGGAAGGGTGAACCTGTGGCGATGGTAATGTTAGTTCCTTTAAAAATAAAAATAATGACATCCTTTATAATGCGGCATCTCAGTGGGGTACTCTACAGCATCGTAGTCAAGTCATTATGTTGTTCACGTAATTTCATTGACAACAGACCATAATATTCTCATTGAATTTGTGTCAATGTGGCTGTTTTGCTTAAGTATCGATTCTGTGGACAAAAACAGCTACTATTTATTTTATAACTAAGGAGTCCCACGATTGGTAGAACAAGGTCGTGTTTGGACTTTGTTCTATAATATAACATTATTATAGTACAGTCGCGATCAGATATATCGGAACGGCTAAGGTGGTCACAAATATCTGAACAACGTCTCTATTGTCAAGGCGATAAGGTGCATGTTCAGATATTTTAGAGTATCTTGGCCGCTCCGATATATTTGATGGCAACTGTACCTATAGTAGGCAAAAAGCCAATAAATTCGCTATAAATTTGACGCGACTTTATTCTCAATTAAACCAGAGCGTGTCAACATCATTTTGATCACGTCGTCCGCTGAGCCATCTCTGCATGAACATCATTAACCCCCGACGCAAAAAGAGAGGGTGTTTTTGATCACGTCGTCCGCTGAACCACCTCTGCATGACTGTTAATGTCAACAGCTCATGGCATCGACATTGTTGACAAATCACTCTAATTACACCAGGTCAAAGACCTTCAAAAATGTACACTATTCATTTCATATTGACACCGCATAAATAGCTGTAGGTCACAGCTAGGAAGCATGAGTGCCAAGTTGGCAGCGAGTTCTCATTGAGCTGGGTTAGCGCAGTAAATTGCAGGCCTGCCTAATTCTAGTACTGCGGTATTTGCTAGGTTTCTTAT
Source organism: Pammene aurita (assembly GCA_947086415.1). NCBI lineage: Eukaryota > Metazoa > Arthropoda > Insecta > Lepidoptera > Tortricidae > Pammene > Pammene aurita. Next base: position 13,465,640 of record OX352299.1, read on the forward strand.
GGCTCTCCGTTATAATGATAAAACGTTTTTTAATTAATTTCGTAAAATCTATGAAAAGTATAATTTGCATCAGTAAATCATATAAAATAAACATTTGGTTTAACCTTAAACAAAGAGGATAGAGTGTACCTTAAATCAGCCATAATGGCATATTTTTAGGACGGCAAATATGTGGCCGAAAATTGTGTGGCAAATTGTCACTTCCCAAACTAAAACCCATAGTTCCTTTTGGCGGAATCATCATAGTAAGAGAGCCCACGACACTAAACCTAGTTAGATAATTCTCCTAGATGTGATATATATAATTAGTTGCGTCTTTAATGGGGGAACGCGAAATGCCGATGCTGCAATGCAAAAAAAGTGGTACCCCTCCCCTGCTTCGAGGAACAAAGGAAATCTAGCAGACTTATCGTACTAGAAACCGGTTTTTTAATTTTTTTTCAAAAAAAAAATTAAAATACGCTACCACTTTTTTTGCATTGCAGCATCGGCATTTCGTGTTCCCCCATTAAAGACGCGACTAATTATATATACGAGTATCTCATCTAGGAGACTTATCGAACTAGGTTCAGTGTCATGGGCTCTCTAACTATCAATGTCATAATATAGTTTCGCATATTGTTAATATTTAGCATATGCTAACTAAACGTTCTGCAATGTGTTATTTGGGAAATGAAATTAGGCGAATGGATTTTCGGCGCAATGGCAGTACACCACGTTGCGCTTATACGTGCAACCTATTTTTTAAGTCGTTTTAATTAATCTTCAAGGGTTTCAACTATTCACAAGACTCACATTTTAACGTAAAACTTCGGGAGGTTATCAGTTTTTTTTTATATACTTATATGTATGTTCACCGATTATTCGAAGACGGCTGGACCGATTTGGAAAATTTAGTTTTTTGTTTGAAAGAGTATAGTTTACAGTTGGTCCCATTGTAACCAGGTCAGGATCTGATGATGGGATCCTGGAGAAATCGAGGGAACTCTTCACCTATTATAGGCACACCTATTATAGGCACACCTATTATAGGCACACCTATTATAGGCACACCTATAGTGATTTGAGTATTTTTACAGCAGCTCGAGCATTTGCTTTTGGCAAGGCGGAGGCTAAAGTCGGTTCTTTTTTGTTTAAAATTATTTGTTATATTTTTGCGGGATAAAACACAAAGGAACTTGTAACATGTTAAATTAATGAGTGTAGTGGAAGAGGTAAAAACGAATATTTGTTTAGGAAGGTAGGTACCTAGATGCAACGAAGCATGTTAAAACATTATTTCTAAAAGTTTTTGCATTATGATAATTAACCTTGACTGCATTGCATAATTGCAGTGATTACCTTTTGTTTTTGTTTAAATCTGATACGAATTAAAATAGATTAAAAAACATGGTAGTCACAGTAATATTATTCTGTGAGTTAATGTTTTTTATCACGCTAAAGACTCCCAGCAAACATTTTTGGTAAAAATAACGATAAAACCACCTATTATAGGTCGCAAATCTGACAGTGACCAAAATGAGTTACCTCGAATCGACGTGGATTCCACGTGGAATCCACCAAAGTGGGGAAAAAAAGCACGTGCCGGCTACGTCGATTCCACGTAATTTTAGTAATTGCGACCTAATGGTTACTACATAGGTAATGTTTGCGACGTGGATTGAACGTCGCCACGACGTGTCATGTGGTTGCAATGTACTAAATTGGTAAGACTTACCATTTTTCAACATGATTTCAACGTGTTTTTTACCATTTAATTACCCAGACAGGTTTATTTTTTATGAGATATCATGCAGAGAAAGAGACAAATATATAACGAGAGTATTATCTTTTCGCTCACAAACAAAATGTCTAACTAAAAATCAATCTTAAGTTTTGCAACGAGAATGGCGGCCATTACTTGGCGTAAAATAATTATCTAGGTCGATTACGCAGGAATTATACGATGAAATCTTGTGCGCTGAAAATTTTCTCGTGCAGTATGTTAGGTTTTTATTCAAAACTACTGATGGGCTTTCGAAATACTTAAGTATTACTTTTTTTTAAGCTCATAAGTAGTATGTATTGCTTGTAATTGGGGTTCGTAAATTTGAGTTCGGTGTTTGTAAATATATTAAATTGACTTTATATATTTTTTCATATAAATGACAATAAAAGTACCGTAAGATTTTATTGTTCTAGGTATTACAACTTATCTAAATTATGTAATTTACAATAACACGTCCTAATTATAACAAAACAAAATGTCGGCTCGACTAAGAAGTTAAAAAATATTGTCTTCGGTTGCCGCGATAGTTATTCATGAAATAAAACAATTAAAAACGGATTTTATCGCGTGTATTGAGTTTAAATTACATCCCGACGTTTCAAACACTTTACAGCGTTCGTGGTCAACGGGTCGACTGAGGAAAAATGTACAATTACCTCCGTTCAAAAACTATCTCAATATGCAAACCTACCTACATATTAAATATTAAACAAATTTAGTATTTGCACATGCCGGAGGGGCCTTTATAAAAACAAATTATTTTTTATTACAAAACAAATTATTAAACAAATTATTTTATTATTATTAATTATTATTTTCATTTTTATTTTGATTTTTTAAATTAGTATTAAATTATTATTAGTGTCCACACTGTCCACCATTATGGTTTCACAGTCCTATATCTAGCTTGCTCCTTAACCAAATGAATAACTGGATCCCAAGCTGGTGGTACCGAAAAACCATCCTCTCTGTTGAAATTTGGATATTTTTTAATCTCGATTGCCTCTCGCAACATCCGGGGAATGTATCGTTTCTCCTTGACGAGGACTTGCGGTTTGTCAAATTTAACTGAGTGGTTGGGTCTATCCATGACATGCTCACAGACTGCTGACCTTGGTCGACGGTGCTTTACATCGGCTATATGTTCCTTTACCCGAGTAGAGATGCTCCGCTTAGTCTGGCCTACATATGATAGACCACATTCACATTCCAGCCTGTAGACCCCTGCACTCTGTAGAGGAGTAGCCGACTTCACTGACCTCAGGAACTAATAGGATGTAATTTAAACTCAATACACGCGATAAAATCCGTTTTTAATTGTTTTATTTCATAAGAAGTTAAAATTTACCTAAAAATACGACGTACTAGTATTTAAGTCAATTTTACGTAATATATACTTAATTCTGCGACCTAATGGTGCAGAGTAACCGTTCATGGTCGAAGCGACCGCCATGACAACGTCACTTTGACCGCGAGGCGAGCGCAATCGTATTCAGTATTTGTTTGACAGCGCGGGTGTAGGCGGTGTGCTTCCGATGAGGTGCCAAGCACACAGTTAGTGGCGGATTAACACATTTGCCGCCAGTAGGCTATTCAAATTTTGCCGCCCCTTCTAAACTCTGCATTTCGATACCCTACACGGACAAAAGAAGGTGGAAGAAAATATTTTAGAATTAAAAGATTTAAAAAATATTCTTTGTTTAAATAAATATATCTTATGAAAAATTAAGAACTGATTACATTAATTCTAAACCTGTCCAGTAAATTTTCTAAACTAATAACATTTGTTCTAAACCAGTTTAGTAAATTTTCTGAGCTTCTAAATAATGTAATCTATGAAATCAATAAATACTTACATACAACAGCATACGAATTTCTAGTAAGCAAGATACTTGCTGATATTTAACATCATTGGATTCCAAAAAATACTGCACAGTTTCTAAACAATTGGTATTCTCATCATAAATATTAAACTATATAAGAATTACTTGTACAAATTTTTGATAAATGGTTGACAAAAAAAAAGTTTGTAATTTTACTAACCCGGTTTGTAATTTTTTGTGTTTCCAGTAAGTAAAGTTTGGTAACTTGAGAAATATAATTTTTGCTGAAGCTTAATTATTATTGCTAGTATTGCTACATTTTATTCCTGATTCAACATTAGAAACTAAATATCACTGTTTTTAAAAAAAATAATCATTTTCAGTATAATATTTTTCTCCGTGTAGTTCATAATCATATTCATTTGTTTGTCAATGAAATTACAACTTGCATGGAATATCACGAATTGTGTACTAAATTGGTAAATATTTTTTATTGGACTTATAGTTTAAAAACAATACGAACAATATTGTTATTAAATTATCTGTTAACAATTTGCATGGTGATTCAATTCAGTTATAAAACTTTTACATGACCTTTTTGCGCGATTTTATATCCGCAAAATCGTCAATTATATCGTCGTCAATTATAATTTTGTTCATTAGTTCTGACTCTATGCACAAAAGAGCTACTTAATGCATTTAGCTTTTTTTGGCATACTGTAGATCGTAGATAGTTTTTCACCCACTTTAAGCAAGAAAAGCTTCTCTCACCCGAACAATTTGTCGCTGGTGTACACAGAGCCATGCGAACTGCTATATCCAAGTTTGGATAAATGTTCTCGAAATTCTGATTTCGCAGAAACGATGATAGACTTTTTAATGATCCAGAATCTAGTTTTAACAAAATTCTTTCACTTCTGAAAGAAGTTTTCTTCTGAAAGTGTTTTGTTCTTCAAAGGTGGCCTTGAAAGTGTACACATTCCTGAACTAGGCTAAATCATTAGGACACTTTTTTCCAAAAAAATTGCTTTTTCCGTAAGGGTCGATGTTGACAACTCACCTATTTTAGTTTTCTCGTTAAATCCGTAGTAGGCCTCCTGTCGTTTTTCTAACTCGGACACGAGTCTTATCTACGAGGACGAGAAACGTGTTAATCCTGAATGTTTCACTAGCAGTAATTCTAATTTCTTCATCAGGTATTTCGTCTAATCATTTTTTTCTTTTCGGTAGTCTTTTTCCGATATATGTTGTGTATTGCTTCGATACGCTTAATTCCATCGCCTTTTCTTCGAAATACTTGAAGTTCTCTCGTTCAGCTAAGAAAAACTTACAGTTTACTGTTTCCGGTCCGGCTTCCAACTCTGGTGGTTCGATAACTGCCCGGCCTGGGCGGATGGTAATTTGTTTCCGGTGTCTGTATGTGATGAAGAACAAGCATGCTAATTTTCAAGCGGTTGCCTGACAATTGTTTTTTCAATTTTTTTCTTTGCTCTCGTACAGGGAACCAGTCCAACCAGGAGGGATGGCATTAAGATTTTGTTATATAACCAGGGTATATTCTTTCAGGCAACCGCTGTTTCAATCGGTTGCCTCACGATATTTTTTGTACACACCCCCCCGTATTTCCGCTTCAGTCCAAGTTGGGTCAGTTCGGGTTGCACAGGGCGGTTCCTCATCACTTCAGGAGCTTAAATACCGCGAGCCATCCAGTTGCCTCGCGGTCACTGAAATTACGCGTCATGGCTTTAACTATTTATAAATTGTCGTAAATAAAGTTCCAAAGGTGGTTTTCCACTTCCATAGTAAATTGCTGCAAACATCGGCTTTATATTTGGCATGTCATATATTGCCATAGCAATAGGCCACACTTCGAAAGCAGTACTGTTAAAAAGAGACATACCGTCTACGTTGAACATTAACTTAATAGGAACTTAAATCCGTATCTGACAAAGTTCAAAACTTGCCTTGGCCCATACGCTCTATAAAGATATCGTCAGTTTTTAAAAGTGTTCGTGTATCTTTTGGCAATTTAAATCCGTAAAACTAACAAGTCGTTTTGAGATGAGTTGGTGGGTTTATGATGTACTGTCCATTTTCTTAGGTCTTCCATAAGTTTTATTGATTTTATATTAAAGCAGTCTTCATTTTTAATGTACTCATCTCCAGAGTCTTTATTTTCCGATTCTTTGTTTGCACCGATTTCATTGCCATCTCTCATCTCATCTATATTATCAGATATTTGATTTCCTAATGCAATATTATAGGAATGCATATAATCAAGATCTTTGCTTGTGTGTGTTATTGAAACGATATCAGTATCAGTAGATTGACACAAAGTTGGATATCCATGCAAACTGGATTTAGAAGTTAATTCACACTTTTGTTCTTCTTTTAATAATTCACTTTGAATTTTCATATTATCCTAATACTTCCTATAGTGACTACTGGAATATCTATATTTTTTTTGTCTTTGGCCATTGTAAATCCAACACTACTGTTGGTTTAAAAACGAAATAACTATAGGGTAAACACGTCCTATTTCACCAATAAATGACTTATATGTAAGTAAAACAAACTTGACCTGCACGGCTAGCACGTCTTATAAGAGCGACTTAAGCCGCGAGTAGGGAAACCTTCCCGCGCCTGTCAAAAATCTCGCTTTCCGGTAGCATAACATGCACCCGCGGCTACAACTGACACGAAGAGAACTCAAAGTTATGCAAAGGATTTTAGTTCAAAGTCGCGAGTCACTGTCATTTTATGACACTGGCATTTAATCGCGAGTCTGTCGCTCCTTTCACGCGCAAGTTGTGCTGCCAACTAGCGACAACGCATGAAGTCGCGCAGATCTGTCTTTTGTCACGCCAGTCGCGCGTAAGACGTGCTAGCCGTGCTGAAGTCGCCTCGCAAACTTCAACTTATTAGTTATTTTTTAAGGTTTATTTGACTATTAGGTAATCTAAATGAAACCTTATGGTATATTTAGTACCTTACAAGTGTTTTTAACTTAATAGTCTGAATTTGGTATCTATGGAAGGTAATATTTATTACGAAATTGGTAGCAAAAGCTACTTAAATCGTCGACCTAAAGGTCCTCACTATAAGAACAAATTACGTCGCATATACACCTAAGATGCACCTACAAGTATATATTAACTATTGGTCAAGTTTCGAAGTTAATTTTACCTTATATTTTGCTCATTCTCAACCCTTAAGTTTCTGACCTTATAGTGAATTGATTAAGGGAAATTTACGTTTTAATGGCTCTATATTTTTACCCGGAAGTATAAATGTACGATATGTGAATTTATGTGGTGCGTATGATGTAATTTTTACCTAAATTAGTAATATATTCTAGAGCCTGGGGAAAAGCACTTAGAATGTTTGCTGGGCTCTTATAGATTCAAATACGCTAATTAGCAAGATATTTATTAGAATTATTACTAGCCCAACTATAACTTTATATTACACCATGCTACTTGATAGATTATTAAATTGATTAGATACTTTCCTTGAGGCGATTGTATATGCATATATGTATAATCGATATGTTTTTGAGCAAGTTTTATGATTAAAGCAAAGATGATGCCGTATTCTAACTTTCAAATACGTTCAGACACGATCCAACTCCAATACAACTCGAATGCATTAATTATGAAATACAGCTAACGCCTAAACATCTGGATCAGAATTTGCTTGAAGATTATTCAGATGCAACTCCAATACTACTCCAAAATTAGTTGATTATTTGTTGTGTAGTTAATACGTATTTTAACTTGACTTTAACATTTCGCTGGCCCAATATGTTTCAAATGTCATAATGACACTAAGTCTAAATTTAACTACCCTGAAAATGAGACGGAACCCTGTAATATTGGGCCAGCGATTTGTCTTGAAAACGTCACATATTATTATTAACTTCAAATTATTAATTCTTAATCACAAACTACATTCAAGCATGTCTGATATTAACGAGTTGACCTAGAAAATATTCCAGCGAAATATGTAAACAGATTCAAAACGAGCTCGTATTGAAGGCCTTTGATACAAGTTACACGTGCCGTGCGTTACAAGTAACCGGCGGGATATATAAGAGACAGTTTGATTGATATGTTTGTTAGTATAATACCTACGGACAATTTACTAGCTCGGACCAGTTTAGAGTTAGACTACCTACTGTGAAATGTGTTTCAAGACTCTCAAGTGTTGCTAGAGGAAACTAGAAAGTTGCTAAAAAGTATAAGGTAGGGTTTACTGAAATGTGTAGAAAAACCTTGATAGTAACTTCAAAAATAGCTATATTCGGCAACCAAATACTTAGTTATTTAGCATCTAATTCTGTGACAGGATTTAAAAAGTGTACGGCTCTCAAAGTGTGATTTCAAGCTACGAAATTGTAAACAAAATAAGCTCACACGTTTATTTATCTAGACACACGGCAGTGTGTCCGCCAAGTTCGAGCATAAACACTACGCAGCATGAAACACTCGAAATTTAATCGTATGTTGACAGCTATAGGGTTGAAAACAGGAACGTATCATTTCAAACGCATTACGTATTTTTAAGTATGATAATTATCCGAAGCCCAAGAATAAAGGAACTCGCAAATTTTATCGGCGATCCGGTTCTCCAGCGGATGCTGAGTCATACGGCTTAAAACTTTTTAGCAACGTGTTTTCGTGGAATATATTATCTGATTTTGTATATTTTTTCCTTCGCTGCTACCCTGAGCGCTCGAAAGGCAATTTTGATTGTGTTTTAACGATCCACTCCCTATTTGGTAATGCTTTATACCTAACTTAGCATTAACTTACAATTTATATATACTGGTACAATCAACAGCAAAAGTAGCTTTTTTGTCTTGATAATAAAGTTGTATAAAGTTTATTTTGACCACATCACCCGCTGAGCTTCTGCTGCTGATTGTACATAGGGTTGCCATATGGAAAAACAAAACGTGATAAAAGTCCTCACATCCCCCTAAAAGTGCTTACATTTTTTTGTAACAGAGATTTGGCCTAACTTAAACTTTGTAATAAAATGTATCATATGTAAAAACATATACAGGAGGTAATTCAATTTACTTATTTAAATAGTGTAATAAGTAGTTTCAATATCCCGAAAACCCCGTCAAATGAAAAATAAATTACAAAAACATGTACTCAATTTTTTTTTGTCTGATTTTAGTAAAAGTCAGGGCATTCAACTGCTAGTTGTTTATGGAGTTAGAAAAACATATAACTGATCACGTCTCAGATGTCACCCTGCATATTTTTTAAATTTAATGAAATAATTTCTAAAAAGCCGGGCACTTGCCAAATCCGGCCGCAATCCGGACAAAGGCTAAAAAATCCGGACATAGCCGGACGTATCCTGTTCCTGACGTATGGCAACCCTAATTGTACATAATATTGGTACAGTCATGGACTTTAGTTGTCGACCCATTTGCGGTTCGAGCTATTCTCTTTTGTAGTTACTCTATGAATTTTCCAGTGTAAAGTGAATTTAAAATGGCTCAACAGTAAAATCCATCAGTACCTATTAAGTCCTATATAAATTACGTTAACACATAGGAGCTACGGAAGTTCTCACATTCATAGCCTTGATGACAATTTTTCAACGCCATTGCGTAAAATCCACACATCCTATCATTTGTGTTAGCTCCCATAGCTAAATCAATTCTAATGTCACAATACAGGTACTGTATCATTCTCAATCCGTTTTGTAGGATAAATATGTTTCGATACAAAGTATATGTGAGTTTGTTAATGTTTATTATGTGCCACCATAGCTTCAATACTTCTCATAAAATACCTATACATTTTTTCGGCTTGGGCCACGTGACAATGTAAATCCTCATTTTCTATATGAGTCGTATTAATTAGTCAAGTTTCAACATTTTTACTTATTGTAAGTACTGGAGGTACCATCGGGTTCATAATTGCATACCCAGTTTATCAATGAATTCATTCATAAATTGGGTATGCAATTATGAACCCGATAGTACAACATCACCAGCAGGAAGTACCTTTCAAATTACCATCATACGATTTTATTTTCTTAATAAACTCTAGCCAAGATTATTTTGAACCTAGCTCTGTTTAGCTACTTAGCTGATCACTGTACTGTAACGCCAAAAAGTGTTTACACTTCTGCACCTTAATTCTTTGTAATAAATAAGGTTCTAAAATGTATACATATTTTTGGCGTAGACTGTAGCGATGTAAGATAGGGATATCAACTCAAAACTCGTCGAAAATCGATGATTATCACATAGACCCCTTCAAATCAAAGTATTGAAACACAGTCTAGTAATAAGGGGGCTAACATGAACTTCGAAATTCAAAGTTTTACCCTTACGTTGTTGGAGTAACAGCTAGAGATACGGCTTGTCTATGTTTGCGGTAGGCCCCTAGTTACAACATATATCGGTGATATATAACTAGACGCGATTGCGCGGCGTTCGCACGGGTTCAACGGGTAGAGCTGGCCTTGGCCCCGCGGCTATAAACAATGGCGATTACAAAATCGACCTGTAACCAACCGCCGCTGATCTGTTGAATTCAGGCTTTGAACTAGTGATGTCACTGAAAATAGATGTCATATACTTCAGAAAAAGCTAAAGGCATGCTCGTTGACCATACAACGGCGCCTAGCCGTTTCAAATTCAGAGATTGCATATACATGAGAAAATTTGTCAAGTTCCGCCGTGACCGGGTGGTCTAGTGGTCAGGACGTCAGCCGCGAAAGCTGAAGACGCCAGTTCAAATCTGGCCTCGGACACCGGAGGGTTTGGTCACTTTTTCTGAAGTATATGACATCTATTTTCAGTTTATATATAGTAGTGTAACTACTTAAAAATTGCAATTCAAAAAATATTGAACAACATACTTTGATTTGCTTCAAGATTCTTAGTGATGTCACATTTAAGTTAGTGTATAGGTACCGTCATAACTACCGCAGAATATAGTAAAGAAACGTCCGACAATTTTGTTGCTCGTATTGTGCATACGCCCTTGTTTCGTCAAGAATACGAGAGGTCTTGCAAAGCATTTGCAAGTCACAGCCAGAAGGACGCCTTTGGATTTCATTAATTACCCGTGAAGACGCCTCTAATGGGAGTTGATGATGATTACGCAGAAACAGATACACAAATTGAACGAGGAACAGAAATCCTAAAAGGTTTTATTTGAGTTCTAAACATAAGTGTGTTTCAAATTGACAAAGCGTGTGGCGAATTTCATCTTTGATTGTTATGTGACGAAACCTGGGGTTGATATTTTTTGTGACACCTGACGAAACCTGCGTTGCGGATTAAGTATAAAATTGTGGTTAAAATTATTATTTATTTATTTAAACTTTATTGCACAGTAACAAATATACGGTTACAAAAGGCGGACTTAATGCCGTAAGGCATTCTCTACCAGTCAACCTTTAGGCCAAACAGAGAAACATCAATGGTGCGGGTGCGACGTATGTCAAGAACATGGAAATAAACCAAACTGAGAGCCAATATATATAGACTTATAAGTACATGGAAATATAATAAATACAGCAACAATATATACATAGAAGTTTATAAGTATACAAAAATATACATATATATATATATATATATATATATATATATATAAATATACATAAATACAAATAATATATATAGATATACCTGCTACTAAATTTACTATGAAGTAAATATCAATCATGCGAATTGTCATATAAATGCTTGCGCAGCTTGCGCTTGAACGTGAATTTAGTTTGAGCTTGACGTATGCTGAGAGGAAGAGCATTCCAAAGGCGGATGGCGTGAACGGTAAATGAATTATCCATGGAGCCGGAACGGTAAAGGGGCACAGAGAGAAGGAGTTTACGAGAGGTGCGAAGCTCGCAGCCTGGACGAGCAGCGACAAATTTAAATTTAGATCGCAAGTAATCGGGCGCAGCTGAGTCATTTAAAATGGAGAACAGAGAACATAAAATCTTGAGACTTCTCACGAATACGAAGCCAGTGAAGCTGTCGACGGAAAGCAGACACGTGGTCATACTTTCGAAGCCCGAAAATAAACCTAATGCAATTGTTCAGGACTCGATCAAGCTTATCCAGAAGCCCTTGCGTCACATTGGTCCAGCACACATAACAATAATCAATAACAGGGAACACGAGAGCTTGGATAAGAAGAAGTTTAGTTTTGACCGGTAGAAAGTACTTAAACCTATAAAGTGATCGCAAGGTATTGGTTACTCTGCGAGAAATGTCGGACACATGAGGTTCCCAGCTTAAGATGCAGTCAATTGTCAATCCCAGGTTTTTCACTGTTGATGAAAATGGTACGACACTACCCTCGAAGAGAATCGGTGCAATATGCGCGAAATCGATATTTAATCGCGAACTCCCGATAATGATAGCCTGACACTTGGAAGGATTCACGGCTATTCCAAAGTTTTTAGACCATGATGAGATACGATTAAGATCTTCGTTTATTTTCGAGATAGCCACGTCTACATCGCCAGCCCTCACTTGGTTGTACAGTTTGAGATCATCTGCATATAAATGGTAGGCCGACTTAATACAGGGTGTGATGAGATGAATAAAAACAGAGAAAAGCAAAGGAGAGAGTAATACCACCCTGGGGAACGCCCGAGGTGAGGTCACACCAGTCAGACAGCAACTTATCTGCTCGGACTGCCTGGCGGCGTCCCTGCAGGTATGAAGCAAACCATTCAGCTGCTGACGACGAGATATTGAAATGTTCAAGTGCAGGAGAAGATTATGATTTACCGCGTTGAAAGCGTTCGAGAAGTCTATTAGGATCATGACAGTTACAAGAGAAGATTCAATTCCAAGCCTCACATCTTCTGTATGTTTTAAATAAATCTTTCGGAATATTAATTAACAATCTAAGAACATGTAGTTTAAGACGAGTAGAGTTGACAGTTTTAAACCACCATTTATTTTAAATTCGATTAGGATTATTTTATTAATGCATTTTATACGCAAAAATACGTGACACGCTCTTATGGCCCTAAACATAAGATTGTGTTAGATATTCTTCTGGCCTTCTAGAAGGCCTGTAGGAAGGATGTGGGAACATATTATTGCACCTTACTGTACCACTTTATCCTCTTTGACCACTACAAACTACACTTGTCTATTTCCTTCTTACTCTGTTCTGTTATTATCGCTAATATTACTAGCTTTGGTATTTTCATTAGGCCAACAGACGAAAATGGTGGAATAGGGCTTGCAATACCGACATTTTTAGTACCATTCTTGAGTTTCAATATTAACCAAAAAAATACCTTCTATTGCAAGCTCTATTACGGATGTATTTATATGAATATTTACCGATATAGTCGACTATAAAGAGATGTATCCACTTTTTTAACTTAATCCGTTGTAATAAGGTCCAAAAGTGGGCACATCTCTTTGTAGTCGACTGTACTTAGCAAGGAATCCCAGCATCTGAAGTTTTCCAAAGTAATTAATTTTGCGGCGTTACCGTTAATTCCGTAATTGTGTAAAATTAGTCCGAGGTCCTGGAAATTCGGGTTTACTTCCTGTTACATCATCGATTACGGGGATGGTGGGCGTTCATCTTTCCTGCAAACTTTGGCACGGTAGTAGGTATACAAACTTTCTTTTGGTTGACTTATTCAAAGCTAATCTGACTTTGTTCTTAAATTGAGTTTATTTGTAAACTGACGCCTTCATAATCGCCTTACAAGCCTCAAATAACGAATAATCGTTTGTTCTTCTCTGTTACGTTGACAGTTGTGTTTGTTAGAAACAGACAAAACACACAGAAGGCTACCCCGAAGGGCACGTTGGCAACAGACAGAAACTTTTCTATTTATAGTGTTATTCAATACATATACCGGGTGTTTCCTGTAATAGGGGCAATAAATTAAACCGTAGAATCTACTCCTCAAACTGGACAATATTAGTTCAGCGACTTTTAAAAATATCTTATAATTTGATTTTTATTTCACTTTAAAGTTTATTCGAACACGCAATGTATTGCGAAATTGATTATTTCTGTTGGGTGACAAGAGTGACAAGCGATGTCAATTAGACGGATTTTAACGTACATTGAAAATACTATTTAGTATGTATGAAAAAGAGACAATATAAAAACTATCAATAAGTAGAATCTACGTTTTAATTTATTGCTCTTATTACAGGAAACACCCTGTATAATTAAAATAAATCAGTAATAAAAAGGCCTGAAAGGTTTTATGAATATGGGTCTATGGGTTTAGATACCTATACTAGACTTTTTTGTCTATAGTGTATGGTTTTCACATAATTTTTTTTTAAGGATTGCAGCTTCTACGCGTAGCTGTGCGTGCTTTATCCCCATTGCAGTACCAATTTCTTTTTGTAAATGAATATACAACTTAAGTATTTTACAACCTAAATACAAATCGTAAAGCGTAAATATACATACATAAAAGTGCAAAAGTAATACTTACGTATTAACAAATGGGCGCAAAAAAGGTCTTCACGCTACAAAACACATCGTAATGTATGACGGTGTGGGCGTAAGTAAGATTTTTAATAAAAATAACGTAAGATATTCGACAAAGCATTAATCCTTTGAGATAGCGCGAAAGTTCATTGAAACTATTTAATTTATTATAATGCAATAAGACTAATAATTATGTTGTTAGACGGTGTGTACGTAATGGTGAAACGAGAATAAATAAACAAATTAGTTTTGTTGGGAATACAGAGTGTAACAAAATTACTTAAGAAAAAGAAATTGCACGTGCCAGCGGGCTAACGTTCCATACAAAATCATATTGATTTTATATTTATTTCGCGTGAAAGACTTTTTTACTAGTTTCTCTTAACTAGAATACGATTGAATCTTGAAGCAAATCAAATTATTTTGTTCAATATTTTTTGATTTGCAATTTTTAAGTAGTTACACTACTATATATAAACTGAAAATAGATGTCATATACTTCAGAAAAAGTGACCAAACCCTCCGGTGACCGGGTGGTCTAGTGGTCAGGACGTCAGCCGCGAAAGCTGAAGACGCCAGTTCAAATCTGGCCTCGGACACCGGAGGGTTTGGTCACTTTTTCTGAAGTATATGACATCTATTTTCAGTAGAATACGATTCCTATTATGCCTTTAAACGGATTACCATTATTTTTGTTCCACCTTGTATAGTTTTTCTGAATGAGATAAACGCGACACATTTTTTTAATTCTAGGAGTATATTGTATTTTAAAACTTTTATTTGTCGTAAGACATGTTATTAACTTATTATTTTTGTAGCTTGACGAGAATTTAGATCATCTACCTATACACACATTGAGGGAAATCTGAATACTCACCGTGTTTTTGTTACTGCTGGCTGAACTTTGCATACAGACTGCATATTTTATATTTTTGAATGAGAAAATGTATTTTTGTTAGTTTTATTTTTATTTTTAGCGTTATAATAGCGGAAGTCGAGTTTTTTTTGCGTGGGAGGGCGACATTTACGATATTTGAAATGCTCTTGGCGCATAGTTGGCCACACAAGTTGGTAGCTAATTATAATTTATAATACAATTAGTACTTTGTTGCTTTAAACACATTTACACAATACATGTATGAACTGAGTGGACCCTCGAGCGTAGCGTGCAGCAACAGCAGGGCAGGCGTGCAGTGTACATATTAAACACATGCAACTGTATGAGAGCGGCCTGAGTGCACAGTGCACACATTATTTTGACGCTTCTTCTTACGCTGCCAGCCCCACTGATCGCTCTGTTAGACAGCCACATGGCCTCGGTTTGCCCTACCCAATAAAATATTTTCCAATGCATGCACCATAGCATTATAATATACATTACCCATCCAAGTGTTTCTAAAATGATTTTCAAATCCATACACAAGCCGCGGCAGTCACGAGTTACGTACAGTCAGCAGCAGAAGTTGCTAAGCGGGCGAGGTGTTCAAATTGATCTTGGTACGACTTTATTGTTAAGATAATAAGAGCTTGTGAAGGTCACTTTGAACACCTCACCCGCAAAACAACTTCTGTTGCTGACTGTACTAACAGTACCACAATTAACTGATCATCGGTAGACCTTCTGCGGTTGTAATAAGGATTACAATTGTTTCGCAAATTGTGTTGATGGTACGCTTGCCATAATGACACTAGCTTTTTCACCGACAACCAACAATCGTGACTCTATTAAACTAAATGAGTTTTCAGAAATGGTAAAAGCCTTCATTTTGCTGCTAAGAACCCTCTTACATTGCAATGAACATGTTTGCAGGGAGTGCTAAATTCACATTTTAAAAGCATTTTCTTTTGTTCTCTAAGAACTTCTTGGATCTTAGTTAAAGGTCTTGGTTCTTAGTCAAGACAAAGAAAGCAGTTTTAAATTGAGTCATAAAGAAATCTGATACACTGAAAATAAAGGTAATTTCTAAGTACGATAGTTTTTTTATTTAATATTAAAAGTTCAAAACTATTTCTTAAGTCGGCGTACCGTGGCTTTATAAGTAGGTTAGGTATAGTCCTTATTATTCACATTTCGTTTTCAACCTTATTTCAATAACATTTTAATGCAATTGGTCATTATATGTATGTAGAATTGACATAAGTTGTTTTTACTATTCACATGTTCAATTGCATTGACATAGATATCGTTCCCACTAGACGTTGCATAATAAAGTATGAGTCATGAGAGGGCATCAATTCAGTCACAAATGGAACTGAGGTCGTGATATATATATAAGCAGTTCTGAGACCACCTTTTTGTGTGCGTCTCAACATGCGTAAGTATCTATCTCAACGAAACGCAACCAAGTTTCACAGGAAACGGCTTTCAGCACTCTCAGTGCTTGTAATGGAGACCAAGGCTCTCCGACACACGTCTTGGCTAAAAATACGTAATAAATTAAAGCGTAAAATTATTATTAAATTAGTGTGACACAGCACAGTTTCCACTCGAAAAGATAAAGACAACATTAAGACCCAACAATCACTTTTTGCTGTTCCCGCCGCAAAGTTATCCAAAACACTTGCGGTGTTTCTACTCTGTGGACTACCATGTAGTATGGACAGCCTCTGCACTAGGAAAAACTCAGAGCTGGGGTGGGTCGTCCCCATTTTGCCGGGTTTCACGTCCTAAGTGTGCAAACTGAGCGGCCGATCGA
Organism: Pammene aurita; assembly: GCA_947086415.1. Lineage (NCBI taxonomy): Eukaryota > Metazoa > Arthropoda > Insecta > Lepidoptera > Tortricidae > Pammene > Pammene aurita. Next base: position 13,482,396 of record OX352299.1, read on the forward strand.
TCGACGGCGACCGACTGCGCGACCGGTGACGCGATCACATTAAACAAATGAAAAACTATGGGAGTGACCTCAATGAACGCTGCTCAAATCCCTTGGAAGCTCGACGCCACGCTGATCGCGTCGACGAACGCGCCGTCGAACGCTCGCCATTGAGGCGACACTTACAATCATCTTTACTTACAAAACAAAACGCTCCGCGAATTTAAAGAGTATCCACCTACTCAACTAATACGTACTAATCTTGTAACAGGTAATCTACAAGTGTTAGCTTACACGTTGTACACACACATAAAGAGACACCTAATTTCACGCACGAATGCCGGCACTGGACAATGTAATTATTATACTATACTTACAATACCTACATACGTACTATTGAATAAATCCGTACACGTATCGGACTACACTCGATTGTACTCGTACGATATGAATTGCAATTGTAACTTTGATCTACGTATAATGATGATCAAGTGGATGCCGCAAGAGGGCCCAACCAAACAGAGATGGCGGAACAATTTGGATGCTTTCCTTAGTACCTGGCCGGAAAAAGCATTCAAGCTGTAAAAGAAAATAGGCATTGATTTACCTATAAAACTCTCGCGAGACTCTACACAAAGTTATTCAGAGCAATGACGCGTAGTTTCTGTGTCCGCGAGGTAACCGGATGGCTCGAACTGACCCACGTTGGACTTGGTTTTTCAATTCCCAGTATTTTTATGTGATGATGATCGAGCATGCAAAATGCCATTCACACCGGCTGGTCGGTTATCGATCCGTCAGAGTTGGAAGCCGGAAAAAAATCAGGGGGGTAGATGAAAAACTAAATCCAACGTGTCTCAATTCGGGTCGTAGGGAGGGAGCTTAAAAACCGCGAGCCATCCGGTTGCCTCTTGGACACTGTAACCACGCGCCATTGCTTTAACTAAGTGGGTAGTTTTTTTTAATACCACGACGGTGGCAAACAAGCATACGGCCCGCCTGATGGTAAGCAGTTACCGCAGCCTATTACTCGCAGTTACTCCATAGTATTCACATGCGCGTTGCTAACCCTTTAAGATGTTAAACACTCCTTTTTTAAGAACCTCATACTGTAGCAGAATCACTGAGAGTAGTAAATATTCTGGTAGATATCTGTCTATCTATTCATTCTGAGTAATACGTATGTACCGCAACCTTGAAATGGAAGCATGATTATTGCATCCAAAATTCGGGCTGAATTGTTTTAAAAGTGGTCCATAGAGTGTTGCCATCATTTGCCACTTCAACTTATTGACCATCGGCATAGAGTGCAACACAATCAAATATAAGAGAACTGAGTAGCAGACCTATGCTAGATTATATATTTTTCATGGAACGGGCGTGATGCATCGCAACTCTAGTAATGTTATATACGGCATTCGGGCAGATTCGTCCCGACAAGTGGGTCGTGGGGCAGGTCGCAGCCGGGTCGGCCCGCGGCCCGCTGACCTACTTCCACGACCGGGACAAGTCGGCTGGCATGCGTATTAAGGTGCAAGGATAACTATTTATTAATCGCACCTTATATGGGACTGCAACTGATGGCAGTATATCGTGAGGATAGCGTGACCCTGCCTATGAGAGTAGCTAGATCAATTTCCCAAACGTGTTAGTTCCGTGTAGCATAATCGTTTTGCCCCACTCTTTTATTTTCCTATGCGATTGTGTTACCATTAGGTTTTTCTCCGTACGCATTACTTTCTACTCGTTTTCATTGCTAGACGTGTTTTTTCCTGTTAGTTCGCAGTTCACCTAACACACTCCTACTCGCTTCGTTCGCCGTCGCACCTATCATGACTCTGTCAAATGACAGTCTTTCGTGATTATAAATATATTATCTTCAAATTTTTTCTTTGAAGTCTGCGAACTAAAACGGGAAAAATACGTCTAGCAACAAAAACGAGTAGAAAGTAATGCGTACGGAGAAAAAACCTAAAGGTAACACAATCGCATAGGAAAATAAAAGAGTGGGGAAAAACGCGACTGGGGATTGTGCTACGCGGAACTAACGCGTTTGGGGACCTGATCTAACCACTCGCCTATGAAACAGGAGGTCCCTGCAGGTTCGAATCCTGGTCAGGGCATTTATTTGTGTGTTTATCGTGATAAAATCTATCATAATAGAATCTATCATAATACCAACTTAGAAAGGAAAATCCGTCAGTTTTCCAGTAAATAAAATATTAAGCAATATAGTTGCATTCAATAGACATGCAACGTTTATGGCGTATACACACGAACATGACAATAGGTGCCATATAATATAAGGAGCTGTTATGCAAATGTAAAGTCAGCAGCCGAAGTCGTCAAGCGGACACGCTGTTCAAAATATCGTTGACCTAATAGTTAAGACAACAAATGCATGATAATCTTGGACACCTCACCTGTTAAGCTACATACCCGTGGGTATGATTTGTTCTTGAGTTATGGATGTTTTCTATGTATTTCAGTATTTATCTATATCTATGTACTATATATATCGTCGTCTAGTACCCACAACACAAGCCCTATTGAGCTTACCGTGGGACTAGGTCGATTTGTGTAAGATTGTCATAATATTTATTTATATGATGATATAAAATGACAGTTGCCGCCATTATCGTTCGTATGATAATTTTAATCACTTTGTAACGTGACCCACCGACAAATTAGGCCATTTGTGATAATGAAAACTGCATCATAAGCCTCCTGCATGGGTAGGATGGTAGGGCATAGGCTGCGTTTCCACCAGAGATGAACGAGGATGCGTTGCGAGGAATGTGTTTGTTAAGAATCAATCCTACAGCTACGTTGTGCGAGGATAAACAAATGAAGTGATTCTTTTGGTGCTTAACAAACACATTCCTCTCAACGCATCCTCGCTCATCTCTGGTGGGAATGCAGCCTTATTGGCGTGACAGAAACAGAGTGAAAATGACAGTGTATGTCTCTGCCTATTTATCTCTTAAAAAGGGTCTGTTTTACTATTTCACGGTGTTAAAACTTTATCCAACTTACGCCCGATTGTATTTTATGGCTTGATATGCAAATTGTAATTTTATATATATTTAATTTCCAGAATAGATTATGTGTTCCTTAGAAATAAGGACAGTCTCCTTATTTCTAAGGAATCATCAAAGTTATTCTCTTGGTGGAGTATTTTCCATATATCCCCATCCTGCGCCAGTTCCTTGACCTTTTGATACGAGACGGGTCCTACTTTTTCCTTCACTTGGTCCATGTAGCTGCGTCTGGGTTTGCTTCGACCTCTCTTGCGTTCTATCCTTCCTTCTAAAATAATTTTGAAGAATTGATCGTGTCGTATCAAATGGCTAACATTTTTTCCGCGTCTAACTTCGATAGTTCTCAGGATCGCTCTTCTTTCATTTAACCTTTGCAGTAGATATATATTATTCTTACTTAATTATTCAATTATTTGCCGTAGAACAACAAATTATGACAAATCTCCAAATTATTTTCGTCAACATGAATATAAAATATTAACCTTTATGCTACTTTCTTTTGAATCTCTTCGAATAACGAACAACGTTATTGTTAATTCACAGCGATAAAGGACCCCGCAGCAAACATAGGGAGAAAGTGGTTTCAGTCAAATCGCATGAAATTTTAGTATGATGTAGATTCAGGTCTCCTTATTATTTTTTTATAAGGGCGCAACTCCCTCAGAAATACACTGTCAGAAATAATCAAGTTTATATTATTATTTTTCTATGACGTGTTTCTTAAAATCGATACTTTGAAATGACCCACACTGATACTTACTGGCGTTAAATATGATCTTAATAATGTTTCTGTCACGCTGAAATCGCATTTTGTTAGTTATTTATATGATGCAAAAGCAAAGAGAAAGATTTTACGAAAAATTGGTATGTTACATATGTTTTGTATGAAACAATACTTAATGATTATTTCTGAAAGTATACTTCTGAGCGAGTTGTGCCCTTATAAAAAAATTATCAGGAGACTTGAATCTACATTGTACTAAATTTTCGTGAGATTTGACTGAAACCACTTTTTCCCTATGTTTGCTGCGGGGTCCTTTTACGTAAATAATGAAAACTTTTTTGAAACTGATCATTTATATTATTTTGCGGTTGAATATTTTAGTACCGATTCCACCAATGTTGTTATTGAAATATTATATTATATCAGCCGCGAAAGCTGAAGACGCCAGTTCAAATCTGGCCTCGGACACCGGAGGGTTTGGTCACTTTTCTGAAGTATATGACATCTATTTTCAGTTTATATATAGTAGTGTAACTACTTAAAAATTGTAAATCAAAAATAAAATGGAACAAAAAAATATATAAAAAAATTGATTTGCTTTAAGATTTATTATATTATAATTAATTAATACTAAGCGCACTAGCACCAAACGGTTGCTAAAGACAGTGATGTGCTTACTAAAGCAAGATGACTGAAAAAATAAAAACCCGATATTAATAAATCGTTTATAATCTTAAGACGTTAACAAGTAACATCCCTTATCAACAAACTTCCTCTATACCTCCTAATTAATAAAGCATGACACAATTTATTATAATAATGCAAATTAAACAGATTAATTTTCGTCAATAATAACCACGACATTGTTTACCTTACGCACGCATCAGCAGATTATATGAAGAAGAACAGAAGGAAAGAACATGTCTAGTAGTCACATTGACAACATTTTGAGTTATAGCGCTTTTAAAATTTGGAACGATTCAATTAACCATACTATTTTCGTAACTAGATAGTTTTTACGAGTTAAGAAGTGGATATACGTTAAAATTTACATCTGTAACAGAAGTTGTTACTAATAGTTCATTGCAAGCTCTACATTTTGATATAAAAATCTCATTTTACAAAAAAAGTGACTAGACATGTTCTTTCCGTGTACCCTTCATACGTGCGATCTGCGCCTCGTTCGTACTTGATAAAGAGAGAACGAGACTCGGATATAATCTGCTGATGCTAAGAACCAAAACGGAGCTATTTATAAACCAGTCCGCTTATGTGATGACCTGTTCATCACATAAGCGGACTGGTTTATATATGAACGAATCAATATTTTCACATATTTGGCTCGGAGATGGGTCACTATGTCGTTGCCATGGCAACTTCTAAACGGGTTTCGTTTGCCGATATTATTACGAATTAAATACTATTAGATCAGTGAAATTAGATATATTATTAAATTTACAATGCGTGATGTGGTTCCGATTAGTATGTTGTTAGGGACGGTTAGGGCAGTAGTTGATAAAATCAAAGACTGTTCATTTATTGATAAACGTTGCTGCATTTATTGATAAAGCTCCAATGAGCTTAAAGGAGAATTTAATTATCCATCATTTAAGTCTACATTCTAATACTTAATCTCTATCTTTTATAGCTTCTGAGATAGAGCCACTGCCTTCGTTGATAAAATAAAATAAAATACTTTATATTTTATTAACGTTTACCTTGGTTCCTCGAAACAGTTGCAGGTATTTGAACTAAAATTGAATATCAGAATAGTTGTAAATTATCTACCGACAATCGCTAAAGACAAATAAACTTCTACTACATTTTGAGTATAGTTACTATTTCCATGTCTCCACCTATTTATCTAGTTTAATATACTACACGTAAGAGAGACACAACGTATATGCCGACATTTATTTCGAGATTCGGAATCGCATTGTTTCTTTAGTCACCTTTGTTAAACACTATTTGAGTCTCTGGCATTAAAATGTAATTTTTCTGTGGTCTCTCGTCAATGTATCTGCAGTTTTTTGGGCGTTGGCGCGCATTTCGTTCATTCGATCGTCTTATTGCGTCACTATCTTTCGAATATGCAAGAGCGATAGAGACGGAGATTACGAAATTTCGATTTTTGACGTTCACGGTTGGCCCCGACGCCGACGCTCGGGAGACGCTGTGCAGGGTTCTCTAACTATAGCCACAGCTCAATAGATAAATTTTTCATTTTTATTCTACAGAGCAATACATTTTTACAGTACAATTGAAACCTACGTCACACATATATATAGCCCCTATAGGTACAACAATGGTACATGTCTCGTTAGTCATTTCACATTTCCGCTCTGTGCACGATCTTTTCGTCAGACGAATATTTTCATACTTGAATACCTATCTTCAATAAGTTCATTGAGGCAACACAAGATTGATATTCTAGGAATAATCTTCCAAGAAAATTTTAAATCTGACTTTAGAGTAATAAAGGAGAATGGGCATTTTTGTATGGGGAGTGTACCATGGATGTATACTGTTGAGACGTATCTCGTTTTAAAGCTCGTGATCACCGGATTATTTTATTATATGGCACCATTGTTGGATATCGTGCAGGGACCGAGATATTTAACAAAAAAGAGCGAACATATAAAGAGCATTTTTTTTAAGGATACGATATGTAATCCGTTATAGCATGGTTTATCTGAAAGCATATGAGAAATGGTTCAATTCTGTGTAAAACAGCCTATGTTTGAATACTTACAGGGCTAGAATTAATTAATTTAAATTAAGCTTGATATGAATATCGCTCGGTTTAGAGCCAAGGTAATGTGTATACGGGAGGCGTATATTACATGTCAAAGGTATTTTTATAAACTATTTTTCGTAATATATACTTTAGCTCCAATGCATGCAGGAAGTAAAATATATCGACTTTGTATGTTAATTAATTGTGCTTAATGAAGTTCTAAGTTTTCTACTCGTCACTAGATGGAGCTAGCTTCCAAAATTCCAAATGACATTATGAAAAACGACGTGCCGGCGCGTCGGTCTAACTCCATCATGACTCAGGACAACGTATATCTGCTTATATTATATATCTGCTTACCATCATATGGGCCGTATGCTTGTTTGCCACCGTCGTGATAAAAAAAACAGTATTATTTTTTGACAGCGCTAAGTCGAAAAAGGAAGCGGAGATAGCTTCATCGCTCGAATTTGCGAAAGGACAAGAGAAAGGCAAATAGACGAATCTTCAAATTCAAATTCTGTTGTTTGAGGTAACCCCCTAGAACAGCTAGTTTATAGTCAACGTTCAGAAACTAACTTATATATAATTACGCGACGTGAAGCCTTATAGACCACAGATTTTAGAGCGTTAAAAAGCAATGATATGGAGCCAGCATTATTAATATTTATGTAGTTATATAGACTATATTATAAACTTAGTCGGTTCTTCTATTGCATACAAGATGTCGCCAGTAACTGATTTTAATTAACTGGTTTTAAGTAGTTAATTGCGGTCATTTAACATTAATTAGTCACAAAAAATTAATGACTTATTTTTACAATTAATTTCAGGCGAATAAACTATGTAAATGTGTATAAAAGTTAACCTTTTTTGTATAGGTTAGTTAGTTCCAGTTTTTGCCACAACTAGGCCACAGCGCAGACACGAAATAATGAATACCGGCTTCCGTGCACCCTTACGGCCTTCGGTGCCATATAACTAATTAATGCTATGATTAAGACCTTTCATTTGAGATAAGGTTCAATTGTATACGCCAGTGGCAAAAGTTGTCCATTTTGCTGCCAAAGCTCCATCTAGTGTTCAATAGAAGAATTAGGCTGTCGTTAATTACAGTTAATTAACGCATAAAACCGTTTTATTTTGGTCTCTGCATACGTTAGAGTGCAAGTATCATTTACGAAAAATAACTTATAAAAATACCTTTTAGCTGTTACATACGACTTTTGTATACAAGTTAGCTTCGCTATGCTACAGGTGTTTTTACATATTAGCAAATGTTTCATCTACTAATTCCAGCCCTGTACGTATTTTTCCGATGGTGGTGGTAAATAAGCGTGAAGCATTTCTTATATTCTTTCATATAAAATACGCTATCACTGGTTATAGACCGGATATTTTATAAATTAACCGTTTATATGCGCAACCTTTTTTTTTAAATAGCTCGGACCCTGCACGCTATCCAATGATGGCGTCATACAATTAAATAATGCACTAGTTAAGACCTTTCAAATGAGATATGTCTCAATCGTATACACTCATGGTACAAAATGCCCATTCTCCTTTAGAAATAGGTATAATAAGTATAATTTCATTAGGTACTTAAACTGCCTTCTATCGGAAAATAAGACAATACATTATTGTTAACGATAGGGGATCAATGTTAAACTGCATCCGTAGGAAACACCTGAGACAACCCTACACGTAATCCCTGGGTGTTGCTAAAAGAGTCACAAACTTGGCAGCTGCACTGTCCCATCTGGACCTCGCAGAATTCACTGGATCTTCTTTATCATCTGCTTTACCCACTACTACTACCCCAGAGAAGAAATGCCTATATATATCCAGTGACATGTAGCCATACGATAAATAAATAAACGATTGCTCTTTCATTTTTAATTAGAAGTGTGAGTAGTTTGAAAAACAAGGGTAAAAATAAACTATTTTCCAACAAATACAGATTTAAAACTTTGCGTTTTATACAAATATTAACTAACATTAGACCCGTATATCTAATTAAACATTCCCGAAGGTTGGACACATGTTTCACTGGTCATTCTGTGTATAAAAGTGTGCCTTAATTTAAATAATAAGTTATTAAACTAAAGCTTTAATTCATACGAGTATTATTTAAAAAGGTGGAAAATATTAAATTAATATGATTAAACAAGACCGGCAATAATAGTGATATGTACGAGTATGGTCTGGTGTGGTTTACTAACCTTTACAACCTCTCTTCTCGAACACTGTCTGGCACGGTGTTATTTTAAATCAGGAATTCCCACGTTCTATGTCAGACGATCGATATTCTCTTGGAAACGGTCAAGAAGAGGCAGCCTAAGCAGATAGTTGAGATGCAGTATTTGCCAACCCTGACAGTACATATCTTATGGCATTAGGAAACTCAGCTTAAATAGTACAGCCTATTGAAGATGTTCAGCGTTCTATCCAAAAGCCAGGGCTAAAGGCAATATCCGTTCTGTTTCAAAAATCTCGGTCTCTTTTCCTCTTATAAATTGAGTCTGAGATCTGATTTAAACCGACTACCTCTCAACACTCGGTTACAATATGTAACTAAGGATATTTGAGTGAGAGCGCTGGCTGCAGCATGCATAACGCATGACGCCTCATCCGTATTCAAGGGTACGCGGCCCGCTTGCGCGCTCGAACGTTCGAGAGTTTCGCAATGCATTCGATAATGTTTACCTGTGCAACGTTTTCCCTTTCTTTAAACTGCTAAATAAGAGGGTACGTGTTGCAGTAGGTATAAGCGAGCGATTGATGATATAGATTACGTAAGTCTTCTCACAAGCGAAACTGTAAATGACTTGAAACTGTAGTTGTGTAACATGTAGTATTATATTACGATAAAACTAACTTAATTTTAAAATATACGTCTAAGTTCGTTCATTGCTTAGGCAGGGGTCGGCAAACTTTTTTGACATAGAGCCTGATGGCGGAAAATATGGAATTTTTGGAAGCTCAAAGAGCCGCCGTTTTCTCTTTTTAAATGTAATATTTATTTATTTTTAATTTTGGGGAACTTGAAGAGCCACAACTGGCCCTTCAAAGAGCTTCGCGAGCCGCGGTTTGCCGACCCCTGGCTTAGTGAATCGCTAGTAATGAATTCTGCTTGAAATCATTGTTGAAATCAATGAATCTTGCAACATTTTAAAATGTTTAAAATACAAATAGCCCCGGGTCTCATTTTACATTGCTCGTAACATTATTTTCCTTTAGGCGTATTGGCATATACTCTAAATATGAGTCACATATTTTGAAGCCGAAGTAGCTAAGCGGACGAGGTGTTCAAAGTGAGCTTTACACGACTTTAATTTCGATATCCCTTACTATAAAACTCGTTTGAGCGTTTATGTGTGCATGGCACGTCTGTACAGTAAAAACTTCAATGTGTGCGGGAATTCTTACCTTCAGTTCAACCTGACTGATAACAGTAATAACCTACTGGTTTCCTACCAATCGACCGCCGGGGGGTGAGGTTATTCCAATCGGGGCGCGGCGTAGCCATTCTGTATGAAATACTATTATTCTGTGGTTATTAGTCAATAAAACAATAGCGTCTCAAAATAATTTCGAATACGTGACCCGTTTCGCCACTAAGTAACTGTTCCAGTAGATACATCTCAAGACAGATCATAGCAAAATTTTCAATGACAATAAAGTCTTGTATTGAAACCACCCACGGCTGCATTGGGTTATTACAAGCGAACAAATGTGCAAGGGCAGACGCTTCCCTTGATTGAATCCCTCACAATAGCCATTTCCCAACCGCAGCGGCGCAGAAAATGCCCTACAAATTGCTTCAAAGATGGCCGCCTTTTGTTACAATAGTTTCTAATTAACCGACATGTGTTAGATGCTTAGCGGTTAGAAGTAAGCGCTTACCGATAAGTGGATAGCTTTTGATAGACGGATAGCAGATGGCTAATCATGGTGTTGGTCATTTATGCCAGTCCTCCAATAGGTATGTTAACACATGTCGAATTATTGAAAAAAAAATCAAATATGTAGGTAGAATCTATCATAATACCAACTTAGAAAGGAAAATCCGTCAGTTTTCCAGTAAATAAAATATTAAGCAATATAGTTGCATTCAATAGACATGCAACGTTGATGGCGTATACACACGAACATGACAATAGGTGCCATATAATATAAGGAGCTGTTATGCAAATGTAAAGTCAGCAGCCGAAGTCGTCAAGCGGACACGCTGTTCAAAATATCGTTGACCTTATAGTTAAGACAACAAATGCATGATAATCTTGGACACCTCACCTGTTAAGCTACAGTCATATAATTATATTCTCACCTTTAATTCATAATAACTTAGCATCAGAGCCGCACGCAAACGTTGCAAACTTCTAGTTAGTAATAAAACGAAAGAAAAGAATAAAAATGACTATAGAAAGTTATTCAAAATTTGTAATATTCTTCCGGTTAGCCTTAAGCATAAATATTTAATGTTATATAAGAACCATGGCAGTCAAGAGCACACCCTGTTACTTCGTAACGATATTTGTGTTACCAGGTCGGTGTCTGCGGGCAAGTTTGTCGTACCCCAGAGTCGCGAATTACTACGGTGACAGGTGTCTTCACAAACGTTTACCCTATATACTTAACAGCCTGCCCGCTGACATCAGGAAGGAAGTCAATAAAGTTAAGTTCGGAAAAAAGCTGCGTACTTAAGTACCTTGTAAATTGCATAAGTTAATTTTTCATAAGCTTAATGTATAGATGTTACCTTTAGATAAATAAGAGTAGAGACTGCACGATCCCACAGTCAAACCGTGAAAACTGTTTTGTGGGACCCTTTATTTGTGTAAGCTGTATCTTTTTATAAATAAATAATAATAAAATAAACATCCTTTGACGTGTTCAAACTCAGAGAAATAAACCAATGGAGTGGTAATTGTCAGGCGTCCCCCTCTGCCAAAAGTACAAGACCACTGGTCGTAGCGGTTATATAAAACTAGTTGTCGCGCGTCAAACGCCATTCAATGAATGTCAGTCAGCGCGGAACGATCTGAGGTAAAAATGCCGAATTGCTGCGTGTTTTCATGTTAGAAAAGATCTGAATTATTTAGTTTACAGAAGGATAATGTTTCTTTTCATCTGTAAGTATAGTTACGTCTAAATATCATCAAATAGTGCACGAAATTAGCAAAAAACTAAAAAATATTGTCAATCAAAAAGTGTTGCCACTTAATGGTACTTCATCTGCTTTAGGGTAATTTTTAAACTTGACTCTTCATAGTACATTGTACCATCGGGTTCATAATTGCATACCCAATTTATCAATGAATTCATTCATAAATTGGGTATGCACGATTACATCGAGGGAGGTAAGTGAAATATTGCAAGCAAGAGTAATCGACTCCAGTGCGGCAGAAATACGTCCGCCATTATGTCATTCATTGTCATTGTTATGACAGGTTAGGCAATACACTTAAAAGATACTCCGTGGGTTAGGCAGAGACCCATTCGGCATACAGCCATAATTGTAAAGCATTGCTGTGTTAAAAAAGCAGTGTGTATGTGTGTGTGTTGTTATTAAATTGTTTCTAAACATATTTTAATCGACTATTAAATTATTCAAATTACAAATTGAAAAAATGAAAAGATTAACGTCAGTACTTCAAAGGTAAAACTCATTCACACGCATAGCTTTTTAAATTATATATGTCGTCGAGGACCGCCGAGGGCAGGGCAGTAAGGTGGTTTGGAACTCAAAAAACTGACACTGTAAGGATAACCTAGCCTATAGCACATTACGCACGGACGCACGGTAATGAAATAAAACATAAACACTGGTTTAACAACTGTATTGAATTCAAATATTTTTAAAACCGTATTATGGGAAAGGCAATAAACTACTACTGGTTCGGAAAGGAGCCCCAAATGAGAAGAACCAGCGTAAGAAACTCAGCGTATGTGTGCTGTACGGCACAATAGCTGAAATTTGTCTATGGTCTCAAAAATACAGCTACCATAAACAAATTTCGGTTTTAATAGACAAATTTCAGCTAGTGTAATGAATTCCGCACTGAATTCCGCTCTAATGTGTGGCGCCCCTTAAGTGAAATATACTTGTAGATGCTTGAAATAACGATATTCCTGTTTAGAAATTAATTCGTTCCTTTATTTTCACCATACATTTTATGTAGCATTTTAATTTTGTATGGATTATACTTTATTTATTATAAGGTACGTTATACACACTTATCCCCTTAAATAGGCACTTTTAATTTCCGACTCTGGTATCACTGTACCTAACAGGTAAGTTTTAGTGATGGGACAGCACAAAAATAAATGTCGATATTAACATTAGCAGTATGTTATACTTTTTATTTATAATAGAAAATGAAGAAGAGATAATAGAAATAGAAACACAATTTGGAAACAGATGCCCATTACAATCAAAATATCAACTGCGAAGGACTCTGGAACATCATGATGTCGCTAGTGACTGATTCATCATTGTTCATTACAGTAAAAAATTCACTGAGGTGGATAGAGGAACGTCTAGTGTAATGGGAAGCACATTGGAACGGTAATCTAAACACGTGGGTTCGAATTCCGTGATGTTCCAGAGTTCTTTGGAGTTCATTGTTTCATTGTAATAGTTATTTGTTTCCAATTTGTAGTATTTTCCACTAAATATAAAAGCAAATACACATCAAAATATTAAATTGATAATATAAAAGTTATTCTAAATCAGCTTGCAAGATTTGTCCTGAACAAATAGACAAACTAACTTACGTAGAATACTAACATTGTAAGTAATATTCTGGTAGAAAAACTTGATATTTAATCACAACTTAACATTATAATTTTATCAATAGCTAAACCTTATACTTGGTAAAGAACAAAAATATATAACTAACCTACGATCAATGTTTCTCTGCGTCCGTAGGAAACACCTTAGACAACCCTACACGTGATCCCTGGGTGGTGCTAAAAGAGTTACAAACTTGGCAGCTCTACTGTCCTACCTGGACCTCGCAGCACTCACTGGATTTTCTTCATCATCTGCTTTCCCACTACCCTAGGGAAGAAATGCCTATCTATATCCAGTGACATGTAGGCATACGATAAATAAAAATCTACGATAAAATGTGACCTTTTCAAGTCAAAGGTACATCATTATCGGTTGTCAATAAGGCGTTACCATAAAAAATAGTTTAGAAATTAAATCTATTAATAACCGACAATGATGTATCTTTGACTTGAAAACGTCACAAATATCGATACTTAAGTATATTATTATCGACGCGTTCCTCGCACTGTCTACGTTTACTTAAAGATGACATTATGATGAGGGACCTTCTTGTTCCTTTAGTCGTCAACACAGTGAATCCTCCTTTTTGTAAAGGGTCGGCAACGCGCATGTGACTCCTTTGGAGTTGCAGGCGTCCATAGGTTACGGTAGCTGCTTACCATCAGGCGGGCCGTATGCTTGTTTGCCAACTTTGTGGTATAAAAAAAAAAAATTATCTCGTTCACGGACAGGTTGTCTGTGTCTGTGTTTGTACTTGTGTGAGTATATTTTATGCTAGTGTTTGATAATTTTATCGTGTGTAGCGACGTCAATGGAAAATGCATTAGTGTTAACAGTATTTGTGTGCGTTTCCTCGTCCCCCGCGCCGAAATTGGCAGACTTTTTCTGATAGAAATTAGTGCGCGTCTCGCATCCGGTTGGTTTAATTATCAAAGTGTTCACATGAAATATAGCGCTTATCCGAGGGCAGATGATCTATAGGTATAAAACTTGTGGTACAATTATCGACTGAAATCCTGATTCGTTTTCTGGTTAGGTGATCCTTTTTCATTCTATTTTATCTTTGTTTATTTGACTTTGAATATTTTTCGAATTGTACGCTTGTAGTAAATCCTTGACCACTTCAGTACACATTGTAAATCCCACCACAATGGACCTGGATTGTGTCACATCGCTTTTCAAGCGTATTGCCTCAAACAAACCAGCATAAAGTGTCCTTCCAGGTCCGTGATGAACACATTTATTCTGGTATATACTTACACTGGTCTTAGAATACCAACACTGGTCTTAAAGGTCTTAGTTTGCGGTAACTATTTTATTCTACTGTACGGTTCAAGTACTTCAGTATATTACTCTAGGACCTCTAGGTAGACTAATCCCCTTTGGGAAACATTGAGCTACACCGCACGAAGGTCGCTATCATTTGTTAGTGTTAGCATTTAATAAAATGATATTGTGTTAAGTCGCTATGTGGATTATTGTTGGAACTTTATAAATGTAAAGAAGTAAGGTACTTACTTAGGTCAGTGTCAATAGAAAAGGTAATCAAAGATGACTGACTGGCTGACAACTGCATTTCTAAGAAGAAAAAAAAACCGGCCAAGTGCGAGTAGGACTCGCGCACCGAGGGTTTCGTACAAACCTGTAGGTATATAGGGGTAGTAACTTTAAAATTATTAAAAATATTTTTATTATATGATGTAACTAAAAATTTACGGCTTTCGCAATTCTTCCTTTATCTGTGCTATAAGACGTTGCTTCGTACCAAATTTCAAGATTCTGAGTTCACGGGAAGTACCCTGTAGGTTTTAATTTGCGAGTTTCGAAAATTTGCGGAAATTTGCGGCATAAACGGCTGTATCTTTTGATTGCGTAGGCTTTGAAGTTTGATTTTTTCACAGCTCCAAGGGACAATAGATCTGAGTATTTGATATAAATTTCAGCTTGATACCTCCACGCGTTCCTGAGAAAAATGGTCTTGACAGACAGACAGACAGACAGACGGACAACAAAGTGATCCTATAAGGGTTCAGTTTTTTCCTTTCGAGGCACGGAACCCTAAAAAAAATGACAAAACATTATTTAAGAAATTAGTTTTCATTGAAATATAAGTAATTAACAGTAATAACTTTTCTATTGACCCTGAATGTATATATGTATTTAGTGCCTTTCTATTATATTTATGTTGTTTGATAACCGATTATATGTTATTTATGTTGATTTATCTTGTTCCAGGTAAGTTTCAATTAAACGTTATCCAATTTCAAAGGGAACGAAAAAAGGCGAATAGGTAAGTAGCTATAAGTAGAAAACTAATAAAGAAACAAGGTCTAAAAGAAAAATCTTATTAGAATTTTGTTTTTCAAATACATATTTGAAAACAAACTATTAGAAAAGTTTTCTGAGAAAAACCAACAAATTGCTTTTGTTCCGCACTTCACAACAGTTTACTAAACTGCTTTGTAATAAAGGTTACTATTTAATTACTGATACATTTATTACTAACTATAAGGGTTGGGTAAGACGACACATTTATAACCCAGGCAGAGTTCTCGAGTTCAAACCCCGGCTTGTAACTATTAATTTTTCCTGAACTGACACAAATGTGCCATCATGAGGGGTAAATAAACACAGTGTTATATTGTCGAAAGTAAAAAGCAATTATGTATACCGTGAAGTTCATTAGGTGCACACAAGATTTAAGTAGGTGCAAAATAGAAATAGCTAGCAAGACGCTTCTACCGCTTCTTCTTCTTCCTCCTAGCGTTTGTCCCAGCTTTTTGGGGTCCTAGCCTGGGGTCCGCTCGGCAACCTAATCCCAGGAATTGACTTAGGCACTAGGTTTTTACGAAAGCGACTGCCATCTGACCTTTCAACCCAGAGGGGAAACTAGGCCTTGTTCGGATTAGATCCGGTTTCCTCACGATGTTTTCCTTCACCGAAAAGCGACTGGTAAAGGAGGGTGGGCAAATTCGCCTATATGACCCACAAGGTCAAGCGATATGTCACTGGATAGCTTATTCTAAGTTCTAAAACTTTTACATGACAGGTAGCCCGAAATCTTTGTGTAAAAAAAGTTAACGAGGCATAATAGTAGTTTGAAATGATATTAAAAATCAAATGATGTTTCGTACATACTTATAAGTTTTTTAATAAGCGCTTTTTTTGCAATACGCTTCTACCGCATTGCAGAAAATAGCAATACCTACATTAAAGTGGTGTTTACAAATGTAAACAATACTCAAGTAAACAAGGAACATGCCAACATCGCGGTGAAATCTGTAGAAAGCTGCGGGTAACCGCCATCCCGCCCTCTTATTTAAACTAGGCAACTGACTCATTTCTGAAAACTCTTATATTACTTAATGATACCACTGGAAAAGCAACCCTTTTGCATGTGAATAAAGAGCACAATTTAGATTTACTTCAAGGAGTAACGAGTTTGAGATTAGCGAGGTGCACTTATCTCGTTATTGCTTTCCAATCTCTTATACAGACGTAATTATGCATGTTGCATTCAATACTTAATTTTCTCAGTTGGAATTCCTTGATAAAGACATGCTTAATATGCGAAAGGAGCCTAGTCTGTTAAAGCTTGACCAGAAATATATGATCATGCGCCATGTTGCGAAATTTCATTGAAACTAATTTCTTCCACTAGCAATAATTTTAATGACAGAATGATATGTATGTGTGAGTGCATGTGATAGGCTGTCACTGTTGTCAGTGTTATTCAATTGAATAATAATAAAGTGTTGAATATTAAATAATAAACGACAAAAAATTCCCAAAATGATCCAGAGACAAGAGCGAAACATTGTAAATAGTGTATATAATACACTGCTGTAAATAATACGCTCGGGAAATGAAACTATTTCGCTGTGAAACATTTTCAAATTAACATGAGAGCTAACAGAAAACAAATTAAGATGTTACCATACCATAGAGAATAATGCGCTCTATGACTATATTTAACTTTTGCCATAATAGCGCCCTCTTGACCAGTGGTGGGCAAAGTACGGCCCGCGGGCCAACTCCGGCCCGCGTAACCATTTTATCCGGCCCGCCGCGGATACATTGAAATAATTTGTATATGGCCCGCGATGATTATATTTTGAGGATTCACCCGTTATGAAATAAAATAATTGAATACATATAGATAGATAGATACGTGAATAAGTATAAAAATCAGTTTACCCGCGTTCATGTATGTATTTTGTCGAGGGCGGATCGTGGGGAGCGCCGGAATTGCAACATAATTGCACTTTTATATAAAACCGTAAAATTTAAAATTTCCAGTTTGCTGCAATTCTGGCCCTCCTCCGAAATTTCTCAAGCTTTCTGGCCCCCTATGAAAAAAGTTTGCCCGCCACTGCTCTTGACAATAATCATATATTTCTGGTCAGGCTTTAAACCTGTAGCTAGAGAAAACATAGTAAATAATAAGTTTGATACATTGTCCATTCGATAGACCGGGCTATACACATAAGCACATAACACTACCAGAGAGTATATATTTAATAGAGTGGGACAGTCTAAGAACTTTTTGAATCTCGAACTCTGAAGCGCCATCCGAATGAGAACAACCTAAAGGGTAACCAGTAGCATTACTACGGTATGTTACTCGTTACTATATGGCGCTGCTTTGCAAATGTCATTTCCTCTTACATTTTGGGTATCTTTAGGTTGTTCTTGTTCAGATGGCGCTTCAGAGTTGGAGCTTAAAAATGTTCTTATATTGTGGCTTTGTGGATATCAAGGATGATTAAGACATAGATGGACAATGCCTATACAAAATCGCTTTCCTCGAACCATCAGGCTATACGTCTGTTTTCGGTACTGAGTGCCACAGCGCCATCTGTTGAGTCTGGAGTCGAGTTATTCTGTCAGCGTTAATCGCCGAACAAAATATTAGAAACTAGAATTTATTTATTTAATCTTAATTGCACAAAATAAGATGGTACAAATGGCGGACTTAATGCCATAAGGCATTCTCTACCAGTCTTCAGTACCAGTCAGGCTTAACAGAAAGGTTAAGTAGGAATTTAATGTTTGTGGTGACCGATAGATGACGCTACCCAAGTAGCACAGATAGCTGTATAACTACTCACATATAGATTTATATAGAGCTCTGAGCGTATTAAGACAGTTATAAGGACACACTCGCGGTCCTAAAGCTGCATAATATTTGTCAGTGATAATTAAATAGCTTAGGGCCGATTAAGAGCTGCATTACGGCCGAAAAAACTAACATTAATACGCAAAAGGTGCTATAAAGGTGAATTTGCTACGACTGTATACAGCTTTAAACGTTTTCAAATACTTTAACCGTAATAAGGTCTATAAGGTCTGTTTAGTGGGTAAAATTATGCCAAGTGCTGTTTAACAAGGTAATTGTGAACTTCTATTACGCTGACTTAATAAGGGAGCACAAATGAACTACTATGCAGCCAATAGACGTATAATGGAACATAATATGGCGCATAATACAGCTTAAAGCTGAACATGTTTACCGCTAAGCAGCCTTTATACTGCCGTTGATACTGTCCGCATATAGCGGTTGTTTAAACGTTCAGAAGATGTCTCATAGCTGTTTAGCGGTTCAGTAGTGTATCGAATTAACGTCTTTTACTTCATAGTGGTTCATTTAAGTATCTTTAATCAGATATTACCTTAGTAACATAGGATATGTGATACCTTAATAAGTCGTAGTCTACCATTTGCTGCATGGGGATTATAAACTGACGCGCGTATTTATATTTTACTATAACTTTGACAATTCTGAAGTATAAGATAGCCAATGCAATGGCTTTACTTGCAAAATTGCGGCTCCCTAAAATGTCCGTATAACGCCTGTTTAATAGTCACATTTAAGTTAAAGGTGAGAGTGCGAGGAATTAAACGTAAAGTAAACAGCTTACAGCTACATACAGGTTCATATGTTGAATTCTATTCAGATTTACGCTGTTTAACAGTACACGAATAATCATTAAACAGCCTTATGCTGCTTATTAGACATGTAACGGTCAACGTCGCTGTTTAACATCAGCCACCATTTTATGTGTATAACCTATAAATATTTTGATTTACTTTTCCGAATTTTATAATCTTTGTGCATAAATTATGAACGTATGCATTAATTTGCACTTCCTAATATCGTAACAGTAACTTTTTATGTAATAATTATTTAAAATTACTTGAAATTGTTTGGTCAAAATTTTCCCATATCTTATTTATAGCATATAATTTCATTATAAACAGAGTATTTTCGTGGCGCACTAAAATTTTCTTAGATAATATATATATATATATATATATATATAATGTCAGTAAACTTGCATTCCCATACATCTTTCTCGGATTAATACATATAAGAGAACATATAATGATCCGAATAAATTAACACAGCGTGATATGGCGGCGCGCGTACGATTTACGTGTAATATATGTTTCGAAATACTACCGGCGGTGCCAAATCGCACACCAAATTATGTTTTATTATTCTTTTATTCAGACCAATGTCAGCCTCCCCCGGTATTAGGAGACATTTGAGATATATTTTCTGAATGAAGGATCATTAGAGGTCTCTTAGACAAGTCAGTATTCCGCTATTATAACTCCTATTAACCTTTATAACTCTGTTAAATTTCTGCTACAACGCTCTTAAGCAGCTATGTGAACTTATGGCTGTATAATTTGTGCCCATTTAAGAAGTATAAAAGCTGAATAAGCTCGTATACAGCTATTATGCAGCTTTTATATTCAGCTTTAAGCGTAATCGTATTCTATTATTCAGCTGCTATACAGCCAAGTGTGCTACTTGGGTAGTGCTTTAGCCTAAATTAAGGAAACGCGATTTTGTATAGGCATTGTCAATCCATGTCTTAATCATCCTTGGTGGATATGTACATATACTAAAGCAATGGTACATAAAAATTCCAACCTTTTACTCTAGATGGCGCTGAACTAAATTTATGTATAGGTATATCACTTAGTACTGAAGGTTGACGTTAATTAAGCGTAAAATACGTTATTATCTGTAGGCGACTAATTACAGAACGGCCATTGTTGATCGGTCGCGCTCCGTCGCGGACAGAGGGCGCGACCGGCGACACAATGGCGGCGGATGCACTGTTGATGCTTGCTAAATAGGGCTGTCACTTATAGTGCAGTTTGTGCAATGCAATTTTACGCGTCTCATTTTTCAATGTAACGCCTAGTCGTTCGTGTCGTGTTACTAGAAAAAGGTAGGCAATTCAAAATCCCTTTTAGTGACACAAACGGCCGTTGCGGTTTATTATCCAGAAACACGCATTTGACGCACGTTAGTCGTAGTTTAAAATGAAAGGAGGTAATGTGACGTTTTATAGTACGCGGGCACCATATTCCCTTTGAAAAGATCCTTTGAATTACCCCATTTCTGTAGGTACCTACAGACTATCCAGCATGCACGTGTGGACATTCAGTAATAGCAAGCATGTGTGCGAAAGTTAAGTATGTTATGACTTTAAAGCACCCACAGTGAGTGCAACCCTAGCTGCTTCCAATTCTCAAGTGTATCTAAATGTTAGAGTCTAAATCTAGACCAGAGTTAACATATGCAGTAAGCACTTTTTTCCTTGGCAGTGTAAGACAGTACCTACATGATTTCATGCACAGAACAAATAAAAAACTAGAAGAACCGTGCGTGCCGATTTCTTCATACTTACTTGATAGGTATTTTTATAGCAAAATGATAAGGAATGCTTGCCATTTACTCTGTCAACATTTTTGGATGAATAATTACAATAACTTCACCGTAATAGACCACATTCTATGGTAGAGATCAATGCCTGACCGTTGGAATATCACGAGTTCACGATTTGGATCTACAGATGGGCATTTTCACTTAACTGTGTACCATTAACGGCCGGTTACCAATCGTCAGAAAACTGACGGTCAATGTCAAATCCCATACATTTTGTGAGCAATATTACTTCTTCTAATATATTTTATATGATTTAATGTTATGTATGCTTATAAGGGGCATGGGAGTTAACTTTTAAACCTTTAAATTCGAAGAAATCGTACCTTGATATCTAAGTATACAATGGATAACCCATTTAGAGACAAACCGCATATTACGATTTTCCATTAAAATTAAAGAACCATGTAATTTGTTGCGTGCTTCTGTTGTAATACTTACTTGTAATTGTCATCTCGTACTCCTGAATGTATGTTTTTCTTGTGTATTCAGTCCAAGTCCAATAATAGAAGTAGCTACGCGGAGTCCGACAGTCGATGAGTAATGGCCTGGCCAATGAGATCACTTTCAAACGCTGCTAATTCGAAACTGGCAACTATACAGGGTCGTTACACTTTATGCCTATGCGCATGTGGTAAGGTTAAGGCATACATTGCTTGCCAGAAAACAATTCATTACTATTTGGTATTTATATTTAAAACAACAAAGTCTGAACTAGGGTATTCTTCGACTACAATTTGTAACACTGTAATATGAATAATAAAATAAGTACTTGTCTATTCAAAAAGTTAGTAGGTAGGTATATACCTGCTTATACACGATGATTCATAATCGGTGATCAGGAACCAATTTTTATTATTTAGTTATCGATACTGAACAACCAATACTATGGGACCAACTCCGAAATCTAAATATTTTTTTGGCTGATTCATACACTTCGGCCGATCAAGTGTTGTCGTTTTCTATGGGGAGCCAAAATTTTTTTTTGCGATTTCGAAGTTGGTCCCATACTAAAAGTTGTTCAGTATCGATAACAGAATTATAGGTCATAGGTATGGTATCATATGACACTTTTACAAGCATCAGAAGAAAAAAGTGCAATTAATATAATCGTACTAATTATTATTAAATTTACAACAGTTAATTGGACGAAATGGAAACTATTTTAAATATGTAGTCCACTGCTCCACGTGTTATTATCAACACAACACACTAGTAGCGCCATCTATCCATTCAGCGCTGAACTCGTAGTGGCGGCTACGTCATCGTCGTGCCGACATTGACCGATAGATGGGGCCACTAGTACACGCAACACGAATGACGCTACGGTGTAAACGAACGTTCTTGACTGCGCCACATTGAGTTCATGACACAACAGACGAACTCGCGCCTAGCACCGCCTAGTAGGTAACGTAACAACATCGATTGCCTAGGTAAACAAACCATTTTATGCGATTTTCCTGAACGTCACGCTATATTTGTTAATGACATCATCGAAGAGTACATTAACCTTTAATATATTAATGTATTTAGAGTCATTATCATTGACATTGAAATATGAGTTGTATCACTTGGCATTATTAATTGAAAAACATTAACGTTTAATAGCAGTGTTTAGATTACGGAGCCGTACTTCATTGTACTCCGCGTTCACAATTTCATGCTTTCAAATTCGTTGTTGATGTCGGTATCGCGCAACAGATGGCGTTAACGACATCGTAAAATAAAATTAGATTGGAAACTCAACTTGTGGCTTTTATAAAATGTATAGCGCATCGGTATAGGTAAGGTATAAGTCTAACTAGTAGGTTTAGATACCTACCTAGTACCTACATTACCTACCTACTTATGTGTGTTATACTAGAACAATGTTTTGCTTTATACATTACTAGCTGTGCCCGCGGCTCCGCCCGCGTGGAATTCTGTCTGTGTCAGTAAGGGGCTAATTCACCCCTAATTTCTCTCCCGCTACCATGGAGGCGGAACTTAAAGTAAAGTTGACAGATGGATACGCTAGAGGACAGTAGTCCTAATAAAATATTTTACAATTACCACTAAATGAAACTACACTCAAAAATGAATACTTTTTTTATCATATTCATTTTTTTTGGCATGATTTAAACGACATAGAGTAGTAGGTGTATATCGGACGATACAGGACCACTTTTGTATTTATACGTTCATGTCCACGGCAAATATCATCCAAATCGATCCTCCCGTCAAATCAGTCTAAGCATGAAAGGTAAGAACAGGCGCGGGTGAAATTGGGGGGTCACAAATGCAGAAATGATTCTTTTCTATTTGAGGTGCACTCGGAGGGGGGGTCCATGACCCATGCAAATTTAACTCAATCGAGTGTTGTGGCTCCCCCCCCTCCCTTTTAGGCGTTGAAGTTTTATAGGCCACGTATAACCTGGCTGGGGATTTTCTTGAATTGGAATTAGTAACCCTTAAGGGGTGATTTCCGGGATAACAATGCAAAAAAAACCGGCCAAGAGCATGTCGGGCGATGCTCAGTGTAGAGTTTCGTAGATGCCACCCTGTTACAAAACATCCGTTCAAAAGGTCGTTTATTACGGGATATTTGGCGGCGCTTACGTCATTTTACTATTCGGCACTTCCTTTCACTATTCGTTTTTGACTGATAATTCAAAAACGGCTGAACCGATTTTATTCAATATAGTTTTTATTGAAAGTTCTTATCAGGCCTCACCAAATTTCAGCTTTCTAGTGCGAACGGTAACTGAGCTAGACCGCGGACAGACGGACGGACATGGCGAAACTATAAGTTAACTACGGAACCCTAAAAAGAGATAAATAGTAGTTTATGTAACTGTTACGTAATAAGGCCTAATTATGTACAGAAGCATATACTGCTTTAACTACAGACATATTAAAAATCCATTGAAACCATTAGAATGACCGCCATTACACCGTCATGACCAACCTTATTGCGCCGGCGGCACTGATGTTACGTTACTGGTAGAATTAATGGTGGTAATTACATACGGTTCCGAACGCGGAATAGAGGATTTATGATATTGGTGTAGATCAAGATATTTATTCTTCAATGTAAGCACATTACAATGCACTAATGAACGAAAGAGAAAAATAAAATACGTGAGTGTCGTGGAACACTCGATTGGAAGAAGTTATGTTATTTAATTTTAGATTTTTTCGCAAATTGGTTTTAATTTTTTTGTATTTTTTTTTTAAATTTTGGAAATTTTGGAAATTTTGGAAGTTTTGGATTTTTTTGAAATTTTGAAATTTTTTGTAATTTATGTAATTTTTGAAGTTTTTGAAATTTTGAAATTTTGCCATTTTTGACATTTTCGCCATTTTTGACATTTTTTACTTTTAGGTTCTCGACTTTTTTCACTTTGTCACTTCTCACTTTCACTTTTCACTACACTTCACTTCACTTCACTTTATTCTATTTTATATATTTTTTATTTCATTCCATTTTACATGTTTCTCAATCGTATGGGTGGCGCGTTTTGGTGACGTGACGCTTTTTCGTGACGGTCAGGTGACTTTTTTTAGCCTAGCCCCCCATACGCGAACCGTCCGATAAGGAACTTCGTTCCAAAACTACCACCGGTTCTAACCCTACACCTCTGGCCCAAGAAGTATTATGACCGAAAATAATAGATCAAAAGATAAAACAGTAGATCTTAAAGATACAAAATAATGCGTAGTTCTTCAAGAAGTCATATCAAAACAGCTTGAGAGACAGATAATGTACCTATTGTTTAATTATAAAGAAAAATAAATCCTAATCTGACCGTTTCACAAAACTGTTGATATGTTTTCCTACCTAAACGGTGTCCTATAAATGTTAGATGATTTTGTAGTAGCTTTTTTGTTTGGGCCATGCATCTTTGTCCGTCATATATAGTCCTCGAACCTGCAATAACCCTTTGACATTCATGACATTTTCAAATATTTCTTAAGAGCGGGTAAAGGTAAATTTAAAGCATCGACGGGTAACATGTTATAAAACTTATAAATATGAACACCTTGACCAAAAAATTACAAATTATTTCAATACCAAATTTCATCTAAATACGTACAGCGGTTATTGGTTGTTTCTTCCCCTTGTAAACTTCCACCCCTTTTGCATCCGCTTAAGGGATAATTTCCGAGATAAAACTATTTTATTTCCTTTTCCAGAGCTCAAATTATCTCCATACCAAATTTTATCTAAATCGATTCTGCGGTTAATAATGCCCTATACACATTTCCAACTCCCTTTTCACCCCTTTAGGGTTGATTTTCGGGGTGAAAACTATCCTTTGTCCTTTCTCGAGACCCATACTATCTCTATACCAAATATCATCTTTATCAGTTCAGCGGTAAAAAAATCTGATACCAACTTCCAACCCCCTTTACACCCCCACAACCCCCTTTTATTTTCGGGATGAAAAGTATTCTGTAGTTTCTCGGAACTCAAATTATCTCCATACTAATTTCTATTAAAATATCTCCATACAAACCTTCAACCCCCTTTTAACCCCCTCCAGGGTTGATTTTCGGGATGAAAACTATTCTTTGTCCTTTCCCGGGACTCAAACTATCGCTACACAACATTGCATCAAAATCCGTTCAGCCATTTTCACGTGATGCGCGGTCAAATAAAAAGACAAACAGATAAACAGACCAAAATTCTAAAAATTGTTGGAATGTGTTCTGTTATCGATTTTAAGTATCCCCAGCCAACTTTTTTTCGAATATATTCCATTAACAGACTTTCGACCCTCTTCAGCTTTATTATATGTATAGATAGTTTTTATTGAAAGTACCTTTCAGGCTTCACATCCATTATTTTTTTCAAATTTTTTGGACCTACGGTTCTAAAGTAAGATGGGGGGGGGGCTTTTTTGAAGATGAAACTATCCTTTGTCCTTTCTCGAGACCCATACTATCTCTATACAAATTTTCATCAGGCTTCACTTCCATTATTTTTTTCAAATTTTTTGGACCTACGGTTCTAAAGTAAGATGGGGGGGAGGGGGGGGGGGGGCTTTTTTGAAGATGAAACTATCCTTTGTCCTTTCTCGAGACCCATACTATCTCTATACAAATTTTCATCTAAATCAGTTCAGCGGTAAAAAAATCCTCATACCAACTTCCAACTCCCTTTTCACCCCCACAAGGGTTTGAAAACTATCATATGACGTATCTCGAGACTCAAATTATCTCCATACTCATTTCTATCTAAATCGTTTCAGCGGTTAAAAATTCTCCATACAAACTTTTAACCCCATTTTCACCCCCACCAGGGTTGATTTTCGGGATTAAAAGTATATATTATCCTTTCCCGGGACTCAAACTATTTCTATACAAAATTTCATGAAAATCCGTTCAGCCGTTTTCACGTGATGCGCGGTCAAATAAACAGACAAACAGATAAACAGACAAACAGACAAAAATTCAAAAAATTGTTGGAACGTGTTCTGTTATCGATTCTAAGTATCCCCAGCCAACTTTATTTCGATTATCTTCCATGTACAGACTTTCGACCCTCTTCAGCTTTATTATATGTATAGATACCTGCTTGAAACTGCTGCTGCTCAAGATAAATCTAGATCTTTGTTTCCTGTCAATTAAAGTATTTTTACTAAACCCCGTATTTTATGTGATTCTCGAACACAACTTTTTTTTAATAATTCCGATAGGTATCTAAACGAATGCACTTGACTCGTCCTCTGCTCATAAAAAACGAACCAAGTAATGTACGACGTGTAGTTTGGAATGTTTATATTCTTGGTCACCATAAACCAAGGGGACAAAGGTTTCATCCACTCAGCAGCTGTACCTACCCGAGACTAGTGAATAGTAAAGACTTAATTTAAATTTAGATACAACGCCGCGTGCCTGATCATTGTGTCATAATCTAAGAGAGTCAAACTAGGTAGTGTTGCGTTGGTAATTTGACGATCTTCAAAAGTGATGAGACTCATGAGACGCGATACTTTGCAGGTAATACAGTCTGTATTAAGTATTGTCTGTTTGCGTCACAGCCCAAAGGCTTGCATGTTTTGACCTCAAACAGAAGTGGAAGGAAGAGTGGCTTTTTACACACTACAGGAACAGCCATGCAAGCCCTGACCCCACAGAAAAACCAGATGGTTTTAACCTGCCACGCAAACTCTGGTGTCGCATCAATCGCTTGAGGACTAGCTACGGACGTTGTAACTACTTTCGTCACAAGTGGGGTTGGCGGGACTCAGATCTGTGTGACTGCGGCGAAGAGGCTCAGACCATGGAGCACATTCTACAACGATGCCCTCTGTATTCATACTCTGGCCCCCCGGGAGATCTATTCAATTTAACACCTGACATAATCTCGTGGCTCGGGCGGGACCCTGAATGTGGACTTATGATAAAATCTCTTTTTAGTTTTGAAATGTTTATGTATATACGCCATACGATTAAATAAAAATTATCTTTGGCAATACCTTTTTTATTTAGTGGCTTTTCGACCTTTTTTGCCTAATGGGCCGAGGTGAGGCCGGCTATCGAGGTTTATGCAAATCAAATCAACGTCCCTGATAATAAATTGCGAAACGGGTTTAGTACAGTCGGGTCACATGCACGAAATTAAGGTGTTATTTAATAAAGGGCTTGGCCATTTATTTAAAAGTTTAGTGTGGATACATTTTGGTAGTCCGAGACATGGCGCTAACGAATCTTGTTGAGATACTCATTTATGTTTGGAATAGAATATTATGAGTCCGAGAATAAATTATAAATAGTTTATAGTAGTACCCTTTTTTATCTAAGGGGACGGGTACCCTAACCCATTTCTTGTGTCAATCGTTTTTTTTTCTGACTCGAAGAAGTCATTGAACGTAGCTACTCTGGTCCAACATGCTAGGAGTACTGGGTCTGCAAAGGACACATTTGTGATAATTTATATTGAACGCCTTTATTGATTGAAAATTATATTGAATCTCTGCCAGGACTACAAAGTAAGGATTATCACATTTATAGAAAACCTAATCGTAACCGTAGAATTGAAGGTTGATTCCACGTACTGGGAAAAAATTGCTAGCCATACCGCAATAAACGATAGATATTTAAGCAGGTCACTCAAAGTAATTTATACTCCAGAAAGAAGATGATCATCATGTCGAGCGATATCGTCCAAAATTCCATCCCCGAGTGACCCGCTTGCAATATCGTTTAAAGTCTCAAGAGTTTTTAATAGTTATTAATCGTGTAATTTTAAGTTACCATGCCGTTTTTGAGTTATTTTATGATATACTTAGATAACGAACCGGAACTGATAATCGCTGGAGTAAGCGTGTTCTGGAGTGGAGACCACGGTTGGGCAAACGTAGCGTGGGACGCCCTCTGGCCAGATGGCGGGATGTCCTACATAAGAGGGCCGGCAGCGACTGGATGCGTAAAGCAGCAGACCGGGCTCTGTGGCGTACCTTGGGAGAGGCCTATATCCAGCAGTGGACTGCAACGGACTGATGATGATGATGATGATGATATATAACAAATAACTATAGGTAACAGGTACGTAAGTAAGGGTATTTTAGAAGTTGGTACCCTCTAAGTACGAGTATTCAAAGCTTTTGACAGCGACTGTCCATTAGTATTAAACACTTATTTATTATAATCGTATGAAAAAAGAGAAGATACCCATTGGTGTGATTTTATTTGCACAAAGTCACCGACATCGACATCATTGACATGATCGTTTTGTTCAACTCTTTTGACCGTCAATTTGAGGTTACAATAATTACATTTAAAATATATATTGTTAATATAATTAATTACTTACATAACATAAACTTACATGACATAAAAACAGTGATTTATTTTAAAGGTTTATCTTATAACTTAGGTATCTATTAATCTTATTATTTATGTACTGCGTATTGATTTAGGTACGTACAAAGACTGTTATTATACTATTGTATATTCAAAATTAACCTAGATAACACCAAAAGCCATTTTTAACCGTAATCCTAGCCTATCAAGTAAATAGAAAGATATAATTAATGACGTACAAAGATGAAAGTAAAATAAATAGGAATATTTTTATACTGTCATAAAAATTGTAATTAAAAGTCCACATCCTATAAAAGTTTCAACTCGCAAGTTTCCCTTATAAAATGTTGTTCTTTAAATAGTAGGTACTTACCTGTATGTTGTTTAAAGTTCTATAACTACTAAGTTTTATATTAGGTATTAAATTTGAAACTTACGACTAAAGTGCTAAAGTGGGTCCTGTGAGAGAAATCTCTCTGGTTTATCCTTACTACCTACTAATTAATCCGAATTATGTACTTACACACACTACGATAATTATGTATTACTACATAAACTGCACATGCACACATACCAATATGTACAAGCCTACATATATTACATAAACATACTTATAATAGGTATAAAAGATTATCAAGGTGCAAGAAAATCTTTTATGCACCTGTCTATTGAATTAAGTCTGTTTTGTTTTTCTTTAGAATAATAGTCTGTTTCCGTTCTAAGGGACGTGGAATATAAGTACAGCTGCCTGTCTGCATCAGCGCTACTCCGACTAAAATAATTCATAATAAATACCTAGGTGTTTCAAACTCATTTAACAGTAGGGAAATAATGTTTACGTCACACCTGGCCATAATGTGAGTTTTACCGCTCGCTACGCTTACGGTAAAACTCGCATTATGGCCAGGTGGGGACGTAAAATTGTGTACTCACCACGGGCAGTAAAAAAGAAAGCCCTCTATCGCATATTTACAACCCTCGCCTGCGGCTCGGGTCCCAAATACCTGCGATTTCGGGCTTTCTTTTTTTTACAGCCCTAGGTAAGTAATGTACTATTTCACACCACCTGCTCGACAATGCCAAATTATATATCATGCAAACCTCACCGAAAGCAAATCATTATAGCCCTTGGCTTTAGCCGGGTTATAATGTTGTACTAAATCTCATTATAACCCGCTGGTTAATAATGTGAATTCACTTCCCATAGCTCTTATTGTTATGTGCTTAAAGTCTAATTTCGTAAAGTCCGCACGGTGCATAGCCCCGCGACGCCAGCCGGGGCCCGCGCCGCCGCGTCGAGCTGATTTGAAAATCGAATTTATTCGGAAAATCGTGCTGGCCACCTCAATTTTAAATACCTAAAACAAATGCCGCGAGTGTCATAAGACGCTGCAGTATACGGAGTAAAACTGCAGGTTCTATAAAAATAGAAGATAAAATTAGAATAAAATGGACTAATGTATCAAGAATCAATTTTTAGGGTTCCGTAGCCAAATGGCAAAAAACGGAACCCTTATTGATTCGTCATGTCTGTCTGTATGTCTGTCCGTCCGTATGTCACAGCCATTTTACTCGGAAACTATACGACGTATCTGAATAAAATTTACACATAAGGTATATTTTGTATGCCGCTACTCAGTTATGTAGTTAAATTTGAAAAAAAAAATTTTTAGGGGGGGGCGCTCCATACATGTAACAAAATTTTTAATTTTTATATTTTTGACTAAATATCAACATGTGACACATAAATCGATAGGTCTTTAAAAATAACACTGAGGTTTTTTGACCATTTTGTGATTAAGTGAATATTTTCTGAAATAATCGCTTCGAAAGTCAGAAAAATTGTGCCCCCCCCCCCCCCTGTAACTTTTGAACCGTAAGTCCAAAAAATATGAAAAAAATGGAGGAGATGCGCCTTATCATATACTTTCTAAGAAAATTTTTTTGAACATATTGGTTTAGCCATTTTTGAGTTATCTCCAAAAAACTTTTTCCATAGTCATCAGATACGACCTTTTGGTATTAGTTTGGTTCTTATTCCATTGAAGGTACGGAATCCTGCTATGTGTGGTCCGACACGCACTTGGCCGGTTTTTACTTTTGATTTACTTTAATAAAAATCCGTTTCTAGTAGCCTTAGCTATTTTATTGTCTCGCAAGAGGTGAGAAAAGTAGAGTATACTCCTCGGGGATAAAGCTGTTTTTGTCACGGGCGCGCTTGAACCCCTCACTGCACTCAGGACTCAGTCTTAATTCCCTCGCTTCGCTCGGGAATTAACTCATAACCCCCTCGCTGCGCTCGGGAGTAAAATCTGGAGTCCTTCGTTACGTTCAGGATTCAATATTGCGCCCGTGACATAAAACAGTGCTTTATCCCCTTGGTGTACAATCTACTATTATTTTGATTGTACTTATAATGGAAACTCTAAGAGACCTTTGTTGCCTGTAAATGCCGTGTAGCTTTCCCTAGGCAATCGAGGCATGAACCTTATCCACCGATATGTAATAAAGAACTAGATATAGAATCAGCCAAAAAAATGGCCCTACAATACTGCTGTAAGAATTACTCGTACAGCAGTATGACCGTTATAAGACTGTTAGTCTTATAACGGTCTAACAATGGCTGGTTACAAATTTTCACGAGCCATATTTTTGGTAAATCCTGTTTGAAACTGTATACCTCTACTATATATCCTAACTCAATGCCCTTATCCCTTTTGTTTTGTATTAAACATATTTGGTAAACTAAAAGCATTTTTTTTAAGTTACAGAATGGTGTACTTTAATTGCATTAGTGTAGAATATTTAGTTACATCAAAAATCTAAATTGATATAAAACGGTGTTAAATTTTGTTATGACCTAACAGTCCTAAAACTACTTTTCTGTACAAATGGGTCAGAGTAAACGAAATCATATGCAACTGGGCTCGTAAGTACTTAATAAAATACAGTACAATATAATAATAATAGTAAATAAATATAAATACATTATTTCTGTGCAGTAATCATAAGTGTAGGTATTAATTTATTATTACATTTATTTATACACTCAGATTATTATGCAGACTGATTAATGTTGCGATGCTAAGTGGATATGCGCCCCGTTGAGTTACGTAAAGATTTTCCTTGTTCTCACAGCATAATGTACGTAATTCACGCGTAACTGTCTAGTTCTAGGTTAAACCGTAAAGGACGCTCGCTGCATGTTGTATAGTTAAATCTAAAACAATCTATGTAAACAAAAATAATCAATATTAATATATTTTTTATACAATGAAATACATTTTATGATATACATACGAGTATTCTTTATTATCATAACTCAATACATCTGTTGTAGGTATTCAATTATTTAAAATATGAAAAATGAATTTTAGAAGTAATTTTAATAAGCACCCAACTTTTAAGTGCGTACTTTTTTTGGAAATCGACATCTAAATACGAGGAATTAACAATAAAAAAATCATATTATGGTTCCCATGATGACTCGTTCATATTCTTCATAGCTAAGTTTAAAAAAAATATCGTTACTAATTTACCTCTTTCAGTCTTATTTTCCAATCCCGGAGTCATTTGTTTCACTTTATCACATACAACGAAGAGTTCAAGAAAGCAATCAAAATAACAAATGGCTCCACATTGCACCCCGTTATTTGAGAGGAAAATTGCTATGCCACTAATTACTCAATTCATTGGCTCGAAAGACGTTTGCGCCTTAGCAAAACCTCGTAACTGCTATATCTGAAAATACAATACAAATACAATACAATACAAATATTATTATAGCACATGCACATTTCAATAAAAAAAAGGACGTGCAGTAGGTACACAGAATAAAAGTAGCGGTAGACAACAGACGGTCCTATCGCTGGAGAGCGATCTTTTCCATACAACCTTACATATTTATACCCTAACCTTATAACATATTCATATAACAAATATATTAATTCTGAAACGAAATAAATGTACCCGGGTAAGTTTATTTTAGTAATTAATTGCACTACAATTTGTTTAAGTATGTCCGCTGGTTAACAGTAATATTCCTTATAAGTATGGTTGTCATTTTGTACCGGTGCAGAACGCCATCTGCTCTCGACTGCTAAAACTAAATACTTACTATATAGATCAAGTCAAGCAACAGCCTACTGTTTTTCGAGTTGATGCAAACGTAAATGCAATATTACAACACGCGAGTATTTCCCAAGCGGACATTACAGTCCAGTCCACACTGACCTTACTTCGATATTCAATCCCATGCCGTACCCAAAGTTCAATCTTATCAAGATCACTTGTTGAGAATTTCAAACGCATGGTTTCTATCATTACAAAATGTCCTTTCCTATCATTACAAAATGTCCTGTCCTCGGTTCTCCTCCGAAACACAACGTTACTTATTGAAGCAATTCCTTTAATTAGAGATCGACGGATAGCGTCGCGTAATTTGTAAGCTAAGTTTATCACAAACGGGTGAGATCACTCGTTCAGACATACAGACACAAAAAGCGCAAAAACTACTTACATCGTAATGCTTAATTGATGACTATATCGAATTGCTATTGATTTTGTTAAACATGAGAATCTATAGAATTCAATGTTATTAAAAACATATTGCCCGGAATAAACGAGGCTAGTTTTACAAGCCAGTACTCTGCCAGCTAGCGCTAGTAAGGTAGCAAGCTAGTAGTTAGACGTCAGTCACACGAAGCTAGTACACAAGCTAGGCCAGCGAAATCAGTGGTGGGCGCCTCAAATATAAAACGACGTGTCGTTTAATAGCTTGCTATTAAAAACTATCCTGGCTTAAGCACTATCTTAGTAGCCTGGAAGTAAGCTAGTGTTGTATACACGAAGATAGACTTACTAGCGTGCTAGCTTACTAGCACTAGCTTGCAAAACTAGGCTCGTGTATCCCCACCATAATTATCAACTAAGCTTATAAATAAATAAAAAACAAACTGAAAGAGCATATCTCCCCATACGACGCTAGATTTCTAGAATTTTCCATCTCGATCTCGGCACTTCTAGAGTTTTCCTTGATGCGCGGGAATGATCTCATCGAGACTGGGCTGGGCATCATTAAGTTGTCGATGCGACTAATGACCGTTGCCATGACAACCATATTATTAAAACTCTGTCAAGTATAACGTGTACAATTAGTTGATTATTTTATTGTGCTTTAGCGGCTATGACTAATATCTGTCCCTTGGGAAATCATTTTACGATACGCGTGTTTGTTGTACCGGTACCCATTATTCTTATTGACTGTCATTTTATGATATTGTCGTGTTTTACAGGTAAACTTTATTTTAAGGTATACATCAATATCAATTTACTGTTCACAATACAAAAATAGCCGAACGGATATTTTTTACGCCTATACAAATGCAGTCCTGAGGGATAAAGTAGTATCAAATGCAATCCTTACCGTTATGATAATTACCGGTCATTTTCCGATATACGAGTGATGTCTATTCAATTTTGAAGCAATTTGTATTATGTATTAAGAAGCCATGTTCCTATCAAATTAATTTGAAAATCGCTTCTACTTAATTTATCGAAATAGACGAGAGATACATTTATGCGGGCATTTGTAAACGAGTATAAGTACCTACCTACTGTCAAGTAGGAATAACATGATTTAACTGGCAAGGGGTGAGGTGTTAGCGGTGGTGCCGCCCAAATCAATAAACAAGGTGCGTCACTATACCGAACTGCACGGATATGCGTAGTCGGACTTATTCCCTGCTTGACATGTCTCATAACAGTCATAACTTTCTAATACTTCTACTGAATTGAAATTGGGATCAACATTGTGCGATTCTCAAATTTTATGCGTACGGGCAGAATCAACTCCGTTGATAATCCTCCGAATAATATATATATCGTAGAAATGGAGAATCATTGTTTTTCAAGTCAAGATAACAGCTAAGCATCATAGGCAATGTTGCTCTTTCTTAATATGGCAGGTGATACATCAATATCGTCAAATTACATAAAGATACGACTTATAAAACGTAAATAACTTATAAGAAAAAAGAACCGACTTCATTTAAGGCTACTCCGCTTTTCCAGGAGCAAATGGCCGAGTTACTGTAAATAATACTCAAAACAAGTGTATTGAGTACCTATATTTAAGAAGAAGAAGAGTTCCCTCGATTTCCGCAGAACCTTGATGTGATGACCAAGGGACCAAATGTCAAGTATACCCTTTCAAACAAAAAAAGAATTTTCCAAATCGGTACAGCCGTCTTCGAATAATCAGTGAACATCAGGCGCGGATACAGGGGGGGGGGGGGGGGGGGGGGCAACAGCGGCAATTGCCCCCCCCCCCTGAAACGCAAACCTCGTATGCTACGGGGCCCATAGGTGCGGACCGCGAGATTTTTTGTGAAGGAAAGTGCCCCCCCTGAACGAAATCCTGGAAAGTGCCCCCCCCCCCTGAACGAAATTCTGGAAAGTGCCCCCCCCTGAACGAAATCCTGGATCCGCGCCTGGTGAACATACATAAAAAATAGCAAAAATAAAGATTCGACGAATGGAGAACCTCGTTCTTCGAAATGTTGAAGTCTGTTGTAAAAATAATTGTATCAAGACTGTCAAGTTTGAAAATAGAACTTCATTTGTTCACATTTGTATTTAAATGCACTGATGAATATTGATCGATGGCAAAAGTTAAAGATGACAGACGAAGGCCACTAAAAGTGACGCTTCACTGATTAGTGAAACATTCTGAACTAAAATTATACAATAGTTACGAAGCGGTTTATAAAACTGTTGTAAGTAACTAACTTAGTTTATGTTGTTATAACCTTTTGTTCAATATTCTAAACGTAGTTCGAGTTAATAAATGAGAGTCGGCCAATTAAAAAAAATAAAAATAAACAACGGCTATTGGAACGGTCCGGGACTTCTCTGTTTGTACAAAAAATTGTCTTTAAATACCGGAATTTTCAAGTAATGTTTATAATTATTATGAAAACAAATGTTTCATTATTACCCAATATCTTAAACTTACTTTACATACTTTAAACTTGTGGTAACCTGAACAACATATGTGTAAAACTGAGTCACGCTGAAAAATCAATTAAAACGAAAGGAAAGTAACAATAGCCTTTTGTTGCGTTGGCATTACGGCTTAGAGAATAATGGAATGGCGTATGCTTCGGACAGCTCGTATTTTTATGCCCTAGGTTATGCAAAATCTGTTTTCCTTTCTGCTTTCATTTCACCGACAAACAACTGCATTTATACTGGAAACTGCAAGAATGTGTTTATATTAAGTTTTAATTTTCTATTTGTTTTCGCTAGAATATACATAATTACGTTCTAAATCAATCCTTGTAAAAATAGTTTCTACATACTAGTATATACCGTAAGGCACATTATTATAATTATTAATGCTACGTATATCTTTGAACATAATGTTTTTTCAGTTGTTATATAAGAGCTAGGTACTTGTCATTTCATCAGCTGAAATAAACCTACGTAAGGGTTCACTTTATAATGGGCATTCATATAGTAAGTATTAAACAAAGGAAAATAGCTTGAACCGTAAATGTTTCAATTGACAAATGAAGTCCGTGTCCGTGACCATACAATGCCCATGTTCTGAAAATTACATCTTCAAAGTTTGAACAGATACCTAATTAATATTACTTCTACAAATTAAGACTAATAATCGTTTACATACGACAGGAAGTAAACAAAAGCTCAATGATTCGACCTCCAAAGCTTCCGTTGTATTCCGCTTTGATCTACCTTACATGGGCACCATAAAGTCACGTAAAACCAAAATAAAACCTCCATAAAATGAAACATTAAATTTAATGTCGCACTAACTACAGAAACTACGTACAACTGCGCGTCTTGAGCACGCAGGCTTGGTATTAGGTAAATGTTAAGTATAAGATATTTGAGAACTGAGAGGGTTCCATAACTTACATCACTATAATTCTTTAGCAAAATCAGCTGCTAAATATTTATAGCCACTGTCTGTAAGGCCACGGAAGAACACGACCCTTAAAGCATCACTCGTGTAGTGTGTCTTTGCGCCTGTGAATAATCTTTTTAATAAAATATGAATATATTTCACAGCCAAGTTTCATTATGTATTTCATCCTATCACTAGAATTTTAAGTTTATTAACTTAATCAAGTGATTATTTATGAATACTCCTCTTACCTAATGTCAATACACTGACGCCAATCCGTTCGAGATTATTGTAATCCCATCAAAAACATAAATGTGAAAGGCTGCCAAGTTCGATACTATGGGAATGCTTCGCCTATAAAAGAAGTGATATCTGAATAAGTACCAAGTTCCATAAAAATACCTCAAATCATAAATAGTTATAGGAATGCACACTTGATTTCCAGCAGTTTTTAAGGTACATTTTGAATAAGTATCACGTTACATAGAAATACCTAAAATTATAATAGTCAGAGAAACGCACACTGGTTTTTTTAGCAGTTTCCTGATAACATTTATTATTTTCAGTACTTTTTAATGATGTTACTTGGCAAGTTTTCACACACCACACACCTTTTCAATGCAATGAATCGACACCTTTGGACTGCAATGTGTCAAGTATATAATTTTCTATTAAAACTTGCCAAGTTACATCATTAAAAAGTACTGAAAATAATAAATGTTATCAGGAAACTGCTAAAAAACCGGTGTGCGTTTCTCTGACTATTATAATTTTAGGTATTTCTATGTAACGTGATACTTATTCAAAATGTACCTTAAAAACTGCTGGAAATCAAGTGTGCATTCCTATAACTATTTATGATTTGAGGTATTTTTATGGAACTTGGTACTTATCCAGATCTCACTTCTTTTATAGGCGAAGCATTCCCATAGTATCGAACTTGGCAGCCTTTCACGTTTATGTTTTTGATGGGATTTCATTTATTTTTGTTAGGTGTAGGTTCTTTATTATTTTTTTATCACTTTTGCTTTAGGAAATGTCTCATTCCACTTAGGTATGTACTTTATACTATACCCTTTATACTAAGCGTCTAATTCTATTTTACTATTTATTTATAGGTGATTTTTACAAATAAACTGGCTCCCTACACCTATAAAATGTACCTACTTACATATAATTACATACATCAATAACGTACTTTATTCTGTTTGTAAGTACGCTACCTACATAGATAATTAATAACTTGGTAATACCTACCTACCAGTAGGTATTATAATTGGTGGCCTATTATGTAGCCCTAGAAGTGCACCATCCCATCTCATCCCGTGGCGTATCGGAGGTTGAGATGGGCAGTAGTATATATAATTCCATCTTAGAGTATATATGATTTCCATGTTCTTGAATCTGCGATTTTATTAGTTGTAAAATTAGAAATTATTTAGACTATGCGAGAAAAAATAGTCTTTTCATTTTTGTTTGACTGATTTAGCGCACCTAGTGTACCTAGTGACCTGCTTTGTACTTCGTAAATCGTGGGTTCGGTTCCCGCACCAGACACACACAGAGTGGTGAACAATTTTATTGTTCTTGTCTTTAAGACAAACATGTATTGTCTTAAATTGGTATGTATCTAAATTTAAATAAGTCTTATCTCATTTCCACTCCATACCTACTTATAGTAGAACAAAATTACACATTCGTTGTTTTCGAAACTGACTCACACTTGGCCGTTTTCAGATTTTTACTTTATTTCGACCTAAAGACAAACCTTCGAGCCTGGAATTGGAAGATAGACCCACTTAGTTCATTATGACTTCATAGTAGAACAAAGTTACACCTTTTTAAAACTGACTCACACTTGGCCGTTTTCAGATTTTTCCCTTTACTTTGACCTTAAGACCTATCTCTATGCCAAATTTCAAGTCAGTACGACCATTGGAAGTGGTCTAGGTTTTTGATGAGTCAGTGAGTGTATAGTAAAAATAGCGATTTTCTGACGTCAATATCTCAAGAACTGCTATAGGTAGAATAATGAAATTTTGTATTCTAGACAATTAAGGGGATGACAACAGACACTCGAAATTTCATATCCGTAGATAAAATATGTTTTGAGTTATAGGGTGGTCGAAATTGGCCCGAAATGGTTCGTGTAATATAACCCACGGCCGGTGTGTCGCTTTTTTTTGCTCGAACTTGGCGGACACACTGCCGTGTGTCTAGATAGTATTTATAAGACAAAAATACTTCTTTTTACATTCTCAAAGGAGTAATTATAATTGAAACACGGAATCCTAAAAAGTATGGTTATATTAATAAAAACGCAGTAGGTATGTAAGTATAATACTTTATGTGGGAAGATTATGTAAATTACTACATCTAACCAGTTTTAACCACTTAATGGATAATGTTCTTGTTGTTCATCGTAAGAAACATTTACTTACACTAACGATTCGTAGTTGAAATCACGCGTAGGGACACAGACACACTTTATAACAAAAAGTAGCATAATCCTACAAATCTTAAGTTTATGTGACTTTACAGAGCTGATATAGGTCGATAAAGTAGCATAATCCTATAAATATTAAGTTCATGTGACTTTACAGAGCTGATACAGGTTGAAAAAAGTAGCATAATCCTATAAATTTTAAGTTCGTGTGACTTTACAGAGCTGATATAGGTCGAAGTTTTCTCACGTATCAAAAACAGGAAATTTTCGAGAGCAGGTAATGCAGGCATGCCATAATCATAACCGTAACTCGAGGACGTCGGCCCAATTATTGTGAACTTTAGTTTGAACATCAAATATTTCAATGGCAAGATAGTATCACATCATAAAACCAGATGACATGATAACCTTTAAAGGGTTATAATGGTGAGGGTATAATGTTGTTATGGGTTTAGACGCTGCACTGATGTTTCTTTTGTATTTTTGAAAGGTTAATACTTTTTATCTACACTCATATTGTAAGTCCTCTAAAATGCGTTCAAAAACCGTAGGCAATGACCAGCATTACAACAAACGATTTCACTATGATAAGTTTCTTATCTGTGGCAGTAATGTAATTTTAACTTTACATGCTCAAATATTGTTAAGTTATGAGTTTCAAATTTGGAACAGCTGTCAAAACCAACACAATTTCAATGGGTTTCTATTCTAGTATCCATAGATTTTAAAATGTTGTCGATACGAAACGTCAGTATGATATATTTTTTGACATAAACCACACGACATTTTGATCTCGGATGACATGAGAATAAGGACTTCGTTCGTTGGCTAATATTAAAAAAAAACTCGCGACAGAAGTTTGTACATGTATATATTTCTCTATGGTTTGTGCGGCCGCCATTTCTGTTATCAACTTGTCAGTTATTGTTTGTCGAAACATTTTTAATTGCGAAAATGTAAATGTTTACTATTAACTATATCATAATAAATAAATATACTTTCCTTATCAGTTCTATTTTTTTTTTTTTATTAAGCTTACACCTGTGAGTATGTTTCAGCACTTGTATCTATCTACCTAGTAATGCAGGTCAATTGCCTTCGGCTTCTGAACCCATCTTTGAATACTTGCAATATGTGTGTAGATAAAGTAATGTATGCAACTGTACATAATTAGGCCTTATTATGTATCAGTTGCATAAACTACTAATTTTAAATTAATGTTTACCATGTTTTTTAACAATGAAGTTGGCACTAATTTTCTCTTAATTTCAATTTCAATCCTAACTTACATACCGGCACCATGCATAAATAATGTAATAAAATAAGTGTCCTTTAAACTTGGAGTTTTAACGTCATTATTTTATGTCTGAGCGCCTTTTTCTCTGTAACATACTCCAAAATATTTTCAGCTCGTTACTTGTTAAATGGCATTTATTCGGACATTTGTATGCCCACCTGAGCGCCGCATGCATATTTTTTTTCGTTGATTTCACAACTCAATAAGAAGGTTTTCGTATCATTAACGATATTGATATATGGCACATTTATTCCGCTGCCTTTAAATGAAGCACGTGAACATAAAAGGTTAATTTAAAATGACTTTACGCCATGGATTTAGCATTCAGAACTGGTATGGGATCCTTGACATTTATTACGTTCGTCGTTCATCCCAAATCGATGTAATCTTCCAAGGCAATAAAAACACAATGAAAACATATATAGCTTTAAACACGACTATGAATCTGTCCTTTTTTACTGCATTCCATCACACGACTTTGTTCTATGTTTATTTAGTTTGTTAGAATATGTTCGTTCTGTTGTTATAATCGTTTGCGTGTTTACAGGACAATAGTAAAATGAAACTAACACAGATACGCATAATACTATGTAGATATATATTATATTTAGTAACTACAACACCGTGCCCGCGATATGATTAAATACCATCCCAACTAGCAAAATCAATACTTATAGTATTCTTCAAGCCTACTTGTTTTATACCTACCTGTGCTTTGCTACATACCTGGATTTGGGCGCAGTTATAGGAGCATTGTTTACTTGTAACGATCTTATAATCAACTCGCAGAATGTCAATAAGTCCTATAATACACTTTCAGAAGCACAATTACTTCTATAATGCTCTGAGAAACCACATTTTTAAACACAAATTCTCCTATAAGTATCTGACATAAGTATCTTACTAGAGTAATACTGTTTAAAATGAGCTATTAACGTTCTTAGTTAGAAATACGTTTCATAAACATTTTGCGTTGTACCGGCCGGTGGATCTCGTAGTTTTGTGACGTGATAATAATAAAGAAATACTTAAAAACTTTATGAACTTGTAATAATGTTTTTTATTGTAGAACATAATATAAGTATTCTAAAATATAGTGTGTATAGTGGGTGAAATCGCCGGGGAATTAATTTTTATTGTAAACGTCTACCAAAATATGTTGAATTTCACAATGCCCTTTGAAAAAAGCATACAGAGAATTGTATGTTAAAATAATATTTCGACAATTATTGAAAACATTCGCCATATTTTAAAAATTGTTTGCATTAAGTATCTTATGAGAACTTTAAAGGTAAATTTGCACTTATAGCAGTCTCAACCCAGATAACTTGCCTCCATATTAAAATATATTAAGGTTCCTCGCGAAACCTACTCATACCTACTAAAATCTATAAATCGCAACAATTTTTTAAATCTTTTTAGTTTTTTACGCGATGGTGATATTTTTAGACGTTGACTGTTTTTAAGTCAAGATGACTTTATAAATCTCAACGAATGTGAATGGTCAATTGGTCAAAATCAAAATGGTCAATAATACACTTCATCCTATCAGAGAAGTGTTATACCTAGTTGTGAACGATCCACTGATTCAACAATTGTGGTGTCAAGTCTGTTCTTATATGCTAGTGTACAATCACTACTTGGAAGATGAGTTTTACTCCTGCCATTAAAATAAAATTCGTGCATTGTTAGGTAAAACGTTATTTAATATTTTGTTTAAAATAGTAGAAAATTCATTCAGGGCTATGTGAAGAACATTAAATTTTACGGTCCAGTGTTTTATTTTCACGTAATTCACTATTTTTTAATACTTCTTGCATTTTTCAATGTCACAGTTGAACGCTTCTGCAATTTTTTCACTATCGGAGTCAATAAATAATTCCGTCACGGAACCCTCGTTGACGTCATCTGTATTTGCACTTGACGTAGCAGGTTTTCTTTCTAATGTCAATGAATAGACTAATAATGATGCAAGCTTATAGTAACCTAAGCTTAGTGTATTACTATATATTGTTCTCTTCCAAAATACTACTACAGGATCAAATATCATTCAGGACTATTTAATCTTTCTGCAGACTATTATAGGATACTTATACTTATTAGAGTCTTATTAAGATAATCCTTTAACGTACTATAAGACTGTGAAACAAAAACCAATGATCTTGAGAGAATTTGCGCTTGTGAAATGTTACTATAAGTAAAATTATCCTGTAATCGTTTTGTGTGCTTGTCTTGTAGCAAACTATAGGACTGTGAAATAAAAACAAATGATCTTAAGAGTATTTGCGCTTGCGAAATGTTACTATTAGTAATAGTATCTGACTGTGACATAAGAACAAATGGTCTTGAGAGCATTTACGCTTGTGAAATGTTACTAATAGTAATATTATCCTGTAACCGTTTTGTGTGCTTGTCTTTTAGCAAACTATAGGACTAAAATATAAAAATGTATGCTCTTGAGTATGTTACAGCTTGTCGCATGCTATTATAAGTAAAATACTCTACGACAAGCCCTTTATAAGATCGTTATTAGTAGATAATTACTAATAATATTGAATTATAAGATCACTTTGCTAGTTGGGGCACTTCCACAGTAAATTCCTCCCTCTTTTCACTTCTTTAAGGATGATTTTTCATGACTAAAACTATTTGTATGTCCTTCGTCTCCCCGGAACTAAAACTTATCTCCATACCTAATTTCATCAAAGTCTATTCAGCGGTTTAAGCATAAATACACACAGAGACACAGACAGTATTTTAATGTTTTTAATACTAGTAGGGATAGGGAAATTAGGGAAGGTATTAAGTAGTGATTAAATACTAATCTAAAAAAATATGCAAGAAAAATAAGGTTTTAGTAAAGTTAATAAATATACATACATAGGTTCTTATAACCTTGAGCATCTGATTAAACTATACAATTACTTGTGGTAATTGAATATTTACTTTAATTCACTTCACTTTTTGATGAAAAGCCCTCTTCCCTTCTTCTATTTAAGATTAGGAATGAATCACTTTCCCGCGTCTAATGTTATTTTACCCTTCCAAATATTTGCTTCTGTATTGTTAAACCCCAGATTGGTAAAAATATAATGTTATCAGTGGTTTCAATTATATAAAGTGTGCAACCAAATGCAAATATAAAGGATTTATAAGTTCACTTTTAATGAATATAAAAATAAAATAACTAAGTAAATAAGAGTGACTTTTAAATTCCATTAAAAAAAATACCAAGGCCTTCCGGCGAATTAAGAAGAACCTGGTTCGATTCCCGCTCTCGGCACCGGAGGCCTTCGTCACTTTTGAGTATTTTGACTATCGTATATGACAGCTATTTCAGTTTATAATTTATCCTACAGTGTTTATCCTACTTACTTAAAAAAATACTAAGTTAAAATAATAATAAAAATCTAGTTATGTAGTTATACGAGTAACTGAAACTAATGGGGAAGATACCAAGGCCTTCGAACGCAGGCAAAAAAGGGCCAACATGTCGACCCGCTGTTTAGACAAACTGTATGTAACGTAACAGATAGGAGGTACGCGAAGGGCACTCCTTCCACCTTATCGTGTCTTCGGAACTGATAAAAGGGTCCAAGGGAACCGTGCTGCCTTACTTAGTCAAATATGCGGAGGTGATAACCCATGTGATAATGATAACACTTAACCTTGGGCTAAGGAACGTCTGAGACCGTCTCGGCTCTGGGCTGTTCTTCCAAAAAAATATCGTGAAATGTTTTATTCGTTCCATGCTTATTCCATTTATGGTTTAATTTAAATATAGTATTTTGTGCAACAGGTACATAATAAGGGTTCTTAAGATTCGAGGGTCGAAGTTACAAAATGAGGCGAAGCCGAATTTTGTAATAACAGACCCGAGAATTTTAAGACCTAATTATGTACCGTTGCACACGAAACTTTTTCTACGACAGTAGCAAAAACGTAATTAATAAATAATTTTAAAGTTCTTAAGTATCACGAGTACATAAATCAATTTTGTTTTAAGATTTTTCTATCAACTAATAACTCTTACTTTTGTGCC
Source organism: Pammene aurita (assembly GCA_947086415.1). NCBI lineage: Eukaryota > Metazoa > Arthropoda > Insecta > Lepidoptera > Tortricidae > Pammene > Pammene aurita. The sequence goes on from OX352299.1 coordinate 13,526,926, forward strand.
GAAGTCTTCGGATATTCACTGTGAAGTTTTCTTGTCACTTATTTTATGAAAATTAACATAAACTTCTTGATATTAACATAATATACGAGTTTAAATACAAAAATCAAGCCGTACATTGTGTTGAAACTTTTTAAATATTAACTTTTTGACAAAATGTCATAGACAGACCACGAGTTGGTTTTCAATTGCAAAAAAATATGGCTTCGTTCAAGTAACTCTCAATGCAAAAGTTTACATTAAAGTACTATTATGCTTTTCATAAATATGAAATCTAAATTATTTAAGATATTAATACTTTAAAAAAGATATGATAATGTTTTTATCATAGTTTGTGCAAAAATAATTTCAAGTATATATCAATTTGAAAATATAATTTATATTGTAAACAAGAACGAACCCTTTTTAGACATGGCACCTGGAAGTCAGTGTATTAAGAAAACAAAAACAGTTGCACAATATGTTTTGTGTGACTGCTAGCAGTTATAGAAAGTACCTATAGACAAATAGACTTTAGCACCTTCACTTAAATGATGTAGTTTTAGATACCACTATCAGTCATTTAATTGGCATATAGAAGTGCTGGAGTAGAAAAAAGTAGCTAACTAAACAGATACTTAACGTTTTGTCAAATGGAGCCTAAACGAGCTCCGAACTGTTTGCCTTACCTATGTAGATTTTTGTATTTATTAGGACTGTAAATACCGTAGGAGACTGTATTAGAAAGTATAATCCTTATTATAATTCCTTATCATAAATGGAAAAGCGTTATTTATGTACATATTTCGTTTATTTGCTACAAACAAATTCACCGAAAACTACAATTTGTATATGTAACTTTTCGCTTCATACATACGCATGTTTCCACAGCCTACGTATGTTTTTCTTTAGAGTTCATCGACTTGATTTCCCGCCATTTCCTCGAAAAAGTATCATCGTACATTTAAAGTGTAAAGCACCTTCTACACGGTCGGAAGTAAGCAAGCTTTCAGACCAAGGTGTTTCTTAGACGGGGGCCAAAAATTTTTACCTTGCATTAAATCCTACACTTTTGGAATCTTTTTCTAGTTATTAAGTAGGGTAGTCAGATTCCCACTACACATTTTTCCCCAGTGACGTGATTGTGCATTTCAGGAAATAGAAAACATTCTAGATAACGTCTGGAACACTACATTGACTAAATCCTACACTGGAGATCTAGCACTATTGTATTTGTTTAAATAAGTGATGACTAACTTAAAGAATTCCCGAATTGTTTCTCTGAGCTTTCGTCTATAAGCTTCATTAAGTGACATTTTTTCTTTATATTTATAAAAAAGTGACTTAGAAATTCGAACACAATTCGAAAATTTGGTAGTATGGTACTAATACAGATCTAAGTGTTACCGTAATTTTTCACCACGGTGACATGTTTACGTCTATTTATTATGACATTTTTTTAGTTTTTTTGGCGAATATGATCACTTTATACGAACCTACACTTGTGAATATTTTTTCCTTAAATTGTCTATTTATTTAACATACATAATCAAAAAAATATCGTAAATATACCAAGTGCTTTACGAGCAATCGAAATAAACAACTTATAATTTAAGGTTCATATTTTAAAACTCCCGCCTCCGCGGCAAGGTTACTACTAGATAGAGCAAATCAGAAGACTCGCAAGTACTACAGGTTGGTAAAGAGATATTTAATTTAAACTTTTTTCTATATTTCTGATTTCCGATATTGAAATGTCATTATGTTTGCCCCAATCAGTCATTTCAGAACAAAGCATATTGTGGTTTTATGTTCGATGGTTAGATAGATGCAACCGAATTGTTATTTTCTACCTGGGAAGCACACTCCCTGCATTGGACAAACGTCGGTCAATATAAAGGACGATACACCAAGAGAATTTATTTACTATACTCAAATAAAATATCAACAAAAATCGAGTTTATGAGTTAAATCATTCACATGGATTGTGGTAAATTTCGTATAGGATAGAAGCGAGTGACGCCATTCTCAGCTCTGAATTTAGTGGTCACGTCATAAGAAACTTCATTAATGCGTATTGAACACACTTATTTATTTATTTATCATTCAAAACAGTTACACAGCATTACAGTAAATCCAAGGCACTGCGAGCTTCAAATTAAACATAAAATAACTTAATGCTAGGTCGATTTAGGCTTCATAGTGCGTAGTCTTGTGACCAGTAATCTGTTGGCAGACTTCATGTGACTTGCTTCTAAGCTATGAATGAATAGGAGAGCTATACCTGCTATTTATAGCTTCTATGCTAGGATACCCATCGGATAATACCGTTTGTTTTGATGTTTTCGGTTTATTGCGTTTGTTTTTTTGGTGGTTACGGCGCTGAAAGACTAATAATAAAACCGGCCAAGTGCGTCTCGGACCACGCATAATGGAGGGTTCCGTAGCTTTAATGGAATAAGAACCAGACTAAAGCCAAAAGGTCGTATCTGATGCCTATGGAAGAAGTTTTTTTGGAAATAACTCAAAAATGGCTAAACCGATAATATTCAAAATAATTTCCTTAGAAAGTATACGCTAACGCGCATCTTCTTATTTTTTTTCATATTTTTGAACTTACGGTTCAAAAGTTACAGGGGGGACGCTATTTTTTCGAGTTTCGAAGCGATTATTTCTAAAACTTTTCACTTAATCATAAAATGTTCAAAGAAACCTCAATGTTATTTTTAAAGACCTATCGATTGATGTGCAACATGTTGATATTTGTTTTTTTTTGTTTGTTACATGTATGGAGCGCCCCCCCTAAAAAATTTTTTTTTGCAATTTAACTACACAACTATATAGCGGCATACAAAATACACCTTATGTCTGAATTTTATTAAGATACGTCTTATAGTTTCCGAGTAAAACGGCTGTGACATACGGACGGACGGACAGACGGACATGACGAAACTATAAGGGTTCCGTTTTTGCCATTTTGGCTACGGAACCCTAAAAATGGATTGTACAGTCGACTACAAAGAGCTGTATCTACTTTTTCACCTTAATCCGTTGTAATAAGGTTCAAAAGTGGATACATATCTTTGTAGTCGACTGTATAATATCACAGCTATCACTTAATAAAAAAGGGATGTGAATAGTATACATATCAATTATATAATCTATACAGTCATCTAACTTCATAGAACCTATTTGTTTCTCGTCTTTGCCGAAGGTTCAGGGTTGTAAAAAAAATTGACAAGTTTTATTAATTCTTATTCTTATTTGGTTTTGAAATTGACATACAATTAATAGAATAATTTTGTCCAGGGTTTGAATTCGAAAAAGTAGCGCCATCCTGAAATTATGTGATTATCATCAATACAAAAGGCCGTAATGTTATTTTGTTCTGTTTATTATTGATCACTTTGAAAATCGATATCTGAGGATCCGCACGGCTAATACGAATCTAACATCAAAATTGTAAAACGGCGACCATTTTAAATTTTGTACAATTTAATCCGATCATGTCGAATCTGTCGAAAAAAAATCGATTTCTGAGAATCCAAGAGACCTTTTAATGCATGCTTTAAATAAGCAGCTTTTGCTGCATTAAATAAGCAGACAAACTACGAAGTGTCCAATCTGCAAATTACTACTTTCTAGCTTCAGTAGTTTCGGCCTCGCTTTAATAAAAAGTATTCAACGCCGTTTCAACTCATCTAGGGTTGAAAAGTTTGTAGTACTACAAGAAAAAAAAACTTAAAAGAAAAAAACTTTAAAGGATGTTTTTTTAATAACTAGCCATATTGTGAGAGGTGATTAAGTAAGTCTTACTAAACAACTTTTGCTATAGGACCGACGCTGAAATCCAAAAAAAAAATTGGCGTCCCCATAGAAAACGTCAACGTCGGTTCAGCCGAAATGTATGAAACAGCCAAAAAAAATTTGATTTCGGAGTTGACCCAATAGTAAAAGTTGTTTAGTATGGCCTACCAAATCACCTCGCACAATATGGCTAGTTCTTAAAAAAATACCCTTAAAAGTTTTTTTTTCTTTTAAGTCCACAAACTTTGTTTTAAGTCTTTCACAAAATATCTATACATACTTGCAACCCCTTTTTAACCCCGTTAGGAGTTGAATTAAAAGAAACGCTAACATCACTTTTATTATTTTAAATTAGCAGTAAACTTACGCAGTCTCGAACTTAAAATTATAAACACCACACAAACAAGTTTTCAACGCGCTTCTTATTACTTGTACAGATTATAAATGTAACCCACTGTGCAAATTACAACTTCCTAGCTTCCGTTGTTCTAGCCTCTTTCTAATACAAACTGTTCAACCCCGTTAAAACTCGAGTGGTATTATTAAAAACGCTTAAATGACTTTTAATACAGTAAAGATACGGCTGCGTCAAACATTAATTTATAATAGCCTGATTTTTTTATGTTTCATTCTTATGGGATATTTATACATAATATATGCAAAAATCCTACACACTTTTTACCCGGAAGTAGTTAAATGGGTAAAAAAATATATATAAATATTTTTTATATTTTATATTTACAATAATATCATTTATTTTTATTTGTAAACATGACGATATTTAAGTGACGAAAAACAAGAAACCGTGTCCATGTAAAACCACATAATTTACAAAATGTACGGCGCGGGCGATATATATCCTAATTCGTTAGAAACAAATAGTAATAAGTGGTAGTTTGTTCTTACACATTTTAAAAGAGTTCGAAACGATATATTCATGAAAATTCTACAAGAAAAACGCTTGTAATATGTATGCACCGTCAGGTTCAAAATTGCATGGTCAATTTATCAATGAATTCATTCATAAATTGGCCATGCAATTCTGAACCCGCTAGTACATATTAGTGGCGGTTAGCGAATAACGATATTTTGGAGGATTTCATTGCATAAATAATACTAGTATCATGATATATCCGTTACACTAAAAATATTAGCTATTATTAATTATTTCCAATTCCCTATACTAGCCGCCCGTAAAATGACTGTAGTATTTTTTGGTTTTAAGTGAGTAGCTTACAAACGAACTTTCAAGTCTGTCTTTCAAAACTTGTTATCTCTATATAAACTTTCAACATCAATGCGATTGAAAGCTTCCACCCCTTTTTAACTCCATTAGGGGTACAAAAGTCGTTAGAATAATTTTTATTATTTTTTAATAATCAGCAAACGTACGAAGTTTTAAATCTCTAACTTAAAAAAAAATTCTACCGATACAAATATTTTAACCCTCTTTTTACCCCTTTGAGAGTAGAATTTTTCAAAATCGCGTCATATTACTTGTACAGATTATAAAGAGTAGCCTATAAAAGAAGTTTCAAGTCTGTCTTTCAAAACTTGTAATCTCTATACAAACTTTCAACTTCAATGGGGCTCAACCTCTTTTTAACCCCATTTAACCTCTTTTGAACTTCAAAAACTGCTAAATTATTTTTTATTATTTTTTAATGATCAGCAAACGTACGAAGTTTTAAGTTTCTAACTTAAAATTTTAAATTCTACCCATACTCATTTTGAACCCCCTTTTTGAATTTTTCAAAATTGCTTCCTATTACTTGTACATATTATAAATGTACCCCACCTGCAAATTACAACTTTGTAGCTGCCGATGTAACGGCCTCGCTTTAATACAAACTTTTCAACCCCATTTTAACTCCTCTGGGGTGGAATTTTGAAAAACACTAAAATTACCTTTTTTCTACTTTTAAGCGATTAGCCTACAAACGAACATTAAAGTCAGTCACGAAAAAAAGCTACAGATTTTCAACCCATTTTTAACACTGTAGGGGTTGAATTTCAAAAAACTGATATTTCTTTTATTATTTTTAATCATCAGCGACCGTACGAATTTTTAAGTCCTATATAAAAAAAAACCTACTCATACAAACTTTTAACCCACTTTTTACCCCCTTAGCCTTTGATTTATTCGAAATCACCTCTTAGTACATACAAATGATACATGTAACCTGGTCTAACATTTTCAACTCTTTAGCTGCAGTGGTGTCGGTGTTTACGTTGATGTGTTAGTCAGGACAAAAGCATTTAAAGATAAACTAGCTTTCCGCCCCCGACTTTGTTCACTTATAATACGGCTACCTACTCATACACAGTTTCATCTTTATAAAATGTGTGGTTTGGTATTAGAATATTTTTTTTGTGTATAATAATTATCATACAACTTACTTTTAAGCTATATACATACATTCTTCATACAAATCATACAAATCGTCAACGATTTTAACCCCCTTAAGGGATGAATATCAAAACACGCTGAAATTGCTTTTCTTATTTTTTAATAAGTAGATAAAATAGGTATAAAGTAGCCAATCTGCAAATTACAACTTTCTAGCTTCAGCAGTTTCGGCCTCGTTTTAGTACAAACTTTTCAACCTTGTTTTAACTCATCTAGGGTGGAATTTTGAAAAACACTGAAATTAGTTTTTTTTTGTTTTGAAGTGCTTACAAATGAACTTTCGAGTCTGTCACAAAAAAGTAGGTATCTATATCAACTTTCAACCCCTTTTTATCCCCGTTTGCGGGGTTGAATAATAAAATGTACGAAGTTGCATGCCTCGAACTTAAAATTTTAATCCCTACCCATACAAATTTTTAACTCTTCGTTTTTACTCCCTTAGGGGTTTAATTTTTCAAATTTGTTTCGTATTACTTGTATACATTATAAATGAAAATTATAACTTTCTAGCTTCAGTAGTTTCGGCCTAGCTACAATCCAACTTTTCAACCCCGTTTCAACTCCTTTGGGGTGGAGTTTTGAAAAACGCTGAAATTATTTTTTTGTTTGGAGTAGCCTACAAACGAACTTTCAAGTCTGTCACAATTTTTTTTTAAATATTTCGTTACAAATTTTCAACCCCTTTTTAACCCCGTTAGAGGTTATATACCAGAAAACGCTGAAATTAATTTTATTATTTTTCAATTAGCAACAAACGTACGAAGTTTCAAGTTTCTAACTTAAAATTTTAAATCCTAACCATACAAACGCTGAACCCCGTTTTTACCCCCTTACGGCTTGAATTTTTCAAAATCGATCCTTATTACTTGTACAAATTAAAAATGTAACCTTATCTGCAAATTTCAACTTTCCAGCTTCAGTAGTTTCGGCTCTGCGTGGATCATTCAGTCAGTCAGTCAGGACATAGGCATTTATATAAATATAAATTAAAATAATATTAAGAATTATATTTTATCAGTGTGATTTAAAAAATAGTGTAATACTAATAAATGAAATGAGCCCATTATTTATTCCACCCTGATTATTACTCCTAAGTAAGCAACTACGCACCATACGCTATGCCCTTCTGCGCTTCTTAGATACCTACACGGTCAATGACCTTAGGTGCACTAATCGTATCGGCCGCCGCACGTCTTATGTGTTGTAGTTTCCGTCCCGCGCCCCGCTCCAATTATGTTTATTTTTTGATTACTAATTTTACAATTCCTGAAAATGCTCACTATATCTACTGGTGAAATTTTGATATTATGTAACATATTATTAAAGCTAAAAGGAGCATCAAAATCATGAGTGTAGAATTAATGCGCGTGTTCGAAAATCATATAAAATCATTTAAGAAATAGTAATAATACAGTCACCGCTATAATTTTTTTTTAAGCGAAGCGTAATAATTGACTCGACAATATAGTGAAAAATCACCATTTGTATAATTAGTGTTTGATTATTATTGAATTTTTAAAACATTTTTATTATTTCAAATGTATTCTCAACTTGACAGGTGGTGAATATTTCAAATACTGTTTTAAATATTCAGGTAGTCCCTTGGATTAAAAATCTCTAGTGTAGGATTTAATGTTTGTGGTAAATAAACATTAAAATTTTCAAAATTTTTTTTTAAGGAAAGCACAACGTATTTTTTGGGAAAAACTTAATACGCCTTTTCAATAAATGTTGTTTTACCAGATCCCAAGGATAAAATGGTGTAGGATTAAATTTGATCTCCTTGAACAACTTAAAAGTTTAGTGATGGGACTATATTGATGACAACCAAATTTGCTACTTTTCCATTTTATTGTTTAGGTATCAATTATAAAATATATTTTTTGAATTTATTAATTAATTTAAATACCCGAGCAAAAAACAGCTATCTAACAAATATTTACTATAAAACATATATTTCCATTTTATTTTTATAAAGGTGAATAATAACAACTCATCTTACCGTATCGTACAGTACCTAAGTCTGCCTAGCACTTCCAACTTTCTCTCTCAATTGCGCAAAGGTTAACTGGAAGAAATCCCTTAAAGGGATAAGTTCGCCTTTGTACGTATACGTTGTGTTATATGTATTTCGTTCTGTTTTCTTGTACAATAAAGTGTTTTACTACGACTACTACTAATAATAAGGGGTTATATTCTTGTAATAAAAGTCACAGCGGAATTTTATTCATTATATTATATCGCGACGTTAGAGTTTAAAGAATCCCATAGAAACTTCCTATTAAGAAATCGTTTTGACGTTTCATAAAGACTAACCTGAACCAAACTGATTTGACTCGTTAGCAATAACTACACCAGCGTTAGTTACACGAACCATCAACCAAGTTCAGGGTTACCTTGACTGTCGGGTGCAATGTTGGCGTCGTTGGCGACCGTGTAGTACGCGCTTTAAGCATACGTGTATATCTCTAAAGGGGTGTTTGCCGAATCAATTGCGTTGTGCAAATATGCAGTACTTGTAGTCTCGAGATATATCGAGTGTTTGTTTGTACACTCGAACTACCTTCCAACTACGTAGACATTATACTTAACTTTATGGGCTTATATCTGACATGAAAGGCATGAAATTGTGCGTAATTATTTTAAACTGTCACCATTCAAATATGTTACATACAGACATGAAAAATTTGCAAGATTCTTTTAAATCATTGGGTACGAGTACTTATTTCTAATCTCTCATAAATTTTTAATAAATTTATTTCCGTAATATGATGAAGTTCTAATCTAAACAAAGTTAATAAGCAATAATATAGGAAATTTTCAAATTATTTTATTGGGGATGATTAGGTGTTGATAATATAAGTTTATTGCAAGAAATAATAATAATCAAAACACATAGACTGCACTGCGCACGCGTCCCGGAGAAAGCATAAGTACGCCGTTAACCCTGCCAAATTCGGCCAAGGTCTTCCAATGTCACATAAATTCCAAAAGCAGGTAAATATAGCCACAAAAACTTCATAAATAACGACTACCTATACTTTCATATACTTAGAAGAATTTTGGAAAGTTCTAATAATTTTGTATGAAGATTGAAACTTTCTGTTTCTTAAATTTCAAGTTCCTATATTTCTTGTGAAAGTTTCCTGAAATTTCCGAAAACTTTTCCAACTTTTTTAAACTTTCCGCAACTTCCACATCAGTACAGTACCATTTTATGCCAAGAGGAATTTAGGTAATTTACCTCTAACACTTATAACCTAATGCTGGCAGTAAATCTAACTGGAGAAGTATTTTTACACCATGATAGATAAGAGCGTTACATTTTACAGAGCATCTGGCCGACGTATTTATATCTACACCAGGTCAAGAAGAAACAAAGTTCAGACGTAAACTTTATCGCCGGGGAAAGTTATAAAACGATGGTGAATCCGACATCGATCGTTGAACTTGTGTTTAAAATCGGCCAAGGTTCCCGCGGTGGCTGACCTCCCGAATCAGATTCCTGGAACTCAAAATAAGAATGGCATTTCAAATCTGGCTGATATTTGAAAATCGAATGAGAATCGTTAATTAACTTTTGTCGTCTCGGCGGATAACGCAATCTACGATAGCAAAACAAATGACAAACGGCGAGTCTATCGAACTCCGTCTAAATCCATCCAAGGTCTCGTCGGCTGAAGGACGCGCCGACCGTCCGCCGTGGTCGTTTACACTGCGATAACAAAGGGTTGCTGCCTCGAATACCTACTGCTGACTCACCCAGAGCCGACTCTGACCAAAACGAAACTGTAAAACATATTCGAGAGTTGGAAAAGCAAAGAGTAGGTGAATCATTTGGAACACCAATTGCAGCTCGAAATAGTATTCCCTCGATTCGATCATCGATTTTTAGGGACCACCCGTCGTGCGACACGAAAGGTATGAAAGAATTATGAACAAAAGCGCGCGGATCCATTGAATGTTTATTTACGAAAGTAAAATGAATACCCAGGTTCGGTTATAATGGAAGTGTTAAATTATACGGAACGGCGTCTAGACATGGTTTTGCTTAAGCGAAGTGAGATGCGCCATAATGCTTGCGGTGGGACTCCTGCGGCGTTCCCACCGATTCCAACCCGACGATTACAAAAAAAAAAACTTTTGTTTTATTTATTTCTGTAATCAAGATCCCATGGCCATGGCATTAGAAAACGAATCCACTGATCAAATAACATATCACCGGTGCTTTAATATTTACGGATCGATCGGGTAAGGTACAAGAAGGTATCAACTTTATTATTTTATCGTTCGTTGCAGACGTTCATAAATATTATTGCGCAAAAAGACAGTGCATCCATGTTATTAGCATTCTTATCAGCAGGTGCACTGCACTTAACTGACCCCGCACAATTTTCACCGATAAACCGCTTCACGCTGCACTGACTTTAAGCGCAATAAAAAGTAAAAAGAGAATTTGCTTTCCGGCTGGCGGCGTGTTCCCTTCATGACCTATATACTCCCCTAGTGCTTTAGGGTTTACGCTGGAGTGCCTGCCATGACCTGCCCCAATGTCGTCTGGCGCGTTAAAAATATCAGCTGCGCCGAATGTCCCCGCGGGACGCCACATCCGCAATTACTTACGGCTTCCATTTTAATTAATTTAAAACATTGTACAACTAACTTTACTTCCTGTTTACAAGAAATTCCTTTACTTCAAGGTTTCTCAGGTCAGGGAAATCAGTAATTTGTGTCAAAACGATCTTGAGGTGACCTAAATACCCTTGTTATTATATCTCATGCGGGCCCAAGGCAATAGAAAACTATACGGAATAAAAATGTAAAAAGAAAACGTTGAAATTGTTTATTGAGAATATTTTATTCCTCTACCTTTTGAAACAAAACACAACCAGGTTTCTAGGTTTATACCATAAAGTCCATAAACATGACACGAGACTCTTTATACTGACATTATCTGATCCGATAAAAGAGTTATTTCGAAGCCAATGACTATAACTTTACTTTCATCTGAGTTTAAGTTTATTCTTAAGGTTTCCATTACCTACTACGAGTTAATATATAAATGTATTAATTTCAACACACGTTGGATGTAATAAGAACTTTTTAGCTAAGAAAAAATTTCTAACTTCATCTTTATGCAATCTCAAGAAAATTTATATTTAGTAGTCAAACTATATTAATCGTGTCATTGAGAGAATTAAAGGAATCATGATTAATAAGTTTTTATTTACTCGGTTAACCACAAATTTTCCAATGGTAAAAATGCGTTATAGTCCATTTGCTTAGTGACTCAGTCTGCTATGCCAGGCTATTCCAAAATTGATTCCTAATTGAAAAGTGAAATGGCGTGCGGGAACGTCCGTGGCATCTATTATTGATTGTCGGCCGGTGCAGTCGCATCGACGATCGATCCCGCGTCTGTCGTGTCGTGTCGCCCCCGTCTATTTTTACCGCTTCATCGCCTCCTCCCCTCGTTGCCTGCTTCCTGCCTTTTATTAAACTATCTGTATGTTAATTAACAAACGGCCTCGGCTGGCCTATGTTTATCTTTCATACAACTGTTTTTCTACAGGAGCAATGTACGCTACGTCAATATCATCAGTGCCCTGAATCTTAGCGTCATGTTAAATACCTAAAGCGTACGCGCGATGTTTTATCATGATAAATTCTATTACATCCTATTATTTCTTGGCCTTCATTCGACAATGCTTAATAAATAGCTCCCTGTACGTTGTCAAACCGAACGACTAGCTTGGTTTCCTTATCTGTTCTGCCACATTATTCATTTATAAGTTCGTCTCCCTCTATAGGGGCATCTGGTACACATAACCTGCGCGTGTTTACGTTGAGCCTACGTTTGCTTCCCTTCGTGTGTGTGTCGCAGGGGTGCGCGCATGTGTTGCGCCCGTGCACAGCTGTTGTGGGTTTGTGAAGCTACTACTCTTCTAAATTTATTCTTCCTCATGACCCACGCCCTTACTTTAACTATACAACCAGAATTCAAAACGCGAGTTAATACTGCTTAATATTCTATTGAAACATTGATGTAAGAACAATTTTCATAAAGCTAACGTGGTTTTTAAAAGCTCCATTCGATAGTTTGTGTCTATAAGCATGAAGTGTTTATTTGGCGGTGATGGATGTTTGATCTTGATTCGCGCGACTATGTCGACTTTTACAACTATCGCTTGTTCTGTTGTCCTCATTATTGCGACTGCTTGTGTAGAAAATAATGATGTCATTATTCACGGCTCTTTTGTTACGGATCGAATAAAAGAGTGTACCGGTATGATTCCTTAGTAACTCGTCTTACCAATGCGCAAACGACTTACAATGGTAAACAGCTGGCGAGAGGTCAATGACTCCGAGCTAGTGCAAATTGTATAGTTACACTTAAAGGAAAGCAAAAAATAACATCAAATTTGGACGCGCATGCGTGCTCAGTCAGAAAGATTCTCAGAACGTAGCGGAAATTCAAAACCGCGAATGTCTCTTTTTTGAATCGCTTATCCTTGTCAGTTTTGTTAGTTTTGACAAGAAAAAACCACAAAAAAATCACAATCCAAATAAAACTTTTTGGATTGGGAAATCCACTGTTTAACTTTATATGTAAGATAAACCTAGATAAAAGTATCATCGGGTTTCGTTCACATAGTTGAATTTGAAGTCCCACGACGCGGGGCCATCTTTGTTTGGTGACGTCACCATAAAATCCTAGGGGTCGTTGCTCGGGCCCCTACCTGCATTTTTTGTTGCATCCCTCTGTGACGCAAACAGAATCCAAAAGAAACTGTATCCATTCCAGCTATCCACAGCATTCCAAAAGCCAATCCTTTTTGGTAAGTATAAATAATATCCCCGTTAACCAACCGTGACCATGTTTTGTTTTTTGGTTATAACTTATAAACACCATTTTTGGTAACTTGTCTAGAAATAACTTAGAAAGGTTAACAACTAAGTTATCTAGAAACAAAGTGTTTGTCTCAATTAGACAATTCATCAAAGTTTCTGCAAAGCCCAAAAGGGTTACCTTTATTGGCCCGCAACCGACCCTGCAACGTTTTGATCGGTCAATTTATCAAACGCTTGTGGTAGAAAGCTCAGGATATTGCAATTACGTTCATAAGGAAACATCCTGTTTGAAAAATAATCCTAAACGACCTAACAAGCTTTCTGTAAGAAGTGTAAAATCGTAGCTATAACTTTATTGCAATTCGAAATCATTTAGATTCAAATATTAAAATGCTTATGGAATAAATGTTTACTTCTTGCACTACCTGAGTTAAAAGAAAAAGCAAGTGTAAGCAAAGCGTTGCAATGCTGAGGTCGGTCATAAACAGGGCTGTGGCATTTATTACTTTTAAAAAGTGAATTCGCCGCCGAGTAAGCCCTTCGCAATCGTCTTCCCGTTGTGCAAGCCGCGGCCATCCCGCACAATTGGGCCGCACAGAAATGTGTCAAGTTGAACTCCGGTCGTTAACCTCTTGTGTTTACGTTTCGATTCTTCGCCGCCGTGCGGTTTGAAGTTTGAACTCGCAGGTAGGCAGGTTGGAATCGATATTTGGGTGCTAAGAATGCGGCGTGATGAAACAATTTATGGTTGTTATGAAATAGATACGGAAAGGCGGTGGGAAAAGTGACGCGAGCGTTAGAATCGATTGAGGGTTTGTATTCGTTAAAATAGCAGTTCAGTCTCTCAGTTCTTGGTTCTAGGTTAGTTTAGTACTCAATCAAGATAAATTACAGAAATTCATATTCCTTTTATTAAACAAATACACTTTGCATTTCGTGGTTTCGGTCATTAAATATTCTAAGTTCAGTCGACCAGAACTGTAACTACCTTTTTGACGAAATATTCTAAAATTTCGTATCAAAACGAACACTTCGATTTAAACAATTATTTGTTAACTTAATGCTATATGCTAATACAATTTTAATGCTAAATTAGTCTCAACTGCAACTAAGTTATCTACAACGAAAACATTTTCGGTCAGGCTCCGCTGGTCTCAAGTCTGCCAGGCAATTCGAGTATGATTCAAATTAGGACAGAACTTATTTCGCCGCATTCGACGGTTCCGAGTCCGGTCACTTATTATTCATGACCCGTTACTGTAGAAAAAGAAATAATTGTAATGGTGTGTCTATGCGAGAAATAAATTATTCATAGAGATCTTTTGAAAAATATCATGGTCTACGCGGGGGCATTATACTTTTAGATGTGATGGAAACGGTTGCCAGCACATTGTGGTGGTGGATTGTGTTACAGTAACGTTTAACCGAGTATTGACAACGTAATAATTAAGAGAGGTCATGGTTTACACCTGTGGGGGCTTAACATAAATATAAATAGGTTTAAAGTTTAGTATTACCATTTTTTTAGGATGTGGATTGAGGTAAACCGACCTCATCATTATTCTCAGTTGTTATGGTCAATAATTTTTATACCAGTTTAAAGGAAAATAAGGTACCTAAGTAGAAAAATAATATCTATTGATACAAGTTTCAACGTTGAAATACTTTTCTTTGACTCGAGTTTAAAATATGTTTACCATTGAACACAGAAAACGATTGATCGTCTAAAGTAAGCAATATTAATATTTAATGCACGCATAGGTATCTGTCGAAAGTATCGAAGTCTCACACGACACGATTTTATAAGCAGCTGTCACAAAATATGCAGTAAAAAGACGTGGTAAATAAGGATAGACTTCGACGTCGGATGGGTGACTTGATCGATACACACATATTGATTAAAACTCATATTATGTACAATCAAATACAAACACTGAAAACATTGAAAAAAAAAAAAAAAAAAAAAAAAAAATCAACCTAGCCGGACTTGAACCTGGCATCGATTTTTTTTTTCAATGTTTTCAGTGTTTGTATTTGATTGAATAACATACTATTGTATGAGTGGAATGCCCCACTTTAAAAATCATGTAAAATAATTATCATATTATGTAGTTCAAAATTATTTACCGTCGCCTTAACATACCTTAATAAAAATATACATACTTAAATAAAATTCTGCTGCTCTATACATACATTAACTTACTATAAAGAATGCTTGCTCGTGAAGTTTTAACTGCCAGTAAATTGCAGGAAAATACCACTTTTAAAACCTAGCATAAGTACAAAAGTGTTCACCTTAGTATACGTAAATGGAAGAACTGCACATTCACAATAAAATTCATTTAAATGCGTTAACATTTTCAAACAAAAGTGCTGTTATGATTAGTACCTGCGCCTTCGAAGTTATTCCAAAGAAATACTCCTTAATAATTTTGTAGCACTTAGGACGTTTTCCTTTTGAAGGCAAAAAGTATTAATCTGCAGCCGCTATTTCACCAATTAGCAAAAGTTCAAATAGCATGTTTCTTTAACCAAGTTATTTATCATTTATGTATGTAGGTACATTCGCGAACCGGGATTGTTGAGCTACTTGCCATTGTTCGTAATTTAGCCGTGTAATGAATGAACGATGTTACCGACTAGCTGTCAGATGTCAGTTAACATCCGTCATTTATTTACACTGCTAAATTACGAACAATGGCAAGTGGCTCAACAATCCCGGTTCGCGATGGTACATGCATGTAGAGTATGACGGGAGCATAATAACAATATTATGCTCCCGTCATACTCTAACTTAACTTATTGTTTGTTACAATTAAATGAACATATTATCATGTTAATAATAATTTTAAAGCATTTTTGCTTAATAATAATAAGATTCGTATTAATGTTGTGCACTGTAGGCATGCATTACAATCACGTGTGCTAAGCAATTAAAATATATTAAAGTACTTAACGCTAACTCACACATATACATAAGTTTCCATAAAATTAGCTTTCATGTTTATGATGCCTTAAATAAACCAAGACGTTAAAATCCGTCTCGTAAAACTGAACATTTGAATAAATAACTGCTCGTATGCAGCCATGTCTCATCCGCGCTCCTTTCAGTTTTATTTTACCTTATATGAAGGTAATGATGGACATTTGTATTTTTTTGTTCTCGCTCCCATAAATCTTGGGCCCTGAATAATTCAAGCGATGTCAACAGCCAGCACAATTAAAACGCAGTTACATATTGTCTGTTTATGTCTATTCTCTATTATACAATGTGTGCTGGCACTGGCACACAGTAGGGCCGGGATAGACACGCGTTGCCCCTAGCAACGTCTGCCTCAAAGCAGGGGATGGTGCCCTTTTAGGAATCACCCACGAAATTTCTCGCGGTGGAATTCCCCCGGTGAAGTTTTTTCTGATCGTATCGCCTTATGCGTATGAATGCATTGGGATATTTATTTTATGCTGTTACATTGATGTTTCTGAATGATAGGTATCGAAATAAATGGCTTGGGTGTTGAAACATAATTCGCTCTTGCGTTTATTTTGTAGAGAACTCGAGATTTTCAGCTAAAAATCAACGAAGAGAAAATATTCTTGGGAATGCTTCAGCTAGTGGCTAAAACCCAGCGTGTTTACTAAGAGCACCGTCAGATACTCATCTTGCGGTGTCTCAATTTCTCTCCAGCCCATTTAGTCTAAAAGTATCCTTCCCGTGCTCCGCGATGCAAGCTGAGAACGAGTAAAAATTCAAAATGACTCGCCGGGAATCGGAAAACTTTAGGTGAAAAATGATTCACTTCCACACTTTTAAGACCGCGTTCGTATATCGGAGGTGTGAAGCGGCGACGTGGGAACGACTATAGTTTGATGCTCTCAACAAACTTCCACCGTCGCAAACAACTTCGATATGAATATTTAAGTCGCTCCTCCTTAGATGATATGAGACACGTCCACAGTTTAGAACCACCGTGTTCATTTTTAACGTTCAATTTTGTATGCCCTACATAAGAATAAGAAATAAAATGCGGCGTGGATAAAAAAACTAATCTAAAATGCGACGTGGAGTCCAAGGATAACAAAACAACAAAGCTTATGCAACATCCTGCTATAGGAGGCGAGGGATACATATAATATGTATTATGTGTATGGGTTGAACTTGCGTTTTGTGTGGCTTGGCCTTGATTCCTCCAAATTGCTGCGCCTGCGCTGGCCTCGAGCTCGGCAGGTGATTAGGTTACATAAACTAAGTCCGTCCACACTTCCTGTTGCCTCGCTGCGCAGTTGTCGGAGGCTTCTAAGAAAAAGCCGAATTTGCAGCCCGCCCCTAATGTTTTGCTCTTGCTTTTCCACTTTTGTCGTCTAAAGCCACATTCACATCGTCGTTTGCAATCTTTTAACATCATTCGAAACATAAATAATTCTATAAAGTTTTCCCTCATTATTAAAACCTTCGACAATTTCGCAGAGTTCGTAATTTTATAAGTACATTTTTTACGTGCCCGTTTGTAATAAAGTATGCTTAGATCAATTACGACAACGATTCCATCAGAGCAAAGCAATAAAAACTTAGATTGTAATGGGCACACTGCTTTACGATCGAGGTGGAGAATAGCTCTCAAACTGGTTTGGGCCGCACGCAAGCGGCTCTGAAGGGACATGCAACGAATAAAGAATAAAACGATACCTAAATGCAGCTCTAGGAAACACTGGCCTTGGACGCAAGAGGCAAGGCACCTGGCGTTTTTATCTGCCCTTCGAATAAACTGCGAACTTATTTTTCAAGTCTTCCATCCGCTCTCCATATTTAGGAGTTCCTTTGTGTGCTTTTTTTAGTGTGATGTAATAACATATTTTAGAAAGTTGTGCGACAATATTTGAAGAAGAGGATAATGATGGTGTCGGACAACTTTGATGTCGTTGGAGTAAATAGTCGGACGTGACGGAGAAGCGACGCGATATGTCGGTCGCGTTGGTTGCGCAACCGGTGTAAGTCGTGAGGAAAGTGAATGCAACATTTCGAGGTCGCGTAGAAAGTAGCCGGCCGGCAGCGCAAGTTTACTGCCTCCGCCGTAGGAGACATCGTTACTTGAATCATTTAGTATTATCTACTTATGTAAAAACGAAAAACCAGAACGGGATAAAAAACGAGGCATGAAGCGAGATGGCGCCTTACCAAATTTTAGGAACTTCCTTGACACGTTTCTCGAATACAACGCACATATCATTGGAAAAAACTATGCAAATCTATTGTCTAAATATGAGAATAGAACAAGAGCGTAAAAACTACCGCTTGCGCTGCGTATTTATTTTACAATTAGCTAAACAAATTTTCATATATTTCTTCATTTCACGATCATCGGTCATTTTCGGCAACTCTCGGTTCGTTTCGCTAAACTTAAGTAAGTTTAAGTAGCCCATTATTTGACGTAAGTTAATTATATTTGTCATGTTGGTATACAGTTATATCAGTGTTTTTTTACTCGAAATGAAATGAAAAGTGCTTTAAACCCATTGTCAACCTCTGTGAGACAAATGTCAAAATGGACATGAATGGATATTTATGTCAATTCATAATTATTTTTTGTTATGATGATGGTTTAATATGTCTATATTGCCGGCCGCCTGAAATTATTTCTGAAATAAGTGATTATAGAGGAAATACCAAGAATTGTAAGTATTAACTTATTATTAGAGATACTGGGCCACTGGTCGGCCGACATGAAGTGTTTCATGAGGGCTCTGTAGGCACGTCTGGTCTGGTCGAAATTACAGGGGAACATAGATCTGGCGCGCACCTCTCCCAGCGTATAGCTCCTTAGCTGCACAGAGATGTAACGCCGCCAGCGTAATGGGTCCATGCCGCGGGCGGACGTTTAAGACGGGGTATCCTATACATATTTTTAAAATAGTCTGTTAGTAGGTATAGTTTTATATTTTAAGTTGAAATTTACTTTTAATCAGATATAAATTAAAATTGTGTATCTTATTACAAAAACCGGCCAAGAGCATGGCGGGCATGGATAACTTACTTATCATTTCAATTTGCGATTGAGTTTAAACACCTGCGCAAACCGGCGAACGGTAGCGGAGATTATCAAAGAGCAGCGCGCACTGACAGTGACAAGGGAACATCCTCCACGATACCGCTCGCGCCCATCAGCGCTGGGCTGGCAGCCGTTGACGCGCGCTCGGGCTCGCGAGTCGGGAGGTCTCCGGCATACGCGCTATACCCATGGTATACGGTATCAAAAGGGATTCTCCTCACCAGCGTGCGGGTGTACAACCCGTCGTCTGCTGAGTTACGCTAAGCCTTCCCTTCCTGAGGCTTCGCTTCACCAGCACACTCGGGAGACTCTGGCGCATATTGGTGGATGCTGTGGCATGTCGGCACCTCCCGCCGCGGTATCCTCTAACGTCAATACCGCGGCGAGAAATCCTCCGTGATACTCCGAGGTTGGTCTCAGAGCATTAAAATTAATACCTTATTGTAATTGAAATAGAAAAAAAATAACATTCATTTATAAATTTAACAAATTTATGCAAAAAATACAAACGTGAGCAAATTTAAAGGTTGAGAACCTAGAAAAATTAACTTTTGGGTAGGTACACGAATTTTATTTAGGATCAATGGATCTTATGTAAAATGTATAATTCACATAATTTTAAGTCTGGTTAGGCAGTGACAATGCTGGCACATATTACTGACACACAAACGTAAAATTAAATTGGAGCGGCTTCCATAAATCATAATTTTATTGAGTGTTCAATAACTAAATATGTGGATGAAAAAATATAATCTTTCCTTTGCTATTGAGAAAGAAGCGAACTAAGTTACATATATAACTGTTACAAATAAGAAGTATGATAGTTATGATCCCTGACAGGGTTGAATGCTGAAGTTTGCCTAATGATAGATAACATAATAAGGTGTCGGTATTTGAGTAAACATTAGTTATACTATTAAGATAAGATATATTTTACTTACACGTAAGAAACATAAGATTTATTTTACTTACGCGTAAGAAACATAAGATATATTTTACTCACGCGAGCGGAGCTGCGGGCCCGTCTAGTATTATATATTGATGTAACCCGTTTTTCCGTAAACGCCAAAAATACAAAGCCACATTTAGGCAAACCAATAATCACGCAATATGTTTAACCAAAATCTAAGAATGGCGCTATAAAACCAAACATGTAATCAAAAACGTATAAAAATTCAAATTGGCCCAGATCCTATTATAATGTTGCATAATAAACGAATCGACCTAATCAATTCCTCAGTAATATAAAAGAATTCCAAGGAATTTTGCAAAAAAAATTACACGTGCCAGTTCAATCGCTTTGGGCTATTGAAATTTTGGTCCGGCAGCCTGACTTGCATATAATGGGACATCAATCCAACTCGGCGAACTGAATTAAAGGACAGGAACTTCGATCCGAAAACACATTTTAATAATAGCTATTTTGCGGCGAAACTGAACATGTAAAACAAATTCAGATCTATCATTCGAAGATCGAAGGGCAGACAAAGACACTGTTCGTCCATGCTCTTAATAGTTGTGTCCTGGTAACGTGTGCGCTGGAAAATTCACTTCTTCAATTCGCCGACATACATTTAACTATCTCGGTCGTATACTTTACTCGTCCACATTGTATCATTGCTTGGCTCCGCCGTTGGACACTGCGCATACTAAGCAGCTTCACAATAGCTGCTATAAAAAGCAGTCGGTCCTGACGCGATGCACTCATAGGCAAAAAGAACAACGAACATGACCATAAAAGTACAAGGATTGCAAACGACTGCCGCTTCAAGACAACAGCATCTAAGAAACACTGAACCTGCTCTACCATAATTTAAAAACCTGAGGCTTCAAGGAATCTCATTTAAGTGCGCAGATGATATATTGATCTATCTAGATTTCATAAAAATAATAAGAAGAAATCTTGAATGGAATGACGTTATTCTACTAAAAATAATTTCCCACGAATTATTTTTTATGATACATTACAACACAAACTAGGTCGCTAGATTTTTAGACAGCTAATAAAGTCGAATTACAGTCGTCAAACGAATGTCAAATCCCTAGTACCTATTCAAGTTAATACACTGTATCGTCTACAGTGTCCCTTTGTGAAATGTTTTAAGCATCTTCTATGTATTCGTGTTGCGTGTATGTCTCACAAAGCGTACTCCTCCATTTGCATATGAAACGGTAGACGCTTCAATGTTTTGATTTTTACTCTTGTCCACGATCTGGAAGCTGCTTTGGCTTTGTGCTCCTTTGTGGTCTTTAGTTCGCGTTTCGTTTACGCAAAATTACTTGCTCGGAGTTTTCTTTTGCTTATTCTTCGTATGTTAATGTCGCCGTCCTTTGCTTTAGTTATGACTCCTTCTACTTGCATTGAAATATGTAAATTTTATTCTAATTTCAAGGAGCAATGTGTGTTACCGCCAGGAAGGCGACGTTATCTGTAAGTCTCACATCAAGTGTCCCTTATCGCCCCACATGTTTGATTAGGTGCTCATAAAGGATGCCAGAACCAAAATTATATTAAAACTTTCAAGGACTTTGGTCATTTGACCATGAAAACCCTATCCTATTTCTAAAGTATCAAATTTTCTTTCTAAGGCTTCTGTTTTTCGGACATGGGAATTCTGAATTGTAGTAACCTCACATTACCATTACTAATTTACATTGGTTTAAATTAAGTTAGTATTCTATAGGTATATGTATTATTGTATTAGTTATATAGTTTCAAGAGAATTACACATGCAGTTTTGTAATTAGTTAATGCTTTTTCCTAAGGTAAAATTATAAATTAATAAAATGTATTTAAACTAAGAACGTGAACGACGGTAAAAAAATATCTATAAACCGTTTACATAGTTTCGTTATGGCATCTAAGTGTGAAGCTGTGTTATAAATCGCGTAAGCCGCTTAAAGATCACACTTTAAGTATTTATGCTCGAGTAACGTACTAACCGAGATCGGAAGGCATGCTAATAATTAAAACCTTAAATTATAACTTTTATGTTTTTTTTTTCAGGTACGTCTGAATTTATTCTGAAGTCAGCGACGATAGTGACAGGGGATAAGGTATGCGCGTTATGTTTAAAATTGTCAGACTACATATTGTGATTTATAAATTTTCCCGCATTAAACCTGATGATCGTTTGTAGTTGTACAACTCAATATTTTTAGTATACATAAGTTCAACGAGATATTTAAGTTCATAAGTAAGTACGACAAATAATTCATCAAAAGTTTGAGTATAGCTAATGTGTATCTATTGTTAGTTTTCTTTCTTATTAATTCTGTCATATTTAATGGACCCTGCACCTACTTAACCTTTCTGTTTAGCCCATTGGTTGACTGGGAGAGAATGCCTTATGGCATTAAGTCCGCCATTTGTACCATCTTTTATTGTGCAATAAACATTAAATAAATAAATGTTTATGGACATGTTCAAAAATTAAAAGCTTACTATATATAATTCCTCGTCTCGAATCGCTGAGATTTACATTCTTCATATGAGTAGAGCTTGTTGTGATTCATCGGAATTTCTCAACTTTTTACCGTTACAGTAAATTGTCTTCTTGGAAAGGGAAAAAGGCTAGCCATTAAAGCCAGACAAAGGTATATAATAAGCTAATAAACTATTGCGCTATTTTTTTTTGAATGCAATGCGTTTTGAAGAAATCAATACTAACACCCTGAATAATTGAAAAGAAAGAAAATAGTAGTTTATGTAACTGTTACCTAATAAGGGTCCTTAAAACATGAGTGTGGTTTTATGAAATGAGCCGCAGGCGAATTTCATAATAAGATCACACGAGTGTTTTAAGGCCTAATTACGTACAGTTGCATACACTGCTTTATCTACACTCATATTATTTATAATAAATGCCGTATTCGGAAATCATAGAATGGCCGCCTTTGCACCGCCGTGGCCATCTCGATTGTGTCGGCGCTCGCGCGGGACCAATCGAGTTGGCCATGGCGGTAACATTATGTTATCAAATTCGATGTTCCAAATTTGAAACTCATTACTTAACAATATTTGAGCATGCAAAGTTAAAATTACGTTACTGCCGCAGATAATAGTTAAATCGTTTGTTGTAATGCTTGTCATTGTCTACGGTTTTTGAACGCATTTTAGAGTACTTACAGTATGAGTGTAGATAAAGAAGTGTTTAATCATAATTAACTTTACTGAGGGACGGATCAAATACAATAAACGTAACGCACCACAGTAAAAAAAAAGTATGCAATTTTTTAATTATATATTTTCTTTTTAGGGTTCCGTAGTCAACTAGGAATGCCGAACTTGATAGGTTGAATAGTTTTTGAAAAAAAGTTACAAAATAATTCCTGAACTAAGTTTGTAATTTAACCGTATAAGCAGGTGTTTATTGTACCTGTAATTTCTACAAAATCACAATGAAATGACGTGCTTTCAAATAAAGTTTCTTAACTCTTAAGTGGGGACACTTAATGTGACGGACGGAAAACTACGGAACCCTACACTGAGCGTGGCCCGACACGCTCTTGGCCGGTTTTTTCGTCTTAGTATTGTAGTCGAGGCCTATCACATTGGTATTGTATGTGTTAAATATCTCAGTAATGCGATATGAACTAACGGTCTGGACTGATCCGATGATAAAGCCCTAACGGGATTCAGAATTTCAGAGCAAAGGGCGGGCGCACCGAAAATATTATCGGCCAATACATCGCTGGGAAAGGTTGTAATTACAAATCGTAACTTATGCATTATGAAAGCAATTTTATTTTATTTTTTAAACAATGTTAATTATAAATCGGGTACAACTGTAATATTTCAGATGAATTTGAATCTTAATGGTACGGTCACGTCTGAAAATATGAATACGTTATTTACCAGGGACGCTTAGATTCCGACAGTCTGTGATTTTGTCTCAGGCGACGCCCTTTGGTACGGTTTAGGGTTTGCAATCCGAATAATCCGAATATTCAATTATCCGAATATCCGCCGAAAATAATATTCAAAATTATCCGAATACTAAACCGCGAATTATCCGAGTAAACGGATATTTTGAAAACACTAATAAAATCATTTATAAGCAGGAAAAATTCAAAAAAATTACGGGAAAAAACACTAATGACTAATGAGGTTTTATGTCCATCTGTATTGCCCAAATAAGGTGTTTAGACAAATGTTCCATATTAAGTATTATATTTTATTAAATAAGTACCTGAATACCAACTTACATAAATTACATAATATATTGATTAAATCTAGCAGACACGAATTGTTACTAATGTTACTATTATTAGGTATTTAAATGAGCAACGAAAACACTTGCAGATAAGGCGGATTTTCTACCTGTCACTAAAATAATTATTGGTATTACCTACCTACTCTGAACCGACCGAACACCGAACCCATTCGCTCAGTCAGTCAGTCAGTCTGTATCTATTACGTACGAAGGTAGGTTGTCTGCGATAATGACAACTCATATAATGATTATAAAAGCATGTTGTATTTTTAATTTTCAGGTTTTTTGTTACTTGACTTGTTGATTTTATGCATTACACACCTTTAAATACGCTAATTTTGTTTTATTTTATAAAATACCAAAATTATCCGAAATTATTCAAATATCCGAATATTCGGATAATAAATATTGAAGTATTCAATTATCCGAATATTAAAAAACTGGGCGGATATTGCAAACCCTAGTACGGTTGTTTGTTAGGTCAAACAAAGCTCATTAAGCCCCCTAACTACGACATCAAGTCTGCTTCCGAGGTCCAGGGGCCCGTTTCTCAAAATCTTGTAACTTGTAATACAAGCGGATGTCACTTTTCGTCAACTTTTGCTAGAAAGGGATTTCCGCTTGTATTACAAGTTACAAGCTTTCGAGAAATGGGCCCCTAGTTGTACAATATTTCTGCCCTATAACTTATAAGTCTTATAACTTGCACCAAAATTATACGAAAATGCTACCAAACTCGACGTAGTAGTAAATAGTAGGCAGAAATATAGCACGACCTGGACCTCGGAAGCCTATCCCCCCCCCCTCTCTTTTTGGGGGGTAGCCACTACTTGATCTCGCAGCTAGGGAGCTTTATCATCTTAGTTTGATCCAAGGAACAATCGTGCCAAGCGGCGTAGCCTGAGACAAAAGTGCAGACTGAAAGGTCTTAACATCCCCACTATAATGTGACAAAAACATGTATCCAAAACTTGACGCCTTGGTAATAAAGTCGTATCTACATACTTTTGTGACATTACATTAAATGTATCCATATTGTCAGACGTGACTGTATTCTTTATAGTACATATGTATCAGTTCATATTGACATATTCAACTTTAAAGACTATTAGAAAATCAGTTGGCATTGACATACAAGGCAGAGTTAATTGCAACACTTAATAAGAGTTTTCAGGAATTTTATAATACTTTAAACTGAATCAAAGTATTTGTTTTGTATTGTTTTGGAGAGCTAGCAGACGTTAAAACAAAACGTCGGACACCAGTAGAACCTGTTGCGAAATGTTTGCGACCTGGATTTAATATCCTCGTCTCGTTTCGTGTCCCTTTTCAAAGAAAGAGGGAGATGGAAGATTCAATTAAGAAATGTTTCGAGTTTCTTTTTCTAATTCCTGATTGTGATTTTTTATTTTATTTTTATAGTTAGGTAGGTACAGTCGCGTCCTCCAATATCTGTACACACGGACGTTTAAAAATATGTGTCCACGACCTTAAACCCATACGAATAAGATTGTGTTATTGGTGAACTTTACTGTACATAGTATAAATCAAATGAAAAATGTGAAGAGATTTTAAATTATTAAAAAAAAAAAGTATGAGTGGTTGCATTGCATTGCTCAAAGT
Organism: Pammene aurita; assembly: GCA_947086415.1. Taxonomy (NCBI): domain Eukaryota; kingdom Metazoa; phylum Arthropoda; class Insecta; order Lepidoptera; family Tortricidae; genus Pammene; species Pammene aurita. Next base: position 13,552,854 of record OX352299.1, read on the forward strand.
ATTCTTTACCTTTTTAGGGTTCCGTAGTCAACTTCCCCTCCAACTTCCGCAGTCCCTTATAGTTTCGCCATGTCTGCCCGTCCGTCCGTAAAAACGGTGAAAATCGGTTCACGCAATAAAGAATTATCCCATAAAAATCATCTTCCATACTTTAAGCTTGCGCGCAATAGTTTACTTAATTTTCCGATAGATGTCGCTGTACGTGGAACGCTCATATCATATCCTACATGGCGGTGTTATTTCAACTCTTAAGTGGGGACACTTACTGTGACGGACGGAAAACTACGGAACCCTACACTGAGCGTGGCCCGACACGCTCTTGGCCGGTTTTTTTTTAATAATAAGGCGCTGATGCGGCCTTTATTTATTTATGTAGCCAATTCACAACGCAGGAGGTATGTTGGATAAAACGATAGAAACAAACTACTTATAAATTTGTGAGGCGTGATACATAGTAAGTACCTGCCTACCTAGGCACTCATGATTTTTAGGGTTCCGTACCTCGAAAGGAAAAAAACGGAACCCTTATTGGATCACTTTGTTGTCCGTCCGTCCGTCCGTCCGTCTGTCTGTCAAGACCCTTTTTCTCAGAAAGGCATGGAGGTATCTAACTGAAATTTATATAAAATACTTAGGTCTACTGTCCCTTGGCGCTGTGAAAAAATTAAACTTCTAAGCCAACGCAATCAAAAGATACAGCCGTTTATGCCGCAAATTTTCGAAACTCGCAAGGGAATCAAAACCTACAGGGTACTTCCCGTGAACTCAGAATCTTGAAATTTGTACGAAGCAACGTCTTATAGCACAGATAAAGGAAAAATTGCGAAAACCGTAAATTTTTAGTTACATTATATAATAAAAATATTTTTAATAATTTTAAAGTTACTACCCTTATATACCTACATGTTTGTACGGAACCCTCGGAGCGCGAGCCCGACCCGCACTTGACCGGTTTTTTTACTTAATAAAGCTCGTTGAGATTGTCATCAGCAAGTTTTTCGTTTCGGAAGTCACACCTCTGCGAAGTTTAAAATTATATCATCTCATCCTTGCAACAATTTCATCCCAAATAAGGAGTCTGACCCAACCAGCCAGACACCGTGGGCGTACGAGATAAGCCATGGCTTTCATTTTGTTCATTTTGTTAAATAATGCCCTCAACTGGAGCCTTATTTTTACTTTGCGATAACATCGCTAAAGTGTTTTAAAACGGTCCTCACGACACTTTTGCGGCGACAAAAATTCACCTTGAAATTCTGCTTCAAAACTATTTAGTGGCGCTTTTAAAATTATAACATTCTTCGAGATAAAAATACCATCAGTCAAGATTGCGTGAACGTTGAAGAACCTTTTAAAATGTCGTCATTCATTAACATAAGCACTAAAAGTTAATCTATGATTCCTGACTTTATATTTGATATCAGTACCATTCAAGGCTGTGCATATTAATAGATCATTTTGAAAATGAAGGTTGTGTGAGGCTACGTATTTTATAAGGACATATGTCATTATTCGTCTAAGTTAAAGGATAGATCATTAGAATTAATATCATGCGCGAGAGCATATCCGCTCGGACGCGTTAATGTAATCCTGTGCAAGGATTTTATAGATCTTATTTTCAGATTAAGTTATCGATTTCAACTTTTGCCGTAAGTAGTTAATAGTGATTAAAACATTAATTATTTTCGAATACACTACTTACATAATATAGTCATTTATTTAAATCAATAATGAAGTATAATTTTGAAATATGCACAATTTTTAAGATGCTTAGAATAAGCAACCCACTGTGATCCAGCACCTAATGACTCTGATGTAGGTACACCTGACTCTGATGTTTGAATATAAATACTTACTTTTTTAAATAGCCACTTTAAGGAAAATTTGTCCATTCAGACGTCCGTCATTTTGTGTCAATAAGGAATTATGACACTCTCTGCTGTTAACATTCTGACATTAGATTTTGTTTTTTTCTTTAATGAAATGTCAAAACGGGGCCACTTTTTGATGGCTTCTGACAACTGTATTACAACTGATACATAACAGATAACAGTGCCATCCGTGCTGCCATTATTTACTCTTATATTAACTACAAACCATATACTTGTAAATTAGTCTATATCTTAATAAAGTTGAAAATGGCCAAAATCGGCACAGTGGGCCAAAACCACAACCCGGGCATCTGCCCTACTTGCTTGAAGAATGAGAAAGAAAGATGTACTTTGGTATAAATGTTTTAATATATGTACCACTAGAAATAGTGTAGATTGCTCATCGTTCCAGTGAAGAACTCGAAACAAAAAATACCCCCAGCACAAATCCGCAACTATACACAAACCCATTTCCCATGACTGCATTAATTACCAGCCATTATCATTTAACGTAGCTTTTAATTAATCATAAAGTTCATTGGGTCTAGTTTACGGAATAATTCAACCTAGTAGTTATTTATTTTCATACACGTTGTTCACTTTTTACTTTATTATAAAAGTCCATTTACACGACTGTTGACTGTTATGGACATAGCACTTGAGGAATAATTTAAATTCTTGTTTTGTAATTAAATTTTTTTATTTCAGTTAACTCCAAGTATTAGCGCGTATTGTTTGTTATATCTGAGCCTATTGATTTCACGAAATACGTTAGTTTTATTCCGTATCGATTGCTTTTTCAGGACAAAATAGAGTTCTAAAACCCGACCGTGATTGAGATATCAAAGCCATCAGAGGCAATCAACATTTCTGTTAATCGAATCATTCTGCCCTGTAATTGGATCCCGAATCACTCCACCCACTGAATCAGCTTTTAATTAAACTATTGTCGCCAAAATTCAATTGCAAACATGCTTTAGTTTTTTCTTCATAAACTTGGAGTCAAAGCACTGGTAAACAACATTCCACGGGAGTTTTGGCACCTCATTTGAATAAACATTTTTTCCACTCGGTCCTTTTAAAATTTTCATGACGCAATGCAACGTGAGACGAAACGCAAAAAGCCTTATTGTTATTTCTGCAAATGTGCTCGTTTTCATTGATTTATATATTAACTGGCTAAAACTACCCTATTACATTAAATTCATGTTCCCACAGATCTTGCGCAAAGACGTCATATTTTTTGCAATATTCTCAACGCTGGAACCGGTTTCAAGTGTCGATTCCTAAAATTAAATATCGCGTAGAATTTACATGATTCTCTTAGAATGTAGGGATTCTTGCTAGAAAATCATTAGTAGAACTAATTAATAAAACATAATTAGAAAATGCTCGCGACAAAGTACTTAGTCTACTTAAGGGCAAGATTAAGGATAATTCGTTTACAAAGCCCAATCATCGGTCATTGAATTAGAATGAGGTTTTCAACGAGCGAGCACAAAAACCGCGAGGCAAATAAACTATACAAACACAGTCCATGACTTCCCGGCTTCGTGGCCTTGATCGCCGGGCCTTGATGCTAACTTGAGTCGCGTGTTCGACGGAGCGTCAAGCGGAGCTGCTGCTTGCTAACCTGGCCAATTCAAGAATACCTTCGTTAATTTTAGTTTTAGTTGGTTTAATCATTAATTTGAAATTGACGTTTACGTTTTGTTTCTTATGTGTCTTTGCTTGCTGTTGCTTATTACTAATTTGCGTGCGTTTGAAACTATGTTTCGGTCACTATAAAGCATCCAGGTTCCGATTAGTTGTAAACATATAAAGTAGACATAACATCACGTCTTCTGCATGAATGAATGATTCTTTGATTGATTCTTTTCTGTTTCCTGTGGCTTCTTTATGTGGTTGATTTCTTTCATTATTTCAGGCGTTTCATATGTTTACTAGAAAAGTAGCCTTTATTTAAGTTTTAAGATTTCGCTTAGTTGTTTGTATTCAAGACGTATCCTTAACTTGCGTCGCTCTGCGCTCGCGCACTTTTCGGTGGCGTGCGTTCACTAAACTTTGTGATTACGTCACCTTTGTGTTTGGAACGCTTAGATGAATAGCCTCTGATCTATGTCCGTAATTTTTTTATGTAACGAGAAACAAATAAATTATTTATATTATGGACGTTTTTTGATAAAGTTAAATGATCTAATCAATAAAACCATAATGTATTTCGAATTAGAATATGTGTAATGTATATGTGTAATGTGTGTAGAATGTGTGTGTGTTGTGCAACTTATGCATTAATGGACGACTGAAATAATCAGCTTTTAAGCTGTCAATTTTTATTTGACAAAGAGTAAAACGTCTTATTCTGATGTAAAACAAACCTAGGAAGTTGGAATTGCCATGGACCGTGAAATGATTGAGTCCAAATGACAAACAACTGAGCAAAAGCAGAGACAATTTGTACGTGTTAACGTTACGTTACCTAAAAACATAATGATGATGGCCGTGATTCGACGTACCGTGAGATCATTGCACCACCATGGCAAAATACATTAGTCATGAGGCGATCACGATCTCGACCGAGCACAAAAATGAGCGAGACAGACACAACTCGATATGTTTGTTGATTGTGATTTTTGGATACTTGTGAGACGGCCGTTAGACCAAGATTTGCCAATTTTCTAAATTGTGTCAATCGACTAACCAAGATATTCCACAGCCAGCGTTTATACTAATTTAAAGTTTATTTTTAACGGCCTCCTCGCCCAGTCGGTAGTGACCCTACCTACGAAGCAGGAGGTCCCGGGTTCGAATCCTGGTCAGGGCATTTATTTGTGTGTTTATCACAGTTTTTTTTCCTGAGTTCTGGATGTTTTCTATGTATTTAAGTATTTATCCATATTTATCTATTATATATATCGTCGTCTAGTACCCATAAAACAAGCTTATTGAGCTTATTGTGGGCCTAGGTCGATTTGTGTAAGATTGTCCTATAATATTTTTTTATTTATTTATTTATTTGGGATAGTAGGCATCCGAAAAATGTAGGGTCTTACAGAAAAACTGGCCGCTGTTCAAATTAATTTAAAAAAATCTGTCTAATTTTATCACTAGGTGCCAGTCTGAATTTTTAATATTATCTTAGTCAGGTAGGTAACCTGATGTCAGTCAGTCATTGGCCACAGCATCTTTGCAGATGATAGTTGCAGTGTCTAGGAGGTATTTTGAGGGGTTAGTCTACAGCCCACATCGATTGCGATGGCTATATAAACCAACGGCCGATCGGCATTTCTTGCCGCATCGATCACAGATATGTGTGGACTCCTGGGGTGATCCAGCAGCTCTGCGAAGTCGTTTCCGCTTGAGTTGGCCCAACCAGACCTCGTCGTGCTTTGCCATGCCTTCCCGCATGTTGCGACGCCACTCCGGTCTCATCTCCACACGTTCCTCCCAACATTTAGCTGGGATGTTGAAATTATTCATGTCGCGTTTGCAGGAATCCTTGAAACGGAGTACGGGTCGACCAACTGGTCTTTTTGCTTCGGCAATCTGTCCGAGCATGACTTCACGTGGCAATCTGTCAGGGTCCATTCTATGAACGTGTCCCAGCCAACGGAGTCGTCTCTGTTTCAGCATAGCCGTTATGCTGTTGCATTTGGTCTTTGAAAGAACAGCTTCATTGGTTACCCTATCCTTCCAAGTTACTCCTAATATGCTCCGGAGACAACGCATGTGAAATGCGTTTAGACGGCGCTCTTGCTTGGAGTAGGTAGTCCATGTTTCTGAAGCGTACAGCAGGATACTAAGGACGCAGGCTTGATAAACGTGGATCTTGGTTGACATGGTAAGTTTATTGTTAGTCCAAACTCGTTTAGAGAGTTTGCCGAATGTTGCTGCAGCCCTTCCAATGCGGGTATCTACTTCCTTGTCATTGCTGAGATTGGATGCTGTGGTGGATCCGAGGTAACAGAAATGATCAACAGACTGAAGCGTTGCTTGATCGAGGGTGATCACTGGTGGTACATCGGTGCCCTGAACCATTATAACAGTTTTCTTGGTATTCACGCTCATTGAAAACGATCGGCATGCACGGCTAAACCTGTTAATCAGCTCTTGCAGTTCTTCTTCTGAATTTGCAACAAGTGCAGCATCATCAGCATACAGCAGTTCACGGGCTAACAAATCATACCGCTTCCTAGTCGATTTTAGAAGGTTAATATTGAATAGCTTCCCATTCTTTCTTGTATGTAGATGTACTCCGACATTGCATTTATCAAAAGCTGCTCTGAGGAGAGCCGAAAAGAAAATTCCAAAGAGCGTTGGCGCCAAGACGCAACCTTTTCTTACACCGCGCCTCATGTCAAAGGCTGCCGATGAATCACCATCAAACATTACGGTACCTTTCATGTTTTCGTGGAACGCACGTATCAGGGACAGCAGAGTTGGTGGACACCCGAGTCGGACTAGAACATCGTGGAGACCTTCTCTGCTGACTGTGTCAAAAGCCTTGTTGAGATCTACAAATGCCATATATAAGGGAACACGGTGTTCACGACATTTTTCCTGGAGCTGACGGAGGGTGAATATCATGTCGGACGTGGATCTGCCAGCTCTGAATCCGCACTGGGACTCCGGGTAGATTTTAGCTGCAAGGATTTCCAGCCTCTTCAAAACTACCTTGGCAAATGCTTTGCCAGCGACGCTCAATAGTGAGATTCCTCTATAGTTGTTTCAGTCACCCCTGTCGCCTTTTCCCTTATACAGTGTAATAATATTTGCATCTCGCATGTCTTGAGGTATCGTACCCTCCTCCCAACACTTCAAAAGGATTTTGTATAGAGGTGACGACACACATTTCAGTTTGACAACTTCCGCCGGTAGGTTGTCGCGCCCAGCACTTTTACCTAGTTTCAAACCATTCAGTGCGGCTTGGAATTCGGCAGAAGTTGGAGGACCGTCCAACTCCAGCAGAGTGGAAAATGTTGGTAGAGCCGCCAATGCCTCAACGTCGACATTAATCTCCTCAGAGTATAGGCTAGAATAGTGTGCCATCTTTGAAGCTGCTGATGTTTCTCAGTTATTGGATCCCCATTGAGGTCTTTTATGCATGCACGTTTCCTGCTAGTGGGACCAATTGCAGTTTTGATACCTTGGTACATTCCACGATAGTCCCCGACTGCCTGGCATCGTTGAATCGACTCGCAAAGATTAGACCAGTATCGATTGACGCAAATCCGAGTTACGAGTTGCATATCCCTCTTAGCGGTCACAAAGTTGCTTTTCGCCTGTGCATCACAAGGTCGGTTCAAGAGCTGTATGTGAGCACTGCATTTTGCGTCAATGCAGGGGCGCAACTCGTCCTCATATTTCCCAAACCAGTCGTTGCGCGGTCTACTCTCCTTTCCAAACGTCCGCAAAGCTGTCTCCGCGAGAGTCTCCTTGGTTAAGTGCCACATATCTTCACTAGTCTGCATGTTAGATAAAATACTATGATTTAGTTTATCTTCAATTTCTGACCTAAACTGTTCATATGATGCTTCATCATGAGTGGCTCTGATATTAATTTTTATTTTCCTGGCATTCTTGGCTGAGTGGATTTTCTTAGGAGTCAGACGCGTCTTGGCCATGACCAACGAGTGGTCAGTATCGCAAATTGCGCTATGATAAGTGCGAGAGTTAAGGATGTCGACCATTTTCGTTCATCTTTCCAATGCCATGAGGGCCCATGCAGTCTGGCCAGTTACTCCAGGTGCTTCCTATCCTTGCGTTAAAGTCACCGAGTATTAGCAATTTGTCTGATGCAGCAACCTTTACCAAGCACTGGCGCAGGTCGTCGTAAAATTTGTCCTTAACTTCTGGTAACGCTTTTAGGGTAGGAGCGTAGGCTGAGATGAGCGTGATGGGACCGGAAGATGTTTTTAGTCTCAGAGTCATTAACCGTTCAGAAATGCCTATAGGTGGTTCGCTGCAGTGTAGTAAATTGTTACGAATCGCGAACCCAACTCCATGTTCGCGTCGAACTCCATTTCCTCTCCCTTTCCAGAAGAAGGTATAGTGGTCCTCGCGCAAGCTACCTTCATCCGAGAGACGAGTCTCCTGTAAGGCGGCAACATCTAACTGTAGACGAAGTAGTTCTCTGTCAATTATGGCTGTTTTCCTCACCATTGGATCAGTGTCAACGGGTAATTCAGATCCAGGTAGCATTGTTCTTACATTCCAGGAGGCAAAGCATGTTATGGTGTTGTTTGATACATTTTTCAACCTTTCTTTATGATATTTAGGTGCTATTGATTCCCATCTTGTTTCAAACACGTTGTGCTTGCTGCTCCACACACCTATAGAAGCGCAAGATGAGGGACGGACTAGTACCTTATTGGCCGGGGGCTGCCCAGCTTGAGGCGAGCGTTAACTAGTCAATTAGCCGCAATGGACTATCCCACCGTCGGAAGTCACCCCTAGCGCCTGCGCACACGTCCATTAGCGCGAGACTTATAACCAGGGCCCGGAATTAGGTGAGCTAAAATACCTAAAGTTCGCGAGAGGACATAATATAGAGTGGTTACAACCGGATGATAATAATATTTTATTTGGATTCCGGGTATTCGATGTTCCTTATCTTTCTATATATACTATAGTAGTACTAGTAGCTTTCACTATTTTGACGCTAATACGCCACTCTGACAAGCATTGATAATGAATAGGAAAATACAGATTACTAATTTAAAATATATGTCACATTTTCAGATTTATTATTATAATGTTAACTTTATGGCTGCAATGTAACCATTTTTCATCATTACGACTATTACTTGCAGTGCCCGGATGAATATCGAATACCCGGAATCCAAATAAAATATTATTTTCATCCGGTTGTAACCACTCTATATTATGTCCTCTCGCGAACTTTAGGTATTTTAGCTCACCTAATTCCGGGCCCTGCTTATAACTGGTGACTGTGACTCCCCGTGTTGTTTTCTGCACCTTTTCAGGCACAGGCAGAGTGACCTCTCCACAAGCACTGCATCGCCTGGGACACAACTGTGAAACTATAAACTTGCCCAGCATTTATAGCTTCCTCTCGACCTCAACGACTTTACCTACAGGAGTGACTATTCACTACGTGTAGAGTCGGGTTGGTTGCAGAAGTTGCCGACTCGTTCAGGTTGAACCTTACTGTCGCCTACGGTACTTCGAATCCGTTGCCCCATCCGCCAAAACATGCGCCGTACCGAAGACTGCCTTCTCCGCCGCAGTTGCCGTTAAGGTCTTCACCCGTAACCCTGGGTAAGGGCCCCGCGTTATACCCCGCAGATCTGGGTCTCTTCCCGAACTTCGCCACTCCAACATCCCGGCCTACTGAGATGTAGAGTGCCCACCCCCGCGACGTGGACGCGCCAGGAAGATATTACTCCAGTGGAGAACAGGGAAGGTGACCCTGTCCTCCCGGGAGCCGAGTTAATGCCCTCGTATGGTTCCGAGAGCAAAGGCAACCTGATGTAGGTACCTCATATTTGTTCCTAGATTCAGTTTTTACTCTGGTTTAAATAAACCCGACTCAAATGAAAACCTACTTAAGTGCAGTTAAAATAAAATTCAATCAGTTAATGTACTAGTAATCTAAAATAAAATGTGCTTTGAGTTGACTTATTTATATATTTTTGAAAGCAAATTGCTGCATCAGCCCCGGCCTTAATGAAAATGATGGTTGTTTGTAAAGTAATACATATTTCGCTAAACAACTTTTCCATTAATTCGAAGTTGTTTTATGTGTTGTTCGACCCTTGACTTTTCGAGTTCATTACTTCTGATGAATTCATTACCTACTGGTAGATTTCTCCACCGCAATTTTGACCTAACACCTAAGCATTGCGTAGATCCATTATCTACAGTTATTTTTATGACCTGGTATACCTATAGTCTGTAAACTGCCACATGTTTGTCAAGTTCAGAATGGAGTTTGGGGTTGAATGATTATTTTAAGACTACAAGCGTATTTTATTTTGATCACGTAGTGGGAAATGCAATACGTATTCCCTCCGGTCAAGTGTGAATACACCACGGGATGCAAGGGATTCGACCGCCCTGTCTTCCGATATTTCTAGCTTTTACTACATCAAGGCACAGACTCCGAAGAAAGGAGAAGAGAGGAGAGTAGATACACTCTTCTCTGAGAGCCTACATGTTTTCTGGTCATGAAAATTTTTTCGTACTTACTGTAAATGCATTCTTATCCCGCTCAATATTAAACAGCTACCAACATTCAACAAGTATCGCATTTAATCGCCGGCACATTAATACACACATATATGTACGTAGTTGCTTATTTATACCATTAATATCGCTATCTCTTTATTTGTGTTCCGTCAATGTCACAGAGTTGTCGAGAGGGCAACGGACGTGATATCTGTTACATACATACATTCACATTCATACAGAAAGACTCACACACAAACACTTAAGTACATACATATCATATGCATATACTGGCGCCCACTCTTAAACTTTATTTTTTTATCGATGTTACATGATTTCTTTTGTATCTTTTTGTGTGACATCGCTTAGTTTTTGCCTATTTTCTTGATTAGTTTATAGTTAACCAACATAGGTATACACTTTACATGTTTAGTAAAATCTAATAATAGATTTTATTTAGATGTTGGAATTTCAAACGGTCTTGGATTTCACTACAGATTTTTTTAAATTTACGTACATATTAGATAACGGACGGCCTACTATTATGTAAGTACATAACAATGAGTAACCCAAAGGGTTTGTTGCATAAAAAGTTACACTAACTGGTCTATGGTTACTTCGTGGTTTCAAAAAGCATTTTTGTAAATCTCGACTGTGGCCACGTGCCGCGCCGGACCGTGACGGGATGCGCCGGCGCGTTATTGGGTCACCCGTCTCTTGCGCAACCGGTGAACTTGGATTAGTTCGCTGTAAGGGCCTACCGCGAACGTAATCTTGAAGATTGTATACTTCCATTTCTATCGCTCTTGGAATACTATTAAAGCGAGGGAGATGCTGATGGACGATCTTTGAATGCCAATGAACGCCCCAGCAACAGCAGGTAGCCATAGCTTCCAGCTCCACCATTATATATGCAATCTGGCATTCGTATGAGACTTGATTGATTACTTGTAAAGAATCTATTCTGCTCACTCATATCACTGCACACTCTAAAACTTTGTGAAATCTGAACATAACATAAACTTAAAATTATGTGTAAAAACTTCTAATTAGGAGTTACGAATAAAATCCAAGAAACAAGAGTGAAAAGTAGTTAAGTAGTGGGTGTAAAAATAGTGCTATGTTATTACATGTTAATCCTTTTAAAATTCTGTTATCTTCTTTATTCAGGCAAAACGTTCGATTTCTACAATGTTATACATATTATAAATTGAATATGCATACATCACGTGTAATATTTTCAGGGTTTTAAGTATTCGTGACTTTCATGATTAAGTTTCAAAGTCATGCGCGACATGCTAATGGATTGAGTTCTAGAAACGTCTGAGTTATACGAGTACATGCATCTTGCTAACATGTTAAACTGAAACAAGATCAAATCTTGTCGTTAAATGCATAAATTTAATTTTATGGTGCTTTCTAGTTCTTAATAACTATGACGCTTTACTTACCTAACCGAAGTTTTTGATAGGCGTGTTAATTTAACAACATGTGCTGCTTTTTGTTACCATTTCGAAATGTAAACCACGCTACCATTTGGAATACCTCGTAGCCCAGTCAGTTTAGACTAGCCCCCGTTACTCTATCAATACTACCGTTATCTGATGAAAGTCGGTACATATACGCATGTTGTAATTTTACGGTAAATCTTTTGAAATATCTGACGTTAATGGAAACGCCGTAAAACAGTTTTGTAAATATTTAGTGAGGTCTTGTGACACATTGGCCTATTGGAGCATGACTCGCGTACCTAACATGGACGGCTAAGCACATGCATGGAATACCACTTATGGTTGTTAAATAAGACTAGAATTTGCGACATTTTGAAGCGAGACACGTTAGTTTGTACAGCATGTATAAGGACTGGGGCAAACTTTATTCGTGTCGATTAAAAAGTGTCATATTGCGAGATAGAATTAAGGGTCTCGAAGAGTCATCGATCAGACCTTAAATTGACAGCGCCAGAATCGGCGAGATTGACATGAGAAATGGGGTCCAATTTATTGGGAATCGATCTTTTTAACAGGTTTGATGATATTGTTTTCGTGTGCAGCAAAATTTATAATTGGTGACATGCTTTTAGGTAACTCACAGAGAACCTCCTTATCTGTGAGGTAACTTCATCGTGTCAATCATGAATCCTACACCCATGTGGATGATGCAACAAAAATTATACTAATAAAGGTTTACTGCAGAAATAAATGTATACCTTTGCTGTTGTACCGAACAAAACCTACCAGCCAGTACCGAACAAGACAAGCAACAGCTTGATGGTTATTCTTAGATTTTCATCGACAAAAGCCAAAGGGCATAAGTTCAAAAGTTGAAATACGTGTCCAGTGAAAAATATATTAAGGATTTGTGGAAAATTGCATCGGGAATTGAATCTTTAAGCTAATTTAAGTCCCACGGGAACAGTCAGTCGGATCGCTGCGATGCGAGTCTCTTCGTTCCTTACTAGGTCAATACCGATTCGTATTACTCCGATTCCAATAGAGCACGGGTGCAAAGTAGTACATTTCAAACGTTCTAACTTGATATTAAATTGTACCAATTCTTAATCAAAGTCCATAAATCATAATCAGCGTTCCGTGTCTTTAGAGACGTTATATTAAGAGAATATTATGCTTTCTGATAAGATTCCCGTAAATCATTACACTTAATGAAGTTTTATAAACACGCCGTTTTGCTTGGAATCCGCTCGTTTTATTGCTAGGTACAGTCGTAAACCTGTCTTCAAATTGATTATCATTTGAACTGTGACCCTTGTGGATGTCCCATTATTTTGAAATACTTATGTGTGTGATAAGTTATATAATAATAATTTCAGAAGCATGTTCTTATCAGAGCATATCGTAACGTTTTTAGGGTTCCGTAGTCAACTAGGAACCCTTATAGTTTCGCCATGTCTGCCCGTCCGTCCGTCCGTCCGCGGATAATCTCAGTAACCGTTAGCACTAGAAAGCTGAAATTTGGTACTAATATGTTTATCAATAACGCCGACAAAGTGGTAAAATAAAAAGTGGAAAAAATGTTTTATTAGGGTACCTCCCCTATACGTAAAGTGGGGAGTGTTTTTTTTTTTCATTTCAAGTATTTCAACTCTAACGTGTGATATAGTGTTGGTTAGGTATTTAAAAATGAATAGGGGTTTACTAAAATCATTTTTTGATAATGTAAATATTTTCGGAAATAATCGCTCCAGAAGTAAAAAAAAATGTGCGCCCCCCCTCTAACTTTTGAACCATAAGTTTTAAAAATATGAAGAAATCTCAAAAGTAGAACTTTATAAAAACTTTCTAGGAAAATTATTTTGAACTTGATAGGTTGAATAGTTTTTGAATTACAAAATAATTTCTGAATTAAGTTTGTAATTTAACCGTATAAGCAGGTGTTTATTGTACCTGTAATTTCTACAAAATCACAATGAAATGACGTGCTTTCAAATAAAGTAAAAACGGTGAAAATCGGTTCACGCAATAAAGAATTATCCCATAAAAATCATCTTCCATACTTTAAGCTCGCGCGCAATAGTTTACTTAATTTGCCGATAGCATATCCTACATGGCGGTGTTATTTTAACTCTTAAGTTCTTACTGTGACGGACGGAAAACTACGGAACCCTACAAACCTACTTTCAAAGTTCTTCTCTTCAGTAAAAACATAATTAGATACTTGAATTGTATCGTTTGAGGGTTTAAGAAAAAGGTATTACACAACATTAGACAATGTTATTGCCCTTGCTGAATGACAATGTTATATTGGAATATAATTCTGAGAATAAGACAGGTTTAAAGCAACTAAAAACAACTATTGGCAGTCGATTTAAAAAAAAGCATTAGTCAAAGTCAGCTAGATTATGACAAAGCTAAATCTTACTTAGGCAAGCATACGGTGTGAGATTTTTGTGTTAACGTCATATCATACCATATATCAACAGCAAATTCCGAAAAATCCTCTCAAAACATTACAGAGTAAATTAATCATGATTACATTACGCTTTGATCCATGTAACAGCACGTTTCCCGGTCGTTATTTCTTTGTTCATTAGCCGCCGCAGTCATTAGGTGCACCATCCTCGATGATTACAGGCTACGGAATAACATGTGAGACTCTGAACTTCATTTGCAACTGATTGGAGAGCTAAATAATAATTACTGCATTCAGTGAACTCCCTTAATCAATAATGGAAAAGTCTGGGCGATAGACGATGGCGGCAACCCTTGGTTGACCGAGTAATCAATACGCAAACTTTGATCAAACAAAGACGTATCGAACTACAAACTTAATAGTAAATTCAGCCATTATATTTCCAAGGGTGTCGACTAGTAAACAGCTTGATACAAACTCACACAAGCGCGATGTTCATAATAAGACCGTTGTATGAGTACCTAAAGATGGCAATAATTAATGTTTATCAGCTGGCAATCTAGCTAGTAGTTTTAGTTGCAGATAATTCTCATGTAAGTGAAGTTTAATGGCACATTGGCTTGGCAGCTGCGGTCACACAATGTTTTAATTTTTCTCGCGTACTAACCGGATAGTTACCTATATGTTGCTGAAGGCTGTTTAAGAATTCTGTGCAGGTGTCAGAGTCTCGCAGGTGTCACATAGCCTGACTATGAACTATGCATAAAAAACATGGTTTTGCGCTTCTAACCTACGAGATACTCGTAGATAGACACTTCACTTTTTATTTAGAGTCAAGACATTTTGTTTTACGAATAAACTAAGTAACAGTATAATTTATACATTCCGGTTTGGTATAATACTCAGATAGTGTTGATTTCGGCCATATATACAATTTATTTTTCGATGATCGATCAAATACCATCCTAATGATCAGCAATTTAGGCTGCGGCTGAAGCACTATTGAATGCAACTTTTTGCGAGTCGCTAATATTCGGCAGTGACGAATGCGAAACTAGAAATCTAACGGCAAGAAACAAAATCGAATCACGTAGCCATTGGTTTTGTAATCATAGAGTACCTTGCGGCTATAATTTTGTTATATTTTCCGAAACAATTTTGTATTGTTCCGTCTGAGTTTTGAAGTGGAAATGATTATTTCAAAATATCTTAAGTTCATGAGCCAACTATAATCACGTAAAGCCTCATTGACGAGCATGACATATCGTGGGGTGACAACCCAAAGTCACTTACTACTACCAACAACATCAACAAGTTCGTAGCCATAATGAACCGTACCCTTAACAAAACAAGGTAGATTTTCTGAAAATAGATGTCATATACTTCAGAAAAAGTGACCAAACCCTCCGGTGTCCGAGGCCAGATTTGAACTGGCGTCTTCAGCTTTCGCGGCTGACGTCCTGACCACTAGACCACCCGGTCACCGGGTCGGTGACCGGGTGGTCTAGTGGTCAGGACGTCAGCCGCGAAAGCTGAAGACGCCAGTTCAAATCTGGCCTCGGACACCGGAGGGTTTGGTCACTTTTTCTGAAGTATATGACATCTATTTTCAGTTTATATATAGTAGTGTAACTACTTAAAAATTGCAAATCAAAAAATATTGAACAAAAAATAATTTGATTTGCTTCAAGATTCAAGGTAGATTTTCGTTTAGTATTTTTTTGTAATTAGTGAGTTTTGGTTGTCACCTGTCGATATATTCTATGGAATTTAAACTGTCTTCCCATACAATGTGACACTGTATTCAGAGTATAGCGTCAACAGGAGACCAAGGTCTAAGAAACATGGTCTGGCATTAAAAATTGTGTACAATATCGTCTACATCTGCTGACATCAACTCGTCAACAATCTAAAATAGATCATAAGCCTCAGGAAATAAGGAACGAGTATATAAGTAACTGTCTTAGTTTATCAGATGCCTGCGATGTGCCCGAGATAGGCGGTAAGTGGACCAAGGGCAGAACGCCGATAACGCAAGGTTGTCGCACTGTGCCGCCATTATGAGACGTTTGTACTTGCTTGTAGTAACGCGAAAACGCATGTTTCCATGGCTTATTTTGATTAAGGTGGATTTTGTGAAAAGTTGCTATTGTGAATTAGAATAAATGGATTTGTTGCTTATGGTGAACTATGTGAAATCTAGTCTCAACGATTTGCTTAAAAATATATGTTCTTATTGTGTGTGCAAATTAGACGTCTATAGTTAGTATAAGCACGTTTGCTTGATGCATGGAAGTCTTAATGTTTGAAAGAATAATACAATTCTTACAAATAACAATTTAAAACTTTACGTTTATTATGGAGACAATGAAACATAAAAATTACATACTATAAAGTATTGTACGTACCTGCAGCGGCAGAAATAGCTAAACAGGAGAAGTTTTAAATATTTGTTTACGTACCAAGACTTTATTACTGAAAGAACAAAAGCGAGTGCAAATCACTTTAAACAACTTCGCATAGTTAGCTGCAAAAGTAGCTATAAGCGAGCAAGACTATATATCAGGGCTCAGAAGCTGTCACAGAAAAATTACCTGTAGAAAATTTTAATATACACGGCACGTGCGGTAAGGTAGATCATTCAGTGGAATACTCCAGCTGCATAGCTCCTGGTTGTACAAAAAACAGGTTTATTAATGTCAACATTATACACTCGTACCTGATCATTCACACTTGCAGTAGGTAGTGTAGGTACATGTCGATTGCAAGTTGTTAAAATATAATAATCGCTTATGTGAGTTACGTGCAATCAACTTTGAAACATAGACACAACAAGGTACCGAGATTATGTGTTTGTGAAGCTATTGTATAGGTACATTATATTAATATTTAGTTACCTACACAAAAGGCCTCAAAGCAACTGGATCAACAATACATACAGCACTGGCCAATCATATCACCTTTAAATAAGTATTGTAGGGCCCGTAATTTTCATGCCGATGACATCAATTTGACGTCACGCTCCATATAGGATGATCCCAAATAGTTTTATTGTAAATTATTAATCATTAGTCGTCAATCATTTTAATCATGTACAAATGACTTCGAAAGTACTCTATAAATAATACCTACATGATACGTGAAACGTAACGTAAATAAAACTATTTGATTTGTTTTTATACATACATTTTATTAAGTGGTATTGTTAACAACACATTACAATTCATTTTAAAACAGAATTCCTCTCTAACGTAAAGCACGCCATCCTTCTTGCATTAATTCCCATGCAAAGAAAATCTAAGTCATCTTCGCTTTCATACGTAATGCAATATTCATAAAAATATTTTTTTTTGTAATCGTATTTTTGTTTGTTGTGTCACACATTTGGTTAATTATTCCAACTTCTTTGCTAAAATGAAAATTATTTGCATGGTTGGTAATTTCTTGTTTTTGTTTAATAATGGCTGACTTAAACGACAATAAGGAAGTTCGTCTTGATGGAAGCAATGGAAAAATAGATTTATGTCCTTATTTTAAGTATTACATCTGTAGAAGTTGAAAGGTCCTTTTCAATATTAAAATGGATTTTTACAAACCGGCGATGCAGTTATGACCCTTAAAAACCTTGAGCAAATTCTAATTAAAAATTTCGAATCTAAATATAAGGGACAAAAAAGGAGAAATGTAAATATGTTTCAAATTAATTTGTAAATAATTATGTACAAAACTAACTTGTACAGCCTTGGCCAGGAGTGTTGAGCATAGCTCTTTTTTGCTTACAATTTTGATGTTAAGTATTAATTCCCTATCATAACAATGTACGATGACGTAAAATGTTATATTTTATTGATATATCTAGAAAACTTCACTTAATAACACTTTCAAGGTACCTATCAAATATGAAAAGTGGAGCTCACAAAAATGGGAATTTAGGTCGGTACGAAAAATTGCAAATATTCAATGCAGTTACTACTCATTTCAAAAAAACATGCCTGTTCAGTTTAAATTAATTGATAAAATAACTTCAAAAAAGATAGAAACGCTGGTCTAAATTTTCGAGTTTTGTATGAAAAACGCAAGGGTGCTCAACACTTCTGGCCAAGGCTGTATATATTACTGTACAAAACCTCGTTTGTAAATAATATCATTAAGTATCTAGTTATTCGTGTAGGTACGGCCCAGGACTTTGATTTGCATACCATTTAGAACCTTGTCACAGTGACAATAATATGAAATCTCTAGCGTCTAGATGTTGATTGTCACTATGACAAAGTATGTAATGTTACACAAATCAATTTCCTTGACTGTTTATAAATCAATATGTAATAAAACCTTTTTAAATGTAACCTTTTTTATTCGTTCTCATTAAAAAAACGTTCCGTCAAAAATGTTACAAGTGCCACTGAGAAATAAAAATACTGATTTCCTAATTGTATTAGTTGTTAAAATCATAAAAAATGTGTCCATCAATTATACATTTTCCTTTTAGCAGAGAATTTGGAATAATTAACCAAATGTGTGACACAACAAACAAAAAACGACTACAAAAAAAAATATTTTTATGAATATTACATTACGTATGAAAGCGAAGATGACTTAGATTTTCTTTGCATGGGAATTAATGCAAGAAGGATGGCGTGCTTTACGTTAGAGAGGAATTCTGTTTTCGAATGAATTGTCATGTGTTGTTAACAATACCACTTAATAAAATGTATGTATAAAAACAAATCAAATAGTTTTATTTACGTTACGTTTCACGTATCATGTAGGTATTATTTATTCCATGTGTAAATAGAGTACTTTCGAAGTTTGTACATGATTAAAATGATTGACGACTAATGATTAATAATTTACAATAAAACTATTTGGGATCATCCTATATGGAGCGTGACGTCAAATTGATGTCATCGGCATGAAAATTACGGGCCCTGAGTATTACTGATCTTAAACGTGCAGTCTTGTTCTTAGCTATCAATTAAGGTCTCTGAAAGGTTCATATTACCTGATTCATTAATTTAATATATCACCCGAAAGATACCTACTACTGGACAACCAACAGATGCCGTCCACAGGCCTCCTTCATGCTGCGCTATAATTTTCGTTTCTGGCCTTTCCTCATCGAGCCGCTGCCTGCAGTCTTCCTAAAGTCGTCGTCGTCGTCAGCACAACGCATCGCATGGCGACCCATGCTACGCTTGCCTAAGCGCGGTCTCCATTTCAGAACTCGTTTGCGCCAACAGTTGTCGGTTCTCCGGCAGACGTGACCATCCCACTGGCATTTTGGGGCTAATTTTTCGAGCTTAGTCGGTAAGTTTCATCCTTGACGTATGGGCTCATTACATGTCATATTTTTCTGGCAACCCTAGCCAAGTAAACATTACATTCAAGAGCTCCGTCACTATTTTTATTCAAAATACGAATAAAAACACCAAAAACAAGAAGAGGTTGTGTGGAACAAGTGCACTGCAGTACCTACCGTGGAATAACTGTGATATACGGTCCAGCCGGCACACTACATGCACTAAACAGAACGGTAAGAAGATCCTGTTGACCGTTAATCTATTGTTTTTGAACCACAAGTTTCTTTAAAACCATTTTTCACCAAATAAATAACGGAACTGCATCCACCTGATTGGAGGTGCGACAGACAGTGACAGTTGTCAACACGCCGACCTGACAGACGGGTGTTGCCATATTAAAATATCACAAGGCTGCATTCAAGTTATAGTGAGCGTTTACGAAGATAGCTGTTACGACCTTAGTTGGCCGACGAATGCTTTACTACATATAAATAAAATAAAAAACGGATATAATTAAATGATTTGTATGGAGTGCAATAGAAAGATAGAAAGAGGCGATTTACTAATTTGCTCTCTCTGCCAGGCTTCTTATCATTTCTCTTGCTTCAATTATACCTTAGCGTTTGTTAAAGAGCATAGCGTTGAGATGAGAAGAAACTGGAAATGCCCCCCCTGTGCAGCACTTAGGCCTCGCAATGACGACACACCTGCATCCCCGGCTTGGTCGAGCCGTCAACAAATAGGTGATGCAGATATGTCTTTGGATAACAGTAATGTTAGCTCAGGCGAAACTAGCTTAGACAAATCTCTAACACACCGGACTAACCATAGCGTGTATAGTGAAATCCGAAAAGAAGATAGTACAACACCCAATGCTAATATCCAACAAGCTGAATCCGAAACCAGACAACAAAATAACTGTCTCTCTGAAACAATACTAGCGGAGTTACGAAGTTTCCGCTCTGATATCACAGCAAAACTTGAACATCACGATCAAAAGTTTACTATTCTCTATAATAAATTGGAATCAAATGTTAGCGATTTATATCTAAAATATACCACGATGAGAACAGACATTGATGTCATCAAAGAAGACACCGACAACAACAAAACCCAAACTAATATTAAATTACATACAACATCCAGCCATACACGAAGTATTGAAGACACGCGTGGGAAAATTGCGTGTCTAGAAATTGAAATAGAGGCATTAAAGGGGAATATGAGCCAACTGGAAAGCAGCTTGGACCTCCTAACATCTTCCTCTAGAAACTTTAGTATGAGAAATCCGGAGGCCAATAATGACGATAGTTTATCACATTACGGCACTACCAACACCAACCTTAGTGTCCCAACTACCCAAGACTCGCGACAGCGATAAACAAGTCAGTCATGGGAGTCAACCAAACAAATCCACAGAAATGGAAAAACAGGAGCGCAGATACAAACATCGCTCCGTTATTCGAGCGACTGATGATGTGGATTCGGACCTGAAAATAATGGAGCCCCAGAAGCATATACATGCTTGGAACTTTCATCCTGATACAACAGAGCAGAATATCTTATCTTATATGAACAAGAAATGCCCCAGCAACTCATACACCGTTAAAAAGCCTGACATATTACACCCCAGTCACAACTGCTTCATAATCTCTGTACCATATGTTAACTTCGAATACTTCATGACCCCGGATAACTGGCCCAAGGATACCAAATTACAAGAATGGTTCGCATATAAGCCGAAAAATAAGAGACGCCATCGTATGTCCAACGGAGAAGGCAGTCGAACGTTTTTTCGCTCCGAAAATCCCAAAGCCACGCAAAGTTAATTTGTTTTACCAAAACGTGAGAGGCTTAAAAGGTAAACTATCAATTGTCAAAAATACTCTCGTTACATTTCACAGTAACATAATTGCGTTGACTGAATCACGGCTAGACGACACGATCCATGACTCCGAACTATTTCCATCTGACTTCGTCGTACTACGTACTGATAGGCGAGGACGAGGAGGCGGCGGAGTACTGCTAGCTGCCCGCTCTCCATTTCAACTACTTCCACTGGACTGCGGCGCTGAACCAGAAGACGAAATTGTATGTGCACAAGTTACAAGAAGTCACTTACGTTTTGTTCTGTGTGTAGTGTATCTGGCACCAAACTTTCCGCAAGCTCGTTACTACTCAATTTTTAAATGCATTGAACGTATTGTATCTGAACATCCTCATCTGCCTACAATTATTTTAGGTGACTTTAATTTATATTCCACTACGTCAATTATTCGCAAGAATTTTGACCTACTGTTATCGTATTGTAATCTATGTCAACAAAACAGTATTGTAAATAGCTTAAACCGTATACTTAGACCTAGTACTAACAAATCGAGCAGTTATGGATATAACAATTACAGAAGCCGTCGCTGGCCTTGTTTCTTCAGAGAAGCACCATTTACCTCTAGACATTAGTCTATCGTGTAAGTACCCCTTTTACAAATACCCCAAAAATTACAAATAACAATAACACTAGAGACTCGAATATGCTACGAAATTACAGGAAAGCAAATTTTCCTAAACTGTATCATATGTTATCGAACACCGACTGGTCCTCGCTGTATGCATCTGATACTGTTGATGACAGTGTTAGCCGTTTATACTCATCATTGGATGAAGTGATTTCGAATTGTGTCCCTGAAAAAAAATAAAAAAAATAACACAATAAAAACAAAGACTTATCCCGATTGGTTCACTCCCGAAATTATCCATCTCAACAACCTGAAAAACAAGCATCATAAAAACTATAAAGTAACAGGAAATCAACTAGATTATGCATTCTTCTCCTATTATAGGAAACTAGTACTATTAAATCTCAAGAATCCCATGAATTATATGTTAAGACGTTGCAATCTAATATAGCCAAAGAACCAGCCTCATTTTGGTTCTTTGTAAAAAGTAATAGAAAATCTAATCAGCCGGCTACTTTCGGAAATATGTCACCACAAGAAGTCTCTGATTCATTTGCTAACTTTTTCAAAAACGTTTATCTATCGACACCTCCAACCTTGGATCCATCAGCTGCCTATTCCTCCACTAATCACATAGGTGTTCAAGAAAGCCTGCGTCTCGTCACTATCGACTCTATCAGTGAAAATGAAGTCAGGAAAGCTATTAGTTATTTGCCATCCAAGCATACCCAAGGCCCCGACGAAATCCCGCAGTATATAGTTAAGGACTGTCGCGAAGTATTTGTGAAGCCCCTCCAATTTATTTTTAATCTTTCTTTAAAATCGAAGACTTACCCATCGCACTGGAAAACAACGAAGGTAATATTTATTCACAAATCTGGCTCAAAGACGGACATTCATAATTACAGACCTGTAGCAGTCCTGTCGGTATTCGGAAAAGTTTTCGAAAGTATTTTATACTCGCATATCCGCCAGCAGCTCAATGGTTGGTTCTGTGATGAGCAACATGGTTTTTTGCCAAAGCGTTCGACATCGTCAAATCTTATAAATGCTGCAACTATAATTGCTAATAATCTAGATGTTAAAAAACAAGTTGATGTTGCCTACTTCGACTACCGGAAGGCTTTTGATAGGGTTAACAATGACATTTTACTCGAAAAATTGTCTCTAGCCGGTTTCTCCTTCTCACTACTAACCTTAATGGCAAGCTACCTATCGGAAAGGCAACAGTATGTCCAGTATGGAAACTCAAAATCTACTCCATACCGAGTACTGTCAGGAATAGGACAAGGCAGCAACCTTGGTCCTATCCTATTCTTAATACTGATTAACGACCTGCCAGCATTTATAAAGCACTCAACGTGCCTAATGTTTGCTGATGACCTAAAGTTGCTCAAACCGGTCATTAGCCATTATGACTGTACTATACTTCAACAGGATATCGACAGCGTCGTGGCATGGAGTAATAGGAATAAATTGTCTCTGAATGAAGATAAATGCTCACTCATGTCCTACACTCGGGTTCAGCATCCTCTTCATTATGACTATAAGATTGAGAACATGCCTTTGCAGCAAGTATCATCTGCCCGTGACCTCGGTACATGGTTTGATCCACGTCTTACCTTTATCCAACATATTGTCGTCACCTGCAACGCTGCAAGAAAATGCTTGGGTTTTGTGATCCGCACATGTAAACTCTTCAGTTCGCATAATGTACTCAGTGTATTAATAATGCATATGTTCGTAGTCGACTCGTAACTAATGCGATCATTTGGAGTCCTCACGAAAAACAATGCTGGAAATGGTCCAGAAAACATTCATTCGCTTCCTCTACCAAAAACTGTACGGATACTACCCCCATTTGTACCCTACACCATATATATTAGGAATGGTGAATTATACTTCCCTCGAAGTCAGAAGGAATATCTTCCTTGTAAGATATTTCTTTCATTTAATTCGGGGCCAAACAAGTAACCCGTCGTTGTTAGCCCTCGTGTCACTCCACGTGGCGCCAATCCCCATTATTCAGCTCCGACCACGTCGCCGTCAGCTCTTTGCAGTCCCGGAAGCGCAGACCCGTGCTCTGTCCCATTCACCCCTGCACCATGCGTTGGGACTTATCAATGACATATTGGACAGCGACAGCGGACTAGACATATTCCATTCCACCGAAACTAGTTTCATTGCAACTAGCAGCCGTTACTTGGAGTCTATTTCTGCTCGAAGTTCCATTCTTATTTAAGTATTTAAGTATATTTAGGGTTTGTCCAGAATGTTAATAACTTAAATAATTAAGTACTAATCTTGTATCGTATTCTCATTTTTATCTGTCCTATTTTTAACACGTGTAGCCAGACTGTAAGTGTTGATTTAAGGAATAAACAAATAATAATAATATTTCTTAAAGAGACGCCGAGCATAGCACTCTACATAGCACGCTAAACGACTTTAAATTTGTCATCTATCTAGTCCTCCGGTAAGTGTCCACGTTTCCGAAGCGTAGGTCGTTACTACTAGAGGAAGGTCCTAAATCCAGAGGATCACAGTAACGATAATGCGATGCTCTCATTCAACATTTTCCTGCGATCTTGGCCACCTCTGGCCTACTCCATACAAATTTTAAACTGTGTAACATAACACGAAAAGCTTCTGCTGCCGTCTGTGAACGATTTAATTACGCGAAAGTATTTAAAATTTCTTAATTACCACATTTACCGGCCAATATAATCTCGGTCGATATAGCTAACAGAAAACACGACTAATCTTGACTTATTAGCCTGAAACGGAAGGCCGCGTGATAAAAGAGTGCATTCTGTTTTGATTCTGTAAAGGTCATACATAACTGATAACGTATCGCGGCCTCGGCAGTACGGAAGGAGTCGTTATTATTGTACCAAATTAAAGAATCTCGCCATGTTTGAGTCGTTTGCGTCGCTTGACTCACATCTTTGTCAGTTTAACGACTGGATTATTTACATCAGTTAGCGAGCACTTGTTTCAGGGAAACTAGTGTAATGTATCACTTCAACATCAGTAATAATCAGGGCCCGGAATTAGGTGAGCTAAAATACCTAAAGTTCGCGAGAGGACATAATATAGAGTGGTTACAACCGGATGAAAATAATATTTTATTTGGATTCCAGGTATTCGATATTCATCCGGGCACTGCAAGTAATAGTCGTAATTATGAAAAATGGTTACATTGCAGCCATAAAGTTAACATTATAATAATAAATCTGAAAATGTGACATATATTTTAAATTAGTAATCTGTATTTTCCTATTCATTATCAATGCTTGTCAGAGTGGCGTATTGGCGTCAAAATAGTGAAAGCTACTAGTACTACTATAGTATATATAGAAAGATAAGGAAACAAGTACTTACGTATAGGGTTATGTACTTAAGTACATACAAAAGTAACTCACTCGCTCCAGAAGGCATAATATGTGGTTGTCCATATTCGAATAGTCCTTGAGGCGGATTTATTATTATTTTTCTGCTTGTGTCCGTACACAAACATAAAAGGTAACATTAACAAATAAATAAAAGAAAAAATCATAAACAATTTAGAAACTTTTATTTTTATACATACAAACACATTCTTAAACATTTATCACAGATAATCAGTCAAAAAGAATAAAATCTATATAACAATCTTATACCTACATATAAAATATCTAGATTTTTTTCAATCGGAATCCTCAGTTTCCGCGTTACAATCGTCCTGGTAATTTGTATTAGCTTGTTCAGCATTGAAATAAATAACCATCAGCTTTTCAATGTTATTCATACTTAAATTATTTCTTTTAATGTCCAAAATCCACTTATACGTAGAAAACGACCGCTCCACGTCTACGGAAGTTAAAGGTATATAATTGTAGCACGATAATAATTCATTTTCTATTTCCTCTCCCTTTTTTATATCATTTTTTTTTCACGTTTGAAATTAAGTCATTTACATCGGAATACTCTGAACGTATTTTTTCTGCTACGCGGTTTAGGGCATGAGCTAAACATGTTACATGTTTCATATTTGTTAGATCCTGTTTTACAAGACGTCCTGCTTTTAACATATATGCGACGCTATCCGAACACAAAACTAAGACATTATCGACATTGGTTTCGTATGAGTCACCCCACATATTTTTTAAACATTCAATCACAAATTGAGCTATCGAGTTCCCGTTGACTACTTCCAACATTTTGCAAGCAATTAAATATGGTTTCAGGCGGACCTCATTTAAAGGTTTCACTAAAAAGTGGACTACATATCTACCTAAACAGTCAGTCGTTTCACCCAATGATATCCACAGCTTTTGGTTTGAAATTTCGTCATAAATTTTAGATAATTTCTTTTTGAAAAGAATGTCTAAATAAACCTTCCGAAGTAACGATTCGTCAGGGATGTTAATACGTTTAGTACAACTGCAGCAAATATACTTTTGAAAATGCCATGATGCCATGGTATATTACATAAAATAAGGAATTCAATGAAATCCAAGTAAAAATCTACGTTTGGTGTCTTATTAGTTCCTTGGTGTTTTTTTCCATTTATGTGTCTCACTATATTGCTTTGTTTACATATTAAACTACTTTCACACTTTGCACAGTATATAGTATTACTAGCACTATCATGGTACAATTCCGGGTGATCTCCAATCCAGCTTTGGACAACTCCATCGCTTGGTTTCGACGCCATTCTATTAATCACGCCGTCAATTCGGAATGAGCAGATCTGCAAACAAAAATAAAATACGTATGTAACGGTATTTTTTAGATATAGGATATGAATAAATATAACGTTTTAGTGTTGTATCATTTATGGCATTGGAACGAAAATCAATCAATCAAAATCAATTCATAAAAATTCTATTTTTTTATATTAAAATCAACCCAACAAACTTGTAAGCATAAAACTTTACCATGAGTGCATGTCGTACTCATACATTTGCAGAAAACTTATAATAAGAAATCAAATGAGAAGTAGATGTTACTCTGAGATAAATAGGAATTTAGTCTAATAAATTGCCCACGTGGCATATTAAAATTCGGGTTGACTTACCGTATGGGATCCAGGTGAACGAATATATGAAATGCAGCAAATCGTAATCCTTAAATCCAGGCCAAGGTCATCATTTGAAGAATATCCAGTATACCATAAAACAAGCCAAAGTCAAAAACAAATCGTCACGATAAATCCGGTAAACCACACACGCACTAACACAACTGACCAAGGTTCAGGAGCGAATGAGTCCATCTACCTACCTGAGTATCTACTTGACCTTTTACCATCTCCCTTATCTTTTGAGCACTAATTGTTTACACCGCTTGGCTCTAACACGCCCCTTGTGAGTCATTAATAAACAATGTGTAGGGAAACCCATATTATTCGTCTTACAACGACTTCTTATCTTATCTTATACATACCTTCTTTTGCCTAGCCCTTTTTACTAAAAACTAACATTAAACATGCTGCACTGTAAACAAAACATATCACGTTCAATATTACGACAAGTCCCCGAATAAACATCGAATACCCGGAATCCAAATAAAATATTATTTTCATCCGGTTGT
Source organism: Pammene aurita (assembly GCA_947086415.1). Lineage (NCBI taxonomy): Eukaryota > Metazoa > Arthropoda > Insecta > Lepidoptera > Tortricidae > Pammene > Pammene aurita. The sequence goes on from OX352299.1 coordinate 13,580,115, forward strand.
AACCACTCTATATTATGTCCTCTCGCGAACTTTAGGTATTTTAGCTCACCTAATTCCGGGCTCTGTTCATCCGAGAGACGAGTCTCCTGTAAGGCGGCAACATCTAACTGTAGAGGGAGCGTCCATTAATCGCGTCATACGTTTTTGGCTTGTTTTAGACCCCCCCCTCCCCCATGGTGATCTTTGGTGATATTTTCAGGACCCCCCCCCCCCCCGCCCCGTCCAATATGACGTGTAATTTTTTTAACTACAGTAAGTACAGTTTTCTAACACGTGAACCTACGTAAACTACATGTAAGTACACATATCTCACTATTTTAATTAAAATAATCTTTAATATCAGGGTAATCAAAAATATCTGAACATGCACTTTATAGCGTTGACAATAGAGGCGTTGTTCAGATATTTTTGACCACCTTGGCCGCTCTGATATATCTGATGGCGACTGTACCTACTATCGAAAAAGTAATATCAAAAGGTCGTATCTGCCTATGAAATAAGTTTTTTGGAGATAACTATAATTCTTAAACCGATAACGTTCTCAATTTTTTCAAGTTATAGGTAGGTCCACTATTTTTTTAGACTTACGGGGTGATGATTATTTCTTAAAATATTCACTAAATACATTTGTGCTTGTAACTGTATGAGGTGTGCAATAAAGAGTATTTATTATTATTATTATTATTATTAAATAACATTTTTTTTAAACAAACCTCAATGCTATTTTGAAAGACCTATTGAGTGATGTGCATCATGTTGATATATGGTAAAGAAAATGTTTTTGACAAATTGTTACATATATGTATGTATCGAGTCTTCTTCTTCTTCCTCCTCGTTTCCTCATGGCTGAGGGTCGCGATCAGATGAAGTCGTTGCTCTCGTAACCAAGGCACTCCAAGCTGTATGGAGTACCCCCTCTAAAAATCTTTTTCTGCGATTTTACAACAAAACTGAGTAGCGGCATACAAAAATACACCTTATGTTCAAATATGTATTAAGATACAGATAGTAGAAAAAAACTTGTCGTGGAGGAGCTCCATACCTACTGGTCTTCACGAGCAGTTTCTATTTCACTAAATAGCACTATTTAAATACAATTGTTTGGTTTTTAGATTTAAAAAAATCGCTATACGTTTGCTTATAAGGTTTCAGGAGTTCCCTTGATTCCTCATGAATTCCGTCAAAAAAATTACACGTGATATCTGTCCAGACCCCCCTCCCCCCGTGGTGATCATTGGTGATTTTTTCTTGACCCCCTCCCCCCCCATATACAATATGACGCGATTAATGGACGCCCCCAGACGAAGTAGTTCTCTGTCAATTATGGCTGTTTTCCTCACCATTGGATCAGTGTCAACGGGTAATTCAGATCCAGGTAGCATTGTTCTTACATTCCAGGAGGCAAAGCATGTTATGGTGTTGTTTGATACATTTTTCAACATTTCTTTATGATATTTAGGTGCTATTGATTCCCATCTTGTTTCAAACACGTTGTGCTTGCTGCTCCACACACCTATAGAAGCGCAAGATGAGGGACGGACTAGTACCTTATTGGCCGGGGGCTGCCCAGCTTGAGGCGGGCGTTAACTAGTCAATTAGCCGCAATGGACTATCCCACCGTCGGAAGTCACCCCTAGCGCCTGCGCACACGTCCATTAGCGCGAGACTTATAATAATTATGCAATCAGGGTTCGTCCATATACTGGTTGTTGGATGAATGCTATGTGAGTGATGAGCACTGCAGTCCTCAAAATGTTTATCGTCTGCGAGGAACGTCAAGGTTGAACTCATAGATAAGACGCGATAATTTGGAACCTCATTGCTTTCGTTTTGTCATGTAAATAGCCAAATTAGTGAACGTAAACGTTTACTTTTTTTACTATTTTAGAACATAAATAAGACAAATGTCATTGACACTGTATTAGTGGTCACCGAATTGCATTAGCAAGTAGTAATTATACTTACTATTTACCTATCCAAATTTACGAAACAAAAATTATTACTTTTTTAGCCTATTATACTCGTACGTATATTATTTTGTCTGGAACTTGGAGGGAACTTTGGTGTACATATGTAAATGAAAGAGGACTCTTTTCATACTACATAGTACCAACTTACACTTGTAAACATTGATAACATAGGTAACATAGGTATAGGTACTTTAAGTCACTCGTCCTCCAACATAACATAACACATGCTTGCTTCCACTTCCAGTTTAAGTACTCCATTACTCCAATTTAATTTAACTTTGTTTACAAAGTCTATTTTGTAACATGTTTCATTATTCCATCACGGTCGTTTGCAAGCCCTCAGGGCTTGTGCACAATGTGCAAGGGACAAAAATAGGAAAGTTTTTATGAGCCTGGACTCAATGTTTGTGTACTGTGCTACACGGATATAAATCTACCAGCCATATTGTAAACTAGCTGTGCCCGCGGCTCCGCCCGCGTGGAATTCGGTCTGTGTCAGTAAGCGGCAAATGCAGAAATGATTTTTTTCTATTTTAGGTGCACTTGGAGGGGGGGTCTATGACCCATGCAAATTTAACTCAATCGAGTGTAGTGGCTACCCCCCCCTTTAGACGTTGAATTTTTATTGGCTACGTATAACCTGGCTGGGGATTTTCTAGAATTGGAATTAGTAATCTTTAATTGGGTGATTTCCGGGATAACAATGAAAAAAACAACCGGCCAAGAGCATGTCGGGCGATGCTCAGTGTAGAGTTTCGTAGATGCTGCCCTGTTACAAAACATCCGTTCTAAAGGTCGTTTATTTGGCGGCGCTTACGTCAGTTTACTATTCGTGGTTTTTGCATTTTTTTTAAATTTTGGAAATTTTGGAAATAGTGGAAATTTTGGAAATAGTGGAAAATGTGGAAATTTTGAAAGTTTTGGAAATTTTGTGAAATTTTGGAAATTTTGGAAATTTTGGAAATTTTGGGAATTTTGGAGATTTTGGAAATATTGGAAATTTTGGAAATTTAGAAATTTTAAATTTTTGGTATTTTCGAAATTTTATACATTTTCGACATTTTTAAAATTCTCGACTTTTGAGGTTCTCGACTTTTTTCACTTTTATCACTTTGCCACTTCTCAGTTTCACTACACTTCACTTCACTTTATTCTATTTTATATGTTTTTTATTTCATTCCATTTTACATGTTTCTCAATCGTATGGGTGTCGCGTTTTCGTGACGTGACGCTTTTTCGTAACGGTCACGTGACTTTTTTTCGCCTAGATCCCCATCCGCGAACCGTCCGATAAGGAACTTCGTTCCAAAACTCCACCGGTTCTAACCCTGTAGGTGTACCTCTGGCCCAAGAAGTATTATGACCGAAAAGAAATTCGACGGGACTTATTTTTTTCAAAACAGTAATACATTATTAGATCTTAAAGATACAAAATAATGCGTAGTTCTTCAAGAAGACATATCAAAACTGCTTGAGAGACAGATAATGTACCTATTGTTTAATTATAAAGAAAAATAAATCCTAATCTGACTGCTTCACAAAACGTTTGATATGTTTTCCTACCTAAACGGTGTCCTATAAATGTTAGATGATTTTGTAGTAGTTTTTTGGTTTGCTGCAATAACCCTTTGACATTCATGACATTTTCAAATATTTCTTAAGAGCGGGTAAAGGTAAATTTAAAGCATCGACGGGTAACATGTTATAAATATGAACACCTTGACCAAAAAATTACAAATTATTTCAATACCGACTTTCAACATACAAACTTTCAACCCCCTTTTCACCCCTTCCAGGGTTGATTTTCGGGATGAAAACTGTTCATTGTCCTTTCCCGGGACTCAAACTATCTCTACACAAAATTTCATCATTATCCGTTCAGCCGTTAACTAATTAAAAATACTTGGAACGTGAACACGTTATTGATTCTAAGTATCTCCAGCCAACTTTTTTTCGAATATATTCCATGAACAGACTTTCCACCCTCTTCAGCTTTATTATATGTATAGATAGTTTTTATTGAAAGTACCTTTCAGGCGTCACTTCCATTATTTTGTTCAATTGTTTTGGACCTACGGTTCTAAAGTAAGATGGGGGGTGGGGGGGGGTTTGAAGAAGAAACTATCCTTTGTCATTTCTCGAAACCCATACTATCTCTATACCAATTTTCATCTAAATCAGTTCAGCGGTAATAAAATCCTCATACCACCTTCCAACCCCCTTTTCACCCCCACAAGGGTTTGAAAACTATCCTATGACGTTTCTCGAGACTCAAATTATATCCATACTCATTTCTATCTAAATCGTTTCAGCGGTTAAAAATTCTCCATACAAACTTTCAACCCCATTTTCACCCCCACCAGGGTTGATTTTCGGGATTAAAACTATATATTATCCTTTCCCAGGACTCAAACTATATGTATCCAAAATTTCATCGAAATCCGTTCAGCCGTTTTCACGTGATGCGCGGTCAAATAAACAGACAAACAGATAAACAGATAAACAGATAAACAGACAAACAGATAAACAGACAAAAATTCTAAAAATTGTTGGAACGTGTTCTGTTATCGATTCTAAGTATCCCCAGACAACTTTTTTTCGATTATCTTCCATGTACAGACTTTCGACCCTCTTCAGCTTTATTATATGTATAGATAGATATTTTGTGAAGGCTATACGGCGAGATATCTCTGATAAAAGCTAATGGTAATATGTATTGCTAACAGTGTTGTAGATTAATGTAGATGCAATGTTTATCTTTCTGAGTGACAAATACAAGCTAGAAAATAGTAAAGCTTGAAACATTAAATAAATAAGCCATGTCTTTTTGTAGATATAGTCAATTTAGTTGTAAAATATTTTTCAAATTGAAATAAGGACTAGATAACTCTGAATCATAACAATAAAATAATTTTAAACAATTCACAGGAAAACTACGCAAATACATCAGCATTTAACAGATTCAGGTCATGTCCGTAAGAGGAAGTCTTAAAACTCGTTTTAGGTTTATCAGTGGTGGTACTGGTTGACACGGGGAAAATCTATTTCAGAATTATAATTGCCAATAAAACTGTGTAAGCTACCTGCACACATATGCACACAATATACGTGATTTTCAGACACATAACATAACAGTAGTGCTACGAGGATGTATTGCCTAACTTAGCATCCTTTCTAATACAATTATAAATTTGGCGCCTCACAGATCTTGGCCAACTTTTTACATTTATATTTTGGATGAGATGTATGAAGTAATTTTAGTTAAGGCCCATTTACACATTGATTAGTGTTAAGTGCGAGTCCATACATTTTCTACTTGGGTTTAGTAACAAATGTATGAACTCGCACTTAACACTAATCGTGTAAATGGGCCTTTAGATAGGAAGGTTAGGTATAGAAATGTAAGAACTAACATAACCCTAACTTAATCCCTTGTGTAACTATTTACTACTCAAATTGCGGAAACCCTCCTAGCTCCCACTCATTCGATTGGAAGCAATACTGTGATTACTTGGGACTTTTTCCCGCCCGTGGGGCCACAGAAATAGTTGGTCCCAGGCTAATAGAATAAATGCCAAGCCTTGTCCTACTTCTGCATCCCAGTTACCCGCAGGATGTTCTAAACATACGCGTGCCTTGAACTGCTAACTACCAACTTTATAAGCGCTTATTTATATACAGCTTGAAATCTGGGTCGTGATCCTGAACCACTTTCTGACTCCGTAAACTGGTCACTATCATATGGTAGTATTTGGTCAAAACAGAATGAATTTAATCGAACGAGCGGAACGTAAGCGAAGTGAAGTTCTTGCAAACAACTTCAGCTACTGGGACGTCTCGGCATTTCGATGGCATTTTGATTTTGAGGGTTTGTCTGCGATAACTTTAGTATCGTTGTTCTGATCTTTATGAAATTTGTTGGGGTTGTAGCAGAGATACATATAATTTGAGAGTTCGTATATGAGTAGGGTCGACCCCTAGGGGTCATGGAGCTAGAAGGCGCGAAAAATCATCACAAGGGTCTTGTTATATTGGTCATCTCGTTTGCAAGGAAATCGCGAGTTCCGAGTTCGAGGCGGACTACTAAAATTTATGTAAAATTAACCTTAAACTAAGTTAATCATGGTTACCCTATTACTATTGTGTGCTGTTAGTATGGAAAATGACTAGACGTCATCATTGCCGCTGGTTAAGGAGAAATTGCGTTGAAATTATGCTATGTGACATTGACATGACGGAAAATCAGTGACGGCAGCGATGGTTATTGAAATCAAATGGAACATTATACGGAAGGTCGAGCTACCTACGCGGGTTAAGGTGGACGTTATTTATTATATTTAAGTACCATTTGTACCGACGCCCACAACTCATCAGACCATCATTTGTGTATTCACGGCTTTGTTAGGTGTTTATTGTCTGCATTTTTATTCAGAATTCATTTCGTCGTTTATTGTGTTGGGTTATAACTTTTAGGTACGTTTTAAGTGTACATCGTTACCTTCCATGATATCGGTTTTGCTTAAAGCAAATCATATTTTATTCAAATAAGTAGCTACATAACAAATAGCTTTTTCCTTCCAAAATGCAGTCATTGGAATCTACAAGAGTATGGCTATATTGCTGCTTTAATTGTGTTATTTTTTATTACGAGTATTTATTTATTTAATAACAATATTTCCAATAGCGACTCATGCATTTGTTAATCCGTGTCAGCGACTAGTAAACATCAAAGTGAATTTTGTGAACCAGGTCAGGTCAGAACGACCGTGTTCGCGCAGCCTTGACCCGGCACTGACTCAACCACGCTGACACTAGTCGCTCTGTCGACCACTGACGCTGAGTGTGCCGACATTGTGTCATTCTGACTTCCAAAGCGCGTCACTGACCGGAGTTCATAGTTCTGTTAACTCATCGACTTATAATAGTTGACCTAAATAAATCTTTAGGTGTTACATTAATGTGTTTATCACGTGATAGAATTAAGTAGATAAAAAGTTCGATAGTTTATGGCAAGTGAGCACTTGTGTTTAAGTGACCTAAATCAATCTTGAGAAAGAGTAATGTTTGTCCATTTGCACATTGGATAAAAATTAATGTTAGAAGATAACGATGAAGGAGTAAGCGAAGAGCTTACGGCTTGATGATGTTTTTATCACAAGTCGCAACAAGTGCACCAATTTAAGCTGTAAAATAATTTCCGTATTGCAAATAGTTGTCTAATTTTTTGATAATGCGCAAGGAATGCCGTCTGAGGTGCTGTCAGATAAAGTGCGTCATAATTTATATCTAGGAATTAACGCTCCACTGTGAGTCAATCAACTTCGTAGCAGTATTGTTTGTGTGTCCGCAGGACAACCGGATGTCAAAGTATTTGACGTATCTAGATACGGTTCGTAGCGATGCATCCTCTGCGTTGCGATTTGCCTATAATCCCTGCGTAAATGCACATCACACATCTTCTTCACATCTTCGTGTCCGATCCTTGAAATTTCATTTTAGTAGTCATTGCTGTTTCAGGCACTTTTAGGCTACAGACTCCACCCGCTCAAGTCCTGCCGATTCTGCGCAGTCCTATAAGTACACCTAGAAATTCTTGTCGAGTACTCTTCTCCTATCGCTGGCGTGTTGTGCTAGATCCAAGTTTTAAACCGAGCTGCCACTTTGTGGCAATCTTGACCCACAGTTCACTCAGCTCATAACGTACTAATAAGTAACAAACGATGATGTCACCTATTACCCCGTGTCAGTTGACACTTGTTACAACAACATAAACGCAATTTCTTATCGGCACAGTCAACTTAATTGCATTGTCGGTTCATGACGTTAGTCGGTTCATGCCCAAGTCATTACCAAGTCCTGGCACTGGCAGCACCTATCTACCCTTGAATCGATAAGTGCTCGACTGCTCGTCGCGTTACGCAACGAAAGAATGCAACTGGCACATTCCGTGAGGCATTTTAATCCGCCGTGTCGTCGGCAGTAAAACTAGAGATTTGTTAAGAGAATTTCCAATTGGGCTGTGGGTTACGGTATTTTGTACTCGTTAAAGATTCCGAGGAATACAAGGCATAACCGTAGGTAATCATTTATACATATCGAAAAATCTTTATAGGTATGAAACGTGCAACAATCAATATAATTTTATTTTATTCATTCGAGTTATAGACACAAACGTTAGTGGGGAGTTTTGAGTGTTCCAAATACATATCAAGTGGACTTGAAAGACGGGATACTTTATAAATGTTGAAAGCTTACATAAATACGCGAGAATTAAGGAGACCAAACATCTGCGCATTTTTTGCCTACCTACTAAATTCAAGCAGTCCGAAGTAATTAACACTACTTCAAAGCCTTTTAAGCCTTACAAAGTCGATTCGAACTTCAGTGAGCTCTTAACCCTATTGTAGTATTATTCTTCAGAACTGTGTAGATTCGGAAAAAAATAGAATTATGACTTGAAATACGGAAGCGAATCTTGAAAGGTATTAGAAATAATCGGTTTACGCCCATTTTTGATTACGTTAGTAATTAGTTTTTGCAGGCCAGAAAAACAAAGTTATTTGTGGAGTTTTAATAATTGAGGGTTTTTTCGCATTAACTTCAATAGTCGATTACCGTCAGGGAGTTCTATCGTTTGTTTACCACGGTCGTATAATATGGTAACACAATACTGGGTTCCTATAAATTCAAGAGTATTTAGATATTTTAGGAGTTTCCCTTAGACCAACGCGAATGATAGTAGTAAATATGACTATTTAGCATATAACAAGATATAAATATACCAAGTGAAACACAAATGAATTTGCGTGAGAAGTAAACGCTGCGAAGATGAGAATCGGTTAATATTTTATGTTTAAAGATGCAATTTTCCGAACGAGCTAAATTGCTTGTTCTCGCGAGCGAAACCGCGTGAATAGGTCCATTGATTGGGTTTACTTCGATTCTATTTTCTTTTATGGATTAACATATAAAAATATTCTTCAAGTTAAATAGCAGGATTCTGTAAAGGCATTTGAAATCACTTCGTCTGTCGGTACTTTCCTAAAAGATGAAGATCTCAAAATATTTATATCATAAACAAAATATAGGTATGTGAAAAAGAGGAAGGGGATTGTCCCAGCTGTGGAATATATTACCTACAAAATTAAATAATAAATAAGTATCCTAGTAGCTTAAAATCAATAGGTTGTTGGGTGCATAGCAAAGTCACTACTTACATTTTTATTTCTTGCTAAGATATCGACTCCCTCAACGGATCGTATCGGATAATGAAAAGAGTCCAAACTTGCGTAAATTAAAAACAATTTCCTGTATAGTAAACTGAACAACATTTATAGCTTAATACTACAGGCTAGCCGTTTCAACTCGCTGTAACGACTGCCAGATATAATAACCTAGTACTTAACCACACTTCTGTTATTATTTATCATCCAGACAGTTCGTTAGTGTTCATGCTGAAGGGAGCCAGGTGATACAGTTGATAACAGTGCAGAAAAGGATGCAAGAGCAGGGGTTGTAATTAAGCCGATGGTGACCGTTGAAATGTCAGACTTAATGTGCAGTATAAGCTAGTAAAAAGTCGACTCTTGCGCCATGCACGTGATCGGTTACACTGTGAACATGGATAAGACCACTTTATTGCGCGCAGTGTTACTATTTTTATCTAAATATATAAAAGAAGAAACTGACTGACTGACTGACTGACTGACTGACTGACATATCAACGCACAGCCCAAACCGCTGGTTCTAGAGATTCCAAATTTGGCATGTAGGTTCCTTATAAGGGCTAGGGGTGCACTAAGAAAGGATATTTCAAAATTCACCCCCTAAGGGGGTAAAATGGGGGTCCAAAATTTGTATGGCGAATCAAGATTTGTTAGACTATTTTATTCGAAACTTCACAGGAGTATTCCTAACGATAAATGAGTAAACACGTGTTTCAGGTTTTTTGAAAATTCAACCCCTAAAAGGGGCAAATGTGGTCACAAAGTCTGAAAATCAACATGGGTATCGTATTCTTTTTGAGTACTTATAGTACGCGGGCGAAGCCGCGGGAAAAGGCTAGGTAAAAAATAAATTGCAGGCAATTTTATTTTTTGAGTCTGAAATTAGTTGTGGCATTGCAACACGTTTCCAGCCAAATTAGTAGTAAAACTTGAGCGCTTTTTTACTTTAATCAGAGTTCCTAAAACAGATAGAGTTTGCTTATTTCTAAAAAAGTCTAAATATATAGTCCTCCACATAGATTTCGATGACGGCGACTCCAAACAATTAAGTATTTATCCTTTTATGAGCTCTTATGTGGCTGGCCAGGCCAAACTTGCTCTTAAAAACTCTTGCACTTGTGGCAGTAGAGTTGACCGGCAGTGACCTACTAGTGTTAGTGGATTGATTAGGTATATTAGAAATGCTGCCGAAAGGCAATTTGACATCTGCCTAAACTATCAAGTAACCAACGTTGCCACAGCCACACGGCAAAGTAAGTGAGGAAGAATCGAGTTATCAGAGTTGCACTTCAAGCTCAACACAACATGTTCTTGCTTAATATTATTATGGTTTTATGGATGGATGACCTGTCCGGGCCAGCCGTTTACGATGTCTCGTACATGATATATGCCTTGGAATAGACGTAGTACATAATTTTCCTGAGCAGCGGTGGATAGATCATAATCCTTATCGCGTCGTATACCTAGACCTACATGACTGCGGTAATTTCAAATTAACGGCTTACCTACCACTGAAAAGCATGGAGCTTGCATAGACAAATTATTTAAACTAAAACCTATAACAAAGAATAAGACTAATCTTTATTGACTTAAAACCTAATACATTATAAGTAATATTTCCACAGTGCGCTAATACCTCAAAAGACTTCCGAAAGGTTTGAAACAGTTTCACCGGAACTGAGCCTCTGTCCCCCGAACTAGGCGGATGCCTGTGACTCGGAAGTCAGTGATTCCACCGAGAACATGAGTTGTAAGCAGTTGTGCCTAAAATAAAATAAAAACTTAGTTTAAACTTAACCGTAATGTTACGATAAAGAAAATTTACATTCAAATTTCTACAATATCCACCTATTCTTACCGCTACTTTAAAAAGTAGGAGAACCAGAATGTTTTTGTTTTTGCTAAAGATAAATAAGTTTTAAGACGTTATGTTACAAAATACCTAAGTACATAAATAGCTAAGTAAATAACCCTTTTGGCTTTAGGCTGCCTATTTAGTGGGCTGCGTGCAAAAAAATTGACATTTTTTTTTGTCGTATGGCTCCATGTCACTGGATATATATAGGCATGTCTTCCTTGGGGTAGTAGTAGTGGGAAAGCAGATGATAAAGAAAATCCAGTGAGTGCTGCGAGGTCCAGATGGGACAGTGCATCTGCCAAGTTTGTTACTCTTTTAGCACCACCCGGGATCACGTGTAGGGTTGTCTAAGGTGTTTCCTACGGACGCAGAGTAACATTGATCCCCCAGAAAATAGACATAAAAAGTCCTTACTTATGCATTTCGCATGTATTTGATATTGGCATTTTATTCTATTATATTCATATCTATCATTAGATATATAATAGGCATCTATATGAACAACAACACAATCTTTCTCGGAATAATTCACTACGAAAACAATTTAAAAAGTCAAAATAATATCATGCATTGATTTATGTTTACATTTAATCGCGTTATATTTATCGGCGTTATATTCCAGCGTAACTTCAGCTTTCGGTATAAACCGGCCCGTAAATACGGGCCGCGGGAATCATGTACTTTGTAGCGAAACAACGAAATCACACAGTGCGCCGCTCCTTGTAAAGTGTTCCAAGTACAGTCGACTACAAAGAGATGCCACTTTTCACCTTATTGCGTTGTAATAAGGTCCAAAAGTGACCTACATCTCGTTGTAGTCGACTGTACCTACAAAGATACTCTCCGAGTCTTACATTGATCTCGAGTCTGCATTCCAACAGTGATCCAATCTGGAAACTATAATTATATAACATCGTTTTGAATGTCTGTACGAGTATGATTCTCTGAATTGACTTTTAACTTTAAGGTCTTATCAAAGGGCACACACAGCGGTTCCGAGCTGTAGTTATTATATGAAGGGCATATTTTCTCCGTAAAATAATTGGCTTTTAAACCTTTTTGAAATTAAGAGAGTATTGTATGTTACGTTCAATAAAATTAAAACTCGAAGGTTCTTGTTTATGGTTCAGCATGATTATATTGTGGTCTTTCAGAATTTCTGACTTAAATTTGTTATATTGATACGTACAATTAATTTTTCGAGCACTTGAAATTAAACTGCCTTGAGAAGTTAAAAGTTAATGGATATTCTCCTTAATGTGCCTTAACATACTTATTACGGTCAGGATTGTGGTTAATAAGTTCCTTTATGATGAAATAAATAATTTTGCATGATGGAATTCATTTCTCAAAACTTTTCTTTATTTAGTGGGTGGGACTTACGTCTAAAGTTTCGTAGCAATATTTTATTTAGGATTCTTATTTGTGTTGTTTCCCTCAGTAAGCAGTTTACATTATAACACTTGTGATGTTTCACTTTGTGCCCTTTAATGGGCTAATTTCGGCCTTGCGCAAATACCTACGTTAGCTTTTTTGCTATGTGTTCAAATGATGTTTTTTGTAAATACCTCACGCGGTCTCATTAGAGACAATTTAACATGTTTAAATATACTTCTAAAGATAGAAACAAAGAAGTAATGTCAAGTGTACGTATAGTTTTGCAGACCAAAAAGATGAAACTTGAACCACCGGTCATATTGAGTGAGTTGATTAGGTATAGGCCATACTGAACAACTTTTACTATGGGACCATGCTCGAAATCCTAAAAAAATTTTGGCGTCTCCATAGAAAACCACGACATCTGATCGACCGAAATGTATGAAACAGCCAAAAAAATTCTCGATTTCGGAGTTGGTCCCATAGTAAAAGTTGTTCAGTATGGCCTACCTAATCACCTCGCTCATATGACCGGTGGTTAATATTTCACCCTCTATGTTACTGGCGTAATAAAAAGTCAGTACAGTTACAGTACACACTAACTCCCTGGCCAAACTATCTTCGCATCATAACTTTTAACGCCAACGATAAACGCACACTAAATACAAAATAAGTAGTTCCTTTTCTCTGAAACCCCGAATCGGTCCGTCGCAAAACAAAGAAGAGAATTAAAACAAGTGCACATATCGACGGCTCGCCATTTATTCCTAGCGAACAATGGGTAATACCGCGTTCATTCCATCATTCCAGGACTATTGTTCGTGTCGCCTGCATAGTGTTCATCTCCGCGAAAACTATGTAATCACAATCAGCCCCTCCAAGTGCGTACGTTGAAAATTCACATTTTAGCTACAATCCCCAATAGAGCAGCAGGGAGACTATGGTGCATGGCTTGGTAGACCAATATGTAGGTAATAGACGAGACTATCTGGAAAAATTACGAGTTCAACAGTTAGTGATAACTGATAATATCACTGTTAAACGATTAATACTCCAAAGGGTTTTGTTAATACACTTCTCCGTTTCGTTAGAGGCACTCTTATTCCCGGAATTGGGTCCCGCTTTTAACTGATCTCACTGTTAGTGATAACTGATAATATCACTGTTAAACGATTGATACTCCAAAGGGTTTTGTTAATACACTTCTCCGTTTCGTTAGAGGCACTCTTATTCCCGGAATTGGGTCCCGTTTTTAACTGATCTCACTGGAGTTCAAACTTCTGGAATGCACCAGTGTATCTATGTACCTAGTAAAACTGCGGAAGTATCCTATATTATCCCCAGGATAATTTTTCACCACGCAGTTCGATTACTCTAGAAGTCTGGCAGTAACTAAACTGTCTGCGGGTAGAGGCAAACGCTCTCCTGCACTCAGTAAACATTGAGAATCCAAGGCCTAAGTTACGATCCTATAAATACGCGAGACGTGCCCGTGACCTGCGCGACACGTATTCCACAATATTCCACAATAGTCGGCACCAATGTCGTTAGGGCATAACTTCATGCAGGTTTTAGTACCATACTGCTTTTATGCGTTTGGGATTATATTTCTTTATGATTGGTTGAAGTTTGTATTATTGGTATATGTAACTGAACAGAGTACGTGTAATAATCATGATTATGCCATGTGAGTAGTTTGAGTAAGATAAGTTTCAGAGACTTCTAAAACACTTGCTTAATAGAAAATCTGAGCACCGACTACTGGAGCGAGAAGCAACATGCGTACGGCGGCGAAACCGAGCTACCTATTTGGTATAAGTAGTTGGTCGGAGAATTTGTTTTCTCATTTCAGCACTCTTCTTGTATAGCTTCTATGGTAGCCTATCATTTGATAAACAACATTTCGTAAATAATCATTTAGCAAACATTTTGTTTAATAAATCGGTCGGGGTCTACGAAAGGGAAACCAGGATTTTAAAAAAATCGATGGATGTTGGTGTCATTATGACACCTATTTACTAAGCTAAACTAAGCATGTTTTGTAGGAAAAACTTTTCTCTGAAATCAAAAATGGCCGAGATATTCGACCTCAAAGTTGACATAATTTTAGGACTAAAAAAATTCGATGGATGTTGGTGTCATTATAACACATATTTATTATTATTTTATCGTAGAGAATACGCTAAAATAAGCATGTTTTGTAGGAAAAACTTTTCTCGAAAATCAAAAATGGCCGAGATATTCGACCTCAAAGGTAACACAATTTTAGATATCTTGCGTTCACAACACACCCGACTCGCTGTCAAAAAAGAAATACAGTGCCAGAGTCACCGTTAGGTACGACGACGAGCGAAGCGAGGAGGAGTGTTAGGTATCTTGCGTTCACAACACACCCGACTCGCAAAAAATAAGTGCTCAAAAACATGTATACGGACAAAGTGCTCAAAAATATCCAAAATTGGTTAAGTCCAAATTGGTTACCCTTTCGTACACCTCGACCATCATCATCGTGCGTACGTATTCATACTAATTATTTGTATTGTGATATGTTTACAAAGTCAGTGTTACTAAATGTCTATTTGTCGAGTAAATATTTACAGAATGAGCATTTTTTTTTAAGAATGTCAGGTTTGTGAAATGAATAGTTTGTGAATCGCTGTTTGTTAAGTGATTATTTACGAAATGTTGTTTGCCAAATGATGGTAAACCAGCTTCTATGTGTATAATAGATTTGTTGTAGGTAGGTAATTTTGGCTTAAAATTTCTTAATGAGCTGCAGGAAAACTGCTCAGGTGCCTGAAAATTAGGCAAGCCGACGGGAACCTTGGTCTGTGGACGCACCGTCACACTCACTGGTAGGTAGAGACACATTATTAATATATACGTACTGAAATTTTTAAAATCGTGTTTGATTTAACTATCACGTTAAGAACATCGGTTCAATGCAACCATAAATATACTAGAATATATAAAGATCGTAATTATTTATGCAAGCCAGCGTTCGAAATTTCTCTCATTAGCACCGAAATGTAGTATCAAGACCGGGTCGTAACGCGTTTCAGGCTGCAAATGTATGGCGTGTTACCAAGTCAATCCATATGATTTGCATGTTATCGCGATTTGATTATGCTATCAGTGTCTTTGTGAAACAAACAAACACGTAGGTAATAAATAAATACTGTTTGCACGTTCAATAAAAGAAAATGCCCAACTAAAAACATACTTATCTGATTCTGTCTTTTGTATTAGGATGGTTAAAGCTACATTATCATTTCTAGTCATATTTCATAGAAAATCAACCAAACAAATCTGGAATCAATCTGACACCACGGGGCGGACACGTCATACTACAAAACTCGTTTGAACGCTAATGTGTGCACGGCACGTCTGTACAGTAAAAACTTCATGTGTGCGTGAGTTCTTCTGTATGACCATTCTGTATGATATACTATAATCTATTTTGTGCTGAAACTATGTTGCACCGCAAAATACCAAAGTCCATCGGCTAAATTCTACAACAACAATTCAATCGGAAGTTAGGCGGATCGACAAACATTTACATTCAGGGGGGCAGATCTCGGAGCATTAAAGGATCAGCTCTAACAAATCGAGATAGATATCTGGAAATACCTAATGCCGTTGGCTGTCGTCCAGCGCAAGTAGGGCAAGCGTCCGTAGGTGTCTATCGGCGAACCGTTGTTGGCAATAGCCTTAATAGGTTACGTGGAATTTCTACTAAATCTACATGTTGGAAAACGTGCAAGCACTTATATAAATGTTTACAGCTCTTGAAATAATGTAAGGGCTCAAGGGTTATGGAGTCTGAATTCGGTGAAGTTGGTTATGTTTTATGAGGCTCAATGTTTAAGAGATTTGTAGTTTCTTATCTATACGAGTAACAAGTATGAGAGAGATGTAAGGCTAAAGTAAAACACGAAGCCGATGAGTAGCCGGTCGGATGCGGCAGGATCCGAGCGGCTTGACGAAAATCTGGCTGTATCCAGCCGGATCGAAAAACGGTCCCTTGAGCCACGAATATGGTGTTTTTTAAGGACTTAACGGCGTAGGCGAGCCGACAAAGTTTTAGCGAGTAGTTTATTGGATTAACTATGTATGTAAAAATACTGTAGTTTTAGATGTGGTAGGTACTATCTAGAGACAGAGTCTAAATACTAAGTTTTTACTAACAATTCTTGATATAAGTACTACTCTAGATTAATATTCACCCAAAGGGTCTCATTGTAAATTTATTAGCTCGCTCATTAAATCCGTTGTCCGCAGTATAAATTACATGTGGTCGAGGCAATGACAATAGAACACGTCTGCAGTGGACCTTCAGTCCTCGTTTCCCATGTTATCTTATCGCTTATTGGTGCTTATTGGCCATGACCGTGGATCGCAATTAGTAGTAATTACCTTCAATTTGCGCTACCAATGTTATTCGCACAAGTGGACCTTTAGCTAGAGAGCTAGCCGGACTGACTTGACTCGTCAACCGGAGAGGGAGTTCGGGAGACTTGTAAAGTCGACGTCAAAAATCACCTTATAATTTTGCACCTTGATTATTACAAATGAGTAAAGTTTAAAAATGTAAAAATACCTGTGACATCGACTGTGTCGCTCAAACTATTTTCTTTTTCTTTTTTTTTTAAATATTATATTAATCTTACACAAATCAACCTAGTCCCACAGTAAGCTCAATAAGGCTTGTGTTGTGGGTACTAGACGACGATATATATAATAGATAGATATAGATTTTTAATTTAAATACTTAATATTTGCGTGAAGACATTTTGCCTTGCCTTCTGCATTGAAAAATTTGCTTTCTTGATGGCGTCAGAACAATTACTAGTGTTTAGTCTTTTAGTGCCCTAGTCTATGATGCATTTTCTTAGGCTTTACCAGGCAGATCATAATGTGCCCAATAATTTTGGGAAAAGGCACTCTTAGGACAGATAGTCGCTTGAGGATTTTTATAAAACTCTCTCTAAATTTAGTCATCAGTTCTTCTTGCTATCCGAGGAATAATTAATTCCAGAACTAAGTACGTCTCAAAAGCAGAATTTCTCACCTGGATAAGTCTGTCTTGGACTTCCCCTACATTTAATTATGCTGACTTTTGAAATGCGCTGTCTACCTCATTAGCGTTTACGATCCGATGATGTTTACTCGATGTTTCCTTTGCAAATATATTCCTCAGCAAAACTTAATTGCCGTCATAAAACAAAATATGACACGAACAAAATTGCGACTTCCTTATGGTCCAACACTTAAATCGCATCTGGCTCGCGGAATAACGCGGATCTTAAAATAATCCGAGCAAAAAACTATACGAAATAACGAGGTCTGCACATGTGGTTGTTTTTTAATAAAATAAGAGTATTATTCTGTCTAATTGCAAACTTGGCAAGGGAACGGGAGGCGACTTAGGCTGTCAGTCCGTTCCTATTTTAATTTTCCATGTTTTTTGCCAAAGCGTTCTAGAAGTCAACGTTTCCTTTGACACTCGACACGGTATATGTCAAAGAAACGAATCGTCTGTGTAAAAGTGTACGAAAATAAAAAAAAATATTTGTCGACGACGTATTGTCCCACAGCTGGCTGATCATGAGAAATTGCTCTGTAGATGGTTTCAACTATTAATAAAGCTAGAAAGCGTAGGTTTCAAATATCTTTGTAATTACAGTGCTTCTTTGTCATCATCCTCGGTTTAAATGCGTCTCACTGCTGGGCCGTGGCCTTCTGTGATGCATGAAAAAAACTGGTCTATCTACTATAACCATTTTCGGTCGCCGTTACGACACAAGTCGACACTTCTTTTCTAGTAACAATTTCGGTCGCCGTGTGGTCGCCGTTACCAGAAATGGCGAAGAGTCGACGCAGACACATTTGGACGCACGGTGTCGACGCAGTGTAGTAACAATGTTCCCAGTTTGCGACTAGTTTTCAAAAAATCATTCGTTCTATCGTTCATTTTGTTCGTTTCCATTGAGGAAGTGTCACCAGTGTCAGTGAAAAAATAAATACTTAAAAATAACTAAAATAACTGACGTTGACGCCATCGTCGCCATCGCTTTAAGTAGTTCCTCATACG
Organism: Pammene aurita; assembly: GCA_947086415.1. Lineage (NCBI taxonomy): Eukaryota > Metazoa > Arthropoda > Insecta > Lepidoptera > Tortricidae > Pammene > Pammene aurita. The sequence goes on from OX352299.1 coordinate 13,598,640, forward strand.
TAAGTATTTACTATTCGTTTTTAATATCAATAGTGCCAATATTATTATGGGCAATTAAACTACTCGAGTGATTTTACTAAGTTAGTCTGAATTCATCAACGCGCCACCCCATTATTCAAGTTAAGCCAGTCAAATGCAAGTGTACTCGACTGCTTTATTTGATGTATTTTTGGTGGTCTGAAATATTCTTAGGCAGAATTGTAGCATTAAAAGTAATAAAAACGTTATAAACATAGAAACTTGTTAGTTATCATGTATAAATACGTTTTAAGGTTAACAAATATTGCAGTCACAAAGTAGTCGCATAGTTACCGGAATGTGTAGACATATGTCGAGTTGTTACTAAAAGTAGAAACGACGTTACTGGATTTACAAAATGGCTCCTTGTACTTTTCTGTTTCCAGATATTCTCAAAGTTTACCTCGAGGAATCCCTTGGTCAGTCACTGGTTATGACGGAAGAGGATTACAAAAAACTATTAGGTCCCAGTTATAACAATACGATGAAGTAGCTAGTTACTAAATAATGATATACTTTTATGATGAACAAACCTCGTAATTTGTAATAACACTTTTTAATTTCAAATATTATTGTCTGAAATAAAATTTCATACATTGCTTGACAGTACTGACTGGTGTTTGATTTATGTGCATTTTTGTAATGTTCTGGATGGGTCCATTTTAGAAAAACGTTTGTTATACGGTTACCTACTCCAGCAATTATGAATAGAATTTTTTATTGTTTTCTTGTTTGAATGGTAATACTACCAAGCATTGTTTAACAAACAATTAACTAAATTACAAATTGACAATTGTAATTACTCAATATAATGCAGTTACAATTACAATGAAAAAGTTAATTGAAGCTCCAATAAAAAAATACAATTACAAAATCAAATTTGTAATTGCTTTACAAATAACATTTTGTAATTATAATTCGTAATTTAGCAATTACCTACAAATTACTTTTGTGTTATAAAATATCATTTTAATTTTTTTTTCTAAATTAGCTTAAAAAAGCAAATAAGTAAGGTGATTCAAACAAATAGGACTTAAAATGGCCCTTCAGTGTTTTCTTTTTATTTAATTTTGAACACTATTTTTATGAAATGTTTCTAACAATATGTCTTAAATGTATGGCGATGGACAAGCTTTTCGCCAGGGAACCCGTGCGTACATCAGACCACCATTCGGAATTACGTTGCCTATTTATTTTATTGGTATTTAATCACAAAAATAATTAATTAGTTACACCCAATACTGCCACCAAGGTGGTCCCACTAGATTTTGGTTCTAAACTGATGATAAAATTCAAGAAGAATTGTTAATTATCTTTTTTATCACTCATAATATAATCACTATTCGCTGGGCACTATGTAGAGTCGCTTAGATTACATTCAATGATTAAATGACTAATGATTAATTTATTTTGTTATTGAAGTGTAGTGCACAAGTGCTACCCCTGTGGCTGATGTTTTCAACCATTTTTTTGGTCTGCCTAATTTAATTGAGTAATAGTATGAAAAATAATTCAATAAATCGATTAAAAAACATTGAAACTAATTGAGTAAGAAATGACACGCATCAAAGCAATGGAACAGTTTGACAATCTTTGGTATTTTATGTAAATTTTTTGGTTACAATGTTTCTACACTGTTAAGTAACGTTACGACACATTGTGTATACTTAATATAAAGTGGTAACGAAGTTACTACACTGTTACTACACGTTACCACTTTTCGTTCTTAGTTTTGACATCTGGTCACAAACTGAACGCAAGGTGTATAAAAATGTTTCGAAACAAATGTGACCGAATAGTGTGAACACTGCGTCGACTCTTAGTTACTGAAAAAAATCTGGTCACATTGTGTGCACACTGTTACCACACGAAGAAACCAAAACTCAACACAGACGCGAAGTGTAGGAACCGTTTCGGCACTTCTGGGTTTATGTTACTACTTTGAAAATCCTGCGACCAGAATGGTTATATAGGACATAGCCGTCCTCATGTTGGTTCATCCGTGTTCGAATTCGGGAATCCACATACATCTTTTAGTTCCTTCTCTTCACTTATGTTGCCCTTTCAGTTTCCCTTCTCCGATAAGATAGAGATAGAGGTAAAATTGGGTGTTCTTCGGATACTACTTCTATTTACTTACTATACTAATGATTCTCTTTAACATAAAAAGTATCTAGATATTTTTGAATCCACTTTTTAGTGGCACCATTACTTCTGTCACCATTACAGTGACTAAACTCGCTGTAATGGATTAAGGAAGACCTGGTGTAACTGGGAGCACGTTGGACCGACTAGCCAGAGGTAGCAGGTTCGAATCCTATTGTTTTCCAGAGCCCTTTAAGTTTCATTAAATTCTACATTAAATAGTTCTACGTAAAATAAAGGATATGGTGGAGAAATTCACAGCCATCAAGTAAGTCTCAGTAGATTACTGAACTACTGAGTTCAGGTGGTCAGAGTGATGGGCATGTATCCCAGAGTCTTGAGTTCGAGTCTTGCCTGAGGCAGTGGATTTTTCTAATTTTCCTTTATTTCTAAACATTAAATTCTGCTCGCCCGGGGTGGTAACGTAATATTTCTGAATTATTTTTGTTACTAAATTTCTACTGTTTACCGAAACGTTAATTAGCATTAGCAACTGCTTTAAAAGCTTCCACTTATTCACCGTCCCACGGCGCATAATGTTCCTGTTCTATTTTAGAAACATCCATTATTTTAACCATTTTAACGTAAGAACGTTACTAATGACAACGCCATAAAAAGTGGTGATGACACTACTGACGCTAACAAAAACCGTACAGTACACATATGATGGTTGCGCTTTTATCGTCTATCGTGTCTTGAGTCACTCTTGCACATACCTAAAAGGCCAAAACCAAGGTGTCGATTGAGTTAAAAGTCATTAAGTCTCGCTATCTGCTGCCGCATCTCGTCGAAGCTTTCTTGCTTTGTTTTGTTGCCCTACCGATATACCCATACTACGTGACTTGTTTAGGGAGGGGGGGGGGGGGGGGGTCGTCAAAATACTACGCTTGGTCACAAGGGTGGGGGGGGGGGTTAAGTTTCGTCAAGTACCTAGTCAATAATTATGCTTAAATCTCGCGCTTGTTCGAGCTATATTCAACGCACAGCGTTTTAGCACTTTTTAAACTTTAGTACTGGTGGCTGGTGTAAATCATGTTATTTTTACTTTCGGTTTCCAAGAAATCATTGAAAACCTGTGAGTTACTACGTGACACGTAGGGGGGTTGGAGAGGGTCTTGGCAATTATTACGGATGGTCATCGAGGGGGGGGGGGGGGGGGGCAAACATTATAAGAAAGAAATGGGTCACGTAGTATGGGTACGTTCTAAAAGGCGCGACCTTTATAGGCTCACTGTAAGTAGTGTACTATTAGTAAAGTGAATAGTTAACAATGCATTAGCTTCCCTGGCAACAGTCGACCCAATTGCATGCATCATTGTGTCATCGCACCTAGACTTGAGGTGTCCTACACAGACATATTTGGTTAGATCACCCAAATGCATCAAATTTCCGAACAGTAGAATATGTACCTACGTCGCTTCTTTGCAGCAGGTAAGTAGTACGAGTAAAGCAAATATGTTTAGCTAATGAAAACAATACTTATAAAATAATAAATTGCTATCAACATATGTTAAAAATGCTATCCATTTCTAACCTCTTCGTAATAGTATATTTGAATAAGCATCTATAAAAAATGGTTCGCAATATATTTTAAATCTACATTTTCTTTGTATTTAAAAGATGTAATAAATAAGTATTCGGTATTCGATCGAATAGTGCGCAATATACGGTCGTAGTTTAGCTACTTAAGATTTAATTGTTGCGTTAGTTCGGTACAATATAGTATAACCATAGATAATGTAATGGTGTATTAAATGTAGAAAAATAATACATTTAAGTCTCCGATTCATGCGAAGTCTATTCCGATAACAGTTTGATCGAGTATCCTACAATAGCGAGGACAATGTGTTACGCAACGTGAAGTGCATCGGCAGGCCACTCACGCGCAGGCAACGGGCGCGGGTGCGTCGTGTCCGGTGCTGACCTATTTGCAATATAAGTTCTACGTACTGATTGGCTGAAGGGAAGTCGTATATTGAGGTTTTAAATATAGACGGAGTGCTGGCCACGTCAGATATGACACAATAATGAGAGCAACAGCAACGAAACCCCTCTAGTTAGTTTGCTATGCTATGTTTATTTCTGGTTCCGGATATCTGGCAGTTTTAAAGTGGTGGAGTTCAAAGAATGCAAATAACTTGAAGAAGACAAATCCTGGGTTTGATGCAAAATTATGGGAAAAAGTGTTATTAATTAGATTATATTATAGCCAGAAGTTTCTGTTGGAGGAAAGTAGTGCCAAATGATGTATAATGCAATTTATAGTTAGTCGCCTACTGTTTTATTTCCGCAATATTATGCTTTTTTTGTTCTAATGTTAAAATCTAGGCCCTGTCCTCTATAAATGACACAGCTTCGGCAGTTTTTACTTATACTGGTATAATTTTTATCCAACTGAAAAACTTTGTTGGTCTGTGACTCTGACTCCACCCATTAAAAGCTGACAGATGCCCGGACCTAGCAATAAGGATGGTAAAGCAATATAACTTGACAGGTTTCATTGCTCTCATTATTGTGTCATATCTGACGTGGCCAGCTCTTAGTCCAATATTAGGGTTGATACATTCTAGTTGGGTAACGTTCCAGAGCAGACGCCTCCGTTGATAGCCGGGACAAATGCTAGGAAGATTATAGATTTTTCACTTCTCATGCTCAAAAAGTGTGTCATATTATGCTTACCAAGGCGGACTAAAGTAGTACAGTCACCAGCATAAATATATGACTATGGGCAGCCCTGCAAAAATATCTGATTCTCCATTGAGGGCAAAAGTATATGACGACACTTCCACGGTAAAAATATGTGATGCTTTGTGGCCGGCATAAACATCGTCTTGCATCGATCAGCATAAATATCGGATCCGGCCGCTTAAAAATATCTGATTACCCATCTAAATCAGAATTACGTGACTACTGCCACCGGCATAAATATCTAACCACTGTGAAAGCTTTAACATCGGATGACAGGTCGACCGCATAAATATCTGACATAATAACAAAATCAAAATTATGTCATCAATATATAAAACCAAACCTTATTTGGCTGGCATAGAGGTCTTAATTGTAAAAAGCTATTTGACAATTCACGAAAAGAGTGCAGACTTGTCATTGAACTGTCATTGCATATGTCTATCACACATTTTCTATCACGAATTTGACACATTCAAATTCATATGTTTCATTGCATTAAAAGCTTCATTCATTACAATATTTACCATTTATTCATACAGTTAGGACTCGGTGCGACTGCTGTCAATCTGCGAGAAGCGATATTTTATTTTATTAAATTAAAGAAAAAAATCACTGTTAACGGTTGATTTACGTATATAGGTTGCATAAATTGATAATTTAAAGAAGCAGTACTGTTTATTTAATACATTACTTTGAACATTTACGGGTAGTATTTTTATAATATAACTTCCCGGCGACACATAATAATATCTAACTAGTCACTACAATACCAGGTTAATTTTTGTTTTGTTCACGTTCCTTGTTACTCAAGTTCGCAATATTATTACTAATTATTCATCACTCTTGTGAAAAAAAATGTGTCAAAAAATATCTAAATAAATCATAAATTAATTAATAAATTAGTATAAAGTCCATAACTCCCTAGGGAACAGTCACCACCGGGAGGTAAGTGAAATATTGCAAACGAGAGTATAATAGATTTCTAATCGAAGAAGCACGAATGTCATAAAATATTCACAGTTTCGCACATCCATTCGTACATGTAGTCCTACACCGGCAGAGGCAGATTCGCCCATTTGAAATCCGGCGAGTGACTGAGGTAAAGGGGTCTATACTCACCGCGTAATGGCACCAACTTGATGCCGCCGTTGACCGTATTCGGCACGCCACACACTTGAATTCAGTTCTGAATTCATCAATTCGTAGACAAAATCAGAGGTAAAAGCTTAAATTTGTCTATGGTAGCTAAAAATGGTTTATTTCTACGATTCGTGTCTGATGCCAAGGTTCATTGGCTCCAGAGTTGGGGACTCATAATTGAAGTCGGTGATTTGATTAAAAATTCTCATTATTAAATCATCGCTGATTAAATCATAACATAAAACAATCAAGTAATTTCGCCAAGAATATATCATTAACGACGGGTGCGGATTTAATGCTAATCTACTAAAGTCAATCATGATTCGTTTAATATGATTGGAATATTTTTAAGTTGATTTATATTTGGCCTTTATTCTGAATTGTAGAAATTTTCGTTATTATACATTTTGCATAGCGAGTAATTTAATTAAAATAGTGGTTTGTAAAAATACTGTCTAGCTAAAAAGGTTTCTGCAAAATAGCCCTATCTGATAGCAACTAAATTCTAATATAGGTATATCTTATCTCACTGCTTTATTTATTTTTTATTTACCTACTTCTTTCAAATTGAAATCAATGAACAGTTAATAGTGAATGCTCTATTGTGGACTACATATATATGAGGTTGAAATTGGCTTCGTCGTTTTTTTGTAAATAAATAATTTTAGGCAACTATTCTACGATATAGATGTGGTCAGATATTAAAGTAAACATCAGTATTCTCGATAAATTCTAGTTTTAGTAATCTGACTTTATCATTTACGTTATCATCAATTTCGATTTAATTTTAATACAAATTTTGATAGATTGAGAATTTACCACATAATCTACCAAATTAAATTATTCGTTTCGTCCAAAACCAAATAGAATGGGTAGATATTGTAGAACCGAACTCCTTTTTTTATATCGGGAATAAAAATAGAATTCAAATTAGCCTAAGCATATTAAGGTATTAACCCTCGGAATCAGAGATAATACGCTGGAAACTCTTATATACTTTCATTATGATGTTTTTAACGTTATCTCTAAAATCTCGGAAAATCTCGTGTCTGGGCCTGAAGTTATGAACGGTCAAACTCCAAAAAATGGGGTTTTATTTATTTATTTATTTAATCTTTATTGCACAATACAAGATGGTACAAATGGCGGACTTAATACCACAAGACATTCTGTACCAGTCAATCAATGGGCTAAATAGAAAGGTTAAGTAGGTGCAGGGTCCATTAAATATGACAGAATGAATAAGAGAAGAAAAAAACTAACAATAGGTACATATTAAGCTATATTCATAAACTTACACAAATACATATAATAATAAACATACATACATATATTTTATATACCTTGTGTGAACCATCAGGAGGACGATGAAGAAAGCTTGTCAAGGAAATGCTTGCGCAACAAGCGGTTGGAAGTGAATTTAGTCTGAACTTGCCTGAGAGAGAGGTTTTCGTGATTATATTGGTTTTTATAACTCCATTTAAGTTGACATCTATTAGTACATTGTAGAGCATACAATTTGCAACAAGTTTTACTCTACAGATTTTTTTATGCGTATAACTGTTTACAAGAACAAACGGTTACAACACTGACACGTTTAAAGAATCTCGGAGCGATTATTTTTGAAACTATGTACTTAAGCTAAAAATTGTTTTAGAAACTTCAAAGTTATTTTATAAGATCTATCTAATGATATGGCACACGTTGATAGTTCCTAAAAAAATTTTTTACTACAAAATTAAGTAGCGGCACATATATAAGACCTTTGATTGAGATTTCTTGAATATACGCCGTATGCGACCCGCCCGCCCATCTGTCCGTTAATCTGCATATCACAGCCATATTACTCGGTATTAGCTTTTAAACTAAACGTTTTGACACATATATCAGCCACCAGGGACTGATTTCGGTTACGGTTTTACCGGTATGAAACCGGTATTCCATTACGATACCGTAATGGTGTAAAGGTTACGCGCGCCGCGCCAACATAACGGTACCGTAACCGTTTTGAAATATCGGTTACCAGTAATCGATTTAAAGGTAACGGTTACTGAAAAAAATAAGCGAAAAGACAAAACGGCAGCGCCGGCGGTTTGGCAATGACGCTAAAATCGAAATATCGGTAACCTTTAAAAATCGGTTAAGGTACCGGAAAAATAAAGGTTACCGTTATATTTCGATGGCGAAATATAAAGGTTCCGCTACCGAAACCGCTATTTGAAAACCGATATGACGTCATATCGGTTAGAAAATATACCGGTATTTTTCGGTTATGCATCAGTCCCTGCCGAAAACTGCAATGAAATCGAACGGGCCGTTTCAAAGTTTAATGGGAGCATTAATTTGTATACATACCAAAAAATTTACAAACAAATGTGTCGGTATTTTAGTAAAGGTAACATTTGGCAGCTGGCACATACGTTTTTTTTGCTCGAATACAATATTGAATCTGTATAATACATTTTATGACGTATGCACCAACCACCAAGTGATACGTTTACCAAAATATTGTCACAAATAGCCATTTATCCTAAATGTACCTATATAAGGTCGGTGTTAATAGAAATGTAAAATAATGTAACCAAAACATATTTACCTTCATTGCTTCACAATTACACTTTTTTAAAGAACAATTATGGTTTTTTTTTGTCAATTCATACACAAACTTATTATTTACATATTTTAGTGAAAACAGATTTCTTTAATATTATTTTGTCATGTTTCAAATGCCTTTCTTGCATACAAATTCAGACATATTTGTTTACCTTATTTTACTTTTCTATTGACACTGACCTTACTCGTACCGCCTCTGTTCCGTCAGGGAAAAAATAATGGAGCTAGTAGCTATGCAAAATGTAATCCTATTTAAAACATCATTAAAACAACTAAATCATTAGTTTAACTAAGCATCTGTCTTACTAATGTTATCACTTCAGCTAAGAAATTCATGATAGAAACTGGAAATCGTCATGATTTACTCATGTCGGTGCTCAATTTGATTGGAAAGCTCATGATTGAAATCGTAATCATGTTTATATGATAAAGATTAACGTCCTAATTTTTTACTTTAGTTTCAATACACAAATTTTTGCCCAACCCTGATTGACTCATTGCTCTCCTGTTGCCTCCTTGTCGCTTGTCGGACAGGTGCCTTGCAACATGCAATAAAACAAGGTCAATATTCAATAATTTTATTTTGCACTATTTGTCTTCAGTATTATAAATTCGACCATTCTGGGCCCTCCAGGTTATATACTGAATAAGTCTTAAGCTGTATTTTCACGAATATGGTCAAAATTTTTAGGATGGTCGATTTTGCGTCTTCCACTTGCAAGTGATCCATGATTTCACGGCATTTATCTAAAAACAATATTAAATTACAAATGCATTATTAAGTCGGTAGAACCTATTGATTACGTAGGTATCATGTAAGTAAACAAGAAACAACTCAAATAAACTGTCAATGGATTAATTATTAAATGGAGCGGTCTATTTTTTCGTATATTTAAATAATCCTATGCTTCAATTGCTCGTAGATTTGATAAGACGCGCTATACATGGTATTGAATTAATCTAATTATTACGAGTATCAATCCATGCAAAATAATAATTTGACTTGTTTATTTCTAATGTGACATGCCATATTGACGTAAAATTTTTACTTTTTAATGATAGTTTAGGATAGTAATAAGTAGGTTTATCACATCTATTAAACGTCATGATGAATATCAACCATACCATCATATACCATTTACTGCTTTATACCAGCTAGATAAGGTTTGGTTTTGTATATTGACGACATAATTTTGATTTTGTTATTATGTCAGATATTTATGCGGTCGACCTGTCATTCGATGTTAAAGCTTTCACAGTGGTTAGATATTTATGCCGGTGGCACTAGTCACATAATTTTGCTTTTGACATGTAATCAGATATTTTTAAGTGGACGGATCCGATATTTATGCTGATCGATGCAAAACGATGTTTATGCCGGCCTGAAACCATCACATATTTTTACCGTGGAAGTGTCGTCATATACTTTTGCCCTCAATGGAGAATCAGATATTTTTACAGCGCTGCCCACAGTCATATATTTATGCTGGTGACTGTACATTTAGCCTGTAGGGCTAGTATGTATACATATTTATGATTTACAAAACATTTTAAATTGACCAATCGGAACACTTCACCATAATAAATCCTCCAATCACAACACATGTCGAAGTTAATCGGAACGCTAGATACTTTTTGGTGCGTATACTGTGTAAATAATTTAAGTCCTTAAAAAACATTGTATTTAATATCAACCAATCAGAATACAGCAATGTTAAAATCGACCAATCAGGAAACGCAATTTATCTCTCTAAACATGAGGTATTTTTTAGTTCCTACTTCACAATCATTAAAAAAGATTTTAATTTTTTGGAAGCGCTTTAAAGCGTGTTTAAAATGTTTAAAGAGCTAATTATACCGTCGTCTGTGGCATTTTACGCGGTGTTTATATTTTGTATTTATGTCAAAGAAGTTAAAAAAATTAAAAGACCGTCAAGTTAAACCATAATTTCACCTTAGTTTAGTTATTGTGCGTAAATAATAAGTATTTTTATCTTATTTTCTCGCAATCGAAGTGAAAAATAGTATGCATTACTCTGGTCTAAAAGCCATATTACCACTCGAACAATTTTATAACAGTATAAATAACCACCTCGTGCCCTCGTGGTAATATGGCCTACTTTAGACCCTTGTCAAACAATCTACTATTACTTGATTTGAATGATATACTCAAAAGCCGTAGTTATATATTTGATGTGGTATGTGGTCATACTTTACAAATATGTTGTGATCGTAGTTCCGTGCCGAGTTAAACTTGTTCTGGTATGGATGTAGGTACGCAATGATAGTTAATTTAATATGCATTATGTAACAAAGCACAATAAAAAGAAAATCAATTAAACATTACTATATTTCATTTCAGTTTGTTTATTCAGCACAATACATATTGTGTAGAAATTTACAATAATCTTAACCTAACATTAAAGAGAAATCAGAAGAAATATGTACAAAAGAAAAAATAACATAATCAATATTGAAGATTAAATTATCCATACTAATATTATAAATGGGAAAGTGATGGTATGTGTGTGTTTGTTTGTTTGTTTGTCCGTCTTTCACGGCAAAACGGGCCGACGAATTGACGTGATTTTTTAAGTGGAGATAGTTGAAGGGATGGAGAGTGACAGGCTACTTTTTGTCTCTTTCTAACCCCCCACTTCCCTAAAATGGGGGGTGGAAGTTTGTATGGTTTGTTACCCCGAATTTAACGCGAGCGAAGCCGCGGACAAAAGCTAGTAAAATATAAAATCAATAATGTAAATACTTAAAAAAAAGATTTAAATAACTCAAGATATACAAACAGCAGCTTGATTTGGTATATAATACACACATTGATAACTTACCAGAGATTGTTTTAAATATTTAAATTGCAAATAACAATAATAATAAATTACAATTAATGAAATACATTAACATTAAAAGTAGTCATTACATACAATTGAATCAAAAGAAACCGTTTCAGTTCATATGTATATACTTGAAGGAATTAGCATTTAATACTTCTATTAAGATTTTTTTATATAATCTAAAATTTAAGTGTAATCTGTCTAATGCGATTAAGAACCGTCATAATTTTCATTAAAGCCATTAAAGGATTTTTAGATAATACCGGTATTCTCGCTGTTCTGAATTAACTTACCTACTTCAAGGGTTGTGTAAACAGAATACAGATCTGTATAATAAAGCCCTAAATAAACAAACAGAATTTTACTAAGTTTGATTTCTACAAAAAAACCTGCAAGAAAACTCGTAAATAAGCTCATAAAACACCGCCGGTCCAATTACAACATTTCGCTGACTTTAATCGTGATTAATATCCGGTTCGGCATGCCGCGGCGCCGAAGAAAAACATCCTTCCAAATTTAATCAACTTTAGAAGTTTCCCTTCAGAGCTTTACCTAAACAATATACTTACCGTACTGCGATGGTAAATCTTGAAGAACAGTTATCTTACTTTATTTCTATGATTAGAGAATCAATGGATGGTAATTGGTGCGAAGCACGCACCACTCGGCCGTTCCCAGCACAATCCATACAATACCAATCCATGCCCACGGCAGCCCTAACAGCGTTCACAATCATATCACTCGGACTCGATAGTTACATCACGTAAATGATACTACTTGCAACCACCATTTCGAAACGCCTCAAAACCTACGCTTCAAAATCAACTTGAACCGTATGGGTTAAACTTTAAAGTCCAATTTTAACCGACGTTTTAAGTCACAGATATAGAGATTGCGAACGATTGAAGAGTACGATACGTCCAAGCGAAAGTGCAACCAAAACACACTGCAGTAAGACTACGTTTAGTCGACATCAGATTACATTGTCTAGGCATTATGTAAGCTCATGTGACTGAACGGTAACGTGGTTCCTTAGCAGGTCACATTGCAGTGCGAATGACATCAGTCTGTCAAGTGCATAGGAGTCAACGAACAGGATTTCGTTGCGTATGCAATAGATGCTCTTCAGCCTTGACTTCGCGTCATGGCTACTAGCCAGAACCATTCACTGACCTACTAGTTCCTCGTGTGATTTTGAAAGAGTCGTTCGTCTTGTTTTATGGTGTTAGCCTGAACATATCTAGGGCAAAGATTAAAGTTATTGTTGTTCCGACAAGCTCATGAAGGCCGCGCGATTGGATGTTATCTTATATACAATATTTTTATTAGGTCCCACTGACAAATATGTGAAATATAATGTACCTAAACAACCTTCACATATTCTTGTAAACGAAGTAATATTCTGCTCTACATATACCCGACGATCACGTTGATCTTCGTGTTGAAGTGCACATTACGTTTCCGAATTCTCAATGTTTTGCCTCTGAGACCTTTCGGTTTGATGTGAATGTTTTAATGCACATAATTGCCACCTGCAACTGCGGAATTCTTGTAAAAACAAGCGCTATCCGACTCCGGTAGGACATGTGCCACGCACTCGGCGCCCCGCCATGCAAAACGTCCTGTCCTGAGCCGGTCGATTCCCAGCGATTGCAATGGATCGCCTAGGCTCGGCTCAACCGGTGCTGCCAGTAAGGACTCAGCCGGCGTGTTAGTCCGGCTATTATCTTTTAATACCATCGACTTCATTATTCGCTACATTTTTTTGCGACGGCGGCGAGGCGCGGCACCGCCGGCTCGGGTTTGATAACCCGGAGACCTTGGTCTTAATTACGCTCGCGCAGACCACTCCGCCGCGTCCACTTTTTATGCGCCTGCACATTTCTAGTAAAAACACGACAACGACGCATAACCGGCCGACTGAAAAACACTTAAAAGCTGCGAAAGCTCTAGGTAATCCATAACCACCGCAAACCGCCGGCTTACACCGAGTGCGCTCTACCGAGAAAGCTTCGTGAGCGTCGTCTTAAATACACTTCGTAATGCTTTTGCGGATCGCGTTCGATAATTTAGATTTTCTTGTTTTTATTATACCATACGTATAAGTTACAAATAACGATGTAAACATGCAAAAACTTGCGTCGGCGGTAATGGCAGTGAACATGCGTTTCGTTATGATTAACATTTTAACTGCTAGACCGTTGATGTCGATGTCTCGATGGTCGATTAGTTTTTCTCATCTATTTTGTTTTTGTTTCAGGTAAGGCGAGCTGTGTAGCTGACGACCCGGAACGGTAATTTATGGACTTTTCACTACCATTGTTAAAGCGGGGTAGTTTAAATCGCCTTATTTACTTATTCCCTAAAAACCGCAACAAAAGATTGGATGGCTAGCAGCCAAGATTCGATTACATTAATCATTCTCCGGGTATGTAGAATTCGCTGTATATAAATCTTCGCCGAGCTACCAACCGCTATCGCAATGACAAGTGGTTTTCATTCTGCGGCTATGAATAAAGAAACAAACTCTAAAACACCAACTCGCGTTTTAATCAAATGCTTTTAGAGGCTATTAGTGATAAAGGCAATTAATTCGTAAAGCTCTCTAAAGATAATGGCCATCAGCGGTTTTTAGTCGAGCCTTACTGAGACAATAAACATACTTTTATTAGGCAGGTAGTGATTGCTGAGGAGTTGTAATCTAATCGTATCTCAAACTCGGTAATGATGTAGCTCCGGCTAGTCGATTAATTTTACTCTAATTTACATTTAATGAAAACCAATCGAGCAAAAAGTCGAGTTAATTCCTCGATCTGTTAATAGATGTTAGTCGGGATCAAGGCTGTAGCGAATCGGTGCAGGAAAGACCGCGTTGTTTGTGAGTTTGTAAACGACAATCGTAACGATCGTTTAAAATATCGAGGCCGAATTGGTTAGTCGTCGGGAAACTTTTCTCGTACATATTTCATTTAAAGTTCATTTCTCTCTCTGGGTGTAGTATGGGAATTATAGTGATTGTCTCATCCAATAACCTTAATTGGTGCATATAAAAATCACTAAACAATACCATTAAAATCTTACTTTATCTTGAAAATTTTCTGAACTAAAATTTTTACGACAGTTTTCTTATATGCAATATGTCCAATATTAGCTGCACAACGAAGGTCGCAAAAATATTTGACACGCTTAAATATGGTTCTACAAATATAATAGTATCAGATATTAAATAGATACGAGTACGCACATCGTTGTGTGACATTTTTTTAATACCACGACGGTGGCAAACAAGCATACGGCCCGCCTGATGGTAGCAGTTACCGTAACCTATGGACGCGTGCAACCCCAGAGGATTCACATGCGCGTTGCCTACCCTCTAAGAACCTATACACTTTTTTGAAGAACCTCATATACTGTAGCCCTCTGGGAAAACCTCGACAGGGAGTTAATTTCCCAGCCGCAGCGTTCGTGGGAGGAAATTCCTCTTAAACCGTACCTTTAGGCTCCTATTAATGTAGTTGACTGTACTCGTACCCAGTTGTAGCTAGCAATTGTCATTTCCCTATTCGAATTCAGTTAATTGAGGAACTAATTAAAACAAGTCTACTTTTAAAGTCTATTCTCGCATTTATAATATAAAAAGATCGCACTTCGGTGTTATATTTCCGAATTTGTATAAAGATCGAATCAGAATCAAGAGTCGGTTCGCGTAAACATCAGATAGATGCAAAGTAATTCAACTAATTCAGTAAAGAGAGGCGCGGGCGGGGTAGGAATACTTTGTAATGCCCTGCACGCACGAACGCCCAAATTAATAGAATCTACCAGCGAAATAATGGACTTTTGGATCTTTTATGCAGATGTACGAACTAGTTTTTGGTAACGAAATTGAATAAGAAGAATTGAACATTCTGATTTAAACTTTCACGGTTTTTATACATATCTATTTGTAATAACGGGACTTAATCGCGTATATTTCAATTTACCTTCGACGTTTCGAGGACGACATTGTCAACGTAGAAGGTAAATAATATATATATATATATATATATATATATATATACGCGGTTAAGTCCCATTATTACAAATAGATAATTGAACATTATGTTTCTACAAGTCTGACGATAGAAAGTAAACTGTGAAAACGAACTTAGGAAATGTGTTTATATTTGATTTCTCGAAAATTCGTATTGGCTCGCCTTTGCCCTTTGCTCAACTTGCGCACTTGTTCATAATTAAAAGCATCAGATTTTCAATTCACTAAAGTTCTGATATTAAATTCGGATAAGTAATAAATAATCCGTTATATATACATAACGACTTATAAATAACTTTGTGTTGTACCGAGGACTTAAGACTAGCTGTATCAGGAGCTATGTAGAGATACTAGAGATTGAGTATACATTTTAGGTATTAAACATAGTAATAATAGTGTGAGGTATATTTGAAGCCTAAAGGCAGCGTCTTGGGAGTAATCTCCGTTTGATTTACATATATTCATGTAATTCCCTAATTACGTTTCTACGTCGCTTTGACTATGAATCCATCAATGCATTTGTTATTGTTTGATATACTTATATCTCGTTCTCGGCTAAAACGATTTCCATTTTCTTGATTTGTCGTAAGTAATAATTAAATAACAAAGTTTCGAGTGTGACTTTTTCTTTTCTTTTGCCTGTTCACAAAAAACTTGGTGTTATATTAAATCTCGCTTCACACTAATTTACTGGTGTTGATACCTTATGTGGATGACATTCTGTTAAATTTCGTAAGCTTAGATACCTCTCTGAATCACATACCATAACAAAATATGAAATTGGACCCCCAAATGTTGCTCACACGATATCCTAGACGTGACATTACATGATAGCATCAAATGAATATTGTCTTTGATTTAACTCCGTTGTACCCCGGATCTCTGGCAAGATCTAAGTCTAGCATTAGTTTAGGAAGTGCGCTGTTTCCAAAACACTGGCGGTCAACGCTCCTAACACGTGATGTGATGACGCCAGATACAATCATGGCGGCGTCTTAGAGCTATCTGAGCCACCATCTCATACGATATACAATGACTGTACAAAATGAATATTATTACGAAACCAGGCTTACGAAACCCGAAATGGAGATAGAACATTGGGTTAAGTTAAGCATTCTTTTCTAGCATAGTTTTTGGTATTATTGACGTGTTTTCTATAGCCAGCGGGAAAAATAATCGTGAAATCTGGAAACGAAATGGATCGAGGACATTGCGATTTTATCGCTGATAATTGGTATATCGGCTGAAGTGCGATAACTACCTGAAATTCAGGTCGTCGCCCCAAATTTGATCGCTGATCTGTGTATCGGTGACACGGTTCTGAAATGTGTCAGGTTAGCTTGGTTGATATCTGTGTCGATAGGTCGTAAGTAGGTCGGGGTCGATAGGCCTCTTAACATTGACCTTTTGCTGAATCCCGCGGTGACCTAGTTGACTTTGGCTCCCGGGTTTCCGATTCTAGGGGTGCGTGGCTGCTGTAAGGGAAGCTTCTAGGAATTACTCTAAGATATATGGTTGTTTCAAAGTGACTTTGCAATGTAGTCTACATGTATACACAAGTGTAAATGTAAGTCTCTTAATATAAGATACGCACGGTATTGAAACGGGGTCGTTGGCCTATAATCTGGGCCGTATTTAAGAATCTTCGAAAATTACCTACCTCTGTAAATAGATGTAAATGTCTTATTAAAAATAAAAATACCTATTCAACTCAATCTGTTTACAATCAAACTACGGAGAGCTATATCTAATTACCTAATAATAAAAACGAGAGATGTAGAATGATGATCGAATGATGTTACTGTTTTTAGTATGTATTGAAAAGTGGGATAGGTACTTTTGAATAAGTACATACTAAGAACAGTAACAGTACCCGTCTAATTAGTTTTGATTCGACGTAAAAAAAATCTGACTCTAATATAAAGTAATTTAAATAAGCCCTATGAATAAGCATATGTGCCCTACACATTAAAAATACTAAATTAAACCATCAGCCTATTATCTACCTAATTAACGAAACAGAATTTAATTGCCCACTTAAATATTTTTTTCTAAATAGCTTTCCCAAACTTACGTAACAAGCTAAGTTGATAGAGTCGCTTAAAAATTGAGGGTGTTTTATCGCGCGCTACATAATGTCGCCGTGAGTCGACTTTCTGTGCCATGGCTGCGCGGGGCCGCGCGGGGCGTGCGCGCGGCGCGGGGACCGTGACGTGACGTCACACTCGACCGTGGCAGTGAGAGCTCGGCCGCGTCGCTCGCTCGCTCTATGTACTCCGTTGACGACGGTCGCGCGAGCGCAACGCACTCCTCTCGTTTTTTCAAACTTCGTACCATAGAAAATAATTTCGTTCGGTCGTTCGTAAGACTTGATAGTTTTTCTAGCCCGTTGCGCGGATTGTGTAGTGACGAGAAAGTTATTAAACCGAGACGTTTAAAAGTTCTAGTGTTTGACAGTGAACGTTAGACGCGCGGAGTGTTGCGTGTTTTTAAAAGTTAGTGCGAGGAAAAAGTGAAGTGAAAGCTCGCGTAGGATGTCCATCGGCGATCGTGGATTTCGGAGCGTGTGACGCGCTCGTCGACATGAGACGCCGCTGGTCCAACAACGGAGGCTTCCAGACGCTGCGAATGCTCGAAGAGAGCTCATCAGAAGTGACGTCGTCTTCCGCTCTGGGTCTGCCGCCGGCTATGGTGATGTCTCCGGAATCGCTCGCGTCCCCCGAGTACGGCGGACTCGAGCTATGGGGTTACGACGATGGCATGACATACAACACGGCTCAGTCCTTGCTCGCGAACACATGCACGATACAGCAGCAGCAGCAGTCACAGCCGCTTCCCTCGATGCCGCTGCCGATGCCGCCGACGACGCCGAAGTCGGAGAATGAATCTATTTCATCAGGTTAGAACTTGGAATACTCTAGTTAGAATTGCGCGGCACTCTAGTTAGAAGTGGTGGCATGGTTTTTTGGCGGCGCGGTCGCGCTGTCATCGACCTTTGCCCCGTATACCTTGACCGGCGCTGCGCTCTGGGCCGCCTTGCCGCGGCCCGGCTGGCTGTCACAGAATGTCACAATCCTTTTGTTTACCCACATTCGATCGAACATCTGTTTCATCAGGACTTCACATTGCATGGTGTAGTGACATTGCCGTCTTGTGACGCGCGTTACGTGATAAAACTAAATGAGAATTAAGAATGAATACAGTATTTCATGATATAGTTACCTATGGGCTAGAAAGGCAGGTGCCTTTTTAGTATTGATTGCTATAAGTGGCTATAACTTTAACCACTCCCATATTATTAACGCAATTGCTATGGGAGTTAAGGGACATTGCTGCAGTTTGCTGCATTAAAAAAAATTAAATATTGAAAACCTAGGAAGCAAACTAGATAATACGAACGAACACACCTATCTGCCTTAGTTGTGATGTGACTAATCATTACTGATGGTGATGAGTGATGACAGATTGTATGTGGGCGAGGCATTTAAAAAAAAGTACACAGCTTCAATATGTCAGAATTGAACACTGTAGGTGGCGACATGTACCATAATTCTGGTACTTACGCCATACCTACCTACCTACACTACACGCGTTTGTACGGTTTGCCTATCCAAAAGTTTGTTCCACTTGGTGCTCAGCTATGTACCGGATTTATTTATTTATACCGGTACAATTTGTACCATAATAGGTATTACCTATCTCACACACTATTATATAATCTGTGCACATACCCTTATTTTTATTACTGTTTCCACCGATATGTAATAAAAAACGGGATACACAACACAACTAGTCCAATAAATGGCCCCACAATAATGTCGTTAGATAAACAAACTAGAGCCCCAAATAACCAAATACTTAATCAAAGTCGTACATTACATTACCTACCAAACTGTTGATGATTGATAATATGGAATAGTGGATATTCGATAGTTATAATTGACATACTCGTCAATTCGTTATTTCAAAGTCGTTGTCGTTATTTGTGGCACAGCTGCGATGTACCCAACAGATCTGGTTAATAATAGAAGACCTTTGAATTGAACGGAACAACACCGGACCGTCCCACGAGCTTCCTAGTCTCACACGTTTGTCTATGTACTAGTACCGCATGTTTGATTAGCGTCCACCCGGTAAGTACGGTGTGGGAGGCTCACCACGGATGGAATGACTAATTCTTATCGCGGTATACCTACCGAGGTGTAACACTACAAGGTTATTGTGGAAAATTTATTATAGCTTTATTGTTATTTTAAGATGCTACGTAACGACACCTTGAAATTATTTGAGATATAGAAACCTAGATATTGCGCAGTTAAATTAAATCTGAATTTACCATTCACGTATGTGTTATACCTATTTACTGAATGACAACCATAAATAAGTCAAAAAAGCATCTATTTAGCCTTTTCGATTTTTATATGAATTAAATATTTAATCTTATCGTCAGAGCTTCGTAGATGATTGGGGATAGTGCGGCAATTTGAAGGGCTGCGTCCCCTTATAGAGGTTTACAAACGAAGTTTATTTCAGTATCCCCATATGGATACACATCAAACGAAATAAACTACGGCTGTAGGATAATAATTAGCCTATTTCTATTAGGTCTATGAAAGTATTACAGTAGTCGCATCTTCAGATTGCACAATAACACTTGAATGATTAGTAGGTATTTAGAGTACTGAGTTACTTATTTGTATTCAACGTTCCTGTACCAAACTCGCGTGAGTACTTAAAGCCATAAAACAGTTTTAAGTTATTTCCTTCCATTTGAGACACATTCAATTTGCCAAGTAATACAGTTTAACAATTTAAGTAAGTGAGTTGGATGGTGGTGTTTCGACGAGGCGACTACGGCCGGTCCAACCGGTTTAGAGACCACTCCTGACTCCTGATGGTAAATCGCATCGCCTGACAAAGCACGCATATGCATTTATATGTATACGACTTACTCAACACTAAATAATCTATGGATAAAATTTATTGAATAGATTAAAGTACTAATAGATAAAGTACAAAACTCATTAGACTTTGATTATAAACATATAATATTTATGCATCATTTCCTTTCATTTCAAAATGGAGATCGATAGGTAGTTTCTCTAAATGTTTACAGAGCAATATTACTTTCTCTGTTTCAGCGCTTTCCTTAAATTGGCTGTTAAGTTGTATTTTTCTCTTAAATTTAATAAGTAACCCAGTGTAATTTCTAAACAAAAACGTAGAAATATAATGTATCTATAGACGTGTTAGAAATCACTCCATCCTGTCGAGAAATAAGAAAATCATCACCATAGCATGTTGCAGATTTCTATGTGCGCTGATGCGGTAAACTTTCGTTTCACTCATGCAGCCACTGTTTATAGCAAAACGAGTAATGTGGCTATCGTTTTAATTAAACGCGACAGTGAAAACTTTAATCAAGACCCTTGAATTACCATTGGACGCGTGTTAGAAACACAGATTATCGTTAAAGAACAATCGGAATCGCCGTAAATTCGACGTTAGGAGCGTTTATTGAGGCAGTTTTAGCGCAAGTTGACTGTTTGAGTGTTTTCGTATATAATTTAGTAGTTTTAAAAGTACCAAATATTAATGTCCTTTGCCAACCAAGCCTTAAACATGTCATCCTCCATACTATGCTAGGCAGTTATTTGTTTTCTTGGTCTTTCATCTGTCTGAAACAAAAATGTGTTCTCTTCAGTCCTGATTTATTGTCAGTTTAGTGTGTTTGTAAGACAAAGATGTTCGCTTTAGTCTTTTAACCATTTCAGGGTTGCTTCCGAGTTTGTATTGCTCAATGCCATACATTGGCTTCCTTGTCAATCTACAATTTGGATTTCTTGCTTCGCGTTAAATAAAGTGGCCTTACTTTTATTTGATATTTCAATTTCAATAACGTGATGTTTCCGTAGAGTAAATATGTTATTTTACATTTGAGATTAATGCTGAACTGCTAAAGTATTAAATGTTACCCGCATTAAGTTCTCCGTCTCTCATTGCGTTGGCTTACCATAACTTAGAAAACGCTCTATTGGCGTTTAAACGACTCACTATGCGGGCTAGTTTATGACAGAATTAAGTTAATAAAATGGGTTTCAAATTTACGGTAGAAGGAAAAAAATCATTAATGTTGTTTGCTGATGCTGGTAGACTGTAATACTGGATATACCTCCTTGTGGAAATATGTTGTTACTTTGAATGAAATAAACAAATTGATATTCCAGGAAAATTACATTTAATCTGAGAGAAACACTTCTAAATAGGGAGATTTATATGGCTTCTCACTAAAGCCGAAAAACAGATTTTTTTTTATAAACAACAACGACTACATTTTCACACAAATTCACAATCAATCAAAGTCACGGTCTTATTCTTAATATTTATATTTAAAATTATTAATTGGCAAGTTCCTATTTATAACTACTAAATTTGCGTGCTATGTAATCTTGAAGAGCTGTCAGACTGCTTTCTAAGCCTAAATTTCGTAAATGTAAAATATACCTTGCAATTTCAGGGCAGGTAAACGTGGAAGGCGAGGAGGGGGGCCTTTGCTCAGCAGGGAGCACTGTAGGCTTGAAATTTTACATTGAGATTACGGATGCTTCGCAAAATCCATCAATTTAAAGGCTACCATAATGTTGTCTATTTACTTATTAAGTACCAAGCAAAGCCATCCATCTTAACAATGCGGTTAGCTCAACAAGCAATTAAATAAAGTGTATTGATTCCTACAGCTATTTAGGTAGCTTAGATTGTTTTGTTGTCGCAACTGCGCTCCGCGAATTCCGCAGTCATTCTAGCTCTACCTATGTAGCAGTGTACAATGTACAAGTGTAAATAGACCATATGTGAGTAATGGTACAACTCGTTCTGCGGGCCCCACCTGAGGTGAACGTATCGACGAGTCCGCGCGGGGGCACCAAGGTCGCCGCAGTTTTTTGACACTTCGGCTTTATAAATAACCGACTATAGCCGTCATGTTGGCTACTGCTAATTACTTCATGGTGTGCTGCCGGTTAAGTTAGCCGGAAATTATTTGTTTCTCGTCATGAATAGCTAATCGGATAGGGTTATGGACCTCTAACTAAGGCTGTTAATCTGTATAACTACTTTAGAGTGACAATTAAAACTTATGTGGGACGGCAGCAATGACTATCTTAACTTTTGATTAATGACAAAAAGTTAGTAGTCTTTTTACTTAACTATGACAGCTCGATCTGCACAAATTTGACTTAATCTGCCTAATCCAACTGTCACTACAATACAAAACTAAATATTGACTAACTTATCTGCCCAATTCAATTGTCAGTGTCGGTAGAATGGGTAGAAATTGTGCAAACAAACTGTCAATTTAGTACCTATCTGGAGAAAAAAAATAGAGATTACACAAAGTAGATATTCAAGTCCGACTTACAAGACGTGCAATTCATCGCCTAAAACATGTTCTACATACCTATGTTATTATCAATAGTGAAATATGATCCACCCTTCATGTCTACATGTCGCGATTCATCATGATTGATGATTCTCGATCAACGAGGTCGCTTACCTCTTTCAGGATGTTGCTTCACGTTCGTCCCTTTCGGTTACTACATAACCACATATAACAATCTCTTACCGATTACGTAACTTATAAATTAACCAATTACTAGCACGAGTTACAAAATTAACCAATTCACTGTTGAAACGGTCACAATACAACTGTAACATTAGTAACAAGATTATCTTGTTATTGCTCGTACTCAGGCCATTAGCGGCTATTTAAGGATCGTTTTAGTTAGACTTGGAGTCCCGTAATTAGCATACAAATCGGATCAGCTTCGCAACTATTATACGACTACTGCCTAAGCTGGATGCGGTGTTAAAATAATAATCTGCATTGAACAAGCAGCTGCCACAAATCCAAAGGGTCTAAAGCGTTTAGATTTGGCAACCCTTTGAGTGATCTAATGGTCCGTCTGACCCCCTAACTATATGCTTTATAAAAGCCATTCTTTTTAATTATTTGCTGGAACTTATTGAAGTATAGACTGATTTAGATGCTATAATCACGTGCCTTGCTTAGTTGATTATTATATAAAAGGTCTGGTTTTATGTTACTGCTACCTACATCGAGTTAGCAGAATTAATTAGGCGAGCTCGTAAAGCAATTCAATTGAATGTGAAGTAAAATCTTAATTTTACCTGTTATGTAACATAAAAACAAATGACGTCGGTGTTCAATTCCAAAGTTCATTGACTCTCCTAATAGATCTTAAAAAATCGCACGTAAGATGAAGACAAATAGCAATTATATGGAAGTAGTCAAATTTTAATGGTATCAATTTAGATGAGTTCTTAAATTGATTCATTAAATTAGTTCTTCACGCTTTTGAGAGCGGAGAATCTTCACCTTCACATTCACATTGTATTGTAGTGTATTTACTCTAGGATCTCTAGGAAGACGAATCGCGGCGGATATGCGGTCGAGCGCGCGTCGCGCTCGGATGCGCACGCACTGCCATCGCGTCGCTTGTTAGTTCTATTATCTGAGCCGACTTGCTCGCTGTAACCACCTTCAGATCGAATATCTTGAGACAAATCACGGGGTCTCAATTTCTTGCAAAGCAATCTAGTTAGATAATCATCCGAGAATCACGACTGTCGATGTTGAAGCATAAGTTTTTAGTTGAGACACGACCGCGGCTTTTCATTTACGAGTAAGTAAATAATTGTAAAACGGTACATAATTGTAAACGACAAACAGTCCCATATAAAATAAACCTTTCTTTATTGATGGAAATTAAAAGTTATCGTAAATTCAAATCCAGTTAGGTTTTATATTGTACACATTTTATACTATTTATGTATTATCGATCTACTGATACCTACTCACATTTTGGTTTTCCTTGTTTTATTAGTACTTAGGTACTACGTAAATAAAAACTTCAAATTTACTCTTCGGAAGAGTATTAGAGTGGGTGTACAGTCGACGTCAAAGATATGTTTACACTTTTGCACTTTACTCCTTTGTAATAAGGTCCAAAAGTGTAAAGATATTAAGACGTCGACGAACTAACCATGTCTAATTGCCCTTATACGAATATCGCAACATTTGCTTTTCGGTTTTCGAGAAATCTGATGCGAAAAAGATAAATTTAAATAGTAACTACTTACATGTACCTATATAGTAGTAGTAGTAAAACACTTTATTGCACATTGCATATTAGTACATGACCAACAAAAATATAGTAAGTGTGTACAAGGGCGAACTTATCGCTATATAATATACCAAATATTCAAATTTATATGTAGGTTATGCCTACGCTTGAAATAATGTGCTCTTTTAACGTGTCAATTTTGTCAGTCAGATTCGTTGTACGAAACGATTTATACCTACATCTGCTTATTCCAGACCAGGGATGTAACAGATGTGGTTTTATCGGAACCGAAAGCGGAATCAGATGTTTTAAGTTTAGTTTATCGGAACCAGAAACGGAATCGGAACTGAAAACGGAAGCGGAACCAGAATCGGAGCCCGAGTGATAGCACGTGGCAAGCGGGGACTTGAGAATATGACAGGTGTAAACCTGTTTGTTTTTTATGTACGCCGCTCATTTCCCCCCGCTGCGCTGCTGTGACATCCGATATAACTTCTGTTTGGAAATTAACAGAACCGGAACCGAAGCGGATGTTTAAAACCAATCGGAAGTTCCGACTTAACGGAACCGGATCCGGAGCTCTGTAACATCCCTGTTCCAGACATTGAATTTCGTAAATGAAAGAAGAAAGAAAGAATGTTTTTCATAAAAATATTTAAGTTGAAAGATTTTTAACTATAAAGGAACGATTATTTACTAAATACGCCTATTGTTACTTAGAATTGATTGTAATTATAAAATAATTGAAAAGATAAACCTTAATTTGTTCCATAATATCGCAAAATACCATCTATAGACTACAATCTTGCGAATGGATCGGTATTAAGCACGACTAAACAAACTTAGCACTGTGCTACATCCTGCTTTGGGCAATCTGAGATCGTAAATGCCATAACGGACCGAACAAATGACCTCTTTCATTCGGAGAAAAAAAGCTTTGTCAAACGTTCTAATGATCGCAACAAAGTATACTTATATGAAAAAGAAAGAATATAAGTAGATTGCCCCGCTGCATCTTACATACATTTTTGGGAGTATTTAAATCTCTAAAGCTTGCAAGATTCACACAAAAACAAGTTTTTATTAACGGGACGGGACGGGAATCCAACCAGCCAATCATTGCACAAAACAAGACAAATTAATCTAAAATTGCAATTTTTGCTTTCTTCAAGAGCAAGACGAACCCGAAACGGGATGATTTCAAGCTATCGAACCGGTCCATATTCAAATCGAAGATGGATGAGAAAAAAACCTGTCGGACATAAAATTTACTGTACTGCAATTTGCACGTTAACTGGGTCAGGTTTAAATCAAAATTACACCTTAGCGTTTCTTAGACCCAAACGATTTCTCATACAGATAAGATTGGATTCAGACATTCTTTCTAAAACCATGAACCATGAAAGATTACATAGATACCCTAGTGTAATTTTGGATTTTAAAGTGTTGCTATTTTTCTTTTTTAGCAACAGACTTGCGATTGAGATCTAACATCTAACACATTTGCAAAATCGTATTAAAATGTTGCAACAGACCGGAAAGAACTTTATGGCTGTCTACCGGTCACATACATGTACCGTCGGCAACACAGTTAACCGGCCAATTGTAATCCCTATTGCAACGGCATAAGGTCTACCG
Organism: Pammene aurita; assembly: GCA_947086415.1. Classification (NCBI taxonomy): domain Eukaryota; kingdom Metazoa; phylum Arthropoda; class Insecta; order Lepidoptera; family Tortricidae; genus Pammene; species Pammene aurita. The sequence goes on from OX352299.1 coordinate 13,624,904, forward strand.
ATGGTCGGTTAAGGGTGTTGCTATTTGTACTGTACATATATTTTTTTAATATTTCAAATTCGTTGTATACTCGTATATCTCCATGCCGACTGGCTGGCTAACATAAGGGTTATCTACCGGTCACATACATGTACATAATACATACATTTTTTGTTTAAATATTTCAAATTCGTTGTATATACAGTTCCATTTGACGCACAAAATGGCGTTCTACCAACGCGGAACTCGCATGCCGGCCGTACGTGACTCTCGAACTGTAATGCTGGCGTAACAATTGCGTCGATTATGGTCAAACCTCTTGCGAAGTCTAATGCTGTGTCCACACCCGTGTGCCATCTTGACATTGCGATTAATAATTAATACGCAAACCCTTTTAATTGTTAGGACGGGAAAAAGATATATCTACAAAAAACATATAGAAGTAAAATCTTATAAAATTATTTTCACGTTACTGAGTTAAAAAGAAAACTATTATGCTATTCATGCTCATAAGTGATGGTGATCGTGTAATCATTATGTGTTGGAAACAGTTAGATGCTTTTCCGTGGGAATTTTAAGCGATAAGCACTCTAACGATGTGTTGGAATGAACTCTTTGTTTGAATTACCTTGTTTGTTTATGGTAGAGCAAAAATATTAACAATTTTATGTCGTGATGTTTTTAAAGACAGGTTTCGGAACGAAACATGTAAAAGTAAAATAATTATAAAAATTCATTTCATAGAGCCGACGTCTCCAGAAATCATGTGGTCAGGGGGGGGGGTAAGAAAAATATCGCGAATGATCACGATGGGGGGGGAGGGGTCAGAGATATCACGTGTAGTCTTTTTTTCAAAGCGGGAAAGCCAAAAACAACAATATTACTCAAAAATTTAATTAGATTAAATAATCCTCTCCACTTTTTTATATGCACCAACTTTGAAACACAATTATTACGTGATCTGTGGCAGAAGGGGGGGGGGGGGGGGGGGGGTTAAAATCACCAAGGGGAGGCCGAATATGGTTCCAACCCCCAGCAAAGCTCGCTTCCGCGCTCGAGATCACGCTCCCCGCAGACCGAGGAGATCTATAAAATCATCACAAGCCACGACAGCAGAATGCTCCCTAACACTAATTTTAACGCCGACTCACTTCACGACGTTCAAAAATAAAGATAGTTATTCATAAACAAATAGTCATTCGGAGACCTCGGACGCCGAGGGTCTATCCGCAAAATCTGAAAGAGGAACCGCCCTCGCAAACTAACACGGTTACGCTGATGCGTTCGACGAAGACAGCGATGACTTCTCTGACTACTCAGATAACGACGCCTCAGCTGCTGCTGATGATGATGAGACAAACAATACCAAACCTAAAATCAGACCTCCCCCGATAATAACTGTTTTTGACCCAAACAGATGGGCCACCCTATCCAAACGAGCTTACGCCAAAAACCTAGGCTTCTCCACAGCCTACGTAGGGCGAGGAAAAGTACACTAAAGAAACTCTATCTCTCTCAACAGCTAGAGGCCCCTCTCTAAGTGCCGACTATCCCAAAAAAAAGGAATATGATTTCTGAACGACCCCTTAGGTATGTTTAAATAGTTATTTAACAATTATCCAGTATTTTGTTTAGGACTTCAAATAGGTGAACCACCTCAAAGTAATTCATAGTTTATAAATAAAACCATTAACACTTGTCGCCTGTTTTTTCAAGCGTTAACATTAATTCATCAAAACGATACGAATGATTCTTCATGCGTACTAGATTCCAAAATAATAAGAAACCGTTTGACTGCGCGGGCTCTTACAAGATCAAAGATTCGTGAAACGTAATTAATTTCTAAAATGCTATAATATTTGTAAAATTGTTCAGCTATTTACATTAGGTCAGACGCTTTAGCACTGTGCACTTTGTTTGAAGGTTAAATTATGAGAAGGTCAAGCCATTATTTTCACTGAGAAGATTATGTTTTCAGATCAAATAATGAGATTTACGACGAGTACAAATTACTGTTAATATTTTATCTCATTATTAGAACATATTAAAGTCTTGATTTTAGTCCCGCGAGGCAAAGCTGGAATGCTATAAGTATTTAAAATTCATAATTGGTACAAATAACTGAGAACAATGCAGTTTTGCTACCTACAATGTTTCATGTTTGTGTCTGTCTACTCGCTGTCAAGATATCACATCATCTTTAACAAGTGCAAAAACTACACTTGAGCGGTTACAACACATTGTGCCTCGGAAAGGCTAAATATGTAAAGACATGTATTTACTTTGTTTCATATGCGTTTTAAAGCCAATGATAACAGTTCTCTTGGCCTTGGTGCAATCTGTTCGGCGCGTTGGCGTCGCCCTTATCGTGTGTTGAACTGTTCTATATCACTCGCTATAATTCAGCCACCACAAATAAACCGTTCCAAATATACCCCTAGAAAACCTGGAGTGGAGCTACTTCTGACGAATATCCAGACGAATTTATACATGACGCACACATTCCTACGCCAACTGGTGTATTCGTGTGCCTGATGTACGAGCCAGTAGTCAAGGTCGATAATGTCATTGTACCTACGATGTAAATACGGCGTCGCGCGTCCGTGTGTGTGAGTGGCGTTGTGTGCAGCTGCAGCTATTGAAGTAATCTTATCATATAGGTCACCTTACTTTGTAGATAATGCACGCATAGGCGACGCTGCACTCGACTTTCAAAGGAGTTTAGAAAGAAATAAAACTTGTTGCGAGTATTTTTAACGCTGGCGCTGATATGTTTATTGGGGTTCAGATTTCCTTGTTTGCTTCAGCGTTAATGCGTATAAATATAGCTTTGAGCGTTTAAATTTGAATGCAGTGATAATTTTAGATATAAGTATTTCTGATATCATCCAACATAAATTACTTAAAAGAGAGTATGATTTACTTGAAGCTTTTATTTAAATAGCTCTTTATTAATACGATGTTGACACCGGTGAGTACATTATTTAATCGCCTGTAAAGCTCGACCACGATTAAATAACTACAGAATAGTTGGCACTTTCATCATAGAATTTATACGACCGTATATTTCTTAGCGTAGTTTTCTTGGCAACTTTCGCCTAGACAGTCTTGTAATTTGTCCGGCCTTCACGTTTGGTAGTTAAATTACGTCGTTTGTATTATAAATTCCATCCTATTTAACATTACTTTAGGCGCTCGACTGAAAATTCAGAATTTTAACTAATTACTTTACAAACCCACAACATGAATGAATAGTCATTAAAGTATTTAGCGTCTACATATTTTATAGACTTAACATTTCTAAATGGAATAACAACGCTATTATATCAGCAGACTATTTCTAGTTTTACGTGTACCTAAACAAAGTAAGTACTTACCTATTTTGAGATGTAGTTTTGGCATTAACGTCAAGCATGGCCCCAAAATAGAAGAATAGTGTCGGCTAGTCGAAGATCACATCAATGGCGGGGCGAGGCCGCATTGACGCAAGCGTCAGTTGTTTACCGGCGCAGGTTATTTACATCGGGGTCACAGACACAGCGAAGGAGACCGGGGTTCAATCGATGTAATTATATCTAAGCCGACCGGTACCTGCCGCGCCAATGACCCCCTTTGACATTACGAGGTCATTTATGCAACACGTTGCAACAGTACCCCGTATAAAGCATTGCATAACGCACTCACCTACATGCAATCATATTGAATTGTCTCTTTACCTTTGCTGTTTTTGTGTCGAATTACGTTATCGTTCAACGAAATGCGTTATCTTCGCTAAAGGTGCGTGATAGTGGATATCAACTTGACATTTCCCGGTGTCATTGCCCCTAATGCCACGTGGCCGTTACACAACGCACGCGCTTTGTCAATGAGAATTTTCCGAGTGTCACTGGGTCATGGATACTGAGTGTTTGATTCTGAAGAGAAAGTGGATACCGCGCTACGTGAGTGTGAGCCGTCGTGTCCAACCAGGAATTCGCTGATGTTAAATACCATTATTTCCAACTTCTGTCGGCAATGAACAACTCACACTCGAGTAACGTACCGAGATACGAATCTGCTGTTAACCGCCATTTGTTTCTTGCATAGTTTGTCCCGCGGCGATCTTTCAGTCTAAGTTGCATTGATAAGACTGTTTTATGAGTCCGTCTCTAACGAGCACTATTGTCTAGATAGTCGACGTATAAATTGAAGACATCACAATCTATCACGCTACGACATGGCAATTTGTGCAAATTGCGTCCTGTATAACGGATAACAAGATTATGAGCGTACCCACGACACATTCGATCAAGAACACGGGGCTTTCAACATTCAATACATTCCTAAAATAAATCGACAACTCAATGATGTTATTCCATTCTAATCGAATTGTATCATTTCGGTTTGGTTTTAAGTCAGAGTATAAAATCTTTCAACATTGCATTCGGATTTCATATATAGACTCTCAAAGACAGGCGCCAGCAATTAATGACAAACAATTGCTAGCGTCTGTGTATAAACAACAGACAGCTGAAAATGATTACTGTAGCAATAGTACACGGAAAACCAAGCGTGTATAATGATCGACCGTCTACTTCCTGACATATTCTTCAAGTGTACAAAGGCACACGCGTGTTCACACCGAAACATTACAAGTAAAGCATCACGAAGACGAATGGTTCGCGGCGAGCGCATCTATTTATATTTGCGCAGGCGGCCATAAACGGCCCGCGTCCGGAACCGGTCGAGGAATGCTCTGCTCTCGCTAACCACCGCAGATGCTAACAAACTGCTATATTTTCAGCTGTATATGTAAAAGCAAGATCTGCATCGTTTCTTGTGTGTGCACGTCATTTCAGCCTTTTATCGCCCAGTGCTGAGCATAGGCCTCTCTTCGTGTAGGCCACTTGTCCCGGTCCTCGGTCAATCTCATCCAGAAGTGACCCGAAACCTCCGAATGTCGTCAATTGACTGAGTTTACCACGCTAGGCTTCTTTCATCTGTGACCCAAAAACTACATCAAACCTGTTTATTTAACTAATAGGAAGTCTGGCGCTCTTTGATTCAAGTTACTGCTTGCCCAAAAACCACATCAAACTTATCTTGTAATATAGCGTTTGATACAAATTCCTCCCAATATAGCGTTTCCATTAGCCCTATGCGCTTTCGTGTATCGCGCTACGTTCGGTAAATAACATAAACACCGACTGAAATATCCTATGTTTCCGTATATCCCGGTGTACTTGTCACATAGGTGTCAACACGATTTGCCCACCTCGTCGGCTCGCGCCCCTATTTCTAAAAAGGCGTAAAGCTTTAGGCTTCTGATGTACTTAGGATTTTACCGAGTTTGTGTGACTTAGGTGTGATAACGTTGCACGTCCCGTGTTATGTCTCTCTCCCACACGCATCTGATCGTTAAATTTCACGATTCAGTAAATCTCACTACCACCTGAAGTGGAAATTCAAGGTGTAATATTTGTTTGATACTGCATAAACATAGGTGAATATTCTATTGTTTTAAACACCTCTCATACCACATTACTAACTTGAGTTTAAAACAATTGAGTTTTTTTTTTCTTTAACGATAATTAGTCTTGACTACATCTGTAGGTATGTAACTGTAGTTATTATCGACTATGCAATTAAATTGCTAATATCTATATATTTTTATAAAAGAATGAACTCCCGCGACCTAACTAAAGCTCAAGGAAACGATCTTTAAATATGACTCCAAAGTAGCTGAGCCAAATTACCTATGTAGAGGAACATTTCGCTTTAAATTGTCAAACGTGTCGGAACGAAGTGAGTGGACCGAATGTGAAGCGAGAATTGAATTGCTTTGTCTTCAATTGGTTTTGCTCACTCAAGATTTCTTCATTCGAACAAATTTATTTAAAGAAACGTGCTGACAATGGATGGAACTCCACGTTTCTGAAAATATACTAAGTCTTAGAGCAAAAGTAGCTAAGTGGTTGAAGCAATCAAAAAAGTACACGTGAGTAAATAATAATATGAAAACAAGAGCCTTTTCAGATAATTATGAACACTTTGTTCACATAGCGACATTAAACTGATTGTGCAACGACAATAGGGAAGATGCAGCTATAATATTTACCATTATTTTGTAATCAAAAAGTTGAAAAAACATAAAATAATAGCCATTAAAACGTTTTTGCTTTAATTTATACTAATTTCAATCAATAATTACGATTTGAAGTAATGCGAAACGGAACGTATTTTAATCCACCAATCATCACTCCTGTTTTGACAACTATGGATGGTACAGTAAAAGATGACAATCTCATAATATGGCGGAATTTAACGCCTTTTGACGGACACTTTTGCAACATAGAGATTGTCATCCTTACCTTCTACCATCCATAGAACCAAAGATGAACAAATATCACGACTATCGCGAGTGACACTGACAGACATCATGAGTGACGTCAGGAACTGTAGATCCGTTTAGGCGCGAAAATTTAAAATGTCAGTTGTAACAGCAATTTTTTACTGTAAATTATAGTATTTTCATTTTTTAATACACTCGTGGTCTATTCTACGTGCAATTCGTTCAAATTAAAGCATAAATGAAAATATTGCATCTTGTCTATTTATTTATCGTATAGCTATATGTCACTGGATATAGATAGGCATTTCTTCCCTGGAGTAGTAGTAGTGGGAAAGCAGATGATAAAGAAAATCCAGTGAGTGCCGCGAGGTCCAGATGGGACAGTGCAGCTGCCAAGTTTGTTACTCTGATAGCACCACTCAGGGATCACGTGTAGGAGTGGGTAAAGTGTTTCCTACGGGCGCAGAGTAACATTGATCCCCAAGTACAATGCAAGACCAAGAGTTATTGAACGAAACTTGAATTAATGGTACCATGCCGCAGGGCCCTCATTTAGATATATTTTAGTTTTAGATTAGTTCTATTTTTAGAGTTAATTATTTAGTTTAATTAGTTTTAGTTAGTTATATTTTTAATGTCAGCTGTAATTTAAGAATAAATCTTAAACTGATGAAAGTTTAATTCCTTTCCATACTTAAAGTTCTATATTTTTAATTAAAATTTACTTACAAATTTAATTTTGCTTTAGCAAAACGACGTTCTAACGTTTGCTCTAAGTTTGCAGCGGTGAAATGTGAAACTCTTTCTTTTTACCATTTCACAATAACAGTTTCAAGTGAAGTAAAGTAATTATAACAAATGAAATGTTATTTATCTATTAGTACAATCTTTAGACTGCTTGCATACAATAGACAGCTTTCTTTACGGTCCTCGTTAAAGCACTAATGGCGCCAAACGTTATGGGCGGGAGTTAGCTCCGTCATTCTCGGATCATCCATCAAACTGACAGTACCAATTATTACCAGCATACCCTGGCCTTTCACCGACATTTGTAGGGTTAAAACCGGGGTTGTTAAACCCATATCGCACTTAGGTTTGATCGATCGTGATTTGGCTACGGGGTTAAGGCTAGCGCTTTAATTTGAGGAAGGAACAGTTGATTTTTATACTTTTTACGAGTGGCTTTATTATGTCACAATTCTATACAATACTTTTTCTACGATTGGTCCAAATAGGCAAGCCGGTAAGAATTAAGTTCGACGAATGCTATAAAACCTGCTCCCTAGAAAACTGAGTAGGACTTCGATCTCCCGGTGGATCGTACCGGCGGTCAGGGAGGACGGTCCTCCTCCCCGACCGTTGTATTATATTGTATGAAAATCCACTTCAGCATAGTCGACGATGCTAAAATTTGCGACCGTAAAAGCTCCATATAAAAAAGCTAGTACTATAATACTGAATGTAGTTCGGTCTACATTCAGTATTATAGTCGACGAGTAGAAAAATGACAGTGACAGGCTGCCAGCTGTCTTTAATAACGTCGATGAAACGTAATATGTCGAACAGTCAAACCTTCACGCATAGCATGAGTGTTGCGCGATAGTATCACGGGCCAGACATATACTACCCCTCTTTATAACTGTATTAATCAGAAAGAGACAAATAGACATTCTGGACTCGCGTTTGTAAGACTGTCACGCAAGTTTGTTCTAACCTTGCTTAACTTAGTATTTAAGATAAATATGTATTTAGCTTAAAATTACCTATTTCAACCACAATAAAAAATATAACGCTCCAATCTCCACCACAATAGCACTCGTTTAGCGTGCCTATACAACACATGTTTACGACCTGTCCCGCACGCTGTCCGGCACTAAATTAACCCACCAGACGCTGCGACCATGATCTTCCACAAATCAGTTTATTTTCCATTCACTCCCTTTGTGTGGGTCGCTTATCATCATAAAGTCCACTTGCCTGGACACCTTTTATAACAAAGCTGTAATAAATGTCGCGGACTGTGTCTACTTTTATGAAACGATTTAATGTTAACGTGACGCTGTTGAACTGGGACATGAGCTGCATTTTACTGGCATGAGACTAAAATATTGTACGATCGATTCTCATGCAAATGTAACAGGCTTTTTTCGCTGACTATCCTCTCCATCTAACTGTCGCTTATTATTGGAAATATTTATTTCGATGCCTATCTATGGTCTTACTAAGAATATTTTACATCCAATCATTCTACAGTGTGTAAAGGAAAATAATAGGGTAAACCCAACTATAGTTTCATACTACTTTTCCGTACAAAGATATGGTTCGCTTTTTTACCATCTTTTATTGACTTCTGGAAGGTATACGATTAAGTCAGGTAACAACCTATGTTATTATAATCGTTTGAAGCGCGGGGTAATGGTAATAAGTTAAAAGACCTTCATATATGTCGATATAATGTCAATGTCGTCAGAGACAAGGAAATCAATGACCTCGCTGACATTTAAAGTTACAGCCGACGTCGATATGTCTGTCTATTAAAAAGGTAGATTTTTATTCCACGTAATTTGCCTTTATAGTTATTGTTTTAACACAATCAGCGATTTTGTTTTATTTCAACAACTGTTTACTTCGTAAGTACATTTAATTATTACTTATTTTGATATACGATTGTTGCGATATAATAATAATCGGGTCACGAATGACTCAATGAACGGAGAAATGTTGTCAACAGCACTTAATGCGAGTACGTCATCGTTTAATAAGTAATCTACAGATTGAATACAGCCAGTATCTAATAATTTTGTTGTTTCAAAAGCAAAACGTTAAAAGTAAGGATAGCTGACCGTTTATGGTGGTAAATAGTATAGCAAGGACGTAAAAAAAATTGTTAACCAATCTACAAATGATATATAACACCGAAAGAATTTTATCGATAAACTAATGAAGCTTTATAGCAGTCACACTTCAACTATTTATTTTCTGAATTATGATGTTTATCGCACATTCAGTGAAGCATCACTCCCAGCAGACCATGATTGAAACTGGCAGCCCTCACTGGCAACATTATAGCACGTGTAGGGTTCCCTTCTGTCCTGGTTTCCCCGGATTTGTTCTAGTTTGGAGCCCGTAAGGGGAGCACCCGGGCGCGGTTTTAAAGCATCTGCAGAAAACCCAGACAGTTTTGGGTCAGAGGAATTCCAACCGATAATCAAAATTTTGAAAAACTTAATTGTTTTCTGTGGTTTTGTGTGGTGGCTAGGCATGGTGCTTCGGTTTCGCTGGAATGTCCGAAATTTTGAACTTTTTGCCCTGTGTCAGCGATAAAATGGCAACCCTACATAAGTGGACCGAAATAAGCGTCATCCCGAAGTGTGTCATGGGCTCGCCCACGTAAGGTCGGCCCTGCGTCCTGCCGCGTCGGTTACTCAATCGTCTGGGGCGTTATGCGATTCATCATTAGGGATAAATAAATATCAACGGTGTCTCTGGGAAAGTAGAGAGTATAAAGTTTTGAGGTTTATATGGTTTCTTAATCAATCTATTGGTCGTTCAGATGTTAACTTAACAAATACATAAGTTTATAGGAATTCGATTTTATTTTCGGAAAAACTGTGGGACAATTACTATATATATATATATATAGTAATTGTCCCACAGTTTTTCCGTAATAAAAAAAACCGGCCAAGTGCGAGTCGGACTCGCGCACCGAGGGTTCCGTACAAACCTGTAGGTATAAGTATAGGGGTAGTAACTTAAAAAATATTAAAAATATTTTTATTATATGATGTAACTAAAAATTTACGGTTTTCGCAACTTTTCCTTTATCTGTGCTATATATGAGGTTTCTTCGAGCAAAGTTTCAAGTTTCTGAGTTTACGGGAAGTACCCTTTAGGTTTTGAGTTTCTTGCGAGTAGTCAGTTTCAAAATATGCGACTTAAATTGCTATTTCTTTTGATTGCGTTGACATAAAAGTTTGGTTTTGCTACATCTGAAAGGTCCTATAGCCCTGAGTATTTGACATGAATTTCAATTTAATACCTCTACGCGTTTACGAGGAAAAAGGTAGTAAGTGTAAAATTTAAAAAAATATTTTTTGTATGATTTTACTAAAAATGTCTACTTTTTGTAATTTTTCCATTGTCTATGCTATATGACGTTGCTTCGTGCCAAATTTCAAGTTTCTGAGTTCACGGGAAGCACCCCGTAGGTTTTGCGAGTGCCGAAAAACTCTAAAATTTGCAGCATAAACGACTGTATCTTTTGATTGCGTTGGCTTTTAAGTTTTATTTTTTTACAGCTCCAAGGGACAATGGGCCTGAGTATTTGATATAAATTTCAGCTTGATACTTCCACGCGTTCCTGAGAAAAATTGTATTGACAGACATACAGTCGGACAACAAAGTGATCCTATAAGGGTTCCGTTTTTTTCTTTCGAGGTACAGAACCCTAAAAAGATCATTTTATAACCCTTACCAACCCACATCTATAAAGTATGGAACACAATTAAATAATGAGCTAAATGAAAAGTTAAATAGTCTAAAAGTATAAAACTTCAGCAATACCTTTGTTTCCGTTTGGAACGATATTTTCACTATAATTACTTACTTACTTTAAATGTCAAATTACTTAAAATGCATATAGCAATTTCATATTTAAAGCATAAAATTAGGTGTTCAGGTTTTAAAAATCCATTTGTTTTGCAGGGACACCCCTCATTACAGGCCAGAGACTCTCTCCACTCGCATTTTAAACAGGTTTTGGCAGATAAATGCTTAAGAATAACACATTTTCGATACTTGCACTGTTTATACTTTACTTTGAAATAATTTTGCAATTCGTTAAATAAGTATTGTAAGTGGATTTTAAGTTTGCTAATTTCGAGAGTACTCAGTATAGTCATAATATCTAACAACAGATTATTAAAAAAAATAAAATTATTTATTCCGTAAGACACACATTGTCTATAATGTAAGATAGAACCACCCGGTAAGCAGAAATGCCTGTGTTGGGTGGCGCCGCTCTTCCTTTAAGTTACATAACTATTATATTACTTATGCTAAGCTAATTAACTCTAATTTATTGGCTAAACTTCCAGTTTATACTAATTACATAAACATAAATATTTAGTTTTGAAATTAGGGTAATTAAATTAAATGATTATCGAATTGACTCAAGTCAAATCTCTTCTATTTTTGTTAAAAGACTGCAAAAGACTTTGAGAAAATGTGGTTTTATTGCGGCAGAAATCTTACAACGTGTCTATACAACGCCCAGTCTACATTTAAATTTCGGTTTGGTATGAGTGATATGGCAAGTTTTTTCCTCTCAGTCGGATGTCGTCTGTTTTTTTGCTCGTTACTACGATCTGGTCACGGAGAGGCCCCGCGGTATGACCACTGCTTCCACACTTGTATATTTACTTTTTTTTTACAATGTGCTGACCGCAATCAGTTTTGCCTCTTGATGATAGATTTTGTCATTTGATTTTAAACTTTATTGAAAGTGCTGTGAAGTCGATTTGTGATTCTCCCGTGCGAAGTTGACGTTGCGAAAATGGGTGACTATGGGTGTGGTCATCCTTACTGGGTTTACAGTTCTGATTCGATCCGGTGAGGACAGTAGGTACGTTATTAGGAAATAAATGTAAAAACAAGCACTGACTTGTAGCTAAAAAGATATTTTGATTCCAACATTCAATCTAATCAGAGAATGACGCCAAATATCGAAAACAAAGTATTCTTCAAGCGATTTCGTCGTTGGCTTATCTGCCCTGATACTCGGTCAGCGACCCCCGTTCCCGGCGCTGTCTGCACTACAGACCTAAAGACAAATAAAATAATTAACCCTTTACCTACCTGATAAGCTAAACAATGCTTTGTTGCCTACGAAATAAAATACAGATTTTATTGTGCGTTGAACTTTGTCCTATGATAACTTCAATGCCGATTAATATTCTTTTAACTGAAACGTAACACTGACGGTAGTACCTATAGCAAATATACAATTTAAATAGCCTGGTGTCCGTCCGTACCTGTGCTAACGCGGGGCAAGTTCTAGGGATTTGATATCGATAAAAAAGATGTCGATATAATATTAATATTGAATATGTACACCTACGACGTAAACCAATTACCAAAATAATTACACTATAAATAAATAATAGTACCTAATACGCACAGAAGGTTCACTGTGTAGCCTCTATCGCATAATATCTAATATATCTATTATTTCGGACTGGATCTAGAACTAACGGGCCCGTAATTAGGGGCCACCGGTCAGCATGTATAATCTTACTTGAAGCGGCGCGATAAAATTACGCAGTCCGCAGCCCCTGGATAAGATCGAAATTGACTGGCGCATGGATTTTTACATACTATTTTTAACCTCCGTCCCAAACAGTGGGGTGTTTTGTCTATAGCAACACGCACCATTACTTCCCTAACAGATGTCTTTTGATCCAACATTTGTTGGTTTCACATTAGCGGTGATTACAATATTGACATGTTTTATTTTCTTCAAATAGGATATTTCTTAACCTTAATTAAAGCAAAGGATTATGAGTACTTTAATTAATCGATTACATCGAAGCCACTTGACGAGTTTATCTTGGCCTTCGTCACGGCATCGTGACAATTGCCTTGGCTACGGATGTTACCTTACAAACACTGTTTATTTATTTAATTACCAAATGTATGCATTCTCAAGAAAACTGTGAAACAGTTTAGACAACGGTGAAGTCAACAGGAATTTACATTAGATTAAAAATAAAACAAAACCCAGTCACAATTTTCTCGCTTAATATTAGGACCGAATAACTTAACTAAATAACGGTTCTTTCCGTAAATACGGAACTAATTATCGTAATGCTATTATTTTGTACATATTTAATAATTTATTCTAGCCCATATGGGTAACATATTGGCCATATGGTACCTTAAACAAAATACTTTACTCGTTAGTAGATTGTAACAAAGTAGGCGCATCCTCGAAATCTCGTAGAGAAATTAAAGATTCCGATTTCATAACATCTCATGTCGTAATTCTGTTTAGTCACACAGTCATTGTTATTTCAGGCAGAGTTCTCGACCTACATCACGTTACCCACTTCGGTTGTGCCGAATTATCCTTGTTTACTGCCCTTTTTCCTGAAAACTCCGTGTTAATGACCTACATAGTTTATGCATTTGAACAACAGACTTGTTTACGTGGTTAGCTTTTTCCTGTGGCTTTGACTGCGTTTTAATTTTCCCGTGCTTAAATAATATGTTCCTGTAAAATATATTATAGTGTTAGTATGTCCCACAAATTTAATATATAATATAATCCTTGTATCAATCGTCAACTACAGCTATGGAGCTAAAGGTGTACTTTCCGACATTTCAAAGTCTTCACTTCGCACGATCTTCGTGATATTTCTACTTCATCATCTTTTGTAATACTTTTCTTTACAATATAAGGTAATTTGCATAACAAGCCGTACACTAAGACTACTAAGGCTTCTCTGATGTGACATTCAGGCCATTCAGCGTCGTTTTAATAGCACACGTAATGGGCTCGAGCAAGAGGGAATTAAAGACCTAGCAACGACCGGCAATTGTTTCTTAATCTGCAAGACAAGAAGCATCATGGCCGCTTTTTACTATTGGATGAAAGTATTAGGTACGACGTACAATTTTCCATTATATCTGGCAAATATGTTACAATATTTAGCTTGATTGTAGAGAGTAGTTTTATTTCTATGCACGTTACACATGGAACCTATTCCTAAATCATCCTTTACAGCGACAAATCCTAATTAAAAACGCGTAACTTATTATTGTAACTTTTGTATTTCATCCTAGGATCCTAGCGGTTCCGCACGTGGTTATGTGGCTCGTCCTCTATGACCTAGTCTCATAATTAGCTTTTAATGTGTTATCAGCGGAAGAGAGTCGTTGACCCAAGATCGAATTAGTCTCATAGTACTACGGCCTTATTGGTAGCGTCATTCTGCCTTGGCCCACTTGTGGTATTTTTCGTAGAATCGGGCCAATGAATCGCCCACTTAAGCGGAATCGCTGTGATATTGAAATCTGTTTAGAATAAGGTATAATTCCACGGTAAGTAGAACTAGGTTAATGAGACAATCGCGAATGTAGTGCGTTAAGAAATGCCGCAGTTGCACTTCTAATTCTTGACATACTTATACAAGTATTTATTTATAAACTTAAATTATATTTAGGTCAAGTTTATTTATAATATACTTAATATTATGGAAATGGTTAGTAAGTTTCAAAAGAGTTTATACTTTCCAGGTTAACTATAAACTCTGCCTACGTGCTTGTTTAAAACAATTACTCGTACTCACAAAATTAAAAAACCCCTAAGCACAAAAATAGATGTTATTGTCAATTAGTTAAACAACCAAGAATACTAAAGTTTTCACTTGTACAGTCGCCATCAAATATATCGGAGCGGCCAGGGTACTCACAGATATCTTAACATGCACTTTAATGCCATGACAATAGAGGCGTTGTTCAGATATTTGTTACCACCTTGGCCGCTCCGATATATCTGATAGCGACTGTACATAGCTATTCGTAGATACAATGTTCACTTTTTATCTCAGGCTAGGTAGGATCTTTCCCTTTTGTTCAGTCTGGCCACGGCCTGTATCAATAACTAATTTTCATAACTAAATGACTTAGGAGCATAATTATAATTAGGTACAAACTGAACTTTCAATATGACAATGTCTCCCTCCGCCCACAACGTATTTTTTTTAGTTCTATCCTAGTTTCGTAATACACAGCTACATTTTCCCCACACAAACCAACCATATAACCAGATGTTTTTCAGGATTTTATATCAGTATTCAAATAAACTAGGTCAGTGAAACTGAACCAGTGCTATTTTCATTACGCGATCTGCTTTCCAATTCACCTTTATTTCGCAGCGGGCGAAGGCCTGCGGAGCGGGGCAAGGTCATTGATAGCTTAGTTGGCTCTAGGACGACTAGTACCATAATAGATATTGATTGTGTAGTGAACACTGAACAGGCTTTAATTGAGATTTATTGTGAGCTACCGTTGAATACATTAGGTAATTCATTGTTTTCAATTAGAAACATTGATATCACATCACATGTAGTACAAATACAAAAGATGCACTAGTTTGCTACAAGTTTCATGCGTAGCTTGTTTTAGATAATTAGATTTGATCTATTTTATGCATATCATTTTGAACTCTGTGCCATACAGGCTAAATTATTGCAGATATATACTCGACTCATACATTTTTTTAAATATATTGCTTCTCTCTTAATTACACTGACTTTTGCGTAGGTAGATCGTCGGCGTCGCCATTCAACTTGAAGTACCTACACCTTTACCTATAATGCAGATAAATTAAATCAGAACAAAGTTTTGTAACATCAGATGGAAAGAGTTTCTTGACACCGAATTAAAAAGTTTCAAACTTTTAATACCAGGTACAATTTTAACTTTCCATCCTATCAGAATAACATGGAACAGAACTTAAATTGTCTCTTAAGAACCATCTGTACGATAATTAATTTAAAAGCTTGTTTTAAGTTATCTTCGTTAAAAGCTCTCGAAACTTGCAGTGGTAAGAAACCGTGCAGTACTTATTCTAATTATATCTCCCCCGGTTTTCTATTTACCTAACCATTCCCATGTTTACTCGAAAAGGCGCGCGTGGGTTCACCACGACTGCTCACTAAATTAGGGGGCAGACAGAGACAAAACGCGCTTTCGTCTATTAGAACACCATGGGTAAACGAGAGGGTGTATATGCAAGTATTGACCAATAAAAAAATCTATTGGGGTTCCTATCCATTACACTGGAGCATCATGTGTTTACGTTTGTTATATTAAGTGATAGAACCGCTTTCTATTTTACTTGAGTGAGGAATCTCGAGAATTCTTGGTCGTCTTTGATAGTCGAGTCACGAGTCACGGTTTAAGTACTTTAGAGGTTTAATGGAGCCACGTTGATGTAACTGCTATCTCCTAATTCGTTCATTAAATGAGAGAAAGTTTGAATATAAAACTTCGCGACCACGACTCGTTTCATCTTTAAATCTGTAAGTTAAATATTTTAAGCTCATGACAAGAATATTAGGTGGCAATAGGCTATTTAAATTTACGGCACGAAGCGATATACATATAAATCGCTGATTTAAGCGCGGCTCGTAACTAAGTAGCGAGGTAATCCTATTGTGCTCTTGATTTATTATTGTGCCTAGTTACCAATGCTAAACTATCGATACCGCCTTATAATGTGGCACCTATCGCGTTCGGGAATAGGCCGCCCACTCTGTCCGGATACTCAGCGCCGACAACTGGCGGATGTAAACACTCACGTCCGCCCTCCTAAAAGATCCCTCTTAACTACCACGCTTCCTCCCGATCGCTATATGAAAAGTTTCCACGATAGCGTGCGAGAAAATGGCCATTTTCACCTCAAGATTTCTATTTCAATCCAATTTTCCCGGCGTAGAGAAACCGATCGCTCCAGTTGCGCGGCTCCGGCCCACATCTCTTGCTAGAAAGTATCGTAGAAAGTAAGATCGCGAGCCGAACTCCGCCCAGCCGATGCAACTTACGTGCAATTTTTTCTTGCAGTTTTTCCCCGTCCATTGTGCATCAGATCAGCGGATGGACAGCTATCGGAATGCTGTTCGATTTTCACAAACATTATTAATTGGATCGAGATCTCGTTGTCATTCTGTGTAAAATTAAAACTTAATTAATGCTCGTGCGATTTCGAACAAGATTAAAGTCTCGCACGCAAGGAAAGTTTTACTTTTACAATCAATGTCCCCGATTACAGCTCACGTGGTCGCTAGGCGTACTTTCGCCACACCCGAACTTGAATTACGTGTGCTATGTGCAGAATCGTTGTGCAATATTTTGGGCAACTTTCACTAGTTGCTGACGCGACCCGCCTGCGAAATTGTTGCGTTGTCTGTCGGTCACAGTAGAAAGTTTCGCGTATTGTTTAATCGAATTCTACCTACGTGCCTCGCTGAGCGGCTTACGTTCCCATTCTAAAACATGGCGTCGTGTTTTAATGGGTACTTAATTCCGATAGAATTGTGGTTTAAAGAAATAAGTAAATCGAGCAAAAAGGCGAGTCGCGTGAGAGGAAAAACGAGTTATTATTAGTATATAGTTGGTAGAGAATCGCGAGCTTGCTTGGAGCTCTGATGCTATCATAAATAATGTGGCTGCGCGGTGAGCGAGGCGCGGAGAAGCAAGCGGGGCGAGGGGGGGCTTAAGAGTCAAGGCCGCACGCTGCCCCCGGTCGTCGCTCGCGCCCCACTTGCCGCTCGCTCGAGCCTCTCGCTCGAGGACCCGACCGTGGCCGAACGCGACCGACGCGCCACGAACTAGACCTTCCATCCGATGCGCGAGCGCAACACACTGAACAGCTGAGGCATAACATAACACACTGACTCGGTCATCCGTGCATTCAACTTTTGATTAGCTTTCTTTTTCACGAACACTGATTTGATAAAACATAAATAATCGGGTTAGCGGTAATTCAATTGCTGTTTACCTACGTTACTTACGAGGGTTGCTACTTATATATCCGGAAACAAAAAAACAAACAAACGTACACGGCTGAAAATGGTTTTATTGTTTTTCAAAGTATTCCCCTTGATGATCTATGCACTTTTGCATTCGCGTGACCCAATTTTTAAAGCACTTCTGCCACTCCCCCTGAGGTACCTCTATAACGTGTTGTTTGAATGCGTCGACAGCATCTTCAGCGGTCGAAAATCGTTGACCGCGTAATTTATTCTTTATATTTGGAAATAAATAAAAATCGTTGGGTGCCAAGTCAGGGCTGTACGGCGGATGACCCGTTAATTCCACATTTTGACCCTCCAAAAATAGAGTTGTTTCGCGTGACGTATGACAGCTGGCATTGTCATGATGAAGAATGATTCTTCGTCGCTGGTTAGTTTTACGAATTTGTTCAAATACTTCCGGTAAGCAAATGGTCGTGTACCACTCTGAACTAACCGTTCTACAGTTTTCTAGTGGCACTGTAGCTACATGGCCATTAATACCGAAGAAGCAGGCCACCATTTCTTTCAATGTACTTTTTGCACGAGTAACTTTCGTAGGGTTCGGCTCATTTTGAAACACCCATACCGTTGATTGTTGCTTCGTTTCGGGATCGTATGCATAGATCCAGGATTCGTCACCTGTATAGATGTTATAAACGGCTTTTGAGTCACCACGGTTATATTTTTTTAACATTTTATTGCACCATTCGACGCGAGCATCTTTTTGCTCTTTTGTTAAGTTGTGGGGTATCCAACGCGAACAAATTTTTTTTACAGCCAAATAATTATGTAATATGCTATTAATGCTGGTCATAGAAATACCCAGAGTCGCCTCTATCTCGCAGTACGTAACATGTCGGTCGTCCATTATAAGTTTTCGCACAGCCTCGATATTTTGTTGTACAACGACCGATTTCGGGCGACCTGCCTTAACTTCGTCCGTAAGCATACTACGTCCACGATTGAACTCACTAAACCAGTGATACACAGTAGTTTTAGATGGGGCTTCATCACCAAAAGTTGAAGTTAGTTGATCTATGCACTGTTGTTGCGTTAAACCACGCCGAAAATCATAATAAATCATACCACGAATATTTTCACGAGTGAGTTCCATTCTTGCTGCGAGATGACATTTAAAACCCGTCAAAAACAAAACACGAGCGTTAATAAGAAAGAAAAAATATACCGACCAGTACTTAAAAAAGTTCAAATTTTACCATGGAGGTCAAATATGCTATTTAAGAAGATTGTAATCCCGGTTTCCGGATATATAAATAGCAGCCTATGTACATATCGGTTATCTTTTTAATTAATTAACTATATATTTACCTACTGTTGATTGATATAATTGACCTGTTATTTTAAAGGCCTAAATTGCATTAATACGGCACCAATAATTTTGTAATAAAATATCTAAAATCTAAAGGTGTAAGTACCATTTGATTGGTACACCTTCCACTTTATTCCATTTTTTGTCGGCCTAACCAATGTTAACTTAGAATTTACAGGTCCTAAAATCTAATTACCATTCGGACCGGTCAGATCGGCTGGCCCAAACCAGTCGGTCTTGTCTCCTATACTTTCACCGGCGGCCCTCCTCGATTGCGTCATTGTCCACGAAAATATTATTTAACGTTCGCAATCCGTAATCGCTTCTCGAAGGAGGACGACGACCGCTCTTATCTATTATAATTTATGTTATTAATAAACAGTAAAAACCTACCGACTTGCCAACACGGTCAGCGTTGATCTCTTGACTCTGACGTTACCACTAGCTATAGATAAAGCAGGTCGTGAAATTCAATCTGACCTCCATGGTTGACAGTGGATCTGATCCGAGATTGTGCAAACGGACGTGACTAGCTTTTTCCTGATATTTTATATTATAAGTTAACAGCAAATCATCATTTACTGATGTAGCTAGGGAAAAGATTACTATCACTGTTTAGACTTGATTCCCTGGGGCTGTTCGGAATTTTAAATTCACAAGTTTTTAATAAGAAACCTTTATAAGTACTTGCCTATCATCCCAATAAGCCTTCCCTCTTCCAATATTTGCTTTTCAATAAGTAAGCCCTACACGAAGATACCTATTGAAATTAAACTCAAGAGTTCTGACAAAATCATGAGTATTGTGAGCAGGTCAGTGTAAGAGGTAGGCGTAGGCACTAGGCACTCATCACTCAAATAGCGATAAAGCGTCGCACTTGACCTCTTTATTGAGGTATTTTTATCGCTGAACAAACAAGACTGCCTTCCATTTAAATAATCTAAAGCGCTTCATAAAAAAAGTATTTCCATTAGTGCTAGAACAATCTTTAATGTTCGAGCAAAGAGCAAAACTGCTTAATATGAGTGCTCTTTAGCAATCCGTTTCCTTACTGTGGGAGGGAATGTTATGAGATCGGGTATGACGAACCGAGACAGCCGTGGCCTCGGAGCTTGGATCCCACGTGGAACTAGTTTTTTGGCGGCGGCCATTTCTGGCCGTTGCGCAACCAGGTACGGCAACCGGCCACCGACCCGACGTCTAATGGATGCAATAAAAAAAAACAAATAAAATTAATGGGACAACTGGCTTAAATTGACCCCTCCCTCTTAAATGTGCTTATTGTCTCGTCGGGTGTTTGATGATCTCCGTTTTTCCTTTTGTTTACGTTACAACATTCAGATGGGACACCCACGCTGCTTTCAAGATTTTTTTTATGCTTTCCCTTTTAACTTCCCTTGTTTTGTTTTTGATCATCAACTGAAGTTTATTTGGGGAGTAGGTGGAAGCCACGTCTTAAGAATCTCGTTATATTGCGTCTGCTTACTATGTAAGGAGTTCCGACTGCTGAGTGACAATTGCCATTACATTTCCATCACCCGACTCGCCTATGTCTTGAATACATAAATGGTCGTACTACCTTATTGCTATGCGTGGCGTGGCCCTAGCCAGCTTTTGTTTGGACAGGAAACGCTCACGCGACTGCCGAAAATCACTTGCGCGCAATTCGCCTCACAAACATCTTCGGCGAAAAAACATCGCCCCGCATGTAAAGATAAAAAATAAACGATCTTCACTCGCCCGCCGACTCGACAAATGGTTCACGAAATGTATGCAAATTTTATAGCGTCCGATTTTAGATGCCGCTGGGCCACCGGACTCGTTCGAATCTTTCTGCGCAATTGCAGCGTAAACAACATTAACATTCCTTTATAAATTGTTGCAGGTCGCGAGGAGTTGTCGCCGGCGTCCAGTATAAACGGGTGTAGTACAGATGGGGAGGCGCGAAGACAGAAAAAGGGTCCCGCGCCGCGGCAACAGGAGGAACTTTGCCTGGTTTGCGGAGACAGAGCCTCCGGATACCACTACAATGCGCTTACGTGTGAAGGGTGTAAAGGTAAGACAACAAGCGTACGTAACCTAAAATGGAATGCCAAGTATCCTAACGTAGGTGTGACCTTCATTACTGCCCCTGTTGCTAGACGACGTCCTTGCCCTGCTCGCCCACGACCGTGCCAATTCAGTGGTGAATCGGCGCATTATGTCGAGGTGGATGCGCGTGCATTTTGTATTCGTATAGTCGAGACGAGACGTCACAATGGCTGTCTGCAGCACGTCTGCCTCTTGGTTCACTGACGCTATCGTCCATCGGCGCCAGCGTACGACCATCCCTCGACAACTTCATCTGATATAAACATGCGATGAAGCAATTATATCTTGAAATATGTAGCCATTCCTTATAATTAATTCCAACTGACACTATTCAATGTTATTTTCATCGCAATAAAAAACGACAGGTCTAGTCATAAAACACCAAACCGGGCTTAAACCGGATCAAATTGGTATGAAAATCACTTTGAGTCTCAATATTGCACGTAGCAATAAGATTGCTTCCAAAAGCAAAGCCGAGCGCTGTCAATGAACCTTGCCTTTCAGTCAACCTTGCGTATTTGTGTCTAAGCATAAGCATCAATACATTATCTTATCGCAAACACAATACGTTCGTTAGCAAAAAAAACTGTCGTGGCATATAATATCATTAATTCACCGTTATGTTAAACAAAGAGAATAAGACTATGTGTAACATATCAGTTTTTAACCATTTTGAACAGTCAAACTTTTCATGATGTCGTGAAAGAAACTAGAAAACTGCAGATATTAAAAATGATGTAAACTAGTTGGCTTTTACGCAATAGATTTCAAACATATTTATAAAATTGGTCCACCCCACATTTTTGCGCGGTTCTGGCATAGGAGGCGGGGCATAGTGCATGTTAACTTAGTTTCACCGCACATGAGGTTAGACGTATAAAAAAATATTTCATCCAATGAAAACTTTAATTGACCAATCAGAACTTTTTAGCGGCGTAAATATTCGGTCGCATTCAACGCCGGGGAAGGGGGTGAAGAGATAACTGTCAGGGGAACATCAAGAGTATCAAGACCGTTTTCGGAAGCCATATTTGTACTAAGGAAGCCATCTCTTTTTTTATCTACTCTTATATTTTTATCGTTTCGCCAACGTTTATTGAAAATATATCCAAGAAAATAACGAAACACTCCCAATTTTCCAGGCTTCTTCAGGCGGAGTGTCACCAAAAACGCAGTATACATTTGCAAATTCGGTCACGCGTGCGAAATGGACATGTATATGCGGCGGAAATGCCAAGAGTGTCGTTTAAAGAAGTGCCTAAACGTCGGCATGAGGCCCGAGTGCGTGGTGCCCGAGAACCAGTGCGCGATAAAGAGGAAAGAGAAGAAAGCGCAGAGAGAGAAGGACAAACTGCCGGTCAGCACGACTACTGTTGATGACCATATGCCGCCCATTATGCAGTGTGATCCCCCGCCCCCTGAAGCAGCTAGAATTGTAAGTATCAAGTATCTTTATTGACAGACATATCTAATAGATCGATGATTAACGAAGGATCCATTTTCGACCGAAGATTTACAAAATGTAGACACATATTTCATGTGGCATAGGCTACAAATCACAATACATACTCGTACAGTACGTCTGTTTAGATACATGTCTGTGATTAAACACAAGGCGGTCACTTAACCCGCAATGGAGATTAACAGATCTTCAACCCTGATAAATCAACATAAGTAAGGCCTTAGCCGAACCGAAATGGAAGATCAGATTTCATTTTCTGAGATCCTGTTACCTTCTGAATATAAAAACAAGGCTATCTTCTTTATATTGGTATTGATTTAATCGAAATTTATATTCCTTTTTTTTGTCGACGATATTTCAGACCTTTTTTTTACAATTTGGAATGCAAATTGCACGTGCCGGCTACTTGACATTATTTATATGTTTGCCCACATTTCAACGAGTACTTAGTATGTTCGGTTTAAAGATATGCTGACATTTAGGTTGGCTTTGACTTAAGAATATAAATGTATAAATGTTAACTAAGTACTTAGGATCCTAAGAAAATACTCTCTTGTTCATGCATTATTAAGAAGCCCAAGGATTTTTTGACAAACTGGCAAGTAGCTAGCAGGCTCTTTGAATATAGCTTAGTCAGCCATTCTTGTCATTAAAAATACTGACTTTTTAAAAGTTATGTATGTATGTATGTAAACACTTTATTGTACATAAAAAAGTAACAATACAAACATGATAAAAGAAAATAAACGAAGTACAAAGGAAGGAAGTTGTATTGTACATATACATACAAGTTTTTTTCTTACAGCACCAACTTTAGCGAATTTCTGTTTGGCCCTATGGTTGACTGGTAGAGAATGCCTTGAGGCATTAAGTCCGCCATTTGTACTTATTTTTATTGTGAAATAAAGTTTACATAAATAAATAAATATACCGATAGTCATTTATTTTAAGTTATATAGTGCATTAAACCGATAATGGGGCATTCCACGAGCTGTCCCGTACAAACGCGTGTGTATCTCTGTCATTAGAGTTATCTTTGCAATTTTAATTGGAATATTATAATTCTGACCATAATTTGACTCTATTGTCGCAGAAAAAGGAACTCCAAAACCTTCCAATTTTCAGAAAATTCGTGTTTATACGGGACAACGGTGGACTTTTCCGTGGAATGCTTCTAATCATTTTAAAGAATCTACTGGGTTGTTGACTAGACTATAGGATACGGTTATTCATAATTAAAATTTTGATAAATTTCAACACAATCGAACCACAGAAAGTAGGTCAAATATATCTTGAAAGATTAGACTCAAACAGGATAAAGTAAATAAAAGCTTGTAAAAAGCCTAAGAGCCCAAACACACAGAAGGCGGTCACAGGAGTTCTACGTTTCGCGTTCTAAATAAATCCAATGGAACGTGAACGCAGAACTCCGGTGACCGCTTTGTGTGTGCCTTAGACTAGATATATGATGAGGGACCTTCTTGTTCCTTTAGCCGTCAACACAGTGAATCCTCCTTTTTGTAAAGGGTCGGCAACGCGCATGTGACTCCTTTGGAGTTGCAGGCGTTCACAGGTTACGGTAGCTGCTTACTATCAGGCGAGCCGTATGCTTGTTTGCCACCGTCGTGGTATAAAAAATAAAATAGAAACATTAAAATAAGCATAGAAACTCCGTTTCCATAAGAAACGCTAACCAAAATGTTTCTTACGTAAAGCTGGAATGTTTGCAGCACGAAGTGGTGCCGCGGTTCCTGTCCGATAAACTCCTGGAGCAGAACCGGCTGAAGAACGTCCCGCCACTCACCCCCAACCAACAGTTCCTCATCGCCAGGCTGGTGTGGTACCAGGATGGGTACGAGCAGCCTTCGGAAGAGGATCTCAAGAGGGTTACACAGGTATGGAACATTTGTAGTACTATATATATAACCTCGATTATCCGAACGCTGACTTAGTTTATCCTTGATTTATGATGTGTTCTACTAGATGTGAAATCTAGAATAAATTTTGTGCGCCATGTTTGGCGGTTGACAAGCTATGACTGAATTAAACTGTAAGATTAAGTTACAATGTATTCAGTTTCTTTTAAGGTTCCTTTACCTTTCGAATGTTCCATCGCTAGATTAGTATGGTACTAGGAAGGGCCGGAAGATATGAGGTGGAATATCATAGAATCAACAAAGTAACGTAGAAAGTGCCAAGGAGAATACATTTTTAACTATGTTGTATTTGGCGTTTTTGGTATCTTAAGAATAAAATTGTAAATTAATGCTAAATGAGTGCAAAATCTATATTTTATGTTCATGACACACATGAGCCACAAATACATACGGACTCACTCGAACAACATTACAATCTATAAATGGTTTGCCCTTGCGACGATCATAATGATGTACATAATTATGATCCTAGTTACTTACTACATGTGACAAAATATGTAGATAGTTAGATAGATAAAATATTTATTTGAATTCTGCAATAACACACAACAGCAAAGTATAACAATAACACAAATAATCATTTGAAAAAATAAAAATAAAATGTAACGAAACATGAGATGACGTAGTAAGAATGGTTGTGTGCGTTGCAGCAAAACAAAAGCGTTCACAGCTCAGCTATACGCTTCACTATTTCGAGCAAAGCACTGATAATACTGTTGAAACCCTGGCCACGTATATAATATTTATTGATGGTGTTATTTAGGGTTTTCACATAACAATATTTTTGCCGATTTGTGTCTATTTAGGTAACACAGGACGTACACAAACAGCTCAATATCCGGAGGTGCTGAATTCTAGGGACAATCTGTTAATCGGGCCATTTTCGTTGTACAACTTGTACATAATTTTTTGACACTTTCGGAAAAGGTATATTTTAGAATACATGGCCATTACTTTCATTTGCTGTTTTGTGACAGAGAAAAAGGCTAAATTAGGCTAAATCAATCCCGATTGCTTAGTTTAATATTAACAACTGGAAATATTCTTAATCACAATAACTCAGTGGTCCTTGATTGTCTCCCGATTTGTATGAAAATAAGGCATTTACCACTGCGTTACTTTTTTTACATTAATCAATATTAATACATGAATTTTGGTTAACAAATTCCTATTATTTAGTTCAGGTGCAATTTCATACACAAATTCAATGTCTATCATACTTTGTTCGGGCAATAGATTAATGGTCACGAAAAAGTAGAATGAGCAAATTACGCTTACAAAGAAGGATTTTACTTTAGCAGCTACTAATTATATATTTTGGACTATATTTACGTGGACGATAATTTCTTTAAGCAGCACTCATCCCTAATTTTTATATAACTCAATGAATTTTACCCACTAATGGTGGTTCACATTTCCTCACTGTTTTGTAATTATTTTCTAACTGCCTTAACCGATTTGGTGTTGATTAATAATGTAACACCTCAGGCATTTTTTGGAGAAAAAAAAACTATGCCTAAAACCTTTTACTAAAGATAATGACGTAAGTGCGAACACGCAAGTCTTTATCTAGTATCAGGAGATAAATTTCAATCATAATTAATCCACAGACGTGGCAGCAAGCGGGCGAAGACGACGAAGACACAGACACGCCATTCCGGCAGATAACGGAGATGACCATCCTCACGGTGCAACTCATCGTGGAGTTCGCCAAGGGCCTCCCCGGTTTCGCCAAGATCTCGCAGCCTGATCAAATCACGTTGCTAAAGGTAAACCGCACGATACATTATTAAACATGTTTAATTACTAGGGCCAAATCAAATTATTTTAATAACTATTTTGATTTGTTCATTTTAAGTAGACAGTTCGCTGTACGAGCACATACAGCGAACTGTCTACTTAAAATTTTCTACCTTAGATGATTTGCATAATGCGCCTTAGCATTTACAAAAAATTGCATAAAGACGGGAAAATTTTACGGGTGCCGCTGTGACCCAGGTAGCCTAGGGGTTAGGGCGTCTGCCGCGAACGCAAAAGACGCTGGTTGAATTCCAGCCCTGGGCATCGGAGGCCTTGGTTATTTATCAATTTTATGTTTTTTTTTCTTATATACGCGGCAATATGTTAGGAATAGTAGTGTCATGTTAGGAACCATTATCTCAGCACGTGACTCTATGAGCGACCCTGTACCATTTCTAGTGGGGTGCATGTATATCCGTCAATCACATATATAATATCGTCTGCAAACTTTATCTGTCAGCCGTATAAGGAAAAGGTTAATAGTGTATTTTGTTTGTTATACCGTTATATAAATAGAAATGATGACTTTACATTACACCCCTTTGTGCTTTGATCTTTTGTACTGGCTCAGTAAAGTGTTTCAATCAACAAACGAATGTTTTCGTGGAACGTGTTGTAGATAACTTCCGAAGCCTGTTTATATTTAAATTATGCTATATACAAATAGGTATTCGTTTTCATACAAAGGTTTATTCATAAAATTCTCATTATTTTCAACAAAATGATCCACGTTTAAAGAAGCTCTCAATTGAATTATATTTAGTGTTTATCCAACACGCCATTCTGCGTTACAGATTTATTCGACTCTTGACTGGTTTTGAGTAATGGGTAAACTGCCTTTAGCCACGGACATACTTATAACTACCTATTGTGATTACGCTACAAGACATAACGTCATGCGCAAGGGCAAGGCTTGAAAGATCCAGCCGTGTAATTAAACATTTAACTTCAATGCAAGCTACGTGTTTTATAAATCGCTTGTGGAATTTACTGACTTGCCGAATAACTATTTACGGTCATCGACATATAATATCAAGACGAGTAAAGTCAAGATCATGTGAAACCACGACCTTTTTTCAGGTTTACAAAACTAAAATGTCTTATGTCTTGTTAACCAATCAAGTACCCATTCTTTAATAATATTTTTTTGTGTTTACCTTAATTCCGCAAAGGTTTCATGCCATTTAACCAATAAGAAAAGTTGCCGTGTTGTGAGTGGTCAAAATCAATTTGATAATAAAGTTTGATTGGGCAGTAGATACTCAAATTAAAATAACTAAAATGTCTAGTTAATGTATAATAAATACGCCCAGGTTTAACAAGTCAGTAATATATTGATATTTGGATGGTGTTAAGGAAAACTGTGTCAACCCACATTCGTTTTGCAATAAGATGTCAACTTTACGAGGGTTGCTACTTATATATCCGGAAACAAAAAAACAAACAAACGTACACGGCTGAAAATGGTTTTATTGTTTTTCAAAGTATTCCCCTTGATGATCTATGCACTTTTGCATTCGCGTGAACCAATTTTTAAAGCACTTCTACCACTCCGCCTGAGGTACCTCCATAACGTGTTGTTTGAATGCGTCGACGGCATCTTCAGCGGTCGAAAATCGTTGACCGCGTAATTTATTCTTTATATTTGGAAATAAATAAAAATCGTTGGGTGCCAAGTCAGGGCTGTACGGCGGATGACCCGTTAATTCCACATTTTGACCCTCCAAAAATAGAGTTGTTTCGCGTGACGTATGACAGCTGGCATTGTCATGATAAAGAATGATTCTTCGTCGCTAGTTAGTTTTACGAATTTGTTCAAATACTTCCGGTAAGCAAATGGTCGTGTACCACTCTGAATTAACCGTTCTACGGTTTTCTAGTGGCACTGTAGCTACATGGCCATTAATACCGAAGAAGCAGGCCACCATTTGTTTCAATGTACTTTTTGCACGAGTAACTTTCGTAGGGTTCGGCTCATTTTGAAACACCCATACCGTTGATTGTTGCTTCGTTTCGGGATCGTATGCATAGATCCAGGATTCGTCACCTGTATAGATGTTATAAACGGCTTTTGAGTCACCACGGTTATATTTTTTTAACATTTTATTGCACCATTCGACGCGAGCATCTTTTTGCTCTTTTGTTAAGTTGTGGGGTATCCAACGCGAACAAATTTTTTTTACAGCCAAATAATTATGTAATATGCTATTAATGCTGGTCATAGAAATATCCAGAGTCGCCTCTATCTCGCGGTACGTAACATGTCGGTCGTCCATTATAAGTTTTCGCACAGCCTCGATATTTTGTTGTACAACGACCGATTTCGGGCGACCTGCCTTACCTTCGTCCGTAAGCATACTACGTCCACGATTGAACTCACTAAACCAGTGATACACAGTAGTTTTAGATGGGGCTTCATCACCAAAAGTTGAAGTTAGTTGATCTATGCACTGTTGTTGCGTTAAACCACGCCGAAAATCATAATAAATCATAGCACGAATATTTTCACGAGTGAGTTCCATTCTTGCTGCGAGATGACATTTAAAACCCGTCAAAAACAAAACACGAGCGTTAATAAGAAAGAAAAAATATACCGGCCAGTACTTAAACAAGTTCAAATTTTACCATGGAGGTCAAATATGCTATTTAAGAAGATTGTAATCCCGGTTTCCGGATATATAAATAGCAGCCCTTGTAAGCGTAAATTTTAGAGTTGACATCTTATTGCAAAATGAACATTCATTTGAACACATTCATTGACATGAACCCACATGGGTTGACACATTTTTGCTTAACAGCATCTATTTATGCGTAAATTACTTACTGATTATCGATTATAAGAAATATTGACATTTTAGCGCCCGTGTGGCTCCTGTACATGTACTTACAAGTGAGGCTGTCGGCGATTAGTAGGTATAATATAGCGCCGGCATTACGAGAATATTATAATAGCTCTATATTATCGAAATTTCTTGCCTATCTATCTTTAAACTGATATTTTCACAACATGACAATTTCAAAACGTTTTGAAATGACATTTGGGGACCACGATTATTAGCTCCACCCTCTTTGGCACCGCTGTTTTTGAGCAGATTTAAATTACGCTTCCTTACTTATTATTCTTCCAAATTTACGGTACGGTTTATGAACTGAATCCGAAGGTCAATTTAATAATGACTTAACCACCACAAAAACTATTAACGATCAACCACAGTGTGACACAGCGCATAGGCACGAAGTGACACGCGTTGTGTGTTGGATTTTTACGCGTATTTTTCTACGTAAGCGTCCAGTGTAATCATTCCCAAATAAAACCTGTATAAACGACGTTATTGGGGAAATGGCACTTACCCCACGGCATATATCTCCTATATATAGCCATAAATAAAGGGTTAGAGACTTGACCATCCTTTATATTTCCTTACTGGGAAAATGCGGTCACGATAGAAGGGCATCAAACATTTTACTCAAGGTTTTTTATGGGATAGGCGCATTTGCCCGACTAACCTTATTGCCAGTTGACATGTTATGTTTAAGGCTATTTCTATTTAGAATGTTATTTCAACCACAACTTTTCCCGCAGGCCTGTTCAAGCGAGGTAATGATGCTCCGAGTGGCGCGGCGATACGACGTGGCCACCGACAGCGTACTATTCGCGAACAACCAGGCGTATTCGCGCGACAACTACCGCAAGGCCGGCATGGCGTACGTGATCGAGGACCTGCTACACTTCTGCCGGTGCATGTACGCCATGTCCATGGACAACGTGCACTACGCGTTGCTCACGGCCGTCGTCATCTTCTCAGGTAACTATAAGAGCATTGGAAGCGAAACACGTAGTATATTCGGTTTGTGCACTTGTGACAATTACCGTATTCCGACATGGTGTACGTAATCGCGGACCTGCTGCACTTCTGCTGGTGCATGTACGCCATGTCCATGGACAACGTGCACGACGCGTTGGTCACGGCCGTCGTCATCTTCTCAGGTAACTATAAGAGCATTGGAAGCGAAACACGTAGTATATTCGGTTTGTGCACTTGTGACAATTACCGCATTCCGACATGGCGTATGTCATCCTCATCGAAGACCTGCTGCACTTCTGCTGGTGCATGTACGCCATGTCCATGGACAACGTGCACTACGCGTTGGTCACGGCCGTCGTCATCTTCTCAGGTAACTAAACGAGCATTGGAAATGGAACACGGAGTATACCTACGAGGCGTACAGTCGTCGCAACTACCGCAAGGTTGGCATGGCGTACGTCATCGAGCACTTGCTGCACTTCTGCCGGTTCATTCACGATAACTGTCTTAGCGCAGATATACCTATTGAACTATTAATGTTTAAAACATTTTTAATTTAAAGTAATACCTTACCTACCGACTTATGTTCTATATATTATTGATCCAAGGAACTGAGAAATGCAATTACTAACGTATACATTTTTGTCATGATCTCTTGAA
This sequence comes from Pammene aurita, assembly GCA_947086415.1. Classification (NCBI taxonomy): domain Eukaryota; kingdom Metazoa; phylum Arthropoda; class Insecta; order Lepidoptera; family Tortricidae; genus Pammene; species Pammene aurita. The sequence continues at coordinate 13,655,879 of OX352299.1, forward strand.
TTTGTAACATATCCAATTATTATTTGTCTGTAAGGTTATTTATTTATCGTATAGCTACATATCACTGGATATACTCGTAGATAGGTTTTCTTCTCTATAGAGTAGAAGTAGTGAGAAAGCAGATGATGAACAACATCCAGTGAGTTTGTTGCCAAGTTTGTTACTCTTTTAGCACCACTCAGGGATCACGTGTAGGGTTATCTAAGTTGTGTCCTAAAGTTCAAAGTGTTTTTATTTGTGAGTATATGTCAATCTGATTACAGTGGTGGTAGACAATTAATGTATGTAGCACTATAGTGCTATCAGGCATGGTACCCCTGCCTGATGGCGTACAAATACATGTTAAATATTGTTATTATATACTAACATGCAAAAATATATCTACATAACTAATTGTTAATGTTAAAAGTCACGTCATATTGAATTATTAAAGTTGTACAGTAAAAACTCAGAAATAGTATAAAAACAATTTTCAATTAAAAATGTCAAGAGTTTATGTTTAAATTGATTTATAGGTAACATTCTAAGATCAATAGGCAATTTATTATAAATCTTACTAGCTAAGCCGAATACACTTTTGCGCATATTTGCGAAAACAGGAAAGAGATTATGGGGGTATCTAGAATTTCTATGAAATACCTCGGAGATCGTCTTGAATAGGGATGGGTTTGTTTTAATGTACATGGCAATTTCGAAAATATAGAGGCACGGAACTGTCAAAATATTTAAATCTTTAAAATGAGACACACAGCTGTCAGTCATTACCAGTCCTCGAGTAGCCTTCACGCATCTTTTCTGTGCTACAAAAACGGCTTCCCTGTGTTTTGAATTACCCCAAAAGAGGATCGCCCTCAGATCGCGCTCGGACCTACGGACGCAGAGTAACGTTGATGCCCTGTAAGGTCTATAAAAAATACTAAACCAAAATCTATTGTTTCCAGACCGGCCCGGGCTGGAGCAGCCACAGCTCGTGGAGGAGATCCAGCGGTACTACCTGAACACGCTGCGCATGTACATCCTCAACCAGACCAGCGGCTCCCCGCGCACCGCCGTCGTGTACGGCAAGATCCTCTCCATCCTCTCCGAGCTGCGCACGCTCGGCACGCAGAACTCCAACATGTGCATCTCGCTCAAGCTGAAGAACCGGAAGCTGCCGCCCTTCCTCGAGGAGATCTGGGACGTGGCGGACGTGTCCACCACGCAGACCGCGCCGCTGCTGGCCGACCCGGGCGCGCTCTAGCCAGCCCAGCCGCGCTCGCCGGCCGGCCGCGGCCTGCTGTGACCTAGCGATGGGAATACATTCTAAATTATAACTCTAATCGATTACTATTTAAAAAAAAAATTGCCGAGTAGGAACGAAAAATCGATAATGATTGTATTTTTTTAATTCGTCCCATCCCTAGTGTGAGCTGGCCGCATACCCGGCCGGCGACCACCCGGAGAGAACGCTCATAGACTGGCTAGTTTTAGTGAAGTGACACGGACACTTAGTCGGACGTGATGATCGTATTTATAAGGATTGTGCAAATTCTAACACTTAAGAAGGGCGAGCGCCCCATTTCGTACGTATTCGGTGACCGACGACGAAAATGTGCGGGAGATTAGTGAATATATGTGTTGTTGAACGTTTGGAGAATATATATTTAGTGTTGATCGTTGGCCGGAGGAGTTGGTCACTCGGATACGACTGTATAATAAGACTTCGTCGATAAGTACACCTCCTAAAGTAATCATACGTACATACACTACGAGAGTTTATAGAGAAAAAAAGTAATATATGAAGAATGTTTCTATTGGATGAAAAGAGAAGTAATTGTGTTTATTTATCAAAATTAACGATGCGGTTGACATTTTCGATCGATATATATCCCGACGGATCCTCGGTCCGTTTGTACATAGTATACGTTACGTGATCTTGTCAGGTTTCGTTCAGGTTCAAGTTCCGTTGTCCCACCCCGCGTCCCACTACACGAATAATTATAATTTATTGCTGTGATTACATTTATAACATGTTAAACTAACTTAGGTGGAAATAAGTGTGTCTTATTACATATAAAAATTCTACTGCCGTCGGTTGCTTTCTTGAAAGCGTTAAGAGTCTCTCGTCTCTCTGTTTAGGTACTTTTGTAATAAATAACGGTAACGATATACACTCGATACATTTTCTGCGATCTGGGATCGCTAGTCGATTCTCACGGAGCCTAGGCCACAGTACAACGTTCTCACTACGCATAACACCTCAATAATTAGAGATAACATCATTATGATGTAGTATTTTCACTGCTATGAGCATTTTACAATTATTTTGCGTAAGAAAAATCTGTAGTGCCTAAAACGAAATCATATTTATTTTAAATTTAGAACTATAGAGGCAGGTTTGGCTAAAAAATCCCAGTTTATTTTTAGTTTGTTACATATTTAAATACTTAAACGAATAATTTATATTCTACTTAGTTGACACTTGACGTTGCGTGCATTAAAGGCAGCTGTTATGTAGGTTCCAAATTGTATAAAGCATAGAATGGTAGCGCCCATATGTTCTCCAAATTACGTTTGCTTAGCTACGTTCCTTAAACTCTAAAAAGTACAAAATGGCAGCTTTTTTAACTTGTATTCATTAGTTTGAGATAAAGTGGACTTTTGGCCGAGCTTACTCTATGGGAACAATATAAGGTAGACGATTATGTCGCCATGCACGCAGCGAGATGTGACCCTAAAAACCAAATCTGCCTCTAAAGGCGTGGTTACACGAGCGCGATGCCGGCTCGGCGTGAGCGGCCCGACCCCGTCGTGGCTACTGTAACGACATAAGACATACATTCGAACGTCAGCGTCGCGCCGCGCTCGCGCCCCGCCGGCAGCGCGCCCGTGTGACCAAGCCTTAAGTAATGTAATTGTACTGTCATCGTCACCGTTCTAAGTACTCGATCAACACGATACTGCCCGTATTTTAGCTACATCCAAAAGAAATGCCTTATTTTGCGGTACCTGTATTGCGTACCTACATTGTTGAATGAAATCATAGTATATAGAGAATAAAAAGTAATAGATCTCAATTACCAGTAAGCGTTGTTCATACGTTAGGCATTTTTCGTCGTTTTCTGGGCATTCTTATTTTTATCAGAAGTGCGTAGCCAACGTGCCAATCGTTAACGCTCCGTAGCGAACGAAACGCAACTGTCACTGTCGCACTAATATGGAAGAGCGATAGAGAGAGGTGACTACGATACGCTACGGAGCGTTAACGATTGGCTTGTTGGCTACACACATCGCATGATCGCTTTTATTTCCCTATGGGACCTTGCATGTTGGAGGGTCAGAAAACTAATTATCTTAAATGAACTTACGCTATTTCACGTCAATCTAAGCTGGTGCTGCCCCCTACAATTGACTTACTTCTTATACTAAGTATGCATACTTGTTACAGTGCAAGGATGAATGTATGTCAAACTTAAAAGCGATCATGCTCAATCGTTTAGTGCAGGTTTTTGGTAGCTGAATGTGCACATGTTCTTTAAATACCGTGTCCACCAAGTCCACGTGTTACCAAGTTTGCAAGTGTTAGGTATAGTTCGCCAATTTCAATCAGTGTTCACTTAACATTCATATCATCGCGAACACCAAGCAAAATAACAAGTACATAATACGTTAAAATAATGTTAGTGTCTCTAGATGCGTGTTGATTGTGTCTTCTTTATATGAGTATGCCACTGTAACGGTTTCCCCACATCTATCGACGCGGAATCGGCAAAATCCGATGGAAAAAAGCTTTATATCCACGCAATAAGAGCTAACAAGGCATGCTTCGGCTCGGATCGGCTCGGCCGACGCCTGCCGACGCGTCGACGTCTTTTTCGCTCGTATTGCGTGGACATAACGCTTTTTTCTATCCGCTATTCCCGATTCCGCATTGATAGGTGTGGGGAAACTAAGTCTACATTGTAGACATGTATGCCTGGGATTGGACGAGCATTTCTAATATACGTATGAAGTCGCTTGACGATCGTGCTTGCACCGCGGGCCAATCGCTAGTCCGCTTTCGGTATTCTGTTCTAGTAATAGGCGATTCCTAATAAAAACGAAGCACAAATATTTATTGGAGTCTTAGGCGTCTTTAAGGCGTGATACACTGCCATTATAATCGTATGTTGGTTCGGTATTGCATGTGTGAGATCATTAGCAGGTTTTCTATTGGATTTTCAGTTGTTGTGATGTTATATAAAAGACAGTCTTTGACTAACTTTACGCTATACGATGCCTTATAAAGGCGCGGACGGGCCGCCGCGTCTATAAGATTATACAAGATGTATTTGGTTTGGATGGATTCAGGTATGGATTATATTGTGCGAGTTAGGTAGGTCACACTGAACTGCTTTTACTATGGCATCGACCGAAATCGCGGTTAAGTTATTGAATGTTTCATACATTTCGACTAAAGCATGCGTGGGACCGAAAATTTCCCAGTTCTTTCATACAAAATCAGTAGTGTACAGCATATCCTAATTTCGGCCGTTTTCTCAGTATGACCTGCCTAATCATCTGGCTCAGTTGAGGTCGAAAAACACCTTGTAATATAGTCAGCGACGGCTCGCCAGCGACTCGAGTTTATGACAAACATAACTGCCATTCGTTAAGTAATAGTTATACATACATCGTTCGATTCGACGCGTAGTCACATAACGACATAACTATAGCTTCGTAGTTTCGGCTTTGTCGGTGCACAGCCGGTCGTATTTGATACATATTATTCAATTTCTAAATTGTAATAGATTTATTAAGTATGTAATAATGTTACATGAAAAGTAATAAGTAATGAGATACCCTAATATAATTTGTGTCTTAGCTGGTAAAAATATTAGTATGAAAATAAGTTTGTATCGCTTATTGGGATAATAATGTAAAAGTTAGACGGAACACATGTCAAGCGACAAAGTCGCGTCAAGTACCTATAGAGGGGTTAAAGCGCATGTGACACCTCTGGAGTTGCAAGCACCCATAGGGCTAGTGGCCAACCATCAGGGCCGTATGCCAGTGTTTGTGGTTAAAAAGGGGTAGGTTGGGAGACGAGGACGTTATTTAAGACTGGGCGAGGGAGCAGGATGGAATGTTCAACTTCATTGCCTTTCTGAATCGATATAATTTGACAGTAAATATGTATGTAACAGTGACCAAGCGTGGCACATCCAGTCTATTACAAAGTGAAGACTAAGGTTGGGGAGTCTACGTCGGTTTCATTGAAATGTTGTACATAGGTACCTTTAGATTCTATCGTCATATGTTTGACATATGTTTAATTTTATTCATCTAAGAAAGTACAGATGGCTGTTGTTATTTTTATATAATTTGGGTAGAAGTATATTTTTTGTAAATGACCTCTGTATTTATCTTTTGTAAGCTTTGTAAGCCATAGGGACTTAGATAAGTGAACGAGCTACGAACATTGTGATTGCAAATTATTTATAATTTGTATTTACGGCGACATTTTTGTTCTACGTGAGTAATTGTAATTTTCAATTCGAAGGTTTTTTCTTAATAATTTTTGTTACTTCAGAGTGCAATATGTACAAATATTTACATATTAAATATAATGTACAGTCAATTTTTAGTTTTAATGTGTCAACGCAATATCGCTGCATTCGCGGAATGGCACGGGCCGCATAATAACCTATCACAAGTGGGTGCGACGCACTGCAACTCTCACTGTTGTGTTTGTCTAATACTTAAGTGATTAATTTTATATAGATGGACTAGGTGATCTTTGTATTTAAATTTGCTAATTTTTGGTAGCAGATTAGATTTGTTTACTTGTATAAGATGAATAATGTACATTTTGAATTGATTTTAAAGTGATTTAGTTGTTATTTAGTAACGAATTGTCTTATTAGGTGTAACTGGCAGCCTCGTGGACGGGCTCGAGTCCACTGATACCAGTGTGATTGTGCAATGTCGTTTAAAACAATTGGGTACTAGCAGCAACACACTTTACCGACTATAAGTATGCCTTATCTCTTTGTAATAAGGACTACTAATGGTCAGTCGACTGTGCCGACGATGGTACCGCGCCAGGCGAGCTCGGTCAACCAATAGGCTTGAGCGAGTATAACAACTCGGCCTATCCTGACAAGAGCGCGACCGCGGCCGCCCGGCGCTCCAGCTAGGGAATGCTCGCGGTACTGGATTAGTATAGAAAACGAGTACCTCGAGCACATTCTAGCTCCAGCTAAAGCCACTCTTCAACACTTGTAGTGCCACGTCGAACAATATGTGAAGGCTGATAGTAAACGATAAGGGCCCATTCCGTGTTCATAGAAACACAATTTCGTATTTTATTTCGTATCTTACTGTCCGCAATAATTACTTTTTTCCTCGTTATTACTTCGCCTTAGTAATTGTTTACCCTCTGTTTTGTATGATTTAACTGAAGTGGTGGAGCGAATTAGATATAGGGAACAGACATGACGATATGTTAAATTTTAGAGAGTCAACTTTTATAAAAGATAATAACTACAAAACAAACCAAGAAAAGGTGTGTACAAAATGAGGAAATTTGTATGAAACATTGTTATGCGAATAAACTTACACCTCAAGATAAATATATTAAAAATTATAAAAAATACGCAAGTCTTTTATTTACTCCTTTATGTTACTAAAAATGAAAAAAAAACTTGTTTAGGTGGGTAAATTTCACAAGCGTTTCAATCGGTTCCATTGTGTTACGAATTTAAGACATAAAAGTTGCTAATAGTTCATAAAAACCACAGAATTATTCTAAAAGTGTGTGTTATCAAGTGTGTACATCATAATCATCATATAAACATGTATTTTACGAATTACGAGTAACACAGTGAGTCCTCCTTTTTGTAAAGGGTCGGCAACGCGCATGTGACTCCTTTGGAGTTGCAGGCGTCCATAGGTTACGGTAGCTGCTTACCATCAGGCGGGACGTATGCTTGTTTGCCATTGTCGTGGTATATTAAAAAAAACCATTTTGTCATAAATTCGTAAAACAATGGAACCGGTGGTTGTGAAATTATCCCAGGTATGTAAAACCAGCAATTATACTTAAATATTTGTTTAATCCGTGTATCTAATATAGGCTAAGATACTTTTTAGTTTTATTTGAAAGGCCCATATTGCATGCAAATTTTAGTGAAATATGACATCGTTCAAATGTCCGCCTCGGATTCTTCTGGTAGCCCATACTGAACTGTCAAGAAATAAACGATAGCGTAATAAAATAAATAATAAATAGAAGACTTAAAACAATTGACAGTTAGAAAACAGTAGCTAGGTACAGTCTCTATCAAATATATCGGAGAGGCCACGGTACTCAAAACTATCTGAACATGCACTTTATCGCCTTGATAATAGAGGTGTTGTTCAGATGTTTGTGACCAGCAGGCTTATGATGGACACTGTCGGCGGATAACTTGATAAAATGATAAACTGACAAGTTATCAAGTTATCAGCGGATAGCCAGATAACATGAGTAACATGACAATATGTCAAGTTGTCGGCTAGTTGCCGACATGATTCAGTAGTGTGTGTGTACAGTCAAGTGTAAAAATACGTACCGAAAAATCGTCTCATAAATATGGTACTACGCACTTATTACAACGGAATAAAGATACTGGGACATATTTTTGAGTAAGATGAGTACACCCATATTTTTACACTTGACTGTACCACAGTGTATACGATTGTCTACGACTAGCTTTTTAAAACCCATAAAATAGGTTAAGACTTTAAGGAGTACTAACTTCTTTTAGATAGTCTAGTCCATGTGTAGTCATACTCTAAAAAGTAATGCTTTAATCTTTAATATGTATAAAAAACCGGCCAAGTGCGTGTCGGACCACGCATAATGGAGGGGAAGAAGTTTTTTGAAGATAACTCAAAAATGGCTACCTAGGTATATCGATAATGTTCAAAATAATATGTTGTGACCACAAATCATTTGATATTTACAACACAGTAAAGAAATATATTTCCCTTGTATATGACATCTAAATAAGTTAATAAGAAATATATTGTAGGAATACCGAACCTAATCCCAACAAACCCTAGTTTCCCGTCAATGTTGAAAGATCTTTCGTAAAAACTGGGGTGTATGGCAAATCTTAGGATTAGGTTCTGGAGCAGACCCCGAGCTCCGAGAAAAACGTGCGGCCGAGATAATACGATCAATGCACGGTTTAGCCATGAAGTTATCATTTCAAACTGGAGTATTACCCTTCGGTCACAAAGCGAGGCCGAAAGAGAGGGTTATCATGGGGACTGTATCTCGTTTTGGCTAAGGAGGTAATGACGTCATTAGACAATCAAAATATCAATATGTGTCAAATGTGACAATTTTGTAACAAGTGTGAGTGAGACACCGCCCTTATGCTCTCTATCATACCGTTTTTAGGGTTCCGTAGTCAACTAGGAACCCTTATAGTTTCGCATGTCTGCCCGTCCGTCCGTCCGTCCGCGGACAATCTCAGTGACCGTTAGCACTAGAAAGCTGAAATTTGGTACTAATATGTATATCAATCACGCCGACAAAGAGGTAAAATTAAATGTGGAAAAAAATGTTTTATTAGGGTACCTCCCCTATACGTAAAGTGGGGAGTGATTATTTTTTCATTTCAACCCTAACGTGTGATATATTGTTGGATAGGTATTTAAAAATGAATACGGGTTTACTAAAATAATTTTTTGATAATGTAAATATTTTCGGAAATAATCGCTCCAGAAGTAAAAAACAATGCCCCCCCCCCCCTATAACCTTTGAACCATAAGTTTTAAAAATATGAAAAAATCTAAAAAGTAGAACTTTATAAAAACTTTCTAGGAAAATTATTTTGAACTTGATAGGTTGAATAGTTTTTGATAAAAAAATTACAAAATAATTTCTGAACTAAGTTTGTAATTTAACCGTATAAGCAGGTGTTTATTGTACCTGTAATTTCTACAAAATTACAATGAAATGACGTTATTTCGAATAAAGTAAAAACGGTGAAAATCGGTTTACGCAATAAAGAATTATCCCATAAAAATCATCTTCCATACTTTAAGCTCGCGAGCAATAGTTTACTTAATTTGCCGATAGATGTCGCTGTACGTGGACCGCTCAAATATCATATCCTACATGGCGGTGTTATTTTAACTCTTAAGTGGGGACACTTACTGTGACGGACGGAAAACTACGGAACCCTACACCGAGCGTGGCCCGACACGCTCTTGGCCGGTTTTTATTACTTATTACTAGTCGAACGACTGTTGTGCTCGGTAATAAGGTTCAACTGTGGTTAGGGAAATATAGTAATGTCCGGTTTCTCTCTTGGTCCGTGGGTTTAGCACGTTTAGGGTTCAGCAACCGGAGTCGCCATTGACAGGCGTTCCCCTCTGCCGAAAACATATGATCAGTGGTCATACACATGTATGGACTGACGTTTATCTGACGTAGCTATTTGTACGTTACGTACGAATAGCCATACATTTGACGTTCCCCTCCCCCGCAAAAATCGGCAGACTTTTTTTGTATCGGAAATGACAGACATGACTACCCCATCCGGGTTGAATTCTCTAAGGTTTAGCGCGATTGCTTTCGTACTTGTCAAAAATGACAAAAGTAAAAAGATAATAATGAATGTCATATTTTTATCTGAATTTTTATTCTTTAGATATTTAAATTTATAATTCGGCACCAAGCTAAATATCAGTAATACTTGTACCCAAAATAAGTAAAATAGCAAGAAATAAAATAAAATAAACCGAATATGAGGGTAAGTAAATGTAGTTAAGCATTATAAGGAGACGCCTCCAAAGTCATCGGTTCCTAGAGTAATGTGTTTTCCCATAGCAAGCAACTCTCTGAGATTTTTGATATCGACAGCCATCAACAGGCTGGAATATATATACCTACTTCTTATGCGTTTTTTATATTAGTTTTTTGGTTAAGTATCTTTCTTATTACGGTTTTGCTTGATACCGATACTTGATATTTTTTTCTCCCATCATCAACTTCTTTTCATTTTCAGACTATCGCACGAAAAACTGTGAACTTCTTCAGGCTATGGCTACTAGAATGCAACTAAAGTGTCGTAAAAAAAAGGAAAAGTAAGCAATATGTTTATTAAAGTGAGTAAACAAGCTGGTAGTACCTAGTGAAATGCAGCCCTAACCAAAAATTCTCTTGAAAATTACTATACACATAATGCGAGTAATCAAAACGTCTAGTGCATTTTAGTTTATGCTACTCTGCATCGTAGGAAATGCAATCCGTGATGTCAGCCGAACTCTCCGGAAAATGATGACCGTTTCATGTAAACAGAATAGAAATAAATAATGATTGTTCCTTATTTAGAGTTCCATAATCAAAGAGCAATAAATGAAAAGTTACTTCAATTTACAATATTTTTAAGCTCTTGATGTCTGTCTGTCTGTCCGTCCGTCTGTTCTTGCGTTCGACTTATAGCGGGGTTTTCTTTCCCATCTCAAGAACCGTAGGATTAGCATAATTTTCTATTCAGTTGTTTGTCCTTTTTATTTACTTTGATGTAAATAAAAGTATATGTAATATATTATTTATTTTTTCACATGTAGCGACTAACCGAATTCTATGGGAATAGAAGTGAAAAATAAAGGATATTTTGGTCGGTGATGTTTTCAATAATCAACGGTTTAGACTGTGTGGTTGTCTGTCCGACTCTATGTAACGTCTACGTAACGTTTTATAAGGAAATATTAAATATCAACACTAGAACTGTATATAAGATATGTAGGTATGCACGTTTATATACCGAATGAAGGCAAGATTTTCCATATAGGTAGTTTTCAGACTTCAAAATTATAAAAGAAGGAGATTGGCTGTATGTTGTTTTAGGGTTCCGTATCTGAAAAGCAAAAAACCCTTATAAGATCATGTCTTGGATGTCTGTCCTATATGTCCGTGCCTGCGTCAGTATAATCGTTCTTTTTAGGGTTCCGTATTTCAAAACGAAAAAAACGGAAAACTTATAGAATCATGTCGTGGAGGGTTGTCTGTCTGAGGGTGAGGGTTACCTATCCGTCCATCCGTCCGCGCGTCTGTCCATCTGCCCACCTGTCCGTCCGTCCGTCCATCTGCCCGTCTGTCCGCCCGTCCCGTCCGTCTGCCCATCTGTCCGTCTGTCCGTTCTATTTTTATAGAATCATATAGTAGATGTCTAACTGTCCGTCCGTAAGTCCGTCTGTCCGTTGTTTTTAAGGGTCCAAATTCATACCTCAAAAATAAAAAAAAACGGAACCCTTATAGGATCATGTCGTGTAGGTCTGTCTGTCTGTCTATTCGTCTGTCCATCTCACCTTTTTATCCGACCACCGAAGGAAGGTTATGAATGTTATGATTTTCGTGAGTATTTATGTATGTACTCGTATGTTTGTATTGTCGCATAGTAACTAAGTAATACGGCAACTTTTCTAGACGGACTGTGGACTGTGGTGCTCATTCTTTTTGATTTATTTAGTTCACATCCTACGACATAACGATTGGATTACCAAAATATTTAGTAATATTTTTATTCTATCAGGCGGTTCTTTACAAGTCATGAGAAAGCGGTTCTGCTAGCGTTTTGTTTATTTTATTTATTTGTTACCTACCATTCCATATTTGTGCGAATAATGCACTGCTTTTTCCTGAAAAAAAAAACCTTATCGATACATGCTTAGATTGACTGGTAAATATTTTGTCAATTGCCACAAGTAAATGGTATAACAAATTATATTTTTTCAGGATTACCTAAGTACCTGAAAATTACAAAAAGCAACTATCTATATGTACGAGTTAAAGATTCATCACGCAACTTCGGGTCTTCGTGTGTAAAACGCCAAAAACGACAGTTCCGTGTCAAGAAAATACGCCAAGCCGAGAGCCTTCATAGACACTAAACACAGCATTTAATATTATTAAATAATTTTACTTTGTCCCTAAAACGTGGTATCTGCTGTTAAAAAAATACTTGAGGATATCTGCAGCACCCACTTATTAGGAGGATCATTAGGTTCTAATCAATAAATTTTATTTCTGAAAGATGATGTGAATCTATACATCTATACATCTATACATATAAATAAAGCTGAAGAGGTTCGAAAGTCTGTACATGGAAGATAATCGAAAAAAAGTTGGCTGGGGATACTTAGAATCGATGACAGAACACGTTCCAACATTTTTTTTTAATTTTTGTCTGTTTATCTGTTTATTTGACCGCGCATCACGTGAAAACGGCTGAACGGATTTTGATGAAATTTTGTATAGAGATAGTTTGAGTCCCGGGAAAGGATAATAGATAGATAGTATTAATCCCGAAAATCAACCCTGGTGCGGGTGAAAAGGTGGTTGAAAATTTGTATGGAGAATTTTTAACCGCTGAAACGATTTAGATATAAATTAGTATGGAGATAATTTGAGTCCCGAGAAACGTCACAGGATAGTTTTCAAACCCTTGTGGGGGTGAAAAGGGGGTTGGAAGTTTGTATGAGGAATTGTTTACCGCTAAACTGATTTAGATGAAATTTGGTATAGAGATAGTATAGTATGGATCTCGAGAAAGGACAAAGGATAGTTTCATCTTCAAAAAAAGGCCCCCCCCCCCATCTTACTTTTGAACCGTAGGTCCAAAAAAATAGAAAAAAATAATGGAAGTGAAGCCTGAAAGGTACTTTCAATAAAAACTATATTTAATAAAATCGGTTCAGCTGTTTTTGAGTTGTCAGTCAAAAACGCATAGTGAAAGAACGTAAGTGCCGGATAGTAGAATTACAACGCCAAACAATTAACCCACCACGCAATTATTAGTTTATGACGGAAGCGCCGCCAAATATCCCTTAATAAACGACCTTTTGAACGGATCGGCAATTACGGAACCCTACACTGAACATGGCCCGTTCACGAACATGCTCTTGGCCGGTTTTTTTTGCATTGTTATCCCAGAAGTCACCCCTTAAGGATTACTAATTCCAATTGTCAAGAAAATCCCCGTCCAGGTCATTGATTTATTACGTATTCTACTAGATGTGACATCTAGATATGCCCATAGCTGGGCACCGTTAATCAAATAGTTAACTTCGTTAATCGTTAATCCGCTACAAAAAAAGTTAGCTTCGTTAAACGTTAAAGCGTTACATTTCGGAAGAATTAACGCAAGTTAACGTTAATCGTTAATCCGTTAATATGTGTAAAATTGCATTTTTATATCTTTGTATTAGTGAACTTATAAAACCTGTTGGTTAAGGTTCTGGAAGTTAACAGGATAGGAACAAAACAAAATACTTGTATAATTCAAATGTGTAATTTAATCGTTGGGCATAAGGTTAAGGTGCATATTCCCCTTCATGAACATTAACATGTTGAAGTTCTCGTCTGAACGCGAGGCTCGTTTTGGTGTTAAAATGTCTTTACCTGTGGAAAATCTCTTCGCAGTTTTCTCACTCGCACGCGCCGGCAAAATATATCTAGTTTTGTTTTTGTTTCACTCGCTGCCACGCGCCGCCCGGCACTTGTCGTTCGTTTCATACTTGTCTGAACCTGTTTTTCGCGCCGCGCCGCGGTGCCTTGCGGTAAATAGTAGGCATTGGATTAACGATTAACGGACTTCTGCATATTAACGGAAGTTAACGTGTCCGTTAACATTTTTAAAAGTTAACTTAAAAGTTAATCCGTTAATCAAAATGTTAACTTCGTTAATTAACGATTAACGGATTAACGAGTTAATGCCCAGCTATGGATATGCCTTCTTTTGATATGCCTTCTTATAGAACTACGCATTATTGTGTATCTTTAAGATGTAATATTACTGTATTACTGTTTTGAAAAAATAAGTCCCGCCGAGTTTCTTGCCAGTCATAAATAATTCTTCTCGGGTCAGAGGTGTAGGGTTAGAACCGGAGGTAGTTTTTTTTTTCTCTCTGACGTTCATAAGTGCATTGTAATGTGCCTAAATTGAAGAATAAATATCTTTTATTTTTTTATCTTTTTAGAACAAATTTTGTGCACCATGTTTGGTGGTTGACAGCTATGACAGAATCAAAGAGTAGTATAGACTTGTAGTGATTTTCACTACAACTTTTGGGACAAAAAATTTCTTCGGGATGTCATCTCCTGTTACTCAATGGTCCAGGTATAGGTAGGCTATAAAAATTCAACCTCTAAAAGGGGGGTAGCCCTACAATCGATTGAGTTAATTATGTCCTAAGACTAACGAGTACCCTGCTTAACTAACAGATGGCACTGAAATTAATACGTTGTGACATGAATGATCCACTAAGGAAGGATTTTGCCAAATTAACTCTAAGTTGAGAAGTGGGGGTACGGATATAAATGAATTATTGGATAATAGTACAACAAAATTAAACGACAATAAATTAATTGCCACACATTGCACAGTGCATGTAAATACTCAGCCTCACGATTTTGATATCTATTCTCCTTTTCTCTAATCTTACTTCTAAGTCTTCTAACTAATATTAGACCTAAGTTCGTTGTTAGTATATTTTCGTTAATAGTTGTTATGTTATGATATGAAGTATGGATTTTTATGTGTATATTTCTTACCCGGTAGGCCTAGCACATGAGTGTAGCGACAGTATCTCGCGGTCGAGATAGACATTTGTCACTTTCTGATGAATACGGTTACACAGTGACAGATGTCTATCTCGACCGCGAGATACTGTCGCTACACTCATGTGCTAGGCCTACTGTCCTACTATTCTATGTCGTTTAAATCATGTCAAAAATTTTAATAAGGACGAAAAAAACTATTGATTTCGGAGTGTAGTTTTATTTAGTGATAATTGTAAAATATTTTATTTGGACTACTGTCCTCTAGCGTATCAATCTGTCAACTTTATTTCAAGACCTTCAAGTTCCGCCTCCAGGGGGAGGGAGAGAAATTAGGGGTGAATGAGCCGCTTACTGACAAAGACCGAATTTCATGCGGGCGGAGCCGCGGGCACAGCTAGTAATTTAATATGTACCTACCTCAAGTTTTGGGCGAGCTGTGCCAAATATGCGCATTATTTTCTCTTGTCTCTTATTTTTATATAAATCCACTGTTAAAACGTACAATTTGGGCACACTTAGCACAATTTGCACAAAACTTCCAAGACACATCGTCTTTATTAAAATAATAGACTAAGAGTGTAAAAATAGGGACACAATAACGAGAACGGTGAAACTCCTCTAATTAGTTTGTTATACTATCCTTATGACTAGATTCAGGCAACTGGTAGCTATTCATCGGTGGAGGTTAGAGTTACACGACAGTAAATCTGTTGGGAAAAAGGAACATCAAAGTAGTTAAAAAGGTGTCTCTTTCATAGCGGACAGGGCCTATATATTTATTTTAACATAAATACAAAAAATAATGCGAAAGAGAGATTAATAAGCTTAGTTACTTATTTATCTACGCCTCCACCGATGAATAACTGACAGATGCCAGGATCTAAAAATAAGGATTGAGTCATTCGGGGTAACTATGCGCACTCTTGTCTTTGACTTCATACCTCACAAAAAAATAGTATTAGAAGAACAATTGGAGTATTTACGAAAATAATAATCAAAACAGTAGCTTTTTTGAAGCAGAATAAAAATAATGAGGAAAAACCGGAATGCGCATACTTGACCCTTAATGCGGGTAAATGTGCGCACCATTACGGGGTGAGTAGGCGTATTCAGGATAAGTGTCTGCATTTGTTTCGTTACCATAAATAATAATTTTATAAATATTATCAGTTAAGTAATTAAAATTAACTAATAAGTCTGAAAATCTGTTGAAATCGTCATGAAATTGAGTCATTTGCATACAGAAAATGCACACACTTACCCGCGCATGCTTTCCCAAGAAAGCCAAATTTGATTCTATAATCTTGTCGTATTTAGTCGGGCCAGGAGCCATGACACCATTTTCCGGATTAAGGGATGAAGCATAACATAACAATATTTTTCAATCATGTAGAATTGTAGCTGCAATTCGTTTTCCATGTGGTATAGTTTTTGTTATCCAGTCTGCCTCGATGAGATATTTTGGTGCTGCCATATTGTGCACCAATCCCCAAACTACCACCGCTCAACTTGTAGTAAGTTAGAGTGTCTCTATTAATAGTATACGAGTCCGATGGCAGAAACTGAAACGCTGACTGTGTTTTCAGCTTAAATGTAAATAAACTTGGCATTAAAAATGAAAAATTAATTAGGTGTCTATGTTATTTTCTGCCTATTTAATATACCTAAATATTGAATTCATAATAATCGTTCATGGCGAATCTTTCGCTTATTAAGCTAAAAACGTAAAATTGCCTGTGAAAATGGTCATCATATCTACTTCCGATCCTAACCTTTTTAATTAAGAGTTGCCTGCTTATAAACTAAAAATACTTCCTTGCTAGAGTTTGTGGTACATGTACGTGGTTTATATGGGAACTCATACATTCTACGACACTTCTATTTCCAGACAGGCTCTAGTCCAAACTGTAAAGAGTTCCACAGTACGCAACGTATCTAGATACGGTTGTACTTAACAAAAATCGACATGACACAAAAAGTGCGAATGTATACAGTTAACAATCGAATAAAATTGCAAGGAGAACTAACCATACGAATATTTTCGCAATCATTAACTGTTTAAAGAATCACTACTGATTAATTATTTGGGGTATCTGAAGTTTTCAGTTACTCTCATTGTATAATTATGTGCCAAACTGAAGCGCTGGTAGCCGGGCGGTAAGACGTCCGACTTTCAATCCGGAGGTCTCGGGTTCAAACCACCGAGTTCTTCGGAACTTACGTACGATATATCATTTGATATTTACCAGTCGCTTTTCGGTGAAGCAAAACATCGTAAGGAAACCGGATCTAATCCCAATAAGGCCTAGTTTCTCCTCTGATTCGCTTTCGTAAGAACGAATGCCTACGCCAATTCATGGGATTAGGTTGCCAAGCGCACCCAAGGCTCAAATGAGCCGTGGCTAAAGCCGGGTTTAACGCTAGGAGGATGATGATATGTGCCAAACTCTTCGTCAGGTATATCGAATGGATTACAGACTTCCCTATTAGCTCTGCGATTTTTCTCTGCTGTTTTTCTTCGGCAGCAGCAGCTGCCAAAAAAAATTAAATGCTGCCATTCCTACAAAACAATAACATAGTAAGCATAGAATCGTTGTAAAAAGTAACTTTTGTTACATTTCAAAAAACAGCTACTTGTTAGAAATCAATGATAAAAAGAATAATTTTCGTACGTTTTAGTTCCCGACAACTCTTATCGGGGTCCGATGAGCACCTTTATAAAATTAACAAGTTTTGCTGTCAAAAAATGGTAAAAAGTATCAAGTTATCCAACCATATCAGCTGGCGCTGTCAAAAGTGGAAAACCCGATATAGCCATAGTGTAAACGATATTTTTTTAGACACACACATTCAAAAAAACATGCGTGCGTACAGTGGACAATATGTCAAGTTATCCCGCTATCAGATGTCAAATGAAAAACGGATAAAGTTATCATATTAATGACGGCAACTGTCATTTTATCAGATTTATATCAACTTATCCGCTGATAAAATCTGCCATCATAGGTGTGCTTGGCGCTCCGATATATCTGATGGCGACTGTACCTGTAGTGGTTATATACTTACCTGCTTTTGTATGAACTTACGCGTTCTAGCTCTGGTTATATTTTCGAGGAAAACAAAGTAAATTAAACTAATTAAATTTTATATTCCGTCTTAGTCTTGCAAGGAGCCACCTACATAAATACGATATTATAGCAACCGGTTCGCCGAAGCGAATAAGTATCTGGGCGTTTTTCCTGTTATGCTCGCTTGTGGTCGCGACGACATACTCGTATCACAGCCTTTCCTGTCTTAATTTCGTCACTACAGTACTAGTCATCGGATTGCACACATGTCTGCAACTGTAAAACTCGTGTCTACGCTTTGTTTACTTAGATTTTCATCATGAGTTCCTTTAAGACTCTCTCAGTGTTGTTATTAGTGCAATTAATATGTCAGTGTTCACGTAAGTGTTTACAACAATGAATCAATTAATAGCCGAGTGCGTAGATTATCTTTAAAGCGCCTATTTCGGTTTTAGAGGGGCAGGCGAAGCAAAAATTCTTCCGGAAAGATTACACTTTCATTGAGGAGTCCCAGGCTTTTTATAAAATACATACTATTCACCGGACATGGCAGGATGCGAGGAAGAGGTGTGCGCTGGAGGGGGCGAGTTTGTTTTACGCTGAAGACGAGATTGAGGCCGAAGCTGTGATGGGCTTATGGAACAGGACACAACCGTTTTCGTGGGTGTATGTTGGAATTTCGGATTTGCTGGCGAAAGGAGTTTGGGAAACAATTGACGGTAAGCAAAGAAGGAAGTCAACCACAGAACAATAACCCAACAACAATAAATCTTGAAGCAAATCAAATTATTTTGTTCAATATTTTTTGATTTGCAATTTTTTTTTTTTTTTTTTTTTTTTTTTTTTTTTTTTTTTTTTTTTTTTTTTTTTTTAAGTAGTTACACTACTATATATAAACTGAAAATAGATGTCATATACTTAAGAAAAAGTGACCAAACCCTCCGGTGTCCGAGGCCAGATTTGAACTGGCGTCTTCAGCTTTCGCGGCTTTTTCTTAAGTATATGACATCTATTTTCAGTTCCAACAACAATAATGTTATTTCAACCGAATAAAGAAAGTAAAGTTCAATAGGAAATATAGTTATGTAGGTACACAAATAATCTTATTTACTAAATTGTTAAAAAATAACTAGTTTAACCACGTACCGACCAAAATGTTGAAGACTAAAGTGAGTAAAAAAAATATCTACTTATTAACGTAATTTAATTATAATCAGTAGACTGGTTTGTGTTGTAAACATACCACTAAAACCGGTATTAGACATAGCAATTTGTAGGGCCCAATCTGTTGTGTACCCTGCCTCTCCCTAAGGGCCCTAACTCTTATTACAACTCCCAACCTGACAGAATGGGCCCTACAAATTGCAATGTCTAATACCAGTTTTAGACGTTATTATAATTAACGATAACAAACACTATACGCCTTACTTCTGTATTTAATTTAATCACACTTTAATTAGTTGCCTACTTATTTTAAAAAGTTTATCCCAGCCCACCGTCTATCTTTATTAAATTTAGCATTTGATACAGACATAAAGTTAGACTAATATGTACTTATCTACCTTGCAAACTTGGCTCTTAAGATCCGTCAACCACCAATCTGACCTGGTAGGTGGAAGCTGGTGAAAATCGGGTTTGCAACGTTAGACTGAATACTTTCAATGCGTCATGAAACCTTTCACCATGCATCCACTTTCCTTTTACATACGCTTTCTCACAACATATACTTTATTGTGTCGATAAACAGTCGAAAGGTAAGATTGCAGAAAAGTGTAAAAAAACAATATTTATACCTATAGTTATTGAGTTGTTTAACTTTAGTTATATTTTTCTACTTTATAGTCCATTTCTAGTGAATATACCTACCTGCTTACGATTTAATAAAGCTACAAACACTTAATTTGGCACAAAATATCCATGGTCGTGGTGGCCTCCGTGATCCTCAATAGTCTAAAAGATTCTGAGCAAGAAAAAAATACAAAAAGATGGTCATACCTTATGTTCATCGGTGATACATTCCCAAATTAAGGGTTAAGTGATCTCCCAAACCATAAAACGCTTTATTGTACCGTCACACTATGAACTTAATACACCAAAACCTGACTGAATATTGCGTATTTAAATGAACACTTTCACGACCAGGAACCCGACTGCCGGGTTCTCTCTCCGTAGCTACTACGCGCTACATACGACAAATACGTTTCTAAGGGCTACAAGCGTAGCGCGTAGCACTAGGTGGTACGGAAAGTGTTAATGCGTTTGAATGTCACAATCATCATCATAAAAGTCAGTGCTGAATTGCAGGGAGCGGTATACATAGGAATATTTCTTCATACACTTCGTGACACAATCTACTATTCTTCACAGGCCGTCCAATACTGGACGTCTTTAGCAACTGGGGTCCAGGGGAGCCCAACGACGCGAACAACGTCGAGGACTGCGTGATCTGGCGGCGGGAAAACTCGCTCAACGACGACCGATGCGATCAAAAATACCCCTTCATCTGCAAGAAGAGTCTCATCGATTTGGAATGGAATACTCTCTGTGATATGCCCTATCCCAGTAAGTTAAAAACTTAACGATTAACGGTCTTCTGATACCAAGGATGATTAAGACATGGATTGACAATGCCTATACAAAATCGCGTTCCCTCATTTCAGGCTAAAGCACTAGCGTCATCTATCGGTCACCACAAACACTAAATTCCTCTTAACCTTTCTGTTAAGCCCATTGGTTGACTGGTTGAGAATGCCTTATGGCATTAAGTCCGCCATTTTTACCATCTTATTTTGTGCAATTAAGATTAAATAAATAAATTCTAGTTTCTAATACTTTGTTCGGCGATTAACGCTGACAGAATAACTCGACTCCAGACTCAACAGATGGCGCTGTGGCACTCGGTACCGAAAACAGACGGATAGCCTGAAGATTCGAGGAACGCGATTTTGTATAGGCATTGTCAATCCATGTCTTAATCATCCTTGTCTGATACCAATTTGGCGGACTCGTCCCATAATAGGAGCTAGGATAGGATTAATGTGCGGATACTCATTTTCTGTACCGGAAATTCCCGCTCTTCGGCATACAAAACTACTAAAAAGAATAAACGATATACATTAAAAATAAGAAGACGCGGTGCCGTGAAGACCATAGTGAAGACAAAATTGTGATTCCATAATAAGCCGTTTTCCTCGTTCAAATCGGTGATTGGTTCTAACGTCAAAAGTGAATGTGTGTGCACGAGACCGCGGCTTATTATGGTATCACAGTTCTATCTTCGTGGGATAACGTCTTCCTATTTTATACATATGTCTATGGAATAAACAGCAAGTGTCCAATATTATTGTCAGCCCGATATACTGTAGGTACTTACCTAGAGCTATATCTATCGCGTCCCCTCAGGCGTGAAGGTGGTTCAGATTTTGAAAACATGTTGTTTTGATTATGCGTACTGAATCTCATTCGCACTCAAGAATATATTTATACGAATTTATTTAAATTTTATAGTAGTAGTAGTATAAACACAATATTTGTACAAAGGCGGATTTATCCCTTAAGAGATCTCTTCCAATCGACCTTTCATCAACATACCTTTATTCTTTTAATCGAAAAACGGATCCTGTCTTGTAATTTATAATGAAAACTCATCAAGATAATGTCAGGTTCCTTTAAATATATTTCTTAGATTTCTGGAAATATAAATCCAATTAATTTTCAATGACAACGCGGCTGGTCTGGGGATTACCGGACAGAAAACCAGTTGTGGGAAATTCAAATCGAAAATATGTAAAACACTTTATCATAATACCAATTTTTTAGGGTTCCATAGTCATCTAGGCACCCTTATAGTTTCGCCATATCCGTCCGTCCGTCCGTCTGTCCGCGGCCTTGTTTAATACTCTGAATGTACTTCTTCAGAAATGAATGTAGTAATAAGATGCTATTAACTTTACTACGCACGAATACCTACACAGCATCTTCATTACCGTTTTCACCCCAAATTTCAGGTTACCACTACAACAAGGACTTCGGTAAATGCTACAAGTTCCACCTAACCCCCATGAACTGGACTGACGCTCACGCCATCTGCAGTGAAGAACAGTCATATCTAGCGATCATCAACAGCCAATCAGAGGCCGACTACTTGGTGAAGATCACTGAGGAAGCCCCAAAGAGCAAGGTTAAAGGGAACTTCTTGAGCGGAGCGGTGTATCTCGGCTATCATAATAGGGATAGCGATGGATGGAAAACTGTTAAAGGTAAGTTTTGTTTCAAGATTTTTCATGTTACTGTGACTTACGTCCCCGGTCTCCCCTATACTACTAAACTTATCGAGATTTAGATTATTACATTTAAACTTTCGTGAGACATACTTAACACTATAAAATATAACGGTTACACTAACGTCACTTTAGTCACTTCGCGCGACATGTTTCGGAGAGCTTAGGTCTCCATCTTCAAGCACTAAGAGTACTATTTGAACCGGCCAGTAGCGTTGCCGACTGCCGGCCTGCGTCCGGCCGGCTTGCCACGCGTGTTGCGCGCTCTGACAGAGCGTGTTGGGGGTGATCGTGCGCCTGCGCTGCTAATGTGTTTTGCAGCGTATTTGGTTCATCCGACAACACATGTCGCGCGAAGTGACTAAAGTGACATGAGTGTAACCGTTATATTTTGTAGTGACATTTATTTATTAGATTGTAGCTGATTTGTATGTATGTATGTATGTATGTATGTATGTATGTATGTATCACTTTATTGCACATAAACAAGTAGGTATAACATAATAACAACAGTCACATATATAAAAGATATATACAAAGACGAGCCTATCCCTGATAGGGATCTCTTCCAGCCAACCCATGAGAAAATGATAAAGGATTAAATACAAATGGGGAAAGACAAACTAAGCATTTGTCGCATAAAATAAGCTACGTAATTATAATTTTTGTATTAATAGGTATTAAAAGGTTTAATTGTCATGTTATAACTACAATTCTAGAACGTACCTATATCCTGAGTACTTAGAAATTAAAATGAGACTTATTTTAATAAGTACAGTATTATATGGAAGACGTGACGCACTTATTGATTTGTAAACATGATGTCACCTTCATAAATAACCGTGCTGTTGCAAAATAAGAGCAAGTACTAAATATTTTATAGTCTCGCAAGCCAAAATCCACACTACCAGTAGAAGTAAGTTATACCCATAATTTTTAGTGGTGATGGTATGTACGCGTAAGAAAAATGTCGTTTATTAAGGGATATGTTGCGGCGCTTACGTCCTTTTACTATGCGTTTTTGAGTTATAACTCAAAAACGGCTCAACCGATTTTCTTAAGTATAGTTTTCATTGAAATTACTTATTAGGCCTCACTTCCATAAATTTTTCCTAATTTTTTGGACCCACGGTTAAAAAGTAAGATGGGGGACGCCCTTTTTTAACTTTCGGATCTATTATTTACGAAACTTAGTTTTATCAAAAAATTGTTTAAGAAGACCTCTATTCTTTTTGAATAACCTATACAACAATGCCCCACATGGTTTGGATAAAAAAACAATCACCCCCACTTCATCCCGTGTGTAGGGGATAATAAAAAATATTTTTCTATACTTCGTTTTTTTTTAGATTAGAAATTGAGTAAACATAGAAACAGTAGTTTCCAACCTGTTCTAAAGGTTCAATTTAAACACACTGCAAGCACAGCAACAAACGATTAGTTAACATGATTAAGAGTTCACATTTGTGAATAAATAATAACAATTTGCAGATTAAATAATCCAACACAACAATAAAAACACAATTTCGTTTTGATTATCACGTTAGAGACACGTGAAAATTTAAAAACTGACAGTGACGCATGTACCTACGTTCTAAAACGGAAACTTAAGGTCTATTTTTTTATCAGTATTCACGAAAATTATTTAATTGACAATCATAACATGCACTTATTAATAAAATTTCGTAAATAAAGTTCTTCTAAACGATATTTAATCGTTTTATTATATACGTAATACTAAATAATTAAACAATTATCTTAGGTGATGGTAAAATATTTGATGAACTACGAGGTGGCTTTTGTTATTGTATGCCACTCGGGCCTGCCTCTGATTGCTCCAAAACCCTCCAACCAATCGCACAATAATAGAACAAGCAAATACCTTTACATAAATAAGAATCACAATAAGCTTTAAACATTAAAAACTATCTATGGCTAAGAGATACGAATGACAGATGACGCGAGAAAATATTTAAAAATCTAACCATCCGTCTCGAACCTCTTCTTCTATAGGTTTTTTATTGTGCAACATTTACAAGAACATTAAAAATGTTAAAAATAAAATATTTCGAGCAAATAACTACTATCAAAATATTGCTAAATACTCAATATAACATTTAATAATTTTAAACAAAAAAGAACCGACTTCACTTAGCCTTCACCTTTCCAAAAGGAAATGCTCGAGCTGCTGTAAAAAATACTTAAATCACTATGGGTGGCTATAATAGTTGAAGAGTTCCCTCAATTTCTCCAGGATCCGATCATCAGATCCTAACCTGATGACAATGGGACCAACTGTGAAGTATACTCTTTCAAACAAAAAAAGAATTTTCCAAATCGGGACTGGACAATCTTCGAATAATCGGTGAACAAAAAAAACAACAAGCAAAAACAAAGATCCACATTTAAAAAAACAACAAGCAAAAACAAAGATCCCGATGAATTGATAACCCCCTCCTTCAAAATCTTGAAGTCGGTTGAAAACACAAGTGTGTATGAAACTATTATTTATATGTAGCGTTCCATTACTTTAAGGGCCCTTATGCTCATTTTCAACCGACTTTAAGATTTCGAAGGAGGAGGTTATCAATTCGTCGGGATCTTTGTTTTTGCTATTTTTTTTATGTATGTTCACCGATTATTCGAAGACGGCTGGACCGATTTGAAAAATTCTTTTTTTGTTTGAAAGAGTATACTTCACAGTTGGTCCCATTGTAACCAGGTCAGGATCTGATGATGGGATCCTGGAGAAATCGAAGGAACTCTTCAACTATTATAGGCACACCGATAGTGATTTGATTTTTTTTTTTTACAGCAGCTCGAGCATTTGCTGTTGGAAAGGTAGATGCTAAGTGAAGTCGGTTCTTTTTTGTTTAAAATTATTTATATATATATTCACCGATTATTTACACACCTATAGTGATTTGAGTATTTTTTTACAGCAGCTCGAGCATT
This sequence comes from Pammene aurita, assembly GCA_947086415.1. Lineage (NCBI taxonomy): Eukaryota > Metazoa > Arthropoda > Insecta > Lepidoptera > Tortricidae > Pammene > Pammene aurita. The sequence goes on from OX352299.1 coordinate 13,680,766, forward strand.
TGCTGTTAGGGTAGATGCTAAGTGAACTCGGTTCTTTTTTGTTTAAAATTATTATCCAGTACAGGAACATTCAAACATGTAAGTTCCGGGTACATCAGATTCGTTCATGGTGCACTTAGGTTTCATGTCTTGCAAATGACAATCATTTTCACATTTCTTGCAATGATGGTTATATAAACTAGACAAGTCGTTAATGGCTCCGGTTCTAGCAAGCGCCATCACCACTAAGCATATCAAGAACAGCTTCATTATCCTTTCTTTAACTTTGACTGTCTTAACCGTTCTCAGGTTTTAACAACTACCATCACCTCCAGGCTCCACTGGGGTAAAACAGCCGGGTTCTTATAAAATCACAGTTCAGTGTTAGCGGCGGTGTACTCAAGGTGCATTCTGCTAATCTGTGAATTCTGTGGGTGTACCCTCCGTTTTCATGCCCGCGACGCGGCTGTTCCCGTTTCCTATCATCGATTTGACATGGAATTGATAAGGTGACGGATGTCACGACATAACTTACTCTTTAGTCACAACTGACGACTGCATTTTGCGTTTTTATTAACGTCTATGGTTTTTATCAAAGAGTAAAGTAAGTATAGTTTTTATAATCGCATCTTCCGCTTATGTCATATAGTATCTATACTTTGGAACATCATGTACTTATACATTTTTAGGGTTCCGTAGTCAACTAGGAACCCTTATAGTTTCGCCATGTCTGCCCGTCCGTCCGTCCGTCCGTCCGCGGATAATCTCAGTGACCGTTAGCACTAGAATGCTGAAATTTGGTACTAATATGTATATCAATCACGCCGACAAAGTGGTAAAATAAAAAGTGGATTTTTTTTATTTATTAGGGTACCTCCCCTATACGTAAAGTGGGAGTGATTTTTTTTTTCATTTCAACCCTAACGTGTGATATATTGTTGGATAGGTATTTAAAAATGAATAGGGGTTTACTAAAATCATTTTTCGATAATGTAAATATTTTCGGAAATAATCGCTCCAGAAGTAAAAAAATATGCGCCCCCCCCCCCCCTCTAACTTTTGAACAATAAGTTTTAAAAATATGAAAAAAAATCTCAAAAGTAGAACTTTATAAAAACTTTCTAGGAAAATTATTTTGAACTTGATAGGATGAATAGTTTTTGAAAAAAAAATTACAAAATAATTTCTGAACTAAGTTTGCAATTTAACCGTATAAGCAGGTGTTTATTGTACCTGTAATTTCTACAAAATTACAATGAAATGACGTGCTTTCAAATAAAGTAAAAACGGTGAAAATCGGTTCACGCAATAAAGAATTATTCCATAAAAATCATCTTCCATACTTTAAGCTCGCGCGCAATAGTTTACTTAATTTGCCGATAGATGTCGCTGTACGTGGAACTCTCATATATCATATCCTACATGGCGGTGTTATTAACTCTTAAGTGGGGACACTTACTGTGACGGACGGAAAACTACGGAACCCTACACTGAGCGTGGCCCGACACGCTCTTGGCCGGTTTTTATTAAATAGTGCAGTAAGATGGCGCTGTGATAATCAGTCTATACAATAAATATGACCACTGGTCATATGTTTTCGGCAGAGGGAACGCCTGTCAATGGCCGCTCCGGTTGGTTGAATTCTCTAAGATAAGTAATGATGTTGGTCATCATTTTTAATTACTGATATAGTTTTTTTTTATTACTTAATAAAATTAGATTAATTATGATACTTTTACTTAAGTAGAAAATATTTTTTTTACAATTTGGTAAACCTGAGTACTTAGTTTAAGATTTATTTTAAGTATTTCAAAATTAAGAAAAAATATATTAATTCTGGTTTGAACAAATGCTACATGATCGCATGTTGATTAGTTACAGAATCAGAAAAAGTGGTTCTGGATCACGATTCAAAAATCAGCCTGTATGCGGCAGCTGTGAAAATTTTACAGCATCCTACCACGACTAGGCTCCGCAATAACTTTGTTAGTGTGGAAAATGGAATGAAGTGGAAATTCTGGAATTGCCAACGTAAACGTACGTTTACGTTGGCAATTCCAGAATTTGTCGCCGCAAAACCAGTACCTACATAATACCATATCCTGGGGCCTTATCACACTTCAGTGATTTGAAACCGATTTCTATACAGAAATCATACGTGGCGAACTTGCGGCGTGTTCACTCCCATACAAAACTGGCACGCAAATCGCAAGTGTGATAACGCTCTAAGCGTGCTTATACACCCTTTCTAACATCATAAAAGAAAAGTTTTAAATAAAAACGCACAACTAGGTACCAAAACTGTTATTTATTCCTCAGACACAAAAACGATTTATATTGAAACATCAAATGCACATACAACCTAATTTGACTTTTCCCTCATGGATCGGGTAGCAGCTATAATCGTAGCCATGTATAGTACAGTGCTTAATGCATAGTTTACCGCACTCCAAAATTTTAATCCCTGTGGCTTTGTTGCAAACGAAAACCAACAACACGAACACCAAAGCGATGAAAAACAGCTTCATAATGCTTTTCCAAACCACTGATTTAAAACACCAAAACTTGCGAAGCTAGACGGTGCACGGTGGAGAATTTAATTCCCAGTAGAGTTGTGCCGTTCTTTAGATCGTTCCTCGTTTATTTTATTATTGGAAATATTCTCAGATGAGAACGTCTTCGTCCCAGGTTTTCCTAGTTTCCAGCAAGTTGAGTTCTTTGACGGCTTATCGAGAAAATAAGGATACTTTTGTAACTCGCTGACAATGCTAGACGATATCTCTTTTGGTCAGTATTTCAACGAGACCACAGGCATAATTTCGAGCTCAACACCTCACAAACAATAGGTACCCAATGAGTAAATACAAATATGTTGAAAAAAGAGTTACCACTGACTCTCAAAACGTACACTGGACTACTGAGCAAGGCCTGGGAGTTTCCTGTTTTTATGCCCACGGTCTGGGGTCTCATTTTCAATTGTCGAGTTGACAATCAATTCATTGAATAAACTCTACCCTGCGAACAATGATTCATATCATATAAGTATTGTGATCTTATATAATTTTTAAGAAAAAAAACCGACTTCAATGGGGGTAGCCGGTGAAGGATTATTGTAGATGGTGCACTTAGATTCCATACAATGAAATAACTTGCTTAAAAAACGCAGCGGAGAGGACAAATCGCCAAACGTGAACTATGCGTCGTTGAAGAGTTCCGTTCTGATTATCATCAGCAGTTCCACTTCATCAAATGTCACTCTTTTGAATGAAAATGCTTGATTTGTTGATAAAAATACAAAAGTCACTTTATGTATGCCTTTAAGATTTGAGGAATTCCCTCGATTCCTCGTGGAACTCATCATCAGAACTTGAGCTTGACGAAAATTGGTCCTGACAATCTAACTTGCTTAACAAACATAGCGAAGAGGAAGAATCGCCAAACATGAACTATGCGTCGTTGAAGAGTTCCGTTCTGTTCATCATCAGCAGTTCCACTTCATCAAATGTCACTCTTTTGAATGAAAATGCTTGATTTGTTGATAAAAATACAAAAATCACTATGTGTAAGCCCTTAAGATTTGAGGAGTTCCCTCGATTCTTCATGGATCCCATCATCAGAACTTGAGCTTGACGAACATTTGTTCTGACAATTAAACTTGCTAAACAAACACAGCGAAGAGGACGAATCGCCAAACGTGAACTATGCGTCGTTGAAGAGTTCCGTTCTGATCATCATCAGCAGTTCTACTTCATCAAATGTCACTGTTTTGAATGAAAATGATGGTTTTGTTGATAAAAATATAAAAATCACTATATGTATGCCTTTAAGATTTGAGGAGTTCCCTCGATTCCTCATGGATCCCATCATCAGAACTGCGTTTTGACAAAAACGGGACCAATCTGTATATATATACTTACAATCAAAAAAAGAATTTTCAAAATCGGTTCAGATATGACGGAGTTATGGAGTAACAAACATAAAAAATAAAAAAAATAAAAAAAAATAAAAAAACATACACGCCGAATTGAGAACCTCCTCTTTTCAAATCTTGAAGTCGGTTAAAAATACGTAGGCATGGCTTTACTATAAATACAAATATATTTAAGTATGTTTAATGACGGCGTAGGCACTTTGACAGCTGTGACATGTATCTTGCCTGATAAAGAAGCCTGTACATCGTTCTGTCAGCTTTTTCCTAATCTCAAATAAAATGAACTATAGTTTTGTATTCTACCACTTTGTCGGCATGAAACATACACATATTCGTACCAAATTTTAGCTTTCTGGTACCAACCATCACTGAGCTATTGTTCCTAGTTGACTACGGAACCCTAAAAATACAGTATGATAATCTATGTCTATGTTCTAAGTACCTAAGTCCCACACTAAACTATAATCGCAATTTATTTCAGGCACATCACTAGAAGACAGCGGGTACACGGGCTGGGGCAACCAGCAGCCCGACGGCGGCGATAACGAGCCCTGCGGCTCCATGTTCTACAACGGCCGCCTCAACGACCTCGGCTGCCACCAGCGCTGCTTCTTCATATGCGAGCACGATATAGGCCTGCTCCAGGGCGCTATACAGGAGCGGTTCGGGGACTGATGTGTTTAATGTAATTAGCAAGATATAATATAGAAAAGAACACTTTTGGTATTGAGTGAAATTATTTATAACGAAAAAAACTGTCATTACCAGTCCCAACTTTAAACTTTTGCCTATTCCCAAACCAACTTAGTTACAAGCTTCCCTTTCTTAATCTTTATCAGGGCACTATACAGGAGCGGTTCGGGGACTGATGTGTTTAATGTAACTAGCTAATAATATAGAAAATAACATTGATTTATACAAAAAGGGAGATATGGTACCAGGCGCTCGATTGTGTGCCATCAAATATAGGTTCCGGGACCTATATTGAATTAGTCGTGTAGCAGTCTCTCAGTCACACTTTGTGCAATGCGCAAATTATGGAGGTCTCCCTTGCATACCCGTGTTAACTATATATAGGTTTATCTCTTTTGCCCATGATGCACATACATTTTAGTGGTGAGTAGCATTTTACAAGTGTGTAGGTGCTGGACCACATTTCACTTTTGTTTACTATGAACGTCACTGATCTTCCTTTTTGTTTATGTCTATGGAAAATAACAACTTTTGGTATTGAGTTAAATTACTTATAACGAAAAAAACTCTCATTATCAGTCCCAAGTTTTCAATCTTTTATTCCTAAACCAACTTAGTGACAAGTTTCCCTATCTTAATATTTATCAGGACGGTACACAGGAGCGGTTCGGAGACTGATGTGTTTAATGTAATTAGCTAATAATATAGAAAGTAGCAACTTTTGGTATTGAGTTAAATTCCTTAAAAAGAAAAAAAAACTCTCATTACCAGCCCCATTTTTAAACTTATGCCTATTCCCAAACCAACTTAAATAGTTAGAAGTTGCCCTATCTTAATTTTTATACAGGAGCGGTTCGGGGACTGAGCCATTTAAGGCAATATACAAAGGAGTAGTTTTCTGTTCGTGTGGCTGGAATGGCTGATTGTGTCGGCCTTCCGCACCTTAACTTATGTTATATAAATGCAAATAATGTACTGCAAAATGCCCAATATGGATCCGGGTATGTCCTATAAACTACGTCCGGACCCGGGTATGTCCTTAAGCTATGTCCAAAAGAGAGATATGGGTACTGCAGATGTCATTTCGCTATGTGTGGTAGGGCACAGCTCAGCGCATTCCCTGAGCTGTGTGTCATCTCTCTAAAATATGGGGCAGAGCCCGACTGGGGCAAGTACCGGGCAAGTACAAGGGGAAATACCTCCACCTCAGAAAACCACAGCCAAATAACACTAGCTAGACACTACTCATTTATAGTCTTGTGTTCCTGCCGGTGAGTTAGGTTGCCAGTTGCCAAAGACCTTAAATAGGGCCCAGTGTATTGAAGGAGGTACAGTCGCCATCAGATATATCGGAGCGGCCAAGGTGGTCACAAATATCTGAACAACGCCTCTATTGTCAAGGCGATAAAGTGCATGTTCAGATAGTTTTGAGTACCCTAGCCGCTCCGATATATTTGATAGGCGTCCATAGGCTACGGTAGCTGCTCAAGAAAAATACAATCTAGTCACATATCGGTAGTTATCACGGGTGACGATGTCCATACAAAATGCGTTCCACCAAACTGCGTGCTGGTTAAACGTCAGTTACGGTATTTGATGCCAGAGCATGTAGCGCCATCTGTTGAGTCTGGAGTTGAGTTGTTTTGGTGGCGTTAATCGCTAATCAAAATGAATGAAACTGCAATCAATTGCGTTTGTGAAACAATAGATGGCGCTTGTGCCTTAGCCAGGAATACGGGAAGAATATAATCTTTTGCTTAAAATACCATCCTTGGTAGGCATTATAGGCAGGGCACATATTGTTGACATGAAATAAAATTAAAAAAAATACTTGAATAGGTACTTTAATACAAAATATACAACGTAACATAAATTGTGCCCTAGCAAATACTACGGAGGATATGGACGGCATAATAGTCGTATATTTAAGGGAGAAGTAATATAAAAGGTCCTTTATAACTTTTATAAGAGCCAATAAGTATTTAATTGCTTACTATCTAATTTGATTTCTTAAAGAGGTAGTTATTTTAAAAGAGGCACTTCCATTTATACGGAAGTATCTAATTTAAAGCTGATAAAAAGTAAGTAACTTTGAAATTACGAAAACATCCAGATGTGCGGATTATTAACACGTAAAAACAACTCACTTTATGTTATTAACTTATACTAGGTACTTAATAATATAAGCACATGGATATCCTTTAAAACCAGCGTTGCCTTGTTTCTTAAATCTATATCCCTACTATGTAGATCGATTACAAAACTTTTTTGCCCGTAGACACAGTTTTTACAATATAATTAGTGCCTACATTTGCGGTTTCTAAGTGTACAGTGATCCAGAAAACGTGAGCAGAAACAACCCTACACCTACCTACCCTACTTAGTTAACGATAATGAATCGGCCGCCATCATGTTTAAGTGAAACAATAACGGATTTTTTAACCTTTTTGTTACGAAGAAATTTTATTCTCCGTAATCTTGGCCACTCTACATAAACAAATCAATAAAGATAAAAACTCTTTAACAATTATGACAACGCTGTTAAATTAAGTGAGATACGATGTTCCCAAAGTAACCAGACATCAATTTGACACGTATCACAGAAAAACAAGAGAGTATCAGTACTCACCGGAGTATTCTAACTGTAGAGTGACCATGCGTGCAGTAAATAATTAAAGACTTTAGTTTTACACATTTTTTGCGCTAATCACACTAATACAGGTATCAAACAATAGTCTGTTATTAACTGAATCCATAGTGTTAATCCTGCCCCCGTCGATTGTATCACCCTGGGCCGTATTCTAACTTTAAAACACGTATAGACACGATCTAATTTCAATACAACTCCAATGCATTAACTACGCAACACGGCTAGCGCCTAAACGTCTGAATCAGAAATATCAGACTTTGCTTGGAAATTATTACGATGCAACTTCAATATTGGTTGATTGGTTGTGTGTTGGAGTTATGTTTGAGATAGATTGTGTTTGTAATGTGTTATTTATGCATTTTAAAATTGGAATATGACACCCTATAGACTTATAAACCGCCATATTTGTAATCTACTGAGGAAATACAGCTTTCCCGACGAGTGGCAGGTACCTCACCAGCGGCACACAGGAGAGCAGTTCCCTCGCAGGCTCGAAGTAGGACGCTATCCAGTATACTATCAGCAGGTAGAAGAACACGGACACCAGCTTGTCCAACACCCACAGACTGGAAAATAACATATTGGTTTATAATTTTAAAGAAGAGAACCGACACTTAGGCTATTCCACCTTTCCAAGAGAAAATGCCTGAGCTAACTGTAAAAAATACTCAAATCACTGTAGGTGTGGCTATAATATTTAAAGAGTTCCCTCGATTTCTCCAGGATCCCATCGCATTGAGACCTTGTAGACCGAGCTACTAGTGCATACTTTTCGATAGAGCTTTTATGGTCGCATAATTAAGCATCGTCGCTTATGCCGAAATGGATTTTCATACAATATTATATAAAGCACGGTCGGGGAGGAGGACGTTGTCCTCCGCCACAATCCACCGGGAGAAGTTACTAAATTGTATAGAGGGAACAGATTGTAAGGCATTCGTCAAACTTAATTCTTACCGGCTTGCCTATTTTGAGCACTAGAAAAAGTATTGTAAACAATAGTGACATAATTAAGCTTTTCAACCTCGTAGTACTCAGCAAGCTTCGTGGCCTTCACACGGCACTCGACTGAAAAGCTCTTCATTATGTCACGACTGTATAAAATAGGTACTATAGTAAAATTAAAGACTGTTTTCCTTATATATTGCTCGAATGAAAACAAAGAGCGTTATATAAGGTTATCGCAGCAGTTACCGACCGTAATTTCATGTCGGCGCCTTTTGCAAGAGGAAATCCCGTTCAAAGTTAATGGTTCAGTAATGTTCGCTATTGCGACATCAGATAACCTTTCGTTTACCTAGTAAAAAAATTGCTACGTAGCTCAATTGTTTAAACTTCTCGCAGTTTAAAATAAAGAAAGGTATTCTCTCAGAAATGACTTCGCGTACAGTCACCGGCAATAGTATCTTCCTACACGAAGGCCGCAAAAATATGTGACACGCTCTTTTGGTCCTACAGATACGAGCGTGTCACATATTTTTGCGGCCTTCGTGTAGGAAGATACTATTACCGGTGACTGTACACAAAAAGGTATGATTTATGACCAAGTAGAGATAAATTACAGAAAGTGTATAAAAGACATACTTATTATAACTTCAGTTTGTTTCTGCCAGCAGGAAAGCAAATCTTTGGAACCATTATGGCCGTAAAATTAAGTCTTAACTTGATGCAATCAGCTGCAAATGTAGTGCTGATAAAATAACGCGCCAAAATTATCACTTAGGTACATAAAAGGCTGCCAAATTTAAAACGTCTGAATGGGATAGGTTTTACAAGTAGAATTATGTATTTTTGTAAAGCTATCTAATACCTATAGAACAAGAGCCCACGACACTGAACCTACTTCGATAAGTCTCCTAGATGAGATATATATAATTAGTCACGTCTTCTGGCATACATCTACAATCTTTTGATGCTGCTGCCACTGACAAGGCCACGCACGGGGGCTTGCAGCACCGCATTATTGTGTAGCCCTACCCCTCCCCTGCTTCAAGGAACAAAGGAAATCTAGGAGATTTATCATACTAGAAAACCGGATTTTTTATTTTTTTGAAAAAAAAAATTAAAATACGCCTTCACTTTTTTTTACATTGCAGCATCGGCATTTCGTATTCCCCCATTAAAGATCTTATATCTCATCTAGGAGACTTATCGAACTAAGTTCAGTGTTGTGGGCTCGTGGGCTCTTATAATACTAATGATACCATTCATAGAAACTTTTCGCACGTAATTTTATCCACTATACTGTTGCAGCTGACTACACTTTAATGTGATGAGAACTTACATGTTATTCTGCAGCCTAGCTTTAGGCAGATTTTCCATTTTCTCCTTCAAACAGTACAATTTTCCGCCGATCATACAACTCTCGATGTACGGCTCGTCTTTAATAATGCTCAGATCCATAGGGAACAGTTTGAAGTCCTCAGCATTCAATGATTTTGGTAGTGCCTTGAAATTGTCAGTGTCGAACCACCACTCCCTGGTTGTAAAGTATTGGAGGACTTCGAGACCAACGGATATTCTGTTCTGGATTCTTACCATACTGTAACAGATGAATGAGGGAAAATATAATATTTGGCAGATTGTTCAATAAGTCAGTTACCGGCAATAGTATCTTCCTACACGAAGGCCGCAAAAATATGTGACACGCTCTTACGGCCCTACAAATAAGAGCGTGTCACATATCTTTGCGGCCTTCGTGTAGGAAGATACTATTGCCGGTCACTGTACTATATATTTAGGTGTTGTAGGTTTCGCTGCGATGTTGTAAAAGAAAACATCTATGTAATGCATGGATGTACTATAAAGGGGATCCGACATATGTAAATCAAAACACATAAAAATATATTCGCCTCGTTTTAACTCAGCGCCATATTCATAAGCAAAAAGAGATGACGAGTATATGCGTAAAAACCCAATGCGGCCGAAAAATCCGCCATATTGAGAGCTCAGGACGTCAAAACCTATACACTTTAACCGCCATGTTGATAGCTCCGATACTTCAAAATCGACGCTCTTCTTTCGTTGATGTGGCGCGCCTGTGGTGTAATGATATATCACATGAATGAGATATATAGTTTTGCCTGGGTTTGTCTCACTTCAAGCATAGACAGAGATAATCATACCGTCGTATTCTTACTTTAGTACCCTCACCACAAAAAAAAAGAGTATTGCTTATTACTTCTACTGTTACTGCATTTTAACCAGACTATAACAAATCTAAGCGAGTTTTTAACCTCACTGCAAAGATAATTTTCTTTAAAATAAAGGTATCAAAGTTCCAGAAACAGTAGCACTTAATCAAAATAAACATCCGTGCAAATCATTGGTTGTACATTTACGTGGGAGTCGTTTCCTTCTAGGTGCCAAAATTAGCACGTAATTGGCACCAACTGCTTATAAGTAAGAGGTTAGTTTCTATATCAAAAATAAAATGTATTCAAGACTAAACTAGGAGTCCGCGTCGAACTGAGAACTCGCGATTTACTTGCAAACGAATGACCAATATAAAAAGACCCTTTTGAAAATTTTTTTTCGCCTTCTAGTTCCACAATCCCTTGATCGATCCTGCTCATATACGAACTCTCAAATTATATGTATCAGCTCTGCTACAACCCCAACAAATTTCATAAAGATCAGAAAAACATTACTAAAGTTATCGCGGAATAAACATCCCAGTAGCAGAAGTTGTTTGCAGGAACTCACTTTGCTTACGCTCCGCTCGTTTGAATATTAAGGTACCTATGTACTTCATTACACTAAAAAAATGGTAAAGAAAAGGTACTTACAATCGTTTCTGTCCAAATATAAGCATTAAGAAATCAATCAAATAAGCCGGCACAAGGTGGTAGAAGAACACGCAAAGGCTGTGTATGAACTTGTTATGCCGAATGTTGCCATCTGGGTACCACAGGGGGCCTTCGAAGGGGTACTTTCTTATGGTCGCTTTTCCGTTGTCCAGCACTTGCTTCCAGGTCGTGTCCCTCTCATCGCCAGTCGTTATGTTGTAGACAGGGAGTTCTGAAGGACTGCAATGGAAAATTAACCTAGTTAGGAAGACGTAAGTTTGGGTTTGGTTTTGAACAGAAGTTACTTTGTAAAGGAGTAAGTGGCACTACAAAAATTAATCGTAATGCAACATCGAAAGGTTTGTCTGATGGTAAAGGTGGGAAGTTTCGAAAGTTGATCGCAACGTCCACGGGTCGGTAGTAATGATCGTGGCATTGCAAGCATTGAAATGTCCTAACCTTTTCGTTTGCGTGCCGATCTTGTAGGCGATAATTATAATGGCATTGGTTGCGATGTCAACGGGAATAACCTGACAGTGGTATTTAGTGACCATAGTCACCATAGCAGTGCATAATTTTTTTAGGCGATGTCCAGGTGTCCACGGGGACGTTAGTGGTAATTATTATAGCATTGAAAGGATCGGAATGTCCTTACCGTTCCGTCTGCGTGCCGATCTTGTAGGCGATGACTATAATGGCATTGATGGCGATGTCCACGGGGATGACCTCGCAATGGTAGTGACCGTAGCAGTGCATGGAGCGGATGACGCCCTTGCCGGCGCCAACCATGAGGCCGATGGGGCCATTGAGGTTGTCCACCCAGCCTGGTATCGGGTCCTTGAATGAGGGGGTCACTGAAATCATAAGAGGTATATTATGGCGACTGTTTTCTACGAACAGCCACCACTTTGCAACCACGCTCATAGGATTTGCAACTTTGGCGGAAAGTCACGCTGGCTACATGGACGACTGAATAAAATGTGCTTCCGAGCTTCGGAAGCCACTTTACTTAAGTTGTTATTAGCTTTATTAATCCAATATTTTTACCTAAATTTCAGAACCAGACCCGAATTCAAGCTTCTTTAAAACTTAACCAGGAAAGAAGATATCTCATAAATACTAGGTAGAACTACACAAGCTGCTATTTTAGAGCGACATCAGAAGGCCATTCCATCACCAGAGAAGGTCGGCTGGTCGTCGCTCAGCGATTTCCTTTGAGAAGAGACTAGGAAAGATAACTCACCTATTACTGGGTCGTGGAACGCCGGTAGTTCAGGGTGGCAGTCCCTTACCAAAGCTTCCAGACGCTTAGAGTACAAGTACGAGTTGGGATGCATGTTCATGATTGATGGAACTGGAAGTTTCAGCTGGTAGTCGCTAAGACATTTCCCAACGAGCCGAAACGTCCTATTTGGGATGTAACTACGAAACATATCTCACCTAAGATATACTGGGTCGAACTACACTCGCCGGTAGTTCGAGAAGGCAGTCCCTAACCAAAGCCTCGGCCAGACGCTTAGAGTACAATTATGAGTTAGGATGCATGTTTGTTAATGATAGATGGAGCTAGAAGTTTGAGCGGCGAATTCTGTACCTTTGGGATGTGACTAGAAAATATATCTTACCTATACTGGGTCGAACTACACACACCGGTAGTTCAGGGTGGCAAACCCTAACCAAAGCTTTTGCCAGACGCTTAAAGTATAAGTACGAGTTAGGGTGCATGTTCATGACGGATGGAGCTAGAAGTTTGAGCTGGTCGTTGCTTAACCTGGATTAATGTTGATAAATGGAACTAGGAAACATATCTCACCTATACTGGGTCGAACTACACACGCCGGTAGTTCAGGGTGGCAGTCCCTCACCAACGCCTCGGCCAGACGTTTGGAGTAAAGGTACGAGTTGGGATGCATGTTCATGATGGATGGAGCTAGGAGGTTGAGCTGGTCGTCGGTCAGCCATTGTGAGGCGCGCAGTACCTCGTGGGGATTGTGAGGTGGGTCGTGCACCTGCAACGAGTTATTAAAGTAGATTAGTTAGTTTAGATTCTCAGTACTTCACTAATAGGATAGGAATAACGTCTCGTTTACATTGCATACTGCTGCTGCCGGTTTACAGCGACTTGCTTAAAGTATGTACTTATATATTAAATAAATAAAAACGGCTAACTCACGTTTTTTAAGTCGAATATTGCTCGACATGTTTCGCTCCGAGGAGCTTATTCATGAGCCATTCGCGTTGGCTAACCTATGATGCTGAAAACGAGGGTCGTTCCTCGCCTCCCCGGCTGCCACCGCCGGCCGCGCTGAGCGCTCGGTCGCGGAGAGCCGCGGCCCGCAGCCTTCTTCGGTTAGTCAATGCGAATGGCTCACGAATAAGCTCCTCGTTATGGAGCGAAACATGTCGAGCAATATTCGACTTAAAAAACTTAAATTACTCGTTTTCATTTATTTGATATGTCTAAGTCTTGTAAAGTTTTGTATGTACCGGTTCCATTAATTATCACTGTTTTTCCTTTGAATACCAATTTGTAGCTAAATATATTTCTACTGTAGATGGATCCTTTACAACCGGAATCCAGTCAATTTCTACCTATATTTCTATATATTCCATACCTTTTCAGCCATACGCTCGTAGTCAGGATAACAGAAAGCGGTCGATAAATGCACAAAAGCTGCTAGGTTCTTCATCCTCCTGGTCATCTCGATGAGTCGCAGTGTGCCCCTCGTGTTCATCTCCAGTCCTTCCTTCAGCGGCGCTTCTAGACGCAGGCTGGCTGCGAAGTGGAATACTACTGATACCTACCGGATAGTGATAGATACCGGAAGTGCATTTAGTAATTTGAACAAATTGATCCATGAGAATATGTTAAGGGTTAATAATATTAACTTCATACCCCATAGCCACGCAGAGTTTCTTGCCAGTCATAATTTTTCTCGGGTCGGAGGTGTAGGGTTACAACCGGTGTATTTTTTTCTCTATTACTTTGATAAACTATCTGACGTGTAAAAGTGCCCTTGTCGCCTACTTACTGAATAAATGTTTGAGTTTGAGTAAGCTGAAACCTGAGCCAAAGACAGATTGGCCAGGGAATATGTAAGGCGATAAAACCGAGACCCGATTGCGCGTACACTTTACCTGTAAGACTTTATTCCTACGATTAATTACATACATAGTTAGGTACGAGATATTTTTTTTATGACTTCTTTCGTCTATGTTAAATGGGTTCTTTCCTAATTTTGCCTTATTATAGTTTCAACTGTAGAAGCATATCACCAGATTCTCATGCTACGAAAGCTATCCCTTTAATTTGTCCGGAAATACTAGTTTGGTGTGACAATAGCTTTCGTAAGCGACAATCCAGTGTAATTGTTCCGAAACGGTATGGAAATCATACTAAATAAAGTAAAATTCTTAATTGAGTGCAGTAATTTGACAGCACTTTACATACATTTTCAAACAGCGTCGTATGCCAGGAGCAGTCAGATTACTCCAGTCCAGTAAGAATTCTACCTTAGAGTAGGTACCTCGTTATAAAGTTTGTTTTGCATCTGGTCGTCGATCCCGAGGTTATCGTAGCAGATGTCTCCTGATACTGGGATCAGTTTCTTCATCACATGTGGTTTCTCTTCTCTTAGCCTTGAGAATAACTGAAACAAAAAAAAATATCTCTTACGAAAGTTCTCTAAAGTCATATAAAACTGTTTTGCAAAGGAACTAAGGATATACACACAGACAGACAGACAGACACACACAGAGACAGTCTCACAGACCCTATTACTAAGCCTCCGCTGTCCGTCTGTCACCAGGCTATCTCATGAACCGTGCACATGATAGTAAGACAGTTGAAATTTTCAGAGATGATGTATTTCTGTTTTCGCTATAACAAGAAATACTAAAAAATATAATATAACTAATATTTAACGGGGCTCCCATACAACAGACATGATTTTTTTGCCCTTTTAAAAGATGATGGTACGGAACCCTTTGTGGGCGGGTCCGACTCGCACTTGGCCGGTTTTTTTACGATTGCAGCTCTATCTATCCACACATTAGATATTTTGCGCGTTCATCCTCATTACATTTTGCATGTTGCTTTCGCTTTTACCTTGTTGATGACGATCTCTGCAATCTGTAGGAAGGTACTTACATTTAAAGTCGAGATCAAAGGTTATTCGAAATGAATAGGTAACAACGTGACTACAATAATAATTGAGTTTTTATTAAAGTAGCTAGTATCTACCTACAAGCGACTGATGTAATAGACAAGTGATCAACTAATCACTGAGTGAATAGCATTAGTCTTTAAGGCATGGTCTGTTTTCGATTGGCGTATACTTCATTTACTTATCCGATGCCTAATATTGTTATCCTAGAATAATTTAACCCCGTCACCAGGACCTTGCGACCTCGGTACCACTAGTTAAACGTACAGGTAGTTTCCACATGTCTTCAATACGCGACTCGGGCGTCTTGCCTCGCTTGGTCCGCACCAGTGCGTACACGCAACCCACGTCCGGCACGGAGTACAGCAGCTTCTCGATCAGCAACTTGCCCATGAGCCCAGAGGCCCCCATCACCAGGACCTTGCGGTCTCGGTACCACTAGTTCAACTTACAGGTAGTTTCCACATGTCTTCAATACGCGACTCGGGCGTCTTGCCGCGCTTGGTCCGCACCATCGCGTACACGCAACCCACGTCCGGCACGGAGTACAGCAGCTTCTCGATCAGCAACTTGCCCATGAGCCCAGAGGCCCCCGTCACCAGGACCTTGCGGTCTCGGTACCACTAGTTCAACTTACAGGTAGTTTCCACATGTCTTCAATACGCGACTCGGGCGTCTTGCCTCGCTTGGTCCGCACCAGCGCGTACACGCAACCCATGTCCGGCACGGAGTACAGCAGCTTCTCGATCAGCAACTTGCCCATGAGCCCAGAGGCCCCCATCACCAGGACCTTGCGGTCTCGGTAGCACTAGTTAAACTTACAGGTAGTTTCCACATGTCTTCAATACGCGACTCAGGCGTCTTGCCTCGCTTGGTCCGCACCAGCGCGTACACGCAACCCACGTCCGGTACGGAGTACAGCAGCTTCTCGATCAGCACCTTGCCCATGAGGCCAGAGGCCCCCGTCACCAGGATCTTGCGGCCTCGGTACCACTCGTTGATGTCCGATGTCATGTTTTATCTGCGAAGTCAATTACAAGGCATATTTATTTTATAATTTAAATCCAACGATTGCTGGTATGGTATGGTATTATGGTATTATATTGGTATTCAATTGAAAATTTATGTCGTGCACATTCCTACAAACACAGGATTTGATGAAAGATAATGAGGGCCATGAGTAACATACCTATAGGATATTGTTTTTATCATTCGTTACCATAATTTTTCATCAAAATTGCTGCTCTTGGAATAAGTTTAGGTACCTATTACCTATACCTTTGGGTTATGCGTTGGAATGCACCTGACTAATATATGAAAAGTAAAACGTAACCACTTAAAAATCGCATGATTTGGTTCAAGATTAATAATCGGATGTAACGTTACCGCAACGCAAACAGGGAAGCGTTATTGCAAGTTGCATTCGATTTCCTGCGGCATTTTGTAACGTTAGTGACGCAAACGCCGGTCTGTGCCGTGCGTGAGGTCTTCGCGCCGGTTTAACGCCGATTTGCGATGTAGGTTTAGCTTATTATGTGGTCTACCGCATTTACGTATAACCACGAACGTGTACAGTCACCGGCATTAGTATCCTACATGAAGGCCGGAAAAATATGTGACACGCTCTTATTTGTAGGGCCATAAGAGCGTTTCATATATTTATGCGGTCTTCGTGTAGGAAGATACCATTGCCGGTGACTGTAACTAAAGCGGACTGTGGTCTATGTGCGGTCCAAAGCAGAGCATGCAAAGAACTGCGTCGATCTTACAATATACATATTTCCATTTTAACGCACCCATTGACTTTTTCCAAATGACGTCATTACTCCTGTGATCAAGATGAGATGCAATTATAAATAAATATTATGGTACAATCTTACACAAATCGACCTAGTCCCACAGTAAGCTTAATAAGCCTTGTGTTATGGGTACTAGACGTCGATATATATAGTAGATAAGTAGTATGAATAAATACTTAAATACATAGAAAACATCCAGAACTCAGGAACAAATATCCGTGGTAAAACACACAAATAAATGACCTGACCAGGATTCGAATCCGGGACCTCCTGCTTCGTAGGCAGGGTCACTATATATAGGAGGCCGTTAAATTAATGTTAATTATGTAATTAGGAACTTCCATTCGCACTTTTATGTTCATACTCGTAGAGCACAGTTCACTTTAGCTAAATACATATATAATATATATTAATATGTATTAATAATACGTATATCCTTATTCATGAGTATCTCATTGATCTTAGTGGTCTACATTAATTAAATAGGACCAACTTTTAGTATCTCAGGTATGAGGTGTTTGAATATATAGAACCACAAAGAAATTACATATTTGGTATTGATGTTTGTGTAATTTTGTAGTAGTTACTTAGCAAATTATTTTAGTGGTTTATTCCGTATAGGTATGTTAGGTCAGTGAAGTATTGTTTTTAGATTAGGATCGCATCGGTCCGTGCGCATACAAGTTGGTTAATTTACCTAATGCAATGTATGTGCAAGCGCGACACGACACACAGATAATAAATCCGTTTAATTGGATTAGTTATGGATTTAAGTAGGACAAATATCCCTTAATAATGAGGGCCAATGCTATGATTTACAAACAGACTCTGTTGTGGTAACTATAAGATCATTGTTTTAAGAGCAATTTTATTTTATTTTATCGTATGGCTACATGTCACTGGATATAGATAGGCAATTCTTCTCTGGGGTAGTAGTAGTGGGAAAGCCGATGATGAAGAAAATCCAGTAAGTGCTCCGAGGTCCAGATGGGACAGTGCAGCTGACCAAGTTTGTTACTCTTTTAGCACGACCCAGGGATCACGTCTAAGGTGTTTCCTACGGACGCAGAGTTACATAATCATATACCTATTATTATTTCTTGAGTTTACCCGTTTAGCTTGTATTTTAATATCTAAGTACTATTTATGAGTACTGTATGGATTGTAGATGTAATTAGATTAGATTAATTTGTCAACCGCTCTCGCAGACGTCCAAGATACAGGCTCTGCCTAGTTTGGAGTCTGATGGATATGTTACGGCACTTATGCATATAACTTGTTTTGTTAACACATTCAGTGCTACGCTCGTAGCCCGTAGCCACGTATTCGTCGTATGTAGCGCGTAGTAGCTACGAACAGAGAACCCGACAGTTGGGTTCTCGGCCCTGAATGTGTTAAAAAAAGAATTTGTATATATTACGGTGCAACGTATAGGTATTATAATTATAAAACTACTGTTGCTATACCCAGGGCCGGATTAACCATCCCATGGGCCCCTAGGCAATGCAATTCATGGGCCCCTTTTTAACAAAAAAATGTTCAGTCAAAATTTTTTTTAATACCACGACGGTGGCAAACAAGCATACCCTGTAGCATGACGCTACGTCTATCGATCGACATCTGTCGACGTTCTTTAGAACTACTTCCTTGTTTAGTTTGTCTAAGGAAGGTCTAAGGCTAGGTCGTGGTTGATTTATAAAAAAGTGTACATTGTGATTCACGCCATTACGGTTAGATGGCGCTTATACAGTCCACATTTTGTCATAGGCTACTGGCAGTTATAAAATTGAGATAATATTCGCGCCAATTTTGAATTTAAATTTTTGAGGTATTCGAGATTGTAAAAAGATCGAGTTTGTTTATTGGGAGTGACAGACCGACTTGGAGATTTGAAGAAAAAGCAGGAATTATCCTTTTGAGTCCTTTTTTTGTTCCCTGGAAGTTTTCACCAGAGTTATTTAATTCCCTAGAAGAGGGTGGCCGTCAATACAGGTTTTCCTATACCCAGTGCTCCCCTTTGGCTGTGTCTGAGGGTGCGGGTAGTGCCTGCCGTGGCCGGTGCTAGGACCGTTTGAGCCGGGAGGGCTCCGGAAGGCGCTCGTGGGTGCCGGTCTTGCGAGACGATCGGCAACCGTCGTCGGAGGACTAGGGCTCGTGTTCCGAATGGTTCTTCACCGTCGTCGGAAGACTAGAGCCCGCATTCCGCTGGCTCTCCAAGTGAGACACAGGGTTCAGCGAGCTGGCTGCCCACGTATTTTATTTAAATTCAGTTTTACTTTTCACCATTTCCTGAATATTATTTTATTTGCATTTTTTAAACGTTATAAATCCGATTCCCTTTTTATAACCAGTGTTTTTGTGCCATAATGGTTTTTTTTATTGTTTTGCCAACCTTGGTTGAATATCTCAGATCCGCATTTTTAACCTTTCTCAAAATTCTAAATAGCCTCATCTGACGGGCGTTATAAATAATCGGTTTTAAATTTAGGTTTCCCTCATCCAGTGAATCAGCCATCATCGTTCATATCACTCGCATCTCATCAATTCATTTATCTTTATAGCTAAATTTTCAGCAGAGTTCTGTTCTTGTACCTACTCCTTTTTTTCCATTTATGCGGACACAGACATTCACCATTGTTCGGATAGAAAATAATCTGTTTAAATTGTGCTTCTATATTTTTTTTGTATAAAAAAAAAATATTATTTTATACACCGTGTAAAATTGATGACCGAAATATTAATAATATTTTTTTGTGTGAAGTAAAAATTATACGTGTTCTGCAAAAGTGATTGTTTTACTGCAACCCCTGATGCATATGCCTGATGGTAAGCAGTTACCGTAGCCTATTAACGCCTCTAACTCCAGAGGATTCGCATGCGCTTTGCCTACCCTAAAACTTAATCTTTATCGACGTAAAACATTTACTTGTCCTCTAAAAACTCTAATAGTTTTTATGTATTTTTTTACCATTATTATTTAACTGACGCTAGAAACACCGAAAATCGCATCTGATTGTCGGTGACAAAGACAATATAATATTATACTAATATCGGTGATGCAGAAAGAGAACGGCCTAAAACAAGACTTATATTTTTATGGAACTCTTAACTTGAATTATTTTTTATACCACGACGGTGGCAAACAAGCATACGGTCCGCCTGATGGTAAGCAGCTGCCGTAGCCTATGGACGCCTGCAACTCCAGAGGTGTCACAAGCGCGTTGCCGACCCTTTACAAAAAGGAGGATTCACTGTGTTGACGGCTAAAGAACCACCAAGAGGGTCCCTCGTCGTCAACACACTGGGTCCTCTTTGAGCTCTTTGACTACCTTACTCACCAGCAGGACCACAACACTATGAGTAGGGTCTAGTGCTCTTTAGCTGTGGTTTTCTGTAAGGTGGAGGTACTTCCCCAGTCGGGCTCTGCTCCAGATTTGAGCGAGATGACATTCGCTGTGCTGTGCCCTACCACACATAGCGAGATGACATTCGCAGTACTCATACCTCTCTTTTGGACGTAGTTTAAGGATATACCCGTGTCTGGACGTGGTTTTAGGACATACCCGTGTCCGGATGTAGTTTTAGGACACACCCGTGTCCGGACGTAGTTTTAGGACATAACCGGGTCCAAAAATGCATTTCTCTTAGAAAAAAATGGTCATAACTCACTCACTGTTCACTCGCGGGCCCCGCGGCCTACATTTGCATATACAAATTTCCCAATTTAATTTTAACTTTAAGATTATTTTTTTCTGTGTACGCGGGGCCCCTGGCCGATGCGGGGCCCCTAGGCAGTTGCCTACTCTGCCTAAAGGCTAATCCGGCTCTGGCTATACCCTGTCAGGGTCCATGTACTGTACCTAGCATAAGTACCTGGAAGTCAATAAAGATCTCTTATCTCTTATTTAACAAACAACGAGTACTTATATGCTGGCTCGGCAGACCCATAGAAAACTGCCAAATTTATCAAACAGTAAATTGTAAGTATGACGACATTAACAGACGGTTTAGTGCAACATCCTCCAATCGTGTTACAAATGCGTGTTACTTACATTTATTTTAACAATCTATGATAGTGTTTCCGAGTTCACGGACCAAGTTACACACGACAACAGCTACAACAAGTTGATTGACCGAGACCATATACTGCTCACTGGCACCATCAAACTGGTCAAAGTTTGGCGCAATATTGTACCTCCCGAAACAATAAAAAATATATATATATGTGAGTTATTCTATTAGCCTCTCTTCTGCGCCTAGTGTTAGAGTCGCCTGCTTGCGCCTTCTGGAAACATTGGGACTCTGTACACATGTTATCCAGAGGTTTAGTGTATAATATAGTATAGGTTTAACTACGAGTAACATAGTTTTAAGGGAATGTATACTAACACTATGGACAAATGATCTGAAATAAATTATTTGAATTGAATTGATTTGATTTGGGTTATTGCAAAGAATTTCCAAATACCTTCAAATACGTCTCGTCTACTACTCATTCCTATAATTCGCAATTAAATACGTTAGAACTGAGATGGCGCAAGCAATACGGCCGCCTTATTCGCACATGTCGATTATGGGCCTAGTTTTACTGGTTCCGTAGGCACGGATCCTTCCCACCAACATGGCTGCGTGCCTGCGGCTTGCCACACAAACTGGTAAATCGTGACACGACCGCGTTTGCGCAAACCTCCCCGCCCTAGTGCTGCGAACCAAAATACGCTAGGTTTGCGAATATTGCTGAACTATTCGGCATTATCAATTATGGTCAAGGTTTATGCTCAATAATTTAAAAAATAAAATAAAGTCCAAAACACAGGTATTTTCCAATCAGTTCTGTGAATTTAAGATTTTCGTAGCAACTGTTCCCCTGAGCAAAATAAAAACGAATAAGTTTCTAAACATATATCTAAAAAGTTTGTGAAGGGCGTACGCAGAAATGTGATATCGACCTGATTTAAATCTGGGGGCACGGCGGTGCCCCCGCCAAGTCGAGCAAATCAAACAACAAAGGCACGGACATACCATCCTTTTCCCGAAGCCATATAGGCCATTTTCGACCCTCCTCTATACTGTTGTCGATAAAGTTAGAAGGCTGAAATTTCTGTCACCAAGAGGCCATAACACAAGGATGATATATTCCCAATATCATTGAATTGCAACATATACTTGAATTAATGCAAGTCAAAATTCCTTAATCATCACGAAAATGACATGTTGTTAGTAAACTCCGGTACACCGGCTTGGTTTTACATTAGATCTCAATACTTTTTGCAGTAGGACAACTGCGTTGCGAGACTGGCATTTTGCACATGTAATGTTTTTGATGGGTTTCCAATTTTTGCGCCTGCACTCGATTATTTATATATTAAAATCAAATTAGTATCATATTTTATATTTTTGAATACGCCTCCAAATCACGAAGTGGAATATTGACATATCGTAATTATTTTATATTCCAAGTTAGCTAGTAGCTTTAAAGCATAAAATTGCCTATTTCCCAAGATTTATCAATTTGAGCTTGAAACTATTAAGAAATATCATAAGAGTTCGCAGTATTTGTTCACATACTCAACAGTATTTAATTTACTATGAAATACATCATTTCACAATGCGATGTTACTAAAAACCGAAAGTGACGTGACTTGCCATAATAGTAGGTCTGTCGACCTAATTGTTACGCAAAACCTTACCGTACCTTACCGTACTACCCGTACCTAAACACAGTTTTTGGAATATGTTGCGCAGGCCCAAGATTTCAAATATTTCTGTTTTCATAAAATGGACATGTTGGACATTTTGGTGTCGAAAATTTTATTGTATGAAATTTCTTTATAACTTTTATGCATATGTTCATAAAGACTTCAATTAAATCATTGCCTTGTGACGTCATGAATTTATAAAAAAACTGCGAGGACTTATCAAGGAAGGTACCTGCAGTCGACGTCAAAGATACCCAATAAGGAAAATCTTGAGTCAGTATTAAAAACTGCTGTAGTTGTTACACTGTAAATAATTTGACTTGTAATTGAAGGATACCAATTAAAAATGCATAATAAACTTCGAACTCCTCGAAGTAAGCGGAGTATCTTAAGGTTATTGAGTAACTCCACTTTTGTTCACACTGTATTAGTACAGTATCCAGTGACAATTTTCTTTAGTGATGCTGTGGACAGTTTTTGTATAGTGCACCTGTCATAAATATTATTAAGATTTTCACTTATGAACTTGTATATACAATTTGGGTCGCTCATGCTTAGAGCCGGCTCCCAGTTTATTTTGACAAGCTCTTGCATAGTTTTTTGTTGTCTAATTTATTTTACACTGTCTTTGGTTTTACCAGCTCACTGGTCAAAGATAATTCTGTGATAATGTGGTTGACTGTTAGATTTGTATTTTTAGTGCCTTTTTAATTTTAAGATTTGACATGTGGTTTAAAAACTAAAAAAGGCAAAATTTTCTTAGGCAAATTGTGACAGCGGTTGAGGGAGAGAGGTCATGACCCTCGTTCCGGGTCATTCCTGATAAAGAGGCTGTCTACAGCGATTCAGCGTGACAACGCGGTGAGCGTGATGGGCACCTTAGCGTCTCTAAGGGCTCGGGTAGGACGGGTTATACTAAGTATTGTTTTTGTGAGTTGTTTAAGTTTAGTTTTAATTTAATTTAGTTTGTGGGTCATTTTTACGGTTCCGTAGTCAACTATGTCTGTCCGTCCGTCCGCGGATAATCTCAGTGACCGTTGGCACTAGAAAGCTGGGTACTAATATGTATATCAATCACGCCGACAAATTGATTAAATAAAAAGTGGAAAAAAATGTTTTATTAGGGTTTTTCAACCCTAACGTGTAAAATGAATAGGGGTTTAGTAAAATAAATTTTTGATAATGTGAATATTTTCGGAAAGAATCGCTCCAGAAGTAAAAAACATGTGTCCCCCCCTCTAACTTTTGAACCATAACTTTTAAAAATATGAAATAATCTCAAAAGTAGAACTTTATAAAAACTTTCTAGGAAAATTATTTTGAACTTGATAGGTTGAATAGTTTAAAAAAATAATTACAATATAATTTCTGAACTAAGTTTGTAATTTAACCGTATAAGCA
This sequence comes from Pammene aurita, assembly GCA_947086415.1. NCBI lineage: Eukaryota > Metazoa > Arthropoda > Insecta > Lepidoptera > Tortricidae > Pammene > Pammene aurita. Next base: position 13,704,872 of record OX352299.1, read on the forward strand.
GGTGTTTATTGTACCTGTAATTTCTACAAAATCACAATGAAATAACGTGCTTTCAAATAACCCAACCATGGGCCCATTTTTTTAACTCTTAAGTGGGGACACTAACTGTGACGGACGGAAAACTACGGAAACCTACACTGAGCGTGGCCCGACACGCTCTTGGCCGGTTTTTTATGTATTTTTATTGTGAATATTTGTGTTTTTGATTTTAGTTAAAAATCTTAATTTGAAAATATATGTCGTATAGCACTATATGTCGAGATGCTCAGAGGCGTCATATTCACAGTTCTGTTGAAGATGGAAATCCAGCCAAAGTGTGGAAATTTTTGAAAGGTCTCGGAATTGGCAAATCTCAACAGGCAACCAATTTAAACAATATTAGCGTTGACCAGCTTAACCAGCATTTTTCATCGTCCACCTGTTTCAGTGGTCCTAAGAAATCTTACTCACTTCATCATCTTTCATCACTTCCTGCCTTAGATTTCTCTTCTTTCTATTTTAGCCATTTCTGTGAGAGTGATGTTAGGAAGGGTATATTGAATATCACTTCTAACGCCGTTGGTGTTGACTGTGTTAGCCGAAATATGATACTCCCTCTCCTTGAGTTGTTTGTTCCTATTATCACCGGTATTCTGAATTTTTCCATTTCATCAAGTACTTTTCCCAGTCTGTGGAAGGATGCCAATATTAATCCTTTGCCCAAAAAATCCAACCCCAGTTCCTTCTCTGACTATCGCCCCATCTCCATTCTTCCTTTCCTATCCAAAGTCCTCGAACGGCTAGTGCATCAGCAACTAACTTCCTTCCTGAATAGAAATGACCTCCTAAACCCATTTCAATCTGGTTTTCGTCCGGGCCACAGTACTACCTCGGCTCTTGTCAAGGTTACCGATGACATCCGTTTGGGTATGAATGACCAGAAGCTTACAGTTCTTGCACTTCTAGATTTCAGTAATGCCTTTAACACGGTCGATTTTGACATTTTGCTCGCGTTCTTACAGTCTCTTAACATATCGGCTGCAGCGATTGACTGGTTCCGCAGCTATTTGGTTGGTCGTCGGCAAAGAATAAAACTAGATTCTTCGTGTTCTTCCTGGTGCAGCACATCAGCTGGTGTCCCACAGGGTGGTGTGCTGTCTCCTCTTTTATTTTCTATCTTCATTAATTCCATAACTCTTGATCTCTCTTCTTCGTATCACCTCTATGCCGACGACCTTCAAATATATTCGCAGGGTATGCATAGCGATCTCAATTCAGTTATAGAAGCCACGAATCTTGATCTGCTCCGCATATCAAATTGGAGTCAAAATTACGGTTTAAAAGTAAACCCCCTAAAGTCACAGGTAATTGTGATGGGTAGCGCTAAACAAATCTCCAAAATTGACTTTCTCAGGCTCCCTCCGATAGTCTTCGATGGTATCCAAATTCCTTTTTCCAACCAAGTGAAAAATCTTGGCGTAATCATGGATCGTTGTCTATCATGGGTGCCTCAGGTGAGTGAAGTGAGCAGGAAGATGTTTGCTGCCATATGGTCTCTCAGACGGCTCCGGAATTTCCTGCCAATTGCTACTAAAATTGCGCTTGCTCAGTCGTTACTTCTCCCCATTCTTGATTATGCAAATATCTCCTATTTAGACCTAACCGAGGAGCAACTTAATAAGCTTGAGCGTATTCAAAATGCCTGCATTCGGTTCATTTTCGGATTACGCAAATTCGACCATGTTTCTAGTTTTCGTTCTCAACTCAAATGGCTCCCTATCCGTCACCGCCGTAACTCTCACATACTTTCTTTACTCTTTTCTATACTTTTTAACCCTGCAACTCCCCGCTACCTCAAAGAGCGTTTCTCTTATCTTAATTCTATTAGATCCTCTCAAAAATTGCTCCTAAAAGTGCGATCTTCATCTTCCAAATTTTATAATTGCTCATTTACGTTCCAGGCCGTTCGTTTGTGGAATTCTCTCCCTTTCAATATAAAACGCGCGCAATCTATTGGTAGCTTTAAATCGCAACTTAAGGAATACTATTTATCTCTTCCTTAGGTTTTTCTTCCTTAGGTTTTTAAGTTTACACTGTTGTTTCCTATTGTGTGTATTATATATGTATATATGTACGTATATGTATGTTTATTTTGTATTTATTTAAGTATGTATATTCATATGAATGTGCTGTGTTATCTATTTCGTCTCTTTTGTTTCTATGCACCACCTACTGCTTATTGTTTTTCTCTAGTCTCCACTACCCAAAGGTTGTCTGGAAGAAATCGCTCATTAGCGATAAGATCGCCTGTTGTTACCTCTACCTAAATTTATCTAATTGTAAAATTTGTGCTTGTAACTGTATGAGGTGTGCAATAAAGAGTATTTATTATATTATTATTATTATATATACATCTTGGACCCTTATAACTAGAAAGATTTTAACAGTGTATTGCTGATCATATTTAGATACTAAAATGTCCTATAAACGTCCCGAATGGTCGCGCCCTGGCATGGAGTGTTTGTGAGTCACAATACCAGCGAATTCACTACGTTCTCGTAGTGATTGCTCCACATCACTTCACTGCCCTGATCTGCACCTTTGCTCCATGTACGCGCCTCCAGGTCCCTTATTGGCTAGCCATATTATTAACTTCATTTCTTTGTTTGAAGAAGTATCTTCCGAATCTATCAACGCGAATTTACTTGTAGCGGGAGATTTCAATCTTCCTCATGTTAAATGGAAAAGCGGCGATGCTCTGCCTGTATTCGAACGACGAGGAGCAGTTGAGGTCCAGAACGCAGCAGCCTCCCTGGTCGAAAGTCTCCAGCCGCTTGCCACCTACCCCGATAATTATTTAGCCCCACCCTTTTGCGACAGCGGACAACTTGTATCTACTATAAATATTTCACGTGCTGAGGTAAAAGATTATTATCTAATTTAAATGTCAATGGCGGTGCTGGTAGCGACGGAATTCCTCCCTTTTTTATTAAACATTATGCTTCGAGTCTTAGCCTTCCTCTAACTTTACTTTTCAAGAGGTCTTTATCAGATGGTTTATTTCCTAATAAGTGGAAGGAGGCTCTGATTGTGCCTATTTATAAAAAGGGACCCAAATCTAAAATAATAGTTTGTTATTTTAGATTTGGGTCCCTTTTTATAAATAGATATAGGACGATAGTTCGTCCTATATCTATTTTAAACCAATTTGCTAAAACGTTTGAAAAGATTGTACTGAACAACTTCTACGAATTGATAAGCAAGGCTATTCCTCCTCAGCAATATGGTTTTCTCAGACATCGCTCAACGGTTCCTAACCTTATTGATTTCACGAACTTTGTCGCTTACAAAATGGACAAAAGGAAGCAGGTTGACGTGATTTACACGGACTTCGAAAAAGCATTCGACCGAGTGGATCACGTCATCCTTCTTCGCAAATTATATTGGGTCTGCGTGGCGACGGGTACAGATGGGTTACCTCATATGTTTCAAATAGGCGGCAAGCGGTTGTTCTCGGCGGATGCAGGTTAGACTTTGTGGACGTCCCTTCTGGTGTTCCTCAGGGCTCGCACCTCGGTGCCTTGCTATACAATGCGTATCTCTATGATATTTACACTGTTTTCAATAGTTCTAAGTTTTTAAAAAAAATATATCGCTAATACTACTAACCACTATAAAAAATATTTATAGTGGTTAGTAGCATTAGCGATTGTCAACTGCTTCAAGAGGATCTGGATCGTTTATACATGTATTATAATATTAATCGTATAAATGTAAATATAAAGAAATGTGTTCAAATTTCCTTCACGCGCATTCCTAGTCCAATAAGCCACCAGTATTATATTGGCGGTGAGGCTATAGAGCGCGTATTTTCAGTACGTGACCTCGGGGTTATTCTCGACTCTAAGTTAATATACGACCAACATGTTGACAACATTGTAAGACGCGCTTATAGAAATCTTGGTTTTGTGTTTCGCGTCTGTGGGGAATTTAGGGATGCTGCATGCATAAAATCTGTATACTATGCCTATGTACGAAGCGTCCTTGAGTATGCCAGCTGTATTTGGTCTCCTCAATATATAATTTATAAAGCTAAAATAGAAAAAATTCAACATTCCTCCTTGCGTCATCTCAATTTTCGTACCAAGTTTTGGGACACTAGTTATGACTATGAGTCAAGGTGTATTCGTCACCGCTTGTTGAGTCTCGAAGATAGACGTCTTTTACTTGACATTTCTGTGCTGTATGATATAATTTCAGGACGTATTGACATTTCTTCACTGTTGTCGGAGATTAAATTCTCAGTCCCATCAATTAGAACGCGTAACTCTGAGCGCTGCCTTTTTAGCCTTCCTAGAGTTAATACTAATTATGCTCAAAACTCGACAATCTACCGTATTTTAAGTCTTTATAACAAGCAATTTAATTGTATTGATTTGTTTGACTGCACAAAAGATACTCTAAAACATCGAGTGCGGATTCTATTATTTAAACTAAGACGACATGCGACAAACAAGCATGTTTGTATTAAACACATTATTTTCTTATTACAAATACATCCACTCTCATATACACGCACATACATACACACATACACACACACACTGACACACATCAAAGTGCACTCCCGTACAGATAAGCTAGTTTTATATTTTGTTTAAAAAGTTCAATCTTTCCTTTGCTTATGCTCATGGCACTTTTATTTATTTCCACTTGTTATTGCATGTTAGTTATATTTTTGTGGTCATCTATTATTGGCTTTTTCTCTGTTATTTAAGTTTTGTATTATATGTTGTACTGCTGTTGATGCCCCAAATAAAATAAAATAAAAATAAAAATAAAATAAACTTTTCTGGGATACGCTAAGTTTCAGAGTTAATACCAATTTAAAAAAAAAATACACTCAGCACAAAATGCCTTTCTGATGGCGTTGTTGCCACTATTGGGCATAGTTGACACGTCCTTATTGGCAGATATCAAAGAGACAAGGAAAACAACACACAAACTATTTTTTTCAAAAAAAATGTACCAATTTGTTTTAGGCGATAATTTTATTAATAATATTTACTTTTTAAAAATAGAAAAAATAAATATTTTTTTTTGTCGAAATTGACATAAAGTCACATAATATTTTTTCCTTATTTTGGTCTCAGAAATTCGTGGTTAAGATCTGTCGGGTTATACGTGCCCACGGTGTATATGTATATACTTTCTATAACAAGAATACAAAATAAAAGGAAAATACTGTTTAGAAACTTTTTTTGTTTCTTACTCAAAGGTCATGTAATTTTTTTTTTGTACATTTGGGCCGATGGACGATGGTCACTTTTTGGTCTAAAACATACTGCCCGCAAAGTGGCAAGAGACACCATGAAAAGTTGAAACGGCTGAGATGATACATTTTATTGCATTGCACTTTATGCACAACACTTAAGTACGTAGTTGTAATTGCAGGCACTTTCTTCATTTTCGCGAGTCACATCCTGGTATTTGCTAATTGGCCTGATTAGCGATTTGCACTATATCACTTAGGTTCTTGGGCATGTACTTAACTTAATAGTAATTGAAATTATTACTAGACATTTACGACTCTTTTTAAGGTCCCCGAATGTTAATATATAATGCCCTTCCTAACATTCAGAAATTAAAAACCCTGACCCCTTATTTAAGATTAGTTACCAGCCGACCTAACTTAGGTAACCCAACGTACGATACGAAACATCAAATCTTTAGTGAATTTAAATCCCAGAGTGGACTTTTATTTCTGTGATAAGCACGGATACTTGTTACTAAGTTATACATACATTTGTATTTATTGTGTTAAGTTAAAAACCAGACAAACATCGTCGCAGGATAATTGGCCTAGAAAAGAAGGCAGTGGAAGAATACTTGCATGATTCAAGCTCACCCTACAAGACTTCCAATAAAAATAATGAAGTATGTTTTATAGGGCTGCAGGTAATGTAGTAGTTAATTACACATCTACTTATATCGGTAATCATTAAATACGTAACACAACACACACATTTCAACTATAACATGCATTACACCGCGACAAAACTAGTTCAAAACACTTAGTTATGTTCTATAAATTCTTTATAAAACTGCAATCCAGAATAAATCTTCCTACTCGTAGCAGCACGTTTTATAATATCATACATATATTTGATTATATCTTCGTAAGAGGAAAGTGAAAACTTACCCGCGTCTTGATTCTGGTTTGAACGCTGCGCGGTTGTCTGTACTACGGGCGTACTATACGTCGACTAACTTGGTTGTATAACGCCGGCCCAACCTGCGCTTACGCAGCTCTTTATTACCATCACGAAGCACTAAACGTTCGGCTTGGAAGAACCAGTATAAATGGGACTTGGGGTTCGCAACAACTTTAACGAACCCGGGTATATATATTAGCAAAATATCATCTCGTTCGAATTTGTAGCAGTCCAGTCCACTTTTGGAACAAGAATATGGATATACATATTAACACTGCTAAATATTCTGGTATGTTTCGTGAGTAAGGTTCTCTGAGCTTCCGAGCATGCACTCTGGGTCCTGATTTTCTCCCGTAACCTGTTGACAGGTTGGGACAGTGAATCCTTGTCTATTAACTATTAACCAGATCAGACGACGCAACGGAGCCACGCAGTTACGTCGCCTAAGTAAACTAGTTTTAAGTATTTTTTTGTATATTTTTTGTAGTACACAATGTCTTGGTTTTATTACTGTAATGATGTGTAACTTATTTGAATAATAAAATAAAATAAAAGGATACCGATATGCTTGGTAACAAACAAAGGTGAACTTATTTTAAACCCTTTACTAACCTTTTATCCCCTCATTTTAAAACCCTTCAAGCTATTTAAGCTAAATTTAATTAGAACGGAGATCACACTACGCTAGTTCGCCTCTCAACTGGGCCCATACGCGGTGAATACAGAAGGTAGGAAGGTAGGCGCGACAACTAAAAATATTGCGAAAAACTTATAAGCACTTATATGTGAATCTATGCTTGACACCTGGGTTTTGCAACGGTATTGACTGAACTGATGTAAGCTGTTCAGTTGGTCTTGAGACGATAAACATAAGTTCTTGGCCGTGGTCAAACGGTGTTCTTATGTTAATGGCGCTTATATAGTTTGTCCGGCGGCTTAAGGATAAATGCGCCATACCTTAACTATGGAGCATTTGTCCTTAAGCCGGACAAACTATACAAGAATCGACTTGAACGACCCGAACATTTTTAGCCTCATTCCGATGCCGAATTGGATTTATATACAGCGTGGAAAGATAAGTCGGGCCCTTGAGGGAAACTACCTTAAAACGTTGCGATAGCTCAATTCGCTGAAAGGAAATATTCTTTTATTTTTCCACACTGTATATATTTAAATTAATATGTCAAAAAGACTAGATCATTGATGTCATAACTTCATAAGCCACTCCATGTCGACTTGTCAAATGGGTAATCCTGATTCTTATGTTTTTTAGGAAAATCATAGTAGGTACTGGACTGGATATCTACCTATTTACCTAAGTAAATAATAAATAATCATATCATGCTAACATCACCTCTAATTTTATGTCCTAATATAATTTTTGACCGAATATTATTAAAAAATAAAATAAAATCGAATCCAAAATGTCACGGACCGTGTATTTAGAGATTTTGAAATAAAATATAGCAAAATATAAAAAGGTTTCAATAGCTATCTCTGATTTTTAACTACAAAACTTAAGTGTGACCTGTTTTTGCGTCACAACCAACATGTGCGCCAACATATAAAAATGCAATATACGGTAGTAAAACAACCATGATGTTGGTAAGGCGTTCTTACTTTTTGTAACTACCGTCTTGGTGTCAGGTTTTCAAAACACGGAATCAAGTAGGTGGGTCGCAAAACTTTTTTTCACATATGAATGTAAAAAAAAGTAGTACTGAAATCATTGTGAAGCGTTGGATAGGAACATAAATACCGCCCTGCTAAGCCGCACGGTGCTATTTCAAAATCAAATTCTCTTGAAAATGGAACTCTGAGCTAGAATTAAAAGGTAAATGTTTGCATTTTGTTTTCTGAAATAGCGCCATTCGGCTTATCAGGCCAGAATAGTACCTGAGAAATTTAAGTTTAAGATAATTGTTTAAAATTAGCATGATCACTTTGGAGAGCAATCTTACAAAGATGTCCTAGCCCCAAACTAAGCATAGAATACAATCTTATTGAGTGACACACAAAATATTTTCTTTAAACAAAAGTGAATCTCATATTGTTATATTTGTTTTAAACAGAGCAAAATCATCTCCACACTCAGCGAGTAGCGTAGCAAGCACCATCTAGCAAAACGATCTGACACCGGTTAGTTTCCGACGAAACTGCGAGATATGGTTTGATAGAGCTAGTTAGAGTCATAACTCTTCGCTAGATGGCTTTAAAATCAATCGTTACTAGTAAGAGTTAGTAGGAACACAAGGTTAATACTTAATTGAACATTACATAATATACAGGCTGTGGCCTGTAATAAGAGCAGAAAATTAAAACGTAGATTCTACTCCTCAAACTAGACAACGTTTGTTCAACAACTTTGAATTTTATTACAGTTTAATGTTTATTCGAACACGCAATGTACTACGACATTGATTAATATCTGTAGGGTGACAAGACTGACGGGCGATGTCATTTAGGCGGAACTTGATGTACGATGCCTGCGTTGTGTCTTGATGTTTGATGTATGATGTATTTAAAATACTATTTAGTTTGTTTGAAAAAGAGACAATCTAAAATCTACATAACTTTCAAAAGTCGTTGAACAAACATTGTCTAGTTTGAGGAGTAGAATCTACGTTTTAATTTTTGCTCTTATTGCAGGCCACACCCTGTATGTAATATAATAGTAGTTTATCTACACTCATATTGTAAGTCCTCTAAAATGCGTTCAAAAACCGTAGGCAATGACCAGCATTACAACAAACGATTTCACTATGATAAGTTTCTTATCTGTGGCAGTAATGTAATTTTAACTTTACATGCTCAAATATTGTTAAGTTATGAGTTTCAAATTTGGAACAGCTGTCAAAACCAACACAATTTCAATGGGTTTCTATTCTAGTATCCATAGATTTTAAAATGTTGTCGATACGAAACGTCAGTACGATATATTTTTTGACATAAACCGCACGACATTTTGATCTCGGATGACATGAGAATAAGGACTTCGTTCGTTGGCTAATATAAAAAAAAAAACTCGCGACAGAAGTTTGTACGGCCGCCATTTCTGTTATCAACTTGTCAGTTATTGTAGTGCGAAAATGTTTACTATTAACTATATTATAATAAATAAATATACTTTCCTTATCAGTTCTAATTTATTTATTTTTATTAAGCTTACACCTGTGGGTATGTTTCAGCACTTGTATCTATCTACCTAGTAATGCAGGTCAATTGCCTTCGGCTTCTGAACCCATCTTTGAGTACTTGCAATATGTGTGTAGACAAAGTAATGTATGCAACTGTACATAATTAGGCCTTAAAACCCCACTCGTGTTTTAAGGCCCCTCATTATGTATCAGTTGCATAAACTACTATTATGTGACTGCTACATAATGAAAGCACAATAATATCACACGAGTGTTTTAATGCCTAATTATGTAATTACATACACTGCTTTATCTACAGACATTATAAATCCTTAATAGCGTGTTTGGGAACCATTAGAATGACTGCCATTGCACCGTCATGGCCAACTAACTTGTGCGACCTCCTCCCCGACCACCCGCACAATTCATGACCAACTGAATGGTTATGAATCTTCATACATTATTGTAATGTTCAAAATTTTAATGTGATTAAATAAAGTATCGGTCGTCGATGTTGTAAAGTAAATGTTACGATGCACCAAATACAGGTTAAGGCACAGATACAGATAGGTACAGGTTTCTTAATATAGGCCAGTAGCTGATCGTTTCTGAACATATTATAGGGAATTTATGATATGGATGTAGATAAATTAAAATAATGATCCAGTAACTTTATACAATCAACCTGTGCGTCAAATTCGGTAGATCAGATTTTTTTGCAGACTTGTTTGTGATGTTGGCCTAATATATAATCGAAGTTTATGATCTCGAGCGCTGGTTTTTGATAGTACCTTGAAATCAGATCTACTGGATTTGCCGCACAGTACCCCGTACTTTCAGACCCCTGTCGTCTGTTCTTGGATTATAATGCCCTTTAAAGCTAGTCGGTACGGTAGTGACCCTGCTTACGAAGCAGGAGGTCCGGGGTTCGGAACCTGGTCAGGGCATTTTATCCGTTTATCACAATTATATTTGTTCCTGATTAATGGATGTTTTCTATGTATTTAAGTAAATTTGTCTATATCTAGATATCTATTATGTATATCCTCGCCTAGTACCCAAAACACAAGTCTTATTGAGCTCACTGTGCAGTGGGACTTGTGAATTTGGAAATTTGTGTAAGATTGTCCAGTAATATTTATATTCGATTAATGATCGTTGATCGTTTAGGCGAGCTTGGGATATTTTTCAACGGATGTGCCTATTTGACCTAATAGCGAAAATTAGATATATATTATTGAGACCTATGCCACGCCTCTGTCGTCGTGTCGTTTGTTTATTTATAACTCTTTCACGATGCATAATGAACATTTTTCATTTAGAAATTACTTTGTCAATCTCTTACAGCAACATTTGTCTATTTACTCAACGGTATTTCAGAAATGTAGTCTTAGTTTATACAAATAAGCTTTAAACCTAAACGATGCCTGTTAAAACTTTATAAAGTAAACTGTGTCTCCGATGGAAGTCCTTTACAACGTTAGGTAATAATTAGGGCGTGAATACCGGAATTCCGGAATCTCGAAATACCGGAATCTCGGACCAATATTTACGATATTTCAATACCGGTATTGTTAAAGACCAATATCGAAATATCGGAATCCCGGTATTGGAAAGTTTTCGTAAAATTTTATGTAAATTTGATTAAATTAATGGGTAAAAGTACAGCAGACATTGAGTCTAATATTATAAGTAATTATTATTTTGCATGTACCTACTGCACTATATATCTTCTTTAATCTTTGTTTGTTCAGTTTAAATATGGCTGGCTCATTAGTTCCGCAGGGACATTTAAATTGATACAAAATCACCCCATATTTTTTCGATTGATTGACTATTTTTATCAAATCAACCTAAGATGTTTTGGAATTTAACTACGATTACTATGACTAGTAGAATGCGAAAATCCGTTGATAACATTTTACAGAATTTATTTTTACACAGCGAAATGTATCATTATCCGTAGAAAAAAATACAGTTAAAATATCAGTAAGAAAATGTCGTAAACCCTTGCACGTACTTGTACTACTTATTAAGTACCAACCTATCTAATGTGTTTGCTCATATTTAAGTAATCAATCGAAGCTAGAAGAAAACAAGATTTGAATAGTTTTGTTAACTATGTAATGACAGATTCACCGATGATATCTGTTTGTTTAGGTCAAAGACGTGCGAAACTTACATCTGAAAATTTTAGTATACGGTTCTGTTGAATGTCCGCTATCGAATAACTCTAAATAAACCTTTAACTAAACCACCAAACTAATTATAAAGGCACCTACATTCGTTTGTAATTGTACAGATTTAATACGTATTCAATTCAAATATAACATTTATGACATCATTTAGACACAATGATTAATATGGCCACTGTACTATAGTTACTCAATGTAAATTTTAAAAATTTAGATTCATTCTATCTAGAATTACATAAAAAAATTCAATGAATACCTAAACATCAGCTTTATCACCGCACCTTTCCACCAGGGTGTTCATCCTCACACCCTGGAGCCTAGTGGGTCGCGCACCGTACTGTTTAAGAAGAATTTCCTCAAACGAACGCTGCGGCTGTGGAATAAACTCCCTGCCGAGGTTTTCCCAGCTACAGTATGAGGTTCTTCAAAAATGGAGTGTATAGGTTCTTAAAGGGCCTACCCTTTGTGAACCCGCGTGTGAATCCTCTGGGGTTGCAGGCGTCCATTAGGCTACGGTAACTGCTTACCATCAGGCGGGCCATATGCTTGTTTGCCACCGTCGTGGTATTAAAAAAAAACGTTATTCTATTTATTACCTAGTACAAAACAACGATATGTAATACTAGAATATATGTATGATATTAAATTATATAAAACGTTATGTAACCAGTCGCTGGACTACAAATTTAAAAGACCAAAAATCATCTATCACGACGACTGTACTTATATGAAAGGAATATTAACAAGGTTCAGCTAATAAATACAACAAAATATGATTAACTGTTAAGGTTGATTGAGTTTTTAACTGATTTTAACCTTTAAATAAAGTTTTTCAATGGTCACCTCCAATACCGGTATTAATACCGGAATTCCGGTATTGAGCCCTAATATCGGATTCAATACCGGTATTGAGAATCGTCCGATATTTGAATGCCCTAGTAATAATAGCTACTTTGTCATTACGTTAAGAGCTACCTCACATACAGGATGTAAAAAAAATACTGGTGATCCGTTTAAGGGCATAATTGGTATCGTGATTAAGAAATAATTAGAGAAAAAAAAATTGGACGCGAAAAAATTTTTTTTTGTATGGGACCCGTCGCTTCAACCGGTCAACTCTGGAGGGCGAAAAAAAATTGTTTTTTCGCGTGAAGAATTTTTTTGCTTAGTTTATCGTAATTAGAATACAATACCAATTATACCCTTAAACGGATCACCAGCATTTTTGTTACAGCCTGTATAAATTGTTGGACTGACCAATTATCCATTCATCCCAACAACACCGTGGCATTACTGACATTCCCAATTTAAGGCCGCTTCAACGTCTTGTCATGTCTTGACCCTTGCACCTATCGTGACGGCCCTTTTTGGGCTTGTTGATATAACGTAAAATACCATAGGTAGGTAAGGTGCTAATGTATGATACTCGCAACTATTAATAATGGTCGTATTTAATACGGACTTATATTTATATACTTACAGGCAGTAACAAAGAAACGACATAACATAAATTTAAAAAAATGAACGGAAAGTGTCAAACAAATATTACTAAGTATATCAAAATGATATCAAATAATTTCAACTAAATAGTTGCACTAAAACTATCTTGATTTTCAACTCAGTCGTGACATCTATGTTACTCGTTGAGCTTAGGTTAGATTACTTAGTCAAATAATAGTCAAAAAAAATTTGGCAGGAGTCCGGAGTCTGGAAAAAAATGTTGTCCTATTTATGTACCTAAGTACCGACTTTAAATATTTAAGTATGTGCTTTTCTTTGGAAATCATTAACAACGATGTTTAGCTTACTACTCTATAGCTAAGTTATATATGTGTCACTTTTCCGGTACCATTTAGCGAAAGGCGCCTACGTCGTACGCTGTACAGATTTAATACTGTATTCGAGCAACAATTGTCCCTATATATTGGGAGCTTTTTTTATACATACAGCTTATGAAACAGTATGTAGGTATATAATTCCGACACATATATTACCGATTAGACTTCATAACATGATTAATGCAAAAAGAAACGTAATATGCAAAAGGATAATTATACCTACACTTATATAAGAACATTTACCCATCCTCGGCGAAAGATACCTGATACTTAATATAAATTAATATGGCCATAACATGTAAATTACACGGCAATTAATAAAGTTCATGTGATAAATTAGAATCTGATTCATATTATTTTTGGCGATAAGAAAATCACCAAAGAGCAGTTTAATATGAGTTATTAATCTAAAGCCCGTCATGTAAGCGTGAAGAGAAAGTTGTCCGCCTACGATGCGCCCGCGCAACCTCTTCATTGAGTGCCGAAAGCTCAGTGTCGCAGGCTGCCCTTACAACACGTGATCTTGGACCATAAAATTTAGCATGTTTGCCATTGCCATAGCGTACCAGTAGTTTGCACAGTGTAACAAGTAGTTACGAAAGTTTCCAAGTTTGTGTTTGATAGAAGATCGTTGTGCTGTGTTATCTTGTGTATTTTCTATGCCGTGGTGTGCTAAGCTTCAAATACCTGCACTGATCAATATCGTGCGATTAATTGCGACTTAAAACGGGACCATGAATTGGATTTGTCACATGTACGCGTACACGTGTTCGACAGATTAAGTCCAAAACTTATCGCAGATCTGACCGCGGGGGCGAAATCTCCGTAATTAATCTTAATTGTGGCGTATGCGCATACCCCGGCGTTATCTTCAGGACGATCGTGTTGCCATATGATATATCATCTGCGCAGCCTTCGAGCAATTCAATCTGTGCGTTATGCGTATCCTAGCAGATCGAATTAACTTATTATACAGAAATATTGGAAACAAGATCCAGGTTTCGTCACGCATGGTGCACTGGTGAAGTTACATGCGACTGTCCAACAGTTTCCAGTCTCAGTCAGTTGGGGTATCTAGTGAGTACCGCACGTCTTCGATAACTAAAGTGTCATGCGGCGTAAAGACCCGACGCCTGTGCATAGCGCCGGGCGAGGAAGAAGCCTGATATCTATCAGAACTGCTCAGCCACAGCAGCGTAAGATGATACCAACACCTAGAAGCCTGCTTCCTAGAAGTTACTCTTCACCGTCAACGCAAAGGGATCAAGAGGGCGCACCTCAACCTAGCCCAAGAGGCTACGTCATGAGAAGCTTCTCCACTCCTGAGCCAAAGGCAATAGAATACCGTCGGAACTCCGATTCGTTCTATCGTCCAAACATTCACGGTTCGCGAGGAGAGTTGGACTGTGATCTAGATAGTTTTGAGCAGTTTGAGGAGAGCTTTGTGGATATGGATGATGACCAAGAGCAGAATGCGTACGGGACATACAGCAGGAGTCCGGAAAAGGATGAGCCAAAGCGAGTAATGGCCACGATGTTGCAAGGGAGTGGGCTGCAGAGGATTTCCATCAGGCCAGTCTCGTCTTGCACTACACAAACTTTGTACAATGCGCGGGAAGCCATGAAGGAACTTAAAAGAAATGAACAAAAGGGTAAGTTATGAGATTTTCTTTATAATCAATCTAAAATATAAGCCGAATCAACATTTCCAAAGGTATGTACAGTACAGTCATGTCTAAAAATATGGATACATTTGACATGGTGACAAAAATATGGAGCCACGACTCTATAACCAAGGCGTAAAGTCTTGGATACATGTTTTTGTCACATTAAATGTGTCCATATTTTCAGACGTGACCGTACCATTTGATCGAAATTTCCGTGTTAGAATGAAAAGGTAACAGACAGACTTTCGTACCACATTTATAATATTACTAGCTTTTGCCCGCGGCTTCGCTCGCGTAAAATTCGGGGTAACACGGTTCCCCTTTGCCCCCCGGAATGCTCCATACAAACTTTCAACCCCCATTTTAGAGAAGTGGGGGGTTAGAAAGAGACAAAAAGTAGCCTATGTCACTCTCCATCCCTTCAACTATCTCCACTTAAAAAATCACGTCAATTCGTCGCCCCGTTTTGCCGTGAAAGACGGACAAACAAACAAACACATACACTTTCCCATTTATAATATTAGTATGGATAAATAGTATCGATTTTGACCGAGACTTCTTTCATTTGATTGCATTCCAATATAAAATTCTATAATTTTACTCTCTTAGATAACATAATCTAAATTATAGGTATAAATCTGTGGGTCAATTAGGTAAGTTTTATATATATATACATACTTACATTCACATCGTAAGATATTACACATCCCAACTAAATACGTCATTTCAACCACGTTTCCATACTAACCATGCATTTCAATCAACCATTTATCTCTATGACGTCACTGTATTTGTTTGACGACAAACACTCTAGCGGGATTAAATATTTGCATTTCAATATTGATACGGAACCGACCGGTGGCCAGATCGACTGATATTGACAAGTGCCGTGACTGTGAGCTTTCGACATAGCTTTTTTTAACTGGCTTAAGCAAGTTAAAGTTGACTGTTGATATTAACTAATTATGTAGCTGTTAACGTAAGGTTAAACTGAATACAGTGGTTAGTGCAAATAGGACTGTAGGTGGAAGTTGAAAGAGGTACAATTAAAATGAACGTAAAATAATAACATAATAAATACAACTAGAGAAAAATCAAATTATTTTTATTAAATATTTTGTTTTGTTATTTTTAAGTAAAAAGACTATTGAATATGTAAATTATAAACTGAAATAGATCCAGGTTCCGCAAATGCAGAAGACGCTGGTTAAATTCGATCCCGGGGCACTAGAGGTATTCGTCAGTTTTTATTTCGTGTACCTATGACATCTATTTAAGTTTCTCTACATAATAAATATATATAAAAGATTCGGTTCCCTTTAACTGTTCCATACTAAATTGCAATTTCACACTTTAACCTCTAATAAAGTGGAGTATTTTAACCGAACGTTCCGTCGATGAGTACATTAGAGCTGTGGTAGAGCAGTGGTGTAAACGTGCGGCTTTAGAACGCAAAATTATGAACTAGAATTCTGACTTGTAAGCGTGAGGTTTTTGAGTAGAACTAATGTACGGAATATCACTTGACGGTTACAAATACCTTTTCGGAGAAGAAAAATATTGTGAGTATTTATGCCAAATTTGAGATAGATGGATATGTAGCATCATGTCCCGGGTTCCATTAGGATGAAATGACTGAGTGTTTAGAGACTTTATCTTTCTTTATAGGCCCGTTAGTTTTAATTGATCTGCTGAAAACTATGATCTGATTCTTTTTCTCATTCCAGCTCGTCTCAATTTCCGCCCACTAACACCAAACGTGCCGCGCTCCCACTCTCACCACGATCAAGACGAGGAGCTGATGGCTTCTCCACAGCTGGATTTAGACACGGCTGAGATGGACCAGCAGCTACGCGCCGAACAGCAGCTTATGGAGCGAGGAGCTGCCATGGCCGTTGAAGAAAGCGACGGTGACACGGTAGGTGTAAGATTAGTACGAACACGTGAAACTGTCTGAAGAGGAAGTATATCTGGTCTCTTAACAGCTGAAGTTATACATGGTATAGATAGACCTGCAGCTACATTGAGCAGCAAGGTCTCAAGAGGAAGAGCTACTGACCTCTCCTTAGCTGGATTTAAACACAGCACAGGATCCAGAAGCTACGCTTTCAGCAGCAGCTTATGGAGTGAAGAGCGGCCATAGCCGTTGAGGAGAGCGAGGATGACACGGTAAGTTTAAGATTAGTATAGTGAGCACGAGAAACTGTCTCTAAAGGAGTATTGCTGGACTCTCCATAGCTGGAGTTCAATATGATATAGGTACAAAGATTAACAGTTAAAACTCTTGAGAAGCAGCTAATGGAGCAAGAGAAGCGACCATGGCCATTGGGGTAAGTCATGGTGATGGTGATATGGTAGGTTTAAGTTTACCATTGGAACAATAAGGGTTTCAAGAGAAAGAGCTGCTGGCCTTTCTATCGGCTCTGAAGTAGGGCACAGCAGAGATGGACAAATCACTGTAATCATCAACAGGTGTCGCTTATCACAATAAAAACGAATACGCTCATCCAAAAACCAGTTAAGAACAAGTGTGATTCTAAGACTCCTTCATAGTGAAATTTACAAAATATAATAAGCTAGGTATTCACTTAAGAGCGACGAAAACATTATATACAAAATTGTAAGTATGTACATACCTATTTGAAATCTCATACGCGCGTCATGACACTTTTTAAAATAAAAAGATATATACCTACTCACAGTGACTCATTCTAACTGATTTAGATTTACAAAGAAATGTTGACGCTATACTCTTTACGAAAAACGCTTTCCAGAAAACTGCCAAATGAAAACAAGGTAATTACTTAAAAGACTGTAACTGAAACATGTATTATATGGAATCACAGTTTTTGCTTTTTCGAAACGGTTATTAAGTTAAAACATAAATCGTTAGGCTGGAACAAACTGGTTTAATATCGTTCCATGGATAATGTAATTAATCAGCGTTTCAAATTCAAAAATATACACGGTCTTTACCTTACCATATCGATACGAGTAAGTATTTATGTATGTTCATTAGTAAAATATACAAAACGACTACTTGGGAAAATTAATGTGATTCGGTTAAATAAATACTAGCTGTCATTTTTTTTATTGCCAATATTAACAACACAAATTAACTTTTTAAAATTGCCAAAATAACAGTTCTGCACCTTAATAGGTACGGGTCGAAGTATTTAGTCTTAAAACCCGGAAGAAAGCTTTAAGCTTTATATGGACATTGCACGTAGCTTACGACTTTAGGTGACGGGATACGCATAAACACGTAAAATTGACGTGTTTGTGTAAGTTTTGTGATGAAATGAAAGCACTTGGGAGCGTGGATGCGGCATGATCTTAAGTGGCATATAGTCACTAGTCAGGTTTCATGTTAAGTAGTTTAATGGTTCTCTCCTGTATATCATAATTAGGTATATACAAAGCTAGAAAATAGCACTTTTAAAAATAAAAAAAACTAACGTGAAACCTGACTACATGTCCCTTCAGTTCATACTATATCCACGCTCCCAAGTGCATTTCTTACTAGGTTTATATTTTTCTAGTAGCCCATACTTTTTTTGTATGGCTTAATAACATTGCTCAGCGGTAGTTTGAAGAGAATTTAATAAAGAATAATTCTCCTTGTAAAGTTTTGAGGTAACTTCACTCGTTCTAAAAAAAAAGAAAACCTGCAAATTGGAACACAGAAGTATGGGGGGAAAGCAAACACTGCTGGGAGAATTCATTACAAAAACATAAGATTATTTGTTTTTTATAGTCCACTAATGAGAATCTGACCCTCTGGATAGAAGTTTGTCGGGCAGCGCATTTAAATTATTCAACTAAATTACAGTATAGCTTGTGCAGAAAAAAAAAACAAATAAGACAACTGTTTTCTCCCACGACGCTTTTCGTTCCGCACAGCGCACAGTCTCACTATAAGATTTTAAATGACTACGATACCTTTAATTTAATCTCAAATTCCTAGTAACCGCAGGCTAATGCGGTTTTTAATATTATGTTAAAGTAAAGCAACTACAATAGCTAAACTGTTGGAAATGTAACATCAGCATTATGCCAATATTACAAAAATGTAAATTATCATTCGGACCTTACGTTGGATATTTAGATGCACTCTCTGACGTAACACCAGACCGTCTCAGAGACAGCCGCGCAATTTAATGTCTTGTCGTGCGTGTCAAAAAGAAACCCAATTTCCCAAACATTAAAAGCTTCTCACTTGCCCCAATTTTCGTATTACACGTAATGATCCCTGGATGAAGAACATGCTGCTAATTTATAATGGAGTTTGTGTAGTTTATTTAAGGTTCGTTTTTAAAGAGATTTATCGATATTTTTAACTGGTGGTTGCGACATGTAATTGCGTCGCGTGCCCTACTTATGTAGTTCGCATCTGTCGTCTGGTTAGAATCTGCGTTGACACTGCTGTCTGCAGGTTGAGATGACCTATTTTCCACTAGTAGTGGGGAAGGTACCTGATGTACCTATTTACAGTACCAAATAAATAGATTGACTGCTGGATGTGTGTATACTTACACAAGTTATTTAATAAGAAAGTGTTGAAATATAATTTAATGAGATGCACTATTTCGATTGCTGACATTTATTGCTATTTTGTTTATTTTTCTTCACAGTCCTCATCGACTAGGACACCATAAGATATTAATGACAATAATATGCATGTAATTCAAGGACATTTATTATGCCTCTTAGATTAGATTTATTTCACGAAAGACAATTACATTATAATTTTACATCAACAAGCGATATTGCATTATTTTCAGAGTTATAGGAATTTCTGTCATGATCCTCTTGTAACGAAATTATACATTCTATGAGCATGTTTGATGTCAAAATTTGTGCCGATAAATTTATAGAATCGAATTTATGGCATACACTTTACCCATACTAATAGATAGCAGGTTTCGAATAGGTGGGATTGGTAGTGAACGCAGAGTATCAAGGATTTAAACACTCATTTAGTATATAATCTACTACTTACTCGCGTTGCATTAGTGCAAGCTTAAAGCTCAGCATTGATAACAACGAATAAACTATTAAGTACCTCCATATTTATGATAATTATGACCCCGAATCTGACTGCATAAAAGGTGTTTCAAAAATGCCGATGATCAATTTAAGGGCCTAATTTAATATAAAAAAATACTCGAAAAAAGTAATGTTTTTGTAAGTAAGTTTGGAGGGTTACCCGAGAGTTGGTCTCCTTGGATGACGTGTCCCATACATTTTTATTTTCGCATCCAACAATTTTTCGTACTTCATAGATGGATGAGGATATCAATTATCTCGTGGGGGCTTATTTCACTGTACTAAAACTTAATTTTTAATTTTAATTGAACTGTGTTAGGTATGCTCTTAGTGTACTTACCTACTTAAATTGTGATTGTTTTTTTATTGCTTTGGACATGTGATATTTTGTGATATTGTGAATACTTAATTTAAATTACTAAAAAAATATGCCCTTAATCGGACCACCAGTATTTTTGTAACAACCTTTATGTCCATTATTTTTAATTATACTTATCGTACCTACAGGCTATCATATCTACAGACGTAGTGAATAATAGTTTTCCAACGTAATTTTTAACGTGCTCTCTCAATTAGCCTCAGTACCGATCTACTGAAGCTAATTGAGAGTGTTCTTTGCATTTACATTCGTTGCATTTATCTTGACAATGATTTTCTGTTGCAAACAAACAAGTTTGCCCCTAGACGCTCTCTCGTGGCGTAGGTACCTACTGTTTATCAGCGGTCGCCCGGCAACCGCTACCACAACACGTGCGGTATCAACATCGCGGAAAACAAATAAAACGAAATAAGGTCGCTTAGGACATACCGTGCTTTGCGATTCGTTTACGAGTTAGTTTGGCACAGGACGTGAGGCTGATTATATGCGAGACGGTGCGATCGTAAAACTTTCTTCAAACGTGTTTCAGCTCGGATTGTTCTCGTGGTTAAGTTCGTAATGTGTGATCGATACGGCCATCGGCGGCGTACGTTACCGCGGCGTACCGCCCGCTGTTGGTGGTGAACTGTGATTAGCCAGTTAGCGGGCATCTAAGCGCGGTGGAGGCACGCGTCTAGCCAGCACCGGGAACAATGATCACGCCTTGACCTTGCGGCGCGGGGGCCGGGGGCATGATGACGCCACCGCGACCGACTCGCGGTTCGGCTTTCGGATGCGATCCTTCGTCGGTGGCATCCGCGTAATCGGCGGTCAGCGCGATTCCGAAGTTTGCGTCAAAAATACCGGCGGGTGCGCGCCGCGACGCTGAGCCTCATTCGCGAACCGGCGCCGCCGCCGACGCGACCGAACGACCGACCGACCGAGCCGACTCCCGCCGACCGAGTGAACGCGACATGCGCGCGACCAGACATGGGTAATGTGCAGTGCTGCGCCAGCAGACGCTTCCACGAAGGCAAGAAGACGAAGAAGCCGAAGAAACAGAAGAAGGAAAAGTCGAAAGGAGTCAGTGCGAAGAATAACGTACAAGGTGGTAAACCCAGTGCGAATTGTAAAGTGATGGCTGAGGACTCTTCCGAACGCGCTGCGCCTGCTGCTGTGCCAGCAGAGGTGCTGACGCAGGCCGCACCTCCAGCCCAGGACGTGCCTGATGGCCCACCGCAGCAAAGTGTACAGGAGTCGGATACCGCCGGCAGCGACAACGACGGACAACGCAACGAAAGTATGGCCGAAGCGAGGGAGCGATTCTTCACACAGGTCAGCTCTATTTTCTACTTAAAGAATTTTCTTTTATCTCTAACATATTACATTTTAAATGTTCTAGTAATATTTTCTGGCACGTTTCAAAACGGTTCATTAAATCCTTTTATCATTCCGACGTCTGAAAACTTCTGCTTTGCATCAGCTGCTCTTGATAATGGCTCTCAAGCGCTATCTTGTTTATTTACGTTTCTTATCGCGAGGGTCTCTGTCAATAAAACAGATGCTTGATGTTTACTACTTAAACCGCCGTACCTATACACAAATCTGAAAAGTAGAATGACCCTTTGAAGATATATGGTGTTTAATACTATTTAGAGATACGGCAATGTCGACAATAGACATACGATACGACGATGTGTTATCATTGTGACCATTCACTAATTAACTTTACTTTACTTAAGTATATCTAAGTTTCTTATGTTTACATATGGTCATACCTGAGGAAAGTTAACTTATAATTCTTATAAAATATAGCAAGCCCGCTTCTGCCCGCGAATTCATCTGCGTCGAATTAACTAATTGGGTAATTAAAGGGGGGTGGACAGTTGTCCACCCCCCTTTTGACCCCCTGTAGGGATGATTTCTAGGATAATCCTATGTATCCTTCCTCAAAAATCAAACTTTCTTCTTACCTTAATTTCATCTAAATCGGTTCATCGGTTTAAGAGTGAAGAGGTAACAGACAGACAGACACACTTTCGCTTATATTTATAATATTAGTATGGATGTAGTATTAAGTGCTTCTCTAAACAAATATATCATGGACCCTAAGTAATAAATTTTTCGTTGACCTAAACTAAGTAAAATCAAATGTTTTGTTAGAAAATTATGAGTTTTCACGTAAAAGCAAGCCTTTCATACTAATAAGAATAGGTACTTACGATTATTTTCTCACGTGGAAGCAATATCATATTAAATATATATATAACTAATAGCGTTTGTCAAACCATTCCAATAATACACCGAACTTTACTGTCACTTTACAGTCTTCTCACTCATAAAAAACTATTAGTACAAAGGAAGTTCATTACTTTTGTTAAGATTCATAATTTACTTACCTTATACTACTAAATATTATAAGTACCTGTCAGTCTGCGGAATTCAGTTAAGTACTTAACTATTAAATTTGTAGTTTATCATAATGTTATTATGCTATATAAATGCAAATTTACTTAGATGCATCTACACGCCTGGCGAGTCTACCGTAAAATAGTTTTATAGAAATACTATTTGAGTGATATATTTAGAAATATATGAATTCTAAGATTATAACCAAGCTTTTGTTCATTAAAATTTGATACATTAAAGAGGATTTAATTTACCGTTACCTAAAATTATAAGGAAAGGTATGCGCCGAAAATAACTCAATTTATATTCAGCTTACCTCCTTCGCCTTTTTTGGATTCAAAAGATACAATAAAATTGAACGTAGGTACAACGGAATGCTTAGGGATGGGACAGTACTATCATTGGTAACTACTTACTTTTGTAACTTTATCGTCAAGTATGCTAAACTAACCACTGCCAGGTACTATCCCTTCGTTTAGATATCGCTAAAACTTTCAGGCACGTTTTCACCCGTTCAGGAATTATGTATTAAAAAAAAAAAACATTTTTTTGTGGAACTTCTCGATTCCTGTATTCATACTATTTATATTATCATACTAATATTATTAATTCATAAGCGTGTCTGTCTGTCTGTTACCTCTTCACGCTTAAACCGCTCAACCGATTAAGATAAAATTTGTTATGAAGACAGGTTTGTGTCCCGAGAAAGTTAGTTAGTTTTTACCACAGAAATCATCCCTCAAGGGAATGAAAAGGGAGGTGCAAGTTTATATGGGGAATCAATAACCGCAGAACCGATTTAAATTAAAAGTATGGAGATAGTTTATCTTCTAAAGAAGGATATAGAATAGTTTTTATCCCCAAAACCATACATTAATAACTACTTCAATGGTTGTATGTTGTGTATCAACATCATCATCAGCTAATAAGAATTTAATATTAAGATAACATTTACGTACATAATAAATTCGATATTTCTCACGTCAATTTTGCATAATATTCTCGTTAGACATGTTTGACACAACTCATTTTCATTTGTTATGTTATGACAACAAGTCAGTAGAAATGTGAACTTACAGTGTGTATGAATGAATGTATTTAAACTATTAGCTCCATTATACAAACATTAGTACAGGGCTTGCTGAAACGGTAACTTTATCCAAACATTAAACGCATAAGTAAGGAGCAGCTGGCGCGCTGCCGTCGCGGAAGGCCGCTCGTGATCATCGTAAATTGATCGAAATATGTCGAGCGAAATTCGACTTAAATTACGTGAGTAATCCGTTATAAATAATAATAATAATAAATACTCTTTATTGCACACCTCATACAGTTACAAGCACAAATTTTACAATTAGATAAATTTAGGTAGAGGTAACAACAGGCGGTCTTATCGCTAATGAGCGATTTCTTCCAGACAACCTTTGGGTAGTGGATATAAATATGTATGTTTAATATGCATAAGGAGAAATTTCTTTATGTTTTAGTCATTTTTTTGAAACTTCGAGGTGTTGTAAGTAGTTAAGTACGTAGTTGAATTCAGTATTATAATATTTTTTATTATATCCCATTTATTAATAGGACGCTTATTTTCCTTATAATTACATTTTGTTATAAAGTCATATTTGTGACCCCATCCTTATTCTAGAAAAAAAAAAATTTACCAACCAACAGAATTTGAATTATATTGGCCCTTGGAATTTTTACACAACACAAATCATGCTATAATAGTTCTAAGTACTTAATGTTTATTATTGTTTTATATCCAAATGTAGCATTTTAACGTAGCTTTTCATGACACTTGGAACATTAAAGCGTGGACAGGTTCTAGCGATGATCTAACATGCATGTATTAATTGTCAAGGACCTCACACCTTATATACGCATAAGTTTAATTATTATTTATTATTATGCATTAGTGTTAATATTGCTGCTTATAATAATTAATCTGTAAATACCTCTATACAACATTTGTATATGTACTTCTATATTTTTTGCGATGTATAATTTATGTGCATCAATATAAAATTCTTGGTCCAAATTACAAGATATTTATATAATTTATTGTTATTAAAGATAGACTTAGATAATTCTATTTTGCAGTTTTAAGTACAGAAAGCAATAAATATTATGATATGACAATAACTAGGTACTTATGGTTTAGTCGTCAAGGTAAACTTGTACTAAAGTCAATATCTCACGAACCATTGAACCAACCACGAATTGAAAACACGAACTGATGAGATTGATGTACAATAGTTATGTTTTGTTAGTAGCTACCCTGTAAGAAATAATTTAAAAATAAAACACAAAACAGAGTTCTTCGGCAACGGAAATTTTTAGGTATAAAAACTACCTATTGCGTTTAGTCATGTAAGGTTTACAATAAAACACGTCCAAAATTTTTTTTTCAATTTCGATTTATTTGGTATTCAGAGATCGAGAAAACTGAAACCATACGAAAGTTGGTTTCAACAAACTCATTTCATACTTGGAAAAATGGACGAATATCATGGTTTTTCCCGTCTGTAACTGAAAGTAAACATTCTGAACACTCTCCTACAAAACTGACTCACGATATCGTGTCCGAAATCAAAATAGTGAATAAAACTTTAAATTTAGAATATTCCCTGAATTTGCACGTCACTATAGAGTTACTCACACTCACTGTGTCATTGACTTAGCTTGGAAAGTGACCGAGTGTGCTTTTGGAGCATGTCCAGAATATTCCCGAAATAACTGGTGTTCCGAATCCAAGAATTTATAAGCGGTTAGCAAATGCTGGTTCCGCTTTATAATGTAACTACGATGTTTGATGTCGATGCGTGCCTTTGTACCGTGGAAATAGGAAAGCTATTTTAGAGCGTGATCGTGGGCCTAGCTTTATGTGAACGCTTGATGAGGAAAATCGAAATGAAAACTGTTTCCATCTATCGGAATATGTAAACATTAAAAACAAAAATAAGCTTTATATCAACATAATACTATAATAGGTACAGTATGATTTTTTTAAGATTTTTGAATTGTATAGACAGAACTCTGTATTAAGATTCCGACATCTTAAAAAATTACAACTATAAAGCCTGACCAGAATATATGATCATTGTCAAGAGGGCGCTATTATTCTCATTTATATGGCAACACTTCAGTATAGTCATAGAGCGTATTGGCCTCTATGGTATGGTGACATCTTGATTTGTTTACCTGTCAGCTCCGATGTTAATTTGAAAATGTTGCATAGCGAAATAGTTTCATCCGAGCGTATTATTTAGAGGTATTTACAATGTTTCGCTCTTGACTATGGGTATTTTTGGGATTTTTTAGGTCGTTTATTATTTAATATTCAACACTTTATTATTATTCAAGTACTAGCTGTGCCCGCGGCTCCGCCCGCGTGGAATTCGGTCTGTGTCAGTAAGCGGCTAATTCACCCCTAATTTCTCTCCCGCTACCCTGGAGGCGGAACTGGAAGTAAAGTTGACAGATGGATACGCTAGAGGACAGTAGTCCTAATAAAATATTTTACAATTACCACTAAATGAAACTACGATACACTCAAAAATGAACACTTTTTTTTATCATATAAATTTTTTTGGCATGATTTAAACGACATAGAGTAGTAGGTGTATATGGGACTATACAGGACCACTTTTGTATTTATACGTTCATGTCCACGGCAAATATCATCCAAATCGATCCTCCCGTCAAATCAGTCTAAGCATGAAAGGTAAGTACAGGCTCGGTTGAAATTGGGGTAGGGGAGGGGGGTTACAAATGCAGAAATGATTTTTTTTCTATTTGAGGTGCACTTGGAGGGTCGGGTGGGGGGGTCCCTCAATTGAGTGTAGTGGCTAACCCCCCCCCCCCCCCCCCCCCCTTTTAGACGTTGAATTTTTATAGGCTACGTATAACCTGGCTAGGGATTTTCTTAAATTGGAAATAGTAATCCTTAAGGGGTGATTTCCGGGACACCAATACAAAAAAAACCGGCCAAGAGCATGTCGGGCGATGCTCAGTGTAGAGTTTCGTAGATGCCGCCCTGTTACAAAACATCCGTTCAAATGGTCGTTTATTAAGGGATATTTGGCGGCGCTTACGTCATTTTACTATTCGGCACTTCCTTTCACTATGCGTTTTGGACTAATAATTCAAAAACGGCTGAACCGATTTTATTCAATATAGTTTTTATTGAAAGTTCTTATCAGGCCTCACCAAATTTCAGCTGTCTAGTGTGAACGGTAACTGAGCTAGACCGCGGACAGACGGACGGACATGGCGAAACAATAAGGGTTCCTAGTAGTTTATGTAACTGTTACGTAATAAGGCCTAATTATGTACAGAAGCATACACTGCTTTACCTACACACATATTAAAAATCCATTGTAACCATTAGAATGACCGCCATTACACCGCCATGACCAACCTTATTGCGCCGGCGGTCGGGAGGGAGGGGCGCACCGGCGGTCGGGGGGGCGGATTTTCATTAAGTTACCGTAGGTAATGAATTTTCATACGTTTTTACCACACTGTCATAGATAGACACTGATGTTACGTTACTGGTTGCAATAATGTTGGTAATTACATACGGTTCCGAACGCGGAATAGAGGATTTATGATATTGGTGTAGATCAAGATATTTATTCTTCAATGTAAGCACATTACAATGCACTAATGAACGTCAGAGAAAAATAAAATAAGTGAGTGTCGTGGAACACTCGATTGGAACTAAATTTTTGAAGTTTTTGAAATTTTTAAAATTTTGGAAATTTTGGAAATTTTGAAATTTTTTTGAAATTTTTGTTCTCGACTTTTTTCACTTTTATCACTTTGTCACTTCTCACTTTCACTATTCACTACACTTCACTGCACTTCACTTTATTCTATTTTATATATTTTTTATTTCATTCCATTTTACATGTTTCTCAACCGTATGGGCGTCGCGTTTTCGTGACGTGACGCTTTTTCGTTTAGCCCCCCATCCGCGAACCGTCCGAGAAGGAACTTCGTTCCAAAACTACCACCGGTTCTAACCCTACACCTCTGGCCCAAGAAGTATTATGACCGAAAAGAAACTCGACGGGACTTATTTTTTTTTAAACAGTAATACATTATTAGATGTAGTAATACAAAATAATGCGTAGTTCTTCAAGAAGACATATCAAAACAGCTTGAGAGACAGATAATGTACCTATTGTTGTTTGTGTATAAAGAAAAAATAAATCCTAATCTGACTGCTTCACAAAACGTTTGATATGTTTTCCTACCTAAACGGTGTCCTATAAATGTTAGATGATTTTGTAGTAGTTTATGGTTTGAGCCATGCATCTTTGTCCGTCATATATAGTCCTCGAACCTGCAATAACCCTTTGACATTCATGACATTTTCAAATATTTCTTAAGAGCGGGTAAAGGTAAATTTAAAGCATCGACGGGTAACGTGTTATAAATTTGACCAAAAAATTACAAATTATTTAAATACCAAATTTCATCTAAATACGTACAGCGGTTATTGGTTGTTTCTTCCCCATGTAAACTTCCACCCCTTTTGCATCCGCTTAAGGGATAATTTCCGAGATAAACAGATAAACAGACGAAAATTCTAAAAATAGTTGGAACGTGTTCTGTTATCGATTCTAAGTATCTCCAGCCAACTTTTTTTCGAATATATTCCATGAACAGACTTTCGATCCTCTTCAGCTTTATTATATGTATAGATAGTTTTTATTGAAAGTACCTTTCAGGATTCACTTCCATTATTTTTTTCTATTTTTTTGGACCTACGATTCTAAAGTAAGATGGGGGGGGGGGGGGGCTTTTTTGAAGATGAAACTATCCTTTGTCCTCTCTCGAGACCTCATACTATCTCTTTACCAATTTTCATCTAAATCAGTTCAGCGGTAAAAAGATCCTCATACCAACTTCCAACCCCCTTTTCACCCCCACAAGGGTTTGAAAACTATCCTATGACGTTTTTCGAGACTCAAATTATCGCCATACTCATTTCTATCTAAATCGTTTCGGCGTTTAAAAAATCTCCATACAAACTTTCAACCCCATTTTCACCCCCACTTGGGTTGATTTTCGGGATTAAAACTATATATTATCCTTTCCCGGGACTCAAACTATATCTGTACAAAATTTCATTAAAATCCGTTCAGCCGTTTTCACGTGATGCGCGGTCAAATAAACAGACAAACAGATAAACAGATAAACAGACAAACAGATAAACAGACAAAAATTCTAAAAATTGTTGGAACGTGTTCTGTTATCGATTCTAAGTATCCCCAGCCAACTTTTTTTCGATTATCTTCCATGTACAGACTTTCGACCCTCTTCAGCTTTATTATATGTATAGATACCGCGACAATGACACTGACAACAGATGACAGCCTATCACATGCACTCACACATGCATAACATCGTGTCATTAAAATTATTGCCAGTGTAAGAAATTAGTTCCAATGAAATTCTGCAACAACCATATATTTCTGGACTTGCTTTTATATATAAAAGCTGGCCTATGTGTACGTACTGTAAGATACATGTTATTGTTAAATACTAAATATGTATACGTCGTTAAATATAATATTCAACAATAACATGTCTCTTACAGTATGCTTACAATCCATTATTTTAGAGATTTGCGATGCTTAGACGAAAATTTTAGCCTCTGCGGTTTTCGGTGTAGCTACTGACCTATTGAGGCCACCAGACCCTGTCAGTAATAATGACATTGTTTCTCAGCTCGTCCTTCTCATCCTTCGTATACATAGAAAAGGACGGGTATAGAAATAATGGCATTACCTATTACTGATAGTGTCTTGCGGCCTTTTGAAAAATAATGTAATGTTAAGGATAACCGTTTGTTTATTCATATAATTAAAAGGTACTAGGTCAATATCTTTTGTTAATTTGTTAATTTTAGTTATGGTGAGATAATGTAATCAATCTAAGTGCTTGGCTGAAATACGTGTACGTATCATTACAATTTAAATTTCCGTGTGTAGGGCTAGTAGCAAGGTAGTGTATAGAGACAAGATGTTAGACTACCTGATATGGCACGACAGTTTCTTCTGAAACATTTTGGAAGGCAAGATATAGAAAAGACGAACTTAGACAGCGGAAAGCTGATAATCACGTACCTCAGCCAAGTAATATAATCATAGTCAAGAACGCATCGAGAAAATCTAGACTGCCTCAAAAAAGAGAGGATTGGCGATCAACACACCGACAAGAATTAAAGAGAAAAACTATTTAGCTAAGTACCTCATCTTATTTGATGAAACATTTTTTTTATTTTACTGTAAAATCAAACTATGAACGATAGTCGATAATTATTCATCTATCTGGCACCGATCTATGGTTATCTGTCATGGATTTTCTGCTCCAAATAACGCTGTCATTGTCAAGGTAACGAGAAATCGCAATAAACAATTATCATCGTCTGTGCGTTGCTTTCCGAATAGGTTGCCAAGCCTTGTAGTCAGGGGCATGTTAGACTCTTTGCCATTGCCTCAAGCTTTTCCGGATCAGGCAAAAATAACTAGCGGGTCTGCGAGCTGGGGCCTACATATTCTCGATTAGTATTAAACTAATCTTATTATTAGTGTGTTGTCATGGATCACATGGATGCTCATATGATCTGACAGCTAGTTTACTAATATTATTCGCTTAATATTGTTCGAGAAATGGGCCCCTGTAGACTTTGCGACTCCCTTATGTATTTTAAAACCTACTCCTATTATATTAAAATTACATTAAGTTAAAAAAAATCCCTTGTTGCTTCATTATCACAGCGAGCTTACAATGATTTTAAGCGCCATACAACACAATAGCGCAGAAACTAAGCATAAACTGAATCGACAAAAAAATTGCTGAAGCTGTAACGGAGATAGTCCGCACGCGAGACAAGCTTGATAAAATACAAAATTACCAAATTGTTATACACATTCCGTTTACAGTCTCATGAGCAGGGATCGGACGAAGTAGCGTCATTGTTCGCAATAATGTGGACATGACTAGAAATGAATTAAACGATTAATTTATTAATTGAAAAGTTTATTATTCCTTAGATACAAATACAAATCGAAATCATTAAAACTACATGTCAAAACTAAAAAGGCACAAAAAAATCAAATCTAACATAAAGCTAACAGTCACAAAAATGTCATATAAAATAATCACAATAAAATATAAAATTTATTAATTAATTTCTTGAAATTAAATTTGGTTACTAGAGATTACAATTTACACATACTATCAAAATATTAATAAAATTCGCAGTGGTTGTATTATCAATATGATCATACATGCCCATTTTTAGGGTTCCGTACCTTGAAAGGAAAAAACGGAACCCTTATAGGATCACTTTGTTGTCCGTCTGTCTGTCTGTCAAGATTTTTCTCAGGAACGCGTGGAGGTAATTTATATCAAATACTCAAGTCTACTGTCCCTTGGAGCTGTAAAAAAATCAAACTTCTAAGCTAACGCAATCAAAAGATACAGCCGTTTATGCCGCAAATTTACGCAAATTTTCGAAACTCGCAAAGGAATCAAAACCTACAGGGTTACTTCCCGTGAACTCAGAATCTTGAAATTTGGTACGAAGCAACGTCTTATAGCACAGATAAAGGAAAAATTGCGAAAACCGTAATTTTTTATTTACATCATATAATAAAAATATTTTTAATAATTTTTAAGTTACTACCACTATATACCTACAGATTTGCACGGAACCCTCGGTGCGCGAGTCCGACTCGCACTTGGCCGGTTTTTTTATAATGACGAAGCTATTAGTCAAAATACACCATATAAATAATATAAGTACACAATATATATTCAATAAACGTAAAACCTCGGCGAATTTACTTATTCGTATAAAATTTGACATTGATTTATCAGATAAGATTAATTGATTGATTAATTAATTTTAGAGTCATGTCCACATTATTGCGAGCAACGACAACTCCATCCGATCCCTGCGCATGAGAGACAATAAGTTACAGTCGCCATCAGATATATCGTAGCGGCCAAGGTGGTCATAAATATCTGAACAACGCCTCTATTGTCAAGGCGATAAAGTGCATGTGCAGATATTTTTGAGTACCTTGGCCGCTCCGATATATCTGATGGCGACTGTAACTTATTGTCTCTCATGCGCAGGGATCGGATGGAGTTGTCGTTGCTCGGCGACTGTACAGTCAGCAGCAGAAGTAGCTAAGCGGGTGAGGTGTTTAAAATGATCTAGACACTTTATTGTTAAGAGTATAAGAGCGCGTGAAGCTCATTTCGAACACGTCACCCGTGTAGCTGCTTCTACTGATTATACATTTAGTAAGTTGACGATGATCACTTTAGTAGGCGAGCGTTACATACAGGCTGACACAAAAACGGCAGTTATCGCGATTCGTGCCACTCAAGGGTGTTTGCGCTCTTGTTTAGCACAATGGCCAGCCTTGGAGGCTCTTTGAATAGCACTCACATATACAGAGTGCTCCGTTAATACGCTTCACTTTTTTATCACATTTCGTATTAGCGAGACCTGAATTATTGGCAATATAAAACGAGGGGGAAGGAAAGACAAACAAAGTCACATCTCACAACTAGCATTTCACTGTTTTTTATAATACGAGTATATGAGCGGGGTTACTCAGGCTATTTATTATAAGTATCATTGTTTTGTTTTGTACTCGGGACGTAATAAAGTGAATGACATTTCTACGCGAGAGGTTGGAGACACTGATATAACAAATATTAGTTACCTAGTTTTATTTTTTTCACAAGAATTACGTCCAATTGCAAATTAAACGCTAAATAGCTACGTAAAGCGGATCTCACACTGGCGCCGCGTCCCGCTTCGTTGAACGAGATAGCGCTGTAGATGTGCAGGCGCTATCTCGCTCGCACACTGTCGCCGCATGCAAAAACCGCAGCAGTGTGATAACCGACTAAAAGTCCTGTTACCCTTGTCCTAGTTACCTTCTAAATGATTTAGTTTCTAAATTTAATCAAGTATAACCGCATTTAGTAAGTAAATTTACTATTGGAAAAAGTTAGGATCCTAAGTAGGATGCTAGTTAGGACACTAAAAAAAGTAAAGTGTAACAGGGCTTTTAGTATTAGGTACCTACCAATTTCATAACGAATGTTTTAAAAGTATATCATACCATTTTCACATCAACCTGTAGATATATAAGTATTCAAACAGTCATTTGTTTACATCGATCATTCGACAAAATATCACGTAGGTAGTCAAGCTGTTTACTGAAAATATTTATAACCTTGTATTCGTAGAACTGGGGATGAAAGAAATTAAAGCTTGATAAAAATCTGTTTTAAAATTGTTAGGCTCGTAATTATCTAGTATTCGTAGCAACGGGTTTATTGCGTAACTATTCATTTTTACTAATGAGCAGACATAGAGGTGTGACAAAAATACTGGTGATCCGTTTAAGGGCATAATCGGTATCGTATTGCGATTAATAAAAAAAAGGAGAAAAAAAAATTTACGCAAAAAAAAAATTTTTTTTGTCAGATTTTGTGTCAGGTTTTGTCAACCCCCTCCATACAAAACCACTTTTTTTTTGCATTAAAAATTTTTTTTTTCGTGAAAAGATTTTTTTCTTGGTTTTTGCGTAATCAGAATACGATACCAATTATGCCCTTAAACGGATCACCAGCATTTTTGTTACACCCTGTATAACTTTTAGGAGCAAGAATAAAAATGTCCTAGGTACGAACGATATTAATTTATCGATATAAACCTTATGACCAGTGATCGGAATAGGTAGTGCCATTTCGGGTGAATTACCTTAAACATTGTAAATAACATGGATAAGACTTGAGATTCTTCGACTCGTATTTCTCACAGAAAATTTTCTTCAAAACGCAAAAGTAAAAAAAAATGTCATTATGAATACATCATTCATTTAAAATTACTTTCGTTTAAAAGTTACAATTAACAATAATACAATCATAAAATAAAACACGAAACATCAACATCATTATATTAAATTAACATAATTAAATAATTACTTTCTTTGAAATTATAGTAGCAAACCATATTTTTTATCAATATTTTCTACTGCCAATCTATTTCTTTTGACGTCCGATATCTAACTGAAACCACATTTTTCATACTTACGTTAGGCCCGCGGTTCTTTAAAACATTTTTAAAACCAAACACAAACTTTTCATATCATATACCGGGGTTAAAAACTATATTCATACTAAGCTTACGCACCGAAGTCCCGCGAAATGGCACTACCAATTCCGATCACTGCTTATGACAGACCCGGTTTCATCATGATAAGTTCGCCGAAATGCGACTGGAAAATATCAAATATGATATTTCGTACACAATTTCTGAAAAACTCAGTTTTACGAGCCAGATTTCAAAACCGCGACCTTACTGAAATATTCTTTTTTCAAAATCGCAAGATATTAATCAACTACAATACTCGTATAAAGAATCTAGGGCATACTTTCCTAGATATCATGGATCACATTGAACGGTCTGAAAAGCGAGTCATTCTAGTATTTATTTATGTACAGTCGCCATCAGATATATCGAAACGACCAAGATGGTCATAAATATCTGAACAACGCTTCTATTACTAGGGCGGGCGGTTTACTAGGGCATATTCAGATATTTTTGAGTACCTTGGCCGCTCCGATATATTTGATGGCGACTATATTTATTTATTTAAACTTTATTGCACAAAATACAATGTAAATTATGTACAAATGGCGGACTTAATGCCTAAAGGATTCTCTATCAGTCAACCACATCTACCAGTCAACAACAATATATTATATGTATATTATCATGAAAACTCTTGCTTTTTAAATAAGGGCCGTATGTACAGTCGCCATCAGATATATCGGAGCGGCCAAGGTGGTCACAAATATCTGAACAACGCCTCTATTGTCAAGGCGACAAAGTGCATGTTCAGATATATTTGGGTACCGTGGCCGCTCCGATATATTTGATGGCGACTGTACATTAATAAAATATTATATGAATATTGGTCAAGATAATACAAATTCCCAGTTCATAAAATAATAATATTAATTAATGTGCAACATAAATAACACACAGGTACACTTAAATTAAGGAAAACAAAACAATTGCCTGCTAACGAACAAACATTATTTATTTGTAATTAACCAATGAATACATTTATTACTATTATTTTGATTATTAATAGCTATGTCAGCTTATTCTTGTTGTGTGTGAATTCGTTTCTAGGCACGGCAGGTCAATGGTGCGTGACGTCACTTGTATAGGGTTGTCACCGATTTGCCACAAGTATGATATCATAAGCAATTGAAAAAGCTATTATAATACTTTAGAAAAACAGGGGGAACGCGGCTCCCTTTTGTAACGTTATTATTTATAAACCAAATAAATATGAGATATTCTGAAAGATGCGTGACCAAATTATACGGCGTTAGCTACTTACGTCTTTTACAGATTAATCACAATTAGGAAGGAAGTAAAACCAATTGTGTTAATTGCAAGGAGTGTCCTCAATGTCAATAAATATAATCGAACGAGCGAAGTGTATTCTTACAAACAACTTCTGGCTAGTGGGACGTCTAGGCATTTCGATGGCTTTTTGATTTTGAGAGTTTGTTCCGCGATAACTTTAGTAACGCTTTTCTGATCTTCATGAAATTTGTTGAGGTTGTAGCAGATATACATATAATTTGAGGAATTCGTATATGAGCAGGATCGACCTAGGGGTCATGGAGCTAGAAAGCGCGAAAAAATCATCATAAGGGTATTGTTATATTGGTCATCTCGTTTGCAAGGAAATCGCGAGTTCTGGGTTCGAGGCGGACCACTAGATATTTTTAATTTATTAAACCACAGTCGTAAAAATGAGTCAGCTGCCAGCCCTGTCTAGTAAATCTCGTATTCAACGTGATGCATGCTCTTGCGCCGATGTTCAAATTTCGACCGCGCCCCGATCGTTAGACGTTCGATACTCGAATCTTAATCGTGTCTGGGATTCGTGAATCATCGAGATATACTTGTATTTATTTACCGGTAGAAAATATAATAAATGGGCGTCATTGACAATTCATTTAGAACCGTGAGAATTCTGTAGTATTCGTGCTTCCGCGCCTGAAAGATTAATTTTGTGCCGTCGATTGAAATTGATTTTGCCATGTATGAAAATTTTACTACTTAGTATGTGATGCAATGTGTACCTATTTTGCATCATGG
Organism: Pammene aurita; assembly: GCA_947086415.1. Classification (NCBI taxonomy): domain Eukaryota; kingdom Metazoa; phylum Arthropoda; class Insecta; order Lepidoptera; family Tortricidae; genus Pammene; species Pammene aurita. Next base: position 13,740,953 of record OX352299.1, read on the forward strand.
TACGATGATCTTAAACAATTTTAACGATTCTTATTGTTTTATTTGTAAGCTATTAAACGTGTGTCTTTATCTTGTCGCTTTGACATTGACAATACATGGACTGTAGGATGGATATAAATATAAACATAAGGTACCGCCATTATTATTTAACAAAGTTTATGAATCTGGAATTAATATACATACTGCTGATGATATTAAAGCGTCCGTTCCAGTTTGAGAAGTAACAAAATGCAGCGAGATACAAGGTTAGCGAGTCTGTTTTAGTATTTTACATACTACATACAGGGTGTAACATAAATACTGGTGATCTATTTAAGGGCTTAATTGGTATCATATGACAACTAAGAAAACAAGGAGAAAAAAATTTTGGACGCGAAAAAACATTTTCACGCTACTGTTCGGAAATGTAACAAAAGATGGTCAAAATCCAAGCTGGAAAGTAAGCATTTGCTGTAGCAGCTGAACCACCACTACAGCAATGATATTGTAGCGATGAAATGTCATTAGTTGGAAAGTAAATTGTCCAGTTATGTCATTGCATTCATTAAAAACATTAAAAGGTCTTTTTTGGCACAACTTTATGTTTCAAAAATAAAATAAGGTTTTTTATCGGGTCAACTACCTATTTCAAAAAAAAAGAAACGTCAAAACCATTTATGCACCCTTAAGGCGTTTTTACTTTTTTAGCCGTTTCTGGTTTTCTATCAAAAACGCTTCTTGAAAGTGAAAAAAAGTAAAAAGGCGGGAATGGAATACTGAATTGGATATTCTATTATAGTAGTTTATGTAACTGTTACGTAATAAGGCCTAATTACGTACAGTTGCATACACTGCTTTATCTACACTCATATTATTTATCCTAAATGCATTATTCCGAAACCATAGAATGGCCGCCATTGCACCGCCATGGCCAACTCGATTGTACCGGCGGTCGCGCGGGCGCGTGTCGGCGGCCGCGCGGGAGCGTGCAGGTGTACATTATGTTATCAAAACCCATAACACATCAATAGTTGAGCATGTAAAGTTAAAATTACGTTACTGCCACACATAAAAAGCTTATCATAGTAAAATCGGTAGTGGTAATGCTAGCCATTGCCTACCGTTTTCGAACACGTTTTAGAGAACTTACAATATGAGTGTAGATAAAACTATTTTTTGTGGGCGAAAACATTTTTTTTTATGTTTTCATCATTAGAATACGATACGAATCATGCCCTTAAACTTAAAAGGATCAACAGCATTTTTGTTAGTTACACTTTGTATATAGAAACTATAAAGTGCCGCTAACTAAATGTGCGAAACATGTGCCGCTAATGAGCTATGCTCGTAGCGCTACGTCGTAGACTGTAGACAGTATGTCCGAACGTTACTAAATGACTCTTCCTTTAAGGCGATTATCACACTGACGCCGCAACCGGATACGGCGACGGTGTGCAAGCGTGATAGCGCTATACACATGCAGAGCGCTATATTGCTAGCGTAGCGACGCCGCATGGGGAAACCGCAGTAGTGTGAAAGCCGCCTAATTCGGGCATCTTAAGACAATATACTAATGGAGATAATCAATTTATTGGCAGAAAACAAGATACATAAGAAAATCAAACTAAATCTATAAATTAAAACTAATAGGTATTAAAAAACCGACCAAGTGCGTGTCGGAACACGCATAATGGAGGGTTCCGTACCTTCAATGGAACAAGAACTAAATTAATAACAAAAGGTCGTATCTGATGCCTATGGAAGAAGTTTTTTGAAGAAAACTCAAAAATGGCTGAACCGATAATGTTCAAAACAATTTTCGTAGAAAGTATGTAATAAGGCGCATTTCTTAAATTTTTTCATATTTTTTGGACTTACAGTTCAAAAGTTACAGGGGGGACACAATTTTTCTGACTTTGTAAGCGATTATTTCAGAAAATATTCACTTAATCACAAAATGCTCACAGAAACATCAATATTATTTTTAAAGACCTATTGATTGACATGCCACATGTTAATATTTGGTAAAAAAAAATTTTTTTAATTTAGTTAGATGTATGGAGCGCCCCCCCTAAAAATATTTTTTTCTGCAATTTAACTACATAACTAAGTAGCGGCATACAAAATACACCGTATGTATAAATTTTATTAAGATACGTCTTAAAGTTTGCGAGTAAAATGGCTGTGACATACGGACGGACGGACGGACAGACGGAATTGACGAAACTATAAGGGTTCCGTTTTTGCCATTTTGAACAAAAATGCTGGTAATCCGTTTAAGAGCATAATTGGTAACGTATTTGAATTATGAAAAAGCAAGGAAAAAATATTTTGTATGGAGGGTCGACCGGCTGAGATGACGTCTAATGTTTCTCCTATTTTTTCTTAGTCACAATTGCGCATAATTGGTATCGTACCAATTATGCTCTTAAACTTGACATGTAATCATTTGTGACATCTTATTCTAGAATATTTAATATTGAATTTTAATTATTTATTAATTTTATTGTCAATATTTAGATTAATTGAATGTTACTACAAATTATGATTTCATGACGCTAATTATTTATTACATGACCAAAATTATTTTGTATGCACTAACATGTAGCTTAAGTTAAGTATACTAACAATGTTTATGGAATCGCAATTTTCTGAAATAAAGATATTTTATTTATTTAAACGGATCACTACTATTATTGTTACAACCTGTATATATAGTAAATTATTTATGCTTATAATATACAATTATACATATATATATATATATATATATATATATAAGTATAATGTATGTACTTTAGAGGTCAAAATTTAAAACTCATCCCCTACATCAGTCAGCGATTAAGTTTCATATATACTATTCTATTCTATGGTTTGCAGATAAGCCAATTACTTATACTTGTAACGAGGGTTGCTACTTATATATCCGGAAACAAAAAAACAAACAAACGTACACGGCTGAAAATGGTTTTATTGTTTTTCAAAGTATTCCCCTTGATGATCTATGCACTTTTGCATTCGCGTGAACCAATTTTTAAAGCACTTCTGCCACTCCGCCTGAGGTACCTCCATTACGTGTTGTTTGAATGCGTCGACAGCATCTTCAGCGGTCGAAAATCGTTGACCGCGTAATTTATTCTTTATATTTGGAAATAAATAAAAATCGTTGGGTGCCAAGTCAGGGCTGTACGGCGGATGACCCGTTAATTCCACATTTTGACCCTCCAAAAATAGAGTTGTTTCGCGTGACGTATGACAGCTGGCATTGTCATGATGAAGAATGATTCTTCGTCGCTGGTTAGTTTTACGAATTTGTTCAAATACTTCCGGTAAGCAAATGGTCGTGTACCACTCTGAATTAACCGTTCTACGGTTTTCTAGTGGCACTGTAGCTACATGGCCATTAATACCGAAGAAGCAGGCCACCATTTGTTTCAATGTACTTTTTGCACGAGTAACTTTCGTAGGGTTCGGCTCATTTTGAAACACCCATACCGTTGATTGTTGCTTCGTTTCGGGATCGTATGCATAGATCCAGGATTAGTCACCTGTATAGATGTTATAAACGGCTTTTGAGTCACCACGGTTATATTTTTTAACATTTTATTGCACCATTCGACGCGAGCATCTTTTTGCTCTTTTGTTAAGTTGTGGGGTATCCAACGCGAACAAATTTTTTTTACAGCCAAATAATTATGTAATATGCTATTAATGCTGGTCATAGAAATACCCAGAGTCGCCTCTATCTCGCGGTACGTAACATGTCGGTCGTCCATTATAAGTTTTCGCACAGCCTCGATATTTTGTTGTACAACGACCGATTTCGGGCGACCTGCCTTAACTTCGTCCGTAAGCATACTACGTCCACGATTGAACTCACTAAACCAGTGATACACAGTAGTTTTAGATGGGGCTTCATCACCAAAAGTTGAAGTTAGTTGATCTATGCACTGTTGTTGCGTTAAACCACGCCGAAAATCATAATAAATCATAGCACGAATATTTTCACGAGTGAGTTCCATTCTTGCTGCGAGATGACATTTAAAACCCGTCAAAAACAAAACACGAGCGTTAATAAGAAAGAAAAAATATACCGGCCAGTACTTAAAAAAGTTCAAATTTTACCATGGAGGTCAAATATGCTATTTAAGAAGATTGTAATCCCGGTTTCCGGATATATAAATAGCAGCCCTTGTATTATCTTCTATACATATAATAAAGCTGAAGAGGGTCGAAAGTCTGTACACGGAAGATAATCGAAAAAAAGTTGGCTGGGGATACTTAGAATCGATAACAGAATACGTTCCAACAATTTTTAGAATTTTTGTCTGTTTATCTGTTTGTCTGTTTATTTGACCGCGCATCACGTGAAAACGGCTGAACGGATTTTGATGAAATTTTGTATACAGATAGTTTGAGTCCCGGGAAAGGATAGGAAAGATAGTTTTAATCCCGAATATCAACCCTGGTGGGGGTGAAAAGGGGGTTGAAAGTTAGTATGAAGAATTTTTAACCGCTAAAACGATTTAGATAGAAATTAGTATGGAGATAATTTGAGTCCCGAGAAACGTCATAGGATAGTTTTCAACCCCTTGTGGGGGTGAAAAGGGGATTGGAAGTTGGTATGAGGATTTTTTACAGCTGAACTGATTTAGATGAAATTTGGTATAGAGATAGTATGGGTCTCGAGAAAGGAAAAAGGATAGTTTCATCTTCAAAAAAGGGCGCCCCCCCCCCCATCTTACTTTTGAACCGTAGGTCCAAAAAATTTGAAAAAATAATGGATGTGAAGCTTGAAAGGTACTTTCAATAAAAACTATATTGAATAAAATCGGTTCAGCTGTTTTTGAGTTGTCTGTCAAAAATGCATAGTGAAAGAACGTAAGTGCTGGATAGTAAAATGACGGAAGCGCCGCCAAATATCCCGACCTTTTGAACAGTTGCTTTAAAAACGAACTTTCAGTTCAGAAGCCTGCTCTTGATACTTGAATACTTTCGTTAGTTTTTTTTTACAGTATGTTGCACCAAATATAATCAATTGATTTTTTGTATGCTAGTAGCTAATACTATAAGCAATTTACATGATTTTTTTCATAATTTTACTTTCAAAATAACGTGTTGGAAAGAGTTGTCAAAAAATAAATTGACATTTATTTCTTTTATTTTTCACGTATAAAATATTAATAAAATTATAGGGTATACTCCCACTAAAACTACGTTTCTGTGATTTTGTTTTGATGCTTTAGCTGCTATGGATTAGGAGATATAAGAGTTTAAAAAAAAATGTTAAGAAAATACATGTTTGACATTATCTCTGTGACAGTTCAAGATAGAGGGCTGAAAGTTGGAGTGATTACTAGTTATGAGGCGATAAACAATCGACATTTACCAATTCAACTATTCCTCACAGGGGCCACACGTCCTTCCTTAGCCTGCTAAACCCTTTGCACCTGAATCTTATGGCGCTACTTAGGAAGGAGGTGCAAACTTTTTTTCCAAATATGTCCTAAGACTAACGAGTACCCTGCATAACTAACAGGTGGCGCTGAAATTAATACGTTGTGACATGAATAATCCACTTAGGAACGATTTTGTCAAATTAACTCTAAGTTTAGAAGCGGGGGTACGGATATCAACAAATTTAAATGAATTATTGACTTATTAATAGTACAACAAAATTAAACGACAATAAATTAATTGCCACACATGCACAGTGTATGTAAATACTCAGCCTCACGATTTTAGTACCTATCTATTCTCCTTTTCTCTCTTCATCTTACTTCTAAGTCTTCTAACTAATATTAGACCTAAATTCGTTGTTAGTAAATTCGTTAATAAGTTGTTAGGTTATGATATGAAGTATGGATTTTTATGTGTATATTTCTTACCCAGGCGCGTCAAATAGAAAAATTAAATACTGACCCCCTCAAAAAATAATTTCTGCATTAGTGACCCCCCCCCCCAATTTCATAGTTACCCTCCCCCTCATTTTAGGCTTCAACTGCGTCTGTTCTTACCTTTTCATTCTTAGACTGATTTGACTGGAAGATCGATTTGGATGATATTTGCCATGGACATGATATGAATAGGTACAGTCAAGGACGTATAAATACAAAAGTGGCACTGTATCGTCCGATATACACCTACTATACTATGTCGTTTAAATCATGTCAAAAATTTTAATAAGGTCGAAAAAAACTATTGATTTTTGGAGTGCTGATTGTAAAACATTTTATCTGGACTACTGTCCTCTAGCGTATCCATCTTTCAACTTTACTTTAAGACCTTCAAGTTCCGCCTCCAGGGGGAGGGAGAGAAATTAGGGGTGAATTAGCCGCTTACTGACAAAGACCGAATTCCACGCGGGCGGAGCCGCGGGCGCAGCTAGTATTTATATAAGCCAATTATATTTTCCAATAAGTATTCATATTACACCATAATCATCCTTACTATCATATATATCCTTTTAATTTTAACCGTGAACGTGAACTAAGATCTACGGTTATGTAACTGCGGTACGGACTACCGCAAGTGCGAGACATGGTTTACCTAATGCAGGAACAAGATTAACCTGGTGCCGTATTCTAAATTTAAAATACATAAACAATACATTAAAAACACAATATATCTTCAACATAACTCCAACACGCAACAAACAATCAACAAATATTGAAGTTGTATTGGAGTTGCGTCGGAATAATTTTCAAGCTAATTCTGATATTTCTGATTCAGACGTTTAGGTGCTGCTGTGTTTGCGTTGTTAATGCATTGGAGTTGTATTGAAGTAGGATCGTGTCTAAACGTATTTTAAAGTTAGAATACGGCCCGTTATCACAACTTGCTTACTCATAATGATGTAGGTTTTTAATGTCCTGTGTGCATTTTGGACACCCTCTAATCTGTATTTAAACCAGTGCCTAGGGCAGCCAAACATATCAAGCTAGATTAGAACGAGATGCGATTGCGACTGAGCAATTAAATCGAAACCAGATTATAAATACCTACTAAACAATTTGTAGCCAATTTTATAAAAAGAGACAAGGTATTTTGCATTTGAAATATCACTACCTAACTGGAATAAAATGAAACTTATGGTTGATTAATTTTGATTACTGTTACCATTTTTAGGGTTCTGTACCCAAAGGGTAAAAACGGGACCCTATTACTAAGACTCCGCTGTCCGTATGTCTGTCTTACCGTCTGTCACCAGGCTGTATATCATGAACTGTGATAGTTATACAGTTGAGATTTTCACAGATGATGTATTTTTGTTGCCGCTATAACAACAAATACTAAAAAAACAATATAATAAATATTTAAGGGGGCTCCCATGCAACAGACATGTTTTTTGTGCCGTTTTTATAGATAATAAAGGTTGAACACGCCAAAACCTGGGCATGTAAAAATAGCTATAGTTATTCGAACAATGGAGATATTCAAACTTTTTAAACAACAATTTTTTCACAAGGAACTGGGCTATAAAATGATGATAAATTTATTTTCTTTTATTTATTCGTTGGCAAAATGTCGAGCGTACAACATCAAAAACGTGAACGCATTTTGCACGAACATGTAAAAAATCCCATGTTAAGCTACAGAGATATCGCGAAAAGGCTGAAATATTCACAATCTACGGTTGGTCACGTATTAAAAACTTTCCGTGAACGCTTGACAATAGATAGAAAGCCAGGAAGTGGTGGGTTGCAGGGAGTCAAGAACAAGAAAGAGGAAAGAGTATTTTAAAGATTTTTGCCTTAAATCATACGATTTCATCTCGTGATGTTGCTAAAAAAGTGAAAATGTCTCAGTCCTATGTCCAAAAAGTGAAACAGAGGGCAGGACTGAGGAGTTATAAAGCCCAAGCCGCACCAGATCGAGACTCAAAACAGAACTTATACGCAAAGATACGGTCGCGACAACTCTATGAAGATTTTCTTACTAAATTTGAATAGGCGGTGATGGACGACGAGACGTATATAAAATTGGATTTTAAACATATACCTGGTCAAGAGTTCTATACTATCAAATCTCGAACAGATACTTCTGAAGATTTTGAATTAAAAAAACGAGGGCAATTTCCAAAAAAATACCTTCTTTGGCAGGCAATATGTAGCTGTGGTAAAATAAGTCGCTCGTTTATCACCACCGGGACAATTAACGGCGATATTTATCGGAAATATTGTTTACACAAGCGTTTGCTGCCTTTTATAAGACAGCATGCCTCACCACCGCTGTTTTGGCCAGATCTAGCCAGTAGCCAATACGCAAAATCAGTTATGAAATGGTTCAACGCTAACAGGATCATGGTGGTACCCAAAATATGCAATCCGCCAAATAGTCCAGAACTGCGGCCTGTTGAAGAGTACTGGAGTATTATGAAAGGGATTCTAAAAAAGAAAGGCGGAGAAGTAAAATCGGTCCCTGAGCTACAAAAAATATGGACCTGGGCGACAAAAATCTTTCCTAAAGAGAGGGTGCAAAGTCTTATGAGCCGTGTGCGTAGAAAATTCGATCTATGGCGTACTGTGTAAACATTAATTAAAATTAAAAATGTGATTTTAGAATTCATTAAATTTGTCATTAAATGTGGTATTCATAATGTGGTTTTTTATTTTTAAACTGGTTTAAAAACAAATTTGGCGTGCCCGAGTTTTGGCGTGTTCAACCTTTAGTACGGAACCCTTCGTGCGTGACTCCGACTCGCACTTGCCCGATTTTTTTAATCACATGTTTATCAAGTCAACGGCAAACCATCGCATCATTAGCCTAAGTAGCCTACGGATATTCACTTAAGTACTTAGATCTTAATACATATTATGGAAAGACACAACAAGCAATTGAAGCTATTGAATAAAATATCCAAGTTTTATTCTGATACTAAGGTACATATACATATTGCGTCACTGCGAATACTGAGATATAAAATTTCTTTCTTTTCTTACTGCGGTGCTGTTAATCAAAATAAGATTTCGTGACTGCCATGTCATAGTCTAATAAGATGATCTCATGTTTGTACTTTATAAATAGGACGATATCCGCATTTAACTTTAGAGTAACTTGAATGGTAATTTTAGTTTAGGAAGTAAAAAAAAAACAATGATTACGCAATTTTTCTGATGTTGCCAGTTTTATATTGATTGATTCAAAAACCTATTTCACTACAGAGTATGACGTAGAACACGAACAGATGTACCCATTTTTTAATCTAATAACTTGTATAATGCATGACTCACTGTTGTTAGTGTTGTTCGTTCGTATATTTCTGGAACTAACTCACGCGCCGGTTCCGATCCCGTATTCAAAACGCTCACGATCGGTTCGCCTCGACTAACTAGTGTAATTGTGATACGCAGTTAGAAACAGTTTTTGTAGATTACGACAGTTAATTTATTATTGTTCGCCTAAAGCGAGTCGTTACATAGCAATTTGAATAACAGCCAGGAAAGGCCGCCCACGTTGTAATTTTCGCCACTAAAAGAGATTGAGTTATTTGGCTTTAATGAAACACTTGAAACGTTTTTTTAGTAAGACCGGGTTTATATGATGAAATATGTTTCGATTTTGTGACATTAAATCATGTTATCAGATAATAAAAAAAATAAGGTAATATTTACAGCAAGGCTGAGAAGTATAGTCATTAAAAGTGGCTAAACGACACGAGTATATAAATCTAAACATTTTCTTAATGTTGTACAGGGAGCTTAACCACAAGATCTAGCCGTTCATAGGATTTACACGTAACCTGTAGGTATTCAGGCTGCGCTATTATAACCAGACCACAGCATTGCCCGCCAAAATAATTCCCCGCCATGTCCCTAAGCACAATACTTTTTAGGGTTCCGTAGCCAAATGGCAAAAAACGGAACCCTGTCTGTCTGTCTGTCCGTCCGTATGTCACAGGCATTTTACTCGGAAACTATACCACGTATCTGAATAAAATTTACAAATAAGGTGTATTTTGTATGCAGCTACTTAGTTATGTAGTTAAATTTGAAAAAAAAAATATTTTTAGGGGGGCGCTCCATACAGGTAACTAAATAAAAAAAAAGTAACCAAATATCAACATGTGACACATCAATCGATAGGTCTTTCAAAATAACTGAGGTTTCTTTGACTATTTTGTGATTAAGTGAATATTTTCTGAAATAATCGCTTCGAAAGTCTGAAAAGTTGTGTATCATCCCCCCCTTACCTTTTGAACCGTACGTTCAAAAAATATGAAAAAATTTGAAGAGATGCGCCTTATCATAAACTTTCAACGAAAATTGTTTTGAACATTATCGGTTCAGCCATTTTTGAGTTATCTCCAAAAAACTTCTTCCATAGGCATCAGATACGACCTTTTGGTATTAGTTTGGTTGTTATTCCATTGAAGGTACGGAACCCTCCTATGCGTGGTCCGACACGCACTTGGCCGGTTTTTGGATTCTAAATCATTTTTTGAATCCACAACTCAGTACCTATACTACCGGTATATAGTAAGTATACGTATTGCAGTTAATTGACAAGCATAAAACTTTGTTAGTTACTATCATAAGCACTATGAAAATTAATTGTATATTATACTGCTAATTGTAAAATATTATTGCTTAATTTATATTATACCGCATTTGTATACCTACCTCGAACGTGAGACGTAAAATTTACGATTGTTTTTCCCACTCAGAATGAGCAGTTTCAGTTTATTGTTACGTCTTTACGTGATCGGTTTATACATTGAAGGATAACATAAAATTGTATACATTGTTGCATGGTAATAGGGAGATCTAAAAATATCTTATACTCGAAATAATTACATTTCTGTATATCTAAGCTTGACCTGAGTGCTGGAATTAAGGAAATACAGTGTGGAAAAATAAGTCGGGCCCTGGAGGGAAACTATAGCTTTTTTTAAAGGGACATAACTACATTTACAAATTTTTGAAAAAAAGTACAGTTCACAAAAAAACTAGGTACTTATTTTGTAATTTTTGCCGTAAATATTTTTTGTGACAATTAATGCTAATCGATCCTATTTCCAATAAGGATAAAAACTTCTTAATATCAACCAAGTTTCGGGCACAAGAGAACCCATAAATAATAAAAAAAAGATTTTTCATACAATTAGGTATAGAAAAAAGTTAAAATTAAGAAAAAAACTGTGAAAGCAGTTTTAGTTTTTAGGAAAAATAAAAGAATGTTTCCTTTCAGCGAATTGAGCTATCTCAACGTTTTAAGGTAGTTTTCTTCCAGGGCCCGACTTATTTTTCCACACTGTATATAAGGATGCTTCTTAAATATTTCTCGTTTTTTTGAAAATATTTTACAGGACTATAAAGGGCTGACCCGCAATGGAGATTATTTTCAAGCAAGTTTTAGTTTCAACATTATTATTTTGTTTTTCTGGGGACTAGAGAGTGTTTTTGTAATATATTATTTGACGTTTAAAAGCATTAGAAATCTATTCAGATTTTTTATTTCGGTTTTACGTATGACTTTCCTAACTAAGAAATCAATCCCTCGAAACATACCACTTAAACATATAATATATAATTTTAATGTGTTTGTTTTATTTTTCAAATAGGAAACTACTTCATGTATTAGTAGAGCGTTTATTTTAATTGTTTAAGAAGAACACATTTAATGTATCACCGCAGTTAAAACAATTTAATAACGTTAATTTCCCTTAATAAATGTGATATTATATTTTTAGCCTCATGACCAGTTGTATAATGTGTCATAATGGTCTATTTGCTCATAATAGCTCTATCAAAACATGACGACCTAGTTCCCCAGACGATTGAGTGTTATGATACGAGCTGCCCGTCAATTACAATTGACTTGGTGTGTGGTCTCGGACACGGGAAGGACGTGCTTACACTATCCAGATACTGGTTTCCTGTACTTTATAGTATAATTATAATATAACGTCTTCCTTAGCGTTTATAGTGACCCCAATTCCTTAGGCCCCAACAAAGCACCTAGCTAGCCTAAGGCACAGGTGGCACTTTTTTCGTAGCGTAGTACATTATCAAATCTGTCTATAACAATTTGTTAACTTCTTCGTATATGGGTGGTAATCAAGGTGATTTACAATGTCACTTAAAAAAAAAATTTACGATACTCCGGTAACCCTCCGTTCATAATACCCCCGCTGTAACGCATTATGGTAAAGGTTATACTAATATGTCTCTAACAACATTTATGGTAGGTGTCGGTACGAAAATATACTAACCGGTGAAAAATATGAATACTGCTATGTTTCTCTGGATATACTCTACACATACCTACTGTATTCCACGCATAAGAGACGTAACAGTCAACGGAAAATTAATTCAATAGTTTATTGTATTCTCACGCAACAAATTCTATATTCAAACAGGTTTTCCAACATACAAACGGCTCTTATGCTTGGTGGGTACGGTGTGCTCCCGGTACTCGTTTTCTATACAAATCTAGTACCGGAACCGGGAATTCCCGGTTATCGCAATACACAATCGAGATTCGAGAGCATTCAATAGTGATGGGGCAATATTAATTCCGGTTTAAGTGCAAACACATCTTTACTACAATTGCTTGACTGTGACCCCCATTAATTTTCGCCAGGTCGTGGCGTCGACACGTTACCTAGTAGTTCTATGAATACATAAATACACCGCGGCAGTTAGAGAGATAAAGCGATGACAATTAATCTAATGTGGTTCAATTTTAATGTCATTCATTGTAAACTTTCGTGGGCGGTATGATTTATAATTGTTTGTGGACTAATTTAAAAAGTTTTCAGGAAGGGTTTCAAACTTGTTACTAAGCAAATTATGCGTAACGTTAATTTTAAGGATAAACACAACGCGCAGATGGCGCCGAGGTAGTTTATAAAACATCTCCTTGGATATATATTCCTTCCATAGACAAACAAACTGCAAATTTGTGTGTGGTTGCAAAACAAAAGACAGTTGGGTTTTTTAATTCATTTATGAAGAAAGCAGATTCGGCGTCAATGAACACAAATGTGTACAAATGTTTTATATAATATCTTTCAGTTTTTACATAAATCGCATTCTTGTTGAAATTGGGTTGTATAGCTAAATTTTTGTAGCCCCTAAAATGTAAATACAGACGCGACAATTTCCCTTTTAGTTGGGAGTAGCGAAGAGTAGAAATGTAATTATTTACGCATTTTCTAGATTTACAAACGGTAGCTCTAATGAGGACTATCGTATATTAATTTTGCGCTAAAACGCTAATGTAGACGCAAGTCTTCCAAATGTCAAATGCTAAAGTAATTAAGTAGGATTTGCGGAATTAATTATTTATAAATAACAAAGTTGAGAATATTTTGCCATACCAGATTATTACCAGATTATAGACGAGACGAGATTAGAGACATTGAATGCGAATGGTTTAAAAGCGGAGCAAAGAAAATCCTATTTTTTCTCAAATAAAACAGAACTGCTCAACATTGCGGCGTCGTCGATATTTTTAAAGTACGGTTTATTCTATTACTTAAATAGTATTTAAGTAATCGTAAATTTGGTTTTCAAAAAACGTAATAATATTTTTTTACAGCTGTATTTAAGGACCTCCGTCTACAGTGGCTCCAACTGGTGAGAAGAAACGGTAACGGTTCCCTCATTGAAGGAATCTCAAATAGCCCTAAGTATTGGGTAGTTTTTTTACACTTTACAGTCCAGCAATCCGGATGTCGGTTCACTAACCTTAAAATCGCACTATCACGTTTTCTGTCGCAAGTCGTTGCTATCATGTTTCTTTATTCAATGCTTCATCATTAATTAACTGACTATTCGTGAACTCTATTACAATGAGCTAAGGTCGACATTAGTCAGTCAGGTGTGTTAAGTTCCTGAGTGGCGTGTCCTGCGCGTGGGCACGCGTTTAACAAGGATTAGGGATGTCTAACGGGATTTATTCTGTACGCAACTACCGGAAATTTGAGCGCTGGTAGCCGAGTGGGGAGGCGTGCGGTTTCCAAACCGGAGGTCGTGAGTTTGAACCCAGTTTTTCATGATTTTTTTGAAAATTATGTTCGAACAACATTAGATTTTTTTAAAATAATATTACGGCCGGCAGAGACAAACAAGTCTGTAAGCCCAACTGATCCTTAAAACGTTTAACGTACTCATTTACTTATTATTTATCGTATGGCTATTATACATGTCACTGGATATAATACAAATTACACATAACTATTCGGGGAGATGGGCCTCGTTAGCATTGTGCTGCAACCTGTCTAGGAGAAGGTAAACTCCAAAATATAACCCGGGGAGATGGGCCTCGTTAGCATTGTGCTGCAACTTGTCTAGGAGAAGGTAAACTCTGAACTAAAACCCCCAATCCAAGGTGTAAACCGACCCGTGCTCAAGGATGAGTGGCCAGAGGGAGTCTGGTTTTTAACGGAGGGTGTCTGTGTTGGCGGTCACAGGACACTACGTAAATTCGCCTTACCTCAGTACAGGGCTCTGCTGGGGAGGACCTGTAACCCTTCTACTCGTGGGAACGCTATGGAGAATTATAATAATCATCCGCATGGCGGCGATGCGGTACGCCACCCATCACGTCTCGTTTCTCGCGGGGGCGAGAAGTGGCTCACGGAGAGCCGTTTTGCTACGTTGAATGTTGGAGGAGGGATGAATGACAAATTGAATGAGGTTTTGAGATGGGTATGTTGAGATGGTTTGGACACGTAGAGAGGATGGATGAAAGAAGATTAACGAAGAGGGTGTACGAAGAAAGAGTGGAAGGGTCAGTTCGAAGGGGAAGACCTAGGCGAACTTTCCTCGATCAAATCGGGGAATTATTGCAAAAAGGCCAGGTCAGAAGTACTCTAAACCGACGAGCATGTATGAGGAATATTATGAAAGTGGGTGAAGCGAAAGTAGTTTGTCAGGATCGTAGTAAATGGAAATCCGTGATCTCTGCCTACCCCTCTGGGAAACAGGCGTGAATATATGTATGTGTATGTATGTACACATAACTACAAAAGTAAAAATTAAAATTAGAATTTTGCCCTTCCCAGGTAAGCAGCTGCCTCTTCTGACATGTTCTTAAAGTCGTCTATTTGACCCGTGTATCTAGTGAGGGGGCATTCCAGAACGATGTGTGTGATAGTCTGGTCTGGGTGCCCACAGTCACATGCGGGAGAGGCTCTCACGCCCCATTTGTACCAGTGGTGACTCATTTACTAAAATATCGAGAAAGAAAGGTTCTCAAAGGCTCTCTTCTAGGTTGAAAGTAGTCTGGCGCGACGGCCATTGAGAAAACCTTAAGGTAAACGGTAAACGTCCGAGAGTTCGTCACTGTACCAGCACATGTCATTTTTAAAGTTAAGTCATTGGCAATAAGGGTGTCAACTATACGGCATTAGCGTTACCTCACCTAATAAAATGGAGAAATGGTATACATATAGGTACAGACATAATACAAATATTACCTCGTTTTTTAGGATTAGAAAAATAACGGTCGATTTTGCACATGTATTTTATTTTATTCAATATCAGCTACATACGTATCTACTACAAGTCCAGCCGAGAGTAATGCAGAACCTCTTTTAAAAAGCTAGGTTTGCCCACTCTTTCTGCACTGTATATCATAGAGCTCTGCAAATTAGTTCGTCGACATGCAAAAAATTATGTTCATAGTGACAGATTAAACTCGATATTTGCTCACGATGTACAGCTTTTGCTACGACAGCACTCTATCAGCGTAGCACTGTTTATGTGGCTGCCAAGGTGTTTAATAAGTTACCCGTAGAAATTAAATCACTCAATGACTTAAAATTTCTGACAGCACTTAAAAAAACATGTCATTGACTTATGCCCCTACAGCTTAAGTGAATATTATAATACTGGTCACTGTTAGTTAATAAGTATGTATATATATTATAAAATGTTAGCTCATAAGTATATTAATATGTAGCTACACCCACTGGGTAAAATTGTATTGATACTATCTGTATAGCTTAACATCATTATGTACACATACAATTTATGGCTTACGATAAAAAAAATAAAAAATAAACTTGTTTCCATTATCAATGATACGCTTAAGACAATAGCAGGCAAAACGGCAAGATTTTAAAATAATTTTTCCAGTAATCGCACGACGTTTCGCACCATTTTTCCAATCTTAAAAAAATAATTACCTATAGTAGGTATATAATCGAATCGCACTGCACGAGTTTGGTGGTTTAACGCCTACCAGAGCTCACGGCTACTAATCGCGCCTGAAACCTTTGCCGAAACAGGTTTTCCAGGCGCCTTGGTTATAGAGATGATTCACCTTAGGACGGCGCCATTTCTGGTAGAAAGAAATAGTCGACTTGGAGAATGGTCGTGACGTGATAAGAAAATTTAACGCAGGATGATGAACGCATTCTCGCAACAGTTCCGACCAGTCAAAGAGACTCTCCGACATCTTAAGAGATGTGGTAACGTGGTAAACAAATAGTTATTTGACTGTCATCGCTAATTTTCAAGATAATCAGGTGCCCAAGCTTCCTGTGATATTAAAGTATTTTGTTTCAATGGTCGCTTTTGTACTTTATCGTGACGTGCCACGGCACGATACAACTGGTTTTATTCATAAATCGACCATAGACTTCACTATTTATGAATGAAACCATAGAATTTTACCGTGCCGTGGCACGCCACGATAAGGTATAAAAGCGACCAATAAAGTTGAACGTTTCCTAATTTATTAATAAATAAATACGTAACTATAATAAATATATATTGAATCAGAGTAAAGAACGATTATTTTAGTAACACACACACTGATATAAAGTAGGTAACATTTAACAGAACTAATTTAAACAAAGAATCCACTGTTTACTGGAATTTATCTTTTATTGCGATACGTTTTTAGTCACGCAAACAAACCTCTGACCTCGTAGCATACTTTGTAAATTCCAATAAGCCACGATGTGTTAAAAGCCCCTAGAATAGAAATAGAAGACAATGTGTCTTTGTAAGGGCGGGCGCCAGGTTGACGCGGCTACTATACGACGACGTCGACACAGCTTATGGTGAAACGGCGGGAGCTTTTAGTTTGGTTTAGTATGTGTTTTATGGGGCCACATACCTATCTTTTGGTTTACAAGGTTAGAATAACGATATGAGTCAAGGTTCAAATCTATAACAATAAAATAATGCACATAAACATTCCGGCTCATGTGGTGGTCGCCGGACAAGTGATGCTGGAAGCATTCCTTCCTAGCACCATAATCTGATCATCATGTCATCCTAAGTGCATATTATTAGTTATATACTACTTTATGGTTATACACTACACTTAGTATGGAAAACAAAATTTCTAAGTATTTTAATAGTTGTAGATTGCAAGTCTTCCTTGTATTTGTTTGGTTTTTACTTAACAAGATGCTGGCAATGTAGGTTTTCGCGCTATTATTTGGATATCGGTTAGTTGCTGGACCGAAAAAAGTGCTGGATCCAGCTGGATTGCTGAATGCTAGATACAGCATTTGCAATCTCTATTAGGTGCCATCGACGGACTGATCAACGCAACTCAGCAAAGGACTACGAACTAATAGGTCACAGGTCAATAAATAACTATTATATATAAACATTTTGGGAAAACTCCTGAAACGGCTGAACAGATTCAACAGATTTTAAAACATGTCTAGGATAACTCCCTAGAAAACCTACTTTCAATTAAAAAACGTTTCAGCGCTACGGTGCCACAAACAGATATACAGAGAAGTCACACTTACAACAACCCTCTTTTTGGATAGGGGGTTAAAAAAAAGAAAATGTTTATTTTCTTAACCCCCCAATTCGCTACGCGCTACGTTTGTAACCGATCCCGCGTCGTAGAAGAAAATAAAGCTTTCGAGAACATAGACCCCGCCTAGCGAGTTCTCGGCACTCAAATTGTTACCAATGAAAAACAGTATAGTGCACCGACCCTTAGTATAACTAAATGCATGCAAGTACACGATTATGTCCCATTCAGTTAAAAATTGTACAGATAATCATTTATATTTTAGATTGAAAATTGGCAGCGGAATACATGCACAGTAAAAAAAGATGCAGAGGGTAAATATTTTACTGACGCATATGCATATGTATATTTATGTCATTAAGGACCTATTAAATAAAGAGACAATTTTCCGTGCAGAAGCCATTCCCGACTTTAAGTATACGCATAATCGAGTGGGACTTTCGCCAGTTTCCCTTTTTATCATGTTCAGAGAACTAGTTGTTTTACTCTGTAATCTAGTTATCTTGGCTTGTCACGGGGCAACAAGCCGTCATTCAAACCTAGCCGTACGTTTATCTTACGGCTACGCCTACGTGCCGATATCTGCTGATTGCGATCAGTATTGCTCATACATTTCTCAATAATTCATCTGATGGCGTCAATTTTGCGAAAATTACGCGCCTGTCTAATAGGCGTATTTCCTTCACATTTTTAAGTACCTTGCATTTAGGGCCCTAGCTTAGGAAGTGGTGTCGCCAAAATGATAGTTTTACTTGAATCTGTAGCTGTATGCAAGTAAGGTATTTATCTAATTATCTATGGGGCCCGCTTATCGTCTGCTAACAAAGTTCTTTCATTTTAAACAACAGTTGAAAAATAAAAAGTCTACAACTTCTTACGACTCGTGGTTATTTTGTTTTTATAATTATTTTGAACTTTCATTTTGAAATCAAATTTGTTCATCGAAATCAAGGTTGTGTACCGAGCTTACCCTACAGTCTAAAAATGATACAATGGAACTTTTCTTGTTCCCAAATATCTAAGGATTGCAACAGCTCTCCAATAATATGACGAACGCACGGTCGTGAGTGTTTATTTATATGATATAATCTTGGAAACAAACATGCAAGGGACATAACATAAAGTATAGACGTGTTTTGGTGCCCTGAATACCGATCTATAAATAAAGAGCGTTCCGAAATATTCTTAACTTTTAACAGCTTCCTGTGGTAGTCCATTTCAAATTCATTAGTTCGGTTTAAAAGTGAGTAGTAATTACGAATACTTCTGATGGAAACTTCTAAACTCTAATGTAAAAAATAATACTAGTATTAGTCCGCCTCCAACTGAGAACTCGCGATTTTCTTATATAACCCCTTGATCGATCATGCTCATGACGAACTCTCAAATTGTATTGAGCTCTACAAGTACTACACCCGGTGTTCTGGACCCGGGGTATGTCCTTAAACTACGTCCGGACCTGGGTATGTCCTTAAACTACGCCAAAAAGAGAGGTATGGGCACTGCGAATGGCATCTCGCTAAGTGTGGTAGGGCACGTTCAGCGAATGTCATCGCTCAAATCTGGAGCAGAGCCCGACTGGGGAAGTACCTCCACCTTACAGAAAACCACAGCCAAATAGCACTAGACCCTACTCATAGTGTTGTGTTCCTGCTGGTGAGTAAGGTTGCCAAAGAGCTCAAAGAGGACCCAGTGTGTTGACGAAGAGGGACCTTCTTGTTCCTTTAGTCGTCAACACAGTGAATCCTCCTTTTTGTAAAGTTTTTGTTGGTCGGCAACGCGCATGTGACTCCTATGAAGTTGCAGGCGTCCATAGGCTACGGTAGCTGCTTACCATCAGGCGGGCCGTATGCTTGTTTGCCACCGTCGTGGTATTAAAAAAAAAAAAAAAAAACTACAACCCCAACAAATTTCATATAGATCAGAAGAACGTTACTACAGTTCTCGCGCGACAGCTATTCAAAATAAAAAAGCCATCGAAATGCACATACGTCTAGGTAGCCAGCTGACAGTTCTGTTATGTCCGAAGTTGTCTGTAAGAACTTCACTTCGCGTACGCTCCGCTCGTTCGATAAAATATAAAAAAATAATAAAATAAAAATAAAAAATAAAAATCGTTTATTTCAGAATTTTTCAAATATTTCATAGTTCAGTTAGTAAAACTTAACTTAACTTAAAACTATGTTAAATTCTATAACATAAAGAAAAAACAACAACTAACACACTACAGAATCAGCCGCCCCACCCCCCTCCCCCGCCTCATCTATCCCATAACATGCAGATCTATGAAGCGGCCGAGGACGGCAGAGTCCAGCCTGTCCGCTATCATCCGCAGGATACTGTTACTGCTCCCTCGCACACGTCGTATAATGGACGCCGACTTTTTGCGTATTAGCGCGTAAAAATCATCGACGGCCGCGTCAGCGAACACTCCCGACGCACTGCAATAGCGAGGGAGCCTTAACAGGGCCCTGAAGGCATTATTATATTGCACTCTTAGTGCATTGTACGCTCGCTGAGTAAAACTAACCCATAGACCACTCGTGTAGAAGCTTTGGCAGTAGGCTTTAAAAAGCGATACCTTCAAGTCACAGTACAACGAGTGAATCTATGAGCCAGCATATTGCCGCGAACGGACACTGACCTTCGCTCACGTTCAATGTCCTTATCGTCTTTAAGGTTTTCGGTTAGCACATGACCCAGATATTTCTGAAAGCCAAACTGTGCATCACACAGTGTTATATGTTGACTAAGATGCACATCCAGTATTTTATCCAACACTTTCCAACTGCAACAAACGTAGCAATATAGAGAAAGTTCAAAATACATACAAGCATGTAATTTAACCGGAGGCTAATATGTATTTAAGGGTTCCTACTAGCTACTATGTTCGTAACAATTTAGGTATAATGCCTGAATATAGGTTTATATAAAGAACACTAAGGTTAAATCACCATTAGGCAATTATCTGTTAACCAACTGTTAACTAACTAATAGAACGCGAAAAGTTCACGATTTCGATACAAAGTGTTCTAAGGGTCATTATACCAAAAATACACTGCCTTTACTGTTAAAAAATAAACAAGATTGACTTAACTTATCCTTTACATTAATGGTAGATGGATACACATGATTACTTTTATTTGCTAGAAGTAAATAGGCCATCAAATTAGACTTTTCCGAAAAATTAATTTCCAGCAACCTGTAAATCGTTTCAATACCTTCAGTTGGCCCAATCCCAGGAGGTGAGCATTTTTTGGCTCCTGTGTTGATCCTGAGGACCTTATTTCAGCATGTCAACTATTCCTGGCAGCCCTATATTTACCTACGGCCAATGAAACCTCCTTGGACAAAATCCGCCACGAAATATTCTCAAGATTCCTCATAAAGCCAATTCTCAATCTGGCCTCTCTACCCCCGACAAATGCAGCCAAATTTAATCATCTTTAACACTTTGACTACCGAGAACCCGCCTGGTAGGCACTCGTAATGTTTGCCCAGATACCGGGCACGCGGCGTGCGGCATTGCGTTGCACGTCGTAGCCCGCCTGGCGGGTTATGTCGGTTTATGGGGTATTGTTAAAAATTTTGCCCGGTTGCGAAAGAGTTAACATTGAGTGGATTGACTTTTTCCGACGGACCCACCGTTTTTGAGCTACAAGCAAATAACTGATAAAAGCTCAAACATTTCGCAGTTATTTTGCTGCCAAAAGTTATGCACATCTCCCTGGGATTGGGCAAACTCTGATTACACGCATTTAGGACCAAATAAAGGTATTAAAACGATTTCCAGCCTGCTGGGAATTAATTCCTCAAAACGCTTTTTATGGATCTTATTCGATTGGCCTATAAGTAAAACTTAGTAAGTAACCACGTAACTTTTTACACGCAGGAGGCAAACAAGCATACTCGCAGGTGTTTTTTTTTACCTTTAATCAACATCTTTCCTTAGAAGGCCGTTTAACCTGTTAGATACCGCATCTTCCGGGATGTGGATTAACACTTGTTTCTTGAACACACGTCTTTTACAATAGCTATAGATAGATTACAAAAATATCTATACGTTTTTTTCTTATTACCATGAAATAACCTAAGTATATGAAATAAAACAATTAAAAACGGATTTTATCGCGTGTATTGAGTTTAAATTACATCCCGACGTTTCAAACACTTTACAGCGTTCGTGGTCAACGGGTCGACTGAGGAAAAATGTACAATTACCTCCGTTCAAAAACTATCTCAATATGCAAACCTACCCACATATTAAATATTAAACAAATTTAGTGTTTGCACATGCCGGAGGGGCCTTTATAAAAACAAATTATTTTTTATTACAAAACAAATTATTAAACAAATTATTTTATTATTATTAATTATTATTTTCATTTTTATTTTTAATTTTTTCAAATTAGTATTAAATTATTATTAGTGTCCACACTGTCCACCATTATGGTATCACAGTCCTATGTCTAGCTTGCTCCTTAACCAAATGAATAACTGGATCCCAAGCTGGTGGTACCGAAAAACCATCCTCTCTGTTGAAATTTGGATATTTTTTAATCTCGATTGCCTCTCGCAACATCCGGGGAATGTATCGTTTCTCCTTGACGAGGACTTGCGGTTTGTCAAATTTAACTGAGTGGTTGGGTCTATCCATGACATGCTCACAGACTGCTGACCTTGGTCGACGGTGCTTTACATCGGCTATATGTTCCTTTACCCGAGTAGAGATGCTCCGCTTAGTCTGGCCTACATATGATAGACCACATTCACATTCCAGCCTGTAGACCCCTGCACTCTGTAGAGGAGTAGCCGACTTCACTGACCTCAGGAACTGTGACATCTTCTTCATTGGCTTAAAGTAAGTTTTTATAGAAGCACGTTTCAAGATGTTGCCAATCCTGTCAGTGACTCCTCGGACAAAAGGCAAGACGGCAGGCCGGCGCTCAACTGTAGGAATCTTCATCCGAGCTTTGTGATTGAGCCGTGGAATCTTGAGCCCGTTCGCTTGAAGTGCATCCTTGGCATGCCGGAGTTCCGCCGCCAGGTGCTGCTCATCACATATCCTCTGGGCTCTCTGAAACAAAGACTTGCCTACAGTAGCTAGCTGACTGGGGTGGTGGTGTGATCTACCATTCAAATATCTATTTGTATGTGTAGGTTTCCTATATACAGTGCGGCCTAAGGTATTATCGGGGTTTCTCAATACTAGTACATCTAAGAAAGGCAGTGAACAATTATTTTCCAATTCCATGGTAAACTTAATCTTACTATGAATGGAATTGAGGTGGTCAAGGAAAACTGAAACACTATTTTTAGGTAATATAGTAAAAGTATCATCTACGTATCTTTTGAAAATCTTCGGCTGCACGGGAGCCAATGAGAGCGCCCTCTCCTCAAAGTCCTCCATAAAGATGTCAGCGACTACTGGAGATACCGGGGACCCCATGGCTACACCGTCGACTTGCAGGAAGAATTCATTGTTCCTGCAAGTTGACAAACCGCAAGTCCTCGTCAAGGAGAAACGATACATTCCCCGGATGTTGCGAGAGGCAATCGAGATTTAAAAATATCCAAATTTCAACAGAGAGGATGGTTTTTCGGTACCACCAGCTTGGGATCCAGTTATTCATTTGGTTAAGGAGCAAGCTAGACATAGGACTGTGAGACCATAATGGTGGACAGTGTGGACACTAATAATAATTTAATACTAATTTGAAAAAATTAAAAATAAAAATGAAAATAATAATTAATAATAATAAAATAATTTGTTTAATAATTTGTTTTGTAATAAAAAATAATTTGTTTTTATAAAGGCCCCTCCGGCATGTGCAAACACTAAATTTGTTTAATATTTAATATGTGGGTAGGTTTGCATATTGAGATAGTTTTTGAACGGAGGTAATTGTACATTTTTCCTCAGTCGACCCGTTGACCACGAACGCTGTAAAGTGTTTGAAACGTCGGGATGTAATTTAAACTCAATACACGCGATAAAATCCGTTTTTAATTGTTTTATTTCATGAATAACTATCGCGGCAACCGAAGACAATATTATATAACCTAAGTATATTTTTGGCAAATCGACTGTATCTCTAACAAATACCCTATAGACGGAGAGCTAATAGCCACGTCAGATATGACACAATAATGAGAACAACGAAATCCCTCTAGTTAGTTTGCTATACTATGCTTATTTCTAGATCTGGACATCTGGCAGCTGTAAAGTGGTGGAGGTCAAAGAATGCAAACCACTTCAAGAAAACCAATCCTAGAGTTCTGGGTTTGATGCAATATTATTTCATGTTGGGGGAAGAAGTGCCAAACGACGTATAAAGGAATTCATAGTTTGCCGCCTACTGTTTCTGTTTCCGTAATAATACGCAATGTTTTAATGTTAAAATATAGGCCCTGTCCTTTATAACTAAGACAAGTTTGGCAGTTTTTAACTATTTTGGTATTACTATATTCCAATTCAAAAATTTTGCTAGTCTGTTACTCTGACCTCCACCCATTAAAAGCTGCCAGATACCCGGATCTAGCAATAAGGATAGTATAGCAATCTAACCAGACGGGTTTTGTTGCTTTCATTATTGTGTCATATCTGACTTTGCCAGCTCTTAGTCCACTACCTACTTATAAACATAATATTTAAATTGAACAAATTGGGCAGCATCTGCGTTACAGCAAATATTACATTTACATCAGACCTTAATACCATATTATTGTAGCGTTTGACCGTGAGTCGTATTAAGCAATATCTATTATTATAACATTAAAATGCTTTCATAAATCCACTAAGCCCCTTAATGGTTGCCTTATAAAAAGGCTGTTATTGAAAACTTTAACTAATGACCCTACAACATAAACTAAACAGTTTAAAGGTGAGGTAAATATTATACAGTTTTAAACATAAATGGTCAATATAAGAGATAATATGACCATAATAAGACGTTAAGCGTTTATCGAATTTAACATTATTACTACAATGAGTTTAATTTAACAAATAAGTCGTACTTGGTTGTGGCAACAACACTCACCACCGAAGTTTCCTATTAGGTTATAAAGAATTAATGTCAGAAATTTTATTTACTCAAAAATTGGAGTTAAGTTTCAAAAAGGTTTGGATCTTCTAGTAGGTAAGTATATAACATACAATAAAGTAAAAAAACCGGCCAAGAGCGTGTCGGGCCACGCTCAGTGTAGGGTTCCGTAGTTTTTCGTCCGTCACAGTATGTGTCCCCACTTAAGAGTTTTTGAAAGCACGTCATTTCATTGTGAGTTTGTATAAATTACAGGTACAATGAACACGTGCTTATACGGTTAAATTACAAACTTAGTTCAGAAATTATTTTGTATTTTTTTTTTCAAAAACTATTCAACCTATCAAGTTCAAAATAATTTTCCTAGAAAGTTTTTATAAAGTTCTACTTTTGAGATTTTTTTCATATTTTTAAAACTTATGGTTCAAAAGTGATTATTTCCGAAAATATTTACATTATCAAAAAATAATTTTACTAAACCCCTATACATTTTTAAATACCTATCCAACAATATATCACACGTTAGGGTTGAAATGAAAAAAAAATCACTCCCCACTTTACGTATAGGGGAGGTACCCTAATAAAACATTTTTTGCCACTTTTTATTTTACCACTTTGTCGGCGTGAGTGATATACATATTAGTACCAAATTTCAGCTTTCTAGTGCTAACGGTCACTGAGATTATCCGCGGACGGACGGACGGACGGACAGACATGGCGAAACTATAAGGGTTCCTAGACTTCCTAGTTGACTACGGAACCCTAAAAAACGAGTTAACAAACAGATTAAACCATACTATTTTAATATGAAACCAGTACCACCCCCAGTATAAGTATTATACCAGCAGTAGTAACAGTACCAGTGTATTGACACATAAAGATATGTATTTAAGCAAATAAAAAGATAGGATTATCGTCTTTGTCTTAGAGTTTTTGTATTAAAAATACTAAGGTATGCAGCTACACCGATTTTCAGTAGCTACTAATTTTGAGACCAAAATATTTTCTTCCCTGAACTTATTGTATTATAGTATAGCAATGCTTGTCTTCTCAGATATTAATGACCGTTTCCATTGTCAAGGTTACAATGCAAAATTTTCAAAGAAAATGAAACAGAGAACAGAGCAAACATCATAAATACAATGAGTTCCGTTTCTAATCTTTAAAGCTATCCGAACCTTAGTAACAGCGCAAACAAGTTTACGGGCCCGTCCGCACTTGACTAATCCACCGTGAATCAGAACGATAGCCGAACTAATTTCCGTTCCCTAACTTATTACTATGAAATCATAGCAGTAATGCACCGTGTTAAGGTGAGTCAGGAACTGAAAATGCAGTGTGGGAAAATGTTGAGGAAAAACGAATTGGAAGCTATAAAACTGGCACTGTTACTTCAACCAACCATTTGGTTAAAAGCTTTAACCGTTGATACAGAACTAGTAGTCCGCCTCGAACTACGAACTCGCGATTTACTTGCAAACGAGTTGACCAATATAACAAGACCCTTATGATGATTTTTCCGCGCCTTCTAGCTCCATAACCCCTTGATCGATCCTGCTTATAAACGAACTCTCATATTGTACTTATCTCTGCTACAGCCTCACCAAATTTCACAAACGACACTAAAGTTATCGCGGAACAATTATTCTAAATCAAAGAGCCATCGAAATGCACAGGTAGCCAGCTGACAGTTCCGCTGTGTCCGAAGTTGTCTGTAAGAACTCACTTCGCTTACGCTCCGCTCGTTCGATAATACCTACTAAGTAACTACTACAGAAGGTTTACAGTATAATAAATCCCTGTTTAGGTACTTATGCCAAATTGCATCTGGAGCAGAGTAGCATTAGGCCGAAGGGAATGGAGAAGGTTCGAGGAGACCTTTGTTGGAAGCAGCACACAGGCAAACAGACAAAGAATATAAAATATGGGAAATAGTAGGAACTTAAGGAAAAAAATCTTGTTTTCTTTAATTCTTATCATTTTTATTAATATTTGGACCTTGGACTTGCTCGAAGCCAAAGCTCACCAGACTTTAATTTAGAAACATAACTATACATATACAGGGTGACTGGTAATTCGCCGTATTCCTTCAAGGGGGTTATTCTACAGCTTATTCGGAGTGATTTAAGTCCAGTCAAGCAGGGGTCAAAACTCATTGGTTTTCAAGTTATTCAAGATTTTAGATTTTTTATTAAAATACCCGCTTTTTGACCTAAAACTAGTATTTTTTTTTAAACTACGTTATTTTCAAATAAAAAAAAAGATTTTCCGAATAGCCAATGAATCACTGATTACGTAAAATAATAAAAAAAGTACAAAACATATCAAAATTTTGCAAATAAAAGCATCTGAATTCAGAAGTTTTTGTATTTTTTTTTCAAATCTTGTTACATTTTAAGGCATAACTAAAAAAAAAGTAATAACACTTCGCGTACAAATTACAGAATTTATTTCCTCAGTTCATAAGCTTTCTAAAAAGGTACAATTTATGACATTTTATGCTCATTTTTTACAATAAATAATAATAATACCAGAGCAGGTACAGGACTTAGCGTACTTGACTTTACTTGTTTGTGTAGTTTTAAACTCGCCGAAGGCATACTTTATCTCCAGTTTCTTATCTTATCTTATTCCTTGAGGTAGTAGGCACTGCAGATTGCCTTTGGTGAAACAAACAAACTGATTAAGGGTCATTAGCTAATGAGCTAATGAAGTTAAATTACTTTAATTAGTTTGTTTGTGTCACTTTAATTCTTACGGCGGGTTTTTCGCCTTCTGTTCCTTATCTTATCTTAATTTTATTGGGTGGCGATGCTTCTTATGGGGTGGGGGTGAGACTAACCAGGTTTAAATAGGTCATGTAGTAATTAATCAGTTAGTTACTTTCAACTTTCTTTCCAATTCGGACGATATTGATAACTAAGTTTTTTCTCAAATGGCTACTTACGAATTTGAAGAATACGCAGATATCATTTATTGTTACGGACTCCGTGATGGTGACGCCGCTGCAGCTAGAAGGGAGTACCAACTTCGTTACCCTAACCGCCGTTTACCTCACGTAAGCGTGTTTGGTTCATCGTACCGTCTTATTCGGAAAACAGGATCAGTTAAACGCCGTCAAGCTGATGCTGGAAGACCTCAACAATACGATCCTGCTGAAGAAGAAGAAATCTTGCACTTTTTCCGGGCAGACGGTACTACTTCGACGAGAATTATGGCTAACCGGCTCGGTATGTCTCAGTGGAAGGTGTGGTTTACCCTGCACTCAGCTCGACAGTATCCGTATCATTACACTCCAGTACACGCTATTGAAGAGGGAGACCCAGCAAGAAGGATGGATTTCTGCAGATTTTTAATTAATGCTAATATCGAAGATCCCGAATACCTAAAGAGAATTTTGTGGACGGACGAATCTAATTTCGACCGTGACGATAACAAAATACCACAATCTGCACTTTTGGGCTCCCAAAGGTCAAAACCCAAAGAAATCAAACGAAGGAGCTCACCAACAAAGATTTTCTTTGAACGTGTGGATGGGAATCGTGCACGATAATTTAATCGGACCTTTTTTTCTGCCAGCTCGATTAACCGGCATCGCGTATCAAACTTTTTTGAGGGATGAGCTACCGACGCTACTGGAAGATGTGCCGCTTGCGACAAGAATTAACATGTTTTATCAGCACGATGGCTGCCCTGCTCACTTTTACCGGTTTGTGCGGCAGTGGATGGATGAAAACTACCCAAGAAGATGGATTGGTCGAGGTGGCCCAACCCCTTGGCCAGCCAGGAGCCCAGATTTAACTCCGTGTGATTTCTACATCTGGGGTCACATGAAGGCGTTGGTCTACGACAGACCGATACGTGACGTAGAAGACCTACGGCAAAAAATCCTAGCAGCTGCACAGACGATTAAAGACGGGCTTTCGAGGCGAGTGACAATCACTGAAGTACGAAGAAGGCTTCGTTCTTGCATACGCAGGCAGGGCAAACAGTTCGAGCAAGATTTATAATTTTTCCTTTTTAAGATTAAATTTTATTTAATAATGAAACTGTATTTTTCCTATTTTTCTTATTCCCCTACTTAATTACATACCAAAGTATCACCCCGGGCAACTTAAAGTCTCAGAAGATAAGAAACTGGAGACAAAGTATGCCTTCGGCGAGTTTAAAACGACACAAACAAGTAAAGTCAAGTACGCTAAGTCCTGTACCTGCTCTGGTATTATTATTATTAATTGTAAAAAATTAGCATAAAATGTCAATAATTGTACCTTTTTAGAAAGCTTATGAACTGAGGAAATAAATTCTGTAATTTGTACGCGAAGTGTTATTACTTTTTTTTTAGTTATGCCTTAAAATGTAACAAGATTTGAAAAAAAATATCAAAATTTTCTGACTTCAGATGCGTTTATTTGGAAAATTTTGATATGTTTTGTACTTTTTTTATTATTTTACGTAATCAGTGATTCATTGGCTATTCGGAAAATCTTTTTTTTTATTTGAAAAATACGTAGCTTAAAAAAAATACTAGTTTTAGGTCAAAAAGCGGGTATTTATTAAAAAAATCTAAAATCTTGAATAACTTGAAAACCAATGAGTTTTGACCCCTATTTGACTGGACTTAAATCACTCCAAATAAGCTGTAGAATAACCCCCTTGAAGGAATACGACGAATTACCAGTCACCCTGTATAGCCATTAAAATAAAATTTTAAACACATAAAAAAATCGTGGAAATTGGTAGCGCTGTTTATTGTTACTTTGAAATCATATCCAAAATGCATTAATCACAACTATCGATTACTGTTAATGCAGCAAAAGTACCTACCACGTAACTACGCACCTACCTATTAAATACTGGAAATAACAATTTAAAAAATCATAATAACAATAGAAAATTCGTCGAAAATGTCAACGCTGTTTATGACTATTATGAAATCATAATCAAAATGCATCGACTAATACCTAGGAATTGTCAATAAAGCCAATGATTCATTACCGCTTAAGTGCAGTTTAAGGAAAAAAATCACATACTTTTATACATTTCACACAAATCGTAAGGTATCAAATTCTGAAAGATGTAGGTAGGCAGGTGCCTAAATTAAGTGAGTAGAGTAGTTTAAAAGTCATTCATCAGTTTAATAAAGTTTAATTTAGGAATTGTACAACAAAGAAACATACAACAGAAAGAATATAAACATAACTATTTATAAAACAAAAGTACTAAAATTAAGCCTAAACTTAAAAAATAAATATATAACTAAAATCGACCCTCTAAACCTTGGCCCCTCGGTAAGGTGCCCATCACACAGGCAGCATTCCCGCGTTGAATCGCTATAGCGAGTCTTTGTGCGAGAAAGCTGCCTGCGCGAGGGTCACCTGTGGCCTCCCTCAATCTTTTGCCCAGTTCCCTGTGGAGCCCGCGCGCACCCCTGCCCCACGGACCGAGTGTCTCGACGCCAAAAGCTACAAATTCGTAATTGGCGCCGAGACAGCTATATTTATTTACCTTGATGCGCTCTCGGGCGTCCGCCGCCGCTCCGGCTTGTCGGCTGGTGCGTGAGATATAGGACGCCGCCAGCGTGTCAGCGCAAGTGGCGTCCCACACCAGCGCACGGCCTCTATTCCAGGGGATTAACGACATCCCGTCGGGGCGCTTGCCATCGTCCCGCACGATCTGGGGTTCCAGAGCTGCGGGGACGTTGGCACTGACGAGCGCCCTTCTGAGGATGTCGTTCAGAGCGGCATGGCGAGACAAGCGGCCGGCGCCCGAGGAGCACGAGAGGCCGTGGTGGCCAAGTGTGTCTACCGGAGCTCCACAGGCAACACAGCTGTGTTCCGTGCAGATTTCAACCCCGAGACGGAGACCGACGGCTACACGGAGTGAGCTTGGGTCGATGAAAGTACCCGCGTTGGGCGACGGATAGGCATGGAGCCAGTGCCCTGACTCCGGTTTGGAGGCTGCTAAAATTCTAGCAAGGTCTTTACCTGACGATATCGCAACCAGTGATTTTGCAATGGCGGCGGAAGCTATTGTATCCCATGCTCTTTGGTATTTGGGCTTGGCGGGTAAATTTTGACCCGGCATAGCTAGCCAGGCATTCGTGGCCCCACCCAAGCACGCGATCTCACAGTTTGTAGCCGTAGAGGCTTTAAGGATATTTCCTGTGAGATCAGACGTGCTATGGACAGAGGACAGGAATGCCGGCAGAGCAACGCTTGAAATATTTCGAGTTCCCAAGCCGCCGAACCTTACCGGTAAGCAGGCCTGGGTCCATGCCTGCTCGTTAAAGTGGACGTTAAGAATGGCTTCAATTTGCGATTTTAGAATTAGGTCTATGGGAATAATCAAATTGGGAAATTTCCAGATGGGACAGCAGCGCAATAGATAAGTAAATTTCGGTACAAGCAAACAGAATTTTAGGATAAATAGAGCACAGTGACTGTTGATTTTGATGAGGCGATCCGAATGATTATTGAATGTAGATATTGACTTATTAAGGAGAGGAGGGATGGCTTCGTCAAAGATAGGCGAACCAAGCAGAAACAGGCTGTCTTTAGACAAAATGTTGATATTCAAGGCGACAACGTTAAAATTTTGAGTGATTTGAGAAACCAGTGGGGCCATCTTATCAGAAATATACAATTCGCATTTATTAAAATTTAAGTCTAGTCCTATGTCCCTGAACTGAGTTTTGATTTTGACTAGATCCGCTAAGACAGTCTGCCAATTTCCACCGATTGTCCCATCATCAAGGTACCAAATGTTTAATTTTGAATTTAGGTTATGAATAATCGAATTAATTGCCAAACTAAATATTGCTGGGCCAAGAGGATCACCCTGCTGACAACCTACGGCCGAAAGGATCTCATTATCTTTGTGCAATAATTTTGAAGGAGTGTGATAGCACTGAAGAAGAAAATTATAGGTTTCCGGTATATGGATTTTGATTTCGTTCGGCAGGGTGTCCCTATTGACAGAGTTAAAAGCATTCTTAACGTCCATCTTTAAGAGCACTTCACAGGCGTCATCTTGTACAAAGGTACGTACAGCATGAACCGCCGCCTCGCAGCCTCCGCGAGTACCAAACCCAACCTGTATTGGTTCAAACAATTTCTGAAGTTTAGGACGCGTACTCCGAACGCAGACCTTTGCAGCCAAACGTCGAAAGGTCGATCCGACAGCAATAGGCCGTACACCCGCGTCCTTCTTTGTAAGGGCAATAAGGTTGGCCCCATAAAGGACCGGCGTAACGTCTTGGCAAACATCTCCTAACAGCATAAGGTTCACGAGTTTTGTGAGGCTCGCGGACAAATGTGCACCAGCAACACCTGTGTGATGACTGGTTAGGTCCATAAGGTGCTGTGGGGAGATGCCGTCCAACCCAGATGCCGATCCCTTTGGGAATGACGCGAGTGCCGCCATAACGGCTCCCTCTGTGACGTGCAGACAGGCCGAAGGGTCTGATGGAGGATCCACAAAAGCAGGGGTGGAAGGGCCTGTCGGATGTTTGGCTTGCAACGCAGTCGCAGTCTCTGGGGTGTCGGGCGCAATGGTGTCGCTGGAGAAGAGTAGTCGCGAGGCTCCTTTAAGGTCGCCGTCGTATAACTTCTCTTCAACCTTTCTAAATAAATTATATTTCTTACTTTGGCCACGAGTTGACCTAGTTGCTTGTGGCAATCTAGGCGTAAGGATATTATTTTTAATTTTTTTAGTAAGTGAAATATTGTCGTTACTATCCTCGGGTACATGCATAATTTTGAAAGAAAACGTCAGTAAATTTTGCCAAGACACCAAATCATTGTTAGTTACACACGTTTCTATAGCAGCGGTCAGCGCTTCAGCCACTGGGGACCGGGCACCACGCGGTATGCGTTTTACTAATGGTGTCGAATGTTTCAACTGGCCGAGAAGAGTTTGCAGTGGAACAGTAGGAAAAGATGTAGATGAGGCGTTGTTGTTCTGGGAACTCAAAATGGATGGAGCAAGGCACACGCGGACGTGGTGCATGCGTGATTGGTGTATATGTAAACCTTTTGTAGTTTGAAAACTCTTTTTACATACACAGCAATCCATTGGTGAACGATTGTGGCAACGGGATGGGTCAATATTAAAACTAAATACCTACTTAACAAATAAATTACTATAAAACAATAAGTTAGTTACTTTAACTAGATAACGCTACTTATGTACCTAAATAGCAGTATACCACATTGTATGCAGTCTTAGTTCAATAGAATGTTTCACGCATCGACATACACTTATTATTCTTTCACTTCCAAAGCAGCCCTTAGCTAGCAGAACTTAGTAAAAATAGTGGAAGGATAAGATGCCTTGGCAATGCACAAAACCACGCACGGCGAGTAAGTAATAAATAGCACGTAAGAAATCACAATCACAAATGCGAACAACAAATATTGTGTTGTTAAACGGCGGTTAAACGTAAACATGCATTTGATATTTTATGTTGTATGTTGAAATCTTGTCATGTCATGCATGTCACCCGGCCGTGCTACGGCGCTCCTTCTTGGCAGGGTCTGCGGCCTGTAGTGCGGTGTCCGTGAAGAAATAACATCGGATTATGTTGTCTATTAATTGTTTACTTTGATTGATTCAAAATATCTGTAGGTATAATGGTATAATAGATTAAAAAAATATTTTCGGAAATTTTGATTTCAATAGGTGCGTGTTATTCCGTTGCTGGGTTACTGTAGGAATTGAACATAATTTTCACAGCAATTCACAAAAACGCTGCGTGTCCGCTGTATTGTTGTAATCTATTCTTGACAGCATATCTACAACTCATCATCATCCTCTTGCCCTTGTCCCATTTACTTGGGGTCGGCGCATCATGTCTTTTTCTTCCACACAACTCTGTCACCCGCCATCTCATCAGCTCATCACTGACATCCTTTCTTTTCATATCATCTCTCACACAGTCCATCCACCTTTTCCTAGGATTGCCTCTTCTCCTACATTCTTCCACATTCATTCTTAATACCTTTCTCGTAACATGACTTTCATCCATCCGCATAACATGCCGTACCATGCTAGGCGATTAGCCCTTAATATCTACAACTCTCTAAAAGAAATAAAAATAAAATAACGAACGCAACAAACAATTCCTGTGGTTACCTATTCAACTTTATATCAATAGAGATACAATAGATTACGAATTCTAAAAATTCCATAATCTGATCCTATTTGAAGACTCTGGTCTTGTTATTTTTTCCATTGAATATTGATAAGTCTAATCTACGAAGCCTAATCTAATATTTATCTAGCTCTCCTATCGAACGCTATTTAATGGTTGTTTGTATTAACAGCTCGGTTTGAAAAACTGCAAATTTTATTGTAATACAGGGTAAATTTTCCAAATGGGCTAGGGAAAGCAGCTACCAGGTCGCGTGTTGCTACGCAAAAATGGTCTTAGAAGACCTCCTCTAACTTATTAATTAAAGAAGATTGACATTTACACATTTAAAAAATACAACAATTTGCGACAAAAACCTTATTTTTGCTAAAAACATTTTTATGTCCACCAGTTCCGTTTCGATCTAGAATTAAAAGCTTCTAAGAAATGGCTTCAATATACGTTATGGCACCCACAAGAAAAGTTACAAATCAAAGAAAACATTTACTGTGGGAAATTGTAATAAATAAACATAGCAAGCTCTTTTATAAGTCCAGTTAATGAAATCATTATTTTGTATGGTGCCATCACAATTGGATCACTAAAAATTACTAATATTGAAGTTACTGTGTTTTCAATAATTTGTCAACAATCTAATGCTCTGACTGATAAGAATCATAAAATTGTATGGCATTAGACTCCGTAATCAGGATACCTAACAAAAGTACTTCCAAGAATCCAACATACTACAATGTACCTCGGTAGGTAAACCGGTGCCTAAGGTCAGATTCGGTGGAAGTGTCCAATAAGGGGCACAATAAAAGCGTATATTCTACTGCGTGCCGTGGGCAGACCGTAAACTTAAACAAATAACTTTACGAGTCCCTCTATTGGGATGTCCTGTCCGACCGGCGGTGCTAGATGCTCCATTCATTTGGCACAGTATGAATGAGGCAACCCACGCTTGAATCTCTTGGAAGGTTTAATACTGTGTTGTACTTAGTAGGGTCAAGAAGGGAACAGTTGATCAGTTACCCAAATCAAATATCTGCCTTGTGCGTAAGAATAACCATTGTCCGACCATTTGAATGTGTTCGGTCACTGAATGCTTCGGCTGCGTGAGCAAAGACGCAAATAGCCTCTATTGTTTTGGTGTTAGGTAAAGTGAGCCACAGTTCGAGCTGACCCACTGTTCCCTTCTTGGTTCTAGTAAGAAACCTACTGCTGTTGTGCTGTTTAGTTTACCATAAACAAATGTTAGAAAGGTAGAGCAATGACAATGAATTATTATTATTTGCTTTCATGTAACAAAAATGCTGGTGATCCGTTTAAGGCGTATTCTAATTACGAAAAAATAAGAAAAAAAACCTTCCACACAAAAAAAAAATTGGTTTTGTATGGGGTCGGCTTGTCGTGTCATTTCTCAAACAAAAATATTTACAGGTTTATTTGGACAGTTTAATTACGTTGGAATAAAATATAAAATTGTAATACACATTTGGTGATTCTTTGGTCGTAACTTAAACTTTTTGGGTAATTATAATTAAGTATGTCATTATCCATAATTTAAGTATCCATAATATAACTTATTTATAATTAAGTATGTCATTATACTCATTATCCATAATTAAAGAACGCACATTTAAATTGCTGTTATATAATTGACGTATCAATGACGTGCGTATAACCAATAAATCAATTAAATTATAATTTTTTCAATCTATAAATACGAGAACAATCTATAAAATACACACTTCGGATGTACTTATGGGACTAAAAGCTGGCTACGTCATATAAGACACAATAATGAGAGCAACAAAACCCGTTTGATTAGATTAGGCGCGAATACAGGGGGGGGGGGCAACAGGGGCAATTGCCCCCCCTGAAACGCAAACCTCGTATACTACGGGGCCCATAGGTGCGGACCGCGAGATTTTTTGTGAAGGAAAGTGCCCCCCCCCTCAAACGAAATCCTGGATCCGCACCTGGGTTAGATTGCTATACTATCCCTATTGTTAGATCCGCGCATCTGACAGCTTTTAATAGGTGGAGGTCAGAGTGACGGACTAGCAAAAATGTTTAATTGGAAAATAGTAATACCAAAATAGGTAAAAACTGCCGAAGTTGCCTCAGTTATAAAGGACAGGGCCTATATATTAACATTAGAACAAAAAACATTGCGTAAATTACATTATACGTCGTTTGGCACAACTTTCCCCCAAAAGAAACTTTTGGCAATGATATAGTCTAATTGTTTATGCATTTTTTGTGGTTTGCATTATTTGACCTCCACCGCTTTACAGCTGCCAGATATCCAAATCTAGAACTAAGCATATGCTTATTTCTGTGTACTTATAGCAAACTGACTACAGGGGTTTAGTTGCTCTCATTATTGTGTTATATTTGACGTGGCTAGCTCTCCGTCAATTAGTTGTTTGTTATCTTTGCGTGTGAAGATTCTTGAAGCCCAGGCCCTCTGTAAGATCTCCGTAGATTTACAAACATCGTTAGCTTAGATTGATTGTGTAAGATTTGTTATGAATCGAAACTCTTTTCGTCCAGCAGCACTATAAAAATATTTGGACAACACTATTAAACAAACTAAAACGAAGGCTATTAAACGCATGTGAGTATGTTACAGCTCATAAAATAATTGTGGGAAAACCGATTGTACTTACATTAGATGAAGAAAAACATCCTCTATTTGATACGTCGCTTGGTTTATGTATCGTGTGTATCAGAGACGAGAGATACCCATTGTCCTAAACAGCAAGTATATTTAGTGATATACAATAATATGCACTGTCGCGTTTGTTCCGCGAAGGGTTTAGATGAGATCAAGAGTGACATTTTACTACCTATCTTTACAACACTTATCACTTAGGCACAGAATCGTCGATGGACCGTAATAACTTCCTTTATTTGAAGCAATTAAAGCACTCCACAGAAGGTAAAACTTTGACATTTGGAACATATATTCCAAAAATGTCATGAAGATCGGCTAAGAAAGGATATATGTATATACTTCACGCAAAATAGGCGCTAGACGTCGAGTTGCGGAAACCTGCCCGTACTACAATACAATACAATGTATATTGGACCCTTAAAGGGGTGAAAATGGGGTGCGATGGGCAGACGAAGTCATAGGCGAAGCCTCGAACATACAAATAGTACAGTTGACAAACAGGAACTTTTATCTAGCAACGGTCACTTGCTAGAACTAGCTTCCTAAGCATTACCGACATTAACCGCTGATTAATATTTCCTATTGTT
The DNA here is from genome assembly GCA_947086415.1 of Pammene aurita. NCBI lineage: Eukaryota > Metazoa > Arthropoda > Insecta > Lepidoptera > Tortricidae > Pammene > Pammene aurita. The sequence goes on from OX352299.1 coordinate 13,778,117, forward strand.
ACCAATACTGGCCAAAACAAGTCTTATATGTCAGAACTAGTAATGAACATGAAACCTTTTGGAATTACATGACAGTATGATGATACCTGAGACCACTTTTATTGTCTTTAGAGGCACGCGCTATGAAGATAAGGAAATTATGAGAATTGCATCTGCTTCGCTTATATGGAAAATTATATAGTAACAAGTATGTATAAATATACTCAATACTGGTAGAGTAGAAATGGACAAGACATTAAAAATGACAAAGAATAACATTGAAAAGAGTCAGATCATGGACCAAATGCGATTCGAAAGATTAAATGGCATCTACTGAGGTTGTATTTAGGTAATATAAATATATATTGACTGCCTTTTAAAGTACCTAAATAAACTGAAAAAGAGACATCAAGTTAATGTTTATTACATTAACTTTTAAATGAAGCTAACTGGCAAATTTAACACTACCTTACCTGGGCTAGTCTCAAATTAGTATTTTTTAGATTCTAGTCTTCTGTGACCGTTGTGACCTTATCTACAAGTTTTTCTAATTATGACTTTAATCAAAACATAAGAAAATCCTCTCATCAATATTGCAGAGTAGCGTGCCCTGTCCTGACTCAGATATCAGCACTCCGTTCCCACGAGCTTGAGGCTGTATCACATTTCCTTTATTATTACATTATCCATGCGTACCATACTTGCTTACTAAGCCGACGTAACATTACGCAGTTTACATATATTTGTATACAATGTAAAAGCGGCTAATATTTTGTATACTACTTAAATATCAAAGATAATGTATTCAGCTCCGTATGGACAGTTGTCTGCCGGGTTGACTAACTTCACCCTATGATATTTATACTGAACAGGGAACATTTATTACAGCCTTAATCTTATACAGCAAAATAAATATTGTGGTAATAAGGATTGAAGAATTTATCAAAGATGTGCGGCAAAATGCTTCGACAAAAAAATGTCCGGTAAAAACCGAGAGAGTAGAAGAGGATGTCTAAATCTTGTTAAATGTTTGGGCAAAGTTTGACCAATGGCAAGGTGCTTCCTCCTTCCGACATTCTTCGATGTTCGATGCCGACTGATTCTACTACGAAACATTTCAATGAAAAACTAAAAATAAAGAAATAACTTAATATTGGCCTATCCGCCCACGTGAATTTGTTTTAATTTCAAATAATTCAGATGCCTTTGTCAATTCTTTTCGCGTTTCTCGTGCCAACAGCGAACGTGATTTCTTTCATAAACAAGAGTTGCGCGTGTCAAGATAAGATGTTTATTATTAACTAGCCTTTTCCCGCGGCTTCGCCCGCGTACTATGAGTACTCAAAAAGGATACGATACCCATGTTGATTTTCAGACTTTGTGACCACATTTGCCCCTTTTAGGGGTTGAATTTTCAAAAAACCTGAAATACGTGTTTACTCATTTATCGTTAGGAATACTCCTGTGAAGTTTCGAATAAAATAGTCTAACAAATCTTGATTCGCCATACAAACTTTGGACCCCCATTTTACCCCCTTAGGGGGTGAAAAATCCTTTCTTAGTGCACCCCTAGACCTTATAAGGAACCTACGTGCCAAATTTGGAATCTCTAGAACGGTTTGGGCTGTGCGTTGATATGTCAGTCAGTCAGTCAGTCAGTCAGTCAGTTTCTTCTTTTATATATTTAGATATGGTTCTTATGCAATTTTTATTTGCCACTTTGTGGATTTACATAAACACTTCATTCTTTCATAGCGTATACAAGATGTAACAAAAATACTGGTGATGCGTTTAAGGGTGTATTTGGTATCGTATTCTAATTATGAAAGCTAAGAAAAAAAAATTCACGCGAAAAAAAAATGGTTTTGTATGGAGGGTTGGCTGGCCGGGACGCCGTGCCCCATACAAAAACATCTTTTTTTCGCGTGCAAAAATTTTTCTTCTACTTTGTGTTAGTCGCAATACGGTACTGTTAATGCTCTTACCCTGACGGACCTTTTTCCCTGGACACAAATTAATTTAATATAAATTAAGAATGTACACCTTGATTTAAGAGAACACTCTTAAATCAGGGACACCATCCTTGTTACAGACTAAACTTATTTTTAAAGATTTTTAGTTTTTTCTCGATAAAGTTACCTTACGAAACATTCGCTGCAAGCTATTTACGTCAGACATTTTCCGTATTCAAAGGGCTCATTTCCATACGATAATAATCTAAAACAACCACAAACTTTATCTAAGACTTTACGTAGGTTTTATGTGTATTTAATTTACGCAAATTGCCCGCCCATTGTTGTAAGTGATAAATCTGTATTTCCGCATTTGATTAAATCAATTTGCAAGTTGGTAGCGTTGATTAATGTTGTTAGCACCTTTTATATCCCCTTAGATTGTTGTTTTAATTTTGGAATCGTACCGGCAGAAGTATATGTATATTTTTAGACTAGAAATAAAGGTTATGTTATCCTTCTTCAAATACTCCATGGCTCCTTTGCCAGGGTTCGCAAGGTGTTCAGTTTGTTAAGTTCCACCGTCTGGTCCGAGGTACCGCATACGAATTGATGGGAGTCGCACCAGCCCTGCTTGTACCAGTGATGATGGTAGCTACTTTTTATTTTTACTCACGTCTTCGTCGTATAAATTCCTAATATTCAGCCTAGCTAGACAAGGTTTTATGTCGGCCGGAGACAATCCAGTTCCATCTCCCCAGCTTCATTGCCTTGTACACGATCATCGATGTATAAAATAGACTTAAACAATAATTATAATTTAACTCCATAATAGCTAGTTATTATTTAAAAAAGTGCCAATTCATTATTATATGATTTTACATAGGTAAAGTGCAATTTGCATCTGCAAGAACATTGTGTGACGGCATTTAGGAACCTGTTTGTGCACATCTGCCAGCACGCACGTATTCTAGCCTTTGCGTCGTTTGTACTTTACCAGTTTGCTGCTAATGCATTTTATTTATTGGTGTCAAAAAGCGTTTGGAAAGGCGAAACCGTGTTGCTCGTACGTTGACCGAACAAACGATGGCATTTTGGTCACATAACATTAAAATTAACATACGTTTACAAATCTGTAGATAAAACAGTAAAATACTATAAAATTCATTGTTATTTTTTGAACTTGTTCACGCATAATATAAACAGACGTAGCCATAATCTGTTCTAGATATTGTTTGCATAACGACGGACAAAGTGCAGAGTAAATTATAGTCGGCTGGACATTGATGTATGCTGATTTAGGATTTTTTATATACAATCGGTTTTCTTGTTGCTTAGAGTAAAAATTATGTGTATTCAGTCGTTGAGAGCATGCACCGCGAAGCTACGTGTGTCGGGACCGATAGTTGAGTGAATCATGAAGCTCAAGAAAACTGTGACTTACTGCATCAAAGGGAATACCTTTTTCATCAAGTATTCTACGAAAATAGTGCCACAGGTAAATAGCTTGACATTATGCGGTGTAACGCTTTGTAAGTCTAGTGATTCAAAGTTTACACTGTGTCGTGCGGGTATTTTTTTTCATTGTGCAATTGCAGTACAATCCTCTGCATGTTAGGTTTTTTCTCGTTGCGTCCTAAAACACTCCAAGTGATGCTAAAAATGGCGTAGGTGTGAGCAGGGCCGGATTAAGCACTTCGAGGCCCCTAGGCATTGCAATTTTTGGGGCCCCTTATTAGCAATAGTTATATGACAAAGAATGTATGTGTCGATAGATTAAGACACTCAGTCAGGTATATTTAATTCTATGAAACATTTTCATATCTACTTTGCCCACGCGAGGCCCCTAGCCTAGCCGATAAATACTAATTCTCGAAATAATATTTCACTCTATGAAACATTTCCATTTTCCTCTGTGCACACGTGGGGTCCCTAGCCGATAAAAACCAATTTTCCAGTTTCATTTTCACTTTATGAAAGATATTTTTCTGTGCACGCGGGGCCCCTGGCAGATGCGGGGCCCCAAGGCAGTTGCCTACTCTGCCTAAAGACTAATCCGGCTCTGGGTGTAAGCTCATTTTTAAGCATTCAACTGCCACTTCCGACCTCCTAACCCACAGGAGAAACTGATCTTTATTAGGATTGCGGTTTGTCAATGCTATGCTAACACATTTTTAGGGTTCCGTAGCCAAAATGGCAAAAACGGAACCCTTATAGTTTCGTCATGTTCGTCTGTGCGTCCGTCCATATGTCACAGCCATATTGCGGAAACTTAAAAAAAAAACAAATTACAACATGTTCATCATCCCATAGCTCTTTAAAAATACCTAGTCGGTTACTAAGTTCTGTTACTATAGTTTTCACTTAATAAATAGGAATAGGTAGCAACATTTTAATTATACACGTACATAATTTAAAAGCTTATTTAATAGTCAATAGATTACAATATATTGAATTGAAAATTATTGTCGCAGATTTTCAGAATTCTTTATAACACTCGGGAAAAGGCGTGAAAAATATACGTCAAAATTACGCGCCTTATTCATGTTGATTTTAAATCCTTTTTAACCGACTTCAATTTCATAGAAGGAGGAGGTTCTGTATTCGGTTTGGGATTTTTTTTTTATGTATGTTCACCGATTACTCCGGGACGCGTGGTCCGATTTGAATAATTCTTTTTTTGTTTGAAAGGGTCTACTTCCAAGGTGGTCCCATATTAATCTGGTGCTGTTCTGATGATGGGATCTATGAGGAATTGAGGGAACTCCTCAATTTTTAAAGGCATACGTATGGTGATTTGGGTGTTTTCTTAAGCAACTCGAAGATTTTCTCTCGAAAACCACCAATTTGATGAAGTGGACCTCTTGATGATGGTTGTTTTGATGAAAATGATGATGATTTTTTTTTATGTAGGATGTTGAGCGATTACTCCGAGACCCGTGGTCCAATTTGAGGAATTCTTCTTTTGTTTGAAAGTAACTACCTTTAAGATGGTTCCACATCAATCTGGTGCTGTTCTGATGATGGGATCCATGAGGAATTGAGGGAACTCCTCAATTTTTAAAGGCACATGTATGGTGATTTAGGTGTTTTCTTAAGCAACGCGAGGATTTTTCTCGAAATCCACCAATTTGATGAAGTGAACCTCATGATGATGGTTGTTTTGATGATAATGATCATGATTTTTTAAAATGTAGGATGTTCAGCGATTACTCCGAGACCCATATGGTCCGATTTCAGGAGAATTCCGGTAATCTTTTTTTTGTTTGAAAGGAACTACCTTTGAGATAGTTCCACATTAATCTGGTGCTGTTCTGATGATGGGATCCATGAGGAATTGAGGGAACTCCTCAATTTTGAATGGCACATGTATGGTGATTTGGTTGTTTTTTTAAGCAACTCAAGCATTTCCTCTCCAAAACCACTAATTTGATGGAGTGGACCTAATGATGAAGACCACATATGATATGTGGAACTTTCCTCACATTGAGTAGGTACGTATCATGAACTTTTTCTTATATTATATAAGAAAAAGTTGATGATACGTACTATACTATATATCTTCACCGATTATTGCGAGATCCGTTGTCCGATTACGATAATTTTAACCACTAAAAATTGAAAAATAAAAACTTTTTACAAAAAAAAGATAAACCGACTTCAAAAAGGATAAAATAAACTATTATATTATTTATATGTGTTACAAACTGATATGTTTGAAGTCGGTGCCAAGCCAAAAAGTTACAATACCGGCAAATCAGCTTCAAGTCTGAAAATCACATAACATTTCGATTCCTACTTATATTGCAAAGGTGAATGTGAATCTATCTGTTACATTTTCACGTCTAAACTACTAATCCAATTTTGATGAAAAGAGGTACCCATGTATATATACTCTGATACACGTCTACTTTGTCAATAATCAGAAAAAGGCGGCAAATTTAACAAAAATATATAAACACGTATTCCTTCCATAGAAAATTTAAATATCGCGCCTTTTTCTACTGAAAAGGTGGGCCCCACACACCCAGTGTGTCTGAGTATAGAAAGATCAATCTTGCCATCGAATTCCTTTACACTTCGATATTACACTTTAGATGAAGTAGGATAAATAATTCAAACCGAAGCACGGGCTCCGTTCGAGATATGGTTAGTCCGAAAACTAGTAAAAAAGTTTATTAACAAACATCATAAGACTCGTGATTATACTTTCTCTCTGTACTTGAATGAAAACCTACGTGCAGTCAATACCGTATTAGAATAGTTCTATAGTATGAAGAACAATTCACTGAACACATACGCCTCGTTCGTATTAACTGTTTTGTGATTTTCAGACTTGAAGCTGATTTGCCGGTATTGTAACTTTTTGGCTTGGCACCGACTTCAAACATATCAGTTTGTAACGCATATAAATAATATAATAGTTTATTTTATCCTTTTTGAAGTCGGTTTATCTTTTTTTTGTAAAAAGTTTTTATTATTTTTATTCACGTTTAAGACGCATGAGTCTTACACAATTCGGTAGCTATATTCTTTAGCTTCAATTTGGTATATGTATAGTTTACGTGGGTTTATCCGATAAAATACTAGACTATACGTTGCAAGTCTGCTTGTTCCATAGCAGTCTAAATCTATGTCTTTAGTGAAAAACTTCAAAATAGGCAATGTTTCTAATGGGAATATCCGTGGGATAAAATCGCAAGAAAATGAAATGGTGGTCACGCAATTACCTCTAATAAACAGGTTTCTTACAAACAAGCAATGGAACCTTCTAAACAAAGGTGCAATATTTATTTGATGCACTTTTGTAAAGTGTAATTTTCTTAAATTTACCGCGTGTTTGCGTCTTCAGGCAATCTTGTGCTTTACAAGGATTTTCAATAAATTTCCCATCTGATTTGTATATTATTATACCATATTATGTTCATTAGAAATTAGGGTATTAAATAATTACTTTAATTTTTTATTTAAAACTTTATTTTATATTTTATCAGTCAGAAATCTGGTAACAGAACTTAGTAACCAACTAGGTAACATAGAGGTTTATTTGAACATTTTGTAATTAATTGATTAAGTGAATAATATTATTTTCAGAAATAATCGCTTCGAAAGTCAGAAAAATTGTGTGTGTGGGGGGGGCCCCTGTAACTTTTGAACCGTAAGTCCAAACAAAATGAATAAAAATTGAGAAGATGCGCCTTATCACATATGTACTTATACGGAAATTATTTTGAACATTATCGGTTCAGCCAGTTTTTTTTTACTCTTTTACTTGTACTGTAAAAGTAAGTAGAAAGTAAAATAAAATAATATAAGTAACACTTATTTAACTTAGTCAATGGGTTTTCAGTGAATCATGTCATGAATGTGGGCGAACAAGAGATGACTGTTAGTCGTAGCACGTATGACCGCAAACCGTGAAATTGTGGAAAGGCGAGACGAGATGAATAACAAAGATTACGTGTGCCGTTTTAAAAAATATAATAATGATATTTTAAGACATTAACTTTTTTTTTATTCACTACTTTTATAGCTCTGGAGATGTAATTATAATTAAGACTTATATTGACAAAAAGGGTTTGGTTTAAAATTTCATACACTATAGCTTATTGTTCAAACTTTCTCTTTGTCAGCATATCTGAAGTGGAAGGGATCATCACGTTTTGTCTCAACAGTAGGTTTTATTACTGACTTCCGTCAATGGTATAGGTACATCTTAAATATATAAGCTACACAATACGTAGGCAAACCGCGTACGATTTTGTTATGGGTTTTACTTATACTGAATTATGACAACATGAACATATAGTTAAAGATTTTGGTCTTTCCGGCACCCCCGTATCAGGATATGGGAGCACTAATATACATCCCTAATAAAAACAGTGATTTAGACTTTCACGGTTTTTACACATATCTATTTGTACAAACGGGATGAATATATTATTTTAAAAATTACCTTCGACGTTTCGAGGACGACCTTGCCCCGTGGTCTCGAAGTATGTCTCATAAAGATTCAGTCTTAAAGATGTAAATATCCTTAAGTCCCAACAACATATCAAAAATCCAGAACTACATCACGCTTTGTCATTTTAGCAATTATGGCATAAAGATATTTATGATATAACGGAAACAAGACAGTTTTTGTCTAGACTAATTATTATCATGACGATAGAAAACATAATTTTTAAGAAAAAAAAACCGACTTCAATGGGGGTAGCCGGTGAAGGATTATTGTAGATGGTGCACTTAGATTCCATACAATGAAATAACTTGCTTAAAAAACGCAGCGGAGAGGACAAATCGCCAAACGTGAACTATTCGTCGTTGAAGAGTTCCGTTCTGATTATCATCTGCAGTTCCACTTCATCAAATGTCACTCTTTTGAATGAAAATGCTTGATTTGTTGATAAAAATAAAAAGTCACTTTATGTATGCCTTTAAGATTTGAGGAATTCCCTCGATTCCTCGTGGAACTCATCATCAGAACTTGAGCTTGACGAAAATTGGTCCTGACAATCTAACTTGCTTAACAAACATAGCGAAGAGGAAGAATCGCCAAACATGAACTATGCGTCGTTGAAGAGTTCCGTTCTGTTCATCATCAGCAGTTCCACTTCATCAAATGTCACTCTTTTGAATGAAAATGCTGGTTTTGTTGATAAAAATATAAAAATCACTATATGTATGCCTTTAAGATTTGAGGAGTTCCCTCGATTCCTCATGGATCCCATCATCAGAACTGCGTTTTGACAAAAACGGGACCAATCTGTATATATATACTTACAATCAAAAAAAGAATTTTCAAAATCGGTTCAGACATGACGGAGTTATGGAGTAACAAACATAAAAAAAAAAAAAAAAAAAAAAAAAAAAACATACACGCCGAATTGAGAACCTCCTCTTTGCAAATCTTGAAGTCGGTTAAAAAGGGATATAATCCCTTCTGTTTCTTATTACTACTTACATAAAATGCATAACGAATATTTGTCATACGGTCAAGTATAAACTGTAAGGTCGGCTGACCTAAAAATATGTGTCAGTTCGGGGATATTCGGGGAAGGGACTATTTTGTTGATAAGAAGTTAATAGTGCCTACTATCTAAAACTACACAATATACGCATATTAATGAAAGAATAAAGTGTCCTTGTTAATCGACGAAGCGGGCCCTTTCACTAAACTTGTCCACATATGTTTAACCGGAGTACAAATTCAAACTAAAACCGATATTTTTAGTATATTAAGCGGTTCCATTCAACTGAAGTAAATTGCTGTTGCCCAGGCCCTTGAGCTAGGTAAAGAATTTGATATAAGGTAAATTTGATATAAGACAAATGTAGTTTAATTGCCCCAGCCCATGGAAAGACAAACAGTACCATACAACTGTTTGACTTACCCCACCATATCCGCTGAAACGAAGGCACATAGGGTGCGCTTAGAAACTTAAAGGTACGCAAATAAAAAAAATGTTAGGTAAGTATAAATGCTTCATATAAGTTGTATAAATTTCTAATAGACGACAAAATTAGCATGATTATTTAAAAAAACCTATTAACCATGCGAACAAGTATATATTTAAAGCATGCGATTCCAAGGTTCACATCGACCTCTACATTAAAAACAGCAGCTAATTAAACAAATGCCAGTAAACGTGTAAAGGACTGTTTGCGTCATTAATTGTAACAGGTGTTGCTATATCCATTAACAGACTAATTTTGGTGGAAGTGGAACGTCACAATCATCACATTTCTTTGCTTTGTTATTAAAATATGAATGAGGTTCAGATACAAAATTAAACGAATTATTATAATCGAATTCATGAATGAATCAAAATGTTAAATTTCTGTCATGCGTACAAAATTCACAAGAGGTTGTAATAAAAAAATCAGCATGCATTTTCAGAGTAGGTAGGTAATAGGAAGGTTCCTATAGGTTTTGTATGTGGTTACTTAAGAAAAAATAAATGACACACATACATACACACGAAGACATTAAAAAGCATATACAATACTGGTAAAAACCAGAGGATGATTGTTCGCCAAGAACACCTAAGTTACGATACATTAGAAAATTAGGATCAAAACGCAAAAAACTTATCGCTAAGAAGGAACACATTTCTAGCCATGTTTAATTAAAATTCAGCGATGGTAGCAATTATTTAACGTCAGTCCCTATACTGCTATGGGGCGCAGATCAGTGTCACAAGCTCACGAGGAGCTGCATGTCACAAAGGGCAAACCATCAATTTATCAGATCAAGTCATGGATGACTGACTGTAAAGGTAGGACCAGAGGATGATTGTTCGCCAAGAACACCTAAGTTACGATACATTAGAAAATTAGGATCAAAACGCAAAAAAACTTATCGCTAAGAAGGAACACATTTCTAGCGATGTTTAATTAAAATTCAGCGATGGTAGCAATTATTTAACGTCAGTCCCTATACTGCTATGGGGCGCAGATCAGTGTCACAAGCTCACGAGGAGCTGCATGTCACAAAGGGCAAACCATCAATTTATCAGATCAAGTCATGGATGACTGTAAAGGTAGGCATATCCTAAATCCGCCGAGACGGTGACTGTCGGTCGGGCGCCGTCCGTCCCGACACAACTGTCACTTGTTTCTATTTCAAACAGGCGCCGTGAATGAATGCCCGAGAAAGCGTCAAATAAACGAAATAGTCCTTTGAAGAGATTTGTGATTCAGTGATGTCTGAACGCATCGTTATCCAGTTTTTGAAGTGAGAAACTGTTTTGTGTCATTTGAGCGGGTTTGATCCTAGCTTTCAGACTGGCGCAGCCGTTTGGTGTTGTTGCTATAGCAAGTGATATCATATCAATACTAATCCGCTCAATTAAAAACTTTGTTCAGGTCAAGGCTCATTATTGCCCCCTAAACATTTGTTATCTACTAAATATATACTTTTTTTATTTAAAATACACATTAATTTAATATGTACTTTTTTTTTAATTAATCCTTTTTAAAGGTAATTTATTCTCTTTTAATGCTAAAAAATATAATGGAATGAAGGTACCCTTCTCGCTGACCTGTTTTATGAATACCTGAAATGTATCAAGTTCAAATAAATTCCTTAATTGATTATAAAGATAACAGCTAGGCGCTACCATTGGTACTTACAACTCTAACGATGACTGACTGTCGTAAAATGAAAGACAAAATGTTAATTAAAAAAGAAAAATTATTTTCAGTGCGTATGGATCATAACTTCGTTGATATATATATCGGTATCTCGATCATCTTATTGTAGAGCGATAATAGTCTGCGTTTGTTCAATGTCATTACCATCGTTCCACACCATTTTCCACCTATTTCTTAAAATAGACGGTTAAAAAATCTTGCTTCGCATCTATCCTACTAATAACTGATTAGCATATTTGAGTTCAATTCTTTTGTTTGTCTACTCCGATCCTCATCCAAAAATGTCTAAAAGAGCTCTGTGACCAATGTATAGCAAACTTAACGTCTGTGATATATATTATTTATACAGTTATGTAATTCGGACGAGGCGCGTGTATTCTGTATATTGTTATCGCTGTTCTTCAATAAACAAGCCGGGTAGAGCGACAGAGACGGCAAGCGGAGGGGAGACTTCACTGAATTGATATAAGCAACAGTTGAACAACGAAAATTCAGTTTGGTAAGAAACGTGCGCAAAGCGTGGACATGTGCTGCGTTCACAAACAGTCGCGCGAGGTTAAAATGTGACAGCGAATTTATATGAGTGCGAATTATTATTTATAACAATAATTTAGCATTGTGGACTTACAATTCATAAGTATATGTATGTGCGTGCATGGTTTGACGACTCCGTGTTAGTGACGTGGAACGACGCGGGCAAGGATTAAAAGTTTATTGTGACGAAGAACAAGTTGTACAAAAAATTGGCGATCTCAATACAGAAAGACGGTCATAATCTCACCGTGTTACTGATACTCTCACAGTAGAGCACGTGATCGAATATTCTAGTTGTACTCAAGTAAACAGACATATCGTACACTTGTCTGGTAATAAGTGCGTTCTGCGTCGAATTATGGTTTTTGTTGAAGTTGATAACATGGCGTCGTATTCCACGTATAGTACGGGAAAACCGAAGATTTTCTTCCCAAAGAAGGTAAGACCGGTCGTAGCGTATTAGTCCATATCTATTAGCATTTCTGAGTCTGGGACTGACATAAAACTTGGAATTTATTTAATGGTAAATGCCACCTTCAACTTGCTGAATGTTATTGTTGGAAAATTATGTTTCAAATAAACCTACTTCAAAATATTCAAAAAAGGTATTTAAGTGATATATAGCAGCATCTGTGCACTGCCATATATAATCAAAACTAGTAGTTTTCATAAACTTACCTTACCTTTATTAATCAAATTTATTAAAATTATTTACGTTTAATTTAATCCAGTTACTTCTAGAGCCATACAATAAATAAATATATCATATCACATAATAACTTCCGAATATAACAGAAATAACAAATAAAAATTATTCTCATTTTAATTTAAAAACATCGAGACAGGTAGGATTTGGGCATACCTATATATTACACGATGTTACGTGTTACGCTCTCTGCTTCTGAATTGCCACAAACAGGTTTCCCCTAAAGTTGTATAAAATAGTAATTTATAATTAACACACGGATAAAAAACCCAGTGATTAGCCGCTTGCCTCAAACTCCGGAAATACTAAACTTGATGGCGGTTAACATACTCGTACTTATTAGTTATTAATAGTGAGGCTACCGAGGATATTTATGTTAAAGAGTTGCATTTCATTAAAAACCTGGATCCACCTTTCTTGATCATAGATATTTTTTTATTTTTTTTGTGTACGAAATTCATTATATCAGTATTTGTTTACTTACATATATCCCAATAATGAAGTTGTAAACCGTCTCCCATTGCGAATCGTGTTACAATAAATATTATATTCCAGTTAATATAAACTCTTAAGGGTATAATCTAAATTCAAGTTAACATAACCTTAACTTAACTACAGATTCTTCATAAAGAAACTTGGATTTTTGATCAATATTCAAAAAATATTAAATCTGGTCTATATCATTATTTTTGACGTAAATGAGAGTAATGGCACAACACCAATATGCACTTGAAAAATTAAAACCCTTCCTTCTGGCTTTGCTGTATTCGGTTAATAGGTAAATATACATATACCTATAATAAAAAAAAGTAAATTTAGAACCATGTAGAAAAAATCGACACATTCATGCAAACGTTGAAATTATCTGACATCTTGAAGTGGCTCCTATATCGGTCTAACTGATGATCGTATCGAATGATGAGAGAATGTTTCCGAAAATATACATTAAACTGATTGTCTTATCGAACATGATTCTAGAAACTAAGCACCTGCCCTTTCAGCGCTTCCCAGTTACTTACATCTTGTAAGACTCCTATCCCGATCAGCTAAGGCTTCCTATTCATTAACAAGGGGTAGATGGACATTAGGCTCCTAGCCCAGTTAGTAGTGACCCTGCCAACGAAACAGGAGGTCCCGGGTTCAAATCCTGGTAAAGGTGTTTATTTGTGTTTAACTATCACAAATATTTGCACCTGAGTTATGGATGTCTTATATATTATTTAAGGATTTATCTACTACATCTATATATTTTTTCGTCGTCGAGTACCCACAACAAGCGTTAGTGGGCTTAATATGGGACTAGGGCGATTAGGGTTAGATTGTCCCATAATATTTATTTATGGCCAAGATGACAGTCGTTTATAGGCCACGTCAACCGAAGATCAAATAAAAACTTTTTACAAAAAAAAGATAAACCGACTTCAAAAAGGATAAAATAAACTATTATATTATTTATATGCGTTACAAACTGATATGTTTGAAGTCGGTGCCAAGCCAAAAAGTTACAATACCGGCAAATCAGCTTCAAGTCTGAAAATTACAAAACAGTTAATACGAACGAGGCGTATGTGTTCAGTGAACTGTTCTTCATACTATAGAACTATTCTAATACGGTATTGACTGCACGTAGGTTTTCATTCAAGTACAGAGAGAAAGTATAATCACGCGTCTTATGATGTTTTTTAATAAACTTTTTTACTAGTTTTCGGACTAACCATATCTCGAACGGAGCCCATGCTTCGGTTTGAATTATTTATCTTACTTCATCTAAGGTTTAATATTGAAGTGTAAAGGAATTCAATGGCAAGATTGATCTTTCTATACTCAGACACACTGGGTGTGTGGGGCCCACCTTTTCAGTAGAAAAAGGCGCGATATTTAAATTTTCTATGGAAGGAATACGTGTTTATATATTTTTTTTAATTTGCCGCCTTATACTGATTATTGACAAAGTAGACGTGTATCAGAGTATATACTCTATATTTATGAAAAGAGGTATTTTGATGAAAAGAGGTACCCATGTTTATATATACATGGGTACCTCTTTTCATCAAAATTGGATTAGTAGTTTAGACGTAAAAATGTAACAGATAGATTCACATTCACCTTTGCAATATAAGTAGGAATCGAAATGTTATGTGATTTTCAGACTTGAAGCTGATTTGCCGGTATTGTAACTTTTTGGCTTGGCACCGACTTCAAACATATCATTTTGTAACGCATATAAATAATATAATAGTTTATTTTATCCTTTTTGAAGTCGGTTTATCTTTTTTTTGTAAAAAGTTTTTATTTTTCAATTTTTAGTGGTTATAAAATTATCATCATCGGACAAAGGATCTCGCAATAATCGGTGCAGATATATAAGAAAAAGTTCATGACACGTACTCAATGTAAGGAAAGTTCCACATATCATATGTGGTCTTCATCATTAGGTCCACTCCATCAAATTAATGGTTTTGGAGAGGAAATGCTTGAGTTACTAAAAAAAACAACCAAATCACCATATATGTGCCATTAAAAATTGAGGAGTTCCCTCAATTCCTTATGGATCCCATCATCAGAACAGCACCAGATTAATGTGGAACTATCTCTAAGGTAGTTCCTTTCAAACAAAAAAAAATCTTGTTTTTGTCCGATTTCCGGAATTCTCCTGAAATCGGACCATATGGGTCTCAGAGTAATCGCTGAACATCCTACATTTAAAAAAATCATGATCATTATCATCAAAACAACCATCATCATGAGGTTCACTTCATCAAATTGGTGGATTTCGAGAGAAAATCCTCGCATTGCTTAAGAAAACACCTAAATCACCATACATGTGCCTTTAAAAATTGAGGAGTTCCCTCAATTCCTCATGGATCCCATCATCAGAACAGCACCAGATTAATGTGGAACCATCTTAAAGGTAGTTATTTTCAAACAAAAGAAGAATTCCTCAAATTGGATCGCTCAACATCCTACATAAAAAAAAATCATCATCATTATCATCAAAACAACCATCATCAAGAGGTCCACTTCATCAAATTGGTGGTTTTCGAGAGAAAATCCTCGAGTTGCTTAAAAAAACACCCAAATCACCATACGTATGCCTTTAAAAATTGAGGAGTTTCCTCAATTCCTCATAGTTCCCATCATCAGAACAGCACCAGATTAATATGGGACCACCTTGGAAGTAGACCCTATCAAACAAAAAAAGAATCATTCAAATCGGACTACGCGTCTCGGAGTAATACATAAAAAAAAAAGCCCAAACCGAATACAGAACCTCCTCCTTCTATGAAATTGAAGTCGGTTAATAAAATGTGACAATAATTTTAAACAAAAAAGAACCGACTTCACTAAGCATCCACCTTTCCAACACCAAATGTTCGATCTGCTGTAAAAAATACTCAAATCACCATAGGTGTGCCTATAATAGTTGAAGAGTTCCCTCGATTTCTCCAGGATCCCATCATCAGATCCTGACATGGTTACAATGGGACCAACTGTGAAGTATACGCTTTCAAACAAAAAAAACCGGCCAAGTGCGAGTCGAACTCGCGCACCGAGGGTTCCGTACAAACCTGTAGGTATATAAGTAAAAGTTCACCCATTGCATTGACATAGAAAATTGATTTTGTTACAGCTTAAAGGTATTATAGACCTGAGTATTTGATATGAATTTCAATTTAATACCTCTACGCGTTTACGAGGAAAACAGTAGTAAGTTTAAATTTTTAAAAAATATTGTTTGTACGATTTTACTAAAAATGTCTACTTTTCGTAATTTTTCCTTTGTCTGTGCTATATGAAGTTTCTTCGTGCCAAGTTTCAAATTTCTGAGTTTACGGGAAGTACCCTTTAGGTTTTGAATTTCTTGCGAGTACTCAGTTTCAAAATATGCGACTTAAATTGCTACAAGGGTTGCTACTTATATATCCGGAAACAAAAAAACAAACAAACGTACACGGCTGAAAATGGTTTTATTGTTTTTCAAAGTATTCCCCTTGATGATCTATGCACTTTTGCATTCGCGTGAACCAATTTTTAAAGCACTTCTGCCACTCCGCCTGAGGTACCTCCATAACGTGTTGTTTGAATGCGTCGACAGCATCTTCAGCGGTCGAAAATCGTTGACCGCGTAATTTATTCTTTATATTTGGAAATAAATAAAAATCGTTGGGTGCCAAGTCAGGGCTGTACGGCGGATGACCCGTTAATTCCACATTTTGACCCTCCAAAAATAGAGTTGTTTCGCGTGACGTATGACAGCTGGCATTGTCATGATGAAGAATGATTCTTCGTCGCTGGTTAGTTTTACGAATTTGTTCAAATACTTCCGGTAAGCAAATGGTCGTGTACCACTCTGAACTAACCGTTCTACGGTTTTCTAGTGGCACTGTAGTTACATGGCCATTAATACCGAAGAAGCAGGCCACCATTTGTTTCAATGTACTTTTTGCACGAGTAACTTTCGTAGGGTTCGGCTCATTTTGAAACACCCATACCGTTGATTTTTGCTTCGTTTCGGGGTCGTATGCATAGATCCAGGATTCGTCACCTGTATAGATGTTATAAACGGCTTTTGAGTCACCACGGTTATATTTTTTTAACATTTTATTGCACCATTCGACGCGAGCATCTTTTTGCTCTTTTTTTAAGTTGTGGTACCCCACAACGCGAACAAATTTTTTTTACAGCCAAATAATTATGTAATATGCTATTAATGCTGGTCATAGAAATACCCAGAGTCGCCTCTATCTCGCGGTACGTAACATGTCGGTCGTCCATTATAAGTTTTCGCACAGCCTCGATATTTTGTTGTACAACGACCGATTTCGGGCGACCTGCCTTAACTTCGTCCGTAAGCATACTACGTCCACGATTGAACTCACTAAACCAGTGATACACAGTAGTTTTAGATGGGGCTTCATCACCAAAAGTTGAAGTTAGTTGATCTATGCACTGTTGTTGCGTTAAACTACGCCGAAAATCATAATAAATCATAGCACGAATATTTTCACGAGTGAGTTCCATTCTTGCTGCGAGATGACATTTAAAACCCGTCAAAAACAAAACACGAGCGTTAATAAGAAAGAAAAAATATACCGGCCAGTACTTAAAAAAGTTCAAATTTTACCATGGAGGTCAAATATGCTATTTAAGAAGATTGTAATCCCGGTTTCCGGATATATAAATAGCAGCCCTCGTATTTCTCTTGATTGCGTTGACATAAAAGTTTGGTTTTGCTACATCTGAAAGGTCGTATAGCCCTGAGTATTTGACATGTATTTCAATTGAATACCTCCACGCGTTTCCGAGGAAAAAGGTAGTAAGTTAAAAATTTAATAAAAATATTTTTTTGTATGATTTTACTAAAAACGTCTACTTTTTGTTATTTTTCCATTGTCTATGCTATATGACGTTGCTTCGTGCCAAATTTCAAGTTTCTGAGTTCACGGGAAGTACCCCGTAGGTTTTGCGAGTGCCGAAAAACTAAAATTTGCAGCATAAACGACTGTATCTTTTGATTGCGTTGGCTTTTGAGTTTGATTTTTTCACAGCTCCAAGGGACAATAGACCTGAGTATTTGGTATAAATTTCAGCTTGATACCTCCACGCGTTCCTGAGAAAAATGGTCTTGACAGACAGACAGACAGACAGACAGACAGACGGACAACAAAGTGATCCTATAAGGGTTCCGTTTTTTCCTTTTGAGGTACGGAACCCTAAAAAGAATTTTCCAAATCGGTCCAGCCGTCTTCGAATAATCGGTGAACATACATAAAAAAAAAAAAAAAAAAAAAAATAGCAAAAACAAAGATCCCGACGAATTGATAACCTCCTCCTTCGAAATCTTGAAGTCGGTTGAAAACCAACAAAAAGTTATCAAAGTCAAAGTTATCATATTGTCAATTAACTAGGACCTCAGTAGCCAGTTTAATATTTATTACAAACAATTGAGAAATAAAATATGTTTTACTTAGTGTCGTTGCCAAAACCGTCTGTCACTGTTAAAACGTTCGTTAAGTTTTATTGTATAGGTATGTATATTTTCATAGCACCCTGCCGATTAACGTTGGTGCAATAGGCCCTTAGTCTGTAATATCATGATAATGTTTAAATTTAGATAGATACATTTATACTCAAATCATCTCGGTCGGTGAGCTAAATCACTTAACGACACCTACAGCTCTTCAGTATGATGGAGACACCACTCCATCATCATTGACTTTGTTTACGTGACAGGACGAAGGTGGGACGATGATTTGAATTGTTCTTATTTTGGGCACACAATACCTACCTTTTAAATTGGAGCTTACATTAGGAAATTGAGGAACTCTACATTACACTATATATTAATATTAATATTATAGAGAAAGTCTAACATTTAATTAGATGAATGCAAAATATGCACTTTCTGTTTAAATATAAAACGTTTTCAAGTTACAAAAGGTATATGTTGTATGAATGGGCATCCCTGTATAAGTAAAATTGACTCTACATTTCTTATATTTTGATAAAATACCTACCTATTTACTGACTTCAAAGAAAGATTTAAAATTTATATTATTTATGTACAACCTGCACTTTGCTATATATTACGTTTATGTATATAACTAGGTAAGCATCCAATCCATTCCATTTATTTTTTATCGTAATCTTTGGGTCAACAGCTTTTTAAGCATTCCACAGGAAAGTCCACCGTTGTCCTGTACAAACGCCAATTTTCTGAAAATTGGTAGATTTTGAAGTTCCCTTTCTGCGAAAAGAGTCAAAATAATGATCAGAATTATAATCTAAATCTTCCAATTAAAATTGCTAAGATAAATCTAACAGTCAGTGATAAACATGCGTTGGTACAGCTCGTGGAATGCCCCTTTTCAACCGACTTCAAGATTTCGAAGGAGGAGGTTCTCAATTTCGTCGAAATCTTTGTTTTTGCTATTTTTCTATTTTATGTATTCACCAATTATTTGAAGACGGCTGGACCGATTTGGAAAATGCTTTTTTGTTTGAAAGAGTATACTTCACAGTTGGTCCCATTGTCATCAGGTCAGGATCTGATGATGTGATCCTGAAGAAATCGAGGGAACTCTTCAACTATTATAGGCACACATATAGTTATTTGGGTATTTTTTATAGCAGCTCGAGTATTTGCTTTTGGAAAGGTGGAGGCTAAGTGAAGTCGGTTCTTTTTTGTTTAAAATTATTCTTATTTATACGTATTAAAGTATCGAAACATTTAGATAGTATCACCGTATCTGTAACCCACAAACGCAATTCTTACACACACAGGTTAAAGGGTGCAGCCGTGTCCACATCTGATATATAATCGACAAGCGATACTGAACTCTATCACGTTGTCACAAGTTTCATCAATTAATTCACCACTTCCTTTGATGTGCCGCTCCGATAACGGGCACTATGTCGGCTCCATGACTTTGTTGCACATTAGCTTCTGCACAACCATTTAAGGCACAAATTGCTATTAATTGTATCTCTAAATAGGTCATGGTTGCCAACAGACAACAAGTTGATAGGTATCAAAGGCCTTAAACTTAAAACGTGTCCTGTTCTCGTGGACATTAACATAAAAGCATAATAATATACATACCACAATGCATAACTTTAGATGTAATCATGTCTTATTGTCTTTTTATTAGGCGTTGACGTGAATAGTTTGCTTATTTTAGCGTTATAAGTAAAAAGCATCAAACAAAGTAAAATAACAGGTTAGTCATGAATTCGTTGAAAAACCAGTAATAGTAGATTGTTATAACCAAGGGTTGAAAGTGACCCATTTCACCTGAGATATTTCTGGCCAATAGTTCGAGGGTGAAATGGGTAATTTCACAAGAGTTAAACACTCTGCTTTTCATTTCGACTGTGAGGAAAGTACAATACCACACGCACATTTTATAAAACAGGTATATAAAGAATAATCTATAAAAATGTTAAATAAAATTTGAACAATTTGAAAAATACTAATTCAATGTTTTGCCGGTGGTCGGGGAGCAGGGCATCCGGTTGGGCACCGGCTCAATCCACGATTAACACAGCTAATTACTTTCCACCCTAGGGATGGAAAAGCAATTTTCCACCCGGCTTACCCAGGAAAATAAAACTTTCCGAACAGGAGAGATGAAAATGTATTTTCTACGTTTATCTGTCACATTACATAGCAACAGGTCACTTCTTATAAAAAAAAAATATTTACAAGATCAACTATTAGCATTTTCCTTGAGTGTATTTATTAAGCCCGGCACAGGAACTATTCCGAATATTATTTTCTACACATTTGTTAGATTAATTAAGAGAACAGGTTAAACTACTTTTAATATTCCCTTTTGATGATCATTACAACTAACGCTTATTTTCATTTTTTACAAAATTACAAGGCGAGTGAAACCCCTTGACTCACGGCTCAAAAATGCGAGTACTAAATTGGTCCACCTTCCCAAGCCCGGTGTTCCTCGGAATGAGGGGTCCGGTACATTCCTGTGTCGAGTGTGGACAATGAAGGGAATTCCGAGGCGCAATATAGCTATCGCAGTATCTTGACTTGGGACCAGCAACCGAATTTTGCGAAAAGACCTGAAGGGTAGCGGACACATTGGTTATTGGGTAAACAGTTGACGTCTGAGCACTTAGTATTAAAATGTTGTGTCATGGAAGTTCATATTTTTGCTACGCCTTGCATTGCGTCGCTTTTCTCCCACCACGCACTTCCCACATAGTCAAAAGGTAGAGGAAAAGTACCACGTGGGGGCAGTAGTAGGCAAAGTATTTCAATATAGGTACCTTTGACTTCACATAATCGTGAGAGCACCGTGCAGTGCCTATGACTGGACACAACGGCCCTTTGTTATAAATATGGTACCAGTACACGTGTTGTGAAGGTTCATTATATACACTCGTGTGCAAATAATTCGGGTCAGTACGAAAAACTATACTATCTCCTAAAATAATAAAGCTAGGAGCCTGAATTAAATTGTATATTATAGATAAATGCATAGTTAATAAAACAACGTCAAGAGTTAGAGATGATATTCACTTGTTTATTTAATGAACAGTAAACACGATATCAATTAATTATAGGTAAAAAGCAACCGTGGTACCTCACACACAATACTAAAAACATTAAGTTTCTTATGCGTTCTTGCGGGATATTAGCCCATTCTTCCACTAACGCCTGTTTCAGGTCTCTAAGTGTAACTGGGGCGGGGTTTCGATTTCTTACACGCCTTCCGAGCTCGTCCCATACGTGCTCAATCGGATTTAGGTCCAGGCTTCTCGAGGGCCAGTTCATAGTGTTGATGCCAACCTCCTCAAAATAATCTTCCACAATCTGTGCGGCGTGTGGCCTGGCGTTGTCATGCATGAACATTGAGTTTTCACCCATATTAATTAAATATGGGCCTACATGGTCATTAAGAATCTCTGCCACATACCTGGCACTAGTTAACGTTCCATTTTCTATCAAAACTAATTGCGTGCGACTCTCTGAAGAGATTCCAGCCCAAACCATAACAGACCCACCGCCGAAAGCAACTTTTTCTTCAAAACAGGCTGGAATAAAACGTTCACCTGGCCGTCTGTACATAGCAGGTTTATGCATAGAGCATAAACCTGGATTCGTCAGAAAACATAATTCTTGCCCATTCTTCGGCACCCCATCGCCTGTATTCGCGTGCGTAAAGTTTCCTTGCAGTTCGATGCCCTCTGTCAAGTTTTGGGCCATTTGCCGGTCTATGTGGGGTCAAATTAGCTTCACGAAGTCGCCGCCTTACAGTCCACTCGCTGATGTCATCTCTTCGGGTCTCCCGAAGTTGGTTTTTGACTTCAACTGCAGTGAGATGCCGATTTCGGAGCATTGTTGTTACAATAAATCGATCTTCTCTAGCCGTAGTACATCTCGGCCTGCCGGTTCCTGGTCTTCGAAGGTTCCTGCCAGTTTGTAGGAAACGTTGGAGGACCCTCTGCACCGTAGATAGTGACACGCCTGTTCTTCTTGCTGTATATCTCTGACTTCTGCCTTCTTGTAACAAAGTGACGATACGTGTACATTCATCTTGTGTTAGCGACATGATAGTAATTCAATAATGACCATCAAAGTCAACAAAAACTGCCTTTTATCATTTTGCTTTGACAGATTGAAAACAAAAGTGAGAAAACAATCAAAAGTGAAATAAGCTCAATTTGAATTTGGTGCCAAATTCGACTTTTTTTAAATAAGACTTTTTCAAGAATTCTTGTAGAACATTGAAGGTTCAATTTAATTAGATATTAAATTCTCTTTAATACACAGTTAGTTTCCTACACATGCCGCTATTAATTTGCAAAATATAAGGGTTTTTGTCACTGACCCGTATTATTTGCTCGCGAGTGTACAATTAGACAGGTAATATCGACTATCATGCTAATATGTAATTGTCTATCGCTGATAAGACAACACAATTAACGAAGCCTCAGACACCACAAGCGCCTCCATTGTTGGAATAGTTTTTAAAACCTAGTCCAGCAAAATAACACGCAAGTCAAATCAATTATCATAATTAAGTAAATAACAAGACATCGCTCACCAAAAATAGCTTAATTGAGAATTTACTTGCTATTTAAAACTTAAAAGCTGATTAAATATCCATGTAATCTAAGGAAACTGCCTCATCTAGGGCATCAAATCGTCGACAATCCACATTCGAACATGTCATATACGAATATGAAGTTACAGTATTGTTGGTTCCCTATATCGTGTCGAAGGGAAGCCGTCGGAATGCGGTTGGGAGCGCCCGCGGCCGTCTGCCTGCACATGTATATGAACAAAAACTGTCACCTTATTGTGCGATATTGTCACACTCGGAACATGTATTTTGTTCTTTTATGATTAATATATAGAGCTGCCTGTGCAGGTGTTAAGAATATGATCTAAAGATAGAGAAGGCACGAGCGCAAGGCTCTACTAAAACGTTGGCTTTAAACAAAGTACTACTAAATTACTTAATTGATTGTTTCCTCTGTCCACAAAGGTATTCCTTAAAGATAGACACAAAAAACTAAAAAGCATACAAAACGTAAACTCGGAACACAATATCCTAGTTCGCCTTTGCACTTACGTTTTCCTATTATTATATCGTTTTTGATTTGTTTTTGTACAATAAAGAGTTTTTACTTTACATTACATTAAATTACAATATCCGTTCTTTAACCTTTTGATCGCCCAGCTCCGCGACGGCGACGGAAAACTGTGTCCGAGACGCCACGGCGTTTTGCAAAACGTCTGAAAAAGTAAAGCGTCAGATGACGTCGTCTGGGTGTCTGGAACACAGCTTTATGTTTATTTTATTCAAATAAAAAAGTGATATGTTGACGTGATATGCCGCCTTTGGCGTTCAACGGGTTAAAAATCGAGTAAATATAATGTTTCAAATGATTACGCGTTATCGTGTAGCATAACGCAGAAGTCTCCTTTGTATCACGATAAGCCTTGCAAATGGAATCTAAAGTATTTATTGCCTTGCCTGCTTCCAGCCTCCGCAAACATTGTTTTGTTACTGTAAATATACTGTTAATTCATAAAAAGGGACTGTTCCCTATTTTTTGTTTAAAGGAACAAAGGGTTCGATAAGATAGGATAATATTAGGATTATGTTTCTTTTGTTTACCTACTAGAATACTTGTAAAATTTTGTTGATAAGATAGAATAGTATCCTGGTTATGAATTAAATTTGACTTAAGTGAAAAATCAAAGATTATATATCTAACCAATACAACCAAACATTAACACTGTCATTCATAATTGAAATTTTAAAACCCAGCAACCACAGTTTGAGATTTCAAATCAAAAGCAGATCAAATTACATTCAAGACAGGAAGACAGTCCGATTTGGTCACATTTATTGTGATTGTATTCATCAAGTGAACTTTCCTCAGAGGAAGCGCGGTGGGCGCCAAAAATAGCGTTTCCGTCCGCGCGAGCGGGCTCTCTAAGTAGGAAGCCGACTAGCCCCTTCCGTCCGCCTACTGCCGTCTCGCCGCTTATCGAGTTTACAATGCACTCATGAGTTGCATTTTGCCCACACGTCTGTCTCATAATCGTAATGTGAATTAAATTACAAGCGAGCTGAAAACATTGCGAGCGCGACGGTAATTGAAGCGTCCATTCACAACGATAAACGGCGATTAGTTATGTTTTGAGGTTGGGTTGGGTTGTTTGAATAACGTTTTAAAGCGCTCTTGTATAAGTAATTATGGGGGTTTATTTTATTATTTTTTCGCAAACTTACGATGACACATAAAAGCTTTCATTTTATGAAGTTTAACTTAATTTTTATAGCGTGCAAGGTGCTATGTGATAATTGTAGCTTATGTAACTGTCACGTAATAAGGCCTAATTACGTACAGTTGCATACACTGCTTTATCTACACACATATTATAAATCCTAAATACGTATTCGGAAACCATTACAGTGACCGCCATTGCACCGCCACGCCATGGCCAACTCGATTGTGCGGGCGGTCGGGCGGGCGCGTGCCGGTGATCGGGGAGGAGCGCTGGACTTTCGTTACGTTACCAAAATCGATATTCGAAATTTGAACCTCATAACTTAACAATATTTGAGTATATAAAGTTAAAATTACGTTACTGCCACAGTTAAAAAACTTATCCTAGTAAAATCGGTTGTTGTAATGCTGGCCATTGCGTACCGTTTTTGAAGACCACATTTTAGACGACTTACAATGTTAGTGTAGATAAAAGATTTTATACAAAACTGTTCTTAGAGGCAAGATGTTAATGAACCTTGAAACATTTCGAACATTCATCTTAATTAAAGTGCTAATAACAAAATCCAAACAAAGTCAAAATCGATCAATTTAACCGATTATCTTATGTGTATTTCTCAGAACCGAGCTGCCTAAGAAACGGTTTTAATACAAAGCTACCAAATATGGGGTGCGCCTACGCACTTTTACTGGCCGCATCCTTATGCGTCCAAAGTTTTGCGAAGTCAATTCGTCATGCGTCTGAGTTTAAACATATCGATGGATTTCGGTTATTTTTTCCTTTCAACTTAATTGCTTTGGACGTCTAAAGTAATTAACACTTAAAATGATTACTATACAAAATAAATCAGTTCCCATTATAAATAATGAGTTAATTCTACTTAATATTCCTTAACTAAACTAAATAAATACGAGTATGTATTTACTAAAAAATACATTTTGCAATGAGTTGTTTGGGCTTTTTTCATTTTGTGATAGCAAACTTTACACACACATGCATTTGCATATGCTTAAAAAATGGGAAAGATAATTATTTACAACGATTTTTATAAGCTTTTATAAATCTATAATCTTCACTAAATTAACACTTTCGTGAGACATACCAACACTATAAAATATAAACGGTTAGGTAACCCTTTTTTTTATACTGTAATTCTTTGCATTATATTTATTGTTTTACCGCTCAAGAATCCCTTCCTGTTCTCTTTTTCATAACCCTTTGACCGCCAAAGACGTCAAATGACGGGCACGGAAAGTCGTGCCCTTAGCGCCAGCACGTGAAATTACGTCCAAAATACAACCGGTTTGTCGCGCGCGCTGGCGCTGGGCACGATTTTTCCGTCCCATGATTGGCGGTCAAATGGTCAATAGTTGCTCCAGTTAAGGAGCTGAAGACATTAGTAGTGCTTCATTAGGACAACAATTGCAATTGTTTTAAAATGCACGAATGCTCTAGAACCATAGAGAATTCAACTAACCGGGGTCATCAGACATGTGAATGACGTTTGTCTGACGTAGCTATTTGTACGTTACGTACGAAGAGCCGTACATTTGACGTTCCCCTCCCCCGCAAAAATCGGCAGACTTTATTGTATAGAAAATGACAGACATGGCTACTCCATCCGGGCTGAATTCTTCTTCTAAGTCTAAAACGGTAGGAATATGTGCACAATGTAGAATACGTAGATATTTAATTTGTATCTTAGGTATATCATATCTATATTTTTGTGTATGACTGTTTGTGTTCTAAACAATAAATAAAAAAATAAAAAATAATCTTATATTTCAATTGAATCAAATAAATACAAAGTGATTACGAAACCTGTCTGGTCAAATTACTAATAAATATACGTCTGGACTCATCAAACCCATAACTTTATTTCGTTGAAATTTGTATTCTTAATAAATGCCAAGACATTCTCAAACGACCAATTTAGTGAAACAGAACAATTAAAACTAAAAAGTAAATAAATCAATTATATTTATGAGCACGCAAGATAAAAATGACAATGATTTAATAAAATTCCGATGTTTTAGAAGATCTGGGGATATCGGTGTAAACATTGGCAGGTAAACGAACTGTGATTCATTTTATAACAATAATTTAAGTGACTCATGAGCGATGCGATGAGCGCTTTCTCGGTTCTTATGCTTCTTTCTAATTAAAGTTCTACTCTAAGGGCCTGTTGCACCACCCAGTATATTAACGTCAACGTCATCGTTAAAAAAATCTTGTTTGTTCATACAAGAACTTTTTAACGATGACGTTAATGTTAACAGACGGTTTGGTGCAACCGGCCTTAAGGGTGGGTTGCACCACGCATAACTAACGAACTGATCAAAGTTCAATATGGCGACGGAGCTGTCATCCCATAGAAAACTGTCAAACTTTTCATACAAGATATTTTTAACGATGACGTTGACGTTAACAGACTGTTTGTTGTTGCAACCGGCCCTAAGTCTTAAAGGGATGACAACAGCTAAATTTCATACCTATCTTTTTCAGTGCGAGTGAAAGAGAAACACTGTGTTACGATTAGTATGGGAGCTCATTGCAAATTTTGCAAAATGATGCAATTAAAATAAACTTCGCATTACTTGAGAAATACAAAATAATGAAGTTTTAAGTATTAGTGTGGTGGAATTTTGTCCTTAATTAGAGTCGTTAAGTCAAGAAGCTCTTTAGCAACAACTGTTTAAAGCAAATTTTAAGATGTAACTTTGGAATTATTTTCTATCGAGCCGATTTCGTGCAATCGTGTATCGGAATTAACAAAGTTCTTCCAAATATAATGAACTAGCTTTTGCCCGTGGCTTCGCTCGCGTTAAATTCGGGGTAACAAACCATACAAACTTCCACCCCCCATTTTAGGGAAGTGGGGGGTTAGAAGGAGACAAAAAGTATCCTATGTCACTCTCCATCCCTTCAACTATCTCCACTTAAAAAATCACGTCAATTCGTCGCCCCGTTTTGCCGTGAAAGACGGACAAACAAACAAACAAAGACACACATACACTTTCCCATTTATAATATTAGTATGGAGTATGGATATTAACATATATATTTATTACGGTCCCAAAATAAGTAGTTACAGCTAAAAAACCGTTTAAGTTAAGTCAAATTGAAGGTTAACGGATGTTATCAGCCTCTTAATCAGTTGCCAATGCCATATAGGCATATAAAATATAAATATAAATATTTTGGGGACAATCTTACACAAATCAACCTAGTCCCAAACTAAGCAAAGCTTGTACTATGGGTACTAGTATAAAGTGATATTGGTATTCTGCAATAAGTGCGTGACAGGTCTTATCATTGTACGTACCATGTGTGTGACAACTATTTATTTTCAGCTATCTTGTCACGTACGTAGAGTTTTGCTGCTACTTTAAGTAGAATACAATCGTTAATTTATTACTTTGTTCAATTCCAGGTACGTTCAGAGGAATCGTTGCTTGCGCCAGAAAAGTCTTCGAAAATTGCACGATGGGTATGTTAAACTTGCAATAATAGGTGGTGGGTAATCTTAAGGATTTAATTGTAAAACATGTAGCCTGAGCTTTGTAATGCGATGATTACAAAAATACGTTTAAAATTCAAATATGATATTTAATTAAATGAAATTTGTTCTAAATAATATACTATTGTAAAACTCAAGTTGACCAATATGCTAAACAAATTAATTCTGAATGCGAATATTAATAATAAAACTCCCTACGCGTGATCTATAAGAAAGATAAAGCAATGATCACTCATAGTAAATACAAAGTAATTATTATAGTTATTGTCTTGATTTGTTCCGTTGAGCAGTTGATTGAATTTGATAAGTTATATAATAATTTGCATGTGCATCTATTATTAATGCAAAATATACCTAATAAATAACAAATGATTGCAAGAAGAATGGAAATATGAGCGGCGCTATAAAAAACCAATTTTAAAGAGGGGATTTTCCACTACATAACTAATAACTATCTCTGTTTATGGTTAATATGTGGTTTCTACTGGGGTCGTAAAACGTTGTTATTATTTTATTTTATCAACCGACTTCAAGATTTCGAAGGAGGAGGTTATCAATTCGTCGGAATCTTTGTTTTTGCTATTTTTTTTTATGTATGTTCACCGATTATTAGAAGACGGCTGGACCGATTTGGAAAATTATTTTTAGGGTTCCGTACCTCGAAAGGGAAAAACGGAACCCTTATAGGATCACTTTGTTGTCCGTCTGTCTGTCTGTCTGTCTGTCTGTCAAGACCATTTTTCTCAGGAACGCGTGGAGGTATCAAGCTGAAATTTATATCAAATACTCAGGTCTATTGTCCCTTGGAGCTGTGAAAAAATCAAACTTAAAAGCCAACGCAATCAAAAGATACAGTCGTTTATGCTGCAAATTTTACAGTTTTTCGGCACTCGCAAAACCTACGGGGTATTTCCCGTGAACTCAGAACCTTGAAATTTGGCACGAAGCAACGTCATATAGCATAGACAATGGAAAAATTACAAAAAGTAGACATTTTTAGTAAAATCATACATTTTTTTTTTAATTTTAAACTTACTACCTTTTTCCTCGTAAACGCGTGGAGGTATTAAATTGAAATTCATGTCAAATACTCAAGGCTATAGGAACTTTCAGATGTAGCAAAACCAAACTTTTATGTCAACGCAATCAAAAGAAATAGCAATTTAAGTCGCATATTTAGAAACTGAGTACTGGCAAGAAACTCAAAACCTAAAGGGTACTTTCCGTAAACTCAGAAACTTGAAACTTGGCATGAAGAAACTTCATATAGCACAAAGGAAAAATTACGAAAAGTAGTCATTTTTAATAAAATCATACAATAAATATTTTTTTAAATTTTAAACTTACTACCTTTTTCCTCGTAAACGCGTGGAGGTATTAAATTGAAATTCATGTCAAATACTCAGGGCTATGCTATAGGACCTTTCAGATGTAGCAAAACCAAATTTTGATGTCAACGCAATCAAAATAAATAGCAATTTAAGTCGCATATTTTGAAACTGAGTACTCGCAAGAAACTCAAAACCTAAAGGGTACTTTCCGTAAACTCAGAAACTTGAAACTTGGCATGAAGAAACTTCATATAGCACAGACAAAGGAAAAAATACGAAAAGTAGACATTTTTAGTAAAATCATACAATAAATATTTTTTTAAATTTTAAACTTACTACCTTTTTCCTCGTAAACGCGTGGAGGTATTAAATTGAAATTCATGTCAAATACTCAGGGCCATAGGTCCTTTCAGATGTAGCAAAACCAAATTTTGATGTCAACGCAATCAAAATAAATAGCAATTTAAGTCGCATATTTAGAAACTGAGTACTCGCAAGAAACTCAAAACCTAAAGGGTACTTCCCGTAAACTCAGAAACTTGAAACTTGGAACGAAGAAATTTCATGTAGCGCAGACAAAGGAACAATTACGAAAAGTAGACATTTTTAGTAAAATCATACAATAAATATTTTTTTAAATTTTAAACATACTACCTTTTTCCTCGTAAACGCGTAGAGGTATTAAATTGAAATTAGTAATAAACATACTACAACTTTTGCTTGTTATAGGTTTGTACGGAACCCTCGGTGCGCGAGTCCGACTCGCACTTGGCCGGTTTTTTTGTTTGAAAGAGTGTATTTCACAGTTGGTCCCATTGTAACTAGGTCAGGATCTGATGATGGGATCCTGGAGAAATCGAGGGAACTCTTCAACTATTATAGGCACACCTATAGTGATTTGAGTATTTTTACAGCAGCTCGAGCATTTGCTTTTGGAATGGTGGATGCTAAGTGAAGTCGGTTTTTTTTTGTAAAAATTATGTTGTATGTTATCGTTGATTTTATACGAATTTAGAGAACACGGAACACCAGATTAAAGATAACGGTATGCCTAGCCTACGTATTTTGCTGAAACTAGGACTAAATATAATAAAAACTGACAGGACACTTAAAATGTGCAGTAGACGTAACACGGTACTGGAAGTAGAGCTCCTCATATTAATCATAAATCTCATTGAAGGCATGCAGCTAAGTAGCACGGTCACCTCGACAGTTAGCATTGTTTGAAAAATTAGGTTACCAAATATTGAGTCATTTTGTAACTAAATGTCAAAGACAAAAGATGACAGCATTTTGGTATGAATTTTAGTTGATGGCAGCCAAAGATGGCACAAGATACAGCAATTAATATCAAACTGCCCCCTGAAAATTTTGTGTATAATTTAAATCGCTTCTTGTAAATTTAGTTAAGTTCAACCAATTTGTAAAATAACTAATGACAGGCGGACTCTCAACAACGGGTCCAGAGGTATATTAGATCGTTATGTCAATCTTGTTACGGGATAAATTGACCACATCCATTATCAGTTTAAACCACCCAACCCCATATGTTGGACGTCGTAGAACATTATGTATCAAGTGCGACACACTGTAGACTCGGAAAGCATGTGTACATAATACTGTGTTTATGTTCGTCACTGTACAAACACACGGCGCAAGCGCAAGCCTTCTGGCACAAAATAACCTCGTGTTCCGTTTCTTACCTATTTATGTATGAATAATGGAGTATAAATTGTTTTCTATTAAAAATTCACATAATTAATAAAAAAAAAATTAATGCTATTAAGTAGGTAATTGTTTTTATTTTTTCATTTTATAACAATATAAACACGTGCTGCCATGCGTGCATGTGCATGTGTGAATATACTACGCAGTTGTATTGCGACTAAAGTCTGTATGAAATTTCCTATCTGGTTTTTTTGCATGGCAACTTTGAGCACTTTTAGCACGTTTAGCACTTTTAGCTGATCAATTTGATATGATACTTAGTAAGAAAATTAAAGAGCCCTTGGATCTTATTCCAAACTTTACTCGGTAGACTGAAAAAGTACAAAATAGAGGTATAAAATATATCCACACAACGAAATATCGAGAAAGGAGACACAATTCAAATCTAACAATAACACATAAATGACGACGGATGACTCATATAAACTCGTTTCATTATGCATTCAACGAAGACTTATGAAAAAGAAAAGTTAGGTACATTCATTTACATCAATAACAGAAAGAGCATTTGGCATAAAATTCACCGCCATGAAATTGTAGTTTAGACACGGTGTATGTTATTGTTCCTATTGCGAATTCCAAACGGTACGCGAATGTTTCGCAAATATGGGTTTTCCTCCAAGTTCATGCACGCTTACCATCACCAACACTGTTATCCGGCCATTTGTAATCCCTATTGCAACGGCATAAGGTCTACCGGTTGCTTTTTGTACATATGCTATGAGCGTTGGATGTGTATATACAATCACTTCTTGGAATCGAATCGGATTTACACGTACGGGCGTAAATTTGCTCAAGGTTTATAAACGCTCTTGCAGGTAGGTTAATAATCTTAACAACATACAAAGCGAGCCGTCTTAAGCAAAGCAGTAAAGAACTCATAACGAGCAATGTGGGACTTCAAAACCGGAGGTCGTGGTTCGAACCCCGGCTCATATAATTATACCTATGAGTTTATCTGTAGGCACGAAATGTCACTTGATATTTCCCAGTTGTTTTTTAAAAAACATCGTTTAGTACCTAATCTGCATTCATCTGTAAAGAAATTTAAAATGATGTTAAACTCTTTCCATACACATAATAAACGCAAGCAATAAACAGCTGAACGTTGAGATTTTTTCTTGTACCTATAGCAAAATTAAAAAAAAAAAAGTTTAAAAAACTAAAAAACACGCTTTTAGCACGCACTAAAAATTACAAAATGTATTGTCATCAGAACTCAGAGCGTGTGCAAAATTTCATCCTAATCGAAGACCGGGAAGTGGGTCAAATTAAGATTCCAAGATTTTCTTACATACATAGTTAGTTACAAGTGAAGCTAATAAAGGCGTGTTAAAAAAACAATGTAAAATTTTATTTCAATATCTTTGCTGCTTGCAAAACAAACACTGTTTTGCTACGTCACTTATAGATAAAAAGTTAGCCGTCGTCTTTATTTAATATCTATTTTGTAAGACTGACTAATCAAGCTTCATTTCATAATTTTACGGTTTTACTATGAAAACAATGATTCACAAGATACTAATGAATCTAGTTGATAACATATAAGCCACATCCGTTCTTATATGCAATGTGCGGATGTAAACAGAGCATAATTCGTCGCTTCCTTCCGAGCTTAGTCTGTGTTAATAGACGAGTAAACAAACGAGCGATTGCCCTTTTCACGCATTTGGGCCATCACACGTTAGGGGTCGTCCAGAAATTATATGATCGTTTAGGGGGGGGTGGGGGTAAGAAAAATACCACAAAGTCAATTTTTTTTTCAAAACGGGAAAACCAAAAGTAACAATATTGCTCCAAAATCCGCTCTATTTTTTATATGAATATTAATAATTTATCTTAGGGTACCCGCATTAGGTAATTATCACGTGGATCTTGTGGCAGGGGGGGGGGGGGGGGTGTAGACCGAATTCTGAAAAAAGCCATTAAAAAGGTGTTTTGCACTGACACAATATTTTTTTTTGTAATCGGTATTAACCCTGAAACTAAGCATAGCTATTATTAAAAAGTTTATAGGACATTTTGGTCTCAAAATATGATATGGAACTGTTAAATATTTTGGTTTCCTCTTTAGCACATTGTACATATCGCACCATTTTATTTTTCCAAACTCTGTCCCAGACGCGAAGTATACCAGATTGAAATGTCCGGGAACTATGTTATTATGTCGTAGAACCTTGGTTATGGTAAAAATCAGGAAAGGGACGAAACATTTCATGCATATTTATCAGAATAAGGGCCGGTTGCACCAAAGCGTCTGTTAACGTCAACGTCATCGTTAAAAAAATCTTGTATGAAATGTTTGACAGTTTTCTATGGGATGACAGCTCCGTCGCAATATTTAACGTTAATCAGTTCGTTAGTTATGCTTGGTGCAACCCACCCTTAGTCGTTTGCAATTGCAATGTAAGACGTAAGTACCTATCTTTTCCCCAAAATTTTGTACTTACATATACAGTGTGTAAATCCAATACGAGCAAAGAATTAAACCAGGTATAGGATTTCTTACTGTAATCATTCATTAATTATTTTTTAATGTTACACCTAATTATGACCCCGTAATTGTTTTTTTTTTTTTTACCGCGTAGCAATGTACTGCAAACATGATTGAAGTTAAGTAAGTAACTGTCAGTGTCAATGTCAAGAAGCGTTCAACTTAAGTGCAACACCACTTACATTGCGGGCCGAATTATTTTGTATGGTAAATTTTTTTGTCATCATTTTAAGAAGAAGTTATCTAAATATATTTGATTTACACACTGTATATATATACATATATCAGGCTGTAAAATGATGGCATCGAGCAGTGTTCTTTTTTTTGTTTATTTCTAAGTAGGTACAGGTATAAATGTATCCTACGCATGTAACATCCAATAAAATAAATGTAAACGATAAAAACATATCAATTTATTAAAAGATAACGATCTCAAATTTGCAGATATGTTATTTAACATACTCGTATAAAGTAGTTGCATGATGAATTATGATTAATAACATAACCAGCTATTTATTTGCAGATAGTGATATTTCTTAGATAACATGTTTGAAAGGATTTCACTTTTATGGCAACCAGATGTATGCACTGTAGACTGTGCTCTAGTCATATTCTCTGTTATCTACGTTACGACGGATCATCACAAAGGATATTTAGCGACTAGAACATTCCATCCAGACTTAATAGTTTTTATAATACTTAAATTGCTAGACTAATTGTATAGCTACAGTTACATGGGTGCAATTTTACACTGAGACCTTTTCACCTTGTCTATGTGACAGTTTGAGACTTGACCGAATTTTCAAAATTATCACCTAATACATAAATACATATACCTAATTACCTATTTACGTATACATAATTGTGACCATGTTACGACTTCTCATTACCCACAATCTTTTTATGATTTAATGCATTTCAATTTAGCAAAATCCAGTCAATTCGCAAATATCCGTGAAAGTGGAAATTATCTCAAATATAATAACCATTTGAATACTCAATTACTCATACAGCACATCCTGACA
Source organism: Pammene aurita (assembly GCA_947086415.1). Classification (NCBI taxonomy): domain Eukaryota; kingdom Metazoa; phylum Arthropoda; class Insecta; order Lepidoptera; family Tortricidae; genus Pammene; species Pammene aurita. Next base: position 13,812,813 of record OX352299.1, read on the forward strand.
TCCTCTGTTCTTCAATTTACTCCGAAAAATCTAACTTTGATACCCATAATTAGGTACCTTGAGTTAAAAAGAGCACAAAATCCTTAACACTATAATAAGTATTGTATTGCCTAGTTTATAATAACAACTTCTACGTAGTAGGTAGGTACTTCTTTAACGTGTGGCTTTTTAGTGGCATTTATATTATTCATAACATACGCAAGTAATTGTAACATACTGTTACCGAACGATTACGTGACGAACGATCTTAAGTTTTTTGTGAAATATTTCGCTCAACCGATACCGAAAGTCTGAGTCACACTGTAAACGAGATTTATTAAGAAGATATGTCTTTATCAAAAGGAATGCACTATAACGGAATTTTATTGTATACCTTTAGTTGTAAATAAACATGTAATAAGTATTTGGATAAGATATGAAAACAATTGAAATAATTAACGCGTGTGAAAAACTCGTGTTATCTGAGGAATTTTAAGTACTACTTGTTTGTAGTCCGGAGCAAATCGATAATTTATGCTATGCGACCTACATATAAAATGATTCGTTATAAATTGACATTTTAAATGTAACCATGACCAATATCTAATAAAAGTAACATATTTAATTTACATCCAAACTTCTAAAGTACCATAACAAATACAGACTACAATAAGGAACAATGTTAGTTGTATTTAAACTTACAAAGAATCTTAGAATAATTAAACAAATTTTTCGAAGTAAATTTTATAATAGGTAATTAATGACAAACATAGCATACTTTAATTAAGACAAAATATTTAGCGGGATTAGATTAATTAAACGAAATTAAGAATTACATCTAAACATATTGCCCGACCAATAATATGAGACTCAATAAAACACAATAAATAATCTCAAGACCTCATAATAATAATTATTAATAATATATATTATGATTGCTCGAATAAGAGAAAGAATTTACCTCGATACGATAGCTCTGCAATTTGTGCTCAATCGATAAAAAACAAATGCACGCTAATCGTGAAAGTGCTGCGAAGGTAGAACAGGATGTATAGGTGAGGTGAGTCATGGCGAGTTGTAACCATCGCACGCGCAGGTAAGGGTACTCTAGTGTGTGTGCCGTAACACTTGCATGTGTTATGATAACAGGCCACGTGAATGAAGGATGATTCATCCAACCGCCTAACTATTAACAATCAACCAATCATATCTGACATAGAAAACAAATAAAAACTAATTAGTGACAGCAAAAAGTAGCTTTTTAGAATTGGAAGTATGGGGGCGTCCATTATTTATGTCAGGGGGTTAGGAGGATGATGATGATGATGTCTTCATTGGTCTCATAATCGCTAAAATCTGAAACGGAAATAATGGACGCGCCCAAGACCTGATATCACAAATCAGACCCAGGATAAGTTAATTATAAGTATGACAGTGTAATCTAATGTGTGATTTTGTTCAATTTAAAGCAAATGACAAACAGGTAATTATCGCTAAATCCCATTTGTTCTGCATGGATGATATGGGAACCTTATAAGGAAAATCTGATAGCATTACTAAGACCAGTGTTTATGTTGATGATCTAATTCAAATACTTACATGGGTTTCTAATATATGCCTGAATTCTTCTAATAATTTTAGAAATGCATTTCTGAATCATCAATATCATCATGGATGTAGGTCATCGTAAATATTGACTATATTATACTTATTGACTTTGGTTGTCGCGATAGTGTATGGATATGCTGATGCTTGTAAGAGAACCACTCCGCCCAGAAATTTACTGCCCCATTTATGAGCCTTTTTGAATGCCGATTTTGCCGCCCCTTTTCATGTGCCCTCCGGGGCCTTGGTCCCCCTGCCCCCCATGCTGCTTGGTGTCAAGCCAGCCTTATAATAAGAAATGTATTTATTTGGTCATATATAAAAACCTAATCTTTTCTTTCATTGACAACTTAAAGGTACATTTTTTTCCTATTACTTTTCACTAAATCGAAATTTTTAAATGTTTTTGACGAAAAAAATTAATTATGGAAATAATTATCTAGACACACGGCAGTGTGTCCGCCAAGTTCGAGCAAAAAAAAGCGACACACCGGCCGTGGGTTATATTACACGAACCATTTCGGGCCAATTTCGACCACCCTATAACTCAAAACATATTTTATCTACGCATATGAAATTTCGAGTGTCTGTTGACATCCCCTTAATTGTCTAGAATACAAAATTTCATTATTCTACCTATAGCAGTTCTTGAGATATTGACGTCAGAAAATCGCTATTTTTACTATACACTCACTCACTGACTCATCAAAAACCTAGACCACTTCCAATGGTCGTACTGACTTGAAATTTGGCATGGAGATAGGTCTTAAGGTAAAGGGAAAAATCTGAAAACGGCCAAGTGTGAGTCAGTTTTAAAAATAGCGAAGGTGTAACTTTGTTCTACTATGAAGTCATAATGAACTAAATGGGTCTATCTTCCAATGGTCGTACCGACCTGAAATTTGGCTCGAAGGTTTGTCTTTAGGTCGAAATAAAGTAAAAATCTGAAAACGGCCAAGTGTGAGTCAGTTTCGAAAACAACGAATTTGTAATTTTGTTCTACTATAAGTAGGTATGGAGTGGAAATGAGATAAGACTTATTTAAATTTAGATACATACCAATTTAAGACAATACATGTTTGTCTTAAAGACAAGAACAATAAAATTGTTCACCACTCTGTGTGTGTCTGTTGCGGGAACCGAACCCACGATTTACGAAGTGCAAAGCAGGTCACTAGGTACACTAGGTGCGCTAAATCAGTCAAACAAAAATTAAAAGACTATTTTTTCTCGCATAGTCTAAATAATTTCTAATTTTACAACTAATAAAATCGCAGATTCAAGAACATGGAAATCATATATACTCTAAGATGGAATTATATATACTACTGCCCATCTCACCCTCCGATACGCCACGGGATGAGATGGGATGGTGCACTTCTAGGGCTACATTATAGGCCACCAATTATAATACCTACTGGTAGGTAGGTATTACCAAGTTATTAATTATCTATGTAGGTAGCGTACTTATAAACAGAATAAAGTACGTTATTGATGTATGTCATTGTATGTAATTATATGTAAGTAGGTACATTTTATAGGTGTAGGGAGCCAGTTTATTTGTAAAAATCACCTATAAATAAAGAGTAAAATAGAATTAGACGCTTAGTATAAAGGGTTATAGTATAAAGTACATACCTAAGTGGAATGAGACATTTCCTAAAGCAAAAGTGATAAAAAATAATAAAGAACCTACACCTAACAAAAATAAATGAAATCCCATCAAAAACATAAATGTGAAAGGCTGCCAAGTTCGATACTATGGGAATGCTTCGCCTATAAAAGAAGTGAGATCTGAATAAGTACCAAGTTCCATAAAAATACCTCAAATCATAAATAGTTATAGGAATGCACACTTGATTTCCAGCAGTTTTTAAGGTACATTTTGAATAAGTATCACGTTACATAGAAATACCTAAAATTATAATAGTCAGAGAAACGCACACCGGTTTTTTTAGCAGTTTCCTGATAACATTTATTATTTTCAGTACTTTTTAATGATGTAACTTGGCAAGTTTTAATAGAAAATTATATACTTGACACATTGCAGTCCAAAGGTGTCGATTCATTGCATTGAAAAGGTGTGTGGTGTGTGAAAACTTGCCAAGTAACATCATTAAAAAGTACTGAAAATAATAAATGTTATCAGGAAACTGCTAAAAAAACCGGTGATCGATGACACAACCTTCCATATAATAGGTACTTGTTGGTAAACGTAACTTACTACATCAACTACATGTTTAGATAAAGAATGCAGTAAAGATGAGTAATATTAATATTAAATTAAGCCATTATTCTTTTCAATCGTAGCATAGTTTTATGAATGAAGCTACTCAGTTGGTTTAGTCACATCTCGAAGAAACCGTAGATGCGTTCGGAGAACCGAACAAAACCTGCGCTGACTCACCCGATGCAGCTATCCTTGTTTGTTTTGTTTCATTGATTAAGTCATGCTATCAACAATGAGTTGATTGGTCAAATTATGGGATATATGGAGTTTTGGAAATTACTAAGGTGAGATGGGGTTCTATAAATATTATGCATTTTTTTAAATAGTTAGCGGTCAGATGGTAGTTGTTTAATAATGGTTGTTACGGTTGTAATGTAATGCGTGGTGGGTCAGACTAGGAAAATTAATGTATATTTTTTTAAGAAAAGGCTATAAAGAAGCTTAGGATGAAATCTGGAAAATACTTACATACATACACATGATAGATTTCATTTCAGTAATCTTCAGGATACAAGAAAAACGTATCGTATAGGTTACTCGATCTTATTTACGTCAATTATTTGATAGGTTTAACGACGTCAATAATAAAAAGAAACCTGGTACAGTAATTAGGTAATTCATTCAGATAATAATAATGGATTGTAAGGATAAGAATAAGTAGCGTCAAATGAATAGCGATGTTTTCAATTACATAAATAATATACCGATAGTATTTTTTTCTGTTATTTTTCATGCCATGTTAAATCGCCTTAAAAAAGAACATACTTATACCATGGACATACAAAATAAGGAGACGTAATCCGACGAAGATAAAATTGTGCTTCCATAATAAGCCGCGGTCTCGTGCACACACCCTCACTTTTGAACCAATCACCGCTTGTCCACGAGTTGTTTATGTGTGCGTGTCGCGCGTAAACACGAAGAAATCTGCTTATTATGGAATCACAGTTTTGTCTTCACGGCGTTACGTCTTCTTATTTTATATGTCTGTGACCTATATACCTATGTTAAGTTTATAGTTGATGTTTACAAATACATCAGTTGCACTTTTAGTCACCATTCGCATTAAAACAGCGGTTATACGTTATACCGCACCGCAAGATAACACGAGATGAATAAAGGCACGCTTACTCACTTATTTACTAACATTTCATTTACCGCGACTTATTAAATTCGCTATACATTACAAAACTGAAGGAATAATGACACATTTAGAAAATTAATTTGTCTCGTTTTAAATCTTTTCTTGATCATGACCGTAACAGAATTGTTGCCCCTTTTTGCATTTTTTGGGATTACGTAATTCTTTTAATTCTCTCAGACGTAAGCTAGAATTTATAATTGTACGGAGTGACTTGACAAGTCAACAAACACAAATGTTGCCGCAATTCGGCCAGTGCTGTTCTTATCGATATTTTCATTTAATTATTAAGGGTTCTACAAACGCCGCGACTTATTGGTTGCGATATTGCCGCTGCAATTTGATTAAGGCTTTCAGGCTGAAGAATGCTACAACATGATGTGGAAAATACGTTACTTTTACGGAATGACTGTTACTTGTTGATAAAACTATGCGGTACGCGACAAATCAAAGTCAATTTATAACTTCTGTACATCCAACACAATAATAATTTCTAAAGGCGACTACTCATACACCTGCCGTAGGGTTAATACCGGGCGCATGGCTTAGTGTATTCAACCAACCGGAGCGGCCATGTCTCTCATTTTCTATACAAAAAAAAGTCTGCCGGTTTTTGCGGGGGAGGCGAACGTCAAATGTATGGATATTCGTACGTAACGTAAAAATAGCCACGTCAGATAAACGTCAGTCCGTGCAATAAATATGACCACTGGTCTTATTTATTGACCATTGTTTTCGGCAGAGGGGAAAGCCTGTCAATGGCCGCTCCGGTTAGTTAAATTCTCCAAGCGCACGGCGGTCGGGCCAATATTGGGATTTCTCTACACACATGCCTGCCGTTCAGTTTCTGAGTGAATATCTTGCTGAACGCACGTCTCTAAAATGACGCCAGAGGTAGCTTAGAGTGAGGAATAGGACATAAGATACTTAACTACTTTTTATCCCGAAAAAAAAAACTTTCAGAGGGCCACACGATAACCGAATTCTATGCGGACGAATAATTATCCAAGTATCTTTTCGTCTATTTTAGAAGTAGTTAAGTAGGTATTTTTGAGAAATATCGTCTTCTGACTGTTCGTAAATATCGTTGCGTTTTGTTGTTTTTATTCGTAGAAGTGTTGAATTGAATTATTAAGTGATGTTGCCTCGGATTACGGATTCCTGTGGACGTGCAAGAATTAGAGCCAGAACAATGTTCATCCAAAATGTCGCCTCCATCATAATAAAGAGCTCAGAGTTATAGAAACTATATAATAGTAGTCCGCCTCGAACTGAGAACTCGCGATTTCCTTGTAAATGCATTGACCAATATAACAAGACTCTTATGATGATTGTTTTGCGCCTTCTAGCTCCAAAACCCATTGATCGATCCTGCTCATATACGAACTCTAAAATTATATTGATTTCTACTATAACCCCAATAAATTTCATAAAGATTAGAAAAAATGTTACTACAGTTACCGCAACAACTATTCAAAATCAAAAAGCTATCGAAATGCAGCGATGACCAGGTAGCCAGCTGACAGTTCCGTTTCCGTTTCATCCGAAGCTGTCTATAACTTCACTTCGCTTAGGCTCCGCTCGTTCAACGAGATAGAAAAATAAGTATATGATGTTTTTTTTTCAATTTTTTTTTTTACAGTTCTTTTAATGGATTTATTATTCTTTATAATACAAATAAAAATCTTTATTCACAATATCACAAATATGTTGTATAACATAACTAAGTATACGATCTATCAGCGGCAACGTATGTCGAAACTTTTGTCTGATTTGAATATTGTAGCATTTCAGGCTGTTACATGATAATTGAATTTCCTAACGCTTATGGATCCTTTAAATGGAATCGTATTGGTAGTGTTTAGTACAACATTTCACTTTTCGATACTTTTTATCGACATATACCCATGACTATTTTATTTTTGCTACTCCAGGCAACATTTTAACTGTCAGTCATGTGTCAAGTCACTTTTTATAATTAGAAATTCAACCGTAGGTGAGGCTTAATCACACGTAATTTTTTAATTTGCTAAGATAACGGTAGATAACAACATTGGCCACTCGTAAAATATTAGTTACCATGGGGTCACTAATATTTTACGAGTTATATGGATGCAAAAAAAGTATCTGTATTGCATGGTTATGGGTTATTTACTATGGTCTTACAAATGTTTCAAGTTTTCCATATCTGCCTTACAAAGGCGTACAATACTGGTTCGTTATCTTAGATAACTATTAGTAACTTACTTAATACTATACATAAACAATCTATAAATTTTGCGACGCGAAATGCATCGAGTCAGAGAAAGTTGAACTCAACACAACATTTGACAAAGGCCATTTGCCCAATAAGGGCCGGTTGCACCAAAGCGTCTGTTAACGTCAACGTCATCGTTAAAAAATTCTTGTATGAAATGTTTGACAGTTTTCTATGGGATGACAGCTCCGTCGCAATATTTAACGTTAATCAGTTCGTTAGTTATGCTTGGTGCAACCCACCCTAAATAAGAAAGCAACTGTCAGAATATTTGTGATGTTACTAGCAATCGAAAATAATGTCGACAAGCCCTCAACTTTCGGCAAGTAAAGTAAAACTTTATTCTTCTAAACTTGCGACTTACCAATTGAGTGGAGTGACTCATCTCAACAGAACCAGTTTCCATTCGGTTTGTGCGATTAATATAAAAATAGGTATTAACTTCAATTCTGATTATGATAGTCTTCGGTTTATTATTCATCAGCTTTTTAGGTCAATGAAGTCGAAACAAACTGTGGGAACTTAGTTACTTACGTAAGTTATTTATAGCCTATAGCTATAAATTACGATTACTATAATTTTACGAGTAATAATAATAATTATACGTTAATGTGGATAACAACTACCTGCTATGAAATATAAATTGATATTTTTGTGCACAATAAATAAATACTCAGTTACCTACCTACACGTTAGTAGGTAGTAGCGATTGTGTATTTTTATACCACGACGGTGGCAAAAAAACATACAGCCGGCCGATGGTAAGCAGCTCCCGTAGCCTATGGACGCCTGAAACTCCAGACGTGTCACATGCGCGTTGCCCACCCTTTACAAAAAGGAGGATTCACTATGTCGACGACTAAAGGAACAAGAGGGTCCCTCGTCGTCAACACTCTGGGTCCTCTTTGGAAACCTTACTCACCAGCAGAAACACAACACAACACTATGAGTAGGATCTAGTGATATTTGGCTGTGGTTTTCTGTAAGGTGGAGGTACTTACCCAGTCGGGCTCTGCTCCAGATTTTAGCAAGATGACATTCGCTGAGAGTGTCCTTACCTACCACACATAGCGAGAAGACATTCGCAGTACCCATACCTCTCTTTTGGACATAGTTTAAGGACATACCCGGTTCTGGGCGTAGTTTAAGAGGCTGACAACACCCGATGACCTTCAAATTGACTTTACTCAAACAGTGTTTCAGCTATAACTACTTGTTTTGAGAAAGTAAAAAAAAAAATATGTTAATATTCGTTATATTTGGAAGAACTTCGTTGCGTCCGATACACGATTGGACGAAATCGGCTCGATAGAAAATAATTCAAAAGTTACATCTTAAAATTAGCTTTAAACAGTTGTATGTCTTTAGTTTCTTGACTTATACGTCTGTAACTAAGGACAAAATTCCACCACACTAATACTAAAAACATCGTTGCCTTATATTTCTCAATCAATGCTTCGTTTTTTTTTAATTCATTATTTTGTAAAATTTGCAATGAGCTCCCATACTAATCGTAACACAGTGTTTCTCTTTCACTCGCTCTGAATAAGATAGGGAGGGAATTTAGCTGTTGTCAGCCCCTTAAGGAAATACCCGAGTTCAAATGTGATTAATTTCAGATAAGTACCAGATTTTACCATAGATAAAGAATAAGTATTTTTGTATATGGACACAAAACTTGGTCTAGAAGTTACAGACTAGTTTTAAAATTACCATACCTACTCACAACGCAATTGTACAATCATGTGGAACGTTTGTCCGCAGAGAAGCAAAAGTCTAGGTAGGTATATTTAGGTAACTATAGTCCGGCGTGGGCGTAAGTACGTATGCTTCAATCAAGTATCTACAATATGGCATATATCATCGGAATTTATCCTCCAATGAAAACACTCAAGTCCCAATATGGCCATGCCTATTCAAGCTCGTTATTATTACATTAACTGCCATCAGTAGCGTGCCCAGAGGTTTGGAGTAGGGCAAGCCTAAAGACATGATTTCGTACTAACTATTCAATCTTTATATACTCAAAATGTCATCATCTTTCGAAAAAAATATGCTACAACAGCAATATAAGTTATTTAGAATGAAAACAACTAACAATCTAGCCTAGTGTATTTTGTAAGCAGCCCTACTAAATTTTCGCTTATGCAACTGGTTTATCTGAGACATGCCTACAAATAACACAAGCCGGGTATTAGGTTTAACGACACATTGATTTTGAACAAACTTCAGAGATTTTACCTTGCCTTTGTTGATTTGCCATGATCAACACTTGGACGTACCTCAAACAGTCACAAGGAACGGCTTCATCCATTATTAATAAGTAATTTTAACACTTTCACAAGTTTTACAAAAGAATTAAGCACTTTTACTAAGTCATAACCTCACCTCAATACCATTCAATTCACATTGACTTGCTCAAACAATTAATTTGCATATCAAATTCGACTTTTGTAATATAATACACTTGAAGTTGTCCGTTAACGCTCACTTGCGTCGCGCGATCTTACGGCATGCGGCGAACTTCACACCAAAAAGCTGGTTTTAATTCGCCGTAATTTGCTATAGGTACACCGGGCAAAAATTGTTGCTCGTTGTACAGACACCAATAGGGCGATTTGTATAGGCGAAATGAATGTCCGCTTGTATGCCGCTTGCAAGGCGGCGGCGGTGGTGAGTGCGAGCGGGACAGCAGCATGTGCTACGTTTAGTTTCGTTTGCTTTGTTGCGTGTGACAAAATTTATAAACAGCTCACTCGAAATAATTAATACGGGTTATTTAGCGCGACGATTAAAATACGTAATTTCGGTGAAGCAACTAGGGCAAGCCCGGCTTTTGGGCTTGTATGGAAGTACCGCCACTGACTGCCATTATCTATTATCATAGACTCTTGAAGTCGGCGATTGCAATGACTGCAATCAAATTTTCTACTTGCGCAAGGCAAAGGTTTGACCTGGCCTGGCAGATTGGTCTGTTAGTGTTACTGGATGTGTAAATGTGCAAACCGGACAAAGAATTTCTTTGTTTCATCTCGGTCGGAAGTGTAATTAGGGCAGTTCGGCCATGCAGGCGGCGATCGGCTACAGTTCAAAGCATTTCGTTTCCTAAAATAACGTTTCACTAATGAAATCTTGATTTTATCGCTCTAACTGGTGGCTAAACATCGAGATTGTTAATATCCGTTAATCATCAACAGCGATGATTCGTTTTACGTTTCGCGCTGACATTGAAAGGTCGTTGACTTTGCTTCGCGACAGAAGCTGAAGATCTCGTCCTTTAGAAGTTTTTTTGCCGTTCACTTAGGATTGTGTTTCAGCAGAGGCGTGTCGGAGGCGCGTTATTAATTTCTTGTTCACGTGTGCGAATGTAAACTGATGCTGTTGTGAGTGTTTCAGGATGCTCGGTTCTGTTTTCTTTACGGCCCTTAAGTGTAACATCTGCAACGAAATTTGTTGTAACTACCCATCGTTTCAGAGCAGTCACTACCAAGATTTTCATCCTGACGCTTGACTAAGTTTATCATTTATTATCATGGTGTAAACTAGTGAGCAACGAGTTGGTTTAATTATTTGATTTATCAATTAGTGATAATATATTCACGCGAATCTTAGCCCCTAACCACCATATCAGTATCTGGAAAGTTGTTACATAGTTTTTATGCCCTCTGCCACCGCAGCTGACTTGACTGATAAGGTCGTGGATCGCAATAGTTCATCCGTCTCACGATACTAGGTACTTACTCGTTGGCACACATCACAAAGTAGCGATGGAATGCATTTCTATTTCCAGACGGATTTATTAGGAGCAACATTTAAGGGTAATTAGGCAAGTTACCCAAAAGCTGCAAAGCGATTTATGTTTTAGGGTTACGCGTGTAAACTGATTGAATTCGTTGAATGATAAGACCGTGAAGCGGATACAGAGAACCGTGGGCGGAACCTCGCCACCCGGCGCGTTCGCCATTCTAATTAGCTAGCATTGTGGTTCGAAGTTTGCGGGTTCGGATTTGTGTGTAAGAATACAAACCGGCCGGCAGTCGCGCCGCGAACTTCGCGCGAGGGACACGCGTCGCCCCACAACAGCATCCGTTACGCACGCGGAGCTCGAACGTGACCACGATAACTGACCAGTGCATACTCTAGATAAGACACCACGCAAAACATACAAAGCGAAATATGCGGATATTTGTGTTTACGGACTAATACAGTGATAAAGTTTTAAAGGTGTTGGCTTTTCGCAAGGTAAACCATTATACTATCCTATAATGATGAACTTTAACCAAAGTGCGGCACCGGTAACCAGTTGTTTTAGAACCATAATAAGTAACAAATAAATTTTAAGCATAGATAAAAAAAACATTTAAAAAAAACGAAACGTAAAACTGTTATCGAGTTAATAAGTTAGCTTTTGCGGAAAAAGAGAAATAAACTTTACCATGAAATACACAAGGTATATACAGTACTTTACCGGCATTCTAATTAATAAGAAATAAAGATGGCTAGTAAAATTATGGATAAACTAACCTGGAATTTATGTGTGACAACCATAGATTGATTGTAAATAGTGATATTTAACCCAACACCCCAAACTGGATTGACTCAGCGTAGTGCAATGTCTGACCAGTTACTGGTTTCACTGTAAGGCATATCATTACTTAATTTACCACTTATGTAAATTGTTATTAATAGCAAATCCACCTTGTAAACCTAGAGGTTCATATGTAATTAACGGTTCACGTTTGATCTCGCATTTTATCTGGGCCATTTTATATAAGTTTATTGATCATCAGGGGGTTTACAATGACTGCTAACATTAATGTTTATTATCCATTACGATCTTTGCGTTGGTGTTATGCAATAAAATTTATTTATCTTCGTCGTCTCATCACGCATGAAGCGATTGTGCATGCAGAACTGACCTTCACTAACAATGTCCCTTGATCGCGCATGCAACGGACTTCGGTGCATCTGGCACATAGAACGAACAGTGCATAATGTTCATTGATATCTGATGTCATACCAGGACCAATAACACATGAAAAGCCTACCACATAAGGTCCGAATTCTATTGGAAGACGAATTGTTCTTTCGTAAAATGTCCGAGTCGTGAAAGCTTTCAACGACACATTTCCCAGGGCTAGCTCACTTGGACGTGAGCTGAATGATTATTTTATTATTATTGCTTAAACCGTAGCTGTATTATTTTCCTTTTTAATGTTCAATGTTCATACTTCGGAAATATACTGCCTGGGCAGTATATTGTCCTTTTTCTGCTTAAATTCATATTTATTTTCCTCGTTCCCTGAATTAATCACGATTTTTGGCGTGTCTGTAGGTGCGCTGAATATTTACAGTAATAATAAGACAAATGCCACAGGAAACATAAGAATTGGAATTTGAAACGAAATAAATCCTTCCTTTTAGTGTTTAGACTCTTTTATAAACAGTGATTTTGAAGAAACTGCACCAAGAAATATTCTTCGGTTTCCAACTACTCGGTATTATTCCCAACATCCCGACAGATCAATCTATTATTGATATCAATTCGGTACTGTTATTCAGAACAAAATTATCACGTAACGTATTCCGATCCAAATAATGTATGAATCAAATCAGAGCACTGATATCCCTAATTTGATTAATACATTATTCGGTTCGAAATATTAAGGTTACGTATGTATTTTCTTCACGTCAACAATGATTTACACATAAAGTAGCAGTTCACGTAGACCAATCGGCCGCAAGTCTACGTAACTTATGCATAAAATGTAGTCGAACGATGTTAATCATCGCATTTAACATCACACGTGTAGAAGATCCAAACAACGTATTTATAGTAGGTACATTAAAAAAAAGTAAGTACCTGAATACAGTTAGAGTTAGATACGTAACTTTTAAATTCTCTTGGCAGAGTGATCTCTTCTACAATCCTGCTCAATTTCATCCACATTTTAAGGGACATCCTTTACTTTATTGCGACTTTTTTCAAAGTTCAAGACAAACAACATTCATCAATTAAGCTGATATATAATGACAACCCAAATTGAGTGTGTTACGTTTTCGGCATCGTCGACGTTTTCGTTATCGACATGAATGAAACCGAGCGTATTATCTCAGTGTACCTTAGTAAAACGACGTCCTGTGACGCATCCATTACGCCAGCAGTTAATTCACTGGCGTAATACAATATAATCACAACAGTGATACAGTTCTGTATTGTGAGTATTGTGACGGCGTTTCTGCAAATGATGAATCAGAGGATCGACCTATTATGTCACTGGAGTTTTTTCTTCATGCCTGTTACTCATCGCTTGGAAATGTTGGGATTAGTACGAGTATTGATAGGACTTTATCAATGAAAAGTGAGCGTTAACGGGCCAATCAAATACTCGTAGGTACAGTGTTAAGGAATGTTAGCAAAAAGTTCTTGCGAAAAATCACTGATGAGCCGTTCTAAATGACGCATGTAATCCAGGATATAATCTTTGCTACGCTTTTTGCTTTTAATATTTTTTGAATCTGTTAGATAAGAACATCCGGTTTATCGGCGAATTAACGGAATGTAAAAAGGTTCAATAATCTTCACTGCTGCTTTGTGGCCGTTTTTATTAGAAGCGTTTTCATTGGTAGTATCTAAATTCTTGTGTTGTGACGCCGCGATGCCGGCCGGCGTGGCCATGACATCAGCATTATCCACGTCACCCGACGTCATACAGACCACTCATCCGACACAAATCCTTTGACAATCGAATGCACTATCGATGGCATCGATTATTTACATCTGTACCTCTACCACAAGTCAGACAAATAAGCCCAATTCGGGATTCGATCACGAATCTGTAAATTATTTGTATGGAGAATTTGTGCAGAGCCTCTAGCGGTCACTTATAGAACTAAAAATTACTGCCATACCATGAGTTAAATTATCCTTTACACAATTCGCTAACGAAAACTCGATTGTTTGTTTCGTTTGTGTAGATTTCAATACTTTACAAAGTGACGTGACGTGACAAACGTCACATCCTTCACACCAACCGAAACAGATTGTATAGGTAAGCCAAAAAGGTTTTACTTCCTAAGTACATTTTATCTAAAGGTTTAGAACTGTAGACAATTATATGAGCAGTGAACAATAATAAGCATAGAAACCGTACTAGCTCTGAAAAATTGCCCTATTTTTTGTGGGTGTTTAATACGCTTGCTAGGCCGTAAACCAGGAATAATTTCCGTTGGTCATCGTATCCCAAGTGGTAAAGAATACAGGGTTGAAGTGAAAACCATTCGTATTTATTGTGTTATATTTATATATTATTAGTTGACGAAATAATATCGACAAAGCCTTATATTAAGCATAATTTGTTAATAAGACTGCATAGTATGATAACTGGAACTGGAAAACGAAACGGTAAATTTCAAGCCGATATGAGAAATAGAAATATCCACATCAACACTTCAATAAGAATATTTTTAAAAAAGAAATCTAGACCCAAGAACTGCTGAATATTTGTGAGATTTATGTATATAATAGCCAATTAATTTGATTTTAAATCGACACAAAAATACCAACTCTAACCTAAAATGAATGGTAAGTAGTTGAAATTTGATATGATAGTTATAAACACTTTCATTTTCAATCATAATAATTACAATGAAACTGTGAAAAATAACAAATAATATTGAAACATCTTTTACAGGTTCTTGTGCATCATTCATTTCTGATTGATTGCTGTATCAGCTAACTTATCACCAGCAAGGAAAACTATTTATCCCAAGGTGTATTATTTTATATTCAAGAAGTAACAACTGCGTTACAGGCCGGGATCTTCGAATTATTGCATCCAAGTACTATAAAATAGTGCTTACTTAAAAGACATCCAGATTTATACAGGACACTTTGAAATTATAATGTACATAATTATATTAAAGATTTATTTATTGTGAAATATTTACTGTGCCTTTTAAAGTAACATTGTCACAAACTAGAAACTTATAAGTACTACTAACAATTACTCGTAAGTGTAACTTATAAATAGAAATAAAACCATCATTATGCAAGAAGCGGCAAATCCAGGATTTTTTTACAAACTAATTCGCTACTACTACTGAATTTTCCACTTACTAAAACCATTAAAAACCAAGTGGTCTCTCTGTCCACACACACACCGCAATCCTGCGTTGTGTTATGTATGAAAACCGGCGGCTTGCTGGAGCATCTTTAGCTTCCCTTGTGCGTTTGTTAGGTCGTGAGGCTCCGTGCCCCTTGCTCCACGGATCGATTGCCTCGACACCAACAATAGTTAGACGAACGACAACTATATTTAATAGTGATTTCGGATGTCGGGCGCCGCTCCGGCTTGTTCGCTGGTAAATAAATTAAAGGACTTGGCCAACGTGTCGGCGTCGACGCAGGTGGGATGTGTAACAGTAGCGCACTGCCTATATACTTTAGAGAATCAACAACATCCTGAAAGGGTACTTATCCTTTTGTGATTATACAATAGACCTACATAATAAGAAATAAACCAATGATCCACTATGATCACTAAAAGTCGAACTGTCATGTTGACAAAATAACCAAATAAATTAAGAATCACCTATTACATATGGACGTAGTTCTAGGACGTTTTAAACTAGTAGTGTTATTTGTACATTTGAAATTTCATCCATTTGGTTTTCTTAGGTAATCCTATATCCTACGACGAAATAAGTATATGGATGGATGGATGAAGTACTGACAGTTTTCACCCCATTTCCTAGCTTTGAATATGTATGACGAAATACGTAATTTCCCTGTTTAAAAAGTTGCAATCGGTGAACATTATGAAAAAATAGTGAAAATAAAGATCCTGACGAATTGAGAACCTCCTCCTTCGAACTCTTGAAGTCGGTTGATAACATTTTATGCGTTCAAAGTCACGCGCGTTTAAATAAGGTAAAGGCTTACTGTCATATAGTCTGGCCAGCCAACGAACGCAGTAGCAATGTACATCAAACAAAAATATAGCAACACTCTAGGGCGAATCGAACAGCAGCATTTCTCCATAGAAAACCAGCAATGTATATCGAACCAACATTTTTTTTTTCAAGTTGGCTGCATTGGCACGGTCGCTTTGCTTTCGTACGTCAGTGTAGTTAGTCGTAATTTTGTAAATTGTAACTGCTTTATTAGATAAAATCAATGAAAACTCTGATATATGTACCTATAATTATGACTTTTCAATAAATAAGAAGGTGCGAAGAAATAAAAATAACCAAAATATAAAAAGGACAGAAGATTAGAGGTGGAGATCATGCGGTCAAAATACAATAGTTGAATGTTGAAATCCAGGAAGGAAACGAACATTGAATGCTAAAATAATAAGTCCGACGAGGAAATCGGGTATATCTACCAGAAAATACAAGCTTTCAGTTTAGAATGGAATCGGATTAGCTGCATAATCTGTACGAATAAAATTGTAATGCATATTATTCAGTAATACTCATTTCATTATGATTTCCTTTCGTCATCCGTTTATAAGACTATTTTAGGTATAATTATTGTGTGAAGTGTATGGTAGTTAATAAACGTACGTGAGATTTTGGTATTTGTTTATTTTATACATAGCTTATGCGACATATGTATGAAGGGAAACATAAAATAATTTGATAAAAATCTAGGTAGCGGGGTGCTTGTTAAATCTGATGTTTATCGCTTTGTGACAATATTGAGCACCATCCTATGCAACAAACGTTCTTGGACTTCATTTGGCATTTGATTTGTTCGATTTATATACACTGAAAGAAAGAACTACAAATGATAATTCTGTACAAAACTGCATAACCTCAAAGTCATATTTATCACGCAAATTTTATTATACCTGCACGAGGTAGGTAACTACATTTAGGATATCTTAGCTAAGCTTTGTTAGTACGTTTTATTGAACGGAGTTGGCAGATAATAATAAATTACGCAACCTGAAACTTAAAAACGTAAGTAAACAAAACTAACTTTTAAAATTAAAAATGTTACATGCCACAGATAAAACACAAATTATGCACAATTTTCGAATTATTCAAAGACAGGTGTTGCCACCAAGCGATTTTTCAAATTTGCCGCGCTTTTCTACTGACAGAAATGGTTTGCCAGACTACAGCTTGTATTTCCCGGCTCCGATGGCATGAACCGTAAGCCAGGAACAAATTTTTATGACCAATCGCAAGGCGGCCCAGGCGATGATAATTTTTGAAGTGGTTAAGGATGAAGTATAATTATGACTCGCGTAGGTCAGCTGTCGCTCCGTTGGTGGGTTGTAATCCATACTAATATTATAAATGGGAAAGTGTATGTGTGTGTTTGTTTGTTCGTTTGTTTGTCCGTGATTTTTTATATGGAGATAGTCGAAGGGATGGAGAGTGACATAGGCTACTTTTTGTCTCTTTCTAACCCCCCACTTCCCTAAAATGGGGGGTGGAAGTTTGTATGGAGCATTCAGGGGGGCAATCAGGAAAGGGGAACCGTGTTACCCCGAATTTAACGCGAGCGAAGCCGCGGGCAAAAGCTAGTAGCATATAAACTATCACCTGTTTCAACTAAGATGTGAAGGTCATTTTTATTTTATATGTATTTTATGTGAGAAAATGGCTGCCGTTCCTCAACCCGCTCAAGGCACGGCAGCTGACCATCGCGAAGCTTGATTATTGACCGCCCTTAACCACTTAAAATTTACCGTTGGGACACGGTGACCAACGGAAATTATTCCTGGTTTAAGGCCTAGCAAGCATATTAAACACCCACAAAAAATAGGGTAATTTTTCAGAGCTAGTACGATTTCTATGCTTATTATTGTTCACTGCTCATATATTTTTTCTACAGTTCTAAACCTTCAGATAAAGTGTACTTAGGAAGTAAAACCTTTTTGGCTTACCTACAATCTGTTTCGGTTGGTTTGAAGGATGTGACGTTTGTCACGTCACGTCACTTTGTAAAGTATTGACATCTACACAAACGAAAAAAACCATCGAGCTTTCGTAAGCGAATTGCGTAAAGGATAATTTAACTCATGGTATGGCAGTAATTTTTAGTTCTATAAGTGACCGCTAGAGGCTCTGCACAAATTCTCCATACAAATAATTTACAAATTCGTGATCGAATCCCGAATTGGGCTTATTTGTCTGACTTGTGGTAGAGGTACTGAACGCGTTTTTAAACTAAGGTACTTACACTGTCAATGCATGTAAATGATCGTAGGCGTTCCAAAATGAACGAAAAGTTAAGTCAAGTGTATCTAATAGATTGACGATAGAGTATCGTGAGCATTTCGTAATCGAATGCTTGGCTACATGAGTCACCCTGGCAGTTATGAGACTTTAAAATTCGTGTCAAAGGCGCGAGAATCTCACGGTACGCAAAGGAAAAATAAAACGCGTTGTGCAACCCAAATGAATCAAGATGCCTTGTGAGTGGAAAACTTGTATTTGTGTTTCCCCGATGTCTCAATTCTATTCAAAACAAAACAAAACCGAAATAAACAAAACAAACTTTGAGGCTTTACCTTTTTCTGCAAGAATCGTTAATACCTAAGAAAAATTGTAGATAGAGTTGACACAGAGAGATGCCGGCAGCAACGCCACGCATAACGTACTCCTTACTAAGGCGATTATCATACTGGCGCCGCAACCGGATGCGGCGACGGTGTGCAAGCGTGACAGCGCTACTATCTCGTTCGCATACCGTCGCCGCATGCGAAATCCGCAGCATTGTGAAAACCGCCTAAGACATAAAAAAGAAAAACTGCTTTGATATTGTGTGACGATGGCATATCAACACACGTAATCTATTGGACCGATCGAGCAGTCCATCAAGAGGCCACCTCATTGGTATTCGCATCAAGCGAGCGGCAGTGAGTCGTGGACAGATTCCTGATAGCATCAACAACTATCCCAATGACTCATCGATAGTTTCTTTGACCCCACTCAAAGAGTCAACAAGTGCAATTACAATTATTACTGTCCTTGCGCAGGATTCGATATTAATTTCATATTTCCCAGAACACTAGTGATAACAATAAAGGTTTACATGTTCATCAATCTTGCGTGCTTGTTCAAAGAAATATACGTAGATCGTTAGTGGTTCATTTATCATACAATTGTTAGTGTGGCCTGCAATTTCTGCTTATTCAGTTGCGTATTATTGTCGTTTATGCATTTATCAATCTGTGCAGATCGGTTTCTATTTCAATTGTCCTGTATAATATTTGACGTTGTTACCCAACCAAAAATTATCGAACCAAATTAAGTGAACAAAACACGAGGTACCTTTAAATAAGACATTTCGTTTCGTTATCAATGTTATCATCGATACTAAGCGTCAGGCTTTTTATAAACCTTTATAACAATTTTCATAATTGATTAATAAGTAGTATTTTATTGGAAGACTGCTAGAGACACGTACAAGGTGTAATAAAAATGCTGGTGATCCGTTTAAGGGCGTATTTGGTATCGGTAATCATGAAAAACTAAGAAAAATTTTTTTTTCAAGTGAAAAAACAATGCTTTTTTATGAAGGGTTGTACGGCTGGGACGACGTGCCCTATTAATTTTTCTCCTACTTTTTAGGGTTCCGTAGTCAACTAGGAACCCTTATAGTTTCGCCATGTCTGCCCGTCCGTCCGTCCGTCCGTCCGTCCGTCCGTCCGTCCGTCCGCGGATAATCTCAGTGACCGTTAGCACTAGAAAGCTGAAATTTGGTACTAATATGTATATCAATCACGCCGACAAAGTGGTAAAATAAAAAGTGGAAAAAAATGTTTTATTGGGGTACCTCCCCTATACGTAAAGTGGGGAGTGATTTTTTTTTCATTTCAACCCTAACGCGTGTGATATATTGTTGGATAGGTATTTAAAAATGAATAGGGGTTTACTAAAATAATTTTTTGATAATGTAAATATTTTCGGAAATAATCGCTCCAGAAGTAAAAAAAAATGTGTCCCCCCCTCTAACTTTTGAACCATAAGTTTTAAAAATATGAAAAAAATCTCAAAAGTAGAACTTTATAAAAACTTTCTAGGAAAATTATTTTGATCTTGATAGGTTTAATAGTTTTTGAAAAAAATTTACAAAATAATTTCTGAACTAAGTTTGTAATTTAACCGTATAAGCAGGTGTTTATTTTACTTGTAATTTCTACAAAATCACAATGAAATGACGTGCTTTCAAATAAAGTAAAAACGGTGAAAATCGGTTCACGCAATAAAGAATTATCCCATAAAAATCATCTTCCATACTTTAAGCTCGCGCGCAATAGTTTACTTAATTTGCCGATAGATGTCGCTGTAGGTGGAACGCTCATATCATATCCTACATGGCGGTGTTATTTTAACTCTTAATAATAATAATAATTTAATAATAATTTATTTATTTAATACAGACAACATGATCCATTTTGAGTTAGTATTTTATTTAAAACTATGTTAGTATTCATACTTTGCTAGCGATAAAGTATTTTCAATTAAGTGTTGTATAATAGAGCACTCACTTCTTACAGCTATTGCCCTCAGGAGACTGTTTGAGCTGTCACGTATTCTGTTTAGTAATGATGCCATCTTTTTCCGCAAAATTGAGTTGAAGCTGTCTACTCGTGCTTCGGCAAACATGGTGGATGCACTGCAGAACCGTGGCAACCCCAACAGCGCCCTGAAGGCGTTGTTGTACTGGACGCGCAGAGAGCTCAGCGACCGCTGCGTACAGTTTGCCCACAGTGCACTCGAGTACAGCGAAGTGCAGTATGCTCTAAAGAGCGTTATTTTGACTGCAGTCGTACACCGAGCGAATCTGCGGGCCAGCATGTTCGCCCGGACCGCCAGCGCTCTGCGATCCCGTTCAACATCTACGTCATCTTTTAAGTTGTCTGTTAAACAATGGCCTAGGTACTTAAATTGACTTACTCTACTAACTGGAGCTCCGTTTAATAATACAGGAAGTGTCAAATCCGGAGCTTCCATGCCAGGAGCCCTAAAAACCATGTACACTGTCTTGCACAAATTGTACACGAGCCCGTGAGCAACGGCATACTTTTCACATAAGCTAATTAATTCATTGAGTGCACCGATTGAAGGAGCCAGCAGCGCCATGTCGTCGGCGTAACTAATATTGTTATGGCTAATCCCGTCTATAAAACAACCTGCATGAGCACCGCTCAGCTCCTCAATCAGTGCATTCGAGTACATAAGGCGAAGACAGCGCATTTGCCCATTTCACAACATTGATTTGGTTACCATACCAATGTTGTAAAATGGTCATGATATCTACAGGTACTCCAGCCTTCTTTAATTTACTCCACAGAATGTCGTATGCGACTAAGTCGAATGCCTTTGAGAGGTCTAGGAAACAGCCAAAAACCGACGTCTTCCTCTCCGTATAGTACTTGACAGCCATGCTTTAACACCACGATCGCACTTTCAGTGGAAAGCCCAGGCCGAAAACCGAACTGGGCGTCATGTAATTGCACATACTCATCTAAGTGTGTGTTGAGCACACTGTCAAGTACCTTCGCAACGATAGTCGCCAGCGAAATTGGCCTGTAATTCGACTTATATATATTATTCTTAAGTGGGGACACTTTCTGTGACGGACGGAAAACTACGGAACCCTACACTGAGCGTGGCCCGACACGCTCTTGGCCGGTTTTTCTTAGTCGCAATACCATATCGATTATGCCCTTAAACGGGGCACCAGTATTTTTGTTACACCCTGTTTATATGACGCTTTTCGAAAACAATGAATTACTTAAGAAATATTTTTTTTAAACTTTAGAATATATTTTTTATGGCAATAAGTCATTTAAATAATGATTGACTAGTCAACTATACTACACTACAATACTACTACTACTATGCGTTACTATAGTTTCGTGTTTGATGAGTTATAAAGATTACAGAAACGGGAATCGCTTGCCCTCTGGTCTTCAAACATCGTTTGATAGCAATCAACTTTACGATAATATATATCTCTCATAATATACCTCTCCTAAGTCGTAATATTTATATGCACTTGCAAATTATTATCTGTAATAGTAGGAACATACATAATGATCGTATGAACGGTAATAATAATCATTGGCAATTATTATCAGAGATAATTGCTAATGTAATACTATTTCTGTAGTGTCTGTAGGGAGCAATTATGAGATACATATGGATAGAATTCAGACCTCCGTTTTCTTCCATCGTAGAAAAAGAGCCACGTTGGTGTTGCTATGCTCATGCAAATAAAATCTTTCAGTTTTATCCGTATGTTACTTGTGTTACCCAATGATGAGTGTGTATAGCAGTCAGATTGGATTTGAATTGAAATCCTGGGTATTCAACTATAACATTGCCAGCCAAATGATCTGAACATTTTTCTCTATTTTTTCCAGATCCCGGATTTCTCCCTCGATGGAAGCAGCAGTTTGAAGCACAACGGAAGCGCCAAAGAACTGGCCTCCGTGATGGAGAATTTGAAGAAGAGCAGCTTCTCCCGCCGGGAGCAGGCTCTTAACACCCAAGTCACTAGTTCTTCCTCGCAGCAGGTTCGTAATCATTTATTTAATTAGGTCTATAATTCTGGAGATGCTAGTTCGATCTCTGCTGCGTTAGACAGTAGATGACTAACCTATTTACTTTTTCTGTACTGGTTAGTTAGTTTATTATCTTTTATATCTTCGATTTTCTTATTCTATTACTTTTTTGTATCCTGTCCTGTGACAATCTGTCTAGATCTTTGAATTAGTTAGGTCTTCGAAACCCATCTACGGTCATTTTTTCGCCAAACTTGGAGCCTTCCGATACATGGTCATGAAGAGACCGCGTCGATTTTTTTGAGGATTAGATTAAATACAATTTCAGTTTTATTTTGTTGTAAGCCAACAAAGATGTTAACGAGGGCTTTCCAGAAAATAATAAATCAATAACAATGACACGTTTTGTAGATAGTTTAACTTGGCATTAGGTTTATCCCATTGTTATCAGTTCGCTGTTCACGTGCGATTTGACTGATTAGTTTATTGTTTTATTCTCTAGACGTCAATAAAGCATCAAATAACTTTAGATAAGAAAGATAAGTGGGCAAAGTATCAATCTGGTTAAGAACTGTGTCGCAGTAACTAGGTGCGGCACTCCTTTAAATGTGCATAATAGGGTCCCATGCTCTTTCTAGATAATGGGAACTAAAGATGCCGATCATTAGTTATAGTCCATACCTTAATAGTTGGATATACGAGTAATTGTAAATGTTTTGGTTCATGACAACTGAGAAGTTCTAGGACTACGTCACCTCTAGGTACTTAGTTTGCTAAAACCTCTAACTTGAAGAGAATTATTATGAAATTGATGAATTATGAAAGTCTTTCAGCAGCAAAACGAACAAGCAGGAAATATTTTAACGAAATTTCTTCCTAAATTGAACATCCTTGAATTGAATTCCTTTTTCCAACCAAGTGAAAAATCTTGGTGTAATCATGGATCGTTGTCTATCATGGGTGCCTCAGGTGAGTGAAGTGAGCAGGAAGATGTTTGCTGCCATAGGGTCTCTCAGACGGCTCCGGAATTTCCTGCCAATTGCTACTAAAATTGCGCTTGCTCAGTCGTTACTTCTCCCCATTCTTGATTATGCAGATATCTCCTATTTAGACCTAACCGAGGAGCAACTTAATAAGCTTGAGCGTATTCAAAATGCCTGCATTCGGTTCATTTTCGGATTACGCAAATTCGACCATGTTCTAGTTTTCGTTCTCAACTCAAATGGCTCCCTATCCGTCACCGCCGTAACTCTCACATACTTTCTTTACTCTTTTCTATACTTTTTAACCCTGCAACTCCCCGCTACCTCAAAGAGCGTTTCTCTTATCTTAATTCTATTAGATCCTCTCAAAAATTGCTCCTAAAAGTGCCATCTTCATCTTCCAAATTTTATAATTGCTCATTTACGTTCCAGGCCGTTCGTTTGTGGAATTCTCTCCCTCTCAACATAAAACGCGCGCAATCTATTGGTAGCTTTAAATCGCAACTTAAGGAATACTATTTATCTCTTCCTTAGGTTTTTAAGTTGACACTGTTGTTTCTTATTGTGTGTATTATATATGTATATATGTACGTATATGTATGTTTATTTTGTATTTATTTAAGTATGTATATTCATATGAATGTGCTGTGTTATCTATTTCGTCTCTTTTGTTTCTATGCACCACCTACTGCTTATTGTTTTTCTCTAGTCTCCACTAACCAAAGGTTGTCTGGAAGAAATCGCTCATTAGCGATAAGACCGCCTGTTGTTACCTCTACCTAAATTTATCTAATTGAAAAATTTGTGCTTGTAACTGTATGAGGTGTGCAATAAAGAGTATTTATTATTATTATTATTATTATTATCCTTGAACGTTTCTAATAAACAGTAGTTAAAAATTAATTAAACCTTTAATGCCTCCGAGCTATTATAAACAATATGATAAACTCTTGATCATTCATATCCCATAGCTATAAATAGGCAGGTGGTTATTTCGACACCGGCCTCGGCCGGTTCATAAAATGGCCGGTTTATTTTCAATTCAACCAGCCGTGTTTGCGGTAAAATTTAAAATAAAATAACGCATGCGCCATCCGCTGATGTACCTATTGTGGGAGCATCGAGACGAGGTCACCGGAATGCATATCATTTGCAGCTGAACGAAATTAGCTCGTCTTTGTCTTAAGAGTAAATCACAGAGCGCTATGTTGGTCTAGTAATTTAAACGACGCGGTGCGAAGTCTTAATGAATGCCTTTACAAATGAGCTAATGTACTTACATAACCTGACAGAATAATACATATCTGTCATGACAATAATCTAGCGACGATTAGGATAACATGTTTTGTCCACAGCTTGGTTAGCGTGTAAAATATTATCGGAAAATTGAAAGCAAATACTGTCAGAAATTAACAATGATATACTGGCTGCAGATCCTTCGGAGCTTTGATCTAAATGAGGTGTTGGCAACCACGAAGTGAACGCCTGTAGTGTTATTGTCATAAAATTTCATAAAAATTCGTGACGTGCACACCTAATGTAATGATACTAATGATATAGTCCAACATGTGTTTAGCACGCATAAATATAACATAAAAGCTGTGTCTGTGATACCTCTAGTAATTAATGCTACCGACTTATGGGTGCAGCAAGACATGGTGTCTGCGCTTGGCGGCGGGCCAGTAGTAGACATGGCGTAACGTAGGGCACATTTGGTAATAATACCGTGGTGATGACACTTCGGCGGATATATTACAATAACCTGGGTCGAAATATCATTAAATGTCCCTATCGGGTAAAATTAACTGTTTCATTAGCATCCAAGTTGCCGAATGTTAACGTGACTTTGAAACCAAAGTAACCACTATTACGTATGAATGGGAATTGCAGACAGTTAACCTATTGCTGAATTATTTCGTCTTTCAAATATACTCGTAGTACAAAAATGTCTAAACACGTTTCTTATTTTGCGTAGCACGAAATTGGATAACTTTGCTATAAATTTAGAGTATTTTTAATGCGCTGGATGACCTCATTATAATAACAACCCTTCCCTTTGTTCTTTTGTTTATGATATCACCTTATTCTCTTATACGCGTTAAATTGTGTCTACATTAAACAATAAAGAATATCGTCTTTCAGTAAAACACGCGTATTTTAATCAGTGCAAAATAGGTAAGTAAGTTGATAGTTCACAACAACTCAAGTCCACGAAAAACGTTGTTATAATTCGTTTGATCGATATTACGAATGATCTTTATCTCTTAACAGTATTGTCCACGTTTTCTCGACATATGTATTTTACAATCAACGTAACGACATTTCTATAATGGCCACATAATATTATTTTACTAAGTAACCAAAAGTCCAAAAGTCTTTTATAAGGTTCCTCTATAAGAAGTTATACGGCTTTTATCCCTATCTCTCTCCCGCCCTATTTGTTTTAGGTATGGTAAATTATACATCCTTAGAATCGCGTAGAAGTATGTACTTAATAAAATATTTTTTCCAATTAATTCGGGGGCAAGTAACAAACCCATCATTACTAGTAAAAATGAGTCTGCGGGTCCCCCGTCTCACCGCGAGTCAGCTCCGGCCCCGCAGTCGCTGTCTTTTCGCTGTGCCTCCCGGCCGAACGCGCCTGCTCGCCGCGTGCCCTCTCCACCAGACCCTGACGTTACTGAACAACATCCTGGACGGCGACCACGATCTCGATATTTTTTTAACGCCGGAAACTAAATTCTTAGCCGCATCCAATCGCTACATTGAGTCAATAGTTACCACTAGCTCCATTACCTAGTATTCGCAATAATAATAATAATTTATATTGACATAATAATTAATTAATCCCCTAATTTGTTTGATTTATTTGACATCGCTTATGCTCGACTAACTTATTTTTAATTGATGTTATATATTTTACTTTATTAGAAGTTTTCATTTTATTCGAAATTGTATTGTATGACTTTTAATTATTATTTATTATCTTGACATTTCATTAATTATTTCGCCTCGTTACTAAATTCCAATGATTGTATTCTAAAGTTAAATTTAATTGTAATTCGAATAATGCATGTTAGCTATTAAGTAATGTAATGCAGATTAGCACGTAAGGTTTAACTGTCAGTGTTAATTTTATGCAATAAGCAATCAATCACGGTGGCCCATACTGTAAGTCATCTAAAAGTCGTATCAGCGAACATTTGGATTTCGCCGAGATTTAGTCGAGGTTCAAGGCCCCTCGGAGAGGCGTTCGGCCATGCCTACCATTATTTGTTGCATCTCGCCCACACAAGCTGATTCATTCCATATACCTCTCAATTACGACTCCCAATGCCAAAATATGCATGACCATATTTTTTAAGACAATAAATTAGTGTTATGCATTGTTTCTATTGTGCTCGACGCATGTACTCGGGTTGTCACATTAGGTAGTATTTTTTCTGAGAAATTTTATTGTAATAAGTAATCAAAGTGATAGACAGCTAACACAACAGTGTTCAGTGGACGAGCTGCAAGAAGACATTTAAACAGACAGCGACCACGTGACGTGACGCTCAAATGCGTAGGTATCGTTAGTCGTCAACTGTCGATTGTTAAGCAATATTGAAACAAAACATTGAAAACGACCGCGTTATTTTCGTATTTCTATTTTGTCGTAGCCCTGGCTCTTATTTTCCTCGGCCGTTAGTGCGCCAAGACGCGTGACGGCTCCGTACAAACTCTTCTAGCATTGGCACTGAACCCACAGTTGTAGTCTAGATAACGAATTCGGAGAACGTCTGTATTATCAGACCACAGCCATTCTTTTATTTTCGCGTAACCTATAAGTAAAGTGGTATTTTCCGTGTTCCCGAGGTTAATATTCTTGTTTACAAGCAGTGCGCTATCAGTTAACACAATTACGTTAGATGCACTACGCCTGAGCTGAATAGTAATATAATTTCGTTATATTAAAGTTGCATTTGTTATAGATGGTTTCGAGCACGACCTCTAGCAGCGCTGCATCTAGTCAACGACTGCAGGGCTCAAGCCAAAGACTCCAGCACAGGACAGCCTCCGAAATGAAAGCGAGTTCGATGAAGTCTGATCTCACAGAGCTGAAGAGCTCCATCTCAGAGATGAAGAACTTGAGCAATACAGCGGCTTCAATGAACTTCAACAGGTTAGTCCAAGAACGATTTTGAAATAGCCTCATATTTGCGTCAGACCGGCTTGTATATACACGTGCCAATGTTTTTGTCTGGTGGGCCTTTAAGATAACAGATATACGGTTTCTAATGAACATTTGAGCTTAATGGCATTTGCCACATGCCTGTCGGAGTTAGCTCACCTGAGCGACCTTGGCCCTCAGCCAATTCCCACCCGATGTTTCCCTTCCCGTGTTTGCAGTTCCACGCCGGCAAACAATAGCAACGCTCCTGTTCTCGGGAGACCGTCTAACGTTCTGTTTCTAGTGCATTTTCGTGTGCGTAATTAGTCACAGAACACTTCTATTTTAAAACCGTGAGCAATTTTTTAACACAATTTTGTCCGTTTTCCAGATTAAGAAGCTCGATGGAGAACATAGTGGATCAGGGAGATATAGTAGGCGATAACAGCTTGCCCGATATCCGAGATCTTAGTGACATGGGTGACATCACAGACATGGGAAACATGTGCGAGCTTTCCGAAGACGGCCCGCTTGTCACCTTTCCTGAATCCGATACACCTCCGCCTGTCAGCGAGAATCCCATGCTCCCTAGTTTGGCTAATGCCGCATCTATCAACGCTAGTCTAAACTCGGCGAACAAACTTAAATACAGTGCTGCACAAGTTTCATCTGCCAGTTCTACTCGTGTTGTGACAGATGGATACAGTGCCTCGAACTCAAAAGCTAATAGCTCACGGATGCAACATCTACAGCATGGAGACTTGCAGTATGCGGAAAGAAGCGCCGCTGGAGCGTCAAGAAAGCTCCTCCAAGCGGAGGGGCTAGCTGCCGAACAGAACGCCGCGTACCTTCAAGTAAGTATGCATTCAAAACTGATTACGTATTGCTAAGTTCACTCTAATTTGAACCCCAAAACATGTCCATCATGATACTTGGTATCTAAGCAACACCCACAACAAAAGTACTTACGCATGCGCAATGCTTCGTTTCACATATACGTATATGAAATAGCGTAACTTTTGTCTTCCCCGCGTCTGCTAGTAGGAGTCTGAAAGGCGCGCCGAAGGACGTGACCTCGCCAGACGGCCGCCGATCGATATCCGTTTTAGTACGAGCCTCACAAACCGCACCGAAATGATCAGTACGGCGCAACTCTTTGCCCCGAAAGCACAAGGGTAAAATGGCAAAATTGCACGAATATCGAGTATGATAGGAGCATGGCCCGCATCGTCGCGTGGGCCAACAGGATGCTGCGCGGAGGATCACCGGGACCGGTGAGACCATTTATCTACGCGCGCTTATCGCTGGACGCGCGCTCGTTGTGGCTCAGTCGGCGCCTGACCGTCGTGCGCGCGAGCGCATGCGGAAGTCAATTATTGCGCAGGCGCGATACAGTACACGAATAGTTCGCTTATATATAGAAGCGGAATGTCCGCGGGCGGGGGGGCCCCGTGGCCAGTCCACCGAGGCGTCCTGTCGCGCTTCCCTCTGCAAACGCAGAATCCTTCGGTGAGAGCAATTTCTCCGAATAGTTCTTGCTGTCGACCTTCTAAACACATGACGTCTGTACACAAACCTTAAAATATTCATGAAAAGCCCGCCAGTTCCGCGCGATTGGCCTATTTCCAATAGAAGCGATAGGACGTATAATTCGATTCGTTTTACGTGGGACTTCTAATGTAGTGCTTTAAGAGCTGTGTCACGTCGCGGTGGTATACCGGCCATGTCTTCGAGACGCCGTTCGAGACCTAAATTGCGCATCGCAACCGGTGTAATTATCAAACCAAATATTTGTTTTGTGAGACATCGCGGTAAAAATGTGCTTCCATCACATATTATAACAGTGGCTCAATAGTGATAACAAGTTCATCATGTACTGAGGTCAAACGTATTTTCCAGAATTAATGCTCGCTGTATGACTATACGTCATTCAGAATTCGACAAGTTTGTTGCCGCATCAAATTAGAATACTAATAGAGAGTCATTAGCATTTTTGTTCGCGGTTCAATTTATTGATGCGAGGCATTTTGTGGTTTTAGGAGCAGCGATCGCTAAAAGCGGGTGAGATGACGTCTCAAGAAGCAAAAAACATGTCTGCCACGAGTTCCAAGCTGCAGACGGAGGCTTTTAGTGCAGAGAAGAAGGCTATGGCGTCGACGCAAGCACTTCACACAGTTACCTCGAGCGGCATGTTCAGCCACAAAGAGCACTCCAGTGTCGCGCATTCCAACATGACCATCAAGAACCTCTCCACGAAAACAATGCTATCATCACAGGTAAGCTCACCATGAAAGTTAAGTTTATATGCAGAAACTTTTACGTCGTATTTTATTGATATTTCATAACGTTATGAAACTCGTGCGATTATTTTATTTAGAATATTTTATTGCAATTTGCAGATGAGTCAGATGCTGAACGGAACGATTAAGCCGGGCGATGAAGACTTAACCAGCTTAACTTTTGACGATTTAGACAAGCTAAATGCAAATTCTAATCAGAAGGATGTTGAACAGGCTATAGCGAAATATTCAACGAGAATGAATGCCTTTATTACATCTGTTAAAAATAACCAGATCGATAGAAAAAATGCTTCAGTACAATTTAACAAATTAAATGAGATAGTGCGGAGAGCGTGGGCAGTACCAACATACGGACATGAACTGGGGTATTCCCTATGCAACACGCTTCGAACGTCCGGTGGTTTGGACATCCTAATGGCCAATTGCTTAGAATCGAGCAATCCTGATTTACAGTTTTCATCAGCAAAAGTTCTTGAACAGTGTCTAACTACTGAGAACAGAGCGCACGTTGTTGAAAACGGCCTTGAAAAAGTTGTAAACGTAGCATGCGTTTGTACGAAACACGCGAACTCGGTAGACCACTCTAGAATAGGCACAGGAATTTTAGAACATTTATTCAAGCACAGTGAAGGGACCTGCAGTGATGTGATCAAACTGGGAGGCTTAGATGCTGTGCTGTTCGAATGCAGAAAGAATGACGTAGAAACCCTAAGGCATTGTGCGACGGCGCTCGCCAATCTGTCTCTCTACGGAGGTGCCGAAAATCAAGAGGCGATGATCAAAAGAAAAGTTCCCATGTGGTTGTTCCCCCTAGCTTTCCACACTGACGACAATATCAAGTATTACGCTTGCTTAGCAATCGCGGTTTTGGTAGCGAACAAAGAAATCGAAGCTGCAGTTCTGAAATCCGGTACCTTAGACTTGGTAGAACCTTTTGTTACGACGCATAATCCATCTGAATTTGCGCGATCGAACCTTGCACATGCCCACGGCCAGAGCAAAACCTGGCTGCAAAGACTCGTGCCAGTACTCAGCTCGAAGAGGGAGGAAGCAAGAAATCTAGCAGCATTCCATTTCTGTATGGAAGCTGGTATAAAAAAACAACAAGGCAACACTGAAATATTCAGAGAAATAGGAGCGATAGAATCTTTAAAGAAAGTTGCTAGTTGTCCAAACGCGGTGGCGTCCAAATATGCCGCACAAGCCTTGCGGCTTATTGGGGAGGAAGTGCCCCACAAACTGTCACAGCAGGTCCCCCTATGGTCGATTGAGGACGTCCGAGAATGGGTAAAACAAATAGGATTTTCTGAATATGCGAATAACTTTTACGAGAGTAGAGTAGATGGCGATTTGTTACTGCAATTAACAGAAGAAAATCTCAAAGAAGACATAGGTTTACAAAATGGAATCAAACGAAAAAGGTACGTCTTGATTTATGAAAATGTTACTTGCTCATTATTGCAAATATTAATAAATAAAAGATGTGTTTATTCAACGCTGGTCTTTCATTTCAGATTCACAAGAGAACTTCAACAATTGAAGAAAATGGCAGATTACAGTTCAAGAGACACGGGTAGCCTCAACGACTTCTTAGGAGGAATTGGTCCAGAGTATACTATCTACACGTATTCCATGCTAAATGCCGGGGTCGATAAGGAATCCATCCGCGGCCTTAGCGACGAGCAACTAGAGAATGAGTGTCGCATCGTCAACAGTATTCACCGCCTTCAGATCCTAAATGCTATCAAAGGTAATTGACCATTAATCATTTTAACAGTTTCCTGCCTTATGCAAGAGACGCAGTATTTTTACGATGGTCGTATCGTAAAATTTATTAACCTAGTCCCAGTCTCCGCTGTAAATATTGTCCAAAGTTACAGCACATCTAAGATATGATGAAAATATTAGATCAATTATTTTAATAATAGTCAAACATGAGATTCACATTAATGTCGCTATCACAAGCTTTACGTATCTGATAGAATAACGCAGTTCGATTAACGATAAGAGCTTTGTAACTAATGATCCAATAATTCCAATACGAGTTAATACATCACGAGACTATTTGTGCGCAAAATAAATTGTTAGCAAATTTATTACTTACCCGATCACAAATAAAATGACGACTTCTCGTTTTCAGTTTACGAAAGCACACTTCCAAGCAAGGGTGAGGAAAACCTCGAGAAGAATCTAGATGTTTTCGTGAGCTACCGAAGATCGAATGGCTCCCAGCTTGCCAGTCTTCTGAAAGTCCACCTTCAACTCAGAGGGTTCACAGTATTCATCGACGTGGAGAGGCTGGAAGCCGGAAAGTTCGACAACAACCTTCTACAGAGCATAAGACAAGCCAAACACTTCCTATTGGTGCTAACTCCATATGCACTTGACAGGTGCAAGCATGATAATGAGCAGAAAGACTGGGTCCATCGGGTAAGCAGACATATTTACTGTTTATTAACTATGACTACTTGACTACAATGACTACCTATACGGAAAATTAAGACCACTGTTACTGTGCCAAATATAGTATAGATAAGAGAAGTGGCGTAGATACGAGTACTTAATCCAATAGGTGACGTAAAAATTCAAACACGACGCCATAGCATTCTCGGTAGCTAATAACGATTTCTATGAATATTATCATCTTTTTTTTTCATTTTTAATCTTAAATCTGTTCCCTACGGGCTAAAAAACACATGGAGATAGTGGCACACTAAAACCATAATCATTTTGTTGATTTTAACAAAATAATATTTTGAAAGGTTGGGATTAACTATGACTACTTGACTACAATGACTACCTATACGGAAAATTAAGACCACTGTTACTGTGCCAAATATAGTATAGATAAGAGAAGTGGCGTAGATACGAGTACTTAATCCAATAGGTGACGTAAAAATTCAAACACGACGCCATAGCATTCTCGGTAGCTAATAACGATTTCTATGAATATTATCATCTTTTTTTTTCATTTTTAATCTTAAATCTGTTCCCTACGGGCTAAAAAACACATGGAGATAGTGGCACACTAAAACCATAATCATTTTGTTGATTTTAACAAAATAATATTTTGAAAGGTTGGGTTCCCGGAGGAGTCAGATTTTGGGGCTAATTTTCCTAACTGAACAATTTAAATTTCCAGGAGATAGTGGCAGCGTTGCAGTCCCAGTGCAACATAGTGCCGATTATCGACAACTTCGCGTGGCCGGAGCCCGAGGAGCTGCCCGAGGACATGCGCGCGGTGTCCAAGTTCAACGCAGTGCGGTGGATACACGACTACCAGGATGCCTGCGTTGAGAAACTAGAAAGGTGACCACACTTTTTGTGAACTAACTAATTTCTTAATCTAAGCACCATCAAAAAACTCCATCGTAATATAAAGTAGCTTGTGTTTCTACAATACAAGAAAACTGATTGACAACTCTAGACACACATTACCTATTAGTTTATACCACGAATGCCTATGGACGCTAATTCGGTTGTAGAAACTTCAGTAAGGGGCAGGTCTCAATTCTTATTTTTTCTTACATATAGGGGAGCCCCGCATCATCAAAAAGTTACAAAAAAAAGCTTAATGAATGAATAGCGCCTTTGCTCTACGATGCTCTCCAATGTATTTCTCCTCTACAGTAATCGATTGAATAAATAAATGATTTTACAGTTTTCTCCGCGGCAAGTCTAATCTGTCCAACCGGCTGGACGGTCTGCGGTCGCGTGACGTCAGCACGCCCAGCACGGCCACCATTGGCCGTGGGCCGCCCAACTACCAGCGCATGGCTTCGTGCGAGAGCCGGGGCAGCGACAAGAACGACTGACTAGACGGCTGCACGCTGCCGCCTATTAGGTAATGTATTAAATAGACTGTTAATACAAGAGTGGGTAGCCTAGCGGACTTTCACTCCGAAGGGCGCGGGTTCAAACCCCAGGTCGTACAACTCAGTTTCCTGGAATTTGTTTGCTTACCATCAGGCGGGCCGTATGCTTGTTTGCCACCGTTGTCGTATAAAAAAGAATTGTCCGGTCATTTTATTTTCCGAGCGGAGCAAATGCTAGGAAGAAGAAAATTGTTACTACAAGTAAATATAATCCAATAGGTACTAGTTGGATTCTCACATAAAGCGAAGATCTAGTAAAGATTTAGGTATGCACATGGATGAGGGGCAGTAAAATATCGATTACTGTCGCCATAATTGGGAGATTTATGTTCAGCATTAGTCTTCATTTTGACAATGAAATAATAGTTCATATCAGCAACAGGTGGACAGCAAGTGGATGGGTCTATCTCGTCTCCAATGATTTGACTGTAATTTAACCTTTTTTTTTGTTTATAGACCGCGTAGACGCCGCCAATCATCCTTAGAAAAAGCTTCGCCAGTATTCTCACTTAGTTGCGACCAGCTGTCTATTGGAAGCTCGCAAATCGCATCCCCAATGAAGTCCCTACACAGTCTACCAGAACGTTTGTCCGAAAGTAGCGATAATTTGGACTACAGTGAAGAGACTAAATCGCGTCGGTGCAAAAGCTGTGAGGGCATGCTGGACGAACAACCCCACACCTTAGACACCCCCGTAGAAGCTGCCACGCAGACGAAAAGAAAAAAGAACTTTATGGACCGTTGTGTGAACAAAGTTAGACTATGTTGATGATGTGCGACCCCGTGAAATGATACGCTTGCAGTGTGTGCCTTGTAAATGGCTGCCTTATTGGACTTATCGCATGTTTATGTGAATCTTATATTAAAGTACAAAAGTGTGCACAATTGTGTATATATATATATATATGTGTATGTCGATGTTAAAATTATTTGTTAGTTTTACACGAATACAGGTTCGGTAATCCGCTGTTATTCGTAAGGGCACGTACACATTAGGCTTATAGTTAGTTTGTGATTCACTGTGAATACGTATACTATAGACCGTGAGCCAAATGCGTATCCCTGGT
The DNA here is from genome assembly GCA_947086415.1 of Pammene aurita. Taxonomy (NCBI): domain Eukaryota; kingdom Metazoa; phylum Arthropoda; class Insecta; order Lepidoptera; family Tortricidae; genus Pammene; species Pammene aurita. The sequence continues at coordinate 13,847,939 of OX352299.1, forward strand.
CAATAAAGCACAGTAACACGCTTTAAAAATTAGCCGTTTGGGCTGAAAATTTATGTATCAATAAAATTGTAATCTCATTGAGTGCATGAAGTAGGTTGACCTTTGAGATGTGACAAATGGTTGCTACCCTGCAGTGTTTCAAGAACACCGCACGAGGTGGCAAAAACATTGAATACTACAGTTTGCTATTCGTTGTAGTATGGCAAATTGTTTTACGCTTTCTGACTTGCAATACCTAATTAATTATTTAATTTTTATCTCTCTATCTCTTCACTCTCTATACAAAATAAATACATGTGAATTTATGGACATATTATATTATTTCTTGTTTTAGTGTCTTGCCAATAAAGTATAATGTCAAATGCGCGGATTATACAAAATTACAATATGCATATGTGATAGCTTAGATCTTTTAGAAATTATTTTGTATGAAATAATGAAGTTGCTAGTTTTACCTATTATTTAACTTTTCAGCACTCTGATTTCAATTCATCTTGTACCTTATATTGTTGAAAATTGTACAAAATTTTACCTTAGAATAAATTGTTAATGTAGTCATTTATTATAATGAGTTAACCATATTATTATGATTAAACATAATTATATTTTACCCATTAAAGATATATATTTACCTATGTACTAGCTCTAACCGTGAAATAAATGGTATTATTAAAATTATGAAACTTATTTTGTTGTTTTTATTTAAACACAGTTTAGGAAATATGGGACGATTTTGCTAAATTATATAATATTATACTACAAGTATTTTCAAATACTACAGCTGAATTTCATTTCATAGATAAAGATTAGGCACCTTCAAAATTTTATATAGAAATATAAATCTGAAAGTATAACCCTAAAATTGCCAGGTGCATTTTTTTACAGACTTATTCCTCTAGTAAGTGTCCGTAAGTATGGAACTTGCCATATTTGATTAGTCATGAACCAGGTGGAATTAAACGTTGTTAAATTTCAGGCTTGAGCTAGCACACACACACACGAACACTTTGTTTTAATAGCATAATTTGCTACTGTGTAATGTAGTGTATTGTAATAGTGAGTTATATACCAAGGGGGATATAATAATTTGACACTAATTAATGTTATCAGCCAACAGTTACGATAACTTTAAAATTAGATGTTTACAAGAAAATTAAAAGTGGAAAATTTCGCAGTTTAATGGCACATCGGTGATCAGAACCATATTCCTAATACTACCTACTATGACTGCTACTACTAATTTTACTACTTTCATTTGCACTTTTACTACACAAATGCTGTTTAACACTCTCACCGCTACCCATATATAGCATTTTCCAGTTTAACAAGCCATACGGGCCGCCGGCAGGCGCATCATGGTTTTTGCATGCTGGCCACGGTAAAAAAGGTATGACGAGTGGAGCAGGCCAAGCGGGCGGCCAGCGGGCTCACCGCCTGTGTCTATTAGCAGGCCGCTACGACCTCGCAAATGTATATTAATTTTGTAGTGCGTGGCTTGCTGATAAAGGCAAATGAAGCTACTAGATGACGACTTTTATGGTTTGTTTACAATTTAAAAAAAAAGCAGATCTCTAGTACCAAATTTGCGGGACTTATTAAAGGTTAAAAAAATGTCAAAAATGATACAAAAAGTAAAGTATATTGAAATTATTTTATTTTTTTAATTATCAAATCAATAATGTCATCGTCCACAAATAATGAGTAAAAATCTAATTCAGTTTTACAACTCGGGTCAATGTTTTTCATACATGGCGTAGCAGAAAACTGAAACTGTTTTTTTCTCGACCCATGAGTTGGTATATTCCAACTAGGTTCTGGCGGTGGCGTCTTTTGAGATCTAGCAGCATGACGCCGTTTTTTCGCAGTGGGTAGTTCTACACTACTAGCCGAAAAACTCTCATCAGATTCACTACACACGCTGTCTGATATTTCGTCCGAAGATGGTTGGTAGTCGGAATCGTCATCGGAATCCCACATAACGTAAATGTTGGTAGGCAACAATATAAACGAAACAATAAACGAAAATCACAGCAGGCCATACGTGCGGCCGGCGACCTAATAAACTAATAACAGGTGTGGCGTGGCAATACAAATATAGTTTTGAAATGAAACAATAATGTTGATGTACTTAGGCGCGAAAGTTACGGTACGCCGGCGACCCGCACGGCCTGCTAAACTCACTCACCGCAGAGGGTAGTTGGCGTGTCTTACTCGAAATCTTACGACCCGCCGGCGGACCGTATGGCGGTGAGAGTGCTAAAAGCTATGGCAATTCACAGAGATGAATCAATAGTTTAGGGAAAATTATCCACAAAAATCTGTCAACAAAATTCAAACTTTGGCAAAGACTCAAAGTCATACTAGCTCAATAATTGGAGCATTTGCCTTACAAAAGGTGGAGTAGAAAATGTTTTAATGGTTATTGGTAGGCTAAATCAGATTTGGATTTTATTATTATTATTTTATTTTAATTAAACAATACGTACATTGTATGTCTCTCAAGCTGTTTTGATATGCCTTCTTATAGAACTACGCATTATTGTGTATCTTTAAGATGTAATATTACTGTATTACTGTTTTGAAAAAATAAGTCCCGCCGAGTTTCTTGCCGGTCATAAATAATTCTTCTCGGGTCAGAGGTGTAGGGTTAGAACCGGAAGTAGTTTTTTTTTTCTCTCTGACATTCATAAGTGCATTGTAATGTGCCTAAATTGAAGAATAAATATCTTTTTATCTTTTATAGGGTGGTTATTAAAATACTAGATTTGAGACCTTGAGGGGGGGGGTGCGTTGGCCGCCATCTTGGTTTAAACGTGCCATAAGTCCGTTTTTGAACCTTGGCGCTTAAACGGTTATCAGTATGCCTAAAATGTCTATGCAACGTATCAAGAACATAAATTGTCTACAATATTTCCATACACAATACATCTGTAAGTCTTACAGATGTAAAGATACAGGGGGTGAAAAGGTGTATATTTTCTTATATCATAAGAATTTTATTTATTAGCTTCAAAGTTTTGTGCTTCGAGATAAGGAAATGAAGTCTCTACCACAGTTTTGTCATCTTCTAATGATTCTTTTAAAATATATTCAAAAGTTGAATTCACCCTTAGAGCGCTTATAGAGGGGGTGAAAGTAGTAAGTCTCACACACAAAATCAGTGTTTTATTACTCATCATAAAAAACTACTAGGCGTTGTCAGGTATAGCTATGGATCAATTAGGGTATAATTAATTTAGATTTCACAAAAAAATATATGCTTTCATACAAAAAAAAAATTTTTTTGAAAGAAAGTGCTTGAAAATATTTTTATTTTTTTAAACTTCATATAACTGTCAAGTTATTATTAAAACATCGTATAGGCTTTAGCATTTTTTACATAATGCTTGAACAGTTGACTTTATGACAAAAATGTCTACGATAAGTATAAAAACAATGAGTATGAGTAATTTTGTCCTTTCTGTAACTTTGTATCTTCTAAGACGTACACAATAAATACAAATACAAAAAAAAATAGAGTCTTTATAATTTTCGTAGACATTTTTGTCATAAAGAGAGCTGTTCAGGCATGTAAAAAATGCTAAAGCCTATACGATATTTTAATAATAAGTTGACAGTTATATAAAGTTTAAAAAAAAAAAATTTAAGCACTTTCTTAAAAAAAAAAATTTTTTCTATGAAACCGTATATGTTTTTTGTCAAATCTAAATTCATTATACCCGAATTGATCGATTGCTATACCTGACAACGCCTAGCAGTATTTTATGATGAGTAATAGAACATTGATTTTGTGTGTGAGACTTACTACTTTCACCCCCTCTATAAGCGCTCCAGGGGTGAATTCAACTTTTGAATATCTTTTAAAATAATCATTAGAATATGACAAAACGGTGGTAGAGACTTCATTTCCTTATCTCGAAGCACAAAACATTGAAGCTAATAAATAAAATTCTTATGATATAAGAAAATATACACTGTTTCGCCCCCTGTATCTTTATATCTGTAAGACTTACAGATGCATTGTGTATGGAAATATTGTAGACAATTTTATCTTCTTCATATGTTCCATAGAAATTTTAGGCATACTGATAACCGTTTAAGCGCCAAGGTTCAAAAACGGACTTTTGGCACCTTAAAACCAAGATGGCGGCCGCGCCCCCCCCCCCCCCCCCCCCTCAAGGTCTCAAATCTATATTTTAATAACCACCCTATAGCCTTTTTGCTAAAATATGTCCTCTAGGTCCACCATCATGTGAATGCAGCAAGGTTTTCATACATTAAATTGGCTTAGAGTTTAGAGCATAATTTGACAACATTAGAGGCAAGGTCTACATGTACTTACATAGTTACTTCTTTGATGCTTCCAACTTCTTGCTACATTTCTTAAAAAATTGTTTCCCTTTTCCATCTCGTTATTTAAAGTCAGTTTGCAGCCACTTTTAATACCTAAACACCAGCACAGAAAAAATATGAAAAAAAATGATATTAATTGTAGGTAGGAGATTTAGTGTGAAATTAATAATAATTTAATTAAAATACTTTTATTACATACATATATGTACATATAATAAGTATATTGTAAACTATCATTGCTCAAACAATAATTTGTACTTTACCATGGGTGTTGACAGTAACATACAATTTTACCATCACAATATTGCAAGGGACTCAAATGTATGAAATTGTATGCAATCACTTTCAATTTACTGTGGATGTGAACATCAACAATTTGCTTTTACTGTTGACGATATACTAAAAGTGTCTCCATATGTTTGGCTCCTCTGTAATATTGTGACCATTGCGGATGTCCACGGCAAAGTATAAAAATGGTCATGGAGGAGGCCAAGACCTACTAAGAGTCGGAGCGCCATAAACAGTAAGTCAACAAGATCATAACCTGATATTTACAACTGTATAATTATCAACAATTCACCTTTAACGAAAAAGAACACTCATCACAATCAATGATCACTGATTGTTCTTTATAATTTCTGTCAGTTTCTTCTAGCACATAATTAGAACCACATCTACACAGATAAGTATATACACCATCATTACCATCCATGTCTTTTAAACTTATCACATCGTACAACAGAACTTCGGAATTACTATGCTCTGAACTGGATAACTGTGCATCATACACTTTCCTTGATTCGGATTCACGAAGGACATTCCACGCTTTTTGTATAAGTAAGAATCTGTCTTCATTAGAACTCACTTTATCTGGGTGGGTAGATAATACGAGACTTTGGTAGCTCTTCTTTAGTTCTTCGTTTGAAGCAGTTCTTTCGCACTGTAGAATTTCATAATAATCAGGAAATGTTGATTCATTATTAATATTAGCCATTATATTAGTAAATCTTATGACAAATGGATTATCACGTTAGCATAATCAAGTTTAAATTTAGTTTGTAAGTGAAAACTATCCTACTATTCAATATACTCTATCGTGAAAACTTTGTTTTTGTTGTGATTTCACGACATAACCACCAAGACAAGACATAACATTGCAGGGCTGCCAGTCGATTTTTTTTCATTATACGGGCATGGTTCGAAAATTATACAAAATTGAAAGCCAGGATACAAACTGCTTAAAAAATTTAAGCAAACACTATATTTCTATTAATTACGTGATCTTGTGGTTGGTTTATTTATTTACACTTACACTTGAACTGAATTCTACAATTCATGGACAAAATTAGACGGAAATGCTTAAATTGATCTATGGTTGCGGAAATTTGGCTATGCCCCATACAAAAATTCAGGTACCATAGACAAATTTTCGCAACCATAAGAAAATTTAAGCATTTCCGGGTGTTTTGTCTATGAATTGAGAAAATCAAAACTGAATTCACAATCAAAACAAGTGTGTGGCTCCCACTAACCTTTATGGCGCCTTATACTACGCAATTTCTCGGGCCCAATCTGTCGTGTACCCTGCCACTCCCTGACCCTCCCTCGATACCCTAAGTGTCCTAACTACTATTACCGCCGAGTAAATAATAGTACAGTCAAGTGCAAAAATACGTATCGAAAAAATCGTCTCATAAATATGGTACTACGCACTTATTACAACGGAATAAGATACTATGGGACATATTTTTGAGTAAGATGAGTACACCCATATTTTTACACTTGACTGTACGATACAGAGGTCCCTCTTTGACGTTACGAATCATGTTGTTCCTTCTTAACGCATAACAAGTTCTCTTTCTCACTTAGGCAAACGTATCGGATACGTCGCGTCAAAGTCAATTTTTTTGACAGAGATGAACACCTTTGCTATTACACCTCTCTAACCGACAGATTAGAACCTGAGAAATTGCAAATTGAAGTACCGGTTATAAAACTCAACCATGTCATTGGCTGGCGCTAAAACAAAACCTAATATACTCGCTGTCACTGTCAGTTATTGAATGTCAGGTGTGTCACGCTGTGAAATGAACCAAGTGAATCGAACTTGCTTAAATCAGCGAGGACGCCATCCAAGAAAAAAAAGTGAATTGACTCGGTCGTGTGGAAGAGCCTGACCAATGAGTCAAGTCACAATCAAATTTTAAATTTCTTTATATGGTAACAATTTTGCATATTAATTAAGCTGTTAGTTTTGAGCTGTCATACCATTTCATACAAATTTTATTGCCAGGTACGGTGTTTTTTGAATTTTCCACATTTTTTTTTGTGACTCAACTCGCTGGCAAAGCTCTTGGTGGGTTTGTCTACCAAGATAATTTTTGCATGACCAGAGTAGTCAAAAAAATAGAATGAGAATGATGAAATTCAGTTGGTGGGTTTGTCTACCAAGATAATTTTTGCATGACCAGAGTAGTCAAAAAAATAGAATGAGAATGATGAAATTCAGTTTTCCCGTATCCAATTATACACGAGGGTCTAGGTTACAAAGAGGATACAATCAGACACCTAATTATACAGTTTTTGTATCCGATTATACAATCTGGCAGCCCTGCATAACATAACCTCAATATTTCATGCATAGATAAGATATATTAGTTCTTACCAGCTGTACACTCTCATAGCGGCTGTACACTCTCGCCGAGAGAGGTCGAGCGCGAGAGTGTAAGAATGCGCTCGCTTTGCCGCGAGAAGAAAGCTCTCCCCCGAGTGCTCTTGCCTGAGAATATACAGCCGCTTTCTCACTCGCTCGGAGGAGAGATTTCTTCTGGTAGCAAAGCGAGTACAGGTCTCACAGCGGTGACACGGACACAAAACAGCTCTTCGAGCACCTACAAGTGACGACCGACAGAGTTCTCGAGCAGTACCCATCCGCTGAATTGGTGATTTTGGGGGATTTTAATGCCCACCACATTGAGTGGCTAGATTCTCGGTCCACCGATTATGCGGGGAGGTCTGCTTACGAATTTTCTCTGGCCTATGGTCTCTCGCAATTGGTACGTTCTCCCACGAGAATACCAGACATCGAGGACCATACAAGCTCTTTACTGGACCTCCTGCTGACCACACGTCCAGACGGATATTCCGTCTCAGTGAATGCACCTCTCGGCTCGTCCGATCACTGCCTCGTCCGGACGCTGGCACCTTGCGCGCGGCCTGATCCACCGCGGCCAACTAGCTCGCGACGCGTGTGGCAGTATACGTCAGCAGATTGGGATGGATTGCGTGAATTCTACGCGTCATACCCCTGGAGGCAGCTCTGCTTCACATCAGATGATCCTGACTCCTGTACAGCCGAAGTCACCGAGACTATACTGGCGGGAATGGATTGCTTCATTCCCAACTCGGTAATAGCTGCAGGAGCAAAGAAACGACCTTGGTTTAATCGGTCCTGTAGAGAAGCTACAATTCGCAAGCAGGCTGCTTACAGGACTTGGACCAAGGCCGTTACTGATAAGGATCCCAACGTATCTGATGTGAAACGCAAATTAAACGCTGCCTCGAGGTCCAGTAAAACAACCATTGCCAGAGCCAAATTCGATTTCGTCGGCAGAATTGGTGAGAAGCTAGCGGGCTACCCCACCGGGAGTCGTGCCTTCTGGTCACTCGCTAAAGCTGCCGAGGGAAACTTTTGTCGGTCGTCTTTACCACCACTGCGAACTGCTGATGGTAATCTGGCCCATAGTGCAAAAGAGAAAGCCGATCTTCTTGGTACTCTTTTCGCCTCGAACTCGACCCTGAACGATTATGGCAGCACCGTACCGCCTTCCATCCCATGGTGCGCGTCCTCGATGCCGGAAATTACCATCAAGCAAAGTGATGTCCGGCGGGAGCTGCTATCATTAAACGTTCACAAGTCGAGCGGGCCAGACGGCATACCAGCAGTTGTGCTCAAACGGTGTGCTCCTGAGTTGTGTCCCGTGCTAACGCGCCTTTTCACACTCTCTTACCACAAACGGCAAGTGCCGTCTTCATGGAAGACTGCCCTCGTGCACCCTGTGCCTAAAAAGGGCGACAGTTCGGACCCGTCGAATTACAGGCCTATCGCTATAACCTCCCTTCTCTCTAAGGTTATGGAGCGCATAATCAATGCAAAGCTCCTGGGATACCTAGAAGAGCACGACCTGGTCAGTGATCGCCAGTATGGCTTTCGCCACGGTCGCTCGTCTGGTGACCTTCTAGTGTATCTCACTCACCGCTGGGCTTCAGCCATGGAGAGTCAGGGAGAGGCCTTGGCAGTCAGCCTTGATATAGCTAAGGCGTTCGATCGGGTCTGGCATCGAGGTCTTCTGTCGAAGTTGCCAGCTTACGGCCTGCCCGAGGGATTGTGCAGATGGGTTGCCAGCTTTTTGTCCGGCAGGAGCATACGCTGGTGTCCCGCAAGGCTCCGTGCTATCCGCAACGCTGTTTTTGCTGCATATCAATGATATGTTGTCTATCGGCGACATTCATTATTATGCGGACGACAGTACTGGGGATGCTTGTTACACGGGCCGTGCCAATATCCCTCGATCCGTTGTGGTAGAGAGTCGTGAAAAACTTGTGTCCGATATCGAGAATACTCTTTCTGGAGTCTCGGTGTGGGGTCAGGACAACTTAGTCAGATTCAACCCCACAAAGACACAAGTTTGCGCGTTCACCGCTAAGAAAACCCCATTTACTGTGGCCCCTCAGTTCCAAGGCACAACCCTTACAATGTCAGGGAGTATTGGGATCCTCGGTGTGGACATTTCCAGTGACGTCCAATTCCGTAGTCACCTTGAAGCGAAGGCCAAGCTGGCATCCAAAAAGCTCGGTGTGCTCAATAGAGCGAGGCGATACTTCACTCCGGGGCAGAGACTGCTCCTATACAAGTCGCAAGTCAGACCCCACATGGAGTACTGTTGTCACCTTTGGGCGGGAGCACCTGGATACCAGCTTGGGCCCTTTGACTCGGTGCAAAGGCGCGCTGTGCGGATCGTCGACGATCCCAAACTCACGAGCGATATTGAACCTTTGAGTCTTAGGAGGGACTTTGCCTCCTTATGCGTGTTCTATCGCTTGTACAATGGGTTGTGCTCTGAAGAACTGTTTGATATGATGCCCACGGCAGCTTTTTATCACCGCACCGCTCGCCGCCGGCAGGGTGTTCATCCCCACACCCTGGAGCCCAATGGGTCGCGCACAGTACGATTTAAGAGGAATTTCCTCCCACGAACGCTGCGGCTGTGGAATGAACTCCCTGCCGAGGTTTTCCCAGTGGGCTACAGTATGAGGTTCTTCAAAAAAGGAGTGTATAGGTTCCTAAAGGGTAGGCAACGCGCATGTAAATTCTCTGGGGTTGCAGGCGTCCATAGGCTACGGTAACTGCTTACCACCAGGCGGGCCGTATGCTTGTTTGCCACCGTCGTGGTATAAAAAAAAAAAAAAAAAATCTCGGGCTCGGATGTCTCGGCAAGAGTGTACAGCCGGTATGAACATACTAGCCATAGATCTGTCATGGTAATAATAATACCAAGATTGAACGGTATGGTCTTATTAAACTTTCAATAGGTATGCGCTATTATCGTTGGTCCTTGTCATAGTCTCGCATTGTGATTATTGCTTACTTCCAAAAGGCTCTAAGTACAATATAATAATATAAACGTTCGTTACCCTCCACCGCTTTTTGAACGGGAACAAAGAAACCGGCTAAATTATGTAGGCTAGCTACGGTATCCTATCAGCCATCTTGAAATGCGTTTCCAAATTAGTCGCGTTGCGTGTATTCTGTCCTTCGGGTGTACGCGTGTTTCAGCTCTAGAGATACTTGCTTTGAAACATCCGGTAAGCCTGTGCTATACTCAGGTGCTATATACGACTTAGCAATGAAATTGATTTTTTTCTAACGTCCACTAGTCCGTAACGTTCGTTCGTCTGTTCTGCGCGTGTATTGTAACTTGTTTTAGAACGATCCCCTACCAAGCGTACAAACAAGCTGTCATTCATGTCATTTACATTTCGTTCGTGATTGTCTATCATAACCTAAACTGTTTGTTATTATTTTGGTAAAACTTTATTATTTCCGTAATAATTGTAAGATACAGGTATTCTAAGAATGCCGACTTGGAATCAAATTCAGTCTCAATTGAGGCACCCCAACAATCCTGTAGTATTCTTCGACATTACTGTGGGGACAATGGTACGTTTACAACCAATGAATTTCTTTCTTGTTTTATAACTCCGGTTTATTTCAAATGACTTAATTTAATATTACAAATTTACAGGAAATAGGACGAATGATTTTTGAGCTATTTGCCGATGTTGTACCTAAAACAAGCGAAAACTTCAGAGAATTTTGTACCGGCGAATATCGAAGAGATGGCGTACCTTTGGGTTACAAGGGTGCTACGTTTCACAGAGTTATCAAAGACTTCATGATACAGGGAGGCGATTTTGTGAATGTAAGTAATACATTTTTTTTCTTAACTAAGCAGGGTTCGAAACTATCAGATACTTATCGGATAATTTCAACCATTGTTACTAAGAGAAAAGTCTATAAGACTAAATATTTTTTGTAAAATGCCCAATAAAAACTTTCACGCATGTCTTAATCAGGGTTCGAGGATATATATCCAATGTTTTTTTATGATATATATCAATGCCGAAATGTTAAAAATATCGGCCTCCCAGCCCGGTCGGTAGTGACGCTGCCTATGAATCAGGAGGTCCCGGGTTCGAATCCTGGTCAGGGCATTTATTTGTGTGTTCATCACGGATATCTCTTCCTGAGTTATGGATGTTTCCTACGTGTTTAAGTATTTAGCTATATTTATTTATTATATATATTGTTGCCTAGTACCCACAACACAAGCCTTATTGAGCTGCCACAGTAAGCTATTGTCCCATAATATTTATTTATATATTTAAAAATATATATTTTATGGTTTTTAGTTGCTTATGCCCGAGTTAGAAGATTTTATGTTTTGGTTTAATATGGCGTTTTTTAAGATTTTTATGTACCCAAAATAAATAAAACTTTAAAAAACATTTTAGTTCTTTTTTAAATAATTTATTATGTTTATGTAACACATATGCAAATAGTATACATCAATAATACAATAAAATAATAATATGGGTTTCATACAAAATGGATATATATCAAACTTTTGATATATATCGGATATATATCATAAATATCCGATATGTTGATATTTATAATAAATATCGGATATTTTCGAACTCTGGTCTTAATAGTACTAGTACTCTTTGAATGCAGGCTGGGCCGGAATAACCCAATCAACTCTTAACACTTTGACTACCGAGAACCCGCCTGGTAGGCACTCATAATGTTTGCTCAGATGCTGGGCACGCGGCGTGCGGCATTGCGTTGCACGTCGTAGCCCGCCTGGCGGGTTCTGTCGGTTTCTGGGGTATTGTTCAAAATTTTGCCCGGTTGCAAAAGTGTTAATCATAATTTCCACTAAATTGAAGTACCTATAGAATAAATTTTAACTTAACCTCTCATCTGTGCTTGCTTTTCTAAAACATGTTTTTTTTTTTTGCTTTTTATGGCACGACCAAGGCTTTAAACCACGACCTTTGACCAACCCACATATGAAAGGTTAAGCAAGAAACCTCATTTCAAATAAGAAGTCAAAAATTGCACAGCACACTCATTGTAATCAATTGATCATTGTGCACAAGAGCTACTGGTTTTTTTTTAATACCACAATGGTGGCAAACAAGCATATGGCCCGCCTGATGGTAAGCAGTTACCGTACCTATGGACGCCTGCAACCCCAGAGGATTTACATGCATATTGCCTACCCTGTAGGAACCTATACACTCCTTTTTTTAAGAACCTCATACTGTAGTCCTGGCCTCAAGCACACTGTAGCCTAGGGTTGCCAGACGGTCGGGATTTGGCGGGATTCTCCCGAATTTTTGTATGTCCTCCCGACTACCGACAAACTAAAATATCTCCCGGAAAAACAACTTCATTAAAAAAAAATACAAATGCGTTTATTTCATTACTTTGTACAGTTGTTCTTAAGGTATCGAAACAATAATTAAGTTAGTTCCGAATTCCCGGTGGCATGTGTTTCGTGCTATCCATTCCAGTAAGCAATTCTTATGTATTGTGAAAGAATGTTTAGTTTACTGAACAATATACACCGTGGGCCCTTATAACTAGAAAGATTTTAACAGTGTATTCCTGATCATATTTAGATTACACACAAAGAATTACACTTTTTATTATAACTTAGCACAAAACGCCTTTCTCATGGCGTTGTTGCCACTATTGGGCATAGTTTACACGTCCTTATTGACAGATATCAAAGTGACAAGGAAAACTATGTAGAAACGTAAATTTTTCCCAAAAAAAATGTACCAATTTGTTTTAGGCGATAATTTTATTAAAAACATTTACTTTTCATGTGCAATAAACATTCAAAAAATAGAAAAAGAAACGAAAAAAAAAAGTTTATTTTGGCGAAATTTACCTAAAGACACAAAATATTTTTTCTTTCTTTTGGTTTCAGAAATTCGTGGTTAAGATCTGTCGGGTTATACGCGCCCACGGTGTATACAAAAAAAACCGGCCAAGTGCGTGTCGGACCACGCATAATGGAGGGTTCAATTCACCGCACGCACCTTCAATGGAATAAGAACCAAACTAATAGCAAAAGTTCGTATCTGATGCCTATGGAAGAAGTTTTTTGAAGATAACTCAAAAATGGCTAAAACGATAATGTTCAAAAAATTTTCATGGAAAGTATGTGATGAGTTGCATCTCCTCAATTTTTTTCATATTTTTTGGACTTACGGTTCAAAAGTTAGACAATTTTTCTGACTTTCGAAGCGATTATTTCTTAAAATATTCACTTACATAATTACAAAATGTTCAAAGAAACATCTATGTCATTTTTAAAGACCGATTGATGTACAACATGTTGATATATGATTTAAAAAATATTTTTAATTATAGTTATATGTATGGAGCGCCACATAATACTTTTTTCTGCAATTTGACTACATAACTAAATAGAGGCATAAAAAATACACCTTATGCCTAAAGTTTATTAAGATACGTCTTATAGTTTTCGAGTAAAATGGTACTGTGACATACGGACAGACGGACGGACGGACGGACAGACGGACATGACGAAACTATAAGGGTTCCGTTTTTGCCATTTTTGCTACGGAACCCTAAAAAACAAAAGGAACCGAACGTGCATGGAATTAATAAAAGCAGAGTTAATAATTCGACTCAATTTTGAGGAAAATTGTTTGAATTTCGAGTCTTCTATAAAAAGTGAAAAAGAACAAAATGTAGTTAAATCTGTGAAAAGCAACACAAAATACATGTGGTAAGCTAAAAATAAATTAGGTACTTTTTATAATATGTTAAATACTCGTATTGTAATTTTTTAGGATTCCGTTCGCAGCCAAAGTGGCAAAAACATGTCTATCCGTCCGTATGTTATCAAGGGGTATGTTTTGTATGCCGCTACTTAGTTTTGTAGTAAAGGGGGCACTAAATGTAACTAAATATCAACTTTTTTTTCACAAATATCAACTTGTTGCACATCAATCGATAGGGCTTTCAAAATAACTTGGGTTTTCTAAAACATTTTTTTATTATGTAAAAATTTTCAAAATAATTTCTTATAGTCTAAAAAAATATATCCCCTCAACTCTAACGTTTGTATCGTTAGTCCAAAAAAAATCAAGAAAAAAGATAGGTACATCTTTCTATATTCATTCAATGTAAATTATTTTGAAAATTATCGGTTAAACCGTTTTTGAGTTATCTCTAAAAAACTTCTTCCATAAGCAGATACGACCTTTTTTGGTATTAGTTTTTTTTTCTTATACCATTGAAGCTACGGAACCCTCCATTATGCGTGGCCCGACACGCAATTTGCCGATTTTTTAAATATTTATTTTCTATCGGTAGCGGACTATGTAATAATAATGTTAAATGTTGTTGTTTTTACTGTATTTACTTTAATTTGATTTTTTTTTTTGTTTCTCCCGACTAAAGTCCCAAAATCCCGAAAATTCCTTTCATTCTCCCGATAATAGGGTCAGTCGATCTGGCAACCCTACTGTAGCCTCATACTTAGGGCTGCCATCTCTAAATTCACCGAACCCGGACAAAGACTTAAAAAATCCCGGACAATTGGCGTAAATCGCATTTTTTCCCTGGACATGTCTGAAAATAATATTATCAAAAAAACAATTGCTTTGGTGTTTCTTCACGAGAGGGAAAACCCGGACACTTTTAACACATTCAATGCCGGAAACCCGACTATCGGGTATTTTATGATTTCGTGCCCAGGCCGCACTACCCGATAGTCGGGATCGTGGTACTATAGGTATACATAACTGAAGGCCACGCCGGAGGACTCGATATCGGGTACTGTTTTTGACGAACAGGGTTGTCGCTAAAATATTAGTGGTAACATACATACTCAGAAAAAATTTACGATTTTAGCCATTTTTCACTTGATGATTTTGATTTGGCGTGTGATCGCGAAGTCATAACGAAAATCATTAGAGAATCCCCGTCACGCGTCCAATTTTCGACTTGAATTGTTTCTAATAATTAGATATTGATGTGTATTATCTATCAGATTCCGGAGATAGACGTTGGCCTAATTTTCCGGTATAACGTAATAAGTTAAGAAACCAACATAACAACAAATGCTTTTTAGTGCAACCCTGTCGTGTACCCTACTGTCGGGTTTTTGGCGTGTAGTATCGATTCGTTCGATAAGTGCGTAACTGTACCCGACTATCGGGTCGTATATATTTTTTGTGGCCTGGCGCGGATGTTTTGTTTGGCTGGGTGGCAATGAATGTGTTAAACAACCGCCACCGGACGGCATCCAAACTAGGACAAATCCGGGGAAACCCAGACGGATGGTAGCCCTACTCATATTGTCTGATTAATTCAACAAAATTAATTTAAAAAAAAAATTGGAGCTGGGCTTGGTATACTTGACATGTTTTCATCAGAAATATGTGTTTAATAAAACTCAGTTTACTTGAGTCCTGTATATTTACATTTGTTTATGTTTTTTTTTTCAATTGTATTATTTCATTTCCAGGGAGATGGTACTGGGGTCATGAGTATCTATGGTGGCAGCACATTTGCAGATGAGAATTTTGGTTTAAAACATGACTCCCCAGGTTTGCTGTCTATGGCTAACAGTGGCAAAGACACAAATGGCTGCCAATTTTTCATAACTTGTGCAAAGTGCAACTTCTTAGACAATAAGCATGTAGTATTCGGACGAGTCATAGATGGACTATTAGTAATGAGAAAAATAGAAAATGTACCCACAGGGCCAAATAATAAACCAAAAATACCTGTCACAATTTCACAATGTGGACAAATGTAAATAAAACATTTTTTAAATTCTTTACTTTTTTATTTCCTAGACTAGTTCATGGAAGCATGGCTTCCATTATATTTCAATAAATAATTTTCTTTTAAGGAACAGTATAATATAATATGATTAATATCACTTACACATAGGTAACAAAAAATGTCAATGTGTATCATTTTACACATACAATTATTAAGATATTCTCTTTTTCCAGAATACGAAGGCGAGTATTCTTATTCTTGAGATACAGCACTACTAATTTCAGATTAGCAAATTTCTTGGAGGCATAGTCGCTGTACCAAATCTATTACCAACTTCAGCAATGAATGCTTCTTCCATTTTTTTGGCAACTTGGTCAAAAAATAAATTTGATATTTGGGAATGAAATACTGAACGGAATTCAAAATCTATATGGAAATCCACAACACAGGATTGCTGCTCTTTTTTGAGTCCAGGGCTAAATCTCCAGACAGTAATCAGATGTTCAAAAAGTCGACCATTTGTGCACTCTGCTTTTACTAAATGAGGTTTGACTAGAGTCACAATAGATGTGTAGCTTTCGTTTATAGGCGGGAATCCAACTATGAGTTCACCTACTAGTCTATTACTACTCTTTTGTTTTACAAGAGACTGCTTGCACCAAGGAACGAATTTGTAATAATTCTCTACATCTGCAACTACTTCATACATCTGTTCCATTGTATACCTGAAACACACAATTTTATATTAGACTAACACTAATAATAGCTTTTTAACCGACTTAATATCGCCAACCCGCATGCCAAGCGTGGCGATTATGGCATTCACCCCCCATGGAATACACACAAAAACCACGGCCCCGAGTGTCCGGCGACCCCCAGTGCCCTGGTTATGGTAGCGGCCAGGGTACTAGCGGGGTCAGGGGTGCTAAGAATCTCCGGCAAAGATCCGGCTACCACCACCGACGACTCCTGGCTCTGGCAACATATAACACGCGTATACTGCGGACCGACGAAAAGATAGTGGAACTGGAGGAAGGATTGAGCAAGTTGCGTTGGGATGTCATGGAATTATCTGAAGTCCGAAGAGAGGGGGAGGAAACGATAACCCTAAAGTCCGGCAACTTGCTTTATTTCCGGGAGGGCGACCAACAGTCCCAGGGAGGTGTCGGTTCATCGTCCATAAGTCCCTCGTAAACAACGTGGTGAAGATCGAGAGTGTGTCGACTAGGGTGGCGTACCTTATACTCAGAGTATCCAAGAGGTACTCGTTGAAGGTCATACAGGTATATGCGCCGACTTCGGCACACTCCGATGACGAGGTGGAAGCTATGTATGAGGATATATCGAAAGCCATGCATAGCTCCAAAACCTACTTCACCGTTGTTATGGGGGACTTCAACGCGAAACTGGGCAAAAGAGATGGTGAGGAGCTGAGAGTGGGGCGATTTGGAGTTGGAAGTCGGAACCACCGGGGCCAACTACTGGCTGGATTCTTGGAGAAGGAGGGACTCTACATGATGAACTCCTTCTTCAAGAAACGTGAGCACAGGAAGTGGACCTGGATGAGTCCCGACGGTGCAACTAAAAACGAGATTGACTTCATCATGTCGACGAAGAAGCATATATTCAATGATGTCTCTGTGATCAATACGGTTAAAACCGGAAGTGATCACCGTCTGGTGAGAGGCACATTGAATATATGTGTTAAGTTAGAGCGCTCTCGACTGATGAAGTCTACGCTCCGTCCGGCAGCAGTTCAAATCCAGAACCCCGATAGCTTTCAGCTGGAACTCCAAAACCGTTTCGATTGTCTAGGCGGCGATGTGGACGAATTCAACGACGGGTTTGTGGAAGCTGTCCATAGCACTGGGTCTAAGTTCTTTAAGGCCCAGCGGAGCAACAGAACCAAAAGGCTTTCTGACTCCACGCAGAGACTCATCGAGGAAAGGAGAGAAATGGTTCTACAATCTTCAGCCGATGCGTCACTATACAGGCAGCTCAATAAACGGATCTCTAAGTCCCTTACCCGTGATTTGCGCCAATTCAATACTCATCGTATTGAAGAGGCCATCAAGCAGAATAAGGGTTCTAAAGTTTTCGCAAGAGATCTGTCTATTGGGCAGAGCCAGCTCGCCAAATTAAAAACTGAGGATGGTAGAATCGTTTCCTCTAGACCCGAGCTTCTGGGTGAGATAGAGGGCTTTTATGGACAGCTATACACATCAACTAGGAGACCTGAAGTTAGTCTGGCGGAAGACCCTAGAGCTAGACTGACCCGACACTATACCGAAGATATCCCGGACATCAGCCTGTACGAGATTAGAATGGCTCTTAAACAGCTCAAAAACAACAAGGCACCTGGTGAAGACGGAATTACAGCCGAACTTCTGAAGGCGGGTGGTAAACCGGTCCTTATGGCCCTTCAGAAGTTGTTCGAATCCATTTTACTGGAAGGGAGAACGCCTAAGGCATGGAACAGAGGTGTGGTGGTACTGTTCTTCAAAAAGGGTGATAACGCGTTACTGAAGAACTACCGACCCATTTCACTTCCGAGCCATGTCTATAGGCTGTTTTCAAGAGTCATTACGAACCGTCTCGCACGCAGGCTAGATGACTTCCAGCCTCCCGAACAAGCCGGTTTCCGAAGAGGCTTTAGTACCGTAGACCACATCCATACGCTCCGTCAGGTTATACAGAAGACTGAGGAGTATAACCTGCCCCTCTGCTTAGCTTTCGTGGACTACGAGAAAGCCTTCGATTCGATCGAAACCTGGGCTGTACTACAATCTCTCCAAAGGTGCCAAGTAGACTATCGCTATATCGAAGTGCTGAAGTGTTTGTACGAGAACGCCACTATGTCAGTCCGACTCCAGGACCAGAACTCGAAGCGTATTCCGTTGCAGCGGGGAGTCAGGCAAGGAGATGTTATTTCTCCTAAACTGTTTACCGCTGCACTGGAGGGTGTTTTCAAGACTCTGGACTGGAGAAGGCTAGGCATCAACATAAACGGCGAGTACATCACTCACCTTCGGTTTGCTGACGATATAGTAGTATTGGCTGAGACCATGGAGGATTTGAGCACAATGCTCGATGACCTCAGTAAAGCCTCCGAGCGAGTTGGTCTAAAGATGAACATGGATAAGACGAAGATCATGTCAAATGCCCATGTAGCACCAACTCCCGTTACAATCGGAGACTACACTCGAAGTTGTGGACGATTATTTATACCTAGGACAGACTGTCCAGTTAGGTAGATCCAACTTCGAGAAAGAGGTTAATCGACGAATCCGACTCGGTTGGGCAGCGTTCGGGAAGCTACGGCACATCTTTTTGTCCAATATTCCGCAGTGTCTCAAGACGAAAGACTTTGACCAGTGTGTGTTGCCAGTGATGACATATGGCACTGAAACGTGGTCGCTTACTATGGGCCTCATAAGAAGGCTCAAAGTCACCCAAAGGGCTATGGAGAGGGCTATGCTTGGAGTCTCTCTGCATGATCGCATCAGAAATGAGGTCATCCGCAGCAGAACCAAAGTAACCGATGTAGCCCTCCGAATTGCTAAACTAGTGGCAATGGGCGGGGCACATTGCACGTAGAACCGATGGCCGTTGGGGCGGAAAGGTTCTTGAGTGGCTACCACGAACCGGAAGGCGCAGCGTCGGTAGACCCCCCACAAGGTGGACTGATGACCTGGTAAAGGTCGCGGGAGTCCGCTGGATGCGGATGGCGCAGGACCGGTCATTGTGGCACTCTTTGGGGGAGGCCTATGTTCAGCAGTGGACGTCTTTCGGCTGATATGATGATGATGATGAACCGACTTAAAATTTTCCAAAGGACTTATTTTTCTATTACCAATTTTTTTTTATTGTTACAATTTTTATAGCTTTCCCAAACTGTACAGCAGTATGTTGGCGAAAACGAGCACTCTGTTTTTTTTTTGTGTTACGCGTTTACTCTGTTAACTATGAATAGACTTGAAACAGAGGCGTATTTGGAAATTTGGCGCCCCGGGCCAGAAAAATTTGCCGCCCCTGTTACTTAACCAAACAGAATATTAAAATTTTCTTGAGACTCTCTGAACCCTTAGAGCACGGTCAAACGTTGAAAAAACACCCTGCTCAGAGGCGTATTTGGAAATTTGGCGCCCCGGGCCAGAAAAATTTGCCGCCCCTGTTACTTAACCAAACAGAATATTAAAATTTTCTTGAGACTCTCTGAACCCTTAGAGCACGGTCAAACGTTGAAAAAACACCCTGCTGATGCCTTTTGCACATCTGCGTAGCGGGATCGACATCGCGGTACAGCCAAGGGTGTCCATCTCCACGCTGTGACAGCTACTGCCTTGGAACGTATCGGATACGTTTTCGAGGTTGTCAAAATCCCTTCCGTTTATTTGCGGCATGACCACAGACAAGATAAAATATTTAAGTAGTTTATAGTAGTAGTTTTGTACTAAAATAATAATTAGATTGGGCAAATAAGGTAATAAATCAGACATTTAATATAGTTTTGTATTAAAATTACTGATCGATTACGTAGATTAAGGCAGATTGGGGCAGGTCCACCAATTATACTAATTGCGTACTTGTCAACCCTACAACGTCGAAAGGTAAAATTGTATGGAGACGTCATGTCATGTGTCACTGTTCATCTGTCAAAGTTCTGTCAAACGTTAATTTTGTAGGAAAGACGACCTTCTGTATGAAATACTATTATATTATTCTGTGGTACAGCGCTAATAGTAGGGTTTTCTCTCAGTACAAAAGTGAAAAAAATTGTGCGCATCGAGTAAAGTTGTGTTTTTTTGAGCATGGATAGAGTACCCTACGATGAATATTTTTTAGTATTGGAGGTCCGTAAAATTTTTGGACCTTCACGTCAAAATCAGGGGTCCCGTGGAATATGTTATTACTCTCTGGTTAAGGCTGCTAGGGGTTGTGTGGTATCATTTCCGTATAAAACAGATATGCAGAATTCATTTTTGATATTAAAAAAGTAAAAATCTATATTTAAAAAAAAGTTCTGCGAAGACTAAAAACACTCAAAAAATAATATTTTTTTAGAACGTTGTATAAGTAATAAATATCATTTATTTGTAAATTAAAAAATGTTATAAGGAGGTATATTTAATGCAGTATTTAAATATATACAATTTTAAACCTTTTACTACACAAAAACTACGCGAAAAAAATCATTCGCGTCGTGGTGTATATGTTTTCTTCATAGTAAGTATCGAAAATCAATGTGAAACGTGAACATCCGTAGCGTATTGACCTTAAATGTATGTATTGTTTATTATTAGTCACTTTTGCTCAGAATACTTTCTACAAAAAGCAGAAATGAAAAAATAATAATTAAAAAACTCATTTTTCCAATTATAACGATTAGTACTTAAGTTAGTATAAGGAAATACGTTTTTTAATTCTTTTTTTTTTCATTTTGTAGAAGGTTTTCTGGGCAAAATTTACTTATAATAAGCAATACATACATTACATAAGGTCAATTCGCTACGGATGTTCACGTTTCTTATTGATTTTCCATACTTATAATTAGAGATGCGCCGAATATTCGGTAATTATTCGGTATTCGGCATATTCGGCATGTTTTTCAATGTTCGGTATTCGGCCGAATTATTCGGTAAAACTGCCGAATATTTACCGAATAAACATGATATTTATCTAATAATAAATAAATCATTCATAGTATTTATCGCTCTTAAAAGTTAAGGTACATATTTACTGCTATTACTTACTAGCTTTTGCCCACAGCTTCGCTCGCGTTAAATTCGGGGTAACACGGTTCCCCTTTGCCCCCCGTAATGCTCCATACAAACTTCCACCCCCCATTTTAGGGAAGTGGGGGGTTAGAAAGAGACAAAAAGTAGCCTATGTCACTCTCCATCCCTTCAACTATCTCCACTTAAAACGTCAATTCGTCGCCCCGTTTTGCCGTGAAACACGGACAAACAAACAAACAAACACACACACTTTCCCATTTATAATATTAGTATAGATTTTATTAGGCATATAATAAAATAAGAATACTTGATTTTAGTAAGCTTAATTATTCAGTTCATCACCATATCAACGTCTATAATCAATTCACTATTAATAACTATTGCAAATGTTGACATTGACAATGCCAAGGTCGCATACACATATTATTTTACTAGAAATATGGGCGAGCGGGAGGGGTCGAATTCGCGCTCAGCGAGCCGCGCGGACGTGCATAAACCTGTTTAGTTTTACCGAATAATTCGGCCGAATATTCGGTTCGGTAAGATCTGAACCGAATGTTCGGCCGAATATTCGTATTCGGTAAAGTGTATATTCGGCGCATCACTACTTATAATGGAGAAAACATATATACCACGACGCGAATGATTTTTTTCGCGTAGTTTTTGTGTAGTAAAAGGTTTTAAATTGTATGTATTTAAAAACTACATTAAATATGCTTCCTTATAATATTTTTTGTATTTAAAAATAAATTATATTTCTTAGTTATATAACGTTCTAAAAAACTATATATTTTTTAATGTGTTTTTCCTCTCCGCATAGCTTTTTTTAGGGTTCCATAGTCAACTAGGAACCCTTATAGTTTCGCCATGTCTGCCCGTCCGTCCGTCCGTCCGTCCGTCCGCGGATAATCTCAGTGACCGTTAGCACTAGAAAGCTGAAATTTGGTACTAATATGTATATCAATCACGCCGACAAAGTGGTAAAATAAAAAGTGGAATTTTTTTTTATTAGGGTACCTCCCCTATACGTAAAGTGGGGAGTGATTTTTTTTTTCATTTCAACCCTAACGTGTGATATATTGTTGGATAGGTATTTAAAAATGAATAGGGGTTTACTAAAATCATTTTTCGATAATGTAAATATTTTCGGAAATAATCGCTCCAGAAGTAAAAAAATATGCGTCCCCCCCCCCTCTAACTTTTGAACCATAAGTTTTAAAAATATGAAAAAAATCTCAAAAGTAGAACTTTATAAAAACTTTCTAGGAAAATTATTTTGAACTTGATAGGACGAATAGTTTTTGAAAAAAAATTACAAAATAATTTCTGAACTAAGTTTGTAATTTAACCGTATAAGCAGGTGTTTATTGTACCTGTAATTTCTACAAAATTACAATGAAATGACGTGCTTTCAAATAAAGTAAAAACGGTGAAAATCGGTTCACGCAATAAAGAATTATTCCATAAAAATCATCTTCCATACTTTAAGCTCGCGCGCAATAGTTTACTTAATTTGCCGATAGATGTCGCTGTACGTGGAACTCTCGTATCATATCCTACATGGCAGTGTTATTAACTCTTAAGTGGGGACACTTACTGTGACGGACGGAAAACTACGGAACCCTACACTGAGCGTGGCCCGACACGCTCTTGGCCGGTTTTTTAGTTTAGATTTTTACTTTTTTATTACCTAAAATGAATTCGGAACCAGAGAGTAATAACATATTGCACGGGACCCCTGATTTTGACGTGAAGGTCCAAAAATTTTACAGACCTGGAGGTCTGTAAAATTTTGTAGTATTGGAATACTAAAAAATATTCATCGTGGGGCACTCTATCCATGGCCAAAAAATTCACAACTTTTTCTCGATGCGCACAATTTTTTCAAATTCAAGCTCTGCCATAAACGTTTCGGCGCGGAACCTCAGAGTATTGAGAGCGAAACAAGTGCGAATTCGTGCAGCGAGGTTCCGCGGTTTTGATTCCGTTCTTCATTCGCTCTCGATCCGCTCTGGTTTCGCGACTAAACGTGCTGCGCTGTACCGGGATATCGATCCACTATGAAGATGTGCAAAAGGCGTAATGGGACCGGGTGACGTGTGTATGTGTGTACGTGGGTATAAGGACCAGGCGGCCACAGTATGATTACTTACCTCATCGAGGAGCAGTTTGGAACCTTATTTAATTGAAAAGTAAAAGTTTTATAGGTCGATAAATCACTTGGTCGGACAGCCCTCAGCCTGGTCGGTTTTGGTTTTGGTTTTCAAATTAATTTTACATGAAAGAGTGTATATATAGAAGCTATCTCCTGTATTTTTTTTTTATTGCATATTTTAGAAGCTAGAAAGAAAGTAAAACTTTATGGTCAAATATCTTATTGAATATTTCCTATATTTAAAAAAACATTTAGTAACCTTAATCTTTTTTTTTAAACGTACCAAACTGCAGATCAGACATTTATTTTTCAGTATTTGTTTTTGTTTTATTCAACAGTTACATGTATGGAATGCACCACTAAAAAAAATTTTTTTAATAATTTTTGTACTCCAATATATGGCCATTTACACATAAGAGCCATCACACATGAAATTTTATTAATATAAGGCTAACATTAGCTATCAAATGAGATTGGTTTCATCGTGCTACTCGATGAGGTAAAAACACCCCAAAAATTGCACTACTTTAATTAAGTGTCCGAATACGGAACGGTATCCGACCAAGTGATTTGTGACTTATTTTTTTTTTCTTTCCGATGAATAAGGTCCAAAACTACTCCTCGATGAGGTAAGTGATCATGCGGTGGCCGCCCGGTCCAATAGGCTTGTAGTCGTAGCGTATCCATCTTTCCCAATCACTTACCCATACCAAAACTATACCATTCCCAGTAACTTGACGACTGAGTTTCTGGAGGGTGCAAAATATACTAGATTGGACGAACGCTAAGATCAGGAAAGATTATAGACCCGTATCGCGTATTCTCGGTATTCTCAACGATCAGCTTTTACTGACTTGATTAGGTTAACTGACTGAAAACGGAAGCTTAGTCAAATAACCAGGCATGGTTATATTGTCCTCCCTTTTAGGAATAATTGCAGTTTACTTTATGTGATACATGGTAATTGCAGAGATGGAAAGGCAGCATAAGTACAAAATAACGCCCTTCATGTTTAGTTAGATTGTGGCGTTTTGAAATTGTATGTTTAAAATTACTCTTTCTTAGGCCTTATGGGCCGGTAGCTAACTGAAGTTCAGCATCGAAAAAGGCGCCCAGAATCAAGCACACGAGGCGGCTCGCGCCGCCCCTAGCAGCCTGCCGCCCCGGGCCATGGCCCTCTTGGCCATAGGGTAAATACGCCCCTGACTTGAAAAATTCTTGTTTGTTGAATGAAAGATACCCCCGAGATAGTCCTGTTATATTTTAGTTCTGATCTGGTGATGGGATCCATGAGGAGCAGAGGGATCTCTCCTCCTCAAAGACACATGCATCATTCAAGCAAACATTTGCAATCGAAAACCACCATTTAGTGTGTGAAAGTTTTTGAGAATTCTAAAACCACACCTACATGTAACCCTGGTATAAACCTTTATAGGTATAAAATGCCTGGTCAAAATGTTCGCCTACATTTGCCATCAAGCCACATGTAGTCATCAAGCCACCTTTGCACATAAAACAGAAAATCTCTTTATCCAACTCACTGAACTGATATGGACAAATCAATGAACAATTATTAAAATAGGAATCCATATATTCGTTGAGTACGTTATTACTAAATATAGAAGTTGTTTGGCACAAAATTATACAGAATTGGATAGTAGGGTTTGATGAAAAAAATATTTAACAAAATTTTTGTACCTATGAGGATTTTTGAATACTGCAAATGTTACTCAAGAAGTAAGTTCTATTCAAAAAGAGTTTAAGCAAGGAATGAAAAGGGAAGGTAATTAAAATATAATTTTAGGATTTAGACATGGAAAAACCTATTTTCGAAAACTAAAGATTAAATTCCTTTCAGTACTTTTTAGTGTACTTGACTTGTTTGACAGTTTAGTAAGATGTATTACCAATTTTAAATAAAAGAGTGTACATTATTTTGTTTTAAATTTAGGCTTATTTGTACCCATTGACCCCTTAGTCTATAAGTTTTACTAATGTTTCCATGGTTCCACGGTTACATAAAATATTTAATATAATTTCATTTCATAATGTAAGTAGAGTAGTTTGTATGGAAAGAGAAATGTCATAAATTAGAACTAAAGACTAATATCGTATTTTTAATTCAAGCTAGTAATCTGAAAGCTCCTGCCATACATCGTATAGTGATATACGATTCTTCAGGCGCGGATCCAGGATTTTGTTCAGGGGGGGGCACTTTCCTTCACAAAAGTCTCGCGGTCCGCACCTATGGGCTCCGTAGTATACGAGGTTTGCGTTTCAGGGGGGGGTCAATTGGCCCCTGTTGCCCCCCCCCCCCCCTGTATCCGCGCCTGTATCGCTTTGTATGGAAAGAACTGTCAGATTACTGTCTTGAATTGTCATTGAGCATGCATTTGTTTTAGAATTCATACACACATCAGAGCTGTCATTTTTGTTTTATTTAGATTTTAGATTCTAAAGGTGGGTGAGGTAGTTTTAGATTATAAAAGTGGGCTGCTCGCGCACGGCATGAGAGGCGCGTACGAATTTGAGCAAACAGGCGAGCCGTGAGTGCCTCAACCTGAGGCTGCCTCAAGTCCGTACTTACCCACCTTTAGGCGTCTAGGGTGACCAGATGTCCCGTATTTCAGGCACGAATTTTTTGACTGCCCCATATTGGTTTCGCCAAATTACATTGTCCCTGTCCATATTTAAACCTTTTCAAATTAAAAAAATTAAATGCAGTTGTCCCATAAAACCGGAAATTAGGTCAGCCTAAAGGTATCCCAAAATATTCATTATATTAAACTTAAACAGATGTAATATACAAAAGGAAAAGTGACCAAGGCCTCGAGTGAACTAGCATATACATTTATTTGCGACTTACACCCTAACCCCTATGCTGGTTTTATTACAGCCCTGGGCACCGGAGGCTTTGGCCAGTTTTTTCTTTGTATGACATCTATTGAAGTTTATAATTTATTTATTAGTCTGTCTAATTAAAATAAACAAACAAAATATTTATTAAAAATAATTTGATTTGTTCTTTAGTTATATTCATTATAATTTTTGGGTTGGTTTCACTCAAACATACAACTTTCTCTGACAGTAGGTTCACAAATTTGGCAATCACACAACACCTATAAATAAATTGTGGAAAGCTAAATATAATGGAGAGAAGAAAAACTGCTATTGCAAAAAAATATCAATTTGCCAACTAACCCGCTTATTCATTTCAAACCTCATTAAGTTAAATTATGTTTTGTTTGTTTCTAACAGACACAACTATCAATGTGACAGACAAGTACAAACGATTATGTAGTTAAGGCTGCATTACCACCAGAGATGAGCGAGGATGTGTTGCCGATAATGTGTTTGTTATGAACCAATCCTAGACCTGCGCTGTTTGAGGATAAACAAATGTGGTTCTATTGGTGCTTAACAAACACATTCCTCACAACACATCCTCTCACATCTCTTATGGAAATCTAGCCTAAATGAGGTCTGAAACATGTTTATGAATAATCAAGTAAGTAATTTCATATTTTTTTAAAGTGCTGTTTTGCAAATACCATGATACTGAGATGAGTGAAATGATTCAATAAAGTTACACAGTTAGTCATTCTTACCCTACTAGCTGCCTCCCGCGGTATTCTCGGTTACGGCTTTGTTTAGGGAAGCTCAAGAACGTACGATTTTGTTGCCATGTGTTGTCATCTAATCTATTTCTGCAATGACCCTGAAACCTATAGGAAGTGAAATTAAATAACAGGGAAGAACTTTGGCTACATATCTAAAGGCCAATATACATTTTAAGCCAAAGAATTAATAATTGGAAGTTATTACATGTAGCAATCGTATTTATGATTTCATAACATGTTTAAAAAGTAATCTATATTTCTATTACCTTGACTTTGAATCTGTTCTTGACAGGAGTCTTACAGCTGTACAAAAAATTCTCATTATAACCATGTTGTACGTATGAATAGTGCAACTGTGCCTATTATAAAATAACTACAAAACATTGTCACTACAATTCCATTGGTGCGCGCGAGATTTTTCCACAATCGAAATTATCACGGAATAGTTTAGGCGGAGTGTTCAGCAGAAAACTGAATTTTCGCAGTTTTTTTTTTTTTTTATGGCATCGCGCTTTTGGCGCATTCAGCCAGACGAGTAAAACGGGAAACGGAATTGAGGTATAAAAATTCGGAATAAACGGAATTTTGGAGAAGGATTGGATCAGGAATAGGTAAAATTAAAGTTTGATATTATTATCCATATCCATACTAATATTATAAATGGGAAAGTGTGTGTGTTTGTTTGTTTGTCCGTCTTTCACGGCAAAATGGGGCGACGAATTGACGTGATTTTTTAAGTGGAGATAGTTGAAGGGATGGAGAGTGACATAGGCTACTTTTTGTCTCTTTCTAACCCCCCACTTCCCTAAAATGGGGGGTGGAAGTTTGTATGGAGCATTCCGGGGGGCAAAGGGGAACCGTGTTACCCCGAATTTAACGCGAGCGAAGCCGCGGGCAAAAGCTAGTATGAATATAATGCTTTAAGAAGTGGATATAGCTATATCGTTAATATGAAGAAGTGTTAAAATACATGTGGGGAACGGAACTTTAAGGATTGACAGATGGCTAAATAATTCAGAGCGATCATTGACACATTGAGCTTTAGCCTGTCCAATAGGACGAAAGAAAAAAAAAAAAAATGACACATTGACAGTGACATACACGACTGCCTTGCAAAAGCGGCGCGGCGCGGCGCGTTTTCACGGCAAGCTTCGATTTTTGAGCACGTGTTTTGTTACTGTGTGCGTGGTGGCTATTAGTGATTTTGGCACATTTTATTTAGTATTTAAGGTTTTATTACTAAGCTGAATTTAAAATGGGTCGTAAAGCAAAGTTCGATGAGACTAAAAAAGTTAAGAAAGGTCCTGGCAGAAAATCCAGGAAACAACCAGATCCAGTTTTCAGGAAAGAATTGTGTAAGTATTTTTGCTTAACTAGTCACAATTATATTTAAACTTTGTCTTTATACGATATCACAATTCACATGTATCTTAACTTAACCTAAAATTCTAAGGATCCTTAGGTTAGATCAAAAACGGCACAAGCAGGACAGAACAGCACAAGGTTTAATTTAGTTTTGAGGCTAAGTTTGCTAATTTGGAGTAAATGCTAAATTGATCAATGAAATCACATTGATGTTGATGAGGACTACTGACAGTGGTGTAACTACACTAAGTGGGGCCTGTGGCACATTCATCGTATGGGGCCCCTTTTACAGTAAATGTTAGGATCCTCCTTTAGTCATGGCTTCTCAGACAGGGGGTCCCCGTACGCCGGGAGCCTGTGGCATTTTGCCAGCTCTGCCTGTGACTACTGCAATATTTCAATACTGTAAATTCACTTCAAGCTTTGCAATTTGTGTTATGAGATGTGTATCTCTTTCCTTTCCAAACTAAAGAAACACTAATCACAACATGAATTGTTGGCATAAAAGTAAAACACACAATTTTCACTCATTATTTTGACAAAAACGGGACTTAATCACACACATTGTATCAATCACTAAAGTCCTTAGAATAATACTTTTATAATATGGCTTGTACCTAGCTATTCTGCACGGGAAAAAAACCGGCCATTGACAGATTAGAGAGGTTTCCAGATTATAGAATGCAAGTTTTCAATGATATTTGATGATAAACTTATATAGATGTCATATACAAAGGAAAAACTGACCTAGGCCTTCGGTGCCCAGGGCTGGGATCAAACTAGTGTTGTAATCTTTGTAAATGCTAAGGTGCATTTGGCCGGTCATGTAAGGTACAATATTATGAGTTATTAGGGCCAATGCACACTGCGTTTTTTAAATGCGCGTCGATGGCGCGTTTTTCATTCCATGAAGCAGATTGTTTGTGTTTGTATCGATACAAATGCGCCGTCGACGCGCGTCTGCATCGATGTAGGTGTGCAAGGGTGTACAAGTAATCTTCAATGGTCTTTAATTAGTGAATAAATGAAATATTTATGTATATGTGCCCCTCAATTTTATAAAAATAATAGGATAAATCTATAACACATTACTTTTTTATTATTATTTATTATTTAGCTTTTTTCCCACATTAGTGGTCCCCAAGGGTATAAGCCTCCATCTGTCTCCATCTCTCTTTGTCGGTGGCAACATCAATCCATTTTTTTCCCGCAGCCTGTACGATGTCAACACATTACTTAGTGGAAAAAAAAAACAGTGAAAACATAATTTAGGGACTATCAAAGTCGCAAGTGGGGTGAAAAGCCTGCCCCCAACCTGCCCCTCTGAACGCTGCCCATGCTGCGGTCGCCTAAGTCCGTCCGAATTATAGAGTCCACTGGATTAGAGGGGGTCAGGATTAAAGAGGTCCTACTGTATTTACTTTTACATATACACAAATATGTATTGTAGGGATATTTGCCGCCATCCAATAATCCAAATTATCCTCTAGTTTAGATATCTTTGCTACCAGTAATGCTAGATTAGTGAGATTTTACTTTATATTTCAGTGGAGGATGAAAATGAGACCAAAAAGATGAGCCATAGACAAAAACAGAGGGCAGCAAGGAGAGTCAAGAAGAAAGCCGAGTTAGCAGAGAAGAAAAAAGCATTGAAACAAGCCAAGAAGAATGTGGCTAAACAGACAGAAGTCAAGCAGGTGGAGGCAGAAGACAATTCCGATGAGTCAGGAGATGAAAGTGTACAAGGTATGTAAAAACCTGAGCTATGTCCAGATTACACGTGGCATGTGGGCAAATCGACTTTCACACCAATATTAATCTGCCCACAACACAACATTGAAACTTTATACTGGTATACAGTATGTTTTTTTTTAAGTGGGACAGTATGGGGAAATCCTAAAGTATAGGAGACAAACTTGTCTAAAGCTACTAGAGGTGTTCTGAAACGCGCCCGTACCTGCATTCGGCAAGAGGGAGGCCATATTGAACATTTAATTTAATGTGAAATTATTTTAGTAAATTTACCTAACTTCTGCTGTTCACATTTTTTTCTTCCGATACAATAAAACGATCCTCTCATGAAACTGAGTAAATCTGCGTCAAAAAAAAATTTCATCAATATTTTTAATTTTTAGGGACAACTCACACTTGACCAAAATTTTAACTATACAATTTTTTTTTTCACAAAAAAATACCTAATGTTTCCTAAGGCAGTTTCCCTGTATCTCCTATACTTTAGGATTTCCCCATACTGTCCCACTTAAAAAAAACACTGTATACAGGCTGGCCAAAAAAGAACTATATTCCCATTGGCTGTAAGGTTTCGGGACCAAACCAATCCTCCCTAGATGGATTTGGAACCACTCAGATTGATTTGATTTTTGGAAGGGGCCATTACCCACCGCCGCTCAATGGCCTTACAAAAATCCGGCGGCAATTTCCTCGCGAGGTGCGTCAGGTGTTGTGGACCCACCTAATGACTATGGTTTTACAGTCATGTAATGATTTTGGTCTCTGTATAAGTTGAACTACTGGATCCCAGGCTGGAGGTAGGGTAAATCCATCTTCCCTTTAGAAATTTGGGTGTTTTGGGTGTGCATCTATGTTCCCTGGCGAGCACTCAAGCTGTGTCAAATTTGATGGAGTGGTGGGGTTTGTTAGTGACATATTCGGGGACTCCAGACTTGGTTGACGGGGTGTGACGTCAGATATGTGTTCATCATCATTTTAAATTTTCTTATGTGCTATAAAAATTAAATAAATAAATATGTTATTCAATCAAATACAAACATTGAAAACATTGAAAAAATAATCAACCCAGTTGGACTTGAACCAACATCGATACGCCTTACCGGGGCTCGATATCGCTTTACCAATTAAGCTATGGGTTCAGTTACCGAGCTGACGAAATTCTCAATGCCTTCAATCATCTTTTTGCATTTATTTTTACATCGACTTTATAGCAGCCGTAAGCGACATCTAGGTGCCAACCACTAGAGTTAGATACCCTTCCCGCCGACCCTTTTACAAGTGTCACAACGGAAATAACAGATGGCGCCTGCTATCAACTCATAATTATTTTACATGTTTTTAAAGTGGGTATTCCACTCATACATTAGTATGTTATTCAATCAAATACAAACATTGAAAACATTGAAAAAATAATCAACCCAGTTGGACTTGAACCAACATCGATACGCCTTACCGGGGCTCGATATCGCTTTACCAATTAAGCTATGGGTTCAGTTACCGAGCTGACGAAATTCTCAATGCCTTCAATCATCTTTTTGCATTTATTTTTACATCGACTTTATAGCAGCCGTAAGCGACATCTAGGTGCCAACCACTAGAGTTAGATACCCTTCCCGCCGACCCTTTTACAAGTGTCACAACGGAAATAACAGATGGCGCCTGCTATCAACTCATAATTATTTTACATGTTTTTAAAGTGGGTATTCCACTCATACATTAGTATGTTATTCAATCAAATACAAACATTGAAAACATTGAAAAAATAATCAACCCAGTTGGACTTAAACCAACATCGATACGCCTAACCGGGGCTCGATATCGCTTTACCAATTAAGCTATGGGTTCAGTTACCGAGCTGACGAAATTCTCAATGCCTTCAATCATCTTTTTGCATTTATTTTTTCATCGACTTTATAGCAGCCGTAAGCGACATCTAGGTGCCAACCACTAGAGTTAGATACCCTTCCCGCCGACCCTTTTACAAGTGTCACAACGGAAATAACAGATGGCGCCTGCTATCAACTCATAATTATTTTACATGTTTTTAAAGTGGGTATTCCACTCATACATCAGTATGTTTTTCAATCAAATACAAACATTGAAAACATTGAAAAAATAATCAACCCAGTTGGACTTGAACCAACATCGATACGCCTTACCGGGGCTCGATATCGCTTTACCAATTAAGCTATGGGTTCAGTTACCGAGCTGACGAAATTCTCAATGCCTTCAATCATCTTTTTGCATTTATTTTTACATCGACTTTATAGCAGCCGTAAGCGACATCTAGGTGCCAACCATAGCTTAATTGGTAAAGCGATATCGAGCCCCGGTAAGGCGTATCGATGTTGGTTCAAGTCCAACTGGGTTGATTATTTTTTCAATGTTTTCAATGTTTGTATTTGATTGAATAACATACTAATGTATGAGTGGAATACCCACTTTAAAAACATGTAAAATAATTATGAGTTGATAGCAGGCGCCATCTGTTATTTCCGTTGTGACACTTGTAAAAGGGTCGGCGGGAAGGGTATCTAACTCTAGTGGTT
Source organism: Pammene aurita (assembly GCA_947086415.1). Classification (NCBI taxonomy): domain Eukaryota; kingdom Metazoa; phylum Arthropoda; class Insecta; order Lepidoptera; family Tortricidae; genus Pammene; species Pammene aurita. The sequence goes on from OX352299.1 coordinate 13,880,872, forward strand.
GGCACCTAGATGTCGCTTACGGCTGCTATAAAGTCGATGTAAAAATAAATGCAAAAAGATGATTGAAGGCATTGAGAATTTTGTCAGCTCGGTAACTGAACCCATAGCTTAATTGGTAAAGCGATATCGAGCCCCGGTAAGGCGTATCGATGTTGGTTCAAGTCCAACTGGGTTGATTATTTTTTCAATGTTTTCAATGTTTGTATTTGATTGAATAACATACTAATGTATGAGTGGAATACCCACTTTAAAAACATGTAAAATAATTATGAGTTGATAGCAGGCGCCATCTGTTATTTCCGTTGTGACACTTGTAAAAGGGTCGGCGGGAAGGGTATCTAACTCTAGTGGTTGGCACCTAGATGTCGCTTACGGCTGCTATAAAGTCGATGTAAAAATAAATGCAAAAAGATGATTGAAGGCATTGAGAATTTCGTCAGCTCGGTAACTGAACCCATAGCTTAATTGGTAAAGCGATATCGAGCCCCGGTAAGGCGTATCGATGTTGGTTCAAGTCCAACTGGGTTGATTATTTTTTCAATGTTTGTATTTGATTGAATAACATACTAATGTATGAGTAGAATACCCACTTTAAAAACATGTAAAATAATTATGAGTTGATAGCAGGCGCCATCTGTTATTTCCGTTGTGACACTTGTAAAAGGGTCGGCGGGAAGGGTATCTAACTCTAGTGGTTGGCACCTAGATGTCGCTTACGGCTGCTATAAAGTCGATGTAAAAATAAATGCAAAAAGATGATTGAAGGCATTGAGAATTTCGTCAGCTCGGTAACTGAACCCATAGCTTAATTGGTAAAGCGATATCGAGCCCCGGTAAGGCGTATCGATGTTGGTTCAAGTCCAACTGGGTTGATTATTTTTTCAATGTTTTCAATGTTTGTATTTGATTGAATAACATACTAATGTATGAGTGGAATACCCACTTTAAAAACATGTAAAATAATTATGAGTTGATAGCAGGCGCCATCTGTTATTTCCGTTGTGACACTTGTAAAAGGGTCGGCGGGAAGGGTATCTAACTCTAGTGGTTGGCACCTAGATGTCGCTTACGGCTGCTATAAAGTCGATGTAAAAATAAATGCAAAAAGATGATTGAAGGCATTGAGAATTTCGTCAGCTCGGTAACTGAACCCATAGCTTAATTGGTAAAGCGATATCGAGCCCCGGTAAGGCGTATCGATGTTGGTTCAAGTCCAACTGGGTTGATTATTTTTTCAATGTTTTCAATGTTTGTATTTGATTGAATAACATACTAATGTATGAGTGGAATACCCACTTTATAAACATGTAAAATAATTATAAATAAATAAATGTTGGAATGCCTCAAAATATTTTTTTGGGATTTTTATATAGGTATGATTGTTCCATAAACTAGTCTTATAATGACTTAATTAAACCTAAATTTACAGGCTTCACCGATGACAACAAAGAATGGTTGAAGCCAAAGCAAAAAGGCAAACCCAAGAAGCCTGAACCAGAAAGTGACAGCGGTCATGATGAGGGTTCCGATGAAGAGGATGATGGGTCTGCTGAGGAGGCATCAGAGGAAGCTGAGAGTGGTGATGATGACAAGCCAAAGGCGAAAGGCAAAGGTGAAAATTATAAGGTAGGCTTGAGACAATCGCCAGGAGACTATAGTAACCCAGCAATGAAAATACAAAACATTCTACTAAAATGCTTAGTCGATATTTCGAATAGTCATTCGTATGGAAATTATTCGAAATATTCGTATTATCCGGATAATTGCAGGATATAATCCTTAGAAGCCTTAGAAGGCAATTCCGCAGTTACTTTATACTTAAAGTCATACTCTCTGATTTTGTATTTAATTGTTATTTCAGGTTGGAAAATTAGATGACTTGTTTGTGGATTCAGATCAAGAAAATGGTGATGTCACTTCTGAAGATGAGGGAACAGCTACGTCTTCAAAATTAGAGTATAATTCAGACTCAAGTGAAGATAAAAGTGACGAGGATGATGATGATGACGACGACGATGACATGCTTCCCATTGAAAAAGCTAATATTAAGCTGAAGAAAAAGCAGAAACTTGACAAGAAACTAGCAGATGAGGAGATGCAGCTAAACATTGCTAAGCAAGATGTATTTGCGTTCCCCACAGAAGAAGAATTACAGAATCCAAGCAATCTACAAGATGTCTTGCAAAGAATAAAAGATGTTGTCAATGTCTTAGGAGATTTCAACCGCTTGAAGGAAGATGGAAGATCCAGATGTGAATACACAGAGTTACTTCTCAAAGATTTATGCCTTTATTACAGTTATAATGAATTCCTCATGGAAATACTAATGCAGATATTCCCAGTACAAGAGTTAGTAGAATTTTTAGAGGCAAGTGAAACCGCGCGACCCGTGACTATTAGAACTAACAGTCTTAAGACAAGGAGGAGAGATTTAGCTCAAGCACTTATCAATAGAGGAGTGAATTTGGACCCCGTCGGAAAATGGAGTAAGGTTGGCCTTGTTGTGTACAGTTCGACTGTACCTATTGGAGCCACACCCGAATATTTGGCTGGACATTATATCCTACAGGGTGCGTCGAGTTATTTACCTGTAATGGCGTTAGCGCCTCAAGAGAAAGAGAGGATTTTGGATATGTGCGCTGCTCCTGGTGGAAAGGCATCACATATAGCTGCTATCATGAAGAATACTGGTGCATTATTCGCAAATGACGCTAACAAGGACCGAACAAAAGCTATCGTTGGCAACTTTCATAGACTCGGAGTTGTAAATGCCGTCATTTGCAATTACGATGGCAGACAATTCCCGGAAGTAATAAAAGGGTTCGATAGGGTCCTTTTAGATGCTCCTTGCACTGGTACTGGTGTTATAGCTAAAGACCCAAGTGTGAAAACTACGAAAGACCAGAAAGATATTCAGAGGTGTTTCAACTTACAAAGACAGTTACTGTTAGCTGCTATTGATTGTTGCAACGCGAAATCCAGCACTGGAGGGTACATAGTATACTCTACTTGTTCTATACTGCCAGAGGAAAACGAATGGGTGGTGAACTATGCTTTGAAACGGAGAAATGTGAAGCTGGTGCCTACTGGTCTTGATTTTGGTACAGAGGGCTTTGTGAAGTATAGGCACCACAGGTTCCATCCTTCATTGAAGTTGACCAGAAGGTTTTATCCCCACACACATAATATGGACGGGTTTTTTGTCGCCAAACTGAAGAAATTCTCCAATCTCATTGTAAGTACCATGAGTAATCTACTAAAAGTAAAGCTAATATATTTTCCTAAAACTTTAATTACAAATTAAACTAAGTCTTCTTGACATAGTCGTAAGTTTGGTTATAAACTGAAGTAGATATTTTAAAAAATACCAAGACGTCCGTTCAGAAAAAGGAATGCACATTTAAATAAATAACTTAATTTGTTCCTTTGTTTAAAGCTTGTTCATAGAGTATCAGTAAAATACGATAACATATTGTTACTTCCAGGCTGAACCATTCAAGGATGACGATGACGAACAAGAAGAGGGAAAAGAAAATACAGAGACCACGCAAGAAGGCTCCGACGCCAGTGCCAACGGTGAAAAGACTGCCACCAAGAGATCAGCACCAGACACCACCACCCCAGCACCCGCCGCTAAGAAAACTAAACCTAATAAAAACAATGAAGCTAAGTCAAAGTAAGTTATATACAAAGGATGTAAAATGTTACATAGGTTCGACCGTATTTTAGGAGCTGAATGTGTAGGTAGTACCTATCAAAAAAATTCCAAAAAACGAGATCAATTTTTTGCAATTTTGGGCTTGGACCCATAGGAAAAGCCGTTCAGAAAAACTAACATACTTAAGCAGTTCGCAAAGTAAAGGTGCGACCACACCGCTGCTTAAAATACGGTAACGCTACGGAATCTCAGTGACGCATCGTATCCGTACCGTTTTTATCGCATGCCCTCCACACCGCTGCTCAAAATACGGTTTGGAAGGTTCGCGTCAAAATATTTCGTATGGGGCACGTCACGTACATATTGCGTCTGCGTATTTTGAGCAGCGGTGTGGAGAGCATGCGTTAAAGTCGTCACGTTTACGGCACGTCATTGCGATTCCGTAACGTCAGCGTATTTTGAGCAGCGGTGTGGAGGGCATGCGATAAAAACGGTGCGGATACGATGCGTCACTGCGATTCCGTAACGTCGCCGTATTTTAAGCAGCGGTGTGGTCGCACCTTAATGCGACCTATATTATTTCCTCTACTTAGCATATTTCATTAAATACATACTTTATTTTATTTACAGCCCACAAGCGAAAAACGCCCAATTAACGAATCAAAACAAAAAGAAGAATAAGAAAAAGAAGAAGAAAAATAAGCAAGGAACAGATAATAAAGACAACTCACAATCCAGCGAAACAAAGGAACCTAAACAACAAAACGCGAATGCTAACAATGAAGGGAAAAAACCTGAGAAAAAGAAAAATAAGAATAAACCTAATGCTAACCAAGGCGTAGTTTCAAATGATACACGACAAACGCCAAACAAAGTAGAATCTAAAGTTGAAGCTAGTCCTAAACCTGTCGTCAACAACAAACCAGCTCCGCCTACACCAAACCCGAACAAAAAGAAAAATAAGAAGAAGAACAAAAACAAAAATCCCACAGCAAATACTCAGCCTATAGCAAATAATGAAAGTAAGGTAACCCCGTCAGTTGAAGCAGCGGCCGCGAAAAAGCTCAAAAATAAGATGAAGAAAAAGAATAAAAAACAAATTGGACAGCTGAAAACTGATAAAGTTAAAATTGACAAACCAGCGCAAGAACAAGGGAAACGCATAGGCAAGAAAAATAAGAAAAATAATTTTAATAAAAAAGGTCAAGCATAGAAATAAATTTATTTAAGTAAGTAAGTAAGAATTAATTTTGTTATGAGTAACAATAAAGTTAATATTTTATTTTATTGCATTTTCATATTTATCATACCAGCTTTAAAGTTTAGGTAACCCATAATCCATAATAGACGCAGAGCTAGCCACGTCAGATACAACATAATAATGAGAGAAACGAAACCCCTCTAGTCAGTTAGCTATACTATGGTTATTTCTAGATCTGTACATCTGGCAGCTGTAAAGTGGTGGTGGTCAAAGAATGCAAACCACTTTAGAAAACAAAGAGTTCTGGGTTTGCTGCAATATTACGAGAAATTGTATAAATAATTATATTATAATCATTGCCAAAAGTTTCATTTGGGGGAAAGTAGTACCAAACGACGTATAATGTAATTCATAGTTTGTCGACTACCGTTTTTGTTTCCGTAATAATACGCAATGTTTTTTTTTATAATCTAAATATATAAAAGAAGAAACTGACTGACTGACTAACATATCAACGCACAGCCCAAACCGCTGGTTCTAGAGATTCCAAATTTGGCACGTAGGTTCCTTATAAGGTCTAGAGATGCACTAAGAAAGGATTTTTCAAAATTCACCCCCTAAGGGGGTAAAATGTATGGCTGTATGATTTGTATGGCGAATCAAGATTTGTTAGACTATTTATTCGAAACTTCACAGGAGGTTATTCCTAACGATAAATGAGTAAGGGGACGTCCATTAATCGCGTCATACGTTTCTGGCTTGTTTTAGACCCCCCCCTCTCCCCCATGGTGACCTTTGGTGATATTTTCAGGACCCCTCCCCCCCTCGTCCAATATGACGTGTAATTTTTTGCTAACTAATTGTAAGTCACTAAAGTAAGTAAAGTATGTCATCGCTCAAATCTGGAGCAGAGCCCGACTGGGGAAGTACCTCCACCTTACAGAAAACCACAGCCAAATAGCACTAGACCCTACTCATAGTGTTGTGTTCCTGCTGGTGAGTAAGGTTGCCAAATAGCTCAAAGAGGACCCAGTGTGTTGACGATGAGGGACCTTCTTGTTCCTTTAGTCGTCATCACAGTGAATCCTCCTTTTTTGTAAAGGGTCGGCAACGCGCATGTGACTCCTTTGGAGTTGCAGGCGTCCATAGGTTACGGTAGCTGCTTACCATCAGGCGGCCCGTATGCTTGTTTGCCACCGTCGTGGTATTAAAAAAAAAGTACAGTTTTCTAACACGTAAAAACGTAACGTACGTACACGTGAAGGGTAAACAAATTAAACTACATGTATGCACATCTCACTATTTTCATTAAAATAATATTTAATAGGAAAAAACCGTCCAAGTGCGTATCGGACCACGCATTATGGAGGGTTTCGTACCTTCTATCGAAAAAGTAATATCTAAAGGTCGTATCTGCCTATGAAAGACGTTTTTTGGAGATAACTTAATAATTCCTGAACCGATAAATATTCTCGATTTTTTTCATATTTTTGGATCTCCGGTTCAAAAGTGACAGGGGGGGCACAATTGTTAGGGCTAAAACAAGCCAAAAACGTATGACGCGATTAATGGACGCCCCCTTACATGTATGGAGTGCCCCCCCCCCCCCCCCTCCCATATATCTTTTTCAACAATTTTACTACAAAACTAAGTATAGCGGCATACAACAATACACCTTATGTTCAAATATTTATTAAGATACGTTTTATAGTTTCCGAGTAAAATGGCTGTGACATACAGACGAAAAATTGGGCATACGGACGGACGGAAGGATAGACGGACGTAACGAAACTATAAGGGTTACGTTTTTGCCATTTTGGCTACGGAACCCTAAAAATATACTGTGAAGAAAATTATATTTCAAATGCCACTAAAAATTATTTACAATCATAGTGCATCTCATAAGAGTCATAACATTTATTTATTTAAACTTTATTGCACAACAAGTTATAATGTACAAATGGCGGACTTAGTCCCAAGACGTAAAAAAACCTTGTCGTGGAGGAGTTCCATTCTGGTTTTCAGTTTCACAAGCATTTTCAATTTCAGTAAATAGCACTATTCAAATGCAATTGTTTGGTTTTTAGATTTAAAAAAAATCGCTATACGTCTCCTTATAAGGTTTCAGGAGTTCCCTTGATTCCTCATGGATCCCGTCATTATTGATTTTCATAAAATCTAAGTGACCCCGTGCATAAAGCATAGCGACGCCTCGCCCGCTCAACTAAACGCAGAAATCCAACTGCGAGGCAAATTTTACTCTGGTTTTCACAGATTGGTTCATTTAAAAGTTGATAATTTTTATTTTATTGAAATACAGTATAGCACGAAGGAACAAAAAAATTATACGTGATACGTGTCCAGACCCCCCTCCCCCCTGTGGTGATCATTGGTGATTTTTTCTTGACCCCCTTCCCCCCCTATACAATATGACGCGATTAATGGACGCCCCCTAAACACGTGTTTCAGTTTTTTTTTTTAAAATTCAACCGCTCCGAGAGGCAAATGTGGTCACAAAGTCTGAAAATCAACATGGGTATCGTATCCTTTTTGAGTACTTATAGTACGCGGGAAAAGGCTAGTGTTAAAATATAGGCCCTGTCCTTTATAACCGAGTTATGGCTGCTGGGGTTGTGTAGTATAATTTCCGTATAAAACAGACGTGCAGAATTAATTTTTGATATGAAAATTGTAAAATTTCCTATTTAAAAATTTCGTAGAGCATTGCCCCATAATGACCCCCCCCCCCCCCCCCCCCACAGCTACGGACTTGTAGCCACTGCTGACACTGCTTCATCTCAGGGAGCTTAATCATCAGCTTTGTTCGACCTAATAAACAATTTCGTGCCAAGCGACGTCGCCTGAAACAAACCTTACAAACATACATACGTTTCTGAATGTAAGCGTCCTAAGTAAGAAAGACAGCAAGGTTAAACTTTGATGTATTTTAACCTTGCCCTGTACGGTTAGCCAAAGCCGTGGTGCGGCGACAGTATCTCGCGGGCGAGATTAACATGTCAATTTCTGATGAATACCGTTAGAAAGTGACCCGCGAGATACCTAATGTCGTTGCACACTTATGCTGACTTATTTTAACACATTCAGAGCCGAGAACCCGACTGTCAGGTTCTCTGTTCGTAGCTACGCGCTACATACGACGAATACGTGGCTACGGGCTACGAGCGTAGCACGTAGCACTAGGTGGCACTGAATGTGTTAACTGAAAATGGGTAATTCATACTGGCATACTATTCTAACTCAATAAAACCGGCTAAGCATAAGACGGATCACGCACAAATGGAGGGTTTCGTACCTTCAAAGTTATAGGAAAAAAGTTAAACGTAAGGGTGTAGATCTACCCGGCATTTTATGTCATTTTGGAATGTAAGTAGTTTTTTTGGAGATAACTAAAAAATGGGACAATCGATAATCTCCAAAATAACGTTAGTAGAAAGTAATTGTACCTATCTTTCTGGATTTTTTGGACTTACAGTTGCAAAGTTAAGAGGAGTGGGTTTCTAACGAATTAATTACGCAAATGGCCTCCAAGGCTTTGCTGGCACGACCATTCTGCATAAATGTGTCTGAATTTCGTTGTTGCAGTGTCGAATTTCCTCTTTGATAAATCCTTAATGGTGTTCGACATCACGACATGATAATACTGTTTTTTTTCTGTCTGAATTGGATGTTATTGATGTGAAACGAATATGGTTTCAATAGGGTTCCAATTACTGCATGAGACATTTTCTGATCGTGTACTCTCTCCGAAACGAGAGAGTACACGATCAGAAAGCGTGATCAAAGAGCGTGTCGGGCCACGCTCAGTGTAGGGTTCCGTAGTTTTCCGTCCGTCACAGTAAGTGTCCCCACTTAAGAGTTAAAATAACACCGCCATGTAGGATATGATATGAGCATTCCACGTACAGCGACATATATCGGCAAATTAAGTAAACTATTGCGCGCGAGCTTAAAGTATGGAAGATGATTTTTATGGGATAATTCTTTATTGCTTGAACCGATTTTCACCGTTTTTACTTTATTTGAAAGCACGTCATTTCATTGTGATTTTGTAGAAATTACAGGTACAATAAACACCTGCTTATACGGTTAAATTACAAACTTAGTTCAGCAATTATTTTGTATTTTTTTTCAAAAACTATTCAACCTATCAAGTTCAAAATAATTTTCCTAGAAAGTTTTTATAAAGTTCTACTTTTGAGATTTTTTTCATATTTTTAAAACGTATGGTTCAAAAGTTAGACGGGGGGGAAACACATTTTTTTTTACTTCTGGAGCGATTATTTCCGAAAATATTTACATTATCAAAAAATGATTTTAGTAAACCCCTATTCATTTTTGAATACCTATCCAACAATATATCACACGTTAGGGTTGAAATGAAAAAAAAATCACTCCCCACTTTACGTATAGGGGAGGTACCCTAATAAAACATTTTTTTCCACTTTTTATTTTACCACTTTGTGGGCGTGATTGATATACATATTAGTACCAAATTTCAGCTTTCTAGTGCTAACGGTCACAGAGATTATCCGCGGACGGACGGACGGACGGGCAGACATGGCGAAACTATAAGGGTTCCTAGTTGACTACGGAACCCTAAAAACAGTATTATCATATCGTGATGTCGAACACCATTAAGGATTTATCAAAGAGGAAATTCGACACTGCAACAATGAAATTCAGACACATTTATGCAGAATGGTCGTGCCAGCAAAGCCTTGGAGGCCATTTGCTCGATGTGCTGTTCATCACACATATAACCCTATTTAGTGTATATTATGATTTTATTATCTAATAATATTATAACGAAAAAAAAATTGTTTTTAATTAAATTAAAATCTTGCGTTCTTTTTGGGACATCCCTTATCAATAAATATATTAATTAACATTCATATTCCAGGATGACCTAGCATCAGTCAAAATCAATAAGACATGACTGAACTGACGCCAGAATTAGCGTGTAATCAATGTCTTAGGTAATAGCTGTGGTAGGAAGTGTAATAACTAATAATAGATGCATTTTTTATATACGAGACATCTTTGCATATGGACGCTCGCAATTCCAGCAGTGTTACAAGTAATCCAGCAGTTATGTCGAATGAAGTTAAGGGTAGCTGGAAAGTAATCCAAACTCAATGGAACTTTATCAGGTTGTTTTGGGGTATAGTATGCCACGAAGACTCTCATAACTTTTCACTTCTCATGCTCAAAGAGTGTGTCATATTATGCTTACCAAGGCGCACTAAAGTAGTACATTTTGCCCCTAGGGCTAATATGTATACATATTTATGATTTACTAAACATTTTAAATTGACCAAACAGAACACTTCACCATATTAAATCCACCAATCACAACACATATCGAAGTTAATCGGAACGCCAGATACTTTTTTGTGCGTATACTTATTTTAGTCTAATTTAAGTCCTTAAAAAAACATTGTATTTAATATCAACCAATCAGAATACAGTAATGTTAAAATCGACCAATCAGGTTTTTAGTGTTTTTTTTAGTTCCTACTTCACAATCATAAAAAAAGGTTATAATTTTTTGGAAGCGCTAACGCGTTTTTTAAACTGTTTAAAGAGCTAATTAGGTATACCCGCCGTCTGTGGCATTTATTCGCGGTATTTGTATTTTGCATCTATGTCAAAGAAGTTAATAGTAGTTTATGTAACTGTTACGTAATAAGCCCTAATTACGTACAGTTGCATGCACTGCTTTATCTGCACTCATATTATATATTCTAAATGAAGTGTTCTGAAACCATAGAATGACCGCCATTGCACCGCCATGGCCAACTCGATTGTGCCGGCGGTCGGGGAGGCGCGTGCCGTTGGTTAGGAAGGAGGACAGGATTCACATAATGTTATCAAATTCGATGTTCGGAATTTTACTTTTTATTTTTTTTGGAACTCATAACGTATCAATATAATATAAAGTTAAATTGCATATATGCATGTTAAGTTGCATGTAAAGTTAAAATTACGTTACTGCCACAGATAAAAAGCTTATCATAGTAAAGTCGGTTGTGGTAAAGCTAGCCATTGCCTACCGTTTTTGAACACGTTTTAGAGGACTTACAATGTGAGTGTAGATAAAAAAATTAAAGTGTCAAGTTAAACCATAATTTAACCTTAGTTTAGTTATTGTGCGTAAATAATAAGTATTTTTATCTTATTTTCTCGCAATCGAAGTGAAAAATAGTATGCATTACTCTGGTCTAAAAGCCATTTTACCACTCGAATAATTTTACCAAACGAAAAATAATCACCTCGTGGTAATATGGCCTTCTTTAGACCCTTGTCAAACAATCTACTATTTCGACCTCGAGGACCTTGTGGAATTTGGAGGGAAAAAAAACCTATTTTTTTTCAGTGTTTCGCTTATATCTCATAAACTAAGCACTTTTTTGTACACCTTGTATGGTAAAGTTAAACAACAATAAATTTCCTGAAAGTTAGCTGTCATACTAGATTTTCAGGCCAAATATTAACGAAGATAAAAATTACAGACGGACAAGCTTAATAACTTCTGAAAATATAAAAATTCGAATATAAAAACGCGGTCGTGACATTTTAAAGTTGCAGTCGTGACATGGCTAATAAAATAAATCAATATTTTTTTAGCAAAAGTCTACAGTGCCCATAATTCAAAGGCATTTCTTAAAAATCACAAAAATTCTTCTTCCTTCAGCTAAGTATACATTTGGAAAAGCAGTTTTAAAGCTAAATAGATCCCTAGATCCCGAAGTAAATTTTACGAAAACAACCGACGAAAATGCATTTCGCTGATTTGTAATATATAGGGAATGCAAACCGGTAATCAAACTTGAAAGAATCGGTTATAACCGGTTATTTTGCAAAATTAAATAACCGTTTATTAAAAATTCATTCGAATAACCAGTTTCGGTTTTTTTCGGTTATTTGTTTAATGCTATTTTTACCTAAAATGATATCATACAAGGATGTAAATTCATAGTTTTTCGCCTGGAACTATGAATTCTAAATATACACTATATTATAATAATGTCAGGTTCAGCGGAACCTGAACGAATTTTAGCCTTCACACCACAATGTCAAGGAGGAGGAGGAGGAGGAATGTCAGCCTTACGAACGAGTAATTCGTAAGGCTGACCTTGAACCACAAATATTTCGCTTTATTTCGAATTAAAGGTCTATTCTAGTTCTCCTCACATTAAACAATTATCTTATTGATTTATTTGATGTTTTGATTTGATGGTAGTTTTATCAAATTTTAACAAAAATAACCGAAACCGGCTATAACCGATTATCGGATATTTTTCGCTCATAACCAATACCATAACCGGTTATGAAATTTGATCGCTTATTGCATTCCCTAGTAACATTATTAGCGCTGAAAACATGAATTATAGCGCCATAAAAACATTCCCACGGACAAGCCCGGCGAGCGGGATGAACGATCCGCGAATAAATCGAGAAGCCTGTGGCAACTACAACCCCAAAACTAAATATAATACCAATTCAGCGTTATTATCTATGCTTTCCGTTCACACACATGTAGCTCCGCTCTACAGCTCATAATCAACACGTTTTCAGTGTAATTTGAGGTAAAATGCACATAGAATGAGGCCTGAGCTTCTCCGGACCCGGGGCGGCGCTCCACGGGGCGGTTCCTTAATGAAAAGCGCGGCCCGCGCAGCCCCGCGCGCCCGCCCGTTCGGAGGCTGCCAGTATCCCGCGAACCGCGATACCGACGCCACACGTCCGACCACCGACTTCCCATCCACTGTACGTGTAACAATAGTATAAAACACTTTAGTCTATTACTAAACTGTTCTAAGTGTTCGTACCGAGCTCTGTTGTTAATTTGAGTAGTTGTTCCATACATGAAAAGTGCGGTTTCGGAAGAAGGGGTAGGGCGGGACGCTTTGTTCCCGTACTACGCCCGAGCGAGGCTACAGCGCAGCATCCGCTCGCCAAGTCACCCTATCTATAACTGACGCCGGCCGGTATATGTATACCTACAGGATCGTGGTTAACATGGACCGAACTACCATTTCTATAATAATCTGAATCTACCTATCTATATATCTCGTTTGCCGCTTTGTTTTGGCATGTCGCATTGATCGCGCGATTTTTACCGCGAAATGGGACAACGTTGAGTGTTTAGTTACGACAAGGAACGGAAATGCGTACAGCGTGACGTTACGATGAAGGAAGGTAGCCTTGTTTACCAAAGACGCTGTTAATGCTGTTATCAAGATGAGCAGCCGACAGTCTGCAAATAATGAGTCTTGTTTAAGGAATCTCAGTTAAAATATACTTGATGATGATGAATAATAAACATTACAAAAGACTAGAAACACTGATAATTTTAAAATTTGACCCAATTAAAAAACATTTTTAATGTTTTAGCAATATTTTGTCGTACCTATTGCCCGTTCAGGTGTTAGGAGAATTTAGCGCAATTGAATAAATAAATCATAATTAATGTAGGGGTAATCAATCTAATTTATGTCTAGTCAACAAAAAATATGGTCGTAAAAAACCAAGAAAATCTTTATATATAAATATTATCTTTGTTGGTAAAACTCCTTTCCCCCTAAAACGATACAATTAGTTTCAAATCGTACTAAATAATCGTTCGTTTTTAATATACAAATTGTGTTTAATTATATACACGCCTTTTAATACACCGCCAATATTTTTTTATCGTTCCTTGTATTAATTTTCAACATACTATAAATTTTAATGTCAACAAGGCTTTCCACGCCGTGACCTTAATCGTCATTTTAATATTTTACATCCGTTAAATGGTGTCAACAAATTGCCCTTAAGAGCTTGAAGTGTGTCTAAGTGGGCAGTTGCCTCTTTTGTCTTACAAGGGACAAGTGAAGGGTTCCCTGGAGACCGAGTTGCATCGTAATTAACATCATAGTGACATAATAGTGACGCGTGCGAAACTAGTTTACACACGGTGTAATAGGCCGCCTGTCACACCGTGACGTATTGCAAGCGGAACGGTCACGGGCGATAAAATTGATATGGTTTGCGTGGTCTCATTGATACTTTATTACCAATTTATTGATTGATTGAGCAGTTACCACAGAATCATAATTTTTGTAAGAAAAAAATTGTGGTCTTATTCTAAATCTTAGTGAAAGGTAACAATGGTTTACCTAAATAATTGATACAATGCTTTTCTATCTATGGCAATATGCGAATTCTCTTACTATCATACATTAATAAGAGAAAAAGAGAATAGGAGAAAGAAGTCCGCTATACTATACGATTATAAATCTCCATTGGAAGCTCTCTTTGTAATTAGGTACCTATTGTGGGGTGCATTGTTGGAATGAGATAGATTTATGTCGACTAAAGTTACCTCTGCATGTAAGGAATGCCAAATTTAGATCTTTATTTTAGGCTGACTAAGACATCGTTAATAAAAAGCGCAAGTCATATTGCAATAAAGTTTTACCAAAAAAAACACTCACCTTTGAGCGGGAATCAGCCAACAATATACCTACATATAATACCAATTTATTTTATCAGCTGATCGTTGTGAATTGTCACTACCAGTAAAGGATACAGTTGGATTCCAGTCAGTTGAGTGTGAGGTTATTTATTACTTCATGGTTGCAGTGTTACCCTCCTGCAGAGCGGAAATACCTCGATTCCAGGCCATCGCAATTTGCACAATTGGTCGCTGGGTTTGAGTCATGCAAAAATATTTCTAGGACAGGTTATGATTTAGTTCGGCGAAAAAGATTGTTTCCAGTCATTTCGCAAGACATGTGAGAATCTTGGTAGTGACAGGATATATTTAAATAGATTGGATGATATGCGTCATCTAAATTAGTACGCCCATAAATATACATATATATAGGTATTATGCCTATCGTGTAGTAGGTATCTACATATATAGATATCTATGGTTTCACGTCGTATTTTTTTAAGATGCGTGTTTTTTCGGCGTTTTTGTATCAATGTTAAACCGCGTACGAGGTTCTAAAAGCAACACGGTAAACTGATCTGTCCTTGATAGAGTTTACTAGTAATGTCGTTGTTGGAGTTTACTAGTAATGAGGTTCCAGACATTTTGTAAGTATATAGTGGGATACAGTAACATCTCACGATATGGTACCTACAAAATTCGGCCTATTGCTAGTCAAACTAAGTACTTACTCGTAGCCCCAGTACATGTGATCTTTAAACTTATATGCAATAAAGGTGTCAGGAGAGTGTCAACTATTGGGCATTATTAGCATGTAGAGCACTAAGACCGTTTACCTTATTTTCGGGCTAAAAGTGCGTTCGCGTCGGTGTGATTTCTTTTATTGAGTTATCTCTGAAACATCGAGTGCACAACATAGTTCACGATTAATTGAGCATGGCTGACTCGATTACTTCATTGCATTATGCGTTTACTGCATGCTTTAAATGATCTCTCATCGAGTTTTACTTGTTAAGTATAGTGATTTTTATTGTATTGGTTGACGTATTGGTTATAAATGGCCCACCCTAATTTCACACTTGTCGTCCGAAGACTTTTATACAAAAACATACGTATTTTAATTCCTATAATAAATGTTTTATCAGGTGTAAAATGAAATAGAATACGATTATTGTGTGTCGCACAGCGCACACTAAAACATAATCTTATATAAATAGCTTAAGTGTGATCTCTTCCACAACTTTAAGGTAGTGTCGCAGATTCGTTTCTAATTTAGGTAAGGACGTACCTTAATTTTCAGATATAAATACCTTATCTGTGGATATAATATAAATAAATGTGCTAAGCTCATTTTGAATACCCCACCCGCCTAGCAATATACGCTGCTGACTAAATCAACAAGCGACCAAACAAAAAACGCTTTCAATTGCCTCAGTGCATTTTTCGTAGGCTGTCCACTGGCCGTAATCCAATAAGATAGTTTCGAAAAGGCATTGCATCAGCGCGTTGCATCTCCGGGCAGTTGGGAATACTAATGGCGGACCAACATATCAATAAAGGTTGCAACGGCGCGTGCGCGGCGAAAGTTATACGCACGAAGAATTGCTACTGGGTCTTAATTTATCGAAGACTAATTCAATACAAATTCAAAGGCGCCCGCTCTCTTTTCGTCAATCAGATGAAGCGATTGCAAATTAATGTTGCCATTCCACTGAGAGAAGATTTCCGCACCTTTCCGTTCATCTCCGGCTTAGTAGAAAAGCACCTTAAATAATTGACCGTCTGGGCCTTGGTACCAGTTTCTTTGCTACCATTAGACTTTCTGCTCTCCCAGTTTGTTTTCGCGGGCTGGATTGTATGGCATTTAGTCTCTCTATTTGACTCTTTGTGGCCTTGCCAGATTTGACCCTCGGGCCGTAGTTTGGAGACCCCTTTTATAGGCTACGGTTCACATTGATTACCATCAAATGACGCGTATGCTTGTTTGCCACCATCTTGGTATAATCGCTTATATTCAGCGGCTAATTAAACAACTGCTACTGAATTTTATATTCTAAGGGCTGGCCCTACTGGGCATGATACTGGTATCATGTAGTCTGAAAATTTCCATACAATAAAATTAAACGAACGTTTTAGATAACGGTGACCCTAAATTTCTCTTCAATACCGGATTTTATTCCGATTGCGTTTCTCGATTACCAAATAAATAAACTTGTGTACTTGTTACTTGATTTTGGCATGTGAGACCGTCTCTACTACCTAGCATATAGAATACCTAAAGATATGCCGATACGTAATACTGGCTCGAATATTCCTTCGTGTACCATCGATTACGCTATTCACTGAAATAACTTTATAGGGAGCCGAAACACAACATCGAAATGCTTTTACTAATACCGTCCTAGACTGTCGCTGGACTGGTGTTGTATTCTAATTTTAAAATACATAAACAATATATTTAAAATACAATCTATCTCAAATATAAATCCAACACAGACCTAACAAATAATCAACCAATATTGAAGTTATATTGGAGTTACATCGGAATCATTTTCAAGCAAATTCTGATATTTCTGATCCCGACGTTTAGGCGCTAGTTGTATTGCGTAGTTAATGCATTGAAGTTGGATCGTTTCTAAACGTGTTTTAAAGTTAGAATACGGCCCCTGCAGTGCAATAGAAGTTGTAATAGAAATGGTTTTCTGTCAAACTTTATCATGTAATAAGTTGAAGCAAGTCTAGGTGACTTGGAACTCGAAACAACTAGAATGTCGCGTCTTATGCGGTGCGATTAGCTTTTAGAGTGAACTTTAGTAAACAAGTAATATCTCATACCAGATCAGATCTTACCCGAGATTTACGATTATGTTATGTAACAGTTGCTTCGCGTCTATGTTTTCCTTATTACTTGTCCTGCTTGCACTAAACTATTTGTTAGTAGGAGATGAATGCTTAATTTCATGTCAACAAAAATGCGATCGTTTGTCATTCATTACGTCTGGGGTACGTACACAACGTATAGGCACACGGAGATAAATAGTATCTAACGTTATTCCAGAATAAGGTCAAGTCTATTCTAACAAAAATTTCAACTTCGCAGTTCGCAGTGCATCTCACACGTGTCAAATCAAGTTGAAATTTTCAAACCTCGATGCCCATATTACCTAATTTGGGCCAATGGTGTAAAAGCGACGTAATAAAAGCTTCTAACTTCTAAATGACATAGCAGCATTAAAAAAAATCTCATTTTTGGAAGTCCGCTAAAAACACCAGTCATTCGAGCCTGAGGCATTATGTTCAGATGACGGTTATTGTTTCGCAGGAAACAATTCTATCCCTGCTCGAGTAATTCTTGTTATTTTCCTCTCTGATCTTTATTGATTGAAAGCACCATAGCCACGGGCCCAGGGATTTCGCTTAGTGGCTTTGAGCTTTATATTGCGATTGCTTCAGAGAATACATTACTTATTTATATTCTTATTTGATGTGACACGAAAATATTTATAGGGTTTAAAGGTTCAAAGAGAACAAAGAATGTTTATCTAAAGTTACAACATGCTAAAAGTGCTAAAACAATACTATAATACGAACTATCTAATGAAACCCTTTAGGCCGAAAATTCTTTATGAGTCACCGATATGTAATAAAGAGCGAGATACACAATCAGCCCAAAAAAAATGGCCCCACGATAGTACTGTCAGAACGACTCGTACAACACTTTCTCTGATAGTCTTATTACAATATAAGACTGGCCTGCTACAAGTTTTCACGAGCCATATTTTCAGTAAATCTTTTTTGAGTCTGTAGCTCCAGTATACAGGGTGGAAAGATAAGTCGGGCCCTGGAGGAAAACTACCTTAAAACGTTGAGATAGTCACTGAAAGGAAACATTCTTTAATTTCTTTAAAGGGACATAACTGCATTTACAAATTTTTGGAAAAGAGTACAGTTTTAAAAAAAAGTACTTATTTTGTAATTTTTGCCATAAATATTTTTTATGACAATTGATGCCAATCGATCCTGTTTCCAACGAGGATAAAAACTTCTAAATACCAACCAAGTTTAGGGCACAAGAGAATCCATAAATAATAATAATAATATTTTTCATACAATTAGTATGGAAAAAAGTGAAAATTAAGAAAAAAACTGTGAATGCAGTTTTAGTTTTTAGGAAAAATAAAATAATGTTTCCTTTGAGCGAATTGAGCTATCTCAAGGTTTTAAGGTAGTTTCCCTCCAGGGCCCGACTTATCTTTCCACCCTGTATACTTTGATCTATGGCCTGAGTATTAATTTTTCTAATTATTTGTCACTATTCGAATGATATGTGCTTTCCTATAAACAGTTAGAATTTATTTATTTATTTAGGATTACCAACAGCATCTTACATGCTCTTAAATCTATGTTACAATTGAGGTTGATGCTTATCTAATTATAGGTAACCACAACTTAAGCCAATATCTTGTACGTACGAACATGCAGATTCTAAAATTAAGAATATGTATAAAAAATAT
The DNA here is from genome assembly GCA_947086415.1 of Pammene aurita. Taxonomy (NCBI): domain Eukaryota; kingdom Metazoa; phylum Arthropoda; class Insecta; order Lepidoptera; family Tortricidae; genus Pammene; species Pammene aurita. The sequence continues at coordinate 13,899,705 of OX352299.1, forward strand.
TATTTATCTAGCAACTATACGTTTGCTGTCAGATTATAGTTCATGTACCTAATATTATGAGCAGTCGTGCACGATTGGACATCTTTTATAGTATTTTATCTACACACATTGTAAGTTCTCTAAAACGCGTTCGAAAACGGTAGGCAATGGCTAGCATTACCACAACCGATTTTACTATGATAAGCTTTTTATCTGTGGCAGTAACGTAATTTTAACTTTACATGCTCAAATATTGATGTGTTATGAGTTTTGATAACATAATGTACACCTGCACGGGCCCGCGCGGCCACCGACACGCGCCCGCGCGACCGCCGGTACAATCGAGTTGGCCATGGCGGTGCAATGGCGGTCATTCTATGGTTTCCGAATACGGCATTTAGGATAAATAATATGAGTGTAGATAAAGCAGTGTATGCAACTGTACGTAATTAGGCCTTAAAACACTCGTGTGATCTTATTATGAAACTCGCCTGCGGCTCGTTTCATAAAACCACACTCATGTTTTAAGGACCCTTATTACGTAACAGTTACATAAACTACTATTATACAATCGTGACATAATGAAGATCTTTTCAGTCGAGTACCGTGTTTTACGAGTGCGCAAAATAGGCAAGCCGGTAAGAATTAAGTTCGGCCAGTGCCTTACAACTTTAATTTAGTAATTTAGATCTCCCGGTGGATCCTACCGGCGGTCGAGGACGGTCCTCCTCCCCGACCGTTGTATAATATTTTATGTATGAAAATCGATTTGAGTATAGTCGACGATCCTAAAATTTGCAACCATAAAAGCTCCATCGAAAAGTATGCGCTAGTAGTTCGGTCTACAAAGTCTCAATTCAAGCATTATAGTCGACTAGTAGAAAAAAACAGTTTTATCTATCAATACTCTTGCTTCTTATTAAAATAGTAGCAATTACGAGAAAAATTGTTTTAATAAAGTTAGAATATTAAATTTTTCTATGTTGTAAGTACAGCGCAGATTAATATATCAACTTAATCACCCACAGCGTTTGTGCTGAATTATATAAACCCATAACTTTCTCTTAGCTCTTTGTCGTAACAACTTAAGTCCTGCTAGTTTACGAAGGATGCGGTTAAGTTAAATACGGACGCTCGCAGAAATAGATTTAGTTTAGCGCCTCAACGGGTATTAGTTGAGATACTGGGTCGTTCTCCTTTTTTACCGACGATGGTTTTTCTTCTGCCATATAATCCACGACATATCAACTTTCCGGACAAACTATCATAGAAAACACGGGTCCAAAATTTGTTTTATCTAATTAATACAAATAATCTGTCAATTACTAGTGTAAAAATAAACCTTTATTCACAAAACACCGCAACAGAATGGTAAAACATAACGCTGTCCCCCGCTTGAAATGACCACTCTGTCATCTGTCACAATGTTTTCTGATAAACCACTGCACAGAAAACTTTCGTTATCGTCGTGAAAATAAACATTTATTAAATTCTTAATAAACTACTGTAGTTTTTATTTGAAAAAACACCATTATCATTTGTGATGTTTTCAAATACCAGGTACATCAGTGTCATAAGGCGTTACTGCCATAAAAAAATATTTAGATATAAACTCCCTTAACAACCAACACTGATGTCCCCTTGACTTTTGATTTTAATGATGCTTGAAAAACCGAAAGTTTCATCTTTCATCTCTTTGTCGGTGAAAAAGGAGAATGGACCTTGGTAGTAAACAGGCGGGGCGTTCAACTACGAAAGGAAAATACGAGCTGGGTTTGTTGTTACATAGAAAGTCAGCAAAGTTATTAACTTCGCTATCCTCCGTACCTAATATATACTTGTATGCATCATAATGTCTCTGACCTTTGAACTTTAAATTCAAGAATAATACTGCCAGTTGAATAAAGCAAAATAAACAGATTTGTAGATTTCTTGTATTTTTACGAATATGAAGCCGTACTTAGTCAATAAAAGCAAGAAAAACAAATAAAAATCCAAATATACTCATCACGCTCATGCCCAGATTGCCAGGTGCCGGATTCTAATTTTAAAATACATTAACAATACATACAATAAAATTACAACCTATCCCAAACATAACTCTAACACGCAACAAACATTCAATCAATATTGAAGTTGTATTGGAGTTGCGTTAGAATATTTCTCAAGCAAATGTTGTTATTTCTGATTCAGATGTTTATGCCGTAGCTGTATTGCGTTGTTAATGCATTGGAGTTGTATTGAAGTTGGATCGTGTCTATACGTGTTTTAAAGTTAGAATACAGCTCCAGTAGTTAGCGCCAGTGCGAATGAATTAGGTTTAGTAAGAATATATTTACAAATAGGTACCGTCAACTGCTACAATTTTGCTACGCTCAACTTTGCCTGGCTTGGAAAACAGTGATTATCTATCCTCACTAAATATATTTTTAATTCCTCACAATGGAAGCCTTTCTCTCATCTCAGGAATAAGATATAAATAGCTCTTTGGTGAAGAACACCATGTTTTTCAGACCAGGTAAAGTTGAGCATCGTAGGCAATGTTGTAGCAGTTAACGGTACTTACGTTTCAAGTCTAAGGGCCAGTTGCACCTACCACTTCCGAAGTTCATCAGCGTCACGGCAAGGTACTATAAAAAAATCATACAATAAAATTAAGCCCTCGTTTTAACGGTGACAGAAGTAATACTGAAATACGAAATTTACAAGAATGACCCACAGGAGGCTGTTGTTCGTAGAGGCCCCGTAGACCCGCTACGAGCGTAGGCCGTAGCCGTCTACGGATGGTGCGGTGCTTCAGCTTTTCAGGTGAAACACTCCAAGGTTACTCGACGCCTTATTGCGCCCTTTTGTTAATTCTAGCCTTTGTGTAAAAGTGGGCCATCTTATTAACTTCCGTTGTATGTTAGAGGTGCTATGTGTAGGTTTCTTAAATAAAGCTACCTAATGCTTGTATGTAAATAATATAAATATCAAGGTTCAGCATTACATGGTGCAGTATTCTGATTTTCAAAGACATAAACAATAGATTAAAAATACAATCTATCTCAAACATAACTCCCACACACAACAAATAATCAACCAATATTGGAGTTGCATCTGAATAACTTTCAATCAAATTCTGATTGATATTTCTGATTCAGACGCTTCGGCGTTAGCTGTATTGCGTAGTTAATGCATTAGAGCTCTATGGAAGTTGGATCGTGTATAAACGTGTTTTGAAGTGAGAATACGGCCCATGGTACAGTTAAAATTAATTGATACTTGGAACCTTACACAGTAACTATTATTAATTAAAGATATATGGAACCCCCGAAGCGGTTGTATGTCATGTTTAAGACCACTCGCCAGAAAACCTGCTTACATAAACACCGCATTTAAATTGGTGCAACCGTTTTAGCGCTGCGACGGTGCCACAAATAGATACACAGAAAGACACACATAGCGGTCAAACTTATAATACCCCTCTTACCTCTTTTTGCGTTGGGGGATAAAAAATGGTTACAAAATAATTGAAGTGGCTGCACTTTAATAATATGTGCTAGTGATGACTTGCACATATTGTAAACCATACGAGTAGAGTATTTATACGTACTAGGCCTTAAACAGTTCTTTGTCAATGGACAAAAATTTCATTAATAATTTGTAACAAATAAATATATCATTTGTACACCAAGGCGGTTTACAGAGGGCCTATCCTGAAACGATAAAATTGAAATTTCGACATCTGCCTCTCTATCGCTCGAATATGAAAGAGTGGTGGAGAGACAGGTAATGAAATTTCGATTTTCGTGTTTATAGGCCCTCTGTTTGTACTAGTGCGCAGACATTTGCGTAATATAGGGAACACATTGCTAACACCGAATGAAAAACGAACAAGTTTGGCATATTGGTAAAAATTATTACCTATACAATTTTATTGTTTTCTTAAAATATAAGATCTATCCTCATGCTGCACACCAATCACACCACACAATTTTAGCCAGTGAACAAAATTATATGGAAAATAAAGTTGATTTTCCTTTGTTTGACGGTACCTTTAACCATGTACATTTTATTAATATTATAATAATTGATATCTCCATTATATTTTTCCCAAAACAATTTATTTACATAATCGAATACATTACGAATATTATGCCGTTACGAACATTATTTCCAGAAGTCGGATTTGTATTGTTTTAATCAAATATCCAAACTAAAATCATTGTTTACTTTCAAAGTCCTGTTTTCGTGTAAAAAAAACGTATTTTATGAGTTTTTGTAAAAATATCGGTGTATTACATTCGAGCGTCGGTCAACTTGACGTGTAACATGTATGGTCTGCCTGGTTTTCGTTTGTGGTAAAAAAAGGCTCGCCTAACCAAACCTTTGTGTGAAAAAGAACAAAAACTATTTGTTTCGCTGCTGAAAACTATACTAGTTAAAAAGAATTGTAATGGTCAAACCTAGTTCTGAAACAGTTACAATTTCTGATAAATCGTATTTATCATCTTAATCCATATATGTATTATAAATTCGATGAAGATAAAATTTTGTTTGAAGCTTTGGGAAGGATATAGTTACTATGTCAGTTATTAAGTCACCCCTTAAAGGGTTGAAAAGGAGGGGCATGAAAGTTTGTATAAGCAATATCAATAATCGATTAACTAATTTATCCGCGATTTCGTCGGTGTGGAATTAGTAATTCAAGTATTTTTTTCCCCCATAAAGGATAATTTCAGGGATAACAACTATTCCTTCAAACTCAAACTATTTCCTAACCAAATTTCATCTAAATCAGTTTAGCGGATTATTGATTCTCCATACAAACTTAAAAAACCGGCCAAGAGCGTGTCGGGCCACGCTCAGTGTAGGGTTCCGTAGTTTTTCGTCCGTCACAGTAAGTGTCCCCACTTAAGAGTTAAAATAACACCGCCATGTAGGATATGATATAAGCGTTCTACGTACAGCGACATCGGCAAATTAAGTAAACTATTGCGCGCGAGCTTAAAGTATGGAAGATGATTTTTATGGGATAATTCTTTATTGCGTGAACCGATTTTCACCGTTTTTACTTTATTTGAAAGCAAGTCTTTTCATTGTAATTTTGTAGAAATTACAGGTACAATACACACCTGCTTATACGGTTAAATTACAAACAGTTCAGAAATAATTTTGTATTTTTTTTTTCAAAAACTATTCAACCTATCAAGTTCAAAATAATTTTCCTAGAAAGTTTTTATAAAGGTTTACTTTTCAGATTTTTTTCATATTTTTAAAACTTATGGTTCAAAAGTTAGAGGGGGGGGGACACATTTTTTTTTACTTCTGGAGCGATTATTTCCGAAAATATTTACATTATCAAAAAATGATTTTAGTAAACCCATTTTTAAATACCTATCCAACAATATATCACACGTTAGGGTTGAAATGAAAAAAAAATCACTCCCCACTTTACGTATAGGGGAGGTACCCTAATAAAACATTTTTTTCCACTTTTTATTTTACCACTTTGTCGGCGTGATTGATATACATATTAGTACCAAATTTCAGCTTTCTAGTGCTAATGGTCACTGAGATTATCCGCGGACGGACGGACGAACGGACGGACGGCCAGACATGGCGAAACTATAAGGGTTCCTAGTTGACTACGGAACCCTAAAAATGACGTATGTTGGCGCAATAAAATCCCCACTATCTATCTAAATGAAGGATTTCTATACAATACATTGTTGGAAAGCGTATACCGCACTTGGCTGCTTAATACTTTTACATGTTTGACTTTTTTTAGGTTATCGTCCTAATTGTTATTTTAGAATTTAAAGTCTTAATCCACCTGAAAATAATATGTTCTCCTATAACTATTAAAGTCCCTTCAAACATATAATAAACAAACAATAACAAGCGGTCATTAAAGGACCACCGCGCGCTCCTGTAAATATTTATCTTCTTTCCATTTGAAGTTAACGGGTGCGGCTCGTCTCGCAGGAACCCTCCGTGGCAGCTTTACAAATGAATTTCATTTATATTTTCATAGTTTTTGATAAAACAATTGGACTTAGAGCTGGCCACGTCATATATGACATGACACAATAATGAGAGCAACAAAACCTGTCTGGTTAGATTGCTATACCTACTATCCTTATTGCTAGATACGGACATCTGGCAGCTTTTAATGAGTGGAAGTTAGAGTAACAGACTAGCTAAATGTTTGAATAGGAAAATAGTAATACCAAAATTGGTAAAAACTGCCGAAGTTGTCTCAGTTATAAATATACACACAGACAGAGCCTATATTTTAACATTACAACAAAAACATTGCGTATTATGACGGAAACAGTACGCGACAAACTATGAATTACATTATACGTCGTTTGGCACTACTTTCCCCCAACAGAAATTTTGGCAATAATAATTGCATTCTTTGACCTCCACCATTTCACAGCTGCCAGATGTCCAGATCTAAAAATAAGCATAGTATAGCAAACTGACTAGAGGGGTTTCGTTGCTCTTATTATTGTGTCATATATACGTGGGTAGCTCTCCGTCTAAATGGTGTGGTTAAAAAAGTACAGTCAGCAGCAGAAGTTGCTAAGCGGGCGAGGTATTCAGAATGATATTCACACGCTCTTATTCTCTATAAAGTCGTGTTAAGCGTATTTTGAACACCTCACCCGCTATGCTACTTCTGTTGCTGACTGTGCCTAGTTATAGTCATTCATTACACGTACCTAATTCTGAACCTCCTAATTTCTGAACCTAAATTCTAAATGATTTTGGTTTTATTTTATTTTATTGCATTAGGAGGCACAATTAAAAAGTTGTTGATTAATTACTGCTCGTATTTTTAGCATCAATTTTACTGCTTAGCTCTCTCCGGATTTAGATGAAATTTATTTTTGAATACTTTTTCAATTGATTGGGTCTGTACCCTTCAGATTTAAATTTAAAATAATTTTATAAATATTTCATGGCATCATTTCATTATACAAATTTTTATAACTGTGCCCGATGGAAAACAAAACCTTTTTTTCTCCATACATGACTGACCCGCCGTAATAATTACTACTAATTGATTAATTTCCAGATTATTTACCAACCCGACTTAATAAATACAAAGTAAGGCGCATAAATAAATTCTTGGCAAACGGCCAAGACTCTTTCAGATCAAAGATCTTGATTGCTTATTAAATATTCATCGATATTTCCACCGCCGATTCGTTTCCTTTACCACCTGTCATTTGCTTATTTCTAACTTTCCTTCCTTTTCGCTAATTATGAAAGACACTCATTAGGGTTTTGATGGAGTTTTGTTACCTAAATAATGTATAGCTAGAAATACCAAATATTTATGTACCTAATAGTTAGTTACTTATATACGCTTAAATATATTTTGTAAAATTTACAAACATCTGGTATAAATAATTCATATCTGAAAAAAAAAACCTGTTTTTTTACCAGATACCTACTTCAAAAACGTAATGTTACCTAGTCGCCCGTTTAGAAAATAATAAGTATCTTATAAGCACAAGTATTTTTCAAACTCGAACTCAAACTGAAAACGTTTATTGCAAACATATTACAAGTAATATGAACCCCCCTGTAAGGGCACAGCAATGTAGTACATAGCAAAGCTATTTAATACTTAAACTTACAAATAATAGCATTAGATAATAATAGGCATTGAATTAATACCCCAATTATAATTAAGTATTTATACAAACTAATATTGCATTTTTTTATAACTGTCTTTAAAAATATACCTATTTCCATTCTGTTGACGATACATATATGTAACTTTGTTTATAAATATTAAAAAATCCTAAATAACTAGGTACCTAGGCTAGCCTGGGGCGCTGAGTGGCACCAGTACATAATTTAAGGGCACTTAAGTACTTCGCATTACGCCACCACCCGAATCTAAAATGACTAAAAAGCGTTTTAATTCCTTATTAAAAACTTGAGATAAACTCATTTATAAAAAAATTTACTAGAAATAAATAGAAGCAAAATCTTGAGCCCCGAAATAGTAGGTATAATTAAATAAATGTTAAAATATCGGGGGAAAATATCAAAGGTACAATTTCAGATTTTCTTTCAGCGTACCTTTACGTGGCGTTATAAGCAGTAGAATTAATCTTATGATACCAAAACGAAGATTTCGCTTTCGGAATCTTAATGCAAAATGTTATTACCTAAAAGAATTAAGTTATAAACTTCAGTCGTAAACTACAAAGCTCAAGACAGAATGTGAAATAGAAAGCTATTTCAGCAAGCATTAACTAAAAGTTTCTAAAATAAATGTCTTTTATTAGGACGAACTTTCATTTATACGATCCTGAAAAAGTTAGATACTGAGAGCTTCTTTCTTAAAGTTCATTAAGTTACTCAGGTAGTTATACTTATACTTACGTATTAATTGCACGGCTCGCCACTAAACCGTTACGGGAAGACAATACCTTTCCCACTGTTTTTTGACAAGATGCAGCAAAATAATCATTTTACCGTGACCTTTTTCTGTTAGAAACTTATCCCCAAAATTAAATTAATCTCCCGGTTAATTAGTAAAATGAATTGTCACGTTGCCAACGCTCCCCAGTGACCCCTCATTATGACACTTCCGCGGGAGTGTCTTGCCGTACATCATTTCTAATACGCCTGTTACCGGCATGGACCTAGAAAATATACGGACGTAATCACGCGACCATGAAACTGGGATTCCATGCTGAGCCGTGGTCTCGTGCACACACATTCACTTGACGGGTTTGAGCCACTCGACCACGACTCGTGGTCCACGAGATGGATGCGTGTGCGGTGCGTGCCTGCGTAAACACGAGGAAATCTGCTTAGGATGGAATCGCAGTCTTTACGGGATTACTTCCGTATATTTTCTAGGTCCATGGTTACTCGCCGCCGTTTTCGTGAGGGAATCAATTAACGAATCAATTTTGTTTACCTGTCACCCGTTAATGCTGGTTATGGTAAACGTTTTTAGTTTAACGTCCGTTTAGGCGCCACGTCGAGTTGAAAGGTTTTAAAAGAATTTATGAAGACGGTTATTGTTTTTACCAAATTTGTGTTTGTCTAGACCATATTATTTGAAATTATTATCTTTGGGCGACTTGCAAATATGTATGACAGAAATAAAATCATAATCTACTACCAGTACCTCGTTTTCTTCTCAGATTAGAAAAGCAACGGTCGATTTCGCCAACGTATCTTTATTTTTTCAGCCATATAGGGAAAAATTGAAATGAGACTATTTTTTTCCATTATTAGTGTTGCGCTTAAGCCAATAAGATGCAAAATAACGAATTTTAAAATTGTTTTCCTAAAAATCGTATTACGACAGTCCCCCAATTATTCTGAGAAAAATTACGAAGTTTAGCTAAAAGAGTAAACTTTAAGCTTTTGAGGCGGGTTGCCGATGAGTTTCATGGCTTTGAATAATTTTTCATAAGTAACTATTTGACAGTTAGCTAAAACTTACTAGTACCGCAAAACCTCTAAAACCAGTCCAGTACTGCAACTATGGTCCACAGGTTCAAGATGTAATAAAGTATTCATTTTATATTTTTTTATATTTTACAGAGCTGTAAGCCCATTAAATTTAGATCTTTAAAATATAACACAGCGCAAACACTTCTTAGGGTTCCATAGCCAAAATGGCAAAAACTGAACCCTTAAAAGTTTTTTGAAACATGTCCGTCTGTCCGTCCGTATGTCAAAGCCATTTTTATTATAAAACATATATTACTTAAATTTTATCCAGAGGTGTGTTTGTGCCGCTACTTAGTTTTCTGGCTAAATTGCTAAAAAACTTTTAGGGGGGCACTCCATACATACATATGCCAAACTAAATGTCAAAAATATATTTTTGTGTTTCCATTCATTTATTGATATATTTTGTCATAGAACTGGGTTATGAAAATAATAGTCACATCTGAACGAAGATATTCAAGTCACTTCTGGGACCATAGTTGGGTGTACTTGGGAGCTTTGGGCTATATTCAGGATGTTTACGGTACAGTCGCCGTCGGATATATCGGAGCGGCCAAGGTGGTAACAAATATCTGAACAACGCCTCTATTTTCAAGGCGCTAAAGTGCATGTGAAGATATTTGTGACCACTTTGGTCGCTCCGATATATCTGATGGCGACTATACCTCAAAAAAAGTCAAAAACTTACAATATAAAGTATTATATAATAGGTAAGTGTGTGTAGCCAGCGAAAATCCGATGTGACACATGTAACGTTATGTTTGCGTTTAGATGACACATCTCAGAGTTCTCAGACATATGTTGTCGTTTCGTTACAGTTTTAGACTCACATAAGCAACAGATGCTTTAACTGTGAACGACGATAAGTGATTGTCTGTGTCGAAAATATTGTAAAAAAGTTGCTCTTTTCAACCGACTTCAAGATTTCGAAGGAGGTTCTCTATTCGTCGGGATCTCTTTTTTTTTTCTTTTAATGTATGTTAACCGATTATCCGCAGACGGCTGAACCGACTCGAAAAATTCTTTTTTTGTTTGAAGGCGTATTCTGCACAGTTGGTCCCATTTTCACCAGGTCAGGATGTGATAATGGAATTCTGGAGAAATCGAGGGAACTCTTCAAATATTATAGGCACACCTATAGCGATTTAAGTATTTTTACGCTAGCTCGGGCATTTGCTTGTGGAAATGTGTGAGTGAAGTCGAAGTGGAGTCGGTTCTTTTTTGTTTAAAATTATGTCATTAGTGTTTCAACTGCCTGTTGCCAGTCAAGTTTAATCTGAATTCAACATACGTTTACTATTTTTCTTAACATGTGCTTTAATTAGTATCAATTTGTGCTGTAATGTAAAATATTAAGTTCTACTTTTACCACGTCTGTTATTTTAGATACCTAGAGTGAATACTTGGTTAATTAATTCGTTTATTATGTCTTATATACCTATGTACGAAATTGTTTTGTGATGCATTCATACTCCTTAAAATTCTTTTGAATTAAGTTACCTTTCAGCAACTATGGATTCTGGCTTTTATTGGATGGTTCAAGATCGTATTTCGCGTTAATACCGGATGACGACCACAACTTTTTCAATTGTTTGTCAATAACGCTGAATATAGTAAATTGACTTTTATGACATATAGCATAAAACAAATAACCAACTAGTTACCGTGTGAGGTGGGACGGTTCCGAGCGTAGGATCCCTCCCCAGTGCCAGAGTGATTTGAGGCCGCCACTAAATCGTCCTCTTCCTCACCCATCAGCCGTTGGATAATTGCTTCTATTCCTTCACACATAAGCCATATAATCAGTCGTTTCGTCGCCCCGGGAAACGGGAATAGTTAAAGCAGCAGGACGAACAGATTGTTGTACTTAAAACATGCTTTTGTACTCAGTGGATATTAAAATCTCTCGCGCTATGCGGCGAACGTTTAGAATGGCGCTTACCCGCGGCGGTGATAATAAAAACCCACACATAGTATTATGGTCCCAACTGTGTTTTGTTCTTGGACACCTAAATGGGACGTTCTCCTTTTTCAGCGACAATTTGATGACATTTTAGGTTTTTCAAACATCATTAAAATGAGAATGGAAATAAAAATAAAAATCACAAGTTTTTAAAAAGGACCAACTTACTTAATATTTCTTCTCACATCGGTTACGAGTTTTTCTGTGCCGTGGTTTTTGAGAAAACCTCGTGTCAGAGTGGTCCTTTTTAGCGAGAACAGCGTTAAGTTTTACTACTTTATCACAGTGTTTTGTGAATAAATGTTTATTTTAAATATATAAGTACTAGGAAAAGGACAGATAGTTTTGTAGTTACTAGGTAACATACTAGATTTTGGACATTTGTTTCTTATAAAAGATATTTTTATAAATTTCCAAACCGGACCCATTTTGGAGATGAAGGGAAATCCATTGTCGCTAAAAAAAGAGAACGAACCAAATACGTTCAAAAATGTAAGATGGAAGAGATATGTCTGTATTTTTACCTACCGGCCGCTATATTTAAGAGCAATAACCGGTAAAATTTTATAACCATTAGCAATAGTTAAACTTCGAAGTTTATAACTAATGTAAAATTCCACAATTTCCTGCATAGGAAACACTCTGTAAATTTTCCCCACTCAAAGTGACATCAAAATAATTCTAACAACACATGACATGCCTTGAACTTGAACATTCTTATTCAATTAATTTACACACCATACACACGACTAAAAAAAGAAATTCTCGGTATTGTCGATTAATGGAACAATGGAATAATAAATCAACCTATCATCATTTTCGTGTCAGGAAGCGCGATATCACGGCACAATCGTTGACAAAGACCTAGTTCCGAGCTTTTCGTAGTTAGTTCCACTGACATTTGTATCGGTAATTTAATTTTCATAAGTCCTTGATCGAGTTCTACTGACACAATGGTTCTTACACCTGCGGAATGATGCTGTTGCTCACGCAATTAACTAGAAACTGTTCATAGACATACTAGCTATAGACCTGTCATGGTAATAATAATACCAAGGTCGGACGGGATGGTCTTATTAAACTTTCAACAGGTATGACAGATAAGGTGCTATTATCGTTCGTCCTTGTCATAGTCTCACATATTTTTTGACAGTGGAGGGAAGCATAAAATTAGCGTTTTCTTTAAGATTTTTTGTGATTACTACGAGAAATCCTGATATTTTTGTCAGAGAGTTGTGTCGACTAAGGAAAACAATGGTAATTGGTTCCGTTTTGTTCTGTAAAAGTGATAATTTACGACATAAAAGTAATAAAGACGACATAACCTTTCACAGAGAAGTACTACATTTTACAGTTTCTTCCTGTTGTTTTGTGTAATAAATAGTATCCTACAATCTATCACACTTAAAATCGAGTTATAAAAGGTATTCTCATGAAAAATAGTAAAATTCTTGCTCTGAGGTTACCCTCCACCGTTCTTTGAAGGGCAACAAAGAAACCGACTAAATTATGTAGGCTAGCTACGGGATGGTATCAGCCATCTTGAAATGAGTTTCCAAATTAGTCGCGTTGCGAGTATTCTGATGTCCTTCTTCGGCGTACGCGTGTTTCAACCTGGTTTCAACTCTAGAGATACTTACTTGTTTTGAGGTTCTGACATAGTCCGTTTCGTAATTCATAATTCCAAAGGCACTGAAAACTAAAGAGAGGCACTGCCAAAAGGGTGCAATTGCTTACATCATTACATATTTCCCCTCATTTTACAACACGTTAGATATTTTTTACAGTTTGTTATCTCTAAATATCTAGAGGTTTTTTTAAACTAATCGCAGTAACAACCCAATAAAAATACTTAAAAGTATCTAATGGAATACCGAGATGTTAAAGTTTGGATGTCAATAAAATGGCTTTCACAAGGTACTATGACATGACTAATGACCACTGTTGGCAAAAATCATAAGAACAATATGAAACAAATTCGTAACTAGGTCAAAACAGAAATAAAATATAACTGTATCCCCTTAAAAATGCGAACCCTTTCGTTGCGGCTGTGCTGAAAGTTTCCCTTAGTGGGAATGAAAAGTATTCAGAACACGCCGTGCTCATTCGACAAGGCTGGTGTTGTATTCCTTTTACTTACCAAGCGGTTTCAACTATTAAACCAGTATCTCTGTTCAGAAGGGGTTCGTTAAGCATCTGATGGTCTAACTACTGGTCTGGTTATACTGGTTTCGCTTGAGGGAATTTGGTCTGTGAGCACTGGGGAGAACAACATTGGAGCGTCCTGGCCTCATTTCTCGCTCTCTACACCGCTTCGGTTGTCTATGGCTCTTTCATACAGGTTTTATGCAACGTAACCTTTTTATTATTCCATGCTGTAAACTACTGGCAGTTCACAAGTATTATTCCGTTTTTAAGAAGTATTAGATTTCGCAGATTATTGTATTGTTATTTTTTTTTCTTTATTTCGGACATTGTTCAGTTGTTCACTAACCTCCATCGCGCGATTTCGTCATTATTAAAATTCAAAAATCCTTTCTTAGCAAAGCACCATGATTGTAAAATATAATGTTGGATATAAAACCGTGCCTTCAACGGTTTAGGTTAGGCTGTATGTCGTCTGTCAGTGTCTAGGTAATCTCACCGAGTAAATAATAGTACTATATTAGAGATCCCTATGTGACGTCACAAATCATGTGAGACAACATGACAACGCATGACAAGTTTTCTTTCTCACTTAGGCAAACGTATCGGATACTAGTTGTCAAACCCACTTTTTTTTTGACAGAGATGCACCCTTGCTAATGCGACTGTTTTATAAATTAAGATTATAAGATGTGTGAAAGTTGCAGATAAGAGTGCTTTAATTACTATTTTATGTCTTTTAAGTATTTCCTCCGAGAGCGTCTTAGCACTCGTCATGCTGGCTCTCAGGAGTAATTCCGCTAGGACAAGCTGCTTGACTTGCAAGCTACGCTACTTTTATTCACTAAGGAGCTTAGTTTAACTTCGAACTTAGTTAAGTCTGGTGATTAAAATACTAGTTTTTTATGTCGTTAAACTAGTTGTATTTTGCCTAATAAATTTAACTTGAAATGAAAACTCATTAATGCAAACCTAGATTAACAATTTTTTATTCAGTTTATGTAGTTTACGGTAGGTATCTATAGGTACACACTTATACAGTGTTAGTTCCTGTTTTTAAGTAACAGAATGTGTGTGTTACGAAGCACCGCTCTTCTACTTATTGTTGTTGACAAACAATTATTTAAAAGAAGTAGATACGAGAACTAATAAAACCATACACAAAAATACAGTTAAAAGCCACCTGTTTGGTAGGTGACTCAGGTAACAGAAAGATATTTAAATTAATGTAATCAATCATGTTTAGGTCGAAACCGATATCGCAATTCTCCATTTTAAATCTAGGGATCCGCCGGCCGCCGCCTTTTTTCCCGTCATAAAAACGAAATATTTAGGTCAATATCTAATTTTCCTTCTGATGAGCAAGGGTCATATTGCCTTAGTTCGAGAAGTCCTGTTGGAGCGTTGCTCAGTGGTCTAGATTAAATAAGTGCCTCAATCGACACCGGCACGATCCGCACGAACCTACTCGTATTGACGTTACGTTGGTATGAAAAGGGTCTTTGGCAGCACAGCAATAAAGGGGTAATATCGGAAGTATAATTTGTTAATGCCCATTGGTTTAATTTGTGTAATTAATCCTTTAATTAATATAGTAGGTAATGTAAATATAATTAGTGTAACTGTTTACTGAGAGTAAAATATTTTATTTAGGAAAGACACAAATTGCTATTTGTATTCGATAGAAAATAATTTTAAACAAAAAAGAACCGACTTCACTTAGCATCCAACAGCAAATGCTCGAGCTGCTGTAAAAAATACTGAAATCACTATAGGTGTGCTTATAATACTTAGTTGAAGAGTTCCCTCGATTTCTGATGATGATCCCTCGATGAAAGGATCCCATCATCAGATCCTGACCTGGTTACAATGGGACCAACTGCGAAGTATATTATGTCAAACAAAAAAATAATTTTCCAAATCGGTCCAGCCGTCTTCGAATAATCGGTGAACATACATAAAAAAACATATTGCAAAAAAAGAAACAAAGATCCTGACGAATTGATAACCTCCTCCTTCGAAATCTTGAAGTCGGTTGAAAAGGATTCAGAGGTATAATACTTATACTTGAACAATCTTATGCAAATCGACCTAGTCCCAGAGTAAGCTCATTAGAGCTTAAGTTGTGGATACTAGACAACTGATTTAAAAAAATATAAACCTGGGTACCTATGTATATAATACGTACATAAAACAGCCCAACTAAAAACAGAATTGGTACCTACCAGAAAGCCTTCCAAGTTGATTTTACTTAAGCCTCTAAGCTCAGTAATCCTAACAAGCTTGCTTCTACTTAAAAGTCTTAAAACTTCAAGACTAGAAACAGAAAGGCTACTTTTATTCAAGCGTGACTTGAATCTGAAAGACGAGGAGCTTTATAAAACGTTTTTATAGTACAAAAGCGGTGACAAATAACGCAGATTTGTTCGGGACACGGTAAACTTCAGAATTTCCTGCCAGCTATTTATGTTATGAAGCTCCCGTCACCGTTAGTGCTATAATCTGTTATTTTACAAGAGCTAACGCCAGATCACCGAGGTACCTAGGTGTATTACTTATGCTTAGCTTGTGTTAATGATTATATTGAGATATATTTGAATAAGAGATGCCATACTTTTAATAGAGATTATACAATTAACCTTTTGAACGCCAAGAGTCACTAAAGTGGTCGTGTGCTGTCGTGCCTACCACGCCAACGACCACTAAAGTGGTCATGGCAGACGCTGTCAAAGCAAATTTACTGTTGACAGATAAGGTTTAAATTCGTTTCTCACTAGTTGAGATGTTGGCGTGTATGCCACATTTTGATGCGAGAGAGAATGAAATGCTTTAAAATAAAAGTACTGATTATTTGTTACTCTACAATACAATACAAATATTCTTTATTGCACACCTCAATAAAATAGAACAGTACAGTACACAGATTATAAAAGTAGAGGCAGTCAACAGGCGGTCTTATCGCTAGAGAGCGATCTCTTCCAGACAACCTTGGGGTAGCGGAATACTACTTCAACTCTACTTATTTATCTATTTTTCGTAATCACTGTGTAAAAATTTAATTTACGAGTTAAATGAAGAAAAATTGTGAGAACTTTATTCCATACTAAATACAAATCTATTGTCATTTGTTCGACAACCCTAGTCCTTGCTGGCAGGGACGGTATTGAAAACCGTTGGTCCGTTAATATCTTTTAGGAGTTTCTTATCGACTTCCAACACTCCTGTTTACTTCGTCACAGCGATTCTATAAGTTTCGGTTCGAAATTAATGGCTGTAAACATTGACTGTAAGTATCTATTTTTTTCCGAATAACGTACAATTTTCTTGATGGCGACATTAAGAATCTGCAGGTGCACTTAAGTATTTATCAATAAAAATTGTATGTAGATACCTATATTATAACAACATACATTGACTGTGATCAATTCAGAATTTTATTTGTCCAGACTGTTGTTGACAAACCTCCTTTCCTAGGTACTCTCCTACAAAACCAATTTTTGATATAGGTAATTATATTTCATGGCTAAAAGTAATTATTGCAACACAAATGAGTTTCTTAACGCATTTCATAAGTGTTAAAAAACCAGTAATATATATAAGTAGTGAAATACTGCAATGTATATTCATACATAAAATTTCCGACAAATTATCCAAACCCAAATTATCAACTTACTATTTCTGATACCAAAATCGGATCTCCAAATAATATGAAAACGATTACCTAAAAACATTTTGAAATCCCTAGGAAAAATATTAATCATTAAAAAAAAATTGCTTCATCTTTAAAAGTCGGTTCTGGCGCACTGTTAGTTGTCACTTCACCTAACACACTCCTCCTCGCTTCGCTCGTCGTCGCACCTATCTTGCCTCCGTGGAAACATTTATTTTTATATATGGTGTTTTTTTGTTTCTTATTATTATTTTGTTATTTAGTGATAGATCTACTATTCTGGCAATACAAATCTGGCGATCAAAGTATGATTTTGGATTAAAATATCCAATAATTTGGGGTGTTAATGTTGGGGTTGGAGACCGTTTGGATAAAAAATTGGTGGCAAATTTAAATTTTGGTGGCATAAAATATAGTTCCTATAATAAATTCCAAGACGTAAGGTTAAGACGATTGTCGCCGGAGTGTCCTTGAGCGTTTGGGCGCTCTCTACCCGCGCCACCCGCGTATCCTCTCATTTCGATCGTGCGTAAATCCACCGCGATGCACCGCAACAATGTTCAAAGAATATGACTTTACTCAGAGGCGCGCGGGCAGCTTTATAATAATTATAATCCTTTTGCGGATGTTTTGTGTTTTGAATACTGTGATTAAGTACTACGGTGACATTTTTAGGAATGCTACTTACCTATTAAATAAGATAAGTAATAACGGTCTCGATTAGTAGATTTTTATGTAAAAATATAAAAACCTAGATTTTGAATTTAAAGTACAGTGAGCGGCAAAATATTTACGAATTTACGAAATATGGTTAAAAATATTCCGCATATCAGAAAAAATAAAAAAATACTGACTATTACAGCAAATAAAAACTGAATGCACATCAAAGCGGTGTTTTCATGTGAATTTGGATTTTTTTTGCTGACTGCAAGTGAGCTTAATAGATGGTTATTTTTTGTTGCGATTTTAAATATTAACCGTAAAAACTCACTTAATTACGATAAATTAACAAAATTAAGCCTGTTGCGAGTTGCGTATAGTAAAAATGCACATGTAAGGAGCGGTATTTGTGCACGAAATCGTCATACAATTGTCATGAGAGCTGTAAGCCCATTAAATTTAGATCTTTAAAATATAACACAGCGCAAACACTTCTTAGGGTTCCATAGCCAAAATGGCAAAAACTGAACCCTTAAAAGTTTTTTGAAACATGTCCGTCTGTCCGTCCGTATGTCAAAGCCATTTTTATTATAAAACATATATTACTTAAATTTTATCCAGAGGTGTGTTTGTGCCGCTACTTAGTTTTCTGGCTAAATTGCTAAAAAACTTTTAGGGGGGCACTCCATACATACATATGCCAAACTAAATGTCAAAAATATATTTTTTTGTAAATATGAACATGTTGTACGATACGGTTTTAAAAATATTTTATATATATAGAGGATTTTTGAAACTGTTTTATTAAGTCAATATTTTCAGAAATATTTGTTCGAAAGTCTAAATAGGCTCCCCATCTAACTTTTAATCCGTAAGTCTAAAAAATATGAAAAAAAACCAAGAAGGCTTAGTACTTAATTTCTACGATAATTATTTCACATATTATCGGTTTATCCGTTTTTCAGTTATCTCCAAGAAACTACTTTCTACGGAACCCTACAACATGCGTGGTCCGATACAAACTTGGCCGGTCCTTTAAAGATATTTGATAGGTAGTATTAACCCTTACTAGTAATTTATTTATTTACTTTGTGTTGATAATTAATATAAAATTTGTATTTATTTCACCGACATAGTAAAGTTTTTTTAGGGTAGTCAACGCGCATGTGAATCTTCCATCAGGTGGGTCGTATGCTTGTTTGCCAGCGTCGTGGTATAAAAAAAAGCTTTTTTTCCTTTATTCTTACATACATTGAACTCTTAAATATCAGCCATTTTTTATTAGAATCTCAATCAGGCTTTGCTCAGTGATAGTACACTGAAATTTGGTATGAGTATGTGTTTTAATTACGCCTACAAATTGGTAAAACAATAAGTATCTGAAACACATTGTTGGATAGGCCTTTCAAGAAGAATAAGCCTTAAACAACTTTTGGATTAAACGAATACTTTCGTAAATAATTTACTTTCGAAGCTAAGTAAAACATGCTCTTTGATTTTTGAACCGTGGGTCCAAAAAATTTGGAAAAATTCCTGGAAGTGAGGCCATTGAAATACTTATCACGTATTTTCAATAAAAACTATATGGAATAAAATCGGTTGAGCCGTTTTTGGGTGATGCCTATAGTAAAATAACGTAAGTGCCACAAAACATCTCTTTATAAACTACCTTTTGAATGGATGTATTGTAACAGGCCGGCAACTACGGATCCTTACACTGAGCATAGCCCGACATTCTCTTGGCCGGTTTATATGCAATCCTTTGCAGTTTACTTCGCAATTTCTTGATTTGATAAATTAGTATAAAGTATAACATTAAAAATTGTGTTTAATCTTTTAAAAAAAAACGCATATTACATTCGTTTAGAACACGGTATTCTTAAATAAATATGTTTTAATAAATTCGGTGCTTTGGAGTTTTTATTAAATTGATTATTAGTCTATTGTATTGCAGTACTAGCAGATTTCCACAACTCGACGACAAACGCCTATTTTGCGTGATGCATTAGTCTACTAAAACATAATAATTGTAGTTTACTTACATGACCAAATTTGTTTTCAGAGAATTATGAGATTCATGATTTTTGTTTTTTCCTCCATTTTAATTTTATTTGTTTTTTACTTGTATTATAATCTAAATAAAATACACTTTTTATAAGAACGTACATGAACATGCATACGAGAACATTATCTTAAAAGATAAAACGTCTATACTTTATAGATTCCGGGAAGACAGGTTGTGTCCGCATCGCATGAACCCTCTGCAGTTATTTAGTCTTTAGGCACGTAAGTCCGATATTATTGCTCACGGGCCAATCACAAGTATATGTAGTACAAGGGAAGCACGGAGCGACGAGCGACACAGCCTCCTCGTCTCAAAGCTAGCTCACGACTGCCAGCAACGCCGTTTTCGAGCTACCAACGCACGAAATGTGGAATTATGATCAAGTTGTTTAAGAAAATTTAATCAATTTAAATATCCTACGTTGAGTTTGTAGTGTTCTATAGTACACATTTTTTAGTCAACAATATTTTAAATCAAATAAGCCGTTCAGTAGATATAAGCAAAATTAACCGTAAAACGACATTTCGTTACATTTAAATAACGGAGAAACTATACGTTACACGGGTTATTCAAACGTTGACAATGTTGTACATGAAATGGTAATTAACGTATTTTTTTTTTTAATTTTTTGAATGACTCGTCATTGAGATATATCCCTTAGAAAGTAACAGTTTTCGGCCACATTCAGCGCCTAGCGCCTTAAACGTCGTAGTGTCCGACTAGGGCTTGTGATATACGTGTTACACGCGGAACCGTAGCTACGTAGCCTTAGCACCGGCGGTGCTAAGATCCCGTACTACACGGTCACGTCAAAGATACGTATCCGTTTCTGGATTCGGCTACGTTCCCGCGAATCTCGGCTTCGGCTCCGCTCGGCTTCGGCTCCGCTCCGCTCGGTTGTTGAAAAAGAGCTTGTGTCGAACGGACTGTCATGTGAATGAAAATTATAATTTTACCTATTTTTTTATATGTTGATTATACGCGAATTCTTTTAATATACATCTTTTACAATTTGTACTGGTCTATTATTTTTGCCTCCAACATAATATTTGCACCTTATTATTTTTGATCACTCTTAAAACTTTATTTAAAATGCAAAAGTATGGAAACTGAAATTAAAAACTCGCCCCTTGCATTACATTCGGGGGTCTTAATGACACGCATAAAATCTACACTAAACGTCACGGTCACGACTGGATCCGATCTACGTATAAATAAGATACGTATCTCCGTGTACACGTAGCTACGTATCTTAATTACACGTAGCCGAATCACACGGAGCAAACGGAGCGGATCTCCGTTGCCGAGTAACACGGCAACGGAGATTCGGCTACGGGTACACGAAACACGGTCACGACCAGGAGCACTATGTCCGACACGCTAAAATGCTCGAGACTCACCTCTGCCCTGCCCTGATGTCTCCTTTATTTATTGCGAATAACTTACTTACTTAAATTAAAAAATGACACGTACAGTCGCCGTCAGATATATCGGAACCACGGCGGTCACAAATATTTGAACAACGCTTCTATTGTGAAGTGCATGATCAGATATTTTTGAGTACCTTGGCCGCTCCCATAGGATAGCGACGAGGTCTTCGACGTTTATCTTACATACATATCTACCGCATATTTTGGATTAGTTTTTCTTATCAACCGACTTCAAGATTTCGAAGGAGGAGGTTATCAATTCGTCGGGATCTTTGTTTTTGCATTTTTTTTAATGTACGTTCAGCGATTATTCGAAGACGGCTGGACCGATTTGGAAAAATCTTTTTTTGTTCGAAAGAGTATACTTCACAGTTGGTCCCATTGTAACCAGGTCAGGATCTGATGATGGGATCCTGGAGAAATCGAGGGAACTCTTCAAATATTATGAGCACACCTATAGTGATTTGAGTATTTTTTACAGCAGCTCGAGCATTTGCTTTTGGAAAGGTGGATGCTAAAATGAAGTCGGTTCTTTTTTGTTTAAAATTATTTTTATAGCAGCTCGAGCATTTGCTTTTGGAAAGGTGGATGCTAAGTGAAGTCGGTTTTTTCTTGTTTCAAATTATTTTCCAGTACGATTACTTACCTGATATATTAGTTGCGTCTTTAAAAAGTGTTGGTCACGTTTTAGGATTTGTTTGAGATTTTTGCATTTATCAAAGTGAAGGAAAATCTTTTGCACATTTCAACTATCTGTAAAGCATGTTACTTTATCTGTGTGAAAATCAAAATCAACAGTCGAAATTAAATTTATGAGGACAACTGAAACGTTAGAGTAATATTTAATTACGCACGTAAAGAGTGCAGCCGATTTATTAGCTAAAGGGGAAACTGCGATGCAGTGTGTTGTTTAACAATTTGTTGTTAGTTTTAGTTAATAAGTATAATCAAATTGAGGGAATGAACTTAAACACGGTGATTAGGAATTCTTAAGTATACAGTTGTATAGTTTGTTAAAGGAACTGTAATGTTCTTAAAGCTTCACGTCGCGAAGGAGAGACAGAAAGTCTATGACGACCTTTATTTTTAATAGAAAGACATGATGTCACACCCTCAACATTAAGGGAACGACTGATGTGTATGAAAACAAGTCTAGCCAGCCATCGTCTCGGTAGCAGGGTATTTGAACTATGTACTTATTTACATATTTTTTTTACATATACCTATATGTATGGAGTATACACACACCTATAAATATTTATTACTATCAAAGTTAAAATAAGGCTGAAGAGTTATGATTAGGGCTAGGAATGGTAAAAAAATGTAACCTTAAAAGATTTGGAAAAGGAGAGGAATCTATTAATTACACTTATTTTTGCGATAATCTATATTCGCGACCTTGCGATTCGCTGAATCAATAAAGTATCAAAATACCTTGAACGTGGCAGGTAAGTAGCAAATAGTTAACAATACTAGGTCATTAATAATGTCCATTAGTCGTCCCAGGGCAATAGAAGCAGCAATTCGTTTTGCCGAAAACCGCGGCGTCCCACAGGGATGCAAACTAATGTTGAATATAGGCATTGGGCATTAGTGAAATTCACGGACGTACGTGTTGGTACTTATTTCCATAATTGGCTTGTTGTAGGTATATAGATATTATTAAGCAAGTTCAGATAATTTTCTAAAACCAATTACATTTATTAGGCTTAGTAATCCTGTAGGATAGGTATCATTTATCTACTCGTATTTCAGGTGCCGTATTCTAATTTTAAATTACATAAACAATACATTAAAAAACACAATCTATCTCAAACATAACTCTAAGAAATAAATAAAATAAAAAGCCTTTTATTTCCTGTTTTTCTTACATTAGTAGTTAATATTTTGTCTTATTTTAGAAATTTATTTACTTGTTAGTTATTTTTATTAAATGTACTTTTTTTTACTAGTTATATTGGAACTCCAAGAAATAATTAACCAATATTGAAGTTGTATTGGAGTCGGATCAGAATAATTTTCAAACAAATTCTTATATTTCTGATTGAGACGTTTAGGAGCTAGCTGTATTGCGTAGTTAATGCATTGGAGTTGTATTAAAGTTGGATTGTTTCCAAACGTGTTTTGAAGAATACGGCCCCCGGAGCATTCGATTGCAAAAATTGAGTTTTGGAATAGTTAAAGATAATTTTACGTGTAACATAGGACACTGTTGGAGGTGGAATTTCATTTAATCTATTACACCAGTAGGTAGCTTAAAGCCTGTATGTATAAAATGAGCCTGCCACGACTTGTAGGTCATTTTGAACACCTCACCCGCTTAGCTACTTCTGCTGCTGACTGTACCTAATTAAGTATAACTATGACGAGCTCTAAATCAGAAGAACCAATATAAAATAGAATCAACTACACGCATAAAATACAGATGTGGAGATTACTTTATGCTGGTTAATGCTTGCCACGCTATGGGAGCAGGGCATGTGCCTGCGCATAGATATAATAAAGAGGCTCAATTCATCCCATTTAATCATTTCATCTAAAAGAGCACTAAGCAACGGATGACTGCTTTCATAGATCAATGATAAAAAGCTTTCGTTTTCGCTTTCGTTCATCGGTTTACTACAATGGAACTTTTACACTTCCCACGTGAAAAAAAGTAATATTATAGTAGGTAAATAAAGAACGAAAAATAAATAGTACTTTAATAGGTAACTAATTATAATACATAACTTTCGTAAATTTAACAAAGCACAATAAGCAATGCTAGATCAGCTTGATAGCGAGGACTACTTAATTATAGAATTTATTAAAAAATAAATGGATAGTAATAAATTGTGCAACAATGACGTGTTATATTTATTCATTAATTAAAGCTTTATCGCAACAATTTACAAATGGCAAACTTAATGTTAGAGACAAGTAAATTGATGAACGAAAAATACTTAATTTATTAGAAAATTTATTTAAATATACCAATCATATTTAGACGTCATAATATGTATATATCACGCATTTTACTAAAAATAATCGATACTAAATTACGATAATAAAATATGATACTGTTTCATAGCAAGATTATTAATGTTAAAAATATTATTGTTAATAGATAGTTAAAGAAACCCGACATAATTTTGCGTTCATAGATTCTGACCTGAATATTACATAGTGTAATATCTTGCTATTTAGAGACTATATTAATGTTATTTAGTGTTATATATGTGGAAGCTTGTAATTTGCATCTAGTTGATAAGTCTATTAACATATGTATATTAGGCAGTAAGCATCCCAAAGAAAATAAAATAAAATAAAGGAAATAATATATAATTTTGTCACATAATTTACTATAAACGTATGATAATACTGATGATAAATTTTTGTATAAAACTAGTTTATGAAAACAAGTAGGTTTTTCTTTTCCTATACTAGGTAAGTACTAAGTAGCTCCTTTAAAATACGGGTTTTAAAGTTATTTCACAAATAGAGTTATACTTGGTCCATAACACTACTGGGAAGTCAGTAGCATAGGCAAGGCACATTTTCACTAAAGGAGTAATAGTGGTAAAAGGCCACAAAGTGACTTTTACAGCGGTAATTCCTGGTGGTTTATAGCAAGGGGTGTCCTTTACTTCTATGGCGGCTTAAGAGCGTTTACTGCGTAGAAAAACAGTTTTCGCATTTTCTTACATTTTTTAAATCGATCCCACATAGAAACGTTTACTGTTTTGTGAAATACTGTTTACATATTTATAATAAGCAGTTAATTAACTAGTTAGTCTGAAGAAGACAAAAAAAAATTAAAGGGTCTAGCAGGCTAAGCTAACAAGAGTGGCCCCCGCAAGGGATTTGGTTGTAATTTGAGGTGCAGTAGTGGCAGGACCTAAGAACACTGTATGCGTAATATCAACCTTCGATCTTCTTTTGTTTCAGACTTATTCACTAAAATGTCAAAAAATCAAGGTAATTTTTAAACTGTTATTTTAGCTAAACCAAGCAAGCGAGAGTCACCAAATAAATTCAGAATTAAGGAGCATAAAATGGGGTTCATAATGCATATTTTTACAGACATTCATATCCTTGAACTTGGATGAAAAATAATAAAATAAAAAATTTCGCTTCATTTTTTTGCCACTTTTCGCGGAGACACAACTATTAAAAAAAATACTTGATAAGCCACAATTGTCAACTACGTACACATTTAAAAACATTTTGAAAAATCATGGTGCGTCATGCCAAAAAAAAACATTTACGAACGTATGTTTACTATTTCATATCATATCAATAGAGTAGTTGTGGCAAATCAGTCTGTAGTATATAGGTATAACATCCCCTTTCGTTCCTTATGAAATAATTAATTGATATTGATCAATGACGTAAATACTGTTCTGTTTGCTCTACTGAGTTATTTGTTGATATGGAATGGTAATAAAAAATGTTTTTGTCAATGTGCCTACAGCCAATTCTTATTATGTACCCACTTTTTTTCTTATTTGCATAGAATAAAAAAAACACATTTAGAATAATACCTAAAGCAAAGTAGCATAGCATGTCCATTTCATTTGCAGCTGACGACAAAATCAAAAAACTTACAATCTGACATTACGATTTCTTCTACAGATATAGTTCGATTAAGCTAAGTCTGCATACGTCAATCACGACCTAATGTGTCCATCAACTCTTTTTCTGTGGTGTGACAACTACAGACTTACCTTAGAAGGATTCTACACATTTGCCACTACACTATAGTAAACATACGTTAGTGTTATTATATAAATGTTCTTTTTTGACATGATGCACCATGATTTTTCAAAATGTTTTTAAATGTATACGTAGTTGACAATCGTGGCTTATCAAGTAATTTTTTTGATATTTGTGTCTCCGCGAAAAGTGGCAAAAAAATGAAGCGAAATATTTTTTTTATTGTTTTTCATCCAAGTTCAAGGATATGAATGTCTGTAAAAATATGCATTATGAACCCCATTTTATGCTCCTTCATTCTAAATTTATTTGGTGACTCTCGCTTGCTTAGTTTAGCTAAAATAGCAGTTTAAAAATTACCTTGATGTTTTGACATTTTAGTGAATAAGTCTGAAACAAAAGAAGATCGAAGGCTGATATTACGCATACAGTGTTCTTAGGTCCTGCCACTACTGCAACTCAAATTACAACCAAATCCCTTGCGGGGGCCACTCTTGTTAGCTTAGCCTGCTAGACCCTTTGTCACCAAAGCCAAGAACACTTATTTAACCTTCGGTTTCGAAATCTTCCAAAACATGTGATTTTATTTTGCGATTGATTAATAAATTGTCGAACGTTATATTAAGTTAGATACATATTTACAAGATTTAGTTTGTTTGATGAGCAAATGTATTATAATCTAGATTTTGTTTAATGGTCAGAAAACTATGTATAAATTGCATATTTCATGGCACTTTTTAGCAATGCTAAAGCATGTGAAAATATTTGAATAGCCATTGATATGGTAGTTTATTGCTTAATTCACCACAAAAAAAAGAGTAAGTATCTAATTATAATTAAGTACATACTTATCAATAAGCCCTGTTTTAGCTGTGTTCCGAGTGGCCATGGCAGTGGGTCCAATGACAGACAATAAAAGGTTTTCTTATATTATTGACAATTATATAATATTGTGGGGTACTCACTAGTATTTTGGTTTTTAGTGATTAATAAAGCAACGAACTACCATACTGATGAAGGTTCAAGTATTTTTACGTAGTAATAATAATAAGTATGTAACTTCAGCACAGTTTATGAATCAAAATAAAACCGGCCAAGAGCGTGTCGGGCCACGCTCAGTGTAGGGTTCCGTAGTTTTCCGTCCGTCACAGAAAGAGTCCCCACTTAAGAGTTAAAATAACACCGCCATGTAGGATATGATATGAGCGTTCCACCTACAGCGACATCTATCGGCAAATTAAGTAAACTATTGCGCGCGAGCTTAAAGTATGGAAGATGATTTTTATGGGATAATTCTTTATTGCGTGAACCGATTTTCACCGTTTTTACTTTATTTGAAAGCACGTCATTTCATTGTGATTTTTTAGAAATTACAAGTACAATAAACACCTGCTTATACGGTTAAATTACAAACTTAGTTCAGAAATTATTTTGTAATTTTTTTTCAAAAACTATTAAACCTATCAAGTTCAAAATAATTTTCCTAGAAAGTTTTTATAAAGTTCTACTTTTGAGATTTTTTTCATATTTTTAAAACTTATGGTTCAAAAGTTAGAGGGGGGGGGACACATTTTTTTTTACTTCTGGAGCGATTATATCCGAAAATATTTACATTATCAAAAAATGATTTTAGTAAACCCCTATTCATTTTTAAATACCTATCCAACAATATATCACACGTTAGGGTTGAAATGAAAAAAAAAATCACTCCCCACTTTACGTATAGGGGAGGTACCCCAATAAAACATTTTTTTCCACTTTTTATTTTACCACTTTGTCGGCGTGATTGATATACATATTAGTACCAAATTTCAGCTTTCTAGTGCTAACGGTCACTGAGATTATCCGCGGACGGACGGACGGACGGACGGACGGGCAGACATGGCGAAACTATAAGGGTTCCTAGTTGACTACGGAACCCTAATAAAAATGACATGTTTTGTAAGATTTCGAAATCGAAGGTTAAATAAGTGATATGGACTCTACCATTTGATGATATTTTTTTGAATGTCTTTATCAAACTATCTATTTCATAAACTGCTTATGACAAATATGTAAACAGTATTTCATAAACTGTAAAAGTTTCTACGTGGGATTGATTTGAATAATGTTAGAAAACGCTAAAGCTGCGGTTCTACGCAGTGAACGCTCTTAAAATAACGGTAGACGCTTTCAGTGAGATATAGCGCGAAAGGCGTAACTCGGGCAAAATATAGAATTGTCTTAGGTCAAATATGAATAATTATTTAATATGGCTTGTCACTTTTTGACTGTATAGTGTTTTTAAATATAAAATATTTGTATTTTTCATTAAAAAATACCGTAATGCTTACGATAGTTGTATTATATGTCAAAAATTTAAATGTTTACATGATGGTGACTTGTTATTTGTAAACCATAACCTATGTTTACATATATGTAGATAGATACTCTAGACTCTAGTCTAGCTGGTCTAGACAGCGACTAACAATGCAGATTTACCGGTAGATGAACGCAAAAGAGAACCCGGTAATTGGGTG
This sequence comes from Pammene aurita, assembly GCA_947086415.1. Lineage (NCBI taxonomy): Eukaryota > Metazoa > Arthropoda > Insecta > Lepidoptera > Tortricidae > Pammene > Pammene aurita. Next base: position 13,928,314 of record OX352299.1, read on the forward strand.
TCGGTTGCACGCCACGCGCATTCCAAATTTGAATAAACCTGACAGCTACCTTCCTATTTAAAAGGATACAACTGTCATATCATGTGAGTAACATATGCACCCTTATTAACCTCGTGTATAAGGCCGATTGCCGCTTGGAATACACATGAGCCCAGGCAAGGTAGGAGTTCTGTTTACCCTAATTAATGCTGTTAGTTTGAATCGTCTCCTGATGTTTTCCTTTCATTTGATTTACATTTGTAACGCGGTGCGCAGTTGCTACACTTAATTGGGACATTTCTAGTTGAACCTTTTTAATTTAAGTTATTACTTTTTAATTTAATACATCATTCAAACTTGTCAAATTGTAATTAATTACAGGCATCGCCACAACACCTACGCTTCTCCAATAAGTGATCAATAATATCAAAGATAAGCCCCGCTTTATTGTTAGATCGAGTTTCATTCACCGTGTTCGACCGATTCATATCAAAATCGTTCCCAGAGTCGTTAGGTCTAATTAAATTTAACTTTTATTGCGTTCCTTACTCAATTAAATTAAACATTAAATGTTAATTGGCTTTTAACATGGCGTTTGTTTGTAAGATATATAATAAAATAAAATTACAAGACCTAACTGAGGACATACAATTCTTCTTCGATTCTGATATTATTATTTTCTCTATTATCGATTTTACGTATTCTAGATAAATTGACAACCAACACTATGAAACATTGAAGTAACTAGTTTAATTTAGTTCATAAATTGCAAGAGCTTGTTTGGCAGTTATCTAAAAAAAATGTGTATCTACTCGTATAAATACAGCGTAATTTACAACCAGCTCCCATCGGATATATTATGTATACACGGCTACGGTATATTTGCTGAAGATATCACAATTCAATACCAACAAGGTGTATTATTTTGGTTACACGCGTGGTATACGGCGGTGACTCGTGTATAGTTATTTGGGACCGCCGCCGGACCCTTCCGTGTGTCATGTCAAGCGGATAGGAAGCGTAATGGTAGGGTGCAGGACATTGGCCTTCCGTGCTTCCGACCAGACAAACATTCGCGTTACACTAACGTTACTTTGAAAGCTACCCCATAACCCCGTTTAATAATAGTTTAAAGTTTACATGATCATTATTATCATTAACCAGCATATGATGACGTAAAATCTGGAAACAACTGCAATAAATACAACTCAAATTGACTCAGAGAACAGAAAACAACAGTTTAATCGCTTGCAGGTCCCGAGTTTCGTCCGGAGCCAATCCAGAAAGTTGTCGACTTATTGGAAAACTTGGTTGAAGATTGTGTTTCGTGTAGTGACTCTCACGAGCGTGTGTTCCTCCGGTGTACCGGGGGCTGTAAAGGGTACTCAAAAGTTGCCAAAGTGTCTCCAATAAAGTTGTCGGCGATGGACAGCAACTCGGTGTCGCCGATGCCCGAGCTGGCGCCGATCGCCGAGTTCGACAAGTCGCCGCCGTCGCCGCCGAACGAAGAGGTGCCGATGGACGACCTGCCGCCGCCTCCTGCTACTATCTCGGGGCAGACGGACGGAAAGAAGGTTAAAATGTGAGTACCTTATATTACTGCTTAATGTAGCTTTTAATGACATCGTTGCGGTACGTGCATAAATTTTACACCCCTAGTTGATTTAAAAAAAAAAAATTAAAAGGAAAACATCTAAAGCTAATCAATTTCGCCGTAATTAAAAACACTTGCATGCTTGATATAAAATAAATGACAGGATATAACTAATTTCATATAGGTATACATGTAAAAGGTAGTCAACATTAACGTAAATTAGTAATGAATGAACTACGGGCGCTATCTGCTGTAGAAATGTTTCAAAGTATAGTCAGTTATTTTAGTGATCATCACATCAGCGCTAACTATAGGTCACTAATATTAACAATAACAACCACTCTTGAACATTAGTTCAAGTGTTAAAAAATGTAGTGATGTTTAGCGGTTATTAAAATAATATTATATCTGCACAATGTTACTAAACACAGCGAAAAAGGTTTGAATAATAAAGTAACGAACCCGTACGCAAAAAGTTTTGAACCTTTTACTTTATGATTTGGTGATTGATTAATTATTATTCTGTAGATATTTATTGTTACATTATTAAGCAGTTTTCCAGTTCACGATACTCAGGGTAGTACAACAAACTTTACTACGAACATATTATATTGACTATAATGTGTATGCATATATTCACGTTTGTACATAAAGTTCGTGAACCTCTCTGAACGTACTCTTGAATATTAGATGAGGTTTTCATCGCGCGTTGTAAAGTTCCCTATTCTAGGAATGTAATAGCTACTGGTTTTAAAGTGGATACTACTTTAGTAGATACCTAGGTACAAATTGTTGGATTCCGTGTTTTTTTATTAACTTAAATTCTCAATTACCTCCCTAGGATTAATTACGACACCTTTGCGTTGGGAAAGTTGCGGGGCGACTTAGTTAATCAAATTTTTTTTTTTGGGTAGTTAATGTAGGCTAAGTTTCATTTAGGAGCAGCTCTTAATTACTTTTAGGATAGTTCCTAACTTTACTGTTTGTTATCATTTATTGAATCTGTGTAATTTTTATTGTAGTTTAACTGATTTTATTTCATTATATATATTTATTTAAACTTTATTGCACAAAAGAAAATCTTGATGTACAAAAGGGATAAAAAAATTAGGACATATCTAGTTTGGTATGGGCCTCTTTGACATTTTAGTAAATACTAATATTATTTTAGCACATAATACCCCATCACTTTAAGTCCACCTCTATCGACAGTCGGATAATCAGTGAAATCCATTTAGTTGTTAGGAAACTTGACACAGTAATTTCCTCTCATTTCATTTCCCTTTTCTCTTCTACCAATATTGTATTGCGATATACCGTAGAATGTTGCTTTTCCTTTAAGCGAATCAAACTTTCAAGAATGAGTAAATGCTACTCCACAACGAAGTCATAGCCATATCAATTTGTATTTTTAGGGATTTTGAAGGCTTTCTTTCAACGCTCAATATCCACATGACAGTTAGATGAGGGTCCACAATATTTAATTCATACGTGTCCGTCCCATAGCAACGTCAAATATTTTCAACCCGTCGTCTTGTAGTGTAGCAGGCAGCTATGTAGTTATCTATATTGGTTGTGACTTACTGCTCTTTATAGACAAAAGTAAAACGATCTGAGGGGCGATTTTTGAGATTCGAACGCTCAAATATGACATTTAAAACTCTGAATAAAACGAAGACATTATGTTCTAAAAATAACAGCGATAGTAATTTAAAATCATGATTACTTATTTATAATATTAATTTCATGCGTAAACAATGGTGACAGACTTTTGTGTGCGATTATATTCGAGGTTAAATTCTTTGAATTCGAGCGCTCGATTGTCAAAAATCGGCCCCTGAACATTTTTAGAGTTAACTCTAAAATAATATGAATGAGAATGACAATTCGTACGTATCATAATTTTTCATTATAACATTTATAACCAAATGGTACTTTGTTATTTACCTACTTAGTTAATGTGGTTCATCGCCGCTTTTTGATTACTGGAACAGAGGAGTCTGCAAAATAAGTTAAGTAGGAAGGCAACAGAGTAAACGGTAACAGTTTACCGTAATAACTTTAGTGAACAATAATCTGCCAATTCTTACGATTGCTTGTATTGGTAATTAATAACTTCATATACTGATTCAGATTGCTGTTACGTTTTATTCAAGTGACAATTTTCATTATACTATATATGTAGTGCTACCATCTGTACATATCAGTACGAACTAAGGAAATAACCAATGTTCGTGGCTAGTTGCTACGTATTAACACAAAGCACTAGCGTAGCGTAGCGAGGGGCCGAGTCAAATACTTCAGTTAGTAGTCGCTAGGTGGCGTAACATATAGTATACTAACATGCCTGCGCTGACTCAGAAAGTACGTTCAAACCAAACAAATGCAAACGTTATCAAAAGAATATCTTATTAACAATGCTAGCGTAAAGAAGTTTGTTATTCAAAACAATTTAAAACGAGTTATTTGTAGACTGCATGTTATCTCTTTCTTTCAATTGAAGACGATAACGTGTGGTCTCAGTCTCACATAAACGACTGGTTATGGTATCGAAGTAGGGCGCTTGCATCGTTCGGATCGAGTCGAGATCTCGGAGAGAGGCGACACGGACCCCGCGAACATGCTCATGTGACAGCTTACCGCCGAAACTTTTAAAATTCGAATTTAAAAATCGAACGATTGTGAATTGGTGATCAGTGGTTTTTCTGCCAGTGTTAATTTTTGTGAGTTAACCGGAAAAATGGCGAGAGGAAAGAGTCAACCGTATGTTTTATTTTTTTATATATATTTTTAACTATCATAATTTTTCTTACTTTTAGTATACCGGTTTTACCTATAAGCTTCCGGCAATGTACACTCGTAGTTGAATAAAATTTAACTTGTATTTTGTGAGACTTAACCGGGGTTCAGTATAGTGAATCTTAATTAAGATAAGTGCGTCCGTTGAGAAATTAATCTACCCGTTCTGTCCCTTTTAATTAATCACGTCATGTTGTACAGTTTAATTGATTAGATGCTAAATAAATAATTTTAGATGGTTAGGTTTGGTTGATATTAAAATATTGTATAGTTACAAGGGCTGCTATTTATATATCCGGAAACCGGGATTACAATCTTCTTAAATAGCATATTTGACCTCCATGGTAAAATTTGAACTTTTTTAAGTACTGGCCGGTATATTTTTTCTTTCTTATTAACGCTCGTGTTTTGTTTTTGACGGGTTTTAAATGTCATCTCGCAGCAAGAATGGAACTCACTCGTGAAAATATTCGTGCTATGATTTATTATGATTTTCGGCGTGGTTTAACGCAACAACAGTGCATATATCAACTAACTTCAACTTTTGGTGATGAAGCCCCATCTAAAACTACTGTGTATCACTGGTTTAGTGAGTTCAATCGTGGACGTAGTATGCTTACGGACGAAGTTAAGGCAGGTCGCCCGAAATCGGTCGTTGTACAACAAAATATCGAGGCTGTGCGAAAACTTATAATGGACGACCGACATGTTACGTACTGCGAGATAGAGGCGACTCTGGGTATTTCTATGACCAGCATTAATAGCATATTACATAATTATTTGGCTGTAAAAAAAATTTGTTCGCATTGGATACCCCACAACTTAACAAAAGAGCAAAAAGATGCTCGCGTCGAATGGTGCAATAAAATGTTAAAAAAATATAACCGTGGTGACTCAAAAGCCGTTTATAACATCTATACAGGTGACGAATCCTGGATCTATGCATACGATCCCGAAACGAAGCAACAATCAACGGTATGGGTGTTTCAAAATGACCCGAACCCTACGAAAGTTACTCGTGCAAAAAGTACATTGAAACAAATGGTGGCCTGCTTCTTCGGTATTAATGGCCATGTAGCTACAGTGCCACTAGAAAACCGTAGAACGGTTAATTCAGAGTGGTACACGACCATTTGCTTACCGGAAGTATTTGAACAAATTCGTAAAACTAACCAGTGACGAAGAATCATTCTTCATCATGACAATGCCAGCTGTCATACGTCACGCGAAACAACTCTATTTTTGGAGGGTCAAAATGTGGAATTAACGGGTCATCCGCCGTACAGCCCTGACTTGGCACCCAACGATTTTTATTTATTTCCAAATATAAAGAATAAATTACGCGGTCAACGATTTTCGACCGCTGAAGATGCTGTCGACGCATTCAAACAACACGTTATGGAGGTACCTCAGGCGGAGTGGCAGAAGTGCTTTAAAAATTGGTTCACGCGAATGCAAAAGTGCATAGATCATCAAGGGGAATACTTTCAAAAACAATAAAACCATTTTCAGCCGTGTACGTTTGTTTGTTTTTTGTTTCCGGATATATAAGTAGCAACCCTCGTACTTATATATAAAAAGTTATGAATCATAAAAAAATACCATATACACAGTAACTAAAAAAAGTGCTTCATAAAAATTATAAGAGTTAACGACAATAACAAACTGGATGGTAAATCAAAAAATGTACAAAAAAAATTGTTTAATAGTGCGTTAAAAATTATTTAACTTTAAAGAAAACTATTCTTAAAATAGTGCAGATATTCACAATAAATAAATTAATCCCCTTTAAGTCCCCTTTTCAGTGCATACATATGTAAGAACATTGTTATCAAGTCCATGGTAGCTGATGGGGTCCGTACGTATTCATAAAACACATACAATTATGGACATAACTACCTACGGCCCGTAAAGCCGAAAGTACATGATTACGCACCTTACTTTATGTAAACGAGGTACGTGCGTTATCTCCTATAATTACATGTTTTACAAACATGCATGTGGACAGGTACTCAGTAGCGATGGCATTGTATAAAATTGCCGTCAGCCCGATAATGGATGGGACGGGATATCTGATGGAAATTGGTAAGTTTCCAGTTTCATGGAATTCCACGAAATAACAATACACGATTAAAAGCCCCTTTAACGTGTTCACTAGCGCCTCTCGTAAATATTTGTGATGGTTAAATTTTAATGATAGATGTATCGTTATATTTAAATAATCACAATAATTTACGAGTGGTGCCAGTGCAAACGTTAAAGAGCTCTTAATTTTAAGGTGATATTTATTAGGGAACATGCGAACATACATACATATGTATATGTATATATGTATACATATGTGTGTACATATGTATATGTACCTACTTAGGTACCAGCAATACACCAAAAGAAACATATTCCTTTTACTTCGCGATATACATTTTTTTTTTTAATAAATAAATACTCCCTTTTTAATTATAATTTGCGTGCAGCTGCGTTGAGGGTAGATAGGTATCACATGCAAAAAAAAACAATGTTTTCAAATTTTTACATAATTTAGTTTAGTAGGTACAGTGACCGGCAATAGTATCTTCCTATTCCTACACGAAGGCCGCAAAAATATGTAGGTACTAGAAATAAGAACGTGTAACATATTCTTGCGGCTTTCGTGTAGGAAGATACTATTGCTGGTGACTATACATACATACTACTACAATGTACTATATTCACAGTGAGGTACTTGAAAAGGTTTGTCACAACAACGCTCTTATTATTCTTACGCAAATCCTAAATCGCCCACTGCCTCCCACAACTACCGTTTTACTCTCAACTCAATGCCTTCAAAATGAATTTCAAATTAATACACGAGATGAGCGGTATTCTAATTTAAAAAACTTAATTTTTTACGGATCTGTTGTCAACATAATTTTCTTTTGTCATCAAAATGACGTCAAAGCCAAATGTGATTCTGACATCCTATTACTTTATATCGTAGAAGCTTATTTTATGGTTTAAGGGCCTGTTTCACAATGCCCAAGTAAAGTATTGGATAGCTAATTAACAAATAAACTGCCAGATAAAACTACCTGCAGAATTTAGCACTTTATCTACCAGTTAAGCTTAAGTATTTGAAGATTGTAAAACGCCAACGATGACTTTATTCGTCAGTTAAAGTGGCAAGTAGCTTATCCAGGACTTTACTTGGACATTGTGAAACAGTCCCCAAGACTCTATTTATATTTATCTAGGTATTTGTCAATTTTGATATGTACATGATTAACTATCGATAACAAGAAAAAGGAGATCTGAATAAGCCCAACGTCACTTCTGACAGGTTCAATGTCAAATTACATTCTTCAAATAGGCCATAATGTTTGTTTTTTAGCTAGGAAAAATCCATAGCGTTAGTGAGAAGCAGTTAAAACCCGCATTCGGCCTTCGTATTATTATATTAATCCAATAATTCTCGTGTGGGTCGCCCTCGCCGGGACGTTCAGGAAATGGGATGAATTGAGTCTCTTTATTATATCTATGCGCAGGCGCATGCCCTGCTCCCATAGCGTAGCAAACATGAACCAGCATAAAGTAATCTCGACATCTGTATTTTATATGTGTAGTTGGTTATATAGTATAGCCGACGAGATCGTGAGCTAGAATGCAACAATACGATAAATTATTGAATTGAGCTGGTCTTTTAAGTAATCAGACTAGACTTTTTTAGGTATTTATTAGGTAACCTTTAACTTGGTAGGAACAATAGATACTTATAATAATAATATAAATAGCCTAACCTAAGCGAATAAATAAATAAAGGGAATAATATTAATAATAAAACACTTCATTGCACAAAATCACAAATTAACAAAAAGAGTTATAATATAGGTATAGAGGTAGGTAACAACAGGCGGATTTATCGCTAAAAGCGATCTCTTCTAGACAACCTTCATATATCGAAACGGCGATCATAGTTTAGTTAACGGGCAGTGTCAAAAATTGGAATACAGAAACTTTTGTAAAAATAAAATACATAAACTACAAAAAAATATCGTAAAAATACTTATCTACATACTTACAGTTTATAAATGTATAATATCAATCTACAGGCCTAAATGAACGAGTCTTCGAGTAATTATTCAAATATCTTTTGCATTTCACGTAGGATCGAATGTATGAAGAAAAAATCAAGCGAGATTATAGTGCATGTGACGTCATTTTGTTTGAATTACACCTAATTACAGAAAATAGGTTCATCACATAGATTATGTTAACCTAAATTATCACTGGTGACTGGAGTCAATGTAGATACATATATTGCACATTTCAGTCATTTGTATCATTACATCCTTTCATTAAAAAAATCATTTTGATAGGTAGGTAGGTATATAGGTACCTACCTATATACTAGGATTCGTATCGAATTTACTAATTGATGTCAAAATTATCATTTTGTTATCATTCGGCCGTGCTTCTTGCTCGCACCGCCGATATAAATATATTTGGTAAGTTAACATGCCTCTATTGCCTCTATAATATGGCTCAAAGAGGAGGACCCAGTGTGTTGGTTGACGATGAGGGACCCTCTTGTTCCTTTAGCCGTCAACACAGTGAATCCTACTTTTTGTAAAGGGTCGGCAACGCGCATGTGACTCCTCTGGAGTTGCAGGCGTCCATAGGTTACGGTAGCTGCTTACCATCAGGCGGGCGGGCCGTATGCTTGTTTGCCACCGACGTGGTATAAAAAAAATTATACTTACTTAATTATAGATTTTCATATCCTGTTATAAGACCAGGTAATTATTTTTAAAAACCGGCTGTGCAGCCGACCGAGCTCGCGGCAAATGCTGAGCTCCGAGCCTATTGTCGCGGAATTTAGTTTAGTTTTTAAGTTGTGTGTTACTTGTATTTTTTTTTCATTTCCCTTCTTGTGTATTGTTTTATGTTTTTTTGTTTACTTCGGTGTATGTTTACCTGTCTGTATTTTTTTTTGTTTTGGATTCTGGATTTCCGCGACAATAACTGCTTTTTTTAAGCAAAAGTTGGAGTATGTGTGTTACTAATTTCAATTTAATACCTCTACACGTTTACGATGAAAAAGGTAGTAAGTTTAAAATTTAAAACAAATATTTTTTGTATGATTTTACTAAAAATGTCTACTTTTCGTAATTTTTCCTTTGTCTGTGCTATATAAAGTTTCCTCGTGCCAAGTTTTAAGTTTCTGAGTTTACGGGAAGTACCCTTAGGTTTTGAGTTTGTTGCGAGTACTCAGTTTCAAAATATGCGACCTTAATTGCTATTTCTTTTGATTGCGTTGACATAAAAGTTTGGTTTTGCTACATCTGAAAGGTCCAATAGCCCTGAGTGTTTGACATGAATTTCAATTTAATACCTCCACGCGTTTACGAGGAAAAAGGTAGTAAGTTTAAAAAAATAATTGTATTATTTTACTAACAATGTCTACTTTTGGCAATTTTTCCATTGTCTATGCTATAAGACGTTGCTTTGTGCCAAATTTCAAGTTTCTGAGTTCAGGGGAAGTACCCCGTAGGTTTTGCGAGTGCCGAAAAACTCTAAAATTTGCAGCATAAACAACTGTATCTTTTGATTGCGTTGGCTTTGAAGTTTGATTTTTTTACAGCTTCAAAGGACAATAGACTTGAGTATTTAATATAAATTTCAGCTTGATACCTCCACGCGTTCCTGAGAAAAATGGTCTTGACAGACAGACAGACAGACAGACGGACGGACAACGAGGTACGGAACCCTAAAAATACCAATGAATAGCCATTTATTAAAAAATAAAAACAAACAAATTATAACCACAAAATTTTAAATCAACGAAACTGCGCTTTAAAACTTCTAGATTAGCTGTATATATACAGAGAGTCCTTTTCACCCTCAGATCGGATAGAGGACGTAAAGGACAAGCCAATGACCTCTTGGTTCGCTGTATTAAATTACTTATGTTCTAGCTTTTGCCCGAGGCTTTTGGTGCGAGTTAAACCACGGGGACGGATAATTAGTTTAAGACTTACATTTTAATTTTAACTGGTATTTGAGTTTTGAATAAAGTACAGACTTTTTTTAATAAAAGTCGTCTTTGTTATTGTTAATAGAGTAAGGGCCTGTTTCACGATGTCCAAGTAAAGTATTGAATAGCAAATTAAAAAAAAAATTTACTGCCAGATAAAACTACCTGCAAAACTTAGCACTTTATCTACCAGTTAAGCTTATTTGAAGATTGTGAAACGCTAACGATGACTATACGTCAGATAAGTGGCAAGTAGCTTATTCAGGCCTTTACTTGGACATTGTGAAATAGGCCCTAATAGTCATAATAGCCCTACTACTTACATCTAGTAGGTAAGTCAGTATTAAGGTAAGATCATTGTCTGCAATCAGAGACATGACATGACCAAATGACCAAGTAGCTTGTAGCTTATTACTTTAGGTAGGCACAATCAGAAATTAAGCAAATTATTACATCGTCCCCTTCTCTTCTATTTTTAAAATTATGAACTTAACACATCATATTGGTTTTATTGTACCTACCTATCGTCTTAGTTGTTGTCGGCGTCGCTGCTGATATTTTTATCCCAATCAAAGCACGACTATCGTTCAAAACACCTAGTGCCTAACGGTCTGGTCGCCCTAGAGAGTTAGCAGATAAAGTACTAATCCCTATCCCACGACCAGAGAGCCGTAAGCGTCATAGAAGCTGGAACATAAAACGTCGTTTTGGTTTTAGAGTACAGGCACGTTCCAGAACGCCTACGAACGGTCGTAAGCGCCGTAGGTGTAGGATAATAAACAGTCGTTTAGAATTTGAGTGTAAAACAGAAGTACGGAGATAGCGTCACGTCACGTCCCCTTGTGGCTTCCTCTATAAATCATTGTAAGTGTGCTGCAGCTCGCGGATGCCGACCGAGCTTCTTTGCGAAGCCGGTGCCGTAATCGAAGCGCTTGTAGCGATTGTTTAATGGGCAGCTTTTGATCGTCCCTTTTCATTTTAAAATACAGGGCTCTCAAAGGTCGGCAACGCATAGGCGGCTCCTGATGTTGCTTATGTCCATGGGAGACGTTGATCGCTTCCCATCAGACGGCACGACTGCTCGTTTGCTACTAGTTTCATAAAAAAAAAGTATGTAATTCGATATTAATAATAAATCGGCGGATAATAATTATTTTTCACAGGATTATTTTACTCCTTGCACTAAATATTTGCAAATATTTTTTACTACGTACGTATACCTATACGTAGCCAGCACCATAAAACTTGATTCCCAGTGGCATCGTTAATTTTCATACAGTGGAATATTTTTTCTACAGCTCATAAAGAAATGGTATGCCAAATTAGCTCCGGATTGTCAAAGAACGTAACGTATCTACAGACCTCTCATTGTGACGTCACAAACCATGTTTTTTCTCCCTAACGCATGGCATCTCTTCCTCATATAAGACCTGTCATTCCGTTTAGTATGGGCATGTCACTAAGTATCACTACATACTCTTGCTCCAAGGCTCGGTAGTATTTGAACTTGCTAAATTATGAAGATCAGAAGTGTCTAATGCCTTACTTGAGTTAAAAAAAATGTCATACATAAAATGTTGCGAGAAATAAATATAATTTTCCGCTAGGCCCGTAACATGGGGAGCGCCAGGATGCCAACACGTTTCTCGACCAGCCATGCCCCGTTGTGGAAAGTCGCGCAAAAACTAAAGTCGCTCGTGTCCGTCTCGTCTGCAGCCCTCCTTACCTTTAAAGGCTAGTGAAATTTATATGTATTTGTTGAATGCAGTTGACTTGACTGAATTTGTCAAATATTTGAAATGAATGTCGTTCAAGAATACGAGTATAACAAATGAAAGGCAAGGTTTTAAGTGTGAAAATATGCTCATGCGTCTAAAGGCGCTGTTCGACAAATCGAAATGATAAAAAATTAAATGACATACCTACAACAGCCTGTCTCCTCTGCTAAAGAATACATCGAAAAATAAATAAACTACTTAGGTAGCCATCTGGTTGAAGAGCCAGTCAAAGAAATGGACATTCTATAAGTAGACTACCTACCTCGTCCTTAATAGTTAGGTATTTATTATACAAGGGGGCAAAGTTGATGTTTAACCTCTCGTGCTTTTATTGAGACTCGAGGCAGTGAATTATGCCAAAATTGAGCCACGAGCGTAGCGATTGGTTCAAACAATAGAATCTTGAGCGTACGAGGGCTTCAAGGCAAGAGAGGTTGAATAAACTTAGGTGAAAATATAAGCTATAAAATATAAAAAATCAAAGCCAAATAAATGCTTTCAAAATTATATCATTCAAAATAGTCTCTTTAAAGTCCCCACATGTAGATAACATGAGTTTTTCCCCACCGCTTTCAATGGACAAAGAGAGCGTTTTCGAGGTGGAGTGGTGAAGAATTACTTTTTTATGATCTATTTTCTAAGTCCTTAAGTTATCGTAATAATGTACTAAGTAATAGCCTTATAGTGCTATAAATAAAATAAATAACTAGGTTTACCGATATAAATCTACCTCAAAACTCGAGCTAAGTTATAAAATAGTAAATAAACAAAGGATAAGGAGATATGTAGACAATATACACCTACATACTTACTTAATATAGTTACTCATATCTATTACCTACGAATTATGTTATTGAACGCGAACGAGGCTTTGGATTACTTCTAGTACGTTGTTGTTACCAGATCATGTTTAGACAAAATTACCTGTTTTTTAAACAGGAAATTGTGTGTAAAAACCTTCAAGGACAGTTTTGTACCTGAAACTTGGACAATTGCCAATAAAACTAGTGATTCGAATTTAAAGGAATCATCGGCTACATATTTTTCTTTTTCATTTCTTAATTTCAAACTTGTAGTGACGAAAGCTACAGATGGGTTACGCATTTGTACTTCTTCTTCTTACTTGCCAGTCGCGAGTTTAGCGCCCCCATTATGGAAATAACACACAAAATATTACTTTAATAAAAGTGAATGGAGAAAACTTTGGCTATTTTTTCATTAAAGGCCGCCGCCGCCGTTTCATTTTGAATGTCGTGAAAATATCCGTAAAAACCCAAAAATAACCAGTCTTTTTAACGTTTGATGATTTATAACCTCATCATCGTTTCTAATAAGGTAATGACCGTAACAAGGAATTCTTTTGTTTTACCAAGTAATGGCAATTGTATAAGATTACACTGATTTAGATTTGTCGGTATAAACGTTGGCATTGTTTTTGATTTGTTCATTTTATTTGACGATATTTATTCCACTTTTTAGTTTTTGATACATTTACCTTTGATTTATTTTTTGTTCATTTATCCACAACACACGCGCTTATAATGTATGGGGTTCTGTATTTTGTAAAACTGTAAATAGTATATAAGGCAACGAATTTATTGATTAAATGTTCATTGTTTTACTGCTATCACTGCTGTTTAGATACATCTCACCTCCTGCCTGGACCCCCATAAAGTTTTGGAAGCCTAAAAGCCATATTATTAACTATTCGTCCTAGTTATATAGGCATCTTAGTTAAGTTAAGCTATAGGCATAGAGTTAACTATAGTAACTAATAATAATAAAAAAACTGGACCCATAACCTATTGTCTATTGAAACAAACATTTCATTAACTCTGTTTTTTCGTAATCTAACAAATATGTCAGAATTACATTTGAATAAGTCAATACCAAACATCACCCTGATGGGCAGTTCCAACAGTTATAAAAACATTTCATCTGAAAATTATACCTTCAGAAGTGATTTTGAATATCACATTCTACTCGCAACCCCTTGGTTATTTACGATAGCCATAATCAAAAGCGCCAGGGAATGAATGCACATGTGGAAGGGACAACACTCCCTACAGGACCATTATGCCTATCAGGGAGTGACAAATCGTCACGTACGACCATCGGACGATAACATCACAAACGACGGTCATTGCTCCTATAAAGGGCCGCCTGTAAACCTTTTTAGTAAATTAAGATCGATGCAATTCTTGTAATGCAATTATAAATGCTGTTACTGTCTGTGTAAGTTGCATGTTTTAGTTGCACTTCAATTTGTTCTGCGCTGTGTATTCGCAAGAGTAAGCTACGTCTTTCCTATTAAAATTCTACGAACAGAAAGAGCTTATAGTAATGTTTCACCTTAGTACGTTGATTTTAGAAAGTGCCATAGTGTTCGGTACTTGTTTTCCTTTTTTTAGGGTTCCGTACCTCGAAAGTCAAAAACGGAACCCTTATATGATCACTTTGTTGTCCGTCCGTCCGTCCGTCCGTCCTTTTTCTCAGCAACGCGTGGAGGTATCACAAGCTGAAATTTATATGGAATACTCAGGTCTACTGTCCCTTGGAGCTGTGAAAAAATCAAACTTCTAAGCCAACGCAATCAAGAGATACAGCCGTTTATGCCGCAAATTTCCGCAAAATTTCGAAACTCGCAAGGGAATCAAAACCTACAGGGTACTTTCCGTGAACTCAGAATCTTGAAATTTGGTACGAAGCAACGTCTTATAGCACAGATACAGGAAAAATTGCGAAAACCGTAAATTTTTAGTTCATCATAATAATAAAAATATTTTTAATAATTTTAAAGTTACTACCCCTATATACCTACAGGTTTGTACGGAACCCTCGGTGCGCGAGTCCGACTCGCACTTGGCCGGTTTTATTTAAATATAATTGAGGTCGGCACAGCATGTCTTTTTCTTCCACGCTTCTCTGCCCTTCGGGATTTCATCATTCACATCCTTTCTTTTCATATTATCTATTATGAGAGATCAGCCAGTCCTTCCACCTTTTCCTAGGTTTACCTTTTCCACTTCCATCCATGCTTGATATTTTTCTCGTAACATGACTTCCACTTCTTCCCCTCTCTTCAAATTTCAATAGTATCAGTACAAATATCCTTGCACTGAAATTGGAGAGCGAATAGAGTTCTCCCCTAGTTGCGAACATGAAGACGGGCACCTATCATCGCATTCAGACCTTGGGGTTAATCCAATACATCCTGTCTACTTGACATTCCCGACCCTGTTACTGCGGATCGAGACATTTAGTGCGTTAAGTGACTAAGCGTGATTTGACAAACATTTGATCATGCATGAAGTACCTGCATAATTCATAATATCTTTAGTCATCGACACTTAACTTATGTTAAAGTTTTGGAAAGCTTACGCCTCCATTATCAAGCACTGAAAGTCGTGCGTAGTGAAATTCTTCAGATGAGATTAAACGTAAAATTATTATATTATTAATATGACACACGACAATAACCAATTTTAGTCTTTTTAAATACCTGCATAATCTTTCTTTGTTTTCTAATAATAGTAATAATTGAGTTAATACCTGATTTCAAGACGGATTTGTGAGTACTCTCATAAATAGACAGTGTTGAGAGACATCTATAGATATATCACTAGTAAGCATGCCCCTCTAAGCAACATGTTAGATTAATTGCTCAAGCCCACAATTTAAGCGCGTCACCTCACCACATAAGTACAAACAATACACCTGCCAAATGATACTAAACAAAAACAAGACAATAATTAAAGTGTTATCACGCGTTTCGGTCTGAATGTGTGCGAAGCTTGCGCTTCACGACGTGTTAAACCAGTTAATCATAACTGTAATCGATCAAGTAATTACAATTACGTAAACTACTTAAGTAAACAATTACCCTTTAAATGCCAGACGGTTACTTCGAAGCAATGTTAATTCTTGTCGTATTGGAACAGTTAAAATTCGAGCCATCAGGGCACGGCTTGATCAAGTTCTTTTTGTAACAATAACAACTGGAGAGGAACAAAAGAGTCTCGTCTCAAGTGGAAATAAAACCGGAGAGCGGATATTTCTTGCGATATTCCATATTCAAATCTGCCGGCGCGTTGACAATGGTACAGAATGCAATGCGCGGAAAGCTTCTCATTTCCATCGCTACGGACTTACTTTCTAAGAGAATAACGCAGTATCTGCATATTTTTCTCCCTGAAACTCAGCATTCTTCCTCGGGACTGGAGAATCGTCGAAAGCGGAAGCAAATGGTTCTGATTCCTAGACTTGGACGTTGCTTGAAAGTCCTGTCCTTTGCAGATCCAATTGAGTCGGGGAAGGACGGGAACATAGAATTGAATGAGTACGAGTATACTGTAAGTGAATATTGAATTTAAAATTGCGGGATATCTTATTCTTCTGGCTTGTAGCTATTTATCGATTTTCGATATACTCGACCGACGTATCGAAAATTGCAACTGAGTAGTGATTCAGCGAAGAAACATTTTTCTTGATAACATGAAACAATGAACAATAGAAATAAACAAAAGTAGAGAAAAAGAAGGTAGGTACATACATTTAAGACAAATCCTAGTACCAATATTTGTAAACAGCAATCGATAGTCCTTGCCCAAGTAACACATCAAAGCAGTATAACGGCCGTCTTAAAGCATATCTATATGCTTTTAGCATTTTGAGTTCGTTTTATAGTAGCATTATAAACGTTTATAGTGTTGATAAAGCTCTTAAATGGGCACAAATTACCCAGCTTGAGATCCTATATAGGTCATTTAATAGCATTACAGGCGCATTGTGTCTGCGCTATTAGCATTATCGTTGTCATGGAAAGTGCCAATCGCATTAAAGAAGCATTAATAAGCTCTATTAAGTTGCCACCCGCATTAAAGAAGCATTAATACAACCAAAAAACTTGCTAATCGCAGTAAAGAAGCATTGGTACCCTCGATTAACTTGCCAATCGCAATACAAAAGCATTATACTAGCATAAGAGTTTAGTAAAATAAACCTTACGTCAATGCAAAAACGTCTCTAATACCGACGGAACAAATGTTATAATACAATGAACGTTGTGATTTAACTACTTTGTCTCGCAATATAAAATGGACGAAGACGGTACAAGAAACTGAATGAGTGACACGTCATATTTGTTTGCATCGTAACAAAATTTATAAAAGTTTTTGACTCTTTTACGTTATTATATCCTTCAAATATTACTGCGCAATGTAGTTTACTGTAAATTGTGTATATAAGTTTCATTGAAAAATTTCACGCGCCTTTGAATTATTGCGGTTTTGCTATAAAATATTATAAAAAGATATGCGTCAAATAAACAAAACAATTGTGTAATCCTCGTATAGAACGAGTTTTGCATTATTAACATAATAGTGTTGGTTGAGCAGTCTTAAATTAAGTTATTTCATTATTATATAGGTATTTTCCTTGTATAATAATAATAATAATAATAATAATAATAATAAATACTCTTTATTGCACACCTCATACAGTTACAAGCACAAATTTTACAAATAAATTAAATTAATTAATTTGTATAAATAGGTCCGCATGATTTTATTTTTGGGTTATAAATTATTTACAAAATGGCGTTGGTCTATATAGACGGAGAGCTAACCACGTCAGATATGACACAATAGTGAGAGCAACCAAACCCCTCTAGTCAGTTTGGTATACTATGCTTATTTCTAGATCTGGACATCTGGCAGCTTTAAAGTGGTGGAGGTCAAAGAATGCAAACCATTTCAAGAAAACAAATCCTAGAGATCTGGGTTTGATGCAATATTATGAGAAACTATACAAATACTATACAATATTAAGAGAAATTATACAAAAGTTTATGTTGGGGGAAAGTAGTGCCAAACAATGTATAATATAGTTCATAGTTTGTCGCCTATTGTTTTTGTTTCCGTAATAATACACAATATTTTTTGGTCTAACGTTTTTTATCGATTTTTGACCAGTTTTGAGTAGATATTCCAACATATTCACTACAGATAGAATTATAAGGCAAACGACTATCGGTTGTGGAATCTTGAAATAAATGAGCCGTTATTTTTTTATGATTTTTTTAAAATATGGTGTAAAAAAACACTTTTATCGATATTCGAACGGTGTAAAGAATCTTACATATACGTAATCTAATTATTAGGGTTCATCTTTGATGTCTCTAAAAACTGTAGAGAGATTTTAATTTTTAACTAATTAACACAAAATGTATGACCATAAAACCACAATTTTAGCCTAAACCGGTTCGACTTTGCTGTCAAATATCTCGAAGACAATGAATATTGAAGTAAATATAGGATACTATATTTACTTGTTTAAAGCCGTTACTTATAATATGATAAGCTATATTAATCATTAGAAAACTAAGGGAATCAGATCTAAGGTCGTTGGCGCCAGGGAGCCCCTTAAAATATAGGCCCTGTCCTTTATAAATGAGACAACTTCGGCAGTTTTTACCTAGTTTGGTATTACTATTTTCCAATTAAAACATTTTGCTAGTCTGTCACTGTGACCTCCACCCATTAAAAGCTGCCAGATGCCAGGATCTAGCAATAAGAATAGTATAGCAATCTAACCAGACGGGTTTTGTTGCTCTCATTATTGTGTCATATCTGACGTGGCTAGCTCTTAGTCCAATAGCAGCTCAGTGACCCTTACAAAAAGCTTATTCATGCCTACAGCATTACACGTGAATAATTATGCTATTAAACAACATTAAGCATTATATACTACTTAAAATTGCTATTGTAGACCCTAAGGCACTAAAACAGCTAAAAGCTGTATAGGGGTTGTTCATAAATTACGTCATCCATTTTTGATGATTTTTTTGTCCCCCCCCCCCCCCCCCTTAAATAATCCAACCCTGCTCCTGCCAAATAAATTGACGACATTTAAAAAAAAATGCAATTTTTGCTTAATTGTAAAATAAAAAACTATTTAGTAGATAATATTTTATAGCATTAAAAGTTTATAGAAACACGAATTTCATTCCTTTTCACGAATTTCACGAATTAAAGATGCGAGAGATGACGTGATCTTCGGAATGACCGCCCCCCCCCCCCCCTCCTACGTCATGCTACCATCATCCGATGTCCAGACCCCCCCCCCCTATTTGAAATGACGTAATTTATGAACAGCCCCTTATCGTGAATTACTTGGCTTTATAATGGTTTATATTATTGCTATTATACAGCATTAGGAATGTATTACCTACTTATAAATGCTATTGTACACCCTAAGGCATTAAAAATAGCTGAAAGCTGTATAGCGAATTTTCGTGGCATTATAATGGCTAATGTTCATGCTCTTAAACAGCATTAAGCATTTATTTATGCTATTGTAGAACATAAGGCACTAAACCACACCGAAGCATTAGTGTAGCAAACCAAAACGCAACTGTACAGCTGAATGCTGTACAGTTGCATTTTGGTTCGCTGCACTAAAACTAATGGCCAAACAAAAGCATTTACATATGCCATTATGCAACCGTTATACAGCGTAAAGCATCATATAATGCTATTGTAGAACCTAAAGCACTTAAGTGCTTTTAAACAGCTGAAACCAGTACAGTTGCGTTGTGGTTTGCTGCACTAAAGCTAAAGGCTTTACAAAAGCATTTAGATATGCCATTATACAACCGTTATACAGCTCAAAGCATCATATAATGCGACAAGTTGCTTGGTGAACGTATATAAGAGTTTATACGGTCCTTAAGTTCGAAATAAGTTAACTATTCATATGTTATAATGCTTCCTGTGTTAATTGGGTGGTTTGCCTATACATTTTAATATGTATGAATTGCATTTTCAACCGACTTCAAGATTTCGAAGGAGGAGGTTATCAATTCGTCGGGATCTTTGTTTTTGCTATATTTTTTTAAATGTATGTTCAATTGTTCATCGATTATTTGATGACGGCTGGACCGATTTGGAAAATTCTTTTTTTGTTTGCAAGAGTCATAGGCAAGAGTATACTTCACAGTTAGTCCCATTGTAACTAGGTCAGGATCTGATGATGGGATCCTGAAGAAATCGAGGAAAATCTTTAACTATTATAGGCACACCTATAGTGATTTGAGTATTATTTACAGCAGCTCGAGCATTTGCTTTTGGGAAGGTGGATGCTAAGTGAAGTCGGTTCTTTTTTGTTTAAAATTATAATATGTTTGGTAGAATGACATCTTAAACGGGTAGTCAAAATTATCTAAACATGATTACTTGTTAAGATATTCAGTGTGTAGATCAGATATCCAGTCAGCCAATTATAAAAATATATAATACTAACAATCTATACTAAAATTAATACGGATACTTCACAATTTTGCTCGTTACGAGTTTCCACTAATTGACGAAGTGTAAGAGGGTCATTAGTGAGGCTACTATGAATCGGAGCATAACTTCAGTGAGCTCGTATGACGTTACCGTGTCGGATTTAAATTTCAACGTTAAGTTCATTCGATAAAGTTGATTTTGCCATAATGTTGTTGATGAGATTTAGGAATGTGCCAAAGTTATTTGTCAAAATATTACATTTCATGATGGCTTCATTCGATGTAAATGTGGATCCCACAGACTCAATTTGTGTATCAGATGTGGCTATTAATTTGCTTGCTTTATGGCTTATTTATTACTAATGTTGTTGCTACCATCGTTGCTGTTTTTTATAGCGAAAATAGTAAAGAATGTTAGCTTCTGAAGAGATGAACATAGGTATAATGTCTTAGATGACTATCCTTACATATATGTTTCACAAATGCACAATAGGCAGATTTAAACAATAAGCATTTATGTTTATTTATTACCTACACCTATTCGAAAAAAAACTTAAGAAAAAAGATTTTCCTCCAGAATTGATTGTTGGTAAATAGGGACGTATTTCTGCAAACGGGAACCAACCCACACTAAATCCACATTCAAATTTTGACTTCATGCTTAAGCACTAGGATTTATAAAAAAATATATGGGCTTGGTTCTCGTTTGCATAAATGTGTCCTAGATGGTAATTTGTTTGATATGTCAGCGGTACCAGAGGAATTTCCATATCAAAAACGCCACAGAATTGCGCTCAGCCTTCCCAATTTGAAACTTGGCAAATAATTTTGCATGTTGACCTAAATTGATCACTTGACACACCAGCGCCAGGGCAAACACTTTCATTGTCACCTTTCTCTCACATTTGTTGATGCGGTCGTCTCGCGGTGTCAATTTTCTTTCTCGTCAATCTATCGCGGTTTATTTGGTTCTTTAACAAGCATTGGCAACTTTTACATCACGTGAGCAAGGACGTAGCCATTTAGTAACTGAATGTAAATTATATTTAAATGGTCAAAGGATTTGAAGCATGTAAGGTAAGTTACTTCGACGGGTTTGACGTTCGGTGCGACGTACCCAATTTAGTTCTAATCTTTTAATACCATTCTTAATACATATATAATTGACACATGTGAAATATAGGTTAGATGACCGTACTTTGTGGTTTTAAATAAACATAGTATATTATAACGTGACTATCAATATTGCAGTGGCAACACGGTGCTTAATGTCATAGTAAATGAATGGATACGTCACTATCGGTCAGTCACCGTTGACAGTTGACACTTCGGAACGAGGCATCTGTGTGTAAGGTCGGTAATGTTTTTGATTATTAGGTAAACAGCTGAATATTTGTTGAATAAAACTTTAATTGATAACGTATATTACAATACTATCCTTTAACTTTGTAATACCGTAACATTTCAGAAGTAGGGATCGTTGCGAAAAAACAAACTTTTCGTACCACGCCATTAGCTCGACTTTTATTGAATTCAAATCTTAAAGAAAATGATTTGTTATACAAAAATATAAGCGAAAATAGAAAGAACTAAGATATCTAGTCATACGAGGTAGCGTATATTTCAAAAATATCTCATTATTGAACCGATCCACATGGATTTTAAAATTCGTTTTCGGCCGACATATTTTGTTTTTCTTGTAAATCGGCAAGTAATTACAAAAATATAGGTGAAAAGTTAAATAACAGGACAAATTACATGAACTGAGTGCTTCTATTCATAAAAATGATTGCCGTTGATGCCCTACAGTGACAAAAGGGTTTTGATACAGGTATGTTGAATTGCCATACAACATACAACTATACTATACCACAGATTTGAGTTATATAAATATATACGCATCTATAACTAACACATAATGGATGCCATTTGAATTTGATCATGGGTTTTGTGGTTGGTTTGCACATTTTGGTATGATCTGAATGTTCCTGGATGTGTTTTAGATGTATTGTACCTAACAAATGGGTAAGGTAGCATAAAACATGTACATTGATATATTTGTGCTAATAATAATACCTATAAATGTTGGCTTGGTGTGTGGTGTGTTTGTATTTAAGTTCCAGATAAGAGATTACAACAAACCTAAGATAGAAAGATATTGGACCCGGATATTCACCCATCATCCAGTCATCGGTCAGCAATGAACTGACTGAAATTCTATGTTTGCTGTGTCCTTTACTAAAAGTCTAGAAACACATAAATGACAAGAAACTGAGCAAATACAATAAGGTCTATACTTAGCATTAATAAGGGTTTGCTGAAGTTCAGCGGAGTGACCGGAGTAATAACTGACCACTCAACATTGTACCTAAACAGGAGGCCTTCCTCGTATTTAATTACTAAAATAAAAATAATACAATAAAAGTATTACCCATTTGATTATAGACATTACGGGCTTGGTTTATTTTTGATTCATTCTAACAATAAATCCATGAAAATCAAACTCATTGCGAGTATTGTAGCGACATCTTACGAATTATTAACGCAACCTTAAGTCACGTCGCGGTTTAGAGTCTGTCGTACTAAGACTGCAGTTTTTCTGTATGTCTCAAACAGCTTCGTTCATAGTAAGACGTCTGTCATGTCATATTGACGGCTGTCAACGTCATGTGTAACAGAGTGAACATATTGGACCTTAACTAGATAGACATAAGGGAGGGGCTCCACTTCTTCATACATTGGCTCCACTTTTTCATACATTGGCTCTACATTTACCTATATGTGCTCCACTATTACATATTTTGGCTCCACTTTTTCATACATTAGTTTTTCTGTATGTCTCAAACAGCTTCGTTCATAGTAAGACGTCTGTCATGTCATATTGACGGCTGTCAACGTCATGTGTAACAGAGTGAACATATTGGACCTTAACTAGATAGACATAAGGGAGGGGCTCCACTTCTTCATACATTGGCTCCACTTTTTCATACATTGGCTCTACATTTACCTATATGTGCTCCACTATTACATATTTTGGCTCCACTTTTTCATACATTGGCTCTACATTTACCTATATGTGCTCCACTATTACATATTTTGGTTCCACTTCTTCATACATTGGCTCCACTTTTCCATACATTGGCTCTTGTCTTGATTTGAGTATAAAAGGGCCAGAGCTGGTCGTAGTCAGTCATTCAAATCTCTACGTTCGGACCGACAAGTGACTCTGGTTTACTAATCTATTGGTAAGTGCAAAATTCTGCTATATCTTTCTATCTCTGTGTTTGGTTTTATGTGCAATAACTAAATTGTCGTAATGCTGTGACTTGGAGATGTGTCTCTGTTCTCCGATTCAGGAACCTGCAGGGTTTCTGTAGCGGGGAACTTTGACATCAGATATATGTGGAGTGTTGCACTTTATTGTTTTAAAGTTTGTTTTATTTTCTTATTCTTTTTATGTAAACTTAAAGTCTATGTGTTTTGTTATATTTTAAAAGCCAGAAACTGTCCAGACATAAGTCGTTTGACAAGCTAGCTATAACCTCACGGTGACAAACGTGGCTAGCTTGGGGTCTATTTCGTTACCAAGTTGATGGTGCTTGGCAATCCTTCTTTACCAACATAAGGATTGAAACACCTCTTAAGGTGCCATCCCTGGTTCCGAAGTCCAGCTGTTAGGCAAAGGCGGGGGCCACATAATTTTATACTAAGTTGGCCATTCGGGATATCCGGACCCGCTAATGTCTGCAGTAATCGGTGCCAGAGGTCTTGTTAAATATGTTTATATATTTCTTTATATACACCGGATAGGGCCGAGTTACTATTCACCACCCTGGCCGCGGCCGTGAATGGGAGACTCACTTACACGGGCCTATAGTTTTGCTATCTCGACTTCGCCCATCGAACTGTACAGATTCCATAGGGATACATTATGTATATTTCAAGGTATTAAGCTGATGGTAAGAACAGCTGGTATTTTGAATATACTAGATTAGGGACAATAGACGATAGGGTAGAGTCACACACACTTTCTGGGAAAGCAGGTAGGGTTTTCTTCCTCAGGTTTTCATGATTTTATTGAAGCAATATATTTACTACTTATATGGTGGGTTTTTGACTTTGAAATCTTTTGGTATTGAGTAAATGAGATCATTGTTCTAAAAGCAAATCTTTGTAATTCTATATTTCTAGGTTCCTATTGCGAAGGCAAGGTATCTCTGGAATATAGTGTCTGGTCACTTTCATTTTAATTTCATTTATGTCTTGGGATAGTGAGTTAGTCTGAGATGGACGGCTGACTTGCTCTTGACGCCAATCGATGCAGTGCGTTGGGAATACATCAAACTGATGCTATGAATGGCTGGTTTGACGTTTGACTCTTCTGTTTAGGTCACTACTTTAGTATTTTGCCTTTGTTTTAGATAAACCTAGAAATATCAGCTTTTAATATGTTGAGAATAAATATTGGGCATGTCAAAAAAAAGATTGACATTATTTAGTTTGTTTTAGCGTTTCTTCTCATTTAAAACTAGGATACGAAACGCTGATTATTTATGTTGTGGAGTTTAGGAATACCTAATAACAATAATACAAAATAAATTGGGTATTAGGTTAGCGTGACCATTCTCCATCCGTGCATGTCAATGAGAAGGCGTCTGCTATGCTAGTATTGTGAACAAAAGAATAATTTTGCCCAAAGAAATATATACATTTCCCTTTTAGCTAGCTAGTCAGATATGGGGTTCAGTAAGGGAAATAATTAAGCAGACTACAAGGGTCTTCCTTGCCATGTTACCCGGTCACCGGTATGATTCGGTCGGAGATATTATTTTTTTAAATAAATAATATTTTATAAGTTTACTAACTATCTTTTACCACACTAAGCCAAAAGCCTACTCTACAATCTGTAAAATCATCTATTTTATAATGAACATATAACTCCTCTGTTTACTCATCAATCTACTTTGTTTCTTAAAATCTACACAACATTTAAACTTTCATCGGATAACTCTTCTGTAAAATTAAACTTTTAAAATTGTGATTGTGTTTCAAGAGTTCGGAAGGTTCGCCAGTCTTTCATTAAAAGAATTTGGGTTACACGGAGCATTTCGAAGGGTCCCCAATACCACTAGACAATCGATCACCATGGCCATGTTAAGGGGTTTCGCGCTCCTTACGTTTAGGTTATAAGAGGGGTTGAGAGGGAGGTGACAACATGATCAACCATACCGCAAGTATTGAAATTCATACTTAATAGTCAAATGGTTCTAAATGGTAAGACAGGAATAATTATGTTAAATTAGCTTCTGGTGACGTTCAATGGATGTGATTCCTGCTCTAAACTTGTTTCAAGCAAAAATAAAAATAGAAATGATTAATTTTATGATGAGAGTAAAGTTTGTGAAAAGTAAATTAAGTAGAATCTACTAGCAATCTTTATTTTGATAGAATTTTAAATTGTAATAGTATCACATAACCGTCCAAGTTTCAGTTGGTATAATGATGTTGATGATGATTATTGCTAAAAGTAGCTACACTAAGTACTAAAGTAGGCACATTGTCTTTTAATTGAATAACAGTAGTATGATGGGAAGGTAAGGTACAGTGTACCTATGTATAGAATGGAATTATACTGTTTCTTATTGCTATGTTGTGTGTGTTTTTATTAATATGTTCACAGATTAAATAATTGTGATAAAATATTGGATGTCTGCAACTATACAAGCATTAAGTTAATAGCTGCTTGATGTTATAATATGAAGTGCACATGCACACAAGTTGGATGAAAATAAAATGAAGTTGTGATATTTGTTATGATTACCAGAGACAAGTTGATAATATAGACTGGCAATACAGTTTGTAAAATATAGAATGGTGACTCACTGTTTCTTATTGATTTGTGTTGTCTGTGTGTTTATACTACATATGTTCACAGATCTTCATATATAAAATACTTGTGATTTCTTCAAATAATACAAACAACGTTGATAGCGGTTTGGTTTTATCATATGAAGTGCACGTAAGTTGGGACAAAAACAAAATGAAGATGTGATATTTGTTATGCATACCAGAGACAAGTTGACAATAAAGACCGATAGTACAGTATGTAAAAATATGAAGTGGTGACTAATTGCTTATATTATGTTCACAGATGTTCACAGATAAAATATCTGTAAAGCAATGTTGTTTTTTGCAAATGATACAAGCATTATGTTAATAGCTGCTTGATTTTATATTATGAAGTCCACACAAGAGGAAGTAAAGACAAGCAAGATATGGTTATTATTATGCGTCTCAAAGACCAGTTAACAATGAAGACTGACAAATGAGACAAGAGTATCGTTTTATTATGTGTACCAAAGACTAGTTAACAATGAAATCTGACAATGGTATAATTTTATTATTTGTACCAAAGACTAGTTAACAATGAAGACTACAAATGTATAATTTGATTATGTGCACCAAAGACTAGTTAACAATGAAGACTGACAAAGGTATAATTTTATTATGTGCACCAAAGACTACTTAATGATAAGAACTGCACATGAGGCAAAGGTATAAATTTATAAAGGTAGTTCATGTAAGGTGAGATTGTATAAAGCCTTATGTATAATAAAGGCGTATGATTGTTAGTCTGAGTTTGATAATGTTCAAATATAAATGAAATAGATTCGATGATAGCTAGTTATAAAAAAATAATATGACACTTCATATAATTTTCTCAGATTTGAATATTAGGCCATGATGGGGAGCGGTAAAGGTTTCATAGAAGTTTTATGGGACTTGTATAGTTTTTCACTGGAGCCACAGAGTTGTATTAAGGGTGAACCTAAGCCGTTTAAGAAGATACAGTATGAGATAATAAGAAATGGAGGTACTATTTATTATTTACTGAGAGTTTCCTGTGTCTGAGTGTGTGTGTGTGTGTGTGTTAACATTATGTTTACAGATAAGGTATTGGTGACAGTATACTGCTCTGTCTTAAGCAGTAAACGATGCAACCATGACTAGTATGTAGTTGGCATTGGCCGTATAAAGTTGACACAAGGGAAAATAAAAATCTAATGGACCACTACCAGTATTTTTCACATATGAAATAAATTGAACAGACAGGAATAAACGGTAAGAATGTGATACAGACTTTTGATCATGGGCAATTGATAAAGGTGAGTCCTTATTGATCTGGTTTTGATTTACAATCTGCAAAGTTGTCATAAATGTCGTCATGCATGATAAATGATAGTAGGTTTACAAGGGTAAGTGTCCCAGTATGTGGTCTCTACTTTTGACTCCATTGATAAAGAAAGGGAAGAAGGTTATGTAAAGGACTGTGCGAGAGAAATGACTAATGATAATAAAAGTAAATAGCAAGTGATTTTTACATAACGATTTAATTAATTTCCTGGTTGATTCGATTAAATGTTTGTTTTACAAAGAAATAAATTATGATTATGATTAAAGCATGCAATATAACAGGAAACGCTCTTATAATAAAAAGTTGAACTTCAAGTACAACAGTAGTATAGTTAACTAATGGGACCCAGTCACGTACGACTGGTATAAAACAATATGAATCTGCATAAAGCCATTGATGGTATATGATGACATGAATCAATTTAATGTCTTCAGTAAATTTTCAAATAAACATGCGCAAGTATGTCGTGTGTTTGGCATGTTGCTGCTGGCGAAAAATGCAACCAGCGCGTGGAGTAGCAGTATGAAAAATCAGGCGAGTGGTCGGAGCGCGAGGACATGGCTGCGGTGGTCAGTGAGATGAACTAAGCAGTAAGCCGATAAACCTGAGACAGCAGCATGGGGTAAGCCTGTAGTCACAACGCCGCCGTGCAGTGATGTTTTTATTCATGACGTTTTATGCTGTGATGCCTTTAGTCTTGGGATCACGTCGCCTTCAAGCGGTGATGTTATGATGATTGGTGTACGAACTCACCACCCAGGAGTCGCTTCAAACATTGCAGATATTGAGTCGGGCATGATTGGTGTACGAACTCACCGCCCAGGAGTGGCTTCAAACATTGCAGATATTGAGTCGGGCAGGATTGGCGTATGAACTCGCCGCCCAGGAGTTGCTCAAATCTCATTTGATGACTCTTTGACTGAGAAGTGAATTAGTGTCTACCTACTAAGGGACAGTATTTGGAACCGGGCATGATTGGTATACGAACTCACCGCCCAGGAGTGGCTTCAAACATTGCAGACATTCGAGTCGGGCAGGATTGGCGTATGAACTCGCCGCCCAGGAGTGGCTCAAATCTCATTTGATGACTCTTTGATTGAGAAATGAATAGGTAGACACTTAGCGACAGTGTTTGGAACCGGGCATGATTGGTGTACGAACTCACCGCCCAGGAGTGGCTTCAAACATTGCAGATATTGAGTCGGGCGGGATTGGCGTATGAACTCGTCGCCCAGGAGTGGCTCAAATATCATTTGATGATTTTTTGATTGAGAAGTAAACAGGTAGACACTTAGGGAGAGTGTTTGGAACCGGGCATGATTGGTGTACGAACTCACCGCCCAGGAGTGGCTTCAAACATTGCAGACACATGACAGTATGGCAGTTGGAGAGAATAACTCTCATACTTCATGTCAATAATTACAATTATTTTATTATACTTAGTTGTGTATTTGATAGATAAGTGTACGACTCGAAATTAACTAGTATTATGATTGTAACGGACTTGGATAAATAGACTAAGGCTTAGAACGAAGAGACTCGTTCCTAAAGGATGGCCGACTGTAACGTGACTATCAATATTGCAGTGGCAACACGGTGCTTAATGTCATAGTAAATGAATGGATACGTCACTATCGGTCAGTCACCGTTGACAGTTGACACTTCGGAACGAGGCATCTGTGTGTAAGGTCGGTAATGTTTTTGATTATTAGGTAAACAGCTGAATATTTGTTGAATAAAACTTTAATTGATAACGTATATTACAATACTATCCTTTAACTTTGTGATACCGTAACAATATGTTATTTCAGTATGCATATATAAATTGAATTAAAACCAAGATGATCTTCTATATAATTTTGAGTTCCTTCTATGATAAAAAAGCTTTGTTTCATAAATTACCTACTGTAATACAAAATATATATACAGGGTGATTCATGAGACGTGAGCAGGAACAACCCTACACACTAAGTTAACGATAATGAATCGGCCGCCATCGTGTTTAAATGAAACTATAACGCCTTTCAATTTTTTTTTACCTTTTTGTGTCGTAGAAATTTTGTTCCCTGTAATCATGGTCACCCTACATAAACAAATTCATAAAGATCAAAACCTCTTTAACAATCATGACAGCACTTTGATTATGAAAAATAATTGTCAAATTAAGTGAGATACGATGTTTCCAAAGTAACCGGACATCAATTTGACAGAATATTCTCTTGTTTTTCTGTGATATGTGTAACATCAGTACGCGACGGAGTATTCTAATTGAAGAGTGACCATGCGTGTCGTAACTAATTTAAAACTTTTTATTTTTACTTAAAATTTTTTTTTTGCTCTTATCACACTAATACTGATATCAAACAATAGCTTATTATTAACTGAATCCGTAGTGTTAACCCTGCTCACGTCTCATGAATCATTCTGTATAATAAATAATATAAATAGGATTGTGATGTGGTGATAAGTTTGCCGGATAACTAAGTGGAGGACATCTGATCTTTAGGTCGAGGACCGGTCACAGCAGCTCACACACATGAAGGGGTTGTCTTTCAGTGGAATGAAACACCTGGATTTAAATAACAATATCTAGCTTTATTCTACCTAGTTGGTTACTAAGTTCTGTTACCAAATTTCTGACTGATAAAAAATAAAATAAAGTTTTGAATAAAAAACTTAAGTAATTATTTGATAGCCTCATTTCTAATGAACATAATATGGTATAATAATATACAAATCAGATGGGAAATTTATTGAAAATCCTTGTAAAGCACAAGATTGCCTGAAGAATCTACAAAAGATGAATTTACAAAAGTGCATCAAATAAATCTTGCACCTTTGTTTAGAAGGTTCCATTGCTTGTTTGTAAGAAACCTGTTTATTAGAGGTAATTATGTGACCACCATTTAATTTTCTTGCGATTTTATCCCACATATTCCCATTTGAAACATTGCCTATTTTTAAGTTTTGCACAAAAGACATAATTTTAGACTGCTATGGAACAAGCAGACTTGCAACGTATAGTCTAGTATTTTATCAGATAAGCCCAGGTGAACTATACACATACCAAATTGAAGCTAAAGAATATAGCTACCGAATTGTGCCAGACTGATGAGTCTTAAACGTGATTAAAAATAAATAGGATTTAAAATCAACATGAACAAGGAGTGTAATTTTGACGTATATTTTTCACGCCTTTTTTCAGAGTGTTATAAAGAATTCTGAAAAACTGCGACAATAATTTTCAATTCAATATATTATTGTAATCTATTGACTATTAAATACATGGCGAACTAGTCGCGGACCGCGACTCGCGGTCAAATGAATAGGAACTCGCTCCGTAGGCAAACGCATGGTGTAGTGAAAGCCTACTTAGAAATGACGTATTTTGCAGCAAAAAGTATGAATTATTTGTCGGTGTCTTGAAGCTACTTTGGAGCCAGTAATACAAGATAATTGGTCGTGTTTACCCTAAAGCAAGCGCTACACTACCTGCAAATGTATCACACGTAAAAACTGTTCTCAAATGATGACCACCTCCAAAATGTATGTAATTAACTGTTTGTAGGTAAGTTTGCCTTCTATTAATAGTCAATTACGTTTGACCTTGCCTTTTACGTATTACGTTATTAGTGACAGGAAATGCCGACTCACCTCAGATTGCATACCTGCATTGTTGAATCGGACTGCGCCAATATTGTGTGTACATATTTTGTGTTTGGTCAGTTCTAATATAGGTAGGTCAAATGTCAATGTACCTAACCAAGCGCTGGTATCATATTAGAGTTCGATACATATGAAAACTTAAAAAAAAAACACATGTAAGATCATCAAAAACCATAAAAAAAGGTAATCAGAATATAAAATTTTGTTTCTGTGCAGTTTTGAATGACTTGTCTGTATTTTGTTTATTGATTTAGACTTATTAGTCTATTTAAACGCCATCAACGATAAACAAAACACCCAGTATGCTAGATAATGTCAATGAAAAACCAAACCGTCACTTTGTAAAGAAACCAAAGACCCAATGTCACTGCTTTTATATGCAATGTTGATTTTATTATTTTACCTAAAACAAGAAAGATAATGGAGCTTGTGTTCTCTTATAAACACTTTTCCGTATTTACAAAGCATGTCAAGTCTCAAGTCATTCTTTGATTCACTTGCGGATTGTTATCATTGTTCGTTTCCTGAAATCACCATAAGTACTCGTAAATGAGACAATAAATTCCTGTTCACTACTTCATAGAGGTAAATAACACCAGCATAATTGGTTTCAATGAGATCCTCGTACAAAGGAAATATTTCATTAAAGGTTCTAGAATGTCGGCTGTATTAAAATATGGAATAAAATAATTAAGACGCCTTATATGAATAATTAATGAATTTGACATCGCTGGGGATTGCAAGTAGAATACGTCAATTTCCTTTAAAGTTTGTTCTTATTATTTCCTGGTTATATTAATAAAGAATAGGTAAGCAATAGTAAAACAGATGTTAACATTTATGTAACGTACTTAAACCAAGGTACCACCCACTGTAAACTAACTTTAAACAAAATAAATTTCTCCTTACTGAATTAAGTATTAAAACACAATATATATTTTATTATGATATCTTGGAAATGATTGTTTGGAGCAGTAGTTTTAATTCACTTGTGGATTCTTATTGACGAATTTTACAAACATTATTTAATTTTAACGTTAAAAGATGACAAGGGGCTGAATTTTAACTTTAAAACGCGTTTTAGACACGATTCAACTTCAATACAACACAATACAGCTAGCACCTAAACGTTTGAATATCAGAATTTGCTTAAAATTTGCCAAGTTGATAAAACAAGTTTAATACCACTCGCTAGAAAACCTGCTTCCAAATAAAAAATCGTATTTAAATGTGTTCAATTGTTTTAATGCTAAGGTGCCACAGACAGATACATAGCCAGACACACATAGTGGTCATAGTTTTAGCACCCCTCTTTTTGCCACGGGGTTAAAATAGGTACCTATTTATGTACGACCTAAAACGTAAATAGAATAGGCTTGTTATAAAATAAACCTACTGAATTACTATCTTAAGGTAATTTTGGCAAGATTTCAATATTCACAATCGCCGCGGTTTCATAAAAATAACGTCAGTTAGGACTTAGGACTTTATTTAAGCAATATGAGGTTATTTAAATTTTCCGCCACTACACTGCCCTAAAGCTAAGAGGCACATTCAGATTATAAAAACAATATTTTGAGTTGATATTACACTTGGTGACTCTTGCGTACTATGCATGTTTATATTGGTGCTAGGGGGAAGCAATGATTAATATCAAATCAATGTATTACTTTTATAATGTAAATTCGCTTTTTAGGGGTTCGTGGCTGGCCGCCAATTTGTGTTTCCAAGTTCGGGAGCCGGTGGTAAAATCGATGCATATTAAATACGCTGTCGTGAACCTTGTGCAGAAAGTTTCGATTAAATTTAAAGGACTTGCATACATATATTATGATCATATTGGATTGAGGGAATTTTCTGGTTGTTGATGGTGAACCCGCGGTCACAGAAGAGATAATAGTATTTCATCCGCGGTTACCTGCTCTGTAGCATTTATATTTGTATATTTATTGACGCTCGTTTATATTATTGTTATATAGGAATATTTCTTTAAAATTCTAGCTATTTAACGTGATCTTATGACGAATTAACATTAGAAATCAGAATTTATATTTATTTACATAATAAATCCTCTTGCTATCATAGGAAGCTTCAAAAATGTATGCTGATACGGTTTTGTGTAAAGAGCAAATCTCGTGAAACCTGGCCATGGCACACTTAAAGATAACGACCTGATAAAAGAGGAGGTGATATAATAAATTATCTCCCTTCCCTCTACCCCTCCGACCGCCAAAAAACAGGTGACGCAAAGCTTATTTAATTACGCATGATGATGATTAACGAAACAACTTTTAGACAATTTTATAAGTTAGATAGGTACTTGAACTACATATTTTTTTCGAGATTTCGTGGTGCTACGAGTACCTATGACTGATTTGCAAGTGTTACATTTTTTAAATTTAATAAAACTCAGCAGAAACTCGCTGGTTATGAAAATTATTAAAAAAATGTACCTAAAATAGTTGATCTTTTATTAGTATTTAAACAATAATGGAAAAAAGCAATAAAGGGCGCATACAATTAACACTAATAACTTAACATTAAAAATGTATATCCCTACCAAATTATAACACCGCCATGTAGTGAGACGAAACCTATCTAAGATACAGGACTTTCGATTTAGTACTAACACTACATGGTAGTTTGATATGGTCTATTGTTTTAAAAATGACCACTCAATGAGGGTTTCCGCGATCGAGTTTTTCACTAGATGGCAGCACCATGGCGACAGGTCTAGCTGTCACAATCCACCAATCATGTTTAACCATATATTTTTTGATTGGTGGATTTTGACAGCTACTGTCAAAAAGACCTGTCGTCACGGTGCTGCCATCTAGTGAAAATCTCAATCGCGGAAACCCTCATTGAAAATACGTGCGTAATACTTATTTAAACTCCGCACTAAAAAAATCTCTTGATACAAGATGATTTGTGTTTCTAGCCTATTGTGGGCTATACTGTTATTGTGTCAGCTGTTCTAGTTATTGTAATTTATCAGGCTTTAGCTGCACGCACGTCTGCCGATACCAACGATAATAGCGTCACAACGCATTGTTAATATTAAGCAACTGAACGCAACGTTATTGCAAAGTTAGATAAGTTATTGCTTTTCGGAATACCAGTGTATTAATAAACAATATCTCACTGGTACAGCATTAGTTATTCAATTTAAGTAGTTCACACTTACGAGAACTGTTACGGGAAAATAGGCACACGATAAGATTTGTGTTGATGACGGTTGTTTGCAACCACACTTCAGTTGCTATGAATAAAACAACTACCAAAAAATGTAACCACAGCTTATTAAAAGATAACTTTGTTGTGTTGTTACGAAAACTGAATAAGGTTACATTGCACGTTAAATAGTGGTATCACCTGATGCGCTATTAATTTGAGCACACCTAAGGTTTAAGATTTTTAAACTAATTCAGTCATATCGCACCGTGAGTGCATCCCGGTGCGGATAGGCAATTAGACACGTCCACCGGCTAGCCCGTCGACAATTTGCATAAATTGATCGGTGTGTGTCGCGGCGGGTGCGCGGGCGCACGCCAGTCTCGCGCCCAACCGACAAACTGATACACGTACTAATGTGTAATTACATCCTCAATGTGGTAATTGTCGGGCAATTTTACACTTTTACGAGGCTTCTGCTCATTTTCTAGTCTGCCAGTTGGCTTGAGTTTTAGTGCTGTGTCGACGGTTGCTCGGCGTCCTATCTCGTCCTGTGAACCGACGTTGTAGTGATTTCGCCTGAACCTTGACCCATTTTTCTTTTGTGTTTGACTATTTTTGGAAAACAGCACAATGCGTCAGCGGTATCAGCTTAAACAGAAACTGTACGTATTTGTTTATGTGTATATAACGCTATGCAGTGCGTTTTTCATGACTACATTGCGATGGCTCGAGATCGTGACTAAACTTTAAAGCGCTTCGTCTATTTGTGACATGGTCATTACACGTGTCAATTGACCACAATCGCTAGCAAATACAATGGATAGAAAGTAAGGCTCAAACGCACGGGCTGGTCAACACAATAGAATTCCTGGTGCATCAATGCAGCCGGTGGCTTTATAAGAAATCATCCGAACAGACGATATCTTGTTACCAATTTGTTATTTGAGACCATACCTACCTAAAGTTAGTCATATCAATCTAATTGACACAATGCGATCCGATCCTGGGAAGTAATAATTTGTTGATATGCGCCTATTTTTGGATGTTATTTCGCGACTAAATGATAACTTTTGAACCAGCAGTACATATTTGTTAGTTGTTAGCATATTATATTATTTAAGCGTAGTATACGTGGGTAGCTGACATAAATAAAACACAGTTACCGAGGAATCTATGCCAATTACCCGATATCTTGACATGATAGGTATCATACACCAGTTCAATAAGAATACATATCAATGATAGTCTAGGAGATAAAATAAATGTATCTAGGTACTTACTGTCCTTTACAATATTACGACAAGTCGCCATCTGCTAAACATACCTACATATATAGAGTATAAAAGTATCGCCTAGGCCACACCTACCCTTATTGGCCTTATTTGAATAAGTATCTACTTTCGTATGTATTATGTAGTAGGTATAATCGAATCGCCGCTATAGGAAAAGACAACGTTGGATGTTTTGTAATACAACATTGTTTGACGGAAATATTCAGCGGGCGTGTAAGCAGAGGGCAATTGTCTCGCTCAAATATCAGGCGACTACGGCAAAATATGCGTTGCTATCCGAATTGTTCTGCAAACCAGAACGACAGACGTGATAAATGTGATAATCTTCAATTCATATCTTATTTCACAGACATATGATTTAATGTTGAATTTTGCGAGTAACTTACATATTACATGTGTGATAATGCGTTCTTTATCTCTTTTCAGGTAAGTTGCAGATTCAAGTTTATGTAATGGAACATGTGGTAATGTTATACGATATAATAGAAAGACGTTAGTTACGCTTCTTGAGAAAGTCACAGATTTAAAGCATTCAATAGATTGGTTCAATACATTGATTTATACAAAAAGGGAGATATGGTACCAGGCGCTCGATTGTGTGCCATCAAATATAGGTTCCGGGACATATATTGAATTAGTCGTGTGGCAGTCTCTCAGTCACACTTTCTGCAATGCGCAAAATATTGAGGTCTCTCTTGCATACCCGTGTTAACTACGAGTATACAGGTTTATCTCTTTTGTTCATGACGCACATTATAGCGGTGTGTAGCATTTTACAAGTGTGTAGGTGCTGGAACACATTTCAGTTTTATTTAATATGAACGTCACTCATCTTCCTTTTTGTTTATGTCTATGGTTCAATATGAATATTTCATATAAATTTTGAATATGTATTATTAATTTAAAAACCTCTCGCTAATGTTAATGGTCGCCTTCATACTTTACCTTGGACGTCGATGATAGGTAACGTCAAATTTTACCGTTACGATATTGCAGGGGATCCAAATATATGCAACCGCTTATAATTTACCGTGGACCTGCACGTCCACGATTAGCCGTTACCGTCAACGATACACTAAAAGCGTACATACAACTCCATACATTTGGCTGCCCTGTATATAACGTGACTATATCGTGGACGTCCACGGTAAATAAAAAAAATAACGTTACGTCACGTTGGTTGACAGATAACCAGACTTTTTTTGTGGCAAAAATGACAAATAACTAGGGACTTCCTTCCAATGTCAAATGTGTCGATAACTTTCTAAGTGACATTTCATACCAAATATTAATTTTAAAGGATAAAAAAAATGCCGGTATGCTGATTTATTAGAAGATAAGTTTTATACAAAAATATTTTTAACAACTAAAACATAACGAATGAAAACCGTTTCCTTAGGCAATTTATAAGAATTTTATGCTATTGTTGTATAATGATATATGAAACTTGCAAATTTATATTATAGGTATATAACACGGGGCACAACGGCCTCCTAGCCCAGTCGGTAGTGGTCCTGCCTACGAAGCAGGACGTCCCAGGTTCGAATCCTGGTCAGGGCATTTATTTGTGTGTTTATCAGAGATATTTGTTCCTGGGTTATGGATGTTTTCTATGTATGTATTTATATTATATTATATCGTCGTCTAGTACCCATAACACAAGCATTATCGAGCTTACTGTGGGACTATGTCGATTTGTGTAAGAATGTCCCATAATATTGATTTATTATGCTTGTATGTCTTTACCGACCACGGAACAATGGTGTTCCGGATCTTTGGGAGGCGTATGCGGAGCCGAAGCTAACGCGCAGAGGCCCTTTCGAAAATTTTATGAAAAGTGAGGGGTACACTAAGCGGATGCTGTCCCTGACCGTGTCATGGGACGCACGCAGAGACAGCGCCGGCCATGGTGTAAGGACTATTGAGAGTTAATGGAGTGTGCTAGGCTATTGGGTGAAAAGTGTGGACTAAGTACTGGGATATTGGATGAAGGACCGGACCTGCCTAATAAAACGGTATCGAATTAAATTTCCGGCAGACTGTGACTCGCCCTCCGCAAGATGGGCCCCCATAAAAAGCGACATCAAAGATGGCTCAAGGGCAACACCGGTGCGGGGGTGGGAGTAGAGAGGTGTCAATTGGACTTTAAACATTTAGCGAACTCGCCACTTATGTATCAACATCTACCCTCGAGAACGCAGCTCTACTATAACGACCCCACTGTGGACAGCCGGCTAAGGCAAGCCAGAGGTAGGGGGACCTGTCCCACCCATCCGACATGGACACTCAGGTACGCGGAGTCGCTATTTAGTTCAGAACGCGAACAGTTTTGAGCTTCGATAACTCATAAGTGCGATTTTCTTTTTTAGTTAGATAATATGATATGATTACTTATAGTAAAAAAATATTATCTAACAGTTTTTGACGTCGCGCTAGGTATTATATAGATATTTGTTAATAACAACAAGAAAAGATTATACAAGATATATTTTCCTTTACCATACTACTGCATTTAACTATTTCAGCATCATTTGTCATTTTATAACAGTTTGGTCAATAGATTATGTGAGCATAATCGAAAACAATTTGTCAAAATATAAGTGACCTTGAACAATTTGTCAAAATATAAGTGACCTTGAATTCTAAACGAATTACAAATGGCTAAGACGACTTATGCTCTTGACAAATCCGTTATAAAATGTGAAGTTATGTTGCAATAGTAAAAAGCGATAGCCTGGTGGAGAACAATAATCGCTTGTACAATGGGTTGTGCTCTGAAGAACTGTTTGATATGATGCCCACGGCAGCTTTTTATCACCGCACCGCTCGCCGCCGGCAGGGTGTTTATCCTCACACCCTGGAGCCTAATGGGTCGCGCACTGTACGGTTTAAGAGGAATTTCCTCCCACGAACGCTGCGACTGTGGAATGAAGTCCCTGCCGAGGTTTTCCCAGCGGGCTACAGTATGAGGTTCTTCAAAAAAGGAGTGTATAGGTTCTTAAAGGGTAGGCGACGCGCATGTGAGCCCTCTGGGGTTGCAGGCGTCCATAGGCTACGGTAACTGCTTACCATCAGGCGGGCCGTATGCTTGTTTGCCACCGTCGTGGTATAAAAAAAAAAAACAATCTTTTCTATGTGTAGCAAACAAATACATGTATTATACCTAGCGCAATGCTAACAACTGTTAGAAAATATTTTTTATTATTAGTATTTAGCGTATTCTAACAGGTGACAAAATAAAATCGGACTTGTGATTTATGTCATTTTTATAGGTTAAGGCTTTCCCATACTCCACTAACTCCCCAACAGCTCGCCACAAGCTGCCCTGCGTTGACTGATTGGAATACCAGCGGGGGATGGGGTCGTCAAATCCTTACCTTACTTTATTACTATTATTTATATGAATATTATAACTGTTATAACACTTTATCGATAAATTATTATCGTTGGGAAGTCTTTAGGATATTTTTATTCCTGCCACCAAACATTCAATAAAACTATATACTTTCTAACAAAGTAGCTCAATATTGACACAAACTGTAAGTGGCCTTAATTAAGAGTGACGTCACGATCTAGTCCATCCTGCGAGCTTTGCAGGATGCTAGTACTGCTGTTTTTTATGTGAACCTTGAGTACTTACAATAAGACCCAATTTCGTTAGTCACTTCGTCTAGACAAGTAGGCAGCCATGCTCAATAAAATAAAATAAATTAAGCGATGCCGTACTTATTGCAAACTAGGTTATAATGCAAAGTACCTACCTTTTACCATTTTTCTACTGTCGCAAAAAAGCTAACCGTTCGCAAAATAGATTTATTTATATTAACCACGCTGAATATAGTAGTTTATGTAACTGTTACGTAATAAGCGTCCTTAAAACATGAGTGTGGTTTTATGAAATGAGCCGCAGGCGAATTTCATAATAAGATCACACGAGTGTTTTAAGGCCTAATTACGTACAGTTGCATACACTGCTTTATCTACACTCATATTATATATATTAAATTAAGTGTTCGGAAACCATAGAATGACCGCCATTGTACCGTCACGGCCAACACGATTGTGCCGGCGCTCGCGCGGGACCAATCGAGTTGGCCATGGCGGTAACATTATGTTATCAAATTCGATGTTCCAAATTTGAAACTCATTGCTTAACAATATTTGAGCATGCAACGTTAAAATTACGTTATTGCCGCAGATAAGAAACTTATCATAGTTAAATCGTTTGTTGTAATGCTTGTCATTGTCTACGGTTTTTGAACGCATTTTAGAGTACTTACAGTATGAGTGTAGATAAAATATTTTAAGATGTTGAAATCTGACTAAAGAGTTCTACCAAACCAACATCTAAAAAAATAGTACTATATTTATTCACTTCGAAATAGCTGGGAGTAGGTACCTAATACCTATATCAAATATAAATTTTATCAAGTGATCCCCTATCACTGAGTGTATAAGAACTGTGCTTAAATATAATCCAGACTTCGATGCAATGAAGAGCACATATTGCACATGCAACCCGTATCAGATTACTGCAGCACTGTCTCTTATTAAAGGCATTAAGGTCAGTAACAGGAGCATTTGCCCCAACACACACTAATTGGACGCTGAAATCCATTTAAACCTCTATTCAGTCAACCTCTGATGGTCTACGGGACTTGGTCAACTAATTTAAATAATCCGACTTTGAGAGTAGGTTTGAACATGTATACTTAGTAAGATTTTAAATTTGGTACTTAAACGATACAGAGATAAGAAATAGGTATTGCTAGTATACAATATAGAATCTGTGCAACTAAAACCTAAGCATCTGCCGCCAAATGATACCTTTTGTTTTGATTTAGGCTTGTACATTAAATGCTATAGTTGCATAGCCTTGGCTAACTGTATAATTTTAAAATTGTTCATTACTCTTATTGTATTAGCATCGTAAAATTAAATTTTGCGGTGAAAGAATGAGTATATTCTCGTTTGGTCTAGATGTGCAATTAATCTATGCGTTCATGACCAAGATTAAGTAGTCGGTACACTTTACAATACGAATCATAAAATTAACTATGACATAAATACTGTGATCATCTTTAATGTAATTATTAATTCGATGCACGATCGCGGAAAATAGCTACTAAATGCGTAATATAATATATACCTATGTGTTAGTACATACTACATAGCACGTTGAAAAACAACAAATAATGGTCTTGTAATGTTATTTGGAAATAATCAATAAATGATACAACATCCTAAAATATTTATATTTACAGCCCGATGCATTTCTTACCGAGGTGGTGGCCTTGATTAAGCTTATTTAAAAACATTTGTAAAACACACCTAGAACTTTGTGTCTATATTTGGTTGCACAGTATTATTTACTTTCAGTAGCTAAACCAGAATCGTAACTACCTATGCTAACATATTATTTACATTACAATCGTAATCGCCTTGAAAGCACAATCAAAACATCGCATATTGTTAACAATGAAATAAAACAAAAGAAGAAAGCTAAAATAATAACATAGTTCGAGGATCACAAGTGATATAATCCAGTCCAACGGTAACCCTTATTATGCATAAGAGCCAGCAATTATCTCTAGAGGGCGTAGTAATAGAATATCCTGCGTTTAATGCATCCTTACAGGACGCTATAATAAGAGCAAAGTGGTATTGATGTAGGAAATCGGTTCATTATGGCATATGATGGATGTAATGAATGAATGAATACATGTAAATAGATTTCAAATAGTTACTTCCTTACTAACCGAGAGTTGAAGGAAACTTGAAGTTATCCGATGCCGATGTTAGATAATTACACCTTTGAATGCCTCGCAAGGGAAGTACTGAATGTTATCAGGAAAGTAAAGTCAGCGTAGTATATAGTAAGTAACAAAAAGTGTATGTAATTGCGAGGAGAGACGACGTCGTTGAAACTTTGTTCACTAACTTGCTGTAATCTTAGTTCCGCGTTGCAGAATAACTTTTTGGTATTTAACTCGGAACATTCAAGACTTAGAAGAATATTAAATAGGTTTGATTCGAGCGCGGTTATATTTATTACGTTAATCGTAAAAAAATGACTGTTACGGTCAAGACTGAAAATATGGATACATTTAATGTGACAAAAACATGTATCCAAGAGTTTACGCCTTTGCAATAGAGTCGTGGCTACATATTTTTGTCACATTAAATGTATACATATTTTCAGACGTGACTGTACAAACAAAGAAAAAAAATACGGCATTTGATTTAAATGACATCGCAACGTAATACTCTTGCAACACAAAATTAGAAGCACAGACGTTATGAAGTGAATAACAAAGTAATTTATCTACACTCATACTGTAAGTACTCTAAAATGCGTTCAAAAACCGTAGACAATGACAAGCATTACAACAAACGATTTAACTATGATAAGTTTCTTATCTGCGGCAGTAACGTAATTTTAACGTTGCATGCTCAAATATTGTTAAGCAATGAGTTTCAAATTTGGAACATCGAATTTGATAACATAATGTTACCGCCATGGCCAACTCGATTGGTCCCGCGCGAGCGCCGGCACAATCGAGTTGGCCATGACGGTACAATGGCGGTCATTCTATGGTTTCCGAACACTTAATTTAATATATATAATATGAGTGTAGATAAAGCAGTGTATGCAACTGTACGTAATTAGGCCTTAAAACACTCGTGTGATCTTATTATGAAATTCGCCTGCGGCTCATTCCATAAAACCACACTCATGTTTTAAGGACCCTTATTACGTAACAGTTACATAAACTACTATTAAGCCGAATTGTCTGCCAACCAAGATACTAATACAATTTACGATTTAAGTACTTTGATTAAGGTTGAAAACACGGCCGGTGAGACTGCCCCTTACTAGTACGGTCACGTCTGAAAATATGGATACATTTAATGTGACAAAAACATGTATCCACGACTTTACTCCTTGGTAATAGAGTCGTGGATACATATTTTTGTCACATTAAATGTATCCATATTTTCAGACGTGACTGTACAACTATAAGTACTGGTGATAAAGACAATGCCGGTGACAAAGAAATTATACAGGTATAAATAGTAGATTGTGTAACAGGGGAGCAAAATGAAATATTTACGGCGAGGGCATGTATTAAATCAAAAAATAGAATAAAATAGAATCCTGAGTGTAGCGAGGGATTCTAAAGTAGACTCCTGAGAGTAGTGAGGGATTCAAGTGTTAACGCCCAAGGTGAAAATAATTTTGCTCCTATGTGACGCATACTGCTTTTCACACCACCTTAGAGGAAAATATAAATTTTTATACAAATACAAATAATTTATTGTACGAAAGTGAGTATTGATAATGATATTATTTTACATGTAGTGCGTCACTATCAGCCAGTGTTTGGCGTACAATTTGTTGTTTCTATTGCATGTCATCGAATATCTAGTATGTCAACACTGAGTGTAATATAGGCGGATGTCTAAAAAAAATAATAATAATATAATTCTTAAATTAATATAAGTCATAATAATAATATATCAATGTCATGCTATAGAAATAATTTAAAACTACAAAAAAATAAAATTAAATATTACACATGCAGAAAAAAAATCGAGAAATGTCAATTGTGGAATAAGTATACAATAATAAAGAGTACTAGGTACATTTTCAAAGTGTTCATTAATATTATAATACATTTTATGTAAGCACCATTTATACAATTTATGTTTAAATTCAGATTATTGATGAATCATATTTATTTTGAACTTTATATGTTCTTAGTGTGCTTCCTGATTATGATAAATTGATTAATTTAATAATAAATTTGTTTATGATGACGGACTGGCTGAAAAAAAAACTAATCCCCAAGAACGGAAAAGTGCAACTTTGTTCCCTCCTAGCAGGGAAGAAAAAGCCCGTATACGAATAGGTGGTGTGAAATAGATATTACATTTCTGTTACCGTTTAACCTATATCATTTGAGTGAGACATACAGCGCATGGAGAAAAAAAAAAGGAGGAATTAGGTTCGGTTTACCTAAGAAAATTGGTCATTGTTTTGGTAAAGGTACCGGGCGCTTACCTCTTCGTTGCTCGAATACAATATTGAATCTCTACAACGTACGACGACGTAAGCTCTGGCCGCCAAATGGTAACTTTACCAAAATAATGACACAATTATTGAAACGTCGCCACTACTAGGTAATCTACCTACATTTTTAACCCTCGAGACACATTTCCTAATACTTAATAGTAACAAATACCTACTTTTACCACACCTAATTAACTAGGACAAACTAAA
This sequence comes from Pammene aurita, assembly GCA_947086415.1. Classification (NCBI taxonomy): domain Eukaryota; kingdom Metazoa; phylum Arthropoda; class Insecta; order Lepidoptera; family Tortricidae; genus Pammene; species Pammene aurita. Next base: position 13,972,375 of record OX352299.1, read on the forward strand.
GGCTCTGCATATTTTATCCCCATAAATATTATACTCGTCTACGACCCACATAATTGAAAGTCTCCTGGGAAATTTAAAAAATGCGTACGAGTCTAGGTGCAAATAATAATTTATGTTGTTAATTAGTTAATGCGTATTGCCTAAATGTGTATCGAAACGAACTGGTGTAGTCTAGACTGTTTAATGACTATTATGTAAGTTTATGGTCTGAAAATATTAGGTAAAGGTATGGTGGGGACACTTAATTACCGTGGCAGATAGCAACGTGGGCGGCTGTCTAGCCCTGCCACTTGGATGTTAGGGTTGTGACAAGCTTCTCTATATTCCATAGTTATGACGTTTATAATTTGTGATTTATTGCTATAATCAAAAACAAAAATATAGCCTTCATGAAGCAAAAATCTATGTTGTGGTTTAGCTACAGCTTAATACATTGTCCTTAGAAAAAGCGTCCTCGAAGTAAAATCTAAAGTAATAGATAGGTTGTAACTAATTAGTAAATGTTGTAATGCTAGGCCAACATCTCCTACATCATAACTATCATAAGCCCTTGCAGTGTGCTGACTTCTAGTATAGCTCAACGTTGACATCTTGAATTACTAATAATGGCACTAATACTCGACACGATAATGGCCAGTAGTTGACACTCGGCTGTCAGTTGCTAATCGCTTAAGTTAAAAATTACATATACTAACAGGGCAGCAAATTCACATTTAGAAAAGTCATACAAGCAAGACCATTTTTTATATTCAACACATTTTTTTAGTTCGTAACTTTTTGTTGCTCTCTTAGTTTTAAAGTAAGGCTTTATTACATTATCTTCGTCGCTTGGCAACCCTATCCGGGAATGCGGTAGAGATTTAAGCTGAGCCAATCATCGAGTAAAAGGCTCGTTGTCGAGCCAGTTCTGCACAACGGCTCTAATTTATGACCAGATTAAAATATGCACCGCGAACCACTTCGTTCGTTCGATTGTGTCTTTGCATCACTATCTTTCGAATATGCAAGAGCGATAGAGACGGAGATAACGAAATTTCGATTTCCGACGTTTGCGGTGATTAAAATATTCACCGCGCGAGCGACGTATTACACGCTTCGGTGATCATTGGCTACAAATACTGCTTGTATTCACCGTTTTAGATACAGTAATGGATATGTTACCCATTTGTTTTACTGATTGTAACTAATTAGCGATTCAAATTGGGGTTGATAAGGCTAAATTGGATATTGGTAGGAGTTAAATTAAACTTAAGGCGTGTCTATCTATGTATATTATCGTACAAACAATAGATAGGTTTCGATAAAAAAATTTAATAGTTGCCTTTTTTGCATTTGCCGAATTAGTGCTTCTTCCATCTAGTTGGTGTCTAAGTGCTCCCATGTAGAACAAATGTAATACATTCAAATGAAATACTTATATATAATATTAATATACGTCGTTTAAGCCAGTGAACCTATTGCTTTATTTTATGATAAAGTATATATATGCACATCGTTCCCATTCAAACTAAGGAAGGCGCACTATCCAGAACGGATAGCATGGTTGCCATTTTATCTATCACGCCATGTGTCACTTTCGCACTTACATACTTGTAAGAACGGGATCGCTATGGTGACAGACGATAAAAACCCGACCATATTAGACTAGCAGATCGTCGGTTAGTCAGTAGGGGGAGAATGGGAGCTATACTCGTAGAAAAAGGGGTGGTTAATTTTACATTGTAAATTTCGATACATGTACAATGGTCTAGGTACAATTCTTTCTCATGTAAAATGTTCTGTGTCCGAATCGCTAAACTAAAGTGGCAGTGGGCGGGGCACATTGCTCGTAGAACCGATGGCCGTTGGGGCGGAAAGGTTCTCGAGTGGCGACCACGAACCAGAAGGCGCAGCGTGGGTAGACCCCCCGCAAGGTGGACTGATGACCTGGTGAAGGTCGCGGGAGTCCGCTGGATGCGGGTGGCGCAGGACCGGTCATTGTGGAACTCTTTGGGGGAGGCCTATGTCCAGCAGTGGACGTCTTTCGGCTGATATGATGATGATGATGATGAAAATGTTCTTAGATTATACAGGTAGGTACACATCAATAGTAGGAGATACGAATGAGGTGTTCCAGCTTACATGTCAAATGGAATAGTACATTATTGTCGAGGAGGTGAAGTAGCACATAGATGGCTGAGTATTACGTTTAAACGGACGACCTTGGGAGTACGTTTAATTTAATACGAAGCCAGCAATGGCCCTTCACGCCGAGTCCAATATAGTGCTTTATTCAAAAATAATGCAAAACAGCCAACGTTGATGAACAACAAATAATATTGACATAAATAATATATTCAGGATAACTTCTAGGTTAAAAGAATGGCCACTACCATGAGCATCGAATTTCGATTCGAATCCTATAATTATCTCTATCTCCATCGCTTCTCATTTTGAGTGAGAGAGACAGATTTATTCGAAACTACAATTTTCTATGTTCGCGGTACACGCTCAGCTTTGCCGCCATTATATTTTTTTATTAAAAAGATTGAAGTGTATTTTTCTTCTGAATTTACCGTAAGCTATTTGAGATAACTAAAAAGTCGCGGTACCAACATTATAAATAACAAATACCGATGTTGTGTTTTGGCTGTTTAGGACCTTTGCCTTTATTTTTGTATGGCTGTTGAACTTTTTAAAAAGTTTGTACCTCGACAAAAATGGAATTTGTATGCAACATTTATGTCGCGAAATCGAGCCTGCAATTTCCGTAACTTTTTAATTTTTATTTGACCATAAACTAGGCATTTCGCCGCCTAGTTTTTAACCGTAAAGGTCAACCTTGCCGGACATTTTTGAATAAAATTAATTAATAGCAGTTTACAGGCATCTTGCTGGAAAGAAATTTATTAGTATTGTATGTCGAGAAAGTATTACTAAACAATTCTCTAATTCAGAGGCGCTTGTGGTAGATCAATGGATGATAATCAATGAATGGTACGAGTATATAAAATTACATAAAACTAAATCTATTCGGGGCTACAAAACATAATATATCTGCTTGGTACAGAGTGCAAACTCTAAGAGCATGATGCAGTAACTATTGATAATAAAAGTGAAATGACTTTACGTAACGGTTATATCATTAATTAAATCCAAACGTCATAAAGAGCCATATCCAATGTAACAGTTATTTAACGTCATATACAAACTGCAAATTTAATTGTCGAGTCACCTGTCAGTTTCTCAATAAGTGATCATTATGCATCTCATGCGTTAAATTTTTTGACCAAACATACAATCATTTTAGGTATGAATATAGAAATACTAAAAATCATTACGGAATTTTAAAATTTTGTACGCCGTTGGTGACGCCAGACGGCAGATAGCCGCAGTTTCTGCCACGTGACCTGGTTGGAGCGAGTTGTTGGAGCGAGCGGCTACATGGCTGGCAACCAACCAACCGCTTCTGCCAGTGGTTGGCAGAGCACACCTAGCCACCAAGGGCGTTTAAAGGTCATGTAGAATTTGGCACCAACCACTGGCTACATGGTTTAAAATCTCTGTTTTCTGCCAAGGTCTCGTGGCAGAGGGCTGTGGTTGTATGCCGTCTGGCCCCAACTTTACTTTTGTTAATACTTATTATGATAACTTTATCATGAAAACAAATGTTTGAGAGCTTAGAGCAGTTGACAGATTAGATTGAAATTCATATTTCTTTGGTATTAGATAGAAACAATAAAAACGTAGACCTAGGACAGAGGTTGGCAAACCAGGGTACACTTTTTTAACACTCCTTTAACTTAAACTGACACTGAACTTCATAATGCGGATTTTTATAAAAGGATTTTTTGACCCCTGGTAGCGCACTGTGTGATTTCATCGTGCTGCTATAAGTACACGCCAAAGCCGGTGGCCCGTAATTACAGGCCCGTTAGTTCTAGATCAAGGCCGAAAATATAGGACCTAATTCCATAGAGGGACACGGCCCAATTTAGGTACATTATAATAATCAGGGCTTTAATTACATACTGACCCTGCTGTACATAGTACTATTATTCATTCTGAGCTCAGACCTAGGATTATACTAGTGGTTTGGCCAGTTGCATCAATTGGCTGACATGTGTTACAACCGTGAAAGGTTTCAACAAGGCTGTGCGAAACTGAATCGTAATTATCAAATATTTCGACGGTTACTAAACCTGCCATTAAAGTGCAGATACGCCTAAGTGCACAGGTATAATGGTATTATAATGCCTAATACAATGTTAATATAGTTACTGAATGTGAGTATATTCGTATATGTAAAGGTATATAAGGGTTTTCTTATTCCTTATAAATTGCCGTATAGGCACGAGCCCAGAAACAACCATAGATAACAGTGCCGTGTTTTAAACGATAGGCTTGTTAGCCCCAAACATTATTTGCGATTAGCCATAAAAAGTAGGTGGAGAATGTAGATTTTGCAATAATCATAAACGAGTACTTTTTGATATAATATCGTAGTGCAGATGCCCCAGTTTTGGCCACTTTAAGGATAGTTTTTTTTTTAATAACCTAATAAGTGTTGGGTTATTTCTACTCAGAACAGTAAGTAAAAAGTGTCCCTAATCGTTTTGTCAGTTTTGTGATGCGTTTTTACATACGTTCTGTATGGACCGTTATAAAACGGACAAATTATTTTTCTATGGAAAATTGGGGACACTTTTTGCATTTTTTTAAAACCCCGGCATAATCCATTATATAAACGGTCACGCTATACACCTAAATAAAACTTGGTGCCACAAGCGTAACGACGTTCACGTGCGTATGAACAGGATATCCAGCATTAGGTACTTATATCGCAATTTGTTTTCGTTGAAAGTAAACAGTGACCTTAATATGGCAGTTAGAACTAAAAGAGCATCTAGCTTATAAACGTGCCTTTGGGTTCATGCAATAAAAATCACTAGGTAAGGTCAATGCGGCTAATTCCGTCATAGGGACTATTCCGTCCATTAGCGTTTTTCCGTCCATTAGCATGTCGATCAACGAACAAAATTGATAATGTCATCGACAAAGCAGCAATTGCTTTTAGTTTCAGCAATCAAACGCAAATGTTTTTTTTCCTATGATTGTAAATCAAAGAAATATACGCTCGTGGACGGAATAGTCCCTATGACTGAATTAGCCACATTGACCTTACATTAAGAAGCTGCTAGAGGGATTTTTCTCCGCCGTATAAATAGATGCACAAAATTAACAATAAATACCGTATTATTATTCTTTCACGGCCTCCTAGCCTGGTTGGTAGTGACCCTGCCCGCGAAGCAGAGGTCCGGGGTTCGCAATCTGGTAAGGGCATTTATTTGTGTGTTTATCACAGATATTTTGTTCCTGATAATGGATGTTTAAAGTATTTCCCCCTATTCGTAAATGTCTCTCAGGCCCCAATTAGTTAATTTATGATTTGTAATTATCTGTCACTTTGACAGTTGTGCTTGTTAGAAACAGACCAAACATAAATTAACTAATTGAAGCCTGCGAGTTTATGAATATGGGGGTTTATCTTTATACCGGGTGTTGCCTGTAACACGAGCAATAAATTAAAACGTAGATTCTACTCCTCAAAGTATACAATTTTTGTTCAGCGACGTTTAAAAATAACTTGTGGTTTGATTTTTAGTACACTTTAAAGTTTATTCGAGCACGCAATGTATTGCGAAATTGATTATGTCTCTAGGGTGACAAGACTGACAAGCAATGTCAATTGGTCGAATTTTAACGTACATTGAAAATACTATTTAGTTTGTATGAAAAAGAGACAATCTAAAGACCATCATATTTTTTTAAAGTTGTTGAACAAAAGTTTTCTTGTTTGAGGAGTAGAATCTACGTTATAATTTATTGCTCTATATCTCTTACAAAATTCGTCCTCCCAAATCTAAATCAAAAATTCTTTTGTAGCGCAATTTTAGTGGATTAAATGTGGAATAGCTTCGAGATGACGCTTTAACAATCGATTGGAGCAGTATCGCTCGAGCGGTTTCGGTAGACGATCAAGTTTCTCTCTTTAATTCGCTCCTCATACAACTTTATGACGCTCACGCTCCTGTTCGTGCAATAAAAGTCAAGCATCTCCCTGCTCCTTGGCTCACTGAGGATATTAAAGCCCTTATAGAGAGGAAGAATCAATCTAAATCTAAGTATAAGGCGTAACTCTGAGAAAAATAAACTTAAATATCATACCCTGCGCAATCGCTGTAGCACTATATGTCGAGATGCTCAGAGGCGTCATATTCACAGTTCTGTTGAAGATGGAAATCCAGCCAAAGTGTGGAAATTTTTGAAAGGTCTCGGAGTTGGCAAATCTCAACAGGCAACCAATTTAAACAATATTAGCGTTGACCAGCTTAACCAGCATTTTTCATCGTCCACCTGTTTCAGTGGTCCTAAGAAATCTAACTCACTTCATCATCTTTCATCACTTCCTGCCTTAGATTTCTCTTCTTTCTATTTTAGCCATTTCTGTGAGAGTGATGTTAGGAAGGGTATATTGAATATCACTTCTAACGCCGTTGGTGTTGACTGTGTTAGCCGAAATATGATACTCCCTCTCCTTGATTTGTTTGTTCCTATTATCACCGGTATTCTGAATTTTTCCATTTCATCAAGTACTTTTCCCAGTCTGTGGAAGGATGCCAATATTATTCCTTTACCCAAAAAATCCAACCCCAGTTCCTTCTCTGACTATCGCCCCATCTCCATTCTTCCTTTCCTATCCAAAGTCCTCGAACGGCTAGTGCATCAGCAACTAACTTCCTTCCTGAATAGAAATGACCTCCTAAACCCATTTCAATCTGGTTTTCGTCCGGGCCACAGTACTACCTCGGCTCTTGTCAAGGTTTCCGATGACATCCGTTTGGGTATGAATGACCAGAAGCTTACAGTTCTTGCACTTCTAGATTTCAGTAATGCCTTTAACACGGTCGATTTTGACGTTTTGCTCGCGTTCTTACAGTCTCTTAACATATCGGCTGCAGCGATTGACTGGTTCCGCAGCTATTTGGTTGGTCGTCGGCAAAGAATAAAACTAGATTCTTCGTGTTCTTCCTGGTGCAGCACATCAGCTGGTGTCCCACAGGGTGGTGTGCTGTCTCCTCTTTTATTTTCTATCTTCATTAATTCCATAACTCTTGATCTCTCTTCTTCGTATCACCTCTATGCCGACGACCTTCAAATATATTCGCAGGGTATGCATAACGATCTCAATTCAGTTATAGAAGCCACGAATCTTGATCTGCTCCGCATATCAAATTGGAGTCAAAATTACGGTTTAAAAGTAAACCCCCTGAAGTCACAGGTAATTGTGATGGGTAGCGCTAAACAAATCTCCAAAATTGACTTTCTCAGGCTCCCTCCGATAGTCTTCGATGGTATCCAAATTCCTTTTTCCAACCAAGTGAAAAATCTTGGCGTAATCATGGATCGTTGTCTATCATGGGTGCCTCAGGTGAGTGAAGTGAGCAGGAAGATGTTTGCTGCCATAGGGTCTCTCAGACGGCTCCGGAATTTCCTGCCAATTGCTACTAAAATTGCGCTTGCTCAGTCGTTACTTCTCCCCATTCTTGATTATGCAGATATCTCCTATTTAGACCTAACCGAGGAGCAACTTAATAAGCTTGAGCGTATTCAAAATGCCTGCATTCGGTTCATTTTCGGATTACGCGAATTCGACCATGTTTCTAGTTTTCGTTCTCAACTCAAATGGCTCCCTATCCGGCACCGCCGTAACTCTCACATACTTTCTTTACTCTTTTCTACACTTTTTAACCCTGCAACTCCCCGCTACCTCAAAGAGCGCTTCTCTTATCTTAATTCTATTAGATCCTCTCAAAAATTGCTCCTAAAAGTGCCATCTTCATCTTCCAAATTTTATAATTGCTCATTTACGTTCCAGGCCGTTCGTTTGTGGAATTCTCTCCCTCTCAACATAAAACGCGCGCAATCTATCGGTAGCTTTAAATCGCAACTTAAGGAATACTATTTATCTCTTCCTTAGGTTTTTAAGTTGACACTGTTGTTTCTTACTGTGTGTATTATATATGTATATATGTACGTATATGTATGTTTATTTTGTATTTATTTAAGTATGTATATTAATATGAATGTGCTGTGTTAGCTATTTCGTCTCTTTTGTGTCTATGCACCACCTACAGCTTATTGTTTTTCTCTAGTCTCCACTACCCAAAGGTTGTCTGGAAGAAATCTCTCATTAGCGATAAGACCGCCTGTAGTTACCTCTACCTAAATTTATTTAATTGTAAAATTTGTGCTTGTAACTGTATGAGGTGTGCAATAAAGAGTATTTATTATTATTATTATTATTATCTGTCACTTTGACAGTTGTGCTTGTTAGAAACAGACCAAACATAAATTAACTAATTGAAGCCTGAGAGTTTATGAATATGGGGGTTTATCTTTATACCGGGTGTTGCCTGTAACACGAGCAATAAATTAAAACTTAGATTCTACTCCTCAAAGTATACAATTTTTGTTCAGCGACGTTTAAAAATAACTTGTGGTTTGATTTTTAGTACACTTTAAAGTTTATTCGAGCACGCAATGTATTGCGAAATTGATTATGTCTCTAGGGTGACAAGACTGACAAGCAATGTCAATTGGTTGAATTTTAACGTACATTGAAAATACTATTTAGTTTGTATGAAAAAGAGACAATCTAAAGACCATCATATTTTTAAAAAGTAGTTGAACAAAAGTTTTCTTGTTTGAGGAGTAGAATCAACGTTATAATTTATTGCTCGTGTTACAGGCAACACCCGGTATACCTATTCCTCCTATATCCTATCTTTATATGCATATCGTCGTCCCAAACCTTATTAAACTTACTGTGGGATTAGGTTAATTTGGTTAAAGATTGTCCCATAATATTTATTTACGTCACACCTGGCCATAATGTGAGTTTTACCGCACGCTACGCGTACGGTAAAACTCGCATTATTCCCAGGTGGAGACGTAAAATTGGGTACTCACCACGGGCAGTAAAATAGAAAGCCCTTTATCGCATATTTACAACCCTCGCCTGCGGCTCGTATTACAAATACCTGCGATTTCGGGCTTTCTTTCTTTTACAGCCCTTGGTAAGTAATGTAGTATTATTTATTCTAATACTTATCTATTACGTAAAAAGGCACCATATACAAGGCTTCCCTCCTAAACTAATGTAAGTTTATTTTAAGGTTTAAATGTATGCCTTAGTTACCCGATAATGAAAAAAAAAACCGGCCAAGTGCGAGTCGGACTCGCGCACCGAGGGTTACGTACAAACCTTTACAACTTAAAGGTATTATAGACCTGAGTATTTGATATGAATTTCAATTTAATACCTCTACGCGTTTACAAGGAAAAAGGTAGTAAGTTTAAAATTAAAAAAAAAAAAATTGTATGATTTTACTAAAAATTTCTACCTTTCGTAATTTTTCTGTGCTATATGAAGTTTCTTCGTGCCAAATTTCAAGTTTCTGAGTTTACGGGAAGTACCCTTTAGGTTTTGAGTTTCTTGCGAGTACTCAGTTTTAAAATATGCGACTTAAATTGCTATTTCTTTTGATTGCGTTGATATAAAAGTTTGGTTTTGCTACATCTGAAAGGTCCTATAGCCCTGAGTATTTGACATGAATTTCAATTTAATACATCCACGCGTTTACGAGGGAAAAGGTAGTAAGTTTAAAATTTAAAAAAATATGTTTTTGTATGATTTAACTAAAAATGTCTACTTTTTGTAATTTTTCCATTGTCTATGCTATATGACGTTGCTTCGTGCCAAATTTCAAGTTTCTGAGTTCATGGGAAGTACCCCATAGGTTTTGCGAGTGCCGAAACTCTAAAATTTTCAGCATAAACGACTGTATCTTTTGATTGCGTTGGCTTTTAAGTTTGATTTTTTTACAGCTTCAAGGGACAATATGCCTGAGTATTTGATATAAATTTCAGCTTGATAGCTCCACGCGTTCCTGAGAAAAATGGTCTTGACAGACAGACAGACAGACAGACAGACAGACAGACAGACAGACAGACAGACAGACAGACGGACAACAAAGTGATCCTATAAGGGTTCCGTTTTTTTCCTTTCGAGGTACGGAACCCTAAAAATTGATACACGTTTCTGTTTATCAGAATATTGTCGTTACATCGTTACACAAATATACTACATGTTACCTAACTTTTACTATACAGTTCCCAGGAATGCATCGAATTCAATGTCAGCTGAGTCAGTGTGGGTACAGGTGTCGACTCCAAAGTGCCGTGTAATTTATTCAAGAAAACACCTTGCAGCGAATTTACCTTCGTGTAATGTATGCAAATACCAATAATAGGTTTTCAATAAGATTGATCCTGGTTATTTGATTTCGTATCTTTGGAAGTATTACGAGAACTTCTTATTACCTAACGTCCGTTTCTAGTAATGAAATTTATATGTATTATACATAACTATCCAAATAAAATAATTTTAAGCACGTAAGCAGGGCCGCGACATGGCATAACTGACAGTCGCTTGCGAGACAACTATGATATCACACTTTTGTGACAGTTAAAATCGGGGTGGAATCACTCAAGAGTGATATCTAAAATGGTGGCCATAGCCATAGACAAAACGCTCTTGCGAGACCTACTGACAGCTTGATAGTTAGGTGTGGACACGTGGGGACAGGATGGATTTCACTCTATCCACTAGCGATACAAGTGTGCCATCCACGTTTCACAGTTTGGCATGTCGAATCGCAGCCCAGATATAAGGGCAATGAAGGAACTTATCGGCATATCCTGTCAAAATCACAAAACGCAAAATGCATCGTTTTTAGGGCCACCAGTGCCACCACACCAAATTTTTGAAGGATAAGTTGGACTTAAGAACAATTTACAATCAAAAATTACTGTGCCATGAATTGGTCTGAAAGCCCCAACTTTATTAATCTCGGGAACGTAATCTAAACGAAAACGCTCAGAACTTTTTAACATCTCTTTCAACTCCAAGTGAGCATCGTTAAGAACCTTGTAAATAAGTGGTAGTATTTGTTGGAGTGTTTGTGGAGCCCTGTTTATTTTCCCCTTGGTAACCCCTCGCTCTCACGGGGTTAATGGAGTGGTCGTTGATGCATGCCAAATCTGTTGAAATATTATTTTAACAGCAACATTACAGATTTAAAGCCATTCATTAAACCCCGATGCCCTTCTTAAATACTTAAAACTTAATGTTGAATATCTACTTAATGCTTGCTGTCTGTGTTTAATGGAAATTAATTTAGTTCACAAGTAATGTGTTCTTGTAAACAGTAATGTAAATCTTTTTTTTATGGGGACACGTTATAACTTATTCTTGTTACCTTGCGTTTTATTATAAACAAACAGTAGTATTGTAGCCATGAACAGGGAATAATTATGACTGTAAACAATATTATACAAATTACTCTATCAAAACCTTAAGTGTATCATTAATATTAGATTCGTATAAAACACCATTAGAGAGATAATATCATAATCACAACGTTGTTATTGAATTCGCCGTCGAATCGAAAGAATGCAATCCAAGTATAAACCAGCGAGACGTACTCAAGGCAGTCCAGTAAAGGCAGGAAGAATGCAGTACCACTCAGGCCTTGCTAAGTAGAATTTCGTTTTACGGATCATTAATCGTCGACTGAATAACTAAAAGCAAAGGTGCTAAAATTCAAATTTGGTGTCGCTGTTTAGGTTGTCGTAGGTTCTTCATGTTTCGTCACAAGTGGCGTAATATGAAGTCTCCGCGCATAAAATTGTACAATGCACCGTAGCTCGAGGCTAATAACTCGGTTGTTTGACGATGCAGCTAGGCAAGGTGTGGCTTCTAGCAATTCCTGAAACTAAAGGTCAGAAGCCGCTGACCGGACTGACACGCTACAATACAAATGCTCTGTAATTATATGAGATTCATGCTCTCATGATACCTTTTTCCTCTATTCAACGGTGAGATCGCCACACTTTAGCAATACTCGTAACATCTGTGCTTATTAAGCGCCGCGAGCTACAGATGTTTTAGAACATGTTTTATCAGATTGGAACAAGCCATAGTACGCAAGGCTCACAAATTTCTAAGAAACTTTCACGTATTCACATAATGCAAAAACAATTTCAGAGTCATAAGACATTTTCACACAGCCAATTCGAAACGCGTTTGCAACCGTACCCAATTGCATGGGGCAATGGGGATCTCTGCAACGCATAGATAAAACTACATGCAATAATGTACAGGTCTAACGTTGCAATATTCAGGGGAGCTTAAATCTCCGTATTCTCAAGGCGGCAATTTTAGATGTACCAAGTGTACCAACTCGGGAGCAAGGCTTTTTGTAACTTGTTCCTTGTGAATGCTGGCTTCAAACTCGCAGTTTCAGCACAGAATAACTAATAGTACTCAGCTAATTGTATCAACTTTCTGGGTTTTCGTGTAAAACGAAACGCTTTAATAATAAGTAAGTTAGCGAGGAACTAAGTCATTGTTTCAATTCTCTTTGTGATGGAATTGTCTGACTACAAAACTTCATTGTGTGTCCATTTAAAACGTATGTTAATATACAAAGAGTACCGTAAGCTTGGCAGAATCAGAATTCTACTTATTCTTTTGGTTTGTTTGTCATACTTATTCAAATACAATCTGATTTTATTTTATTTTATTATAGAGACACACCAACAGTACATAAACAAAACATATAAATGGCATTAAAAGCAAGCTGACACGCAAAATATTTATGCACCAATACCAGGTGTGCAACAACACTCAAACAGTTTAGAGGCTTTTACACTACATTTACACTTAATATTTAAAATAAAACTTAACTACATAGGTATTTTGATAAACGTTGTGCATATTTGAGTGTGCAAGAGCCGATTAAATCCAAATGTAAGTATATAAGGAGTGGTCCGGTTAAAAAAATAGCCGTGCCTTTTATGATTTATCTTTTTATTTTGTGCCGATTTAGAAGCAGTTTATATTTAAATAATCTGTAGATACAATCATACAAAACATAAATACAATCATATTTAAATGAAACAGCTTTTGGAAGTTTTCGCCTTTTGTATTCCATCATACACATAGTTTTTTGAACAGCGTCTTCGGACAGAATTTTTGAGGTGTTTATCAAAAACATGTATTTTCTTATAGTTTGATTTGATGAGCTATTTTATACCTTAATAAATTGTCTTTATTCAATAGTAAACTTTTTTATCTGGCTTCATTTTAAGGTAGTTACAGTAATTTTTAATCAAATGTATTTGCCTTTTTTTATAGAAAATTGCCTCCCATAGAAAAATCTTTGTCAGAGGTTAGATTAGAGAGTCTTTCTGACTATCCTAGCTAAAATACAGTTAATGTAGCTTTTTGGTAAGATGAAATTCTGAAAAGCATAAAACGGGTTGTGAAAATGGAAATACAATTGTGGCATTGTAGTGGATGTCGATTGAAGATTGTCAAATTATGTTGTTCAAAAAGTTACAAGGTATGTTGAATTAAAAACGCTAGAACTTATATATGCTCACATATTTTATTATGATTGTATTTTTATTTATTAGTATTGTGTCTCCGGATTAATAAAATAAATATACTGCTTAAAAATTAGCACTAAATTAAAAAATACACAAGATTGTACACGGCTACTTTATTTCAGGACCACTCCTTATTATTAACTTACGCCAAGTTTTCATTCTATAATCGACGTTATACGTTACGCTGTATGGCATCATCCTAAATAATACAACGCGACTATGCGATTTTCGCGCGATGGTCAATTAGGACAGCTATTCGGGTTCAATATGTTAAATCGCGCAACCACGCGATGTTAGCATCGCTTAAACGCGCGATAATCGCGTAGTCGCGTTGTAAAAGGACGATGCCTATGAATCATTTTGTCATGACGAGCAACAGTGACCTTTTGTACTTGTATGAAAGAGCCTCAAATATGCCAATCGTCGGCCGTAGCATTAGCTCTTTGAAGAGTACATCACCCCACTCAATTATGACTGACCCTTGATCCCTGGAGGACGAAGCCGAGCACGCCCGGTTCCTTTGTGTTATGTACCTATGTCTATCAATTTTAGTTTATTTACTTATAAAATAATAAGTATGTTCAAAACATATAACATGAAACTTCGCTTACTATTTTTGCAGCATTAGTTTATCGAGGACTGATATACCTTTTCAGTTGCCTGCGGTTGTCGATTTTCCCAGCGGAACATAATCGTTTTCGCACTTTCCGAATTCTACTTAACAAAATAAGATCATTTTATTGTACATAATATACGAATGAATTCTCTGCCGAAGTTTTCCCAACGGGCTAAAGTAAATATGAGGTTCTTCAAAAAAGGAGTAATTATTACCTATATAGGTTCTTAAAGGGTCGGCAACGCACATGTGAGTCCTATGGCGTTACAGGCGTCCATAGTATACGGTAACTGCTTACTATCAGGCGGGCTGTACGCTTGTTTGCTACCGTATTCTAAATCCAAATACAAGGAGCACTCCAGTTCTACAAACAAGCTGAAACCGTATAACGAAACATTAACGGTAACTTAAAACTAGTAGAAACGTGAGCATCTCCGTTGCAACGTTAGAATTTAATCACACTTTAGAGAAAATATCCCTCACTGCGTTGTTATTACGGCGAGAGCTTAAAAGTGCAAATTAAATTTCTCCGCAGCGGCCGGGCCGGGCCTTACAAATTGTATGCGGCTAGGGTTTATGAATAAAACAACGTTCTATGGGATCAGAGAATCTTTGGGGTTAGAATAACTCTAGTAATATAGCCGGCCTTTATGAAGCGTGTACGCGCAATACGCGCATGCATTAAAGTATAATGTAAAGCCTCTTTAATGACATACATTAATCACGCATACCATTTAACACTCATACATTACACGTACTTCATGGCACTTTTTTGACGTTTTTAAAACTTAATTACTTAGCAATTACATTAAGTTTTAACGATTTTATATAAGAAATCATGGCCATACGTGTGCTAACTTGGGGCACCATTCACCAATACTAAAGTGATGTAGTAAATTAATTTATAGACAAAAAAACATCTAGATTTTACTGTCCAGCACATCTACATAGATGTGAGTCAACAGAAATATTTTTTTTTTTTCGTAAAAATCGGAGCGGAATATTGCCTCATTTATTATTCTTACTCCAGCATATGAATGGCATTGGCAGAAAATTGACTTATTTTGATTGAAATTACATCCGCATAATTTAATCTTAAGAGGCTCGATATCAGACATGATATCGAACCTTTTTATAATTAGTAATCGAGGATTTTCATGAGCACATGTATTAATATATATCGACATATTTTTTATCAATATCAAATCCCTAGAACTTGCCCCGAGTTAGCACAGGTATAAATGATTATAGCATTCGTCGATTAGCTAATATCTTACGGTAAACTTTAGTAGGTACTTAAGCATGATTTGCATTGTAATCTGCGTCTGGCAGCTCAAGTTTTGCCATTAGAGAAAGCTAGCGTTACGTTAGTGGACCTGGGTCTAGCAAAGTAAACGCGATCATTGGTTTAATTCCCAAACCTGGGAACAAACAACCAAAACACAGGCAGTTTGGCACGTGGGAATACGATGTTTAACGATGTATTGTTTGAAATGGTTTAAGTATATCATTCGGAATTCTCAAGCACGTATGTTCCTATCTGTTGTGATTTTATAGAAAACCAGACATTTATCGTTTTTTCTTATTTGACACGACAGGTCTATAACAGATTTTACAGGGAGACAGGGACTACGTTACAGATGATTTTTAAAAATGGTGCTTACTAAGCGTGGTACTATACTCTTAAAAATACCTCAACACTATCATAGTGTAACATCTAAAACCATTTGTTATATCAATTTATTATTGACTTATTCATACCTATATTTAATCTTACGTTTCAGAAGATAAATTATATTAATCACATTCCACGATAGGCCAAGAAAAAAAAACATTTGACGTCTTAACCATTACTTAAAGGTCATAGAAATCTTGGCAAAAAACCCATGTTACTGACTTTCTAAAATTAAGAATACTTAGTCATTATGATAAATACATAGTCGTAATATTACCGTAAGTAATAGTTCATAATAGAATGTAAATAAATATTTCTTGTAACGAGAGAGCCTCTTTATGTTTTTTGATACGACGGTGTCAAAGAAGTTTACGGCCCGCCTGATGGTAAGCAGCTACCGTATTCCATGCATGCCTACAACTCCAGGGGTGTCACATGTGCATATCTTTTCTTACATTTACGTGTATACCGTATACTGGTACTACACTACGCTATTTCTCGTGTAAGTAGTATGTGGATCTTGTACTCCTTCCGTGTATGCTCGTTCTGTGCATGTATGTGTGAAAGTTCTTTAGTTTGCTACTTTTTAGTTTAATTACACCGCCCCATCAGGACCCGAGAATTAGTGGCACAATTTTTTTTTAATTTCAAAAGGTATTTTTTACGAAACATCAAACTATTACGCACACTTTTAGTCTCCCACAGATTCAGATTTCTCCAGACACTCCGCTGTAGTCCGTCTGTGCTAGTATTTCCATGAATACAGTTCAATTATAGAAAAGCGAGTTTTAACAACTCACGCGCAAGACAAAGACGCGTCGTGACATTGCGCAGTGCGTTGCAACACGCTGATTGCGGCTATTTCGAATTTTGTCTGTCGGTTTCCCATTCTCTGGCTTGCGACAAAAATGTGGTTACATAGAGATCCTACAGATATTATTTTCATAAGAGGTCAAATTTTCCTTATAAAGACATAATAGATTGTATAAAATGTCTTAATATGACTAAACATTTTTTACGTTGTTATAGCTCTGTCTGTATCAATATTTTTTGAAATTAATTCGCTTCTTGAATAGAAACATTACACCTCTCTGTACATTATCTGATTACTCATTCCATTACACGCCGTCTTCATTTCATTAAACATTTATCACCGTCCATTACGATATGTAAACGATTTCTACTCGTACATCTTATTTCGCAAGTCATCTGGCACGTATACAGGACACCAAACACCATATAACTTCAGGTCACTGACCTTAGTTTCACTTTCTTGGGGTATCAGAGCGTTGCCATGGTGACTGACTGGCCACGGCCGATGCACTCCATAATTATACAACTTTACCGATCCCATAAAAAGCCTTCCCATTTTCACTTTCCAAGAGGCTTGTCTAATAGGCGAATGCCAAAGAACAACTCTAGAGAGTAAGTATTAGTTTGTATATAGCTACCGGTTTTCCATCGGTCAATGGTACTATTTTCGAGACAACGAATGCGACGTTTAATATATTCTCTTGTAAATTGTGCATTTACTCTACTAGTCAATTGCAGCGCCTAAAACAGTAAGTTACCTCCAACCATATCGGCTATTTCTGACAGAAATCTAAAGTAACCTTCATGTAGTTTTAGACATTTGAATCTTCATATGAGTAAAATCAAATAGACTTAGTGTTGTACCGAATCTCGAAATACTCGAAATTAAAATGAATGAAGATAGTAACTATTGGATTAGGGCAGTGTCAATATTGTATGTAGTAGGTATATGGCGTGGCGAAAGTCAATGTTATCAAGCTCATTCGCTTTAACATTTACTTTCAATTTTACGTAAGTAAGTGCTTTTCTAACTATATAAAATCAAGATTCATTGTGAGCTTCATCTCCGCTGCAGTGCCCACGCCACACAGTGATCGATTAGCCAATTGTAGAGCAATCGTACAGCTGAATCGTTTAAGTGATAGCTTTGTTCAGCCCAATCGGTACATTATATCACAATAGAAAGCCAGATACACACTTGTCGTCGGTCAAGTACGTTCGGGGTCGAAGCTCCCGCCCAGCCAGGGCTGTCAATACATTATGAATATTTTAACATAATGATTTTCTCAAGGATATTTCCTAAAGTGTCGGAAGTGTGTCAATGTTGTGATTGCACACGTTTGTGGGTTCCTGAGACCGGTTCTTTGTTCCTCGATAGAAAACGAGACGTATGTATAATTATACCGTATTCGTGTCTATAAAATAAGCGGCACTTATTTAAACAGTTATCAAACCAACGCATGTAGGAAAAATATTGGATGTAGGTAATACAGTCGATCAATTCGATCATATAAAAATGTTGAGGTTGAAATGTTGAATTTTGAACTAAAAGTGAGTTTTGCAACATAACCTAAGTTGCTCGTATTGGTTTGTATTGTCTGCTTTATATTTTCATCTTACCTATTAATTTGCTTCAATATGGTATGCCTACATTTATACCTTGCTTGCCAAATAGTTTTACCTGACATACGTATCCACAAGTTTCATAACGTTAAACATAGGTTTTTGGCAGTTCGTCTTTCGCCGCTATAGAAGATAGGTACAGTCGCCGTCAAATATATTGGAGCGGCCAAGGTACCAAAAAATATCTAAACATGCACTTTATTGCCTTGACAATAGAGGCGTTGCTCAGATATTTATGACCAACTTGGCCGCTCTATATCTGATGGCGACTGTACGTACACTGAAAAAAATACATATTATATAGTAAATAAATATATTATTAATCCAAACATTTTATTAGCAACTACGATGAAATGTATCTTAATTTTTTTCAGTGTAGGTAAACGTCACTATTCCATGTTTTTTTTATAAACGTACTTACAACCCTGGAGCTAGGTCCTCACACTCCTACGCAGGCTGTTCGCCTTGCAACAAGTCGACGACGGGATTCGCATTCCTCCCACTGTTGTTTCATAATTCGGACATCTGGCGTACGCTGATGTATGCGCATACGTTACTCGACAAAGCAAGTCAGGGACGGGGAACGCCCAGTGTTGTTGACGGTGTTGTCACGTTGTGCATATAGACGGAGAGCTAGCCACGTCAGATATGACACAATAATGAGAGCGACGAAACCCCTCTCGTAGTTTGCTATACTATGCTTATTCCTAGATCCGGATATCTGGCAGCTGTAAAGTGGTGGAGGTCACAGAATGCAAACCACTCCAAGAATACAAATCTTAGAGTTCTGGTTTTGATGCAGTATTATGAGAAATTATAGAAATAATTAGTTTATATCATTGCCAAAACTTTCTGATGGGGCAGAGTAGTCCAAAACGACGTATAATATAACTCAGTTTATCGCCTACTGTTTCTGTTTCCGAAATAATACGCAATGTTTTTTGTTCTTATGTTAAAATATAGGCCCCGTCCTCAATAAATAAGACAAATTAGATAGTTTTTACCTATTTTGGTATTACTTTTTACAACTGAAAAATTTTGGTAGTCTGTATTCTGTCTTATTAGCTGTGTCTTCGTTTCGATAACTAAACTGTAGCAACAGGACCTGATAATTTTTTTTAAATGAACCTTTATATAGTCATTATTTTTCACAGTCTGAACAGCGGTTAGGTTTGTAAATAAGTAAATAAGTAGGATTTATTT
This sequence comes from Pammene aurita, assembly GCA_947086415.1. Taxonomy (NCBI): domain Eukaryota; kingdom Metazoa; phylum Arthropoda; class Insecta; order Lepidoptera; family Tortricidae; genus Pammene; species Pammene aurita. The sequence goes on from OX352299.1 coordinate 13,991,862, forward strand.
ATGGAAAACGACTAATTTTGAAGGCTTTGTTACTATTTGACCCATATTCCTCCTTGCTTGTTCCTAATTCATGACATTTAGCAAATTATTGTAGGTGGCATTATGCGTATCTAAAATGGAACACTATAGGTAAGTACTTAAGTAACCTGCTCATTTCTGTATTTTAATATAAACACAAGCTTTATCGGATTCTCTTTTTGTATTGAGTTTTATTGACAACTAGCTGTGCCCGCGGCTCCGCCCGCGTGGAATTCGGTCTGTGTCAGTAAGCGGCTAATTCACCCCTAATTTTTCTCCCGCTACCCTGGAGGTGGAACTTGAAGTAAAGTTGACAGATGGATACGCTAGAGGACAGTAGTCCTGATAAAATATTTTACAATTACCACTAAATGAAACTACACTCAAAATTGTCCTTATAATATTTTTGGCATGATTTAAACGACATAGAGTAGTAGGTGTATATCGGATACAGTACCACTTTTGTATTTATACGTTCATGTCCACGGCAAATATCATCCAAATCGATCCTCCCGTCAAATCAGTCTAAGCATGAAAGGTAAGAATAGGCGCAATAGAAATGAAATTGGGGGGGGGGGGGGGGGGGGGTCACAAATGCAGAAATTATATTTTGAGGGGGTCAGTGATGTTTTTTTCTATTTGAGGTGTACTGGGGGGGGTGAAAAAATCATGTGAAAAAATTTCATCTTTATCAGTTCAGCGGTGAAAAAATCCTCATACCAACTTCCAACTCGCTTTTCACCCCCACAAGGGTTTATTTTCGGGATGAAAACTATTCTGTCGTTTCTCGGGACTCAAATTATCTCTATACTAATTTCTATTAAAAAAATCCATACAAACTTTCAATCCCTTTTTCACCCCCTCCAGGGTTGATTTTCGGGATGAAAACTATTCTTTGTCCTTTCCCGGGACTCAAACTATCTCTATACAAAATTTCATTAAAATCCGTTCAGCCGGTTTCACGTGACGCCCGTCAAATAAACAGACAAACAGACAAAAATTCTAAAAATTGTTGGAACGTGTTCTGTTATCGATTCTAAGTATCCCCAGCCAACTTTTTTTCGAATATATTCCATGTACAGACTTTCGACCCTCTTCAGCTTTATTATATGTATAGATAGATAGATTTTTGGACCTAAGATTCTAAAGTAAGATGGGGGGGGGGGGCTTTTTTGAAGATGAAACTATCCTTTTTCCTTTCTCGAGACCCATACTATCTCTATACCAATTTTCATCTAAATCAGTTCAGCGGTAAAAAATTCCTCATACCAACTTCCAACCCCCTTTTCAGCCCCACAAGGGTTTGAAAACTATCCTATGACGTTTCTCGAGACTCAAATGATCTCCATACTAATTTCTATCTAAATCGTATCAGCGGTTAAAAGTTCTCCATACAAACTTTCAACCCCATTTTCACCCCTACCAGGGTTGATTTTCGGGATTAAAACTATATATTATATATTATTTATTTGTTTATCTTAACTAGTTTTCGTAATAGCATTTGCTTTGACATTAACTTGACATGACAGGCGCTTTGACATGAACAGCCCAGTGTTGCCACTTGTAAATTATTGCGTTCCGTTTCTGCTCTGAATGTTAATTATTTGTTGTTTTGTTTTTAATTTTGATCCATCCAGATATGCTGGCGGGTAGCTAAGGTACCTTAAATTAGTTTAGGGTTAGTAGATATATTATTTATTTGCTGCTGGCGGGTAGATTGTGGAGTTTTTGTTTAGTTTTTACTGTATATATTTTTATATTTATTGAATATTAGTATACACTTATTATATACTTATTATATTTTTAACTTTATATATATTTTTCAGATGCCTTTCAGTGATAATAGTGATCAGTATTTATCTTTTTCCTCCTTAGATAGTGTAAGTGAAGACAGTTTCCATAGTTTGCCTCCTTCGCTTCACGACTTTCTGGAATCTCAGTTTAATGATGTACCTAAAAATTTTAACGTTGTGCATTTAAATGCGCAAAGTATTCCTGCACATTACAGCGATATGTTACTCTCTTTTGACATTAAGAACATTCATGCTATTTTAATTTCCGAATCGTGGCTCAGACCAGCTTTGCCTTCAACGTCTTACTCTTTACCTGGTTTCAATTTAATTCGGCACGACCGCCTTGGAAGAGGTGGCGGTGGAGTTGCGATTTACCTTCGTTCTTACATCCCCTATTCAATTGTTAATGTATCTGCCAGCTCTTCTACTTCTGATGCCGCAGAGTATATGTTTCTCGACGTTTCCCTCTCTCATTCCAAACTTTTACTTGGCGTTTTTTATTCCCCCTCCCTTCACGTTAATTACTTTGATTCTCTTGAGAAACTTCTCGAGGACCTTATGCCTTCTTATAATCATCACATTCTTATGGGAGATCTAAATACGTGTCTTCTGAAGGATGACAGTCGATCCCGGCGCCTTAAATCCCTGGTAGATGCATGCAATCTAACTATTCTCCCTTCAGACGCCACACACTATTTTCCAAATTGCTCGCCTTCTCTTCTTGATTTAACTTTAGTTTCTTCGACTTCTCATGTGTCTAAATTTGGACAATACTCCGCGGATGCCTTCTCATATCATGATCTGCTCTATCTCTCTTACAAAATTCGTCCTCCCAAATCTAAATCAAAAATTCTTTTGCAGCGCAATTTTAGTGGATTAAATGTGGAAAAGCTTCGAGATGACGCTTTAACAATCGATTGGAGCAGTATCGCTCGAGCGGGTTCGGTAGACGATCAAGTTTCTCTCTTTAATTCGCTCCTCATACAACTTTATGACGCTCATGCTCCTGTTCGTGCAATAAAAGTCAAGCATCTCCCTGCTCCTTGGCTCACTGAGGATATTAAAGCCCTTATAGAGAGGAAGAATCAATCTAAATCTAAGTATAAGGCTAACAACTCTGAGAAAAATAAACTTAAATATCATACCCTGCGCAATCGCTGTAGCACTATATGTCGAGATGCTCAGAGGCGTCATATTCACAGTTCTGTTGAAGATGGAAATCCAGCCAAAGTGTGGAAATTTTTGAAAGGTCTCGGAGTTGGCAAATCTCAACAGGCAACCAATTTAAACAATATTAGCGTTGACCAGCTTAACCAGCATTTTTCATCGTCCACCTGTTTCAGTGGTCCTAAGAAATCTAACTCACTTCATCATCTTTCATCACTTCCTGCCTTAGATTTCTCTTCTTTCTATTTTAGCCATTTCTGTGAGAGTGATGTTAGGAAGGGTATATTGAATATCACTTCTAACGCCGTTGGTGTTGACTGTGTTAGCCGAAATATGATACTCCCTCTCCTTGATTTGTTTGTTCCTATTATCACCGGTATTCTGAATTTTTCCATTTCATCAAGTACTTTTCCCAGTCTGTGGAAGGATGCCAATATTATTCCTTTACCCAAAAAATCCAACCCCAGTTCCTTCTCTGACTATCGCCCCATCTCCATTCTTCCTTTCCTATCCAAAGTCCTCGAACGGCTAGTGCATCAGCAACTAACTTCCTTCCTGAATAGAAATGACCTCCTAAACCCATTTCAATCTGGTTTTCGTCCGGGCCATAGTACTACCTCGGCTCTTGTCAAGGTTACCGATGACATCCGTTTGGGTATGAATGACCAGAAGCTTACAGTTCTTGCACTTCTAGATTTCAGTAATGCCTTTAACACGGTCGATTTTGACATTTTGCTCGCGTTCTTACAGTCTCTTAACATATCGGCTGCAGCGATTGACTGGTTCCGCAGCTATTTGGTTGGTCGTCGGCAAAGAATTAAACTAGATTCTTCGTGTTCTTCCTGGTGCAGCACATCAGCTGGTGTTCCACAGGGTGGTGTGCTGTCTCCTCTTTTATTTTCTATCTTCATTAATTCCATAACTCTTGATCTCTCCTCTTCGTATCACCTCTATGCCGACGACCTTCAAATATATTCGCAGGGTATGCATAGCGATCTCAATTCAGTTATAGAAGCCACGAATCTTGATCTGCTCCGCATATCAAATTGGAGTCAAAATTACGGTTTAAAAGTAAACCCCCTAAAGTCACAGGTAATTGTGATGGGTAGCGCTAAACAAATCTCCAAAATTGACTTTCTCAGGCTCCCTCCGATAGTCTTCGATGGTATCCAAATTCCTTTTTCCAACCAAGTGAAAAATCTTGGCGTAATCATGGATCGTTGTCTATCATGGGTGCCTCAGGTGAGTGAAGTGAGCAGGAAGATGTTTGCTGCCATAGGGTCTCTCAGACGGCTCCGGAATTTCCTGCCAAATGCTACTAAAATTGCGCTTGCTCAGTCGTTACTTCTCCCCATTCTTGATTATGCAGATATCTCCTATTTAGACCTAACCGAGGAGCAACTTAATAAGCTTGAGCGTATTCAAAATGCCTGCATTCGGTTCATTTTCGGATTACGCAAATTCGACCATGTTTCTAGTTTTCGTTCTCAACTCAAATGGCTCCCTATCCGTCACCGCCGTAACTCTCACATACTTTCTTTACTCTTTTCTATACTTTTTAACCCTGCAACTCCCGGCTACCTCAAAGAGCGTTTCTCTTATCTTAATTCTATTAGATCCTCTCAAAAATTGCTCCTAAAAGTGCCATCTTCATCTTCCAAATTTTATAATTGCTCATTTACGTTCCAGGCCGTTCGTTTGTGGAATTCTCTCCCTCTCAACATTAAACGCGCGCAATCTATTGGTAGCTTTAAATCGCAACTTAAGGAATACTATTTATCTCTTCCTTAGGTTTTTAAGTTGACACTGTTGTTTCTTATTGTGTGTATTATATATGTATATATGTACGTATATGTATGTTTATTTTGTATTTATTTAAGTATGTATATTCATATGAATGTGCTGTGTTATCTATTTCGTCTCTTTTGGTTCTATGCACCACCTACTGCTTATTGTTTTTCTCTAGTCTCCACTACCCAAAGGTTGTCTGGAAGAAATCGCTCATTAGCGATAAGACCGCCTGTTGTTACCTCTACCTAAATTTATCTAATTGTAAAATTTGTGCTTGTAACTGTATGAGGTGTGCAATAAAGAGTATTTATTATTATTATTATTATTATTATCCTTTCCCGGGACTTACACTATCTCTATACAAAATTTCATCAAAATCCGTTCAGCCGTTTTCACGTGATGCGCGGTCAAATAAACAGACAAACAGATAAACAGATAAACAGACAAAAATTCTAAAAATTGTTGGAACGTGTTCTGTTATCGATTCTAAGTATCCCCAGCCAACTTTTTTTCGATTATCTTCCATGTACAGACTTTCGACCCTCTTCAGCTTTATTATATGTATAGATGTATAGATTTATTTCCAATTCATTACTAAATTAAGGTGCTACGTGTTACAGAAATAATTTACACAACAAATAACTATTTTAGAACCTATTAGCATGTCAAAATTGTATTTCAGCATATAATTTATTCTTGTAGCCTACCTATACAGCAATAGACGGCGCGACTGATTCGACTTCAAAACATCGTCACGTCACGCTGTCGAACTTGGGTTAGCAACGCTATCGGTAAACTGGCTTGTATCTGTTCTCGTTAGGTACAGTCAACCAATTTGATTCCTAGGCCACTCTAGAACCTTGTCACAATAGCTAGTTTGGTAGCGAATAGGTTACGTTTATACGTATCCACGGGCAACTGTCATTACGACAAGGTTCTACAGTGGCCTAGGAATTAAATTGGTTGATCGTACATCAGATTTTGACCGATTTTAATAAAAAGTTTGCATGAGTTGCCTAAACGTTATATCGTTTCCAATTAGTTATTTTGATTCTTATGCCAAAGAATAACGTTTATATAACATTATACCCCTTCTCGAATATTTTATTATCCGTTGTAATAATACGCGTAACGAGTTAGGTACTTTTTCATTAGAGTAAGCGATTCTTTTAAAACTCAATTTGCTCTTCATTTGAAGCCATCAGGTCGTATGTATAATTTATGGAAATTTCATAACAAATAATCTGAATGTACTGCGTTTTATTTTTGAATTTCGTGATATTTAACATCGTTTGCTCATAAAGTCATCTATTAAAAATACACTACGAGTAGCTAAAATTCAACATTTCAATCTACCAATATTGAGAGGAGAAAAATCAATTATGTTGCGAACTGTACGTTGTTACACTTAGCCTTAAAAGGTCTCGATACGATCTTATCCAGCTCGCATCTCGAGAAACACTGAGGCTACTATTACGCTATGTATTACGAGATGTACTACGTAAATATAGCATTGTATGAACGTGTGTAAGGGAGTTGAGTCGATAAGGTATTATTACAGAAGCCTGAGAATATCATTGCAACGTATTGCTTAAACTTACATGATGTACGAGTAAGCTAGGAAGTAGTTCAACTTATATTTAAAACAACTTAACATTCCTAAAACAAACGGAGGAATACCACGATAGCTTCAGCATCTCTTCTTCGATTTTTTACTCAAGCGTGGATATGTTTTTTGACTCAGGCGCGTTCAGGAGGGGTGCCACATGGGACTGACCCCCCCCCCCCCCCCCAAAATCGTACACGTCAAATTGAAAAAAATATTACTAACCCCTCCAAAAATAATCTCTGCATTAGTAACACCTCCAAAATTTCAGGCTGCGACCGCGCCTGTAGGAGTTAGGACTATGAGCATTGCTAAGTTCCTTTCAGATTTTAGGAAAAGAAAAACTGGACACTGATTTAAACTTTCCCGGTTTTTATAAATATTTATTTGTAATAAAGGGACTTAACCGAGTATATACTTTTTTTAAATTACCTTCGACGTTTCGAGGATGACATGTCCCCGTGGTCCCGAGGAAACGTCGAAGGTAATTTTTTTTTAAATATACGCGGTTAAGTTCCGTTATTACAAATAGAAAAACTGGAGTCTATAAATAAGATGTGGCTGAACTAAATATTAAAAAAGCGAAATCAATAACACATGGAACAGCCGAATTTTATCATCTCAAACAATGCGTCAGAGTCACGCGTATTCCACCATGATCGTATGATATTATTTTAAGCTGGAACACTACATGATACTACTGAATTTGTCGTATCCAAGGCCGCGATAAATTATCTCAGCCATCTCAACGTTATCAGTTTCTGCAGTGTGATGAACGACCTCGTTTTATCAAAAGGAAGTTTTTGTGATATTGCTTACATAACATGTACCTATTTTGATTGATTAGTACTTTTTGTTTGTAACTTTTGGCGATAACTTCGGTGTAAACTAAACTCTTTTAAGTACCTATTTCTTACTGTGAAAGCCGTGTTGTAGGAAAACTGTGTGGGCCTGTAGGTACTTTCAAGCACATGTGAATAGAATTGGGTATTAAGGGCAGTACGTATTTGTATGGAAAACAACGCGTACTTACTCGTATTGCTTTAACAGGTAACAGTACATATATTCCGCTACGTAGACCACTTAACACTTTTCGTTTACTCTTTGGCTTTTCACTTACCCGCTAACTAATTCCTACTATGGCATGGTTTGGAACGTCTTCATACAATATGTAGGACGAAAGAATTACCTACTATAAGCAATCTTTACAACGAGATAGCTAGGTATATATCTGCATTAATCTCTCATCAAAACTTCGAAATGCGCATAAAATTATGGAGTGACTATGAATTAATTCAATTTGTATGTATAATTGATAATTTCCAGGTCGGTTACTGTGCATAAGCCGGTACTGAGGTAGTTCGATAGGAAATTGGCCGAAACCCACAACCTGTTTCATGACAATAAAGCTTAACATACAAATGCATCTATGCATGACCGCAGACCACAGGGCATTATATTGTATCGATCTCATTATTTTGATGTTTATTTGCAAGAGCACTAGTGCTATTCAGTTGCAAAACTATTTACTTGACAGATGCAAAAAGAACGTCGAATATGGCACAGCTAAAGCCTAAATATGTATTAATGTATATATCATGAACTGAAAAATCGAGAGTAAGGTTGTCCGATGTGGTTGTATAGTGTCTTGAAAATACGCAACCAAGTCGTCCTAAATCCTTGTTTTTGTATATAACTCGAGGGGCCCTTTTAGTAGTTCTTTTCCATTTTACTCATCCAACTTTCGGGTTGACTCTCATTGCCTTCTTAACGGAAAAGGGATTTACAAACTTAAGGAAGATGAATGAGGAACTTTTTCTTGCTAACTCACAACATTCGTCCGTTTTTTTCTATGAAGGTGCGAGACTAGTTTACTTTGTTTTTCTAAACTTTAACAAATGTTAGCATGCCATTAATGTATGAAATTAAATAATTCCTTTTTTTTACTAAAATAAAATAAATGTAAAGAACCTAACCTACATAATTATTATCAAAAATGAATAGGAAGGAATTTAGATTTTAGAAGGCATTACGTTACACAGTTGATATCATCTCGTCGTTATGATGATACGGGGAAAACTGCGAATCAGCTTATCTCTGTCCACATGAGATAAAAACCAACAACAAGATCCCTACCGCTGATATTATTTAAGGGCACGCTCCCTAACCTTTCCAATAACCTATTAAGTACTTCCCAAATACCCTTTTTAAAGGGTATTCTAAAAGTGTCTTTTACGGGTTTAAGCGACCCTTTCTTGTAACTAGTCAATCACAACTCACAAGCCGATAGTCAAATCCACAGTTAAACTACGTAGCTTATACCGTTAAGGCGTGTCGGTCAGTGGGCCACTTTTTACAATTAATCGCTTCGTGTAAACTTCTTGTCATATAGCCTCGTGATCGGATACAAATGGGTTTGTGAGGGAATGTGGATCAGTGTTAAACTCACTTTAATGGTGTATTGATTTGCGTTACACAAATTTTTCTACTTCTGTACTTTTATCTATCATTTATACATAAGTCAACACCATAATAATAAGCACATACATAATATATACTCGAAGAAAAATCTATGCTCTATTCCCCAAAAAAGCACTAATTCTATAAAATTGCCAAAATATAATCGCGTGCAGTCAGACTTTAGGACAAAATGAATTACTGATGATAATGATAACCTAAGAAACCTAAATAAATTTAAAAAAAAACGCTGCTTTTAGAAAAAAACACTTTAGAAAAGAAAAAAATAAATAAAAGAACTACAGATATACCAATCGACCAATCGTTTCGTTGGAGACATCATGTAAAAGGTTTATATTTATGTATGTAACCATTTTAAGAAGCGGCCCCGTCCTAATTGTAATTTAAAAGGAGATCCTGTATCTTATCTAGAAGAGACAGGAAGTGTCTTATTATCTTTACAATTACTATAAATAAACATCCCAATTACAGTATTCGGCTCACGTTTCTAATGTGTCAGACTGAAGATTCCCACGGTCATCATTTGCATATTTTGAAATGACCCACAAACTAAAAACCAGTAATGATGGGCAATGAATTCATTACAAATTTAGTACCTATTGTAGCATTACGCTACGTATCGTACGACATCTGTCGACTTTCTTTAGAACTTCTGAACTTCTGTGTCTAAGGCTAGGTCACGGTTGATATATAAAAAAGCGTACATTGTGATTCACGGCATTACAGGTAGATGGCGCTTATATCAGTCCGTATTTTGTAATACGTCTGGCAGTTATAAAATTGAGATAAGACTCGCGCTAATTTTGAATGTGAATTTTGAGGTATTCCAGATTGTCAAAAGAAAAAAGTGGATTTTTGATGGAGTCTGTGAGAGCGCCGTGAGATTTTGAAAGAAAAAGAGATAATCTGGATTTGTTCTGGTCTTTTTTGCCATAATTTGCTTAGCTGCATCGTGATAAAGTGCGATTTATTTCAAACATTGTATGGCAAGTGCTATTGTTGCATTGTTGGAGCAGAAATAAAACCGAAACCCTTGCCGGGCGAAGAGGCCCAATATAAATTATTTAGCAAGTGCTATACCCTGAAACCGCCTGATTCCGGAAGGCCCTTGTGAGTGCCGGGCCGGCGGGACAGTCTGCAGCTGCCGCGATTTCCGCGGGTTTCTTCGCCACATCATCGGAGAGTTAGAGTCCGCATCCAGCGGGCTCTCGCAAGTGAGAAAAGGAGTTCAGCGAGCTATTGGGTCCGCCGTATCAAAGCGGACACTGGCCCACGAACTCTTTTTTAATTTAAGCAACAGCTTTTGCATCCTGCTTTCGAGAACATCAAATTATTTATATTTTTGTTAAAAAACGTTACAAATCGGATTCCTTTTTTGTATCCAGTATTTTTGTGCCATAATAGTTTTTTTTGTTGTTTTGCTAAATTTCTCCAAATTCCAATTGCCTCGTTTGACGGGCGTATAAAGACCTGGCTCTTTAATTTAGGCTACGTTCAGCCAGCGCATCATCTGTCACCATCCATATCACCCGCCTCATTAACCCATTATTTTTCCTGCAGCCAAATTATTACTAGCCGAGTCTTTATTTTTACTTACCAGTTTTGCTAACTATTGAATTTGTAATGTCCTTGTTTAGGTACAGTTGTCTTCATTTTTAAGTGAAGTGCTAATATTAAATATTTTTAATTATTGTAATTTAATTACATTCTGGTCACTAGGGAGGTTGTTGAATGTGAAAGTGAAATAGGTACAGTTCTCTTCATTTTTAAGTGAAGTGCTAAATTTAAATATTTTTGTTATTGTAATTTAATTGCATTCTGACCACTAGGGAACTTATTGAATGTGAAATACCCTTATTTAGATGCCGTTATTGTGATTTTTACGTGAAATGCTAAATTTTAAATAATTGATATTTTTTGCTAATATTAAATATTTTTACTTTGTCGTCAAAATTAAACGTATTAATGCAATTAAGAAGTGTTTTACTGCACTATATTGGACTAAGAGCTGGCCACGTCAGATATGCACAATAATGAGAGCAACAAAACTCATCTGGTTAGATTGCTATACTATCCATAATGCTAGATCTGGGCATCTGGCAGCTGGTCATAGAGTGACAGACTAGCAAAATTTTTGAATTGAAAAATAGTAATACCAAAATAGGTAAAAACTGCCGAAGTTGGCTGAGTTATAATTATAAAGGACAGGGCCTATATTTTAACATTGGAATAAAACAAATTGCGTATTATTACGGAAATAAAAATAGTAGGCAATAAATTATGAATTACATTATACGTCTTTTGGCATTACTTTTCCCCGACAGAAACTTTTGGCAATAATTATTCATTTAATATTATTATTGCATCAAACCCGGAACTCTGGATTTGTTTTCTTGCAGTGCTTTGCATTTATTGACCTCCACCACTTTACAGCTGTCAGGTGTCTAGATCTAGAAATAAGCGTAGTATAGCAAACTGACTAGAGGGGTTTCGTTGCTCTCATTATTGTGTCATATCTGACGTGGCTAACTCTCCGTCTATATGTAAAAGTCAGACCTCCTCTTTTCCTTGCAGGAACAACCACAAGGTTTTGAAAAATCGCGCTTAGTCTAAAATTTCGTAGATATAGTCGCCATTAACAAGGCGCGTAAAAATATTTGAACACGTTTTCAAGAAACTAGTGTCTTCAGACCTTGACCGACCAATATACAAATCTGATGCCGACTGTAAAAACATTACGCCAAGGAATAATTGAACAACAAAAACGCATGCGTCTTTACAGTCATTAGACTAATCAACAGTGCAATGCACATCTATAGATGCATCGTTCACATGGTGCAATAACGTTTGTCATACAAAAAATTGCAATTACTGCACGCAATCTTTGCGGTAAGACTATGCCGCGTATTCAAAAATAGCACTTAATACATTGACTTAAGGTTGAAATTAACCGATCTACTAGTATAATTTTTAAGGTCTTGAGCCTATTTTATAGGCATCCAAGCGTGGGATATCGATGTTCGCGGCGCATCCAATTTAACGCGTCCCGCCCTCGACACTTGTGCACTTGTGCGGTACATCGGCTCGTTAGACAGCAATGTTGCGTGAGAGTGTAAAATTACGACAGTTAGTACATAAATAGTTGGCATTAACCATGTGAATCCGGAAAATGAATGACCGGCTCAGCGGATGTTGAGTTGCTGTGGCAAGTGTCGCTGTAGTTTGTAATAGGTATTTTTACCGTTGTAGCTGTGTGTAAATTTTACGATTAAACACATTAATTATTTTATGGCAAGTGGGTACACTGTGTAAATTAACGATTTGCAATTATTAAAAATTGTATACCTACTCTGCGGTGGTAGATAACAAGGGTCAAAAGTCGGCCCTTTCATCCTTCAATTTCTTATATATTCACCTCGCAATAACTACGTCACTTTGTTCCATAAAATTTAATTCATCTAAATATTACATGTCACCCAAGGGTTCGTATAGATAATTTCAAAGAAGACGGTACTATAACGGCTCATCATTGAACAACAATGTAGTATCATGTTTAACAACCAACGGGACCGAATCGGCAGCATTCCAAGCGCTTGCGCATGTTTGTAGAATACGAATCGGCCTGTTTCGATCGTGGCAGCGATAACACACAAATTGTCACAACACGAATGACCTTATGAGGTGTTATTTTAAGGTCAATACATAGCTATAATGCTCGATACCAGATTTATCTATCTGGAGCAAAATGCTTGGAAATACAGCATAGCATATCATATCATATAGGTGGGTAAAACATGACTAGTTACTTGAAACCTTAAAATCTCTAAGGGCCTGTTTCACAATCTCCAGATAAACTTATCTGCCAGTTAAAATTATTGCTATCCTTTTCTCCAGTCATATAAAAGAAAAGGACAGCAAACATTTATCTGACAGATATGCTTTAACTGGAGATTGTGAAACAGGCCATTACTCTACTTAATTTTTGGAGCTTTGTATTCTGCTTTCTACTGGAAAGCTACTGAAAAATAACTCCATTAAGAAAATATTTAACCAATATTAAAGTGGCAGGACGGTACTCAACGTTTTGTTTTGCAACCCAACTGCAACTAGTGATAATCACCGCATCTCAAACGACTTCGTTTGCTTAAGTTCAGGTACCTACGCTTAGTCTTAATTAAAAGGTGCGTGGGGTACGGCAGCTCTTATAACGGTGCTGAGGATTAATTTATATTACGAGGGCTTAAGTACTAAGTACGAGTAGCTCTTTATGCATTAACTATCATAAGTAGTGCTACTGTTCAAAGGATTAAAGTTTAGACAAAGAAAACAAAAGATAGCGATAGATTTGATTTAATACCTACGCATGGCAGCAAAATTGTTAATCAGAGCCTAAATGTAGAAGATGAAATGTAAATTTGACTAAGGTATAATTTTACCCTAAAAGACAAATTTTTGGACATTAGGTTGAAGCCTAGCAGTTATTATTATATAGAAATGAGTACTAAAATAGTAATACTACATACTCCATTTTAATAAAGTTAGTCTAACTTTGTTGCGTTGTATCTTCGTTGATATTTGACCTTAAATTCTTGTTTGGCACCTTACTTTGAGGAAATTTATTGTTCTTTAACTTTGTCATACAACATATACACAAAATGTGCTTTTAAGTTCATGAGATATAAGCAAGAAACGAACAAAAGTCAGATAATTTTGAAATATTTTCCCCCCACCAATTTCTACGGGGTCCTCGAGGTCGAAAACCCAGGAGAGTCTTCGTAGTACCCCCAAACTATCCGTTAAAAGTTCCATTGAGTTCGGATTACTTTCCAGCTAACCTTACCTTCATTCGACATAACTGCTGGATTATTGGTAAATTATATACCTACTTACTACCAACAATTTTATACCTATAACTTTGATGCATTTAACTTTTCATGCTACACTGATGAATTATCGAAACGGCGTGTTTAGACTAAAACTACGGCGTTTCCTTAAAAACACAGTAAGCATAATGTACATTATAACTGTATATACATTCACCATTATGTTTGCTATCAACAAGTAATCGTTAAATTGTTAGATTCTGTAAACGCACAATTCTTCTGTGAATGGGGAAACAAATAGGCACAATCACATAGCGAAATATGCATAATTGGTTTTAAACATGCGAGATGCATTCAATATTTTACTTACCTATACCTATATATTTTAGGAAATGCAACGTCATATGTACCTAGATACAAATAAATTTCATTCAAAATTCTTACCGTCATGCCGAATGTAATTAATTACTTTAGCATAGTTAACAGTCGCAACTAACTTGGGAATTGGTCTGGTTAATCATTTAATTATTAATTTGAAATTTCGTTTGTCTACTGTTAGTGGCCACGGTACTAAATACTCAGTACAAAAACCGCGCATCTAGAGACACTGCTACATTTTTTGAGTTATGCTATAAACCAATTTGAACCCAAGGTTCATAAATACCGAAAAAAACCGTATAGTTTGCTTTTCAAGTTTTCATATAAGTAATCTAATTCTGTCGCAAATAAACCCCTATCTATCCCAAACATGATACCTTATAATACCTTTATCCTTGAGCACACACCAGTCGTGCACCCGCATGAGTTACGATACTCAGACACCGACTCAATGGAGTAATGATTGAATCGACAGTATAATGGCTCTATTAAAATGATCATTTGTACCACTAACACGCTTAATTTCAACAACTACTCGGAAACATGAGAGACACTATTATTTCTTGAAGAGCGGTAAAACGATCATCAAAATTTAAGGCGCGCGCTCTGATGATTGCAGTGAATGTGTGATGTGTGAATGTGTTATTCAGCTGCACGCTTTGTCTCAGAACGACATCGTTATCTGAATCCCAAATATTTAAATGCAAAAGTTTAGATTTAGATTCAGAGATTTGGAGGAATAACGGCCAAACTTGAGTACTTTTTGATGGACAAAATGTATTTAAAAAATATATTTACGAAATATTTAAAACATCATACACAACATGAAGAGTCTTACGATTATCATTGTAATTGAAAAGATAATACAGCGGAAAACGGAAACAAAGCTAAACAGAATCCGCATTCTTTTGTTATCTTACAGTAACAAGTATGCGTAATGACTAATGACTTCAATTTCAATTTCAATTATTTTATTTGCAAGAATGTAGGTACAAAATTACAAGATGTCAGGGTGTTAATTCTAGGTGCCATTTACATCCGGCCTTTTAGTGGCGTGCAAGATTGATATTTTTTTTTACATATCGTCAATTATAAGTTAGTACAAAAAAAAATACAATAAAATAAAATATAGAATAACAATAATGAAATACAATTAAATTTATGTGCATAAAATTAGAAAATCAAATATAAATGTACGTATGCCTATCAATTAATTATTCCTTAGTCCAATTACAATGTCTTAATTAATTATATTACCTAATCTGAGAAAAAATCATTAACACTATAAAAACTTAATACTCGTAACTAAATATTTCGATTGTATACATATAGTGCATTGCTCATACGGGCAGAATAACTTTGGTACACTCTACCATAGAAAATATAATATGCTACGCTATGTGTGAAGTGCATGGTGGGGGTAACGTGAACGATCGCAGTGCACAATGTGACAAACAATGAAACTGCTTTTCTGCTTTTCTGGACCCGGGGTATGTCCTTAAACTACGTCCGGATGGACCCGGGGTATGTCCTTAAACTACGTCCGGATGGACCCGGGGTTATGTCCTTAAACTGCGTCCGGACTCGGGTATGTCCTTAAACTGCGCCAAGGAGAGAGGTATGGGCACTGCGAATGACATCTCGCTAAGTGTGGTAGGGCACGTTCAGCGAATGTCATCTCGTTCAAATCTGGAGCAGAGCCCGACTGGGGAAGTACCTCCACCTTACAGAAAACCACAGCCAAATAGCACTAGACCCTACTCATAGTGTTGTGTTCCTGCCGGTGAGTAAGGTCGCCAGTGAGCTCTAAGAGGATACATTGTGTTGACGACGGAGGGCCCACGGAATCAATAATACGGCCTTTGTTCTTTGTGGGCGCAGAGTGCAGGTGCGGCGATCAGGGAGACCCGGTGAAACGGTTGTCCGCTGGCCGCCCGCAGGTCAGTAGGGTTCCCGAACCCAGGGGTCACTTAATCTCCACCCTGGGAGGCTGAACCGCCAACCTGCGAAAAATCCCTGGTGTAGTAGTCGTGCCGGTGTAGGAGACCGGAGTGGACCCGGCTACTACAACAGGGGGGGACCGGGGGCCCTTCCGTACGCCGTGCCTGCAAATTGCACCTCCCACATCGTTCCTCGGTCGGTTTGTTTCGTCCTCTTGTCCTTTTAGCCGTCGACACAGTGAATCCTCCTTTATTTCCCACACACTCCCCAAAATTATGGCAAAAAAAAAATACAGAAGAAATAGGTCTTCAGCGGAGTCCCCTTCCACAAAAGTGGATTTCTGCAACGTCAGGGGACTGCATTCGAATCTAAACGCAGTACACCACCACCTCGAGTCTGCGCAGCCGACCCTTCTGTTTTTAACGGAGACGCAGATATCCTGCCCGGCCGATACATCATATCTGTTATACCCCGGCTATGTGCTAGAACACAGGTTTGTGAGGCGCGCTGGGGTATGTATGTACGCTCGGCAGGATGTCTGTTGTCGCCGCCTCCATGCCTATGAAGACAGTACCCATCCGCTGAATTGGTGATTTTGGGAGATTTTAATGCCCACCACATTGAGTGGCTTGATTCTCGGTCCACCGACTATGCGGGGAGGTCTGCTTACGAATTTTCTCTGGCCTATGGTCTCTCGCAATTGGTACGTTCTCCCACGAGAATACCAGATATCGAGGACCATACAAGCTCTTTACTGGACCTCCTGCTGACCACACGTCCGGACGGATATTCCGTCTCAGTGAATGCACCTCTCGGCTCGTCCGATCACTGCCTCGTCCGGACGCTGGCACCTAGCGCGCGGCCTGATCCACCACGGCCAACTGGCTCGCGACGCGTGTGGCAGTATACGTCAGCAGATTGGGATGGATTGCGTGAATTCTACGCATCGTACCCGTGGAGGCAGCTCTGTTTCACATCAGAAGATCCTGACTCCTGTACAGCTAAAGTCGCCGAGACTATACTGGAGGGAATGGCCTGCTTCATTCCCAACTCGGTAATAGCTGCAGGAGCAAAGAAACGACCTTGGTTTAATCGGCCCTGTAGAGAAGCTACAATTCGTAAGCAGGCTGCTTACAGGGCTTGGACCAAGGCCGTTACTGATAAGGATCCCAACATATCTGATGTGAAACGTAAATTAAACACTGCCTCGAGGTCCAGTAAAATAGCAATTGCCAGAGCCAAATTCGACTTCGTCGGCAGAATTGGTAGGAAGCTAGTGGGCTACCCCACCGGGAGTCGTGCCTTCTGGTCACTTGCCAAAGCTGCCGAGGGAAACTTTTGTCGGTCGTCCTTACCACCACTGCGTAATGCTGATGGTAATCTGGTCCATAGTGCAAAAGAAAAAGCCGATCTTCTGGGTACTCTCTTTGCCTCGAACTCGACCTTGAACGATGATGGCAGCACCGTACCGCCTGACATCCCGCGGTGCGCAGCCTCGATGCCGGAAATTATCATTAAACAAAGTGATGTCCGGCGGGAGCTGCTATCATTAAACGTTCACAAGTCGAGCGGACCAGACGGCATACCAGCAGTTGTGCTCAAACGGTGTGCTCCTGAGTTGTGTCCCGTGCTAACGCGCCTTTTCACACTCTCTTACCACAAACGGCAAGTGCCGTCTTCATGGAAGACTGCCCTCGTGCACCCTGTGCCTAAAAAGGGCGATAGTTCGGACCCGTCGAATTACAGGCCTATCGCTATAACCTCTCTTCTCTCCAAGGTTATGGAGCGCATATTCAATGCAAAGCTCCTGGGATACCTAGAAGAGCACGACCTGATCAGTGATCGCCAGTATGGCTTTCGTCACGGTCGATCAACTGGTGATCTTCTAGTGTATCTCACTCACCGCTGGGCTTCAGCCATTGAGAGTCAGGGAGAGGCATTGGCAGTCAGCCTTGATATAGCTAAGGCGTTCGATCGGGTCTGGCATCGAGGTCTTCTATCGAAGTTACCAGCTTACGGCCTGCCCGAGGGATTGTGCAGATGGGCCGCCAGCTTTTTGTCCGGCAGAAGCATACGAGCTGTAGTCGACGGCAGTTGCTCCGAAAGCATGGACATAAACGCTGGTGTCCCGCAAGGCTCCGTGCTATCCCCAACGCTGTTTTTGCTGCATATCAATGATATGTTGTCTATCGGCAACATTCATTGTTATGCGGACGACAGTACTGGGGATGCCTTTTACACGGGCCGTGCCAATATCCCTCGATCCGTTGTGGTAGAGAGTCGTGAAAAACTTGTGTCCGATATCGAGAACACTCTTTCTGGAGTCTCGCTGTGGGGTCAGGACAACTTAGTCCGATTCAACCCCACAAAAACACAAGTTTGCGCGTTTACCGCTAAGAAAACCCTATTTACTGTGGCCCCTCAGTTCCAAGGCACAACCCTTACAATGTCAGAGAGTATTGGGATCCTCGGTGTCGACATTTCCAGCGACGTCCAATTCCGTAGTCACCTTGAAGGGAAGGCCAAGCTGGCATCCAAAAAGCTCGGTGTGCTCAATAGAGCAAGGAGATACTTCACTCCGGGGCAGAGACTGCTTCTATACAAGTCGCAAGTCAGACCCCACATGGAGTACTGCTGTCACCTTTGGGCGGGAGCACCTGGATACCAGCTTGGGCCCTTTGACTCGGTGCAAAGGCGCGCTGTGCGGATCGTCGACGATCCCAAACTCACGAGCGATATTGAACCATTGAGTCTAAGGAGAGACTTTGCCTCCTTATGTGTGTTCTATCGCTTGTACAATGGGTTGTGCTCTGAAGAACTGTTTGATATGATGCCCACGGCAGCTTTTTATCACCGCACCGCTCGCCGCCGGCAGGGTGTTCATCCTCACACCCTGGAGCCTAATGGGTCGCGCACTGTACGGTTTAAGAGGAATTTCCTCCCACGAACGCTGCGACTGTGGAATGAACTCCCTGCCGAGGTTTTCCCAGCGGGCTACAGTATGAGGTTCTTCAAAAAAGGAGTGTATAGGTTCTTAAAGGGTAGGCAACGCGCATGTGAATCCTCTGGGGTTGCAGGCGTCCATAGGCTACGGTAACTGCTTACCATCAGGCGGGCCGTATGCTTGTTTGCCACCGTCGTGGTATAAAAAAAAAAAAAAAAAAAAAAAAAAACTGCAAAGGGACGTCACCTGTCACCTCAACAGGGTCAGCTGTCAAAATAGTAAATCAGCCAGAGACATTTCATATAAGCAAAGAGTACGAGCCATTCATAAAAAAAAGATTGAGCCCTGGCCCAAAAGATGGCGCCACAATAATGCACACAGCGAATATATGGACCAGACTCCCAAAGCCAGCCAACATTCCAACAGAAATACTGTAGAAAAATGCTTTGTTTTCTTTGATGGGTGATGGATGTTATTCATACAAGTCAATTTTTTAAGTTTTGTACTCAATAAGGCATCTGCTATAAAATGTTATGTGACTGAGCATATCTAAACTACGCAGAGCACAGAACAGTAGTCCTTTCGTAACTCTAATTGGTATGTAGTTTTTCTGGAGCATTTCCTCATTAAACGGAGCGCTTAGTGCTGTTTGTTCATAGTTTCTGTCGAGACAAAGGAGTCTGTGCACTGGGAGAAGTACTACGAAATTGTACAATATAATACGTTCGTATTTATTAGCTTCCTTCCACTGCCTTTCACGTTTCCGCGGCAATAAAACTAACCTTTAACTTTAATAAAAGAGGAGCCCGTATATTTGGAGTCTTCATAGCAGTTCGAATTTAATGTGAATGTATAAAAATACGTTCACATTAAAAACTCTGAAACTGGTACCATGTACTTTTCTAGGTTTCACCGTTGTCGCTTTCTCGTGTAAGCGGCAGGTTTCAAGCGTTGCAAGGAGAGACATCGCATGCCTTGTTTATTTCACATGATTACACTCTGTCATAGCCAAATGCTCTTAGTATTCTAATAGAACTGCAGGTTCTATATTTGGCGCTTGATCGTGAATCTTACATGATTAATGCACTCTAGTCTGAAGTTATAACTTATTTAATTAATTTAAAATAGTTATTTTATCTTTGTAGGTCTGTTTATTTTATCACAAAAGACTGTTTTTTTGGTGTGTTAGATTCCTGCAACCTTTGCGCGATGTACAAAATGACATATCTATCTAGCACAAAAATATGGAAACTATGTAGCTTGTTACATTTATGTAACAAGCTACATAGTTTCCATATTTACCAAGAAAGTTTTGTTCATAAATGTAAAAAAATTAAGCTGAATGAAACAGCAGTCTACCAAAAACATAAAGTACCGCGCCTTTCCTTTCGGCCCTTTCACTTCAGCTAAATAAAATCGAAATTGCAAATCTTGTACTTTTTACTCCCGTTTCAATTAACTAGCACCGTTATTGGAATACTGCGATGCGAAGTAACCCTTGTTAATTCCTTAACAAAGTGCAAAGTTAAAAAGCACTCTTCTTAAGTTCTTTATTAGTTCGGGGTTAATTACACTCGGAGTATAGACGAAGGGGAAGCAAGTTCTAAGAAGTTACCAAACGAATGTGTTTAATTTAATGGTTCGTGGCAACAATGTTAGACAACTCCGAAGATTTGCTCGCAAAGGATTAAGACACAGCCGAGAATCGAAAATCTTGATATACATATAGGTATTGCTGGAAAGTCACTTGGATCTGGTTGTTTTACATTTTATTTTTTAAGAGCTTACGCGCCAAGACCGCCAGTTGGGCATGGGCATGAGAATAGCTGTCCTACTCGTATGTAGAAGCATCCGTTGCACTATTATTATACTTATGGCCTGTTTCACAATCTCCAGTTAAAGCATATCTGTCAGATAAATGTTTGCTGTCCTTTTCTTTTATATGACTGGAGAAAAGGATAGCAATAATTTTAACTGGCAGATAAGTTTATCTGGAGATTGTGAAACAGGCCCTTAAAATCGTACATTAATTTTGATGTTGTGAATACCAGTTATGGTAAAGTGATCGTTCGACCATTGCTCCCTAAGTAGGCCAGCAGTACCACGGTCGGACGGGTCACTGACCGCTCCCCCCTTTCCCTTTACCTACGCCTTGTCCTAGTACATTTCTCCACTCCAGCGCAATGCAAAGGCTGCATTCTCCAATCCCTTTATCAGCGACTTCATTTAGATCAAAACTCGACGGTGCGGCGGGGCAATAAAGAAAGAAAATGTGCAATTAAATAATGTGAACCTGTCTATCTGTAGCTAAAGTGGTCCACAAATTGCTTTACAGCCGTATTCAAAGCATGTGTGAATCTTGTCGGAATAGTCAGAGAAAGTAATGGTATTACCATTCTTTCCTCACCGCCTCTGTTACGAAAAGGCTTGTAGAGAGTTTCAAAATGTGCTTTTACTTGCATGTAACAAATTTCTCAAGGTTTACCTAACATGGTTGCAGCGACTTATGATTATCTTTTGTTTTATCATGTTTAAAGTCGTTTACCGTTTCGATTTCCGGATAGCACTCGTTATAATACGAGACCCGGCACGGTTAATTCAACTGTTATACAATCCAATAAATTGCATTAGTTTTGGTTGCGACCGCTTGAGTGCATTTAATTTATCTGAGCGTAAAATATTTCATAATGCTATGAAATGTTCATACTTAATTATGTTTAACTTGACACAATTACAATGATCATTAGACGTAAGTAAGTCAGTGTACCTAGTTGTTCAAAGTTTGTGTTGGGTTTTATGTGATCTGTCGTGGCATCGCTAAAACGGAAGACCAGCGCTAGCATCCAAGGCATCCAAACTAGCAGTATGGCGAGCAGTATCCGTTTCGTGTGTTCCATTAGTACGTATTTTCGGTTTGTCTGTAAAGCATGTAGGTACAATTTATTTAGGTCATGAATAGGTAACATCTTGTGTACTGCATCTAATATTTAATATTCTTCTACGGTACTTCTAATTGAATATAAGTATTTGTAGATATTTAATACTAGCTTTTGCCCGCGGCTTCGCTCGCGTTAAATTCGGGGTAACACGGTTCCCATTTGCCCCCCGGAATGCTCCATACAAACTTCCACCCCCCATTTTAGGGAAGTGGGGGGTTAGAAAGAGACAAAAAGTAGCCTATGTCACTCTCCATCCCTTCAACTATCTCCACTTAAAAAATCACGTCAATTCGTCGCCCCGTTTTGCCGTGAAAGGCGAACAAACAAACAAACACATACACTTTCCCATTTATAATATTAGTAAGTAATAGTATGGATATGGATAATAAATACTTCCTGGCTTAATTGTTTCGCGGTCAGAATCGACTCAGATTAATCGGTTTATCTGAGAACACTCTGCCAATGTGGTTTTAATGATTGGCCGCTTCCTCGGTGGAGCATGTTTAGCCCAGCTAAGTGGAGGAAGTAAGTATTCTTAATACGTTTTAAATTACATCGCAATCGGGCCACTTTTTTATTGCATTGAAAGTTCTAGCTGCAATAAATTGGTGATCAAGTAGTTTACTAATAGCAAGACCGGGAAGAGAACATAAAACAATTTTACTACTTAGTAACTTCCACGACTTTCCTCTAGTTAGTATCTGTATTCTGAACCGTTCTGTGGTTCTGGCTACCATAATATGAAGTATTTCTAGGATACGGAAGTATCTGTTAAGTTGTATTAGGAACTGGTGCGCGCAGTAAAAGCAATGACTTGCTTGTTCTTGGCTATACAATTTAAAGTTATTTACACTATTCCTGATTGGTAGTTTAACATATTTTAAGTTAACATGTATTCTAGAGTAATTTGCTATCGTAGCTTACGACCACTACAATGCTATTTGGTACTAGTATCTACACTTGTACTTGTACCTGTAGCGTACCTTACACAAGCTTAAGTGAAAAACGAAATTCGAACTATAGCATAAAACGAAACTTGTGAAAAGAGATATGGTTTATCCACTTGTTATATCACGTCAAAGATCATTGATCACACTCGTTTTGTTTCTCGTTACCGCGTGAGGTTGAGGTGTGAGACAGCAAAATAACGCAAACGTCATTTAATGAAGACAAATGTCGGCTCGAGTCTTTAAATCAAAATCAAGTGTCTTCTGTTGCTTGTTGTGTTGTGTTCTCATTCTAGTTGCTTTATATGTGTTATCTAAGGTATTTATGTAGGAATGTACTTATGGTATTACCTACACATAAAATAAGAGAGATTTAGAAATAAAGGAAACCCGACATGTGACAAAACATATTCCGATTCTATGCGCTTATTAGTTATTAATGTCTCTTAGTTAAATACCAAGTAGTGCAAATACCTACGTAGACTATATTCTTATATTATTTATATGTTTGTATTATTCTTAAGAAAGGTCTCATTTATACATACATTTGCTCGAGTGTATCACCAGTGCTATACACCCAAACAAACATAAAAGAGTTGAATTGTACACCAGGTATCATAAGAGACGCATTTATTGTTACAATTGGAGGACGAACCTCGCGTTACCGAACCAAATAATCAATTAATCATGCACTTATTCACAATGATAGAAGCATTCGTAATTTTCGTAATTTAATGTAATTTCGTATTTTACTGTTTTGGTAGTATTAAAACTAAATATTAGTCTTAAAAATAATACTACTATCTAACTCTACCTTTAACCTACTAAACATTAGATTAATGGATCTTGTTTAATTCAGAAATGACAAACACAAATCAAACGAAAGTCTGACCAAGTGACCACGACATTGCTCATCATGTTTTATGGCTTATTTGAATACAAAGGCATTTCTCCAACACAAATGCCGTTGTAAGGTGGCTACCGCGTTCCATCCACTTTCACGATTGACCTATCACGAGCTGCGGTCACTTAATTTAGACTCGATTGGCAAATTGACTGACGACATATTTCCGACATACCAAAACCAACATTGAGCATAACTGAAACTAGTCATGTTAAAATTCAGGACAGCTAACGTCGAAATAGTTATAGTTATCTATATGTGGAACGAAATATGATTCGGCATTATGCGTATTGTACAGAGGATGGCGATGACGTTCTAGAATCTAGACATTTCTCGAGTTGGTGATGGTGCGCCGACATTGTCGATTCTTAATTGCTGGAAAAGTAGCTGGCTGGCAGGGCTATCTATTGTTTGAAATTGGAAAATACCTACATCACAGGTACCTTAACATTGGTATTCATATGCTTGAAGTGTAATGACGAAATGGAGAGCCCGGCGGTATCCAACACTGTAGGTTACCTTACCTTCATAATACGAGTATACTTATGGTTACCTATGTATCATACCATACTTACATAAAATATTCTTGTGCGAGCGTTTTAGTTATTTTCTTTTATCTTTTTACATTATTATCATCTGAACTCTAGCGTACTTAGCGAACCGCGTCTCGTCCCGAATGGGTATTCCGCTCTTTCCATTATTTTTTTCTTTTTTGGAGCCAGACAGTGCTATATAGGTAAAATATGCATATAATGGAACGAACTTTTAATGACTCCGACAGCCTGAACTATTCGCCCAAGGTTGTATCTTACAGGATATAAATAATTGGACTTCAAATATTTTTTTTGTGTAAAAAGCAGTAGCACGGATGTACATACTTTTCAAAATTATGAATGTTTGCTCTCTGCAACGGTGGTTTCGTAAAATGGTTCACGGACAATATAATCATGGAGTCCATTGAAGTGATGCGATACATTCGACACGCAAATTGCGATGCACAATTCATGTAGACCGGCTCCATATCGCTTCACTTTACTTATTCGGTTTGAGCTCATATAAAATTGACTTCACTGTTCACGGTTTATTTCTCCAAAAGTCATGGTTCATAAAAGGCAGGGTACCTTACAAATCGTTTACTAGTTCACCTTATTCGTATTCAGGCAACGTGCTGTTCAGCATCGGTAACAATGAATATGTAGAAGGATACGTGAAAAAAATATGGTGACCAATGAGCCGTAAGAAATATACCGGCTGCGAAATTAGGCCGACGCCGACGTGGCTTTGAGGGAAAACAAACAGTTCCTCTAAGGTGATGTTTACGCAACAGAAGTCAAGAGTTGCCGAGTTGATCTTATTCGAAAGATAAGCAAAGATTCTCGACTCCATTCAATGCTCGGATCCGAGATGTATTTAGTTAAACAAAACAATAGAACATGCTTTTATACCTTAAATAACAATGTTGAAAGTTTTATCGCTACTAAGTTAGATTGCGGTTTAAGGGTAAAAAGTTAGAAGCCTTTGTGCAATTTCTCTAACCTTGTGGCTGCATAAAAAACATGTTTCGGTCTCTAAGCACAGGTTGTCGTTCCAATAAGCGACTCCATTCGAACATCCGCCGTCATATCAGTATCAGTGATCTCAAGCCACCTGACACCCTCATGCGGTCGGCCACCTACCTACGTTTTACATTACTAACGCATTTATTTATCAGAGATAACTTCCACAAGTTCACATCTCTACGTAATGTATAGATGAAAAAGCAACCATTCTGCATATGGATAAAGTTTAATTTTGAACAAACAGCAATGTCGCATACGAGTTGCAAAACTTATCCCTCGACGTCTCCCAGCGTTGTGGTTTCCTGCCTCGCTTCCCAGCGCTCGGATACATCTAGCGCTCTCAGAGCAACAACGTAACACGTTCCCATTGCCTTCGTTTAGACATCCGACGTTGCTTCGCAAATGGTTCGATCTATTCAATCAAACGGGTTTCATTATGTTCAGTTTGCTAGTTGTCCGTTAAAACAAAAGCATCCCAGGCCTTTGAAACGAAGTATTTGTAACTTTCGAAATAACTTTTAAATTAAATTTCATCTTTTGCCGGACATTGAAATATGGGAATCCCTAAAGGATTGTTTCGTTCTTATAATACATTTTTGCGTGATGGTGATAAAAATACGAATAGTGTGTTTAATAAATATTGGTAAATTGGTACCTACTTGGTACTTGGTGATTATTCGTGTAGTGTTCATAGCTATGTTATTTACTAGAAAACTAACTTGTAGTGTAGGCTGATTACAGATATTTTGTCAAAGGTAGGTAGTTATTTCCATTTAAATATATTTAACCCACGTATTCACCAACCCTCAACAAACTTTCTCTGTGCTTAACCAATATTGTAGGTATATTTACACAAGCGTTATTAACACAAGCATTAGACATTTCAGATAAGCTTTACACATATTTTTACGTGCGTATCTATTTGCGATGTGACTTACTCAGGGAGCAAAACCTCAACCGCATTTTCATTCACGAGTATCATTGAAAATTATCAAAAAAATATATGTACATAATGTAAAGCTCAATTTTTTTTCTTGCAGCCAACGGAGCCGCTCGTACGACTCCGATGACAACGAGCGGGGAGCGTGCGAATGGTGCGAGTATGCGCTCGTCATCACGCTCGCCACGATCCTGCTCATCGGCGTCTCGGCGCTGACCATCTTCTGGACGCTGTTCTATCGCGAGGGCTACGCCTGGGTAGACGATGTCCCGGAGAAGCAGTTTAATCTGCATCCGACGCTTATGGTCGCTGGGTTCGTCACCTTCAGCGGATTCTGTAAGTTATTCATTTTGTAACAACTTCCTAAATTCTATAACGAGTTTCCCTAAATTACAACTCGGCACTGACCATCGTCTGGACGCTACGCCTGGGTAGATGGTGTCCCGGAGAAGCAGTTTAATCTGCATCCGACGCTTATGGTCGCTGGGTTCGTCACGTTTAGCGGATTCTGTAAGTTATTCATTTTGTAACAAATTCCTAACGGTGCTGTTCTACCGCGAGGGCTATACGACTGGGTAGACGATGTTCCGGAGAAGCATTTCAATCTGCATTTGATCTGACCCTTATGGTCGCCGGGTTCGTCACCTTTAGCGGATTCTGTAAGTTATTCATTTTGTAACAACTTCCTAACGGTGCTGTTCTACCGCGAGCGCTATACGCCTGGGTAGACGATGTTCCGGAGAAGCAGTTCAATCTGCATCGGATCTGACCCTTATTATGGTCGCCGGGTTCGTCACCTTCACGGGCTCTGTTAGGTATTGATTTTAGTCGTTTAACTATCTGAGACCTTTTATTTAGGTTTGATAATTTGTACAGTGGACTCACAAGTCCACTGTACAAATAGTCAAACCTTAGATCTTAAAACCAAGTTTTACTTGATTACCCATACTCAGTCCATTATTACCTTTTGATAATAATCATCATTGTTGTTAACTGACATGAAATGGCTCAGGACCCAGAAAAATAGTGTAAGGTCGTGTCTAAAGCCAAGTCTCGTGTTTTAAGTATGTACTTATTTCTCTGTTTCATCGCGATTATCTCTGTATCTTTATCACTTGAGAGTTTGGCTGGATTAAATATTTGGACCGACAAATCCCATAGTGTCTCGCCTCCAACAACGAATCTACTTTTATTAGTAGATATCTTTATACTGAATTGGTGTTCAGGCATGCACTAGTCAATATTTCTGTGCGAGGCACAGTAGTGCAGTTTCATTAATCCATTAACAGTAAACCATGTCTCAGTAAATGTGCCAATCTATTTCATTGCACTACCACACACGAAGGTTATTTCAAGTAATCACAATGTCAGTCAGTGGCTTTTGAACGCTGAGTTTGCCCATAAGCTGCCACCAAACTTCACAACTTTGATGTATGGAGCCGACAAAGATTGATGAAGCTAGTTTAGAGGTTAATTTTGTAGCTTATTTAAAACAAATAAATCAGTAATTATGATCACGACCTTTAGTTTGAAGTATGTATAGATATAATTCTTCGGTATTCTTCCGAAGAATTGTTAGCTTAATTAAGGTTTGGTTTACGCAACTCATAGTTTGTTATTGTTTTATATTATGTAATAAGCATAAGTATGTACATATTATGCAAATCTATCGTGCCATTCATAGTAGGTACTTGTACCTACCCATCAAAGTTTGAATCAGACGGCACTATATTACGGTAATGTGTGGTTATGATATAACCTTGTAGATAATCTCATAGACGTGACGTTTTGACATTCAAAGTTGCCGACATCTCAATGAAAGGTTTTTGAAGAATCTTGGTGGCGGTAAACCATATTGATGTTGGAAGTACCTATGTGTTAGGCTGTTAGATACCTAATAGAAAGTTTATCGTATAACTTATAGAATGTTTATCGTATATGAAGTAAAAAATCTATCTAGTGAAGTTGCCAATAAGAATTATCTTACTGACGACAAGTGTCTGGGCAGCCCTTGCATGCTGTAAGTGTGCAGATCAGATTTACCCTGCCGAACATAGCCACCTATTTAGGTTACTATATTGAAGAATTGACACCAGTTGTCTCCGTATCTTGTCTCTTGCGCATCAGGCCTTTCTGGTCATCCTGCATAAAATATAAATTCCCTTAATTTTTCAACATATGTTACATATAGCTATAAAACTCTTATGAAACTCTGACATATTTAAAATAGGGTTAGTCCAACTGAAGAACAAATCAAATTATTTTTAATAAATATTTTGATTTGTTTATTTTAAGTAGACACTACTATATAAATTATAAACTTATATAGATGTCAAACTTATATACTCGTAGATGTTAAAATAAACAATTCAAAATATTTATTAAAAATAATTTGATTTGTTCTTCAGTTGAACTGACGGCAACGCCATCTCTCTCGCTTTCAATTAACTCCTAAGAGTTCGGATTGGAGGTACGGACTCATAATGTTCTACCTTAGATGATTGGCTGAAATGCGCCTTAGCATTTACAAAGATTGCATTTACACGGGAAAATTTAATCGGTGCTGCTGTGACCCGGGTGGCCAAGTGGTAAAGGCCGCGAATACAGAAGACGCTGGTTCGATCCCAGCCCTGGGCACCGGAGGCCTAGGTCACTTTTTCCTTTGTATATGACATCTATATAAGTTTATAATGGGTTAGTCACCAAATTTAGATCGATTTTTGCTCGATATATTCCGATCAATTTACGTTGAACATTATCAAAAGCACCCGGCCTCCAGCGGCTGATTAAAATATTTTTAATGTTGCATGTATTTAATCCAACCCTTGTTTATTTCCAGCGGTCCTACTGTACCGCATCTGCCGATGCTTCCGCCGCATCTACGTGAAGCTGTTGCACGCGATCTTTCATGCGCTCGCGTTCCCATGCATCGTTATCGGCTTCTTGGCCGTGCTGGACTACCACAACAAGAAGGGCATCAACAATTTCTACTCGCTGCATAGCTGGATCGGTCTAACTGCCATGGGACTGTTTGGAATACAGGTAATGTTGTTGTTTAACTCATCATCGCCAAAAATCTTCAGCGCAATCACATTCCCCTGCATCGTCAGTGGCATTCTTGCCGTGTCGGACTCCAAAACCAGAAGCGCATCAACTACTGTGTATATCAAGATCTAGATCGACCTCATTATTTGCCACCGTTTTTAAGATATATTTTGAAAAACCTATCGATGTTAACATTAATTGTGTTCCTAACAATAAAACGCTACCTATATTGGAACTTTACTCATCCGCTAGTAACTTATCCATCCCCAATATCCCAAATCGCATACTAGTATGTGACCCACAGTCATGCGGACACAAATTAGCTATTATCAACTTTCCCGAGCCGAAGAGTGCTTAACATCATCTCCCTATTTGCCCTAGGATGCAATGATCATTGCAAAAACAACCTTAAGCTTTAAACGGTAGGGTGTTCTGTCGATTAACTGGTTGTAAAAAGAAAACTGTATGGATGGAAACGTAGTATCTTCGCTAGATGCTTTAAGCCGTTAAGCGAGCTTGCTGCACTGTTCAGGACGCAACTTATATGTAGTTAAGCACTTTTATACATGTCGCGTTCGTGCGAGTGGTTTAGTAGTTTAGTTTAGTTTCTCTCGACACGAGCGTAGCCAATTGAGCCTGGTAATTACATCGCCGGCTTCGAAATAGGTCATTACTCATTACACTGTAGTCGAGTTTAAATATATCTGTGAATTTGTTTAACATCGCGTGATAAGAGTTCATTATCTCTTCAATTATATGAGCACCTGGAGACAATGCTTATATCGCGTTTTTATGTATTTTTTGCTATTTGGAAGGTAGTAATAAGATGAAAACGAAGCGGACCGCTTTTAGGTACTTATTTCTTTTTGTTAGCACATTTTTTACTCAATGTAGGTAGTAAGTAGATCAGCTTGGGTACGAGTAGATACATTGTTCAAATTTATCCTTGAAATTTAATTTTACGATAACTTTCTCAGGAGATCCCCATAAGGTATAATAGAAAAAAAACTTGTGATTATGTATTCATCTTGCAAGACAGTAAACCGTATGTAAATTATTTACTGTGCTGATAAGTATACAAAGGTAACATAATTATTGAGTGTGTACCTAAGTATTTATCTCAACCCAGCCAATTTCCTTTATCTCAAACTTCTCAACTCAAACTTACATAGATGAGCTTGCTCGCTAATAATCTCGGGGCAATAACCGCGTATCAGAAACAAAATGAGAATACGTAGCCAAAGCAATACAGAATATGTCCAATCCACTTATTGGACCAGGTACAGTAAGGAACCAGTTATTAGACCTTCCATTTCCAACAAAATCAATGCAGAAAAAGATAAGTATGTGTCGACAGTACAAAATTACAAAAAAAAAGTCCCACTTATGCACAAAGTGGGACCTTTCTCTAAACTTGTCCATATATTCGACTAGATATTTATTATTCTTTCTTTTAATTCCAGTACGCCGTGGGCTTCTTCAGCTTCCTGCTGCTCCTGATCTGCAACAAAGGCACCGCCGGTTTCCGCGCCTCCCTGGTGCCCGTCCACGCCGCCTTCGGCATCTTGACCTTCGTGCTTGGCGTCTGCGCTTGCCTCACCGGACTCACTGAGAAAGCCATCTTCACTATTACGTACGTTGCACTTTTATTTACAGGCATCTTTAGTTTTCATTTGGAGTTCACATTTCACGGTACATATACATACCTTATATTATAGGCGTACAGTCGCACTTCTTATTGACCAGTAGTGCGAGTGCTTTATCATGAAATTATTTAGATGCTAACTGAATAGGTCACAGTTAGCCAAGAAACAAGAGTCTAAGTTAACGTTAATTCTAGCCTCTATTTTCCAAATATAAATGGCGACGTTTACCCTGGGGCCACACTTCGCGCATTCGGCCGAATATTCGTGTTGCGTCTCTTTCTTATTTTATAGTAATGAGAGAGGTATAACGCGAATATTCGGCCGAATCTCGATAATGTGGCCGTAGCCTTAGGAGGGTAGTAATTTAGTTTAGCACCAATGTGATATTTTCCTGACGAAGACAAACTTTGCACATGAAGAATTAAAGCCAATGTTTTAGTTTCCATAAAGTATTTAAATAAGTAGTTGTTGAATTAACAGAAGACAGTAAAAATTGGCTTAGCACTTGTCGTGAAATTCACAAATTTAGGAGGGTAGTAATTTAGTTTAGCACCAATGTGATATTTTCCTGACGAAGACAAACTTTGCACATGAAGAATTAAAGCCAATGTTTTAGTTTCCAAAAAGTATTTAAATAAGTAGTTGTTGAATTAACAGAAGACAGTAAAAATTGGCTTAGCACTTGTCGTGAAATTCACAAATTCATACAGAGCCCTCAACATCCGTAAAACGTTAATATTAACCAACGAATAAGAATAAGAATAGAAGTAAGAATAGAAGTTGCCTCGAATTTGATAACTGGTTTAGTCCGCGCTGTACGGCTCTGTATATTATGCGGTAACTTTGATTATCAAAAGTATGATATGTTTACACTTTTGCACCTGACTCCTTTTTAATAAGGTGCAAAAGTGTAAATATATCTTTGAAGTCGACTGTACCACACAACATAATGCGCCGTATTCACCTAATGAATAAAACAAAAGCAGTTAAGATCACTATATCACATGCCATTCGTATTCCTCATTGTCTTCTGTTATTACAACTTTTTTGCAATGACATAACTCCTGCTTTTAAAATTATCTGTTGCAATTTAACGTTCGCGATGCTTTATAACCATAACAAGAAAGTCCGACATTACGCTACTATGGCGCTTTTCAACTTTTGAAGAATCGCGATCGTTTTCACTTACAATAATAAAGCCTAGAAGGTAGGCACTAAAGCAAGCCAATTTGTAAGAGCGAAGAGTTTAAACATACCTTCCGTGTATGGCTTCAGTTTTGACCGACTGCTGGCTCCAAGCTTCCCGGCTTTATATTCCTAGCATCTTCATTTATCCGTGAATGTCGCACGTAGCGCCGCATGTTCACTGCTTGTGTAGCTTATGTGTGCGTCTTGCAGCGCTGAACGGTACAGCAGCATGCCAGACGAGGGGATCATCATGAACGCCATCGGGGCAGCGCTCATCGCCATTCTGGCCACCGTCATGTATATCGCTTCGAGGGACAAGTTCAGAGCGCCGGAGACGCGTGACGGGCACATAAGAGCCTCCGTTGATTTGTAGATTAGTCAATTAAACATAAGATGGTAGTACGAGTTATGTTTGATATTCCTGTGCTTATTAAGCCGGAAATGAATTGTAAATCAGGATTACTTAACAACTCTCAACTGATAGATCAATGCCGTCCAGAATAGGCATTATGTTTTTTTTCCATGTATGGTATCGATCAATTCGTTTTGTTGTGAGGATCAAATGTCTATATGGGGCCAATTGCGTTAAAGCAACACAAAAGTCAGAAATGAGACTTAAAAGTCTGAGATTTGCATTTGTTACTCAAAACGCTCCTAGTAAAATGATATGCAAAAGTGACGTCACGATCAAATAGTCGCAATGTTTACAGTATGTAAAAATTATGAAATTGCTATTTTTACAGTGAAATGTTGCGTTTATGTATATGGTTGCCATAAAATTCATTTTACAGTTCAAAATCGAAAGGTATCTTTTATTTCGTACTTTATTGCATAATTCAACATGTGTCATCAATGTCATCCATAAAGCTCTATAAATGGAGTACGCTTCGCCTCATCTTTCCAAACAAAAAAGTCTGCCAAAATCTGAGGGGGGCGAGGTAGCACGCATGTGAAGTTTTCAAGTCAAAGGTACATCATTGTCGGTTGTTAATACAGTTTATTTCTAAATGATTTTTTATGGCAGCAACGCTTTATTGACAACCGACAAAGATGTACCTTTGACTTGAAAACACCAAACATATTTGACATATTATTTTTATACTTAATAACACTAAATGGAGCAATAGATAGTCGACTGTACATATGTTAACATATGGTTCATTATTGGATGCAGTCTTTGGAAATGTTAAACAAAAAAGCCAAGGATCATTTTTGATTGTATTTTCAAACAAAATATAGAAGACAGCAATCCTTAAGCGCATTAAATATGGAGAAGTGTCAAACGTCAAATAGTTACTGCCCGTCAGAAAGAAAACGATTGTCTTTGAATCGATTCTGTAAACGAAGCTTGATTTTCGATTTAGGTTAAATCTTTTATTACGAAAGTAATGGTTAATAAAGTAAAACTGTACTTACATCTGAAATGGTATTTCATCTTTTTGTAAACTAGACGAAATATAACATTTTTTTACATCCAAAAACAGCGCATAAGGGCATTTTCACGGAGCTTATTATCCATCGACAGCGATGACGAAAATGGCGTGGCATCGATTATTGAAATAGTTTTTATAGATGTACTAGATTTTCCGCCAATACTTTTGACAGAGGGGAAATGATACTCAGGGCCTCTCCTGGTTTAGAACTCTCTGATGTCATCATCCCTATTGTTTTTTTTTGTGTTGTTTCAACATTCAAATTTTTAATAAGTACGTGAAATATCTGAAAAAAACATCATGTTGAAAATTATCGTTGCATGTAAAATGTGCATATTGTTCTAATCAGATTGAATAATGGTTTATTAATAGCTGATTTGCGATTTAAGAATGTATTACCCACTTTAAAGGAGCATTAAAAAACGTCGAACGTTGTTAACTTTATACTAAACTTATTTTATTTGCCCGTCGTCAATATGCCTTGGGAGATCTAAAATATAAAAATATTTAATACCTTAACGAACCTGTGGTCAATCTAGTTAAGTAGGTTTATCATAATTAGACATTTTCCAAGTTTTCTGAGTGTTAGTTCAGGAATTTTATATACCTACATATATTTTTATACATTAGAATTTTTTTAGGATTAAGTAAAATTATATGTCCGTATAAGTTCTTCCATTAAATATATTAACATTGTTACGACTGATATATATGTAAAAAGTTACAGACCAGAATCTCATTCAAGATTTCAGTATATTATTATAATGAGAATTATATTTTCTATATATTTAGAAAACTTATACGTATTAATAAGGAGGCTCTATTGTAAAGTATCTAGATTTATTTACATTTATTTTGGTCTGTATCAGACCAAAGTGTACTGTATTGTTTAGGTTTAATTGCTAAAACATCATTTAGACGTTGTTTACAAATAAATCTACAAATTATTGATTAAACATAATATACAAGTTAATGTTTTATTTAATCTTTTGTGCTTGCTTGGTGATCCCGCATTAGTCGTATTTTTCCTACAAGCTTATTTTATTATTTATGTTTTGCATGTTCTCACTACTATTACTACTTTCATTCGATTTTGTATTTTGGGTGTTGGCAATAGTATTTTACAAATATGTTGTACCTACTAATTATTTAGGTAAATTCGTTTAATTTCACATGCATGAATTTAACTTACGTAAGATATTTCTGCTCTAGGCCAATTTTTGGATTGGTTGACGTAAAGTACTAAAATAATTAAATATAAGGAGTAAATTATCAGGTACTAACAATAACGATATATAATTATCAGTTATAAAATGTTTTCGTACTCTGAATCACATGAACTTTTTGCTTCGGAAGATTGGGCAGTGTAAGGCTGTTAATTAATATTTGGATAATACTAACTGCAGAAAGATTGGTAATGTTTTCGTACTCTGAATCACATGAACTTTTTGCTTCGGAAGATTGGGCAGTGT
This sequence comes from Pammene aurita, assembly GCA_947086415.1. NCBI lineage: Eukaryota > Metazoa > Arthropoda > Insecta > Lepidoptera > Tortricidae > Pammene > Pammene aurita. The sequence goes on from OX352299.1 coordinate 14,026,874, forward strand.
AAGGCTGTTAATTAATATTTGGATAATACTAACTGCAGAAAGATTGGTAATGTTTTCGTACTCTGAATCACATGAACTTTTTGCTTCGGAAGATTGGGCAGTGTAAGGCTGTTAATTAATATTTGGATAATACTAACTGCAGAAAGATTGGTATCTATAGTAAGACATTGCTAAGTCGAAATAATCTTGGTGACATAATGAGAGCTTTACAAGATGATGCTGCCAAGGCACCGAAATATTTTTGGCGACTGGTTATACATAAGAGTAGAACTGTTTGCCAGCGCTGAGGCCGCGTCATGTACCTAAAGCACTCGTTACGAAGCCGCCATCCAATTCCGACTTTGCACGTCTATTATTAATGTACAGTTGTATTATACTAACCTCGGGGCACGTGGTGCATCCTCAGGGCCCCCATATACGCGTCGATGTCCGAAGAGTCGATCGTGATGAACGCCATCGGCGTGACCATAGTAGCGGTGGCCATCGTGGTGCTGTATACCGTACGCGGCACCGGCGGGTACCGTCTGCGCCAGGTCGCGGCGCACCATCCGAGCTAAGCGCCCGCGCAGCTGCAATACACGCCATCCAGACGTTTGGCGACAAACGTGAGTTTGTAGCCGGGTTCATTTCGCGTATTAAGTGGAGACATGTAACTGAAGATTGGTATTTTCCATAAAAACAAATAAGAAGAGAAGGATTAGATACGGGACTGAGAATTCAATTGGATAATTCTATGGATAGCAATTTAATGGAGAATGCCAGTCATCATGGTTTAAGTAGCCATTTGTCTCCAGTGCCTCGTAGCTTTTGCGATTTTGATGTTAACGATCTAATTTGCGTTCATTTCTTAATTGAGATAGTGAAACATGTAACCTACGTAATGAGGTAAACCATACTTCATAATTCATAATGCATAGCAATAATATCATAAGATTGCAAAAGTTATAAGTCAAGTACGTTTATCTAGTTCAGAGCAACGTTTTTTTATACATCGATGTTATAAAGTCATACGCGAACTCCGATTTGTCTCCAAACGAAATTTTCTAATTGCAATTTTTTAAACAGTTTGTAAGTTTGTCGTTATGCTTAAGGAGGTAACACCATAGGTACTCTGTACTAGTGGTAACTAAAAGCGTAGGGATAGCGGAGGTAAATCGTGTAAGTAAGATAAATTCGAACAAGGCTCCAAGACTCCGCTTATAATTCAGTGACTTTAATATTATAGTCCGTTTACGATCGTTGGAAGCCTTCTGTGTAACTTCAAAACGTACCCTTAGGGGTCAAGGGTTGTAATCAGTTACAAACTTCCTTTAAGCAATATCTTTTGAAGGATTTCGATTTTGAAATTAATGTTATACTTCGAAAATTAAACCCTGATGAAATTATATCCTTTAGCTCAATTTGTTAACTTTAGGTTTACAAATTCTATCTCGGTTGGTGACACTTGTTCGGCGGTTGTGCGTTGTTCTATTGTGAAAATCTACCTTTATTGTGAGTTATTCCGTCTTAGGCAAAATTAATTCGACTGATATTGGAACTAGATCATTTCTTTGAATATTATTTACACAATATTACCCCATAAGTAATTAAAAGCGTAGTTATAATCATGTAAGGACCGCAGTCAAATTAAAACAAAGCGGATAGAAATGCAATGTAACTGTAAAAGAGTCAAAATAAATTTGACCATTTGAAACTTGATTAACTTCCTTGTACTCGCTGTTCTGTGGTAAATAATTATCTTAATTACTAGAACATATAGTATGTAGGTATGTTAACGAGGGTAAGTAAGGTAGATAACTGAGGACAAAATCGATGTATAGGTATTTCACTAGATTGGCGTTGACATAGCTCCGGGTATATGCAAACATATATTTTGTTTTTAGATGCCATACATACATTATAGGTCTTCGTAAATTCATGCTAATAATATGCCGGTATGTTTTATGACGAATAGTTAGGTTATCTTAGATGTAATTGTATATAAATTTTATTCTAATTAATGTAATGTGCGAGTGTTCGATAGTTGTAGTTTCGTAGTGAAAATTTACAGTCTAAATATTTATTGATCCATCCTACCACGGAGATTGGCTACCCAGTATTTTATGTTATAATATTTATTGAAATGTATATCTTTAAGGTACCGATCGGTGTATGTATGTATACCTACTCGATAAAGGAGCGAGACTCGAATACTTAGTCAGTCGCATTCAGCTGTTTGTGGTAGAACATTGTGTATAAGTGTTCATCCAAGTTGCCAAATTTGTTGTAAAGTGGTAATGTGCGGTAATATAATTTGTTATTCAATTATTAATGTGCTATTCACATACATACATACGTGTAGCGTGTTTATCAATAATGTAGGATAATGCTCAAGGTATTTCGGAGGGTACATATTCTTTCCTTTTGTAGAAAATTGAGTAATTTAACTATTACTAAGGCAAAGTTTTATCTATATTCCATTTTGTAAATTTGCATTCCAAAGAAGCATTTGATAGGCTTTTAACATTCTTTCTGAAAATATACAATCCGTACAAAGACTGCATTCATAAGTAGGTCCTCTTGTATTATATTACAGGATTTGCGATCGTTTTTTGCTTGGATAAAGACGTATTTACAAATTTTAAATATTCCAGGTTTTGTGGATCCCTTTTAAATATTGGGGCCAAATTTTGATAATGTTATAGCATCCCCATTTGTACAGTTTCTGTTACGCACACGTTTAATACAAAATGCAAAAATGGTTAACTACAAATGTAATAGACTCTTTAGTTTCTAAACGCACCAAGAGAATTAAATGCAGTACCTGCTTATTAATGTAAAACTAGAATTATATTAGTTTCAAGTTTTTACATAAGTTGCGTAGTCTCTGTAGATTAATTTTAAATTGCATTATGTTACTATTGAGTAATTGATAACGATTATTTCGCTTAGTTGCGTTGACGACAGTTATATTGGTTACTATGAATTTTATCACTGTTTTACATTTTGAAATATTTATACGGTAATCGTATGGTACATTAAATACTTGTATTAACTGGTTGTTTTTATTATTCACCCCTTGCCCTGCATTTCCTGTTCACATTATATATCTAAGATAACATCACGTGTTAGGAACCTCGACTGAATATTAACTGTTTAGAGTCCAACCTCTGGTGTCGCATCAATCGCTTGAGGACTGGCCACGGACGTTGTAACTACTTCCATCACAAGTGGGGCTGGCGGGACTCAGATCAGTGCGACTGCGGCGAAGAGGCTCAGACCATGGAGCACATTCTACAACGATGCCCTCTGTATTCATACGCTGATCCTCAGGGAGATTCAATCTAACACCTGACATAAGTAATCTCGTGGCTCGACACATTTTGTCGGTTCCAGAGTCGATGTAATAAAATAAATAAATAAATATTATGGGCCAATCTTACCCAAATCGACTTAGTCCCACAGTAGATTTTTATAGGGATCTAGATACGCTAGACGAAGATATATCAAATAATAATAATAAATATTATGGGACAATTTAACACAAATCAACCTAGTCCCACAGTAAGCTCAATAAGGCTTGTGTTGTGGGTACTAGACGACGATATATATAATAGATAGATATAGATAAATACTTAAATACATAGAAAACATCCATAACTCAGGAACAAATATCTGATAAACACACAAATAAATGCCCTGACCAGGATTCGAACCCGGGACCTCCTGCTTCATAGGCAGGGTCACTACCAACTAGGCTAGGAGGCCGTCATATATATTATAGATAAGTATGGATAAATACTTAAATACAAAAACATACATAACTCAGGAGCAAATATCCGTGTTAAACACACAAATAAATGCCCTGACAGGAATTCCAACCTGGGACCCCCTGCTTCGTTGGCAGGATCATTACCGACTGGGCAAGGAGGCCGTTACCGACTGGGCTAGGAGGTTATTTGTATTTACACGCATGTAAATACAAATACATACATTCGTCAATCCCCACCTACAAGGAAGATAGTTTGTTGCTTAAAGATAAATGCGCCATACGTAAAGAATGGAGCATTTATCCTTAAGACAAACTATAACCGGAGGAAAAAAATCACAGATTCTACCAATTAATCTTCAATTGATCTTTCATCAATCATCAACTATCAAAAATCTCAAAGAGACCTACCACAGAATAACTAATAGTACTACCGTACAGAAAATTCACTCTTTCACAAAAGTCAGATTTAGCTACAGAATTATACCTATACTCGCCGCCTGCAAGCAAAATTGGAACTTATAACCGCGCACGAACCGTGAAATGCCGCAGTTTTATTACCGAGCTGCGAGTGTCGACACGGGGCAGTTTTTGCACCTATACCTACAGATTTATTATTTTTAAGATCAATATGTAGGAATCACAAACGTTGATTATGTAAACATATTTTTTTTATTCGGAGATAGTATGTCTGATTCTCACGAAAGTAGGTATGCCACAGGCGCCACAGCCGCATTCCTTTGAAAATATGACGGTCAGTTCCTAATATTGTTTCTGGGCAAATAATATTCAATAAATTAAGGATGTTTATTTTACCTATAGTGAGTAAGACTTTGGGACCTTTCAATATCGTCCGGAATTAAAAAAAATGTTTATTTCTGCTTCCTTGTTCTTCCGTTTATTCAGACATCCGTAAACAGAACAATATATTTTATACGGATTAGATCGAGATTTAGGTTTCGAAGCCAGTGGGTATTTTCAATTTTGCGCGTTTCCTTAGGAAAATTAAAGTGATGTTTCCTTACAGCCTATTTAGTCATCTCATTTTAAAGTAGTTTCCCTGGAGAGTTCCATTACTTTTTCCACCTTGTATATTATCTGACAAACAGAAGAGAAGGTAAGGTTCTAAATACACACAACTGCAAAGTTGTAAGACCAATTTATGAATGAATTCATTCAAATGTCTCCAAAAAAATTGCAGCTCGCTGTACATTGAAAGATTAAAATATCGATGCAATATTTTGGTAAAAAATATGAGTGCACCACACAGGGCTCGGAAACCGGTATTTGCTCCATACTAAAATACCGTTTTTTTTTCGTTCTTTCATTTACTATTTCATATTTAATAGAAAAATCTTATATTATGAAGTCATTATCTAAATACAATAAAATACCTAAAAACGATAAAATAATTAAATATAATGGGTAGTTTTCGGGATTTTTTGCGAAAACCGGTTCCAAGCCCTGGCACCACATGGGAGTCTTCTCAATTAATAAAAATACATGGATGATAGGACGTTGTCTTTATTTCATTATTTTATTAATTAGATAAATTAGACCATTTCAATCAAGATTAGATAAGAATGTTTGATAATTATTAAATTTGCGCAAGAAAACTAACAAACATTTCTATGAATATACAGTAAATACATTTGATGATTATGAATATAATTTTACTAAACAGAACATTTACAAGCTCTGGAGTGATTGGTCGATTTTAGTATTAACAACACCATACGGTTTACATTTGCAAGCTCCATGTCGTGTTGCCTAACCGTGTCCATTCTTCCTAATTATGTAAATTACATATTTGTTGGTTCCATTTATAAGAATTGGTTCCAAGAATATAATTTGAGATTTGATTTGCTTATAATGAAAAAGTTCACGGTTCATTTGCCAAATTTCGCCACGCCATTCTCTTTAAATTACATGGTAAATTATACCTGACGGTGACGTCGAACGAAAACTGTCAAACATTTCGTTGCAACTTGGAACTGACTGAGTTAACTGGCCATACAGAAATTAATATTAAAATGTATCTTTTTTACATATTTATACCTTTATATAGGGTTTCCGCAAGTCATCTTCAGTAAGGGAGATGTAGTTCATGTTTTCTTGTTCTTTTAAAGTTAATAAATCTTTTTCTACTCGTCGACTGTAACGCTTGAATTGAGATTGTGTAGACCGAACTACCAGTAGATACTTTTCGATAGAGCTTTTATGGTCGCATATTGTAGCATCGCCGACGATGGTACAAAGGATTTTCATACAATATTGTAACACTGTTGCCCGAGCCCGCCCGTATTTTATACAATGGTGACATGACCGGCGGGCAACAATATGCGACCATAAAAGCTCTATCGAAAAGTATGCGCTAGTAGTTCGGTCTACAGAATGTCAATTCAAGCATTACAGTCGACAAGTAGAAAAAATACTAATGTTTAACAGTTGTTGACATTTTACTCAATACAAGGATCGTGTCGGAAATTCTTTTTATAGTGTAGGAGTGATTTGAGCTTGCTAAAATAGCACATGGTCACAGAAAATTTAACATTTCTAAGAACAGTGGGTTCTGTGGACTACATTTCACCAACACAAGTCTCAATTTAGCAGTCACGTCGTAAATTAACCTTATAAATACATTAAAAACATAGTTTCTAATCAAATTTGGCTTCAATCTTGAGCACCTTATAAAACCATATAATAAACCGTTTTGTTTGAACAAATTAGAAATTATAAGAAAATTTAATAAGTACTTCACTGATTACTGGTAGTGATAATATATGCAATAGAAAATGCAAAATTTTAGAATTAAATGCTTAAAAAAAAGTAATGGAAATATTAGACGGCGCTTGGAAAACTATCTCTTAAAGCAAAATCTAATGGCGCACTTCTCGTTATTGATAAGCTTACGATAAGATGAAAAATTGGTGAAATGTCAATGGAATTAAGAAAAATATGGATATATGACATGACATGAGTTTAATCCCAATAACTTTATACAATCACCGTGTGCGTCAAATCCAGTAGATCTGATTTTTTTGCAGACTTGTTTGTGATGTTGGCCCAATAAATAATCCAAGTTTGTAATCTCGAGCGCCGAACGCAACTTTGTCATTTGGATCACATCTGGATCATCATCAGGCACTAGGACATGGGAGTTGTGAACTATTTCATCGGTTGTGGGTGATAAAACTACATTTATTTTTGTTGTCAACAACCCGTTATTATATTTATCTACACTCATATTGTAAGTTCTCTAAAACGTGTTCGAAAACGGTAGGCATTACCACGACCGATTTTACTATGATAAGCTTTTTATCCGTAGCAGTAACGTAATTTTAACTTTTCATGCTCAATTATTGATGTGCTATGAGTTTTGATAACATAATGTACACCTGCACCCTCCCGGGGATCCGCCGACAGCCCGACACGCGCCCGCGCGACCGCCGACACACGAGAGTTGGCCATGGTGGCGGTGCAATGGCGGCCATTCTATGGTTTCCAAATAAGGCATTTAGAATAAATAATATGAGTGTAGATAAAGCAGTGTATGCAACTGTACGTAATTAGGCCTTAAAACACTCGTGTGATCTTATTAAAACCACACTCATGTTTTAAGGACCCTTATTACGTAACAGTTACATAAGCTACTATTTTCCTTATCTGTAAAATGTAGAATACCTAGCTAACTAGAAAATCTACTATTTATTGAATATCATTAAGGAAATAATTTGAAAGTTAATAATAATAGGGCTGTTAATAGTGATTTCACACATATTACATGTATAATATATTTGCTTATACGTGGAATTTCTGTTTTGTTTTGTTTCCTTACAAAATAAATTTAATATTTAGTTTATTTTAGTAAAGATTTCTAGTTATATTAGAATTTACTGCTTTTTGACATGAATTACCATTAACATTATTTAAAATACAAGTGAAAAGGCTAACTATAAGAATTTAAGATGTAATATATTTAGAGAGCTGCAGTGTGTTCTATGTTTATATAATATCTTATATGAGTCGTGTACATAAGTAAGTACCTAAATGAACAATGACTAGCAAAAATATTGCTTCTTTGCTACGTTAAGTACATAAAATAAATGTGTTAAATACAATATCATATTAATTCACAGCTGCAGAGATCTGAATGAGTACAATATCTAAAATTGTGCTAATCTATATGAATAATATAATCATTGCATGAAAAATACTATTTCATTAAAAGACACATACATTATGTTTTTCACAATACCGTTAATAAATCATAAGTATCATAACACATGCTTTAACGCCTCAAACGTCATTTACGGGATAGAAGGCCTAATAATCACTCTCTCTTAAACATTATTCTTCGCAAAGCAAATACCAACTTTTACTTCATACATAACGGAACGACTTAAATAGACAACCTTTTAACGATATTTGAACAAGTACTTAAGTAATTAATTGTTTTTACATTTAATTTCGATCTTCAAAAGTAAATTGTGGAAAAGATAGTGTTATTTTCGAGCCAGTTTCCTTGGAAGCCATTTTAGAATAATTACATTTTTAAGTATTTACTGAAATACAATATCTATCTCTTACTAATGTTATGCTTAAAATTAAATATACTTAGGCCGGTAGTGTTACGGTGTGTGGTTGAGCTACCGGAGCGACTATTTGTGGTTGGACAGTTTTAAAGCATCTCCTTAATTGACATACCAATATTGTACATAATAATCACGAAAAATAAACAACTCTTTGGTGGTATTATGGCATTGATATATATGGGAACTATTTATGGCCACTATGTTTGAAAAACAGACATCTTTCGATTTTATTTAAGCATAAATTCAGATTATATGTCTAAATTTGGTTAACTGTGTTACAGATGATTATGGATAGGAATATACTTTGCATATTCTAACAAATTTTTTTTTTTACAATTTGCCGTAATTATATAATATTTACGTATCTATTCCATATTGTTCACATTATTTAGACACCAGCAAATTCACACGTACACACATCAAATGCACATTTATAACATTATTAGACATACATTTTGAAATATAACAAGATAAAATAAACTTTTTTTTGTAGATACTTTTACACCAATAAATAGGGTTATCGATTTTCGTTTTCAATTTATGATCCAATTTCATTTGAATACGTAACAATGATTTAAAAGGTAATAAGGTATATTTTTATGAGCTATTTTTATTTTATCTATAATAACTTAATAAGTAATAATATTGCATTAAACAAAAAACTTTAATGAGTATCCGAGGATATCCTTATATTTAATAGTACATTACTGCAGAGACCAGTAAGTAAGCTTTCCTGGCTGAGTATTTAGTAGCCGTCCGAGTCGAAGACGAGGACGGCTACAATACGAAGCCAGGTAAGCTGATTACGGTCGAAGCATGTATAGTGCTTTTCTCAAACATGTAAGGAAATAAAATTACTTGTTTAGTGCTTCAGTTACTGGCTGAGTGATTTAATGTTGTATGAAAATCCTTTACGTACGTCGCGCTGAACCTGCCTTGGAATAGAGTCCCTACTGGTCTCTAATTACTAACGTAACAGGAACATTTCCGAGCATGTTTGAGAAAAATGTTTAACCGTTACGAAATCAGCAATTTAGGTTTTATTAATTATTCAACCAATAGGCATGTGCATGTGTTATAGGGTACATGTCTCCTCTAACTGTAAGTTGTACCTTTTTGCTGTTTGATATAATATTTATCAATATAACAACCTTATTTGGAGTCTAAACGATTTTATCTACACTCATATTGTAAGTTCTCTAAAACGTGTTCGAAAACGGTAGGCAATGGCTAGCATTACCACGACCGATTTTACTATGATAAGCTTTTTATCCGTAGCAGTAACGTAATTTTAACTTTTCATGCTCAATTATTGATGTGCTATGAGTTTTGATAACATAATGTACACCTGCACCCTCCCGGGGTTCCGCCGACAGCCCGACACGCGCCCGCGCGACCGCCGACACAATCGAGTTGGCCACGGTGGCGGTTCAATGGCTGCCATTCTATGGTTTCCAAATAAGGCATTTAGAATAAATAATATGAGTGTAGATAAAGCAGTGTATGCAACTGTACGTAATTAATTAGGCCTTAAAACACTCGTGTGATCTTATTATGAAATTCGCCTGCGGCTCATTTCATAAAACCACACTCATGTTTTAAGGATCCTTATTACGTAACAGTTACATAAACTACTATAGCCGCGAAAGCTTCGCTGTGTATATCATCGAACAATTGCGATTCAAGATAAATAGATTACATTGTAGAGTTATATACTCGTATCTTTTGAGATCTTACATAATTCAACTAAAAATATAGTGCGTGTGATTAATAGGAGAAGCTTTATAAACAAAAGTGCAGATGTCCCATTTTACATTGGCTAAAATAACGCCATTATTTCTATCTAGCTCTAGCGACTCCTTGTACGTTTGTAATGCATTAAGAATGTGTTGGCTAATCTAGAAGATAGAGCAGAAATCAAAGCCTGCCGACTTCAAAGCATAACGGAACACTTTTGTTTAGGCCTTGCCGAGGCCCTGTAACAGGGCCGGCTCTAGGGTAGAGCGAGCCGAACGGTCGCTCTAGTGCTGATGTGCCAACGAAGTTTCCAAAATTACCAAATCTTTACTTAAATTTCGGAAAATTCTCACATTTTTGTAGGGGAATTTGAAATTTTTCATTTCTTAAATTTCCAATTTCCTATACATATTTCTTATGATAATTTTTGAGAACTTTCCGTGAACTTTACCAATTATTTGCACGCACGCATCTGTACGCGTCAAATGGCGAGCTGGGGATTTTGACCGGGGAAAAGTGCGCACGGCTCGATTCGGGACTAACCTTGAAAATTGAAAATAAGTGCCGTATGCTAATCTGCCGGCGCTGACTTGCAGTAACCATTCAAGGTTTGTTCAGTACCAGAATAAAGAAATGCCCCCTGACCGCCCCTCCCTCAGTCCCTCATCTAGCCCTCATAATATCAAGCTTTCGGGCTAACAACCAGTTGTATGGATTGAGCAGTCTATGCTAGAGAAATCTCTATGGTACCAGTGTAGTTCACTGACCTTAGGCCTTAAAATACTGCGGGAACTCATTGGAGATGGCTCTAACTAATGCCTGGTCGTCGCGGCTGGAGTCTCCTTCCTCGCAGAAGATGCGGGCGAAGCAGCGGAGAAGGTCGTCTCGTCGGTGCAGGTGGGAACCGTAGTCGGTGTTGCGAATGATGCCTTGGAGGATCTTCAGGTATTCTTGACGCCGCTAAAATATGATGTAACATGTTATTTAAACACGTCAGAAAATATATATCTACATATGTACAGGCCGGATTTTTTAATTGGGTCAGTGAGGGCAGCTACCATATCTCGTGATCGTGAAGGTGATCGTAGCAGACCATCCCTAACTTTTATATTAACAAATATTGTAATTCATAGATTTTGGAAGTAAAAGCTTTTAATTCGTAAATTTATATAAATGTTGAACAAATGATATCAACTGAGTGATTTGTATTTTGTGCTACATCGTGTTTACTTCTGAGTTAAAATAATACTGGAAACTATAGGTCTAAAGCTAAGCAAATATTTTGTAAATTTAACCCTTGTATTCCTGTTTGATTCATAAATCTATACATATAATAAAGCTGAAGAGGGTCGAAAGTCTGTACATGGAAGATAATCGAAAAAAAGTTGGCTGGGGATACTTAGAATCGATAACAGAACACGTTCCAACAATTTTTAGAATTTTTGTCTGTTTATCTGTTTGTCTGTTTATCTGTTTATCTGTTTGTCTGTTTATTTGATCGCGCATCACGTGAAAACGGCTGAACGGATTTTGATGAAATTTTGTATAGATATAGTTTGAGTCCTGGTAAAGGATAATATATAGTTTTAATCCCGAAAATCAACCCTGGTGGGGGTGAAAATGGGGTTGAAAGTTTGTATGGAGAATTTTTAACCGCTGAAACGATTTAGATATAAATGAGTATGGAGATAATTTGAGTCTCGAGAAACGTCAAAGGATAGTTTTCAAACCCTTGTGGGGGTGAAAAGGGGGTTGGAAGGTGGTATGAGGAATTTTTTACCGCTGAACTGATTTAGATGAAAATTGTTATAGAGATAGTATGGGTCTCGAGAAATGACAAAGGATAGTTTCTTTTTCAAACCCCCCCCCCCCCCCCCATCTTACTTTTGAACCGTAGGTCCAAAATTTTTTTAAAAAGAATGGAAGTGACGCCTGTTACCCGTCGATGCTTTAAATTTACCTTTACCCGCTCTTAAGAAATATTTGAAAATGTCATGAATGTCAAAGGGTTATTGCAGGTTCGAGGACTATATATGACGTACAAAGATGCATGGCCCAAACCAAAAAACTACTACAAAATCATCTAACATTTATAGGGACACCGTTTAGGTAGGAAATAGTAGTTTATGTAACTGTTACGTAATAAGGGTCCTTAAAACATGAGTGTGGTTTTCATAATAAGATCACACGAGTGTTTTAAGGCCTAATTACGTACAGTTGCATACACTGATTTATCTACACTCATATTATTTATCCTAAATGCATTATTCGGAAACCATACAATGGCCGCCATTGCATCGCCATGGCCAACTCGATTGTGCCGGCGGTCGCGCGGGCGCGTATCGGCGGCCGCGCGGGAGCGTGCAGGTGTACATTATGTCATCAAAACTCATAACACATCAATATTTGAGCATGTAAAGTTAAAATTACGTTACTGATACAGATAAAAAGCTTATCATAGTAAAATCAGTTGTGGTAATGCTAGCATTGCCTACCGTTTTCGAACACGTTTTAGAGAACTTACAATGTGAGTGTGGATAAACATATCAAACGTTTTGTGAAGCAGTCAGATTAGGATTTATTTTTCTTTATAATTAAACAATAGGTACATTATCTGTCTCTCAAGCTGTTTTGATATGTCTTCTTGAAGAACTACGCCTTATTTTGTATGTTTAAGATCTAATAATGTATTACTGTTTTGAAAAAAATAAGTCCCGTCGAATTTCTTTTCGGTCATAATACTTCTTGGGCCAGAGGTGTAGGGTTAGGACCGGTTGTAGTTTTGGAACGAAGTTCCTTATCGGACGGTTCGCGGATCCGGCCAAGGCGAAAAAAAGTCACGTGACAGTCACGAAAAAGCGTCACGTCACGAAAACGCGACACCCATACCATTGAGAAACATGTAAAAAGGAATGGAATAAAAAATATATAAAATAGAATAAAGTGAAATGAAGTGTAGTGAAATTGAGAAGTGACAAGGTGATAAAAGTGAAAAAAGTCGAGAACCTTAAAAGTCGAGAATTTTAAAAATGTCGAAAATGTCAAAAATGTCAAAATTTCCAAAATTTCCAAAATTTCCAAAATTTCCGAAATTTCCAAAATTTCCAAAATTTCCAAGATTTCCAAATATTCCAAAATTTCATAGACCAATATCATAAATGCACCAATATCATAAATCCTCTATTCCGCGTTCAGAACCGTGTGTAACTAATTACCAACATTATTGCAACCAGTAACGTAACATCAGTGTATTATCTGTGACAGTGTGGTAAAAACGTATGAAAATTCATTACCTACGGTAACGTAATGAAAATTCGCCCCCCCGACCGCCGGCGCAATAATGTTGGTCATGGCGGTGTAATGGCGGTCATTCTAATGGTTTCAATGGATTTTTAATATGTCTGTAGGTAAAGCAGTGTATGCTTCTGTACATAATTAGGCCTTATTACGTGACAGTTATATCGCCATGTCCGTCCTGTCCGCGGTCTAGCTCAGTTACCGTTCATCAGTAAATACTATATTGAATAAAATCGGTTCGGTGCCGGATAGTAGACTGACGTAAGCGCCGCCAAATATCCCTTAATAAACGACCGTTTGAACGGATGTTTCGTAACAGGGCGGCATTTACGAAACTACACTGAGCATCGCCCGACATGCTCTTGGCCGGTTTTTTTGCATTGTTATCCCGGAAATCACCCCTTAAGGATTACTAATTCCTCAGATAGAAAAAAACCTTTCTGCATTTGTGACACCCCCCCCCCCCCCCCATTTCAACCGCGCCTGTTCTTACCTTTCATGCTTAGACTGATTTGACGGGAGGATCGATTTGGATGATATTTGCCGTGGACATGAACGTATAAATACAAAAGTGGTCCTGTATCGTCCGATATACACCTACTTATTCTATGTCGTTTAAATCATGCCAATAAAAATTAATAGGATAAATCCATCTGTCAACTTTACTTCAAGTTCCGCCTCCAGGGTAGCGGGAGAGAAATTAGGGGTGAATTAGCCGCTTACTGACACAGACCGAATTCCACGCGGGCGGAGCCGCGGGCACAGCTAGTATTAAATAAAATAAAATAATTCTAGACTGAAAAGAAATGGTTAACGTCAAACATTGGTTTCGACAGAACTGACGTTTCTGTCACTAACTATTTCCTAAATCTGGGATTTCCCAGATTTAGGAATTGCCATTTGCCAATCTTCATGATATAAAAGTTAGTAAAGGCCTCTTAAGATAAATTTCGCGTATCATCACGGGATCTGGTAGCTGCCGTCATTTAGCGAAACATTTTTTTTTGTTTTATTTTCTATAGGTTAATAGAAATTGTAATCGAATTATCAAACGAGCGAGCGCAGCGAAGCGAAGTTCTTACAGAAAACGGACACAACGGAACTGTTAGCTGGCTACAGAGACATCGCTGCATTTCGATGGCTTTTAGATTTTAAATACCTAGTTGTTCCGCGGTTACTTTAGAAACTTTTTCCTGATTTTTATTAAATTTATTAGGGAGGGTTGTAGCAAATATAATTTAACAGTTCTTATATGAGCATGAGCAGGATCGCTTAAGGGTTGATGGAGCTAGAAGACGCAAATGCGATCTTCATTAGGGTCTTGTCATATTAGTCAACTCGTTTGCAAGTAAATCACGAGTTCCCAGTTTGAGGCGGACTACTGGTTTATGATTTATTTAAACAGTTGCCGTTTCTCCCGGCGACAGATCGGCTAGCTGCCTGACTATCGATGGCGACTTTCACATCTTTAGTGTAGAAGTGCTCGGCGGTCTTCTTGCGCGAGAACAGGTCGGTCACGAGCTTCAGCACCGAGTGCGCCGGTCCAGGCTCGAGGTCAATGATGTGGACCGTGTCGTCTGAACAGAGATTATAAAGCTAGTTTGTACCGTTTCTCCCGGCGACAGATCGGCTAGCTGCCTCACTATGATGTCGATGGCGACTTTCACATCGTTAGTGTAGAAGTGCTCGGCGGTCTTCTTGCGCGAGAACAGGTCGATAACGAGCTTCAGCACCGAGTGCGCCGGCGCAGGCTCGTGGTCGAAGATGTGGACCGGGTCGTCTGGGAATTAAAGTATCTGATTGAGTGCATGTATGGAGACAGATCAAACAACAATAGTACATTATTGTCGAGGAGGCGAAGTAGCACATTGATGGCTGAGTATTATGTTTAAACGGACGACTTTAGGAGGCCGTTTAATTTAATACGAAGCCAGCAATGGCCCTTCGCGCCGAGTCCAATATAGTGCTTTTTTCAAAACAGCCAAATACTAATGCTAGTATTTTGGTGGACAACAAACAATATTAGTCTCTTAGTTACTCTAGTTTAACAGGATGACCGCTACGGCGAACATCGAATTTCGATTCGAATCATATATCTCCATTTTCTTCGCTTGTCATTTTGAGTGACAGAGACAGATATAGTCGAAACTACAATTTTCTATGTTCGTGGTACAGGCTCAGTTTTGCCGCCTTGCTATTTTTTTTATTAAAAAGTTGGAAGTGTATTTTTCTTCTAAAATTACCGAAAGCTATTTGAGATAACTAAAAAGTCGCGGTACCAACATTACAAATAATAAAAACCGATGTTGTGTTTCGGCTGTTTAGGGCCTTTGCCTTATTTTTGTATGGCTGTTGATCTTTTTAAAAAGTTTGTGCCTCGACAAAAATGGAATTTATATGCAACATTTTTGTCACGAAATCGAGCCTGCGATTATTGTAACTTTTTAATTTTTGTTTGAGTCATAACATAAACTAGGCACTTCGCCGCCTTGTTTTAAACCGTAAAAGTTAACCTTGCGGGACATTTTTGATAAAAATACATTTTGCTAGACTGCAAACAGATAGAAGACTAAGCACCTTAGGTTTTGAACTATCTTACACGACGCGGTAAGAAATATAAAGGCCTTGCTAGGTTTAGGTTTTGAATAGAGTAGCGCCATCACTGTCAGGAAAAGATCTGTCTCTGGAGGGTTCTCGATGAGCTTTAAATGTAGCATACCTTCACGGTTGAGTAACAGCAGCACCTTCTCACAGAAAGTCTTGGCATTGTTTCTGTTCTCCAGCGCGTTGAGCAGGACATTGTCTACGGGCGTGTCGAACTGCAGATTATAGGCCAGGAGCAGCGTCAGGAAAAGATCTGTCTCTGGGGGGGTTCTCGATGAGCTTTAAATGTAGCATACCTTCACGGTTGAGTAACAGCAGCACCTTCTCACAGAAAGTCTTGGCATTGTTTCTGTTTTCCAGCGCGTTGAGCAGGACATTGTCTACGGGCGTGTCGAACTGCAGATTATAGGCCAGGAGCAGCGTCAGGAAAAGATCTGTCTCTGGGGGGTTCTCGATGAGCTTTAAATGTAGCATACCTTCACGGTTGAGTAACAGCATCACCTTCTCACATAAAGTCTTGGCGTTGTCTCTGTTCTCCATGGCGTTGAGCAGGACATTGTCTACGGGCGTGTCGAACTGCAGATTGTAGGCCAGGAGCAGCGTCAGGAAAAGATCTGTCTCTGGGGGGTTCTCGATGAGCTTTAAATGAAGCATACCTTCACGGTTGAGTAACAGCATCACCTTCTCACATAAAGTCTTGGCGTTGTCTCTGTTCTCCAGCGCGTTGAGCAGGACATTGTCTACGGGCGTGTCGAACTGCAGATTATAGGCCAGGAGCAGCGTCAGGAAAAGAGTCTCTGGGGGGTTCTCGATGAGCTTTGAATGTAGCATACCTTCACGGTTAAGACTGAACATGGCGAACCACGGGCGTGCCGAACTGCAGATTATAGGAAAAGGTATTTGTTCGTCCACGTCCGTCTCTGGATCTGGATAAGGTTTAAATGTAGTTTTACCTTCACGATTAAGCAACAGCAGCACCTTCTCACAGAAAGTCTTGGCGTTGTCTCGGTTTTCCAGTGCGTTAAGCAGCATATCGTCCACGGGCGTGTCGAATTGCAGATTGTAGGCCAGGAGCAGCGTCAGGAAAAGGTCAGGTATTTGCTCGTCCACGTCTGTCTCTGGGGGGTTCTCGATGAGCTCTAGAAGGAATTCGGCGAATTCTACGCCAAGTATTTCTGTGAAAAGAGAAATTGAAATGTTTGAGCGTATGTAAAAATAAAGAAAATAATATTCAAAATACACGTTATTCTCATAAGGTTATAAAGCGAAAAAGGGATATTCTCCATGTACCATTGTACCCCTGTACCCATAAACCCCATATACACATAAGACTAGTATTCACTGGTACACGACGGTTCCTTCTGAGGGGCAGCTACTACGACGATGACAGGCTAATGTCTGCCTCAGATACAGTCGTGGCCAGATAATTAAGGGCAAGATTATTTTTGCCATACAACTGCATACAAATATGACGTTTTAAATTTGATAAAAATATAAATTTTGCTTATGCTATTTATATTTTAAATAATACTGACGTATCCGTGTTTAAACAAGACTTAATATGGGCCATAAACATCTTCCATAAAATTTGAACTTTAAAAAATACAGACGGTCAAATCAATACTTTTTGTAATAAGGAACGATTTTCATACATCGTTCCTAATTATAGTATGAACTTATAAAAAGTGTTGATTTGACCGTCTGTATTTTTTAAAGTTCAAATTTTATGGAAGATGTTTATGGCCCATATTAAGTCTTGTTTTAACACTGATACGTCAGTATTTTTTAAAATATAAATAGCATAAGCAAAATTTATATTTTTATCAAATTTAAAATGTCATATTTGTATGCAGTTGTATGGCAAAAATAATCTTGTCCTTAATTATCTGGCCATGACTGTATATGCTACCTGATATTCTGTTGACGGCAGATGCGCTCACAACTTAATAACAGCAGCACCTTTGACACTTCATACAGAATGGAAGGCAGCTACTAGAATTCCATGGTGCTGCGTGAAAATGGTCTTACGAGACCGACCTTACCGACCTACAAGGCCACATCAGATATGACACAATAATGAGAGCGACGAAACCCTTCTCGTTAGTTTGCTATACTATACTTATTTCTAGATCCGGACACCTGGCAGCTGTAAAGTGGTGGAAGGCAAAGAATGCAAACCACTTTAAGAATACAAATCATAGAGTTCTGGTTTCGATGCAGTATTATGAGAAATTATATCACTGCCAAAACTTTCTGATGGCGGAATGTAGTCCAAAACGACATATAATGTAATTCATAGTTTGTCTCCTACTGTTTCTGTTTCCGAAATAATATATGCAATGTTTTTGTTCTAATCTTAAAATACAGGCTTCGTCCTCTATAAAAAAGACAACTTCGGCAGATTTTACCTATTTTAGTATTACTTTTTTCCGACTAAAAATTTTTGCTAGTCTGTCACTTTGAGCTCCACCCATTAAAAGCTGCCAGATGCACGGATCTAGCAATAAGGATAATATTGCAATTGCGGGTTAGTTGCTCTCATTATTGTGTCATATCTGACGTGGCCAGTTCCTAGTCCACCCATTGTGTTTAGCTAAAGCTCGAAACTCAAATTGGGTACTTTCCTGGGTAAAAACAAATAATTCTATTTAGTCCGTCTGTTAGATTATAAAAAAATATTGGACACGTATTTTTTATTTTGTCAATCAAACAAAAATTGGTGAAGATATAGCGCGTTAAGGCTCCTTATTCCCTAAAAGGTCGAAAAACTCTATTAATGAAAAAAGCCGCATAAAATGCTATTTATAAGATAGTTTGAAGTATTAGTAATACAAAAAAAATGTTTGAACCATGTTTATTATTATTAAGTACCCAAAAATACGATTCTTACAAAAAGTGTCCTGTGAAGTGTGATTTAAGTGTCATTTTTAAAAATTCATAGTAATTTGAAATTTACTGCTATAGTATAGTTTTTTTTATCGTGATAAAAATATAGTTTAACTTTGCAATGGTAATATTTTAAGGGCAAAATATTCATAGGGTTTTCGTGGAAAAAATGAAATGTAACCGTGTTTTCATCAAAAAACTGGCATATAATCAGAAGGTATTTTGTTGATTATCCAAGATGAATCTTCGATTTTTATTTCCATGGCTTAATTCGATGTTCCATGGCCGTCTCATACATGATATACTCAATTGAATTAAATTCAAATTAAATAAGAATTTTTACCCTTTTTTGCGTAATCTGAAAATGAACGGTACACCTAACTGGAAAATCCGGAGACCTTCCAAGACAACCAATTTTTTTCATATTTCACTCGTTAAAATGTAATATTTGCTTCGATGGCCGTCTAGATAAAGAAATGAACTATTATGTGCATCAATAGTTGATTTAAAAACACTTAGTATTTTCGCCATAGCCTTCGAAGAAAATGAAGCATTTCGTGAAATTCGCGCGTTTTGGGAATAAGGCCTCTTAAAGTTCCGCGTGACGTCACATTATACTAAAAAGAGTACTACTAAAATGTGACGTCACGCGGAACTTTAACGGGCTATATCTTGACCAATTGTTGTTAGTTAGATTGACAAAATAAAAAATACGTGTCCAATATTTTTTGATAATCTAACTGACGGACTAAATATTTTTTTTTAGGAAAGTAGCCAATCCCGTAGTTACCGAAGTGCGTGACGGGCAGCTTGTCGGCCATAGACAGCACCATAGACAGCAGGAGCGCGGAGTGCGACAGGCGGCTCACGGCGCGCGGGTTGTCGCGCATGTCGCGCGCGATCTCGGGCGGCAACTGCGACAGTGCTAGGGTGGCTAACGCAGTGCGTTCAAGGCCGCACATCACGCCGAACGCCTGCAAACACGGAATAGTAGTTTATGTAACTGTTACGTAATAAGGGTCCTTAAAACATGAGTGTGGTTTTATGAAATGAGCCGCAGGCGAATTTCATAATAAGATCACACGAGTGTTTTAAGGCCTAATTACGTACAGTTGCATACACTGCTTTATCTACACTCATATTATATATATTAAATTAATTGTTCGGAAACCATAGAATGACCGCCATTGTACCGTCATGGCCAACTCGATTGGTCCCGCGCGAGCGCCGGCACAATCGAGTAGGCCATGGCGGTAACATTATGTTATCAAATTCGATGTTCCAAATTTGAAACTCATTGCTTAACAATATTTGAGCATGCAAAGTTAAAATTACGTTACTGCCGTAGATAAGAAACTTATCATAGTTAAATCGTTTGTTGTAATGCTTGTCATTGTCTACGGTTTTTGAACGCATTTTAGAGTACTTACAGTATGAGTGTAGATAAATGTACGAGTATGTTCATTTAAAAACGAATAAAAACCAAATCTCCTCGAAATATAAATTTTCCTCTGGAAAATCTAATTACATACATAAATACATATTTGGGGACAATCTTACACAAATCAACCTAGTCCCAAACTAAGCAAAGCTTGTACTATGGGTACTAGGCGACGATATACATACTTATATAGATAAATATATACTTAGATACATAGAAAACACCCATAACTCAGGAACAAATGTTCGTGATAAACACAAATAAATGCCCATACCAGGATTTGAACCCGGGACCTCCTGCTTCGTAGGCAGGGTCACTACCGACTGGGCTAGGAGGCCGTTAAAATAAAAATTGAAATAAAAAATATCTTAAAATGTAGGTTTACTATTTATACCTGCAGGAGAAGTTGTCTTAGCGGCCATCTTGTCTCCATCTGGTAGTACTGAACTAGAGTGGAGACGTAAGCGTAGCGGTGGCTGCTTAGCACGTGTTGTGATATATTCACGTCGGCGTTGGACTGAAACAAGCATATTTAAATAAAATACATATTTTTCGCTGATTTTCCGAAATTATCGAGATATTTTAAGTTATAAGAAATACTACTCTTGGTCTTGGTGGTCTTTCTTCGGGACCACGGGGACAATGTCGTCCTCGAAACGTCACAAGTAATTTTAAAATTATATACGCGGTTAAGTTCCGTTAGTACAAACAGATATATCGAACATTATTACAAAAAGATTATCGACAGAACAGAAGTCAACATTCCAATTCATGATTGGTATGGAAACGTCTATATAGAACGTGGTGCTGTACTTAGCGTCCAGTTTTGATTAGAGAACAAGAACAGACTGTATAATGGCAGAGATCAGCTTGAGTAGCTGCGTGTGTATGTCGTGCGCGTCGTCGTGCAGCGCCCAGCCGCGCTGCTGCGCGTCGTTGGCCTTCGACAGCGTCGAGCGTCAGCATGTGAAGTAGCACATAACTAACCATGACAGAGATCAGCTCGAGCAGCTGCGTGTGTATGTCGTGCGCGTCGTCGTGCAGCGCCCAGCCGCGCTGCTGCGCGTCGTTGGCCTTCGACAGCGTCGAGCGTCAGCATGTGAAGTAGCACATAACTAACCATGACAGAGATCAGCTCGAGCAGCTGCGTGTGTATGTCGTGCGCGTCGTCGTGCAGCGCCCAGCCGCGCTGCTGCGCGTCGTTGGCCTTCGACAGCGTCGAGCGTGAACTAGCACATAACTAACCATGACAGAGATCAGCTCGAGCAGTTGCGTGTGTATGTCGTGCGCGTCGTCGTGCAGCACCCAGCCGCGCTGCTGCGCGTCGTTGGCCTTCGACAGCGTCGAGCGTGAACTAGCACATAACTAACCATGACAGAGATCAGCTCGAGCAGTTGCGTGTGTATGTCGTGCGCGTCGTCGTGCAGCACCCAGCCGCGCTGCTGCGCGTCGTTGGCCTTCGACAGCGTCGAGCGTGAACTAGCACATAACTAACCATGACAGAGATCAGCTCGAGCAGTTGCGTGTGTATGTCGTGCGCGTCGTCGTGCAGCACCCAGCCGCGCTGCTGCGCGTCGTTGGCCTTCGACAGCGTCGAGCGTGAACTAGCACATAACTAACCATGACAGAGATCAGCTCGAGCAGTTGCGTGTGTATGTCGTGCGCGTCGTCGTGCAGCGCCCAGCCGCGCTGCTGCGCGTCGTTAGCAGCCTTCGACAGTGCGTTGAGCGCCGTCAGCATGCGTAAAGCGTCCGGCGCCGCGTCGATGGCGTTACGCGGGCACGTGATGTTGCTGTTCGCTTCTCGGAGGAGCGCGTCGATGATTGAACGCGCAGCGCCTCCTGGCAGGAACTCCTGTGAATAATCATAATAATATTGGTTTTAAGTACAATTCTCAAGAAACAGCTCTAGAGTGAGGGTGAGTCTAGAGTATTGCTGAGACGAGTGAGAGGTAGCGAGAACAGCATCCTGAGAATGGTGGCTGAACGCCTCGACTGCCCCATGCTGGGATATTGGGTAGACATAGTGACGGGGAAGCCAACATAATGAGATTTGTAGTTTGTATTTGTTTTTTCCGCATTTTAGGCATAGGCTAATAAAAGCATTTATTAGGCGGGCCAAACCTGACGCACCGCCTAGAGACGAAATTGCCGCGCGAGGCGGATCGGCAAGTGTGGATGTGCCTCGCCCGAGGCATTGCGGCCGTGCGTGCGGTTGCCTCGGCCGAGGCACGTCCACACTAGCCGAGCTACCTCGCGAGGCGGTGCGTCAGGTGTGGCCCCGCCTATTTAGGTTTAAGTTGTGTAGGTCTGAAATAAATAATTTTTATTTTATTTATTTATTTATATGTAAAATTTGTCAACTATCTAACCCTATTCTAATCGCGGTTCAGTAATACGCCGCATCGTTTGATATGAAATCGTTCTCTGATTTCTCTACCGAAAATGCGAAAAAATGCTTTAGTGTCAGTCTACTCAGCTGAAGAGGGCAGCTCTTCTGGCCCTCAATCGCATCACATGTTAGTCACAAACCTAAGTCATGAGGGAACAGAGTTCGAAAATATCCGATATTTATGAAATATATCCGATATATATCAAAAGTTCGATATATATCCATTTTGTATGAAACCCATATTATTATTTTATTGTATTATTTATGTATACTATACTATATGCATATGTGTTACATAAACATAATAGATTATTTAAAAAAGAACCAAAATGTTTTTAATGTTTTATTTATTTTGGGTACATAAAAATCTTAAGATCCGACAAATTAAACCAAAACATAAAATCTTCTAACTCGGGCAAAAGCAACTAAAAACCATAAGATATAAAAAAAAAATTTTTTTTACATTTCTGCATATATAATAATTAATAAATAAATATTATGGGACAATCTTACACAAATCAACCTAGTCCCACAGTAAGCTCAATAAGGCTTGTGTTGTGGGTACTATACTAGGCAACGAAATATATAATAGTCAGATAAATGCTTAAATACGTAGGAAACATCCATAACTCAGAACGAAAGATATCCGTGATGAACACACAAATAAATGCCCTGACCAGGATTCGAACCCGGGACCTCCTGCTTCATAGGCAGCGTCACTACCGACTGGGCTAGGCTAGGAGGCCGATATTTTTAACATTTCTGCATTGATATATATCATAAAAAATCATTGGATATATATCAGATATATATCGGATATATATCACGATATATATCCATTGATATATATCCTCGAACCCTGTGAGGGAATGAAGAAAAATACAGCTACTTATTATACAGTTTAGGGAATATATTTCCCACCATTATTTGAACTTTATTTCAAAATGATAGAGTTCAATTTCGCCTAATTTCTGACACCTTTTTGCCTTATAAAGGGTAACAATCCTCCCATTTCCCATTTCAATGTGTGCGTCTTTGTTTACCACAATTGTTAACTGCCAAAGGCTTAGTTTTATTAGTCGATAGGGCCCGCAGGGAGGGCCCGGGAGATTTCCAAAACGCATGTCATGGAGCCCGCTTACGGTGAACCGTATTAATTGGTTAATAGGGCCCGTACCGTTTCCACTAATCGATAGTTGTTATACCGCCTGAGGGGAGTTACCGCACGCTAAATATCGACTGAGTCATCGACCATCGACGCATGAGTTTCACTCGTCGTTATACTGTTTGCGGGGAGTCACCGCACACTGTATATCAACCAATAGACTTAACCTTTTGAACGCTTTCATATTTCAATGAAGTGAACACTCACACGTCAAGCACTGTTGCGAATCTCGTAGTGCTGTGCAAAACAATTCATAATAGATTTTATTCATGATCAAAGTACCTACACCTCGACTCCAACCTCTATGGGTTGTTGGCGTCGTCGGCACGAGGACACAAGACCTCTTTAGGGGTTATTGGCGTTCAAAGGGTTAACTGATAATGTTCAAAACAATTTACGTTGAAAGAATACATAATAATGTATATTCACAATTTTGGTTCATATTTTTTTGGATCTGCGGTTAAAAAGTTACAGGGGGTACGAGGGTTGCTACTTATATATCCGGAAACAAAAAAACAAACAAACGTACACGGCTGAAAATGGTTTTATTGTTTTTCAAAGTATTCCCCTTGATGATCTATGCACTTTTGCATTCGCGTGAACCAATTTTTAAAGCACTTCTGCCACTCCGCCTGAGGTACCTCCATAACGTGTTGTTTGAATGCGTCGACAGCATCTTCAGCGGTCGAAAATCGTTGACCGCGTAATTTATTCTTTATATTTGGAAATAAATAAAAATCGTTGGGTGCCAAGTCAGGGCTGTACGGCGGATGACCCGTTAATTCCACATTTTGACCCTCCAAAAATAGAGTTGTTTCGCGTGACGTATGACAGCTGGCATTGTCATGATGAAGAATGATTCTTCGTCGCTGGTTAGTTTTACGAATTTGTTCAAATACTTCCGGTAAGCAAATGGTCGTGTACCACTCTGAATTAACCGTTCTACGGTTTTCTAGTGGCACTGTAGCTACATGGCCATTAATACCGAAGAAGCAGGCCACCATTTGTTTCAATGTACTTTTTGCACGAGTAACTTTCGTTGGGTTCGGGTCATTTTGAAACACCCATACCGTTGATTGTTGCTTCGTTTCGGGATCGTATGCATAGATCCAGGATTCGTCACCTGTATAGATGTTATAAACGGCTTTTGAGTCACCACGGTTATATTTTTTTAACATTTTATTGCACCATTCGACGCGAGCATCTTTTTGCTCTTTTGTTAAGTTGTGGGGTATCCAACGCGAACAAATTTTTTTTACAGCCAAATAATTATGTAATATGCTATTAATGCTGGTCATAGAAATACCCAGAGTCGCCTCTATCTCGCAGTACGTAACATGTCGGTCGTCCATTATAAGTAAACATCGGTATCAACGTTCAAATTTCGTGGCAATGTACGGTTGGCAGAAAAATAAATACAAACAAATCACTTAGTATTTTTAACCTTTATTTTGTATATGTAAATAAAAAAGCCTCTAAATAGTACATTTCCTAATTAGGGTGGTAAAACAAAGAAAGGCCGCGCAATCGCAATTGTTGCGGCCCAAGCTGCAAGCGAGGGACGTAATTATGCGATCGAGGGCTTTCTTTATTACCTCCCGTGTTGGAAAAATATGTGCACATTTGGCCAGAAAGCGGCTCTATCCGTACGCGTAGCGTGCGGAAAAAGCCACTTTATGTCCAGGTGTGGCATACAATATTTTACGAGTTAGAATAGATCACTAAAATTTGTTCCATAGATTTTGCTGTCAATCTTTGACGTCTGTAAGAATATATCCATTTTAAATGACTAAAAGATCTTTCCACGCTGACTGAGGTAATAGGAAGGTATGTCAAGCATTGAAAATTTTGCACACAGTTTTTATTTACACTTTCTGGTATTTCAGCCTCGTTGTTTTTAGATAGTTGGTTAATTATTTGTACAGTCTTATAACCAGGATTTTTCTTTAATACACTTTTTAATTTAAAATAAACTTTTCTGGCATTTTGATGTAACCTTAACGTTGATATTTTTTTTTGCAAACCATGAACAATGTTTAATGATTCTGCTAGACTCAGTTTTGGATCCTCCAATAATTTTATTGACTTAGCAATTATACTAAAGTGTGTATCGACGAATAGTAACTCAGTTTTTAAATTCCGCTTACGGAAAATTTTTTTTGCTTTAGAAATTGCACTCGCTTCACGCGGATTTAAGGCATCGATGACAGATTTGATTTTATCATAATGCATGTGATAATATGAGGCAGCATTTAACCATGTTCCCCATCTTGTTATCACGGGTCGGGGTGGTAGAGGAATATTTACACACATTTGATGAAATAAATTTGTCCTTGAAGGAGCGTTACGAAATATTTTTTTGATACAGTCAATCAAACTGTTTATGGTCGGGTAAAGACTTCTAATTATCTCTGCGACTCGATTACATCCATGTGCTATGCATGTTACATGAGTCATATTTTTATATTTCTAAACAAGGTTTTTAGCTGCTTTTACCATGTAGGAACCGGCATCCGTTATAAAAAATAATAATTTATCCATGTTTTTTTTGTATTCATCGCCCCAAAGATCTTCAAGGGTTTCCTCAACGAGTTTGGTTATTGTCGAATGGTTAGTCGCCTCCAATACCTTAGAAGCAAATAAATGTGGCTGGGTACTAGTTCCATCTAGAGCTCCGATCAAAATATTTGCCACTTTTTTTCCCACGGAATCTGATGTTTCATCAACACTGAGGTAAATCATTTTATTTTGTAATTTCTCTTTCAATTCATTTTTTTTCTTTTCATACAATTCAGGTAAGCATTTTACTCGTATTTTTGTTTCACTCGGCACAGTAATATCGTTTCCATATTTATGATTTAAAAGGTTTTCTACAAAATTTCTAAATTTAGGATTGTCTAATTTTGACCACGGTATATTCGAACAAATCATAAACTCTGTTAAATCTTTATTAAATTTTTCTTGTGCATTATTTTTATGAATTTTGTTGTGTAAATCTGTTTTTAAATGGCGGTCGATACTAGATTTAGAGGGAAATAATTTCGAATTACACAATTTGCAATATACGATATCGTCTTTAATTTCGAAATCAGCATTATCTCGTATTATATCCTGTAAATGGCAGCGTGAATCAGATAATTTATCTTGATGAGATTTTGATTTCAAATGTTTCTCTATATTGTACCTTTTCTTTTTTATATTCATTTCGCAAATAGTACAGCAAGCACCTTCGTTAGTGAATATAAAATCAGTATACTGCGTCAAATCCATTTTCTCAAGTCTGATAGGGAGTTGGGTAAAGATTTATCAATGCTAAATTGTAGTTGTAAGTGTTTTTAAGAACTATTATCGTTGAAGATTTTACCACATATTATTTTGCATGACAATTAATTTGTTGCCTATTTGGCATTTAGAATTTTTTTTACAAATGGATAATGAAATGAGTATTGAGGTTCTATGACGTATTAAGAATATAAACCTCTTTAAATATATGTACAGTTTACCAAAGTACGATTAAGAATAAAAATAAATTAAATGTTATTTATTACTAATAAATAAAACAATGATACCTATGTATTTCTTTTTTTGCGACCCTTACCAAGTGCCACGAAATTTGAACGTTGATACCGATGTTTAATTATAAGTTTTCGCACAGCCTCGATATTTTGTTGTACAACGACCGATTTCGGGCGACCTGCCTTAATTTCGTCCGTAAGCATACTCCGTCCACGATTGAACTCACTAAACCAGTGGTACACAGTAGTTTTAGATGGGGCTTCATCACCAAAAGTTGAAGTTAGTTGATCTATGCACTGTTGTTGCGTTAAACCACGCCGAAAATCATAATAAATCATAGCACGAATATTTTCACGAGTGAGTTCCATTCTTGCTGCGAGATGACATTTAAAACCCGTCAAAAACAAAACACGAGCGTTAATAAGAAAGAAAAAATATACCGGCCAGTACTTAAAAAAGTTCAAATTTTACCATGGAGGTCAAATATGCTATTTAAGAAGATTGTAATCCCGGTTTCCGGATATATAAATAGCAGCCTATGTAGACTTTCGGAGTGATTATTTCTGAAAATATTTTCTAAATCAAAATCTCTCAATGTTATTTTTATGATATTTTTAAATACCTATCGATTGATGTGCAACGTGTTGATATTTGTTAAAAACATTTTTTTTACAATTAGTTAGGTACATGTATGGAGTGCCTGTTTTTTTTCAGTAATTTTACTACAAAACTAAGTAGCTGCATACAAAATACCTTATGTTAATGTTTGTTAAGATACGTCATATCGTTTCCGAGTAAAACTGCTGTGACGTACGGACGGACAGATGGACAGATGGACATGACGAAACTAGTTTGAGGACGAGGTTCTATTTTTGCCAACTTGGCTACAGAACCCTAACAGCGTTCATACAGGAGTAGGAAGCACTGATGATATAAAAGAAATGTTGATAATTTTCATACTTAATGTTGTGATAACTTTCAGTTCATGCATGTGGTGTTTGCCTCTAATTAGCTGTGCAATAAGCTTAAGAACACAATTTTCTACAATATGTATCAATGTGATATTGTAACCGCTGTTGGCAGACCTAACAAATAAAATGAAATGAATAAAATAAAATAAATACTTCCTATGGGATAATCGAATAAAAGTTGGCATGGGTTACAGTTGCAGGAATGGCCTGATTTTTTTTGTAGAGTATTTTGGGGTAAACAAAATATATTTAGAGGGTATAATTGTTAATTTCTCGAAATCTCAATATAAGGGACACCCTATACTCTGTATCTTTAGGTATTTAAATAAAAGTAAATAAGATTAAATAACAGATAGAGAGAGATAAAAGTAAATAAGAGAAGAACTGGCTCAAGGAGCCATTTGAGGGTAGACGAAAACATTACACGATCAAATAATATTGGTTAAAGCCATGTCGTTCAGTGACAGATACAGGCAGTTTTGTATTTGATCGGTTAACCAATAAAAGTTATAACTACCCGAAAATGTAAAAATTGTTTGTTTACTTTTATTTAAATACCTAAAGACATAGAGTATAGTGGATATCTATAAAAAGAGGTATTAATAAAAGTAATCAACATCATATTAACTAAAGAGTTCCTGAGTCCATCATTCAGAGAACTGGTAACCTTCATTAGAGAAAATACAAAGCTAATTTTAGTGAACTACGATTACAGATTTAGTACTTCTTCAACTTATTTATGATAAGTAATACTCATATAAAATAATGCCATAATGATATAATATAATATAAGCCATAACTTACCCTCAATGATGTAAGGACAGTTTCCACAGCCACCTTGGACATTTCATGACTGAGCTGCGTCTCCTTACGCACGGACTGCACTATGTCATAGATAGCGTTGGGTTTGATGCTCTCGCTGCTGTCCTGGCTGTCGTCCTGGTTGTCAGTGTCCGAGGATAGCTGGATTGAGGAGGTTTTGGCGATACCGGTTTTTTTGCTGTTATCATCGTTATCTAAAATAAAAATAATTTCAAAACTTTCTCCTGTATTTGAATGGTTGGAAATGGTTCTAATTATTACATAACATTATTTTAATTTATTGTACTTTTAATTTCAGGTAAGATCGATTAAATATTATATTTTATAAAAGAATATGAATGACGAATATTGATATAAAAATAATTAAATTTGACACTTTTTTACATGAATAGTTGAAAATATATGACAGTACTAAAAATTATTTCATACTAACACTAACTTTTTTATGTGCTGTATATGTAGATACATATACTTAAATTTTTGAAACTATGTTAGGTTTTAAGCTGATAAAACGCACGCAACAATTATTTTAAACAAAAAAATAACCGACTTCACTTAGCCTACTTCATCTTTTCAAGAGCAAGTGCCCTAGCTACTGTAAAAAATACTGAAATCACTAAGTGTGCCTATAATATTTGAAGAGTTCCCTCGATTTCTCCAGAATCCCATCATTAGATCCTGACCTGGTGACTATGGGACCAACTGTGAAGTATATTACTCTCAAAAAAAAAAGATTTTTTCCGGCCCAGCCATCTTCAAATAATCGGTGAACATACATAAAACAAAATAGCAAAAACAAAGATCCCGACAAATTGAGAACCTCCTCCATAAAAATCTTAAAGTTGGTTGAAAAGGAAACAGCCTCAATACTTCTACTAGGTGTTGAAATAGTTGTAATATTACAATATAATAAACATAAAATTGAACAACTATAGGCTGACAAGAGAATCTGAAGTATGAACTTAAAGATAATTGATGTATGTGAACCTGCCATGGCATAATAATTACTTTCATTCAAATGGATCTTATAAATTTAATGAGTTTTACTATTTATAACACTGATAATAAAAGAAAACAGCTCACCAATCACTGACTTAGGCGAAGATGTGTCTCTTTCCTCACTAATATATTGCTGCGACACCACCGGCCTCAAGTCAAATGACGGTGAAACACCATTGGGTGGAGTGTGGTCATCCAGGCGTGGCGGTGGCTTAGGGGCCTGCGGCTTCTTGTTCTGCGGCCTCGTTAATACCTGCAGCTGCTTCTTTTTCTCACTCAACCTAGCTAACAACTCCTGCTTCTGCCCCGACATTGCGTTATCCTCATTCAAAGATTTAATACAATTATTAAGAAACGCGAGAAAGAACTCTGGCTCCACCTAGAACAGAATACACACTGAATTACTGATGTAATGGTGCTCTAATTACAAAACATAACAGGAACCGGCCAGACCTTGACTGTAGCGACGTAATTGGAGGGCACGAAGCCGACTTGACCTTTTCTATTAACGACATGCCACCAGTTCCTCTGTTTCACATTCTGTTGTTGAAGGTAGAAAAATTCGCCCTCCGTGAAACTCAACGTTTTGGCCAACGTCGCTTCGAAGTCGTATAACGCTTGGAGCATCTCATTGTCCTCTGTAAACAATTTTTAATGAGGTGTTTCTCGAATTACTGTAATCTACACCCAGAAGAATAGTTCATCGGAAAAATAAACAATACACAAAGCTTACCGAAGCCGTTTTGGCTGTCACCCATTTTGATTAGTTTTGTATTCCTGTGATAGCGAAATTGTACTGAATTTTCAGTATTTCAATAGGATCTTTGCCATTATTTTTATTTGTAAATTTAAATATTGCAACTAGTAAGAACCATCAACAAATCAATTTAGTTCGCGTTTTGACAGCCCGTGGGTTGCCACTTGCCACTCTTGCCAGAGCCAGACGTTTGCCAGACTAATTTAAAAACGAGAAACGAAAATATGAACACATTCTAAAAACGCTTAGTAAAAAGCAACAAAAACCATGAAATCCCGAAACATTGGTATATAAAAAAATATTGTTGGCTGTAAAATGGTTGTAAATATGCTTGAAATGGGGAAGGCCGGTGAATTCAAAGAAATAAATCAGAAACTAGTAAATTTTTATCATTTTATTATACTTTTCAATTAATTGATTCTCTTTTGTATTAAGCAGAAACGTCTGCAAGCGATAATTTCAATTTTATAATTGAAAGAAAAATGGAAAAATTCACCGCGTCGAGCAAGATTCGAACTTGCGCCCGTTCGGAACACCGGTC
This sequence comes from Pammene aurita, assembly GCA_947086415.1. Taxonomy (NCBI): domain Eukaryota; kingdom Metazoa; phylum Arthropoda; class Insecta; order Lepidoptera; family Tortricidae; genus Pammene; species Pammene aurita. The sequence goes on from OX352299.1 coordinate 14,058,344, forward strand.
CGACCGCTCTGACCAACTGAGCCATCGACGCTTACTCAACCTCGGTGAATCTTTCCTCGGTCAATCTGTTCTTATTTTATTCTTCCGAAACTTCTGTTGGTAGAAACTAACCATCAAACATAGGGCTCTTCCATGACTCTTTAAGTAAGTACTTAATAATATGAGAACTAGACAAATTAAACTACCTAACCTTTTAAGAAACCTAAGTTTCAATATATTATCCTAAGTTTTAAGAAGAAATGATATTTTGAGTTGTTATAAAATGTTTTTGTTATAATTAAAACTTGGCACCCATTTAGATCTCACTTCTTTTGTCGTTGAAGTCAACAATCAAGGCATATATAATATATTGAACTTGGCTCTCATTTCAGATTTATGTTATTGATTGTTTATTGTTTATTGTTGTTTATTTAAGTTTACACAGCATTACAGTCTTATCACTAATACACTGCGAAACTACGTAGATATCTACTATTAGTTAATCAAAATTATCATACTAACACACTTGATGACTGCCTATTATCCATCAGCTCGCAAAATCTCAAACACTCATGACACACATTCGCCCATCGCCACGCCACCAGGTCACACTCTGGTGCTGATACCAGGAGCGCATTCAGTAGGTCCAGGGCACGAAGTATCGAAGAGTTCTTATGTGCAACCGTAGGTGCCATTGGCACTGCCAACAGGGGGTGCACACGCGGCCTGAGGGTAATATTTTTGTTAATATCAGGCACAAAAAGTCTTACAAAACTCCCTACCAGTTCAAGACAATCAGAGTCCCCTCGAAGAACCCGACACGCAAAAAGTAGTAGGCTCAAGCTGCGCCTCACTTCTAAGGAATTGAATCCCAGGGTTCCTAAAATTAGTTGGATACAGGAACGGATAGTATCCGTACATCTTTTTATAATACATTCTTAAGAACGTCTTTTGGACCTTTTCCAACAGTAGGATATAAGTTGACTCGTAAGGGTTCCAGACTAACGCTGATGCCTCCAGCTTGCTTCTAACCAAAGCATTGTACAGTACTTTTATGGTACAAGTGTCATGCAAATCTCTGACGTTACGAGTAACGAAACTTAATCTACGAAAGCTACTAGTGGCAAGTTCTTCGATGTGGTCATGAAATGTTAGCCGTGTGTCGAATAAAACGCCAAGATCCTTCACTGAGACAACTCTTGCAATGGGCTCAGGTCCAAGAAAGTATTGAGCGTGGATAGGAACGAAAGCCCGACTAAAACTACACACCAATACATATTCATCTATGCTACACACTTGACATTTAGCCGTATTGAAACTCAATTTGTTGTCAAGACTCCATGATGGGATCATATATTTCTGGACAGGCTTAAAACCGGTATTAGACATTGCAATTTGTAGGGCCCAATCTGTAGTGTACCCTGCCTCTCCCTGCCCATCTTTCAGCTCCCTAAGGGCCCTAACTCTTATTACAGCTCCCAATCAGACAGATTTGACCCTACAATTTGCTATGTCTAATACCGGTTCTAGCTTTACTAAGGACCGTTGTTGGAAATGTAATTGTAATAGTTGCCTGCCCCATTAAACGCTAAATTGAGAAGACTTGACCTTGAAATGTCGCGGCATTGTGTTGATGCTAAATCTATACGTGAGTTGGTAGGCCTCAATAGACTATGATATAATAACAATGACAGATAGGTTATTTACACTCCAAAAGTAAACCAGTTAAAATGAGTGAATTCAAACAATTGTCACTAGTCGCGCACCGGCAAACGAGAGATGCGGACGGACGTGCTAATGAGCTCCCGTCACCCGCGTGAGAATGAGAAAAACTGTAATTTTCAAACAACGAGAGTGACAAAGATGTAATGATTGTCTATATAGAACAAACATGGATAACAGAACTTCGCAATCACGCCTTTAAATAGTAAAAATATCTGAAATTACTTATTAGGGTTCCGTACCTCGAAAGGAAAAAACGGAACCCTTATAGGATCACTTTGTTGTCCGTCTGTCCGTCTGTCTGTCTGTCAAGTCCATTTTTTTCAGGAACGCGTGGAGGTATTAAGCTGAAATTTATATCAAATACTCAAGTCTATTGTCCCTTGGAGCTGTGAAAAAATCAAACTTAAAAGCCAACGCAATCAAAAGATACAGTCGTTTATGCTGCAAATTTTAGAGTTTTTCGGCACTCGCAAAACCTACGGGATACTTCCCGTGAACCCAGAAACTTGAAATTTGGCACGAAGCAACGTCATATAGCATGGACAATGAAAAAATTACAAAAAGTAGACATTTTTAGTAAAATCATACAAAAAAAAATTTTTTTTAAATTTTAAACTTACTTACTACCTTTTTCCTCGTAAACGCGTGGAGGTATTAAATTGAAATTCATGTCAAATACTCAGGGCTATAGGAACTTTCAGATGTAGCAAAACCAAACTTTTATGTCAACGCAATCAAAAGAAATAGCAATTTAAGTCGCATATTTTGAAACTGAGTACTCGCAAGAAACTCAAAACGTAAACTCAGAAACTTGAAACTTGGCACGAAGAAACTTCATATTGCACAAACAAAGGAAATATTACGAAAAGTAGACATTTATAGTAAAATCATACAAAAATATTTTTTTTAATTTTAAACTTACTACCTTTTTCCTCGTAAACGCGTAGAGGTATTAAATTGAAATTAGTAATAAACATACTACAACTTTTGCTTGTTACAGGTTTGTACGGAACCCTCGGTGCGCGAGTCCGACTCGCACTTGGCCGGTTTTTTATTTCAATTAAAATTCATTTATTTAATAGTATTTTGCTATGTGTTGCTCGGATGTATGGTGTCAAATGATTTGTTTATGTAGAAACACAGAAAAGAAGTTGTCAACCAGCCATATATTTTTTAAGTAAGTGGGCCATTCTATTTTTCGTTGTACCATCAGGTTCAAAATTGCATGGTCAATTTATCAATGAATTCATTCATAAATTGGCCATGCAATTCTGAACCCGATAGTACAAGGGGTGCTATTTATATATCCGGAAACCGGGATTACAATCTTCTTAAATAGCATATTTGACCTCCATGGTAAAATTTGAACTTTTTTAAGTACTGGCCGGTATATTTTTTCTTTCTTATTAACGCTCGTGTTTTGTTTTTGACGGGTTTTAAATGTCATCTCGCAGCAAGAATGGAACTCACTCGTGAAAATATTCGTACTATGATTTATTATGATTTTCGGCGTGGTTTAACGCAACAACAGTGCATAGATCAACTAACTTCAACTTTTGGTGATGAAGCCCCATCTAAAACTACTGTGTATCACTGGTTTAGTGAGTTCAATCGTGGACGTAGTATGCTTACGGACGAAGTTAAGGCAGGTCGCCCGAAATCGGTCGTTGTACAACAAAATATCGAGGCTGCGCGAAAACTTATAATGGACGACCGACATGTTACGTACCGCGAGATAGAGGCGACTCTGGGTATTTCTATGACCAGCATTAATAACATATTACATAATTATTTGGCTGTAAAAAAAATTTGTTCGCGTTGGATACCCAAAAGAGCAAAAAGATGCTCGCGTCGAATGGTGCAATAAAATGTTAAAAAAATATAACCGTGGTGACTCAAAAGCCGTTTATAACATCTATACAGGTGACGAATCCTGGATCTATGCATACGATCCCGAAACGAAGCAACAATCAACGGTATGGGTGTTTCAAAATGAGCCGAACCCTACGAAAGTTACTCGTGCAAAAAGTACATTGAAACAAATGGTGGCCTGCTTCTTCGGTATTAATGGCCATGTAGCTACAGTGCCACTAGAAAACCGTAGAACGGTTAATTCATAGTGGTACACGACCATTTGCTTACCGGAAGTATTTGAACAAATTCGTAAAACTAACCAGCGACGAAGAATCATTCTTCATCATGACAATGCCAGCTGTCATACGTCACGCGAAACAACTCTATTTTTGGAGGGTCAAAATGTGGAATTAACGGGTCATCCGCCGTACAGCCCTGACTTGGCACCCAACGATTTTTATTTATTTCCAAATATAAAGAATAAATTACGCGGTCAACGATTTTCGACCGCTGAAGATGCTGTCGACGCATTCAAACAACACGTTATGGAGGTACCTCAGGCGGAGTGGCAGGAGTGCTTTAAAAATTGGTTCACGCGAATGCAAAAGTGCATAGATCATCAAGGGGAATACTTTGAAAAACAATAAAACCATTTTCAGCCGTGTACGTTTGTTTGTTTTTTTGTTTCCGGATATATAAGTAGCAACCCTCGTACAGTCACGGTCATTAATCGATGATCCACTTGCCGCTCTACGTATTTTAGCCGTGTAATACATATTTCATCCTCACCATGGCGACGTTTTAACGTATCCATAGTAACTCTAGAGATTGATACCAACATATAGAACAAAATAATGACATCCATCACATTGTCCCATACATAACTGTTGCAAATATTTGAATATGCATGGTAATCCCGCCATTTTGAAACGAAGTTATTTTAAATATTTTTATGTTTTGCTATATATGTCAGCTATTGTCAGTGTAATTTTTATATACTACTTAAAAGTAAATAGGGGCCACTAAGTATTTTGATCTTTACGTAAAACATATTTTTTTACAGTATTATATTTCTTTCTAGTTATTAGACAGCATGAAAGAGATTGGATACTGACGGATATGAGGCATCATTAATCAGCCACTTATCACTTATCAATTAGTTGATGGCCCAGAATTATCAATTAAACAGAAATATATAGATTTTGTTTTGAGTAGTATACATCGTCTAATAAAAAGTCAACCTTTAGTAAAAACATATTTATTTTTAAATTTAATATTTAGAATAAGCTCCAAGGCTGTCCGATACAGCTTGTAGTCGTGTTCGCATAGAGGCGACTAATTTTGTTCCAATATCAGTTCCTCGCATACTTTCCCAGATGTCTTGGCAGTGTTGAGCCAAAACATCAGCCCTGCGTTCGTTACGGTGATCCCATCGCTGCACCATTAAACCCCATAGATTTTCTATGGGATTCAGGTCCGGAGATTTAGATGGCCACGGAATTACCGTAATGGCTGGGTGTGCATCGAACCAGGCGTTAACGACTCTTGCACGGTGTATCGAGCAGTTATCATGCACGAAATTGATGTTAGGCATATCGTGCTGTGGATAGACCGTTCTTACGGAAGGGAGCATGACTTCTTCCAAAATGCTAATATAGTCCAGGGCATTTGCACGCGGTGGCATTTGGACGAGTTCGCCAACACCTTCGGAGCTCATCCAACCCCACATATTAACACCTATTCTGCCCGATTCCCTATTTGGTATGACATGATCTATGTCATACCGTGTTGCGTTATACCGCCACATTTGTAGGCGACCGTGTTCGCTTGATTGAAATGTTTTCTCGTCAGTGAAAATTGTTGAAGTCCAATCAAAATCTACAAATCGGTTGGCGAAATTTTCGCGGGCGATTTTATGATTTTCCGTCAAATCAACCTTATAAGCCGGAACTCTGTGATGCAAATTCATTGAATGCAGATGCCTTCGGATAGTTCTGGGATCCACATCAAACCGTTCTGCATATAGTTTAGTGGGTGTGAATCCATTTAGTTCGTAACCTTGGAGCATTTCTGTTCGCTGCATTTGGCTTAAAGCAGCAGGACGATGATTGTTTTGGCGACGATCGGCAATAATCCCTTCCTCAGCATATCGTCCCACCCATAACGCAACGGTGTTTCGCTAAAAATACGAACTTGAAGTTAGTGATTTTTTGACTTTATTTTAATTCTGGAGACATATCAGACAGAGCAAACTTACCGACAAGAGCAGATCCCTCGAAATTGCACGAATACTAAGACCCTGCTGGTGCATTGTCACAATTCTATGACGAATCTCATTGTTAATAGTGGGTGGCATTTTCGCTTAAATTGAATTGACTACGGTTATTATTACCAATTTTTTAATTATTTCTTGACACCTGACTTTTTAGTTGTCAATATTTTCTAAAATAATATGCGTTATTGCAACTACGAGTTTTATTTCAAAAAAGGTCTGATATAATTATCTTATGAATCATCATAAGTTGGATTTAGATTTGCCCCGGACATTTCGCTACCGCAATGTTTTAGCACAGATTCGCTGCATTCGTGCGAACGGCGTAATTTATGCAAAATTCAATCGATTCATTATTGATATGATAACTTCATTAGCTAACCTTTAACCTCTATGGTTAAGACATATTTCCTAGTAGTAGTAAGTTGTTAATCTTTTTGATTCTGACCTCTTTTGAATTAAAACGCAATGTCAGTTGAATGTTATGTCAAAGACGACAATTATAAATTATGCATTTAGTGAATCGTAGCTAAAATAATATTAAAGTGTTTACACGATAATGCCAATCACAATTTCCGATTAATTCTCCGAAGAATCGTGTCAATGTGTCATCAGGCTCTTGAGTATTCGGCCAGCCTCAAGAGAATCCTCGAGACGGAAAGCTTATTCCATAATGTTGTTAAAACATTTAAATTGTCTACTTATTGCATAGAACCATAAGCTTGAAAGATTTAAAAAACACGTTGCGTTTTGGGTAAGACGATACCTATGCCGAAAAAGTTAAACTATCATCGTCAGAACAACCAGCGACCCGATGCATTTAGCGAAGAGGAATGCTCCGGACCACGAAGTTGACAGATTTAGACCTACGAAGTTCGCAGCTCTATGGAACGATTTGATAATTATGAATACATTTAATAAATTTAAACTTTAAATATTGTTATTATTTATTAATATGATCTATTCGATAGTTAATAGCTACAACTTAGCTACTTTCATACCAAAACAGGCATTCAAATTCTTAGTTAATTTTTCTAATGATGGCGGCCGTCAAATTGTTAGTTATCAATTATGATAACCTGATTTCATCCGAATACTAATTCGGATAAAATCGGGCTTTTCGTTTCTCCTGTGTCGAAATGCCAATGCCAATCATAATGTCTCCGTTACTATCGCTAGGTACGCTCTGTAACAATTGTTACTAAGTTACGGTTGCTAAATCTGCAATTGGTTAACTTTTCGAAGTGACAAGTGACTCTGTCAATCTGGTAGCTCTGAAGTTAGCCAACCTTAACATTCGGACCTTAGTGACGGTTGATAAACAAACAATGATAAAGATAGAAATATAATTGTGCTCTTTTATTATACGAAGACTTGTTAGGAATTAATACGAGTAAAAACCCGATTTGTATTACACTGCTAAAATACGTACAGCGGCAAGTGGCTCATCGATTAATGACCGTGACTGTACATACGTTTTTGACACTTTCGTAAAATGAATATTTTAGAATAATTGGCCATTATACTTTCATTTGCTGTTTTGTAACGGAGAAAGAGGCTCAATTAGGCTACCAATCCCGATACCTTAGTTTAATAATTTCCTTAATCACAGTTACTCAGTGGTCCTTGATTGTCTGCCAATTTGTACGAAAATTCAGTTCAGTAACAATTTGGCTACATGACCGCAACCTACTAACTAATAATGATAAATCCAAAATAATTCAATTCGGGCCCTGGCAAAAAGAACCTCTTAACTTACACGCCGTATCCTCCAAATTAAAAATCGAAGAGGTTACCGACTGTACTTTGCTAGGTCTTACGCTAGATAGCAACTTAAACTGGAAGGCACATAAAGCACAATTGATAAGTAAAATGTCACGATTTATTTATGCACTGTGCGTATTAAAAAACAATACCACCCTAGAGTGCGCATTGGCAGCGTACCATTCACAGGCGGTCGCATGGTTGCGCTACGGGATCCTACTGTGGGGCCATAGCAGCGAAGCTCGGCGCCTTTCTTTGAAGCAAAAAAACTGTGTCAGAATCCTGGCTAATATCAACCTACCCCATAGCTCCAAACCTCACTTTAAAAAACTAAATCTTTTAACCCGTCCCTGTCTTTACATTCTAGAAATCTCCATTTTTGTACGTAAAAATATACACCTGTTTAAATTTTGCCGAAACGCACGACGTCAACAATATCTTGAATTATCCGAACCGAAATCAGAAATGTACAAAAACAGTCCCTATTATAGAGCTATAACAATATACAATCATATCCCTACCTATGTAAACGACGCAAAAACAAACGCGATTTTCATAAATAGTTTTAAAAGTATGCTTGTCGATAAATGTTATTATTCCGTAGGCGAGTACCTCGAAGATAAATTGTAACATGCAATTACCAAATGTAGTTTATAAGTATAAGTATTAAGTGTTTTTGGTGATTGAGCCGGTTTTAGAAATTTTATTTTGTTATACCTCAACGTTTATAATTTCATGTCGTTATAAAGTTCTCGATTTATATGTTTATGTATTAGTATTATATAAAATTAGTTTTAAGAAATATTGCTTTACCCTATCAGGGTCCATTGTGCTAATCTTTGTCATGTACTTGGTTGGTTACTTGGTTGCAAATAAAGATCTCTATCTCTATCTCTAAATAAGGCGTTTACCACTGCGTTACCATCTTTTACATTAATCAATATTAATATATGAATTTTGGTAAAAAAAATCCTATTATTTGGTTCAGGTATAATTTGGGAATATAATTTTATATACGAAATTCAATTATGTTTATCATACTTTTTTCTGGCAATAGATATGGTCACGAAAAAGTAGAATGAGCCAAGTACCTTATTTTATATTTTCTATTGACCCTTAATTTCAGCAGTTACCGAAGCCTACCGCAGAGACCTGCAAACGAGCCAGAGGTGTCACATGCGCGTTGCCGACCCTTTAGAATCATGTACACTCCTTTTTTATGGTTGCTGACGTAACAAGTAACTGACTACTTATAATGTTGCATCAGTTGCATGTTTTTCACCTTGTGAGTCGCAAATGGTCGCTTTTAAGTATACTTTGCCGTTGACAGCAAATTATCGTCACGATATTATGGTGCGTTCACATGTATGGTCATGTTTGGTGGGTTTGACGAATCTGTCTCATAGAACGAAACCATACATGTGAACGCACCAGAATATCGTGACGATAATTTGCCGTCCACGGTAAAGTATAAAAGCGGCCATTGTCGCAAAGCCTATGTATAGAGAAGACGCAGACGCATAAAAACAGACTAGGTACGAGTAGGAAGGTTATCTTATCTTAGACCAACATTTAACAAAGGGTACCCCCTACCCTCTACTAAATATAGCTCTACCATCTTCGGACAAGTAAGTTACATACACGTGGTAGGTATTACGTAACATAAAAATAATGTAATGATAAGTAATATCGCAAAGCTCTAACAAGAAAAGGCTGAAACATTATAGGTAGGTACTTAGCTTTTATTTCATGTTTTTCCTGTTACAAGGAAGAATGTTTATTTTATTACTTACCAGGAACGCGTTTCTACAGGGTATGTCCCGCGACCATAACTTTAATGTTTGTGTAATGTGTTTAGGTAATGGGTAAAATAAATACCTTTTTAGTTACTGGAAATTAGGCGAAGGAGATAAGGAGAAGCTTGCAGCAAATTAATTTGATTACAAAACAAAAACAACATTAATATTCACTCTGTTTTTGTGTGGAAATGGTCAAAACATCGAAACTTCATTTGTTTGTCTTGGCAAACAACAAACATAATATGATATAAACCTATTTGTAAGAGCACTTGCTAACTCTCACATTTACTTGATAATTATCTTGATATTCTTGATGATAGTTATAAATACCAAAGACGGGTTTATAAAACTGATTTATTTATCTTAATATGTGTGCACACTTATCGACTAGCGAACGTGAATTATATTATAGGAATGAATCGGTAGTTTGTACATTATTGACTAATTACGAAACATACATGTAAATGCTGAAGGTGCAAAATGAACATTATGACGCATGTAGGTCAACGGGTGCAATGTACTCGTACACTATTAAATTTAATCTTTCGTGAGACATAGGTACTATTAACACTATAAACTGCGCTACGGGCCGGTTCAAATAGCACTCTTAGTGCTTGAAGATGGAGACCTAAGCTCTCCGAAACATGTCGTGCAAAGTGACTAAAGTGACGTGAGTGATAGATACCTAGTTATGTCTATATAGTTAAACAAACATGAATAAAGTTAGTAAAAATTAAATATCCTTTCGTATATAAATGAATTGCATTTTGGCATCACGGCTAGCCGCGGAACTAACTAGGACGGGTTTGTTCGACTCGTGGGCAAAGGGAATGGACCGACACTACTATCTAAACCATCCACGGTATGCCTGTCATGCTGTCGAGCAGCGTTGGTTACGTGCCATGGGATCGCGAGCATTCACCGCGAACACTGCCTGTTGCGACAGCCGAGCTGTCCCCTCACTGGGGCCGAAACTCTCGAAACCGTAGTTCCCTGTCTCGAAGGTGGCGTGCAGAGCGACACAGCACGCTGGTCCCTCATGACAACCTCCTCGCCGGGAGCGAGGTAAGGTGGAAAAACTGGGTTCCACCTCTTCAGGTTGCCTTCGCGATTTTTTATTGACGTGGTCATCCTTGCAGCCAACACCCGACACCTGCAGTGTCAACCCCCGGTCCATCATCATAGGCCCTCTGCCTAGACAGGTTACGGGTCTGGTTTTGTCAGATTAACTCAACCCGTCTGCCGTGGGAAGTCGAGGTGCATTAACCTGTCTTCCTGAAACCATTTGATACTAAAGAACTATTCGAAATACTAAAGAGGTATGTAATATTCTTGATAATCAGGTGTAAGGTACGTACATACTTACCTTTACGCAATAAATAAAATATTATTATAATATCTTATACAATCAATATGATTCTTATTGAGCTAACTATGAGACTATGTCGATTTGTGTAGGGTTGTCCCCATTATATACCAGCGATGAAACCGCGTCGTAAAGGCGAGGCTTCCAGCATACAGCTGAGACTGTCCTTTTGTCATGCGCTTTGTTTATATATTTATATACACATTTATTTATTTAATCGTATCGCATATACATGAGAAACAAAAGCAACTATAAGTAGAGATAGAGATTAAGACCAGTCAGCCACTTAATGGTCTCGTCGCACTGTGGACCGAAAATCGGCTCCCATTGACATAGAAATCAAAGTTGTTATTTTTAACTTTTTTTTGACGGAAATAGGTTTAGCTTAGCTTTCGCATGCCAATTTAAGAATTTCAGACGATTTTTCTTAAAAAAGGCCGAGTTATGATTTTTTTACGAAAACACTGTATGGAGCTTAAGCAAAAATTTGAGATTTCTCAAAAACCGCAAACTAAACAGTAATATCCTCGCAGATGATTATACTGTGATTTTTTTGTGATTTTTTGGCATACTACATGTATCTGCTAGAGGTGCGGTTTTTTTTTTAAAAATCGATTGGGGTTTGTATGGAAAAGAGATGAAAAAAAAAGTTGATATTTGTAGGTTTTTTTAATGGAAACGGGTTTCGCTTTTTTTCAATATATTATTTTGTGCGTTTTAGATAATTCTAAAGGATATCGAGTTATATTTTTTTTTCGAAAATTATCTATGGAGCAGGAGCAAAAATTCAAGATTTCTCAAAAACCGCAAAATTAACAGTAATATCCTCGCAGTATCAGTACACTGTGAATTATTTGTGATTTTTTGGCGTACTACATATTTCTGCCAGGGGTGCGGTTTTTTTAAAATCTGTTATTGTTTCTATGGAAAAGACACCAAAAACCAAAGTTAATATTTGTAGGTTTTTTATGAAAATGGGTTTTACTCATTATTGGTATATTATTTCAATCGATTTAAAAAACTGCACCGTGACAGAAATATGTGGCATACCAAAAAATCACAAATAATTAACAGTATAACCTTCTGCGAGGATATTACGGTTCATTTCGCGGTTCTCGAGATGTCTTGACCCTATGGTCCTGTTCTATACTTTATTTAAAAAAAAGAAGTCGTTATTCTTTGTGCAGAATCATCTTAAACTGACAAAATACTATACTAATAATGAGTAAAACCCATTTTCATAAAAAAACCTACAAATATTAACTTTGGTTTTTGGTGTCTTTTCCATAGAAACAGTAACAATAACAGATTTAAAAAAAAACCGTACCCCTGGCAGAAATATGTAGTAAGCCAAAAATCACAAATAATTTACAGTATAACCACCTGCGAGGACATTACTGTTAATTTTGCGGTTTTTGAGAAATCTTGAATGTTTGCTCCTGCTCCATACATTATTTTCTAAAAAAATATATAACTCGATATTATTTACGCAGAATTATCTAAAACTCACAAAATAATATATTTAAAAAAATCGAAACCTGTTTCCATTAAAAAAAACTACAAATAAGTATTTAACTTTTGTTTTCATCTCTTATCCAGACAAACCCCAATCGATTTTTAAAAAAAAACCGCACCTCTAGCAGATATATGTAGTATGCCAAAAAATGACAAAAAAACAACATTATAACCATCTGCGAGGATATTACTGTTTAGTTTGCGGTTTTTGAGAAATTTCAAATTTTTGCTTTAGCTCCATACATTGTTTTCGAAAAAAAATCATAACTCGGCCTTTTTAAAGAAAAATCGTTTGAAATTCTTAAATTGGCATGCGAAAGCTAAGCTAAACCTATTTCCGTCAAAAAAAGTTAAAAATAACAACTTTGATTTCTATGTCAATGGGAGCCGATTTTCGGTCCACAGCACAGTACGTCGCTAAGGGTGATCAGGTCTTCAGGAGGACCATTAGCATAGCGGGTTATGGGGCAGTCCTCGATAATGTACACATTAATAGTAATAATTTTTAGGTTAAAATAGTGTTTAATGGTTAGTTTACTTTTCACGTGATTTGGTGTAAAAGACCCTAATTGTAATGTGTTTTATACGTGGCAATAAATCATTTATTTACTTACTTACAACAACATAACGATATTTTCCATCACCGAAAAGCGACTTGTATAGAATTACGCAACGTAAATGTTATTTCGTACTAGTACGGGGTCAGGCTTCGAATCCGCGATTTTCGGATAACCATTTACTAGGTAGGTACAGCTATATTAGAAACAAAAAAAAAACAATTTAATGTACCTAATTATGAAAAACTAACAATACATATACATAATTACGCTAGAAACAACAATACATAATAATCTACTTAAACCTACCATTAACCTAAACACAAAAATCCTTAAACATAGCATAACATACATAACACAACTAACCTACTCTAAATCTAATAATGGCCCCTGTGGCGTGGCCAAAGATGCTAGCTGCGTTACCCCGCCGAATCGCGAGACATACTGCTAATACGTTGAGCGAGGTAACTGCCAGCGCTCCGGTCCCCCGTTGCGTATCTGAGTGTCTTCGATAGATCTCCGAAGAGACTCAAAGCGCAAGGGCCCCACGAACCCAGCGTTTCGACGCCGTACGGACTGTACTTCGCCACCTTTGCGCGTTCAGCCGCAAAAAAATAATAATTAGACAAATTGATTTGTTTTTTAGGGTTCCGTACCTCGAAAGGAAAAAACGGGACCCTTATAGGATCACTTTGTTGTCCGTCTGTCTGTCTGTCGGTCAAGACCATTTTTCTCAGGAACGCGTGGAGGTATCAAGCTGAAATTTATATCAAATACGCAGATCTATTGTCCCTTAGAGCTGTGAAAAAATCAAACTTAAAAGCCAACGCAATCAAAAGATACAGCCGTTTATGCCGCAAAATCCGCAAATTTTCGAATCTCGCAAGGAAATCAACTGTGTGAGACTTACTACTTTCACCCCCTCTATAAGCGCTCCAGGGGTGAATTCAACTTTTGAATATCTTTTAAAAGAATCATTAGAATATGACAAAACTGTGGTAGAGACTTCATTTCCTTATCTCGAAGCACAAAACATTGAAGCTAATAAATAAAATTCTTATGATATAAGAAAATATACACTTTTTCGCCCCCTGTATCTTTATATCTGTAAGACTTACAGATGCATTGTGTATGGAAATATTGTAGACAATTTTATCTTCTTCATACGTTCCATAGAAATTTTAGGCATACTGATAACCGTTTAAGCGCCAAGGTTCAAAAACGGACTTTTGGCACCTTTAAACCAAGATGGCGGCCGCGCCCCCCCCCCCCCCCCTCAAGGTCTCAAATCTAGTATTTTAATTACCACCCTATGGCCTACCAATAACCATTAAAATATTTTCTACTCCACCTTTTGTAAGGCAATGTATGGAGATGATTCCCCAATGATTGTATTATATTTAAAATTAGAAAATTAATTTGACGTCAAAATGATCGCATTTCGTTTCCAACAGAATCAGATTATTAATAAGTCCCTACAAGTCACACACACGATAAGAAGTGTGCGTCACACTATGTCTACAGATAAACAAAGAGAGTATGGCAGTCACGTAGGTCATGCGATAACTTCGTTATGCTTTACAAGCTAAACAAACGAATATGCTTCAGGCCGTCCCCTTTAACTAACTAACTGTATGTCTCCGCTCCGGGTAATAACCTGTCTTTCCTCAAACCACATATAAATAGCAAACACCAGACTGACATTAATTAGTTCGAGTTTAACGTTGAATTGTAAGCAACGCAATATGTTGAAAGTACCTCTATTGCTGGGAATTGTCCTGGTTGTATTTGTGGCCGAGTCAACCTGTCAACGGTTCATTCAGCCAACATACAGACCCCCAAAACAAGGAAAACCAATCATACGTCGGGTCAGAGAAGCGGGTGAATTGACACCCATAGCGACAGAAGATGTTTCAGACCTATCATTACAACAAGTGGAGTTACTAGACAGGCATGTACGAAGCCTAGATTCCCCAAGTGCGAAACGTGGAGGCGGCAGTCATTCAACTTCATCAGGAAGCCGTGACACTGGAGCCACACATCCTGGATACAACCGTCGAAACGCACGCAGCGTCGATTCACCCAGCGCGAAGCGAAGCGGTGGAGGACACAGAACATCCAGTGGGAGTAGAGACACAGGACCGACGCACCCTGGTTACAACAGACGGAACGCACGTGAAATCAGATTACCTGGTCATCTCAATCCTCTAAGACCGAAGCCTTTGTACCCACGACCAACCTTCCCTGCACCAGTACCTCGCATCCCCATTTTAGCTAGAACAGCCCGTGATATTCAAATCCCTGGTATTAGAAAGCCTACGCACCGGAATGTGATAATTCCAAACTGGAATCCGAATGTTAAAACTAATCCCTGGGATAGTCTAGGTGGAAGAGGACGACATGGAAGGAGTATAGATTTTACAGAGGACCTTAATGATGTCGAATTTGATGATTTTCCGCATGAAAGAGTGGCTAGGGATATTGATATTAATGGTTTGCCGAGAAAGCCAACCCATCGCGACGTAATAATTCCGAACTGGAATCCTCACGTGAAAACGAATCCCTGGAATAACCTCGGTGGGAGAGGACGACAAGGAAGAAGTATAGAGTTTACCGAGGATATGATAAATGAGGCAGAATTCAACGATACTGTAGAAGTCGTATAAGAATCTTCTACATTAGTGGGTACTTATTACAAAATATTATATATTCGAATCAATAAAAGTCAACGTATATAATCGTTGTATAGTTAAATAGTAAATTGTTAATAGTTAATAATTTCAAAATCCACGATCAATTCAGCAGTTAAAGTTGGTCTTTGCTATGGCTTTGTATTAACGTCATATACCTATTCCCTTTAAAATTTATTTTAAATATATTTCGTATTGGACATTCATTGATGAACAGGCTTTCAATTATTTGGCTCAGCTTTAGAATGTCTGGCATCGAGTTCAGGCTTCATATTTTTTTTGTAGCTTCTACTCGTCAAAAGACAACTCTTCGCCAAATTTTAAGTTGCGGAAACGCTTGGTTTGCGAGATAAAAAATAATCAAAGTTCCATATAAAATCCCGATTTTACACTGCCATGACACAATATTTTGCGTTTCGTTAAACGTGTTGAGAAAAACTAAAACGTGATGATTTGTGTTATGTTCAGTTTTTACATAAATACAGTTTTTTTGACTAATTTGTGTACAATAATAGTTACATGATATTTATTCAATGATTTTTTTAATTTATAAGTATTATTTGATGGAAATTTGTTGATTAATAATTATCAAAAATGGTACGATTTTACTAAAACGCGTTAAACAAAACGCAAATAGAATTGGCGGGGTCTGCGGCGGGTGATACGACATGACACTTTGTAGGAACTTTTTAGGTTAGTTCAAAGTAGTTTTAATATAGATAGTACTCGCCAAAAGACGATCCCTTGCCAAGTTTCAAGTTGCGGAAACGCTTGGTTTCCGAGGAAAAAAATGTTAAAAAATCTCATAAGAAAATAATTCTACGATAGCGAGACGCATATTGTGCGTTTCGTTGCACGCGTTAACATAGGCTGACATCATGTTTTATTTTTTAAGTTAAATTTTTACACAACTTTAGGGTTTTTTTTTACAAATCATTTCTGTATTTTATTTTTGTCTTTAGTCATTGTTTTGTTTAACTTTGAAAGACACTTTCAGTAAATTTCTGTACTAAAATAATTACAAATAAATTATACGTGTAAAACGAAACGTAATGGATGTGGGGAGAAAGGAATGACGCCGATGGACTGGGCGACATTTTGTTATGTCAGTTGTTATTTGTACTCCCAGTTGAGAGCGTTTATCGTGATCCTGTGATACTTATATACGACTACCATGGTGCTACCGAAGCCCAAGCCCTCGTCATCCGCCATTTCATCGCCTGAAGAGTTGAGAGTAGGACAAGTGGACTCTGAGTCCCTTGATCCGAGCTCCTCTTCAGCGCCGATTCCAATTGTGCAAGTGTTGGACTCTAGTGAGCCGTTTGTTTCGTGTGTGCAAGTGTTGGACTCTAGTGAGCCACTTGTGTCCACAGCCACCACCATGTCTTCAACCGATGTACAGGTCGTTGAGGCTCTGGATTCCACCTACACTGAGTCGCTAACGTGTTCGGTTTCTCCCGTACCTGGCTGCTCTACTTGGGATGGAGTTCTTAACGTAAGTACTTTGTAAAACAACATATTTCCATTATTTTATATAGCATTTGTTGTAATGTGAAGAAAAGTTAAATAGGATGTTGATAAAGTTAAACTCATGCTAATTAGGGTTTACAGTTATGTAAACACTTTATTGTACATAAAAAAGAAACATGTTACAATGAAAATAAAAAAATAAATTACATAATTATGTACAAAGGCGAACTCATACCTTTAAGGATGAATGAAATTAGCCTTGTAGAATTTGACACATACCTAGTCCCAAATTAACTAGACAAAGCTTGTACTACTTGATGGCAACAAACTCATATTTAGTCTCATGCTTCTTTTCAGATCTAATGGTGAAAATAACTTATATCAACTTTTTTTTTTGTTGTAGGTTCCTCAAGGTGTGTCGGAGCTTATGCCTGAATCACTCACCTTTACGGAGCAGTGTGAATCCCCCACCTTTACGGAAGCATCGGAGAGCACCCCTGCACCACCAGGAGCTTCTGGTTCATCAGGCAGGCGTGTGCATCTCTATGCGGAGGAAATAAAAGGACAGTGGAATTTAAGAAAAATCTTTGAAACATTTAATAGTTTGGAATCGACAATTGCATTTGCTGTGGAAAGGCAATTGCTCCCGCGCACAAAAATGTGCAATTATCATAAAAAGCCAATGCTACTGGAGACATCGGGCCAAGGACAGCTGGGAATTTTTCGCTGTCGGAAGGGCAACTGCCGCAGTAAGTCAGTGAGCAGGGCAAAAGATACATGGTTTGAAAATGTGCACCTGTATCTACCGCTGGTATTCGAGTTGATGTATATGTTTACCAGTGGCTACAGTTATGAGCAGGTGCAACGGGAGACTTTGAGGGAAGACGTCGTCTCCACTAGTACAATATCAGACTGGTACAATTATTGTCGTGAGGTAATATGTGTTTATATGTTAGAACATGAGGACGAGCAACCGAAAATTGGTGGCCCTGGAAAAATTGTACAGATAGATGAATCCAAATTCGGAAAGAGAAAATATAATAGAGGAAGGCAAGTGGAGGGTCATTGGGTCCTAGGAATGATTGAAGATGGCAGTGATGATTTGAGAATAGAAGTGTGTCCCGACAATATAAGGTCTGCTGATGTATTGGTGCCACTTATTAAAAAACATGTTCAGGAAGGCTCCACGATACATACAGATTTTTGGAGAGCATATGACTGCCTTCCTGAACATGGATATGTTCATAAGAAAGTGAATCACAGTGATCCAGAGAATCGTTTTGTGGCACTAGATGGGACGCACACTCAGAGAATTGAGAGTCACTGGCGGGGACTTAAAAGGATCTTCCAGAAAGATAATTATAAGGGAAATTTTACAGATTGGCTATTGGAATTTTCGTGGAGGCGTAGAATTAAGTTACAGAAATTAGATCCTTTTGAAGAATTATTGAAATGTATTGTGTATGTTTACAAATAAATGTATAAATGTATGGCTTTATAGTATGGAATCCATACTTCAAAAAAGACATTGAAATGATTGAACGAGTGCAGCGCAAATTCACCAAAATTCCCGCACAGCTAAAGGCACTATCATATGAGGATAGATTAAAAAAGCTAGGCATAACAACACTGCAAAAGAGGCGCGAACGTGGAGACATGATTGAGACTTTTAAAATACTAAATGGCTATTACGACTGTCCAGAACTGACCGACTTGTTCACTCGACATCTAAACACGCGCGCAAGAGGACATAACTTTAAACTAACAACAACAATACATAATACAAATATCGGCAAAAACTTTATTGCGAACCGAATAGTGAATACTTGGAACAAGTTACCCTCCCAAGTTGTGAACTCCAACAGTGTTAATCAGTTCAAAAATAGACTCGACAAACTATCTAAAGTTGTGAATTAGTGTATAGTGAACTTTGATTTAGACTTATCAGCTCAAGCTGCCTGTCTAAAACGATATAATAATAATAATAATAATGCAAGTCCAGCAAGTACCTAGACTTGGCTCACGAGGTAACCGCCATGTGGGAGGTTGATTCGGCGATCATTGTGCCGATAGTTGTCTCTGCGAACGGTCTCATAGCGAAGAGTCTCGACCAACATCTTGAGAGACTTTCGCTACGAGGTTGTGGTTGGATCAAGGGTCAGATTCAGAAGGCGGTAATCTTGGACACGGCGCGCATAGTCCGAAGGTTCCTCACTCTGCGGCCCTAACCACCGGCAGCCTGGGCCCTGCTCCGTTGCCGGCGGCACCCTAGTTTAGGTTTTTTATAATGCTTTTATTGTTTTCATATGTTTTAGATGTATTTTTATATTTTACTTTTATAAAAATATTGTAAAAACCCTAAACTAAGTAGAAAAATAAATAAAGGAAATAATAATAAATGACATACTTGTTTTATTGAATATTACCTTCTTTTTCTAAATAAGCAAGTGATAAAGACCTGTCGGGACGGAATCAACTCTGTCATGGTTATGTTGGAAGACTAAGGTGGGAGCTGAAGCGAAACGAAGCTCCCACTTTAGTCTTCGAGGTTTTTTTTATATAAGCCCAAAACTTTGCCTAATTGTATAAATATTAAGTTTCTCTCTTCCAGTAGGTACCCATTGGAAGAGAATCTCTTAAAAATTTAGTTGGGGTATAGCAAAGGTATAGAAAGTCCGAATCTAGGGCTCTCGCTGGTTAGGACGCGTGCCGACACAGCGCGCCCTAGAGTGTTTTTATAGAGCCGGAGGCGCGGAGGGAGAGCAGCCCTCGCCCGCCATGACGAAGCGCGGGAACGAGTGAGGCGAGCGGCTGAGGCTGGTCGCCGAAGGCGACCAACAAGCCGAAGCTGCGGAGCCGAGCGAAGTGACCGTGCGCCGTCATGCAAGGGCGGAAGGGCTGCTGTTCCCGCAGCGCCGGAGATACGGAAAGTCACTATTGAGTTGACATTAAAAAATTTACAAGTGCTAGAAATTTGCCAACTTTGAAGTCAATTATCTCGGCCATTTTTGATTTTAGAGAAAAAGTTTTTTCTACAAAACATGCTTATTTTAGCGTTGTCTCAAGGATAACATCATAAAAAATAGGTGTTATAAATGGCGCCCCCTTTGCTTTAGGCGGACCTGGTTATTTTTTTTTTACCCTAAAAACGGAACGGCTCCCAGAGATAGGTAGGTTATGGTTATTTTTTTTACCCTAAAAACGGAACGGCTCCCAGAGATAGGTAGGTTATGGTTATTTTTTTTTTACCCTAAAAACTAAACTGCTCCCAGAGATAGGTAGGTTATGGTTATTTCCCCCCTTTCCCCCCTTTCCCCCAACTTCCCCTTTCCCCCATCTCCTCACCCCCATTCCTCCACCACCCTTCACCTATCTCCCCATTCTCCCATCAACCCCATTCCCCCATATCCCCCTTTCCCTATCACTCTCCCCCATCTCCCTCTTTCCCCCATCTCCCCCATCACCCCCTCCCCCGACTCTCCTATAATCCTATACTCTGACCTAAAATTGCCCTACAATATGCACATTTTCATAAATTATGTCAAAAAGTTGAAAAAAAAAAATCGCATTTTTGACGCATTTCCGCACTTTTTTGATTTCAAAAATACACTGTATACAGCCTCCTCTACCCACAAAAAAAAAATGGCATCATTTGGCCATGCCAGACATTCTAAAGCCCTTCCTTATTGCGCCTTCTAGCTCCATGACCCCATCGATCCTGCTTTATATGAGCAACTGCTATGAACTCTCTGCCCTTAAACGGAACACCAGTATTTTTGCTACATCTGGTAAAACAACTCTCTATAGTTCAAAATCTGTAAGAATGAACTTTTGACACTTCAGTATTGACGTCATTAGTGATGGGGCTAAGACGTATCGTTTGTCAAATTTAGCGATTATTTATGAATTGTTCGAATCGATTTTACTACAACCGATTTTTTCTTGTTATATGCCTATATATTTTGTATCACAAATCTTCTCAAATTATAACAATAAGAATAAGAGAATAAGAATAATGTTTATTGACTAATTCAAGACCTAATACAAGTGTAAGTAATATTTGCACAGTACGCTAATAGCTTAAGAGAGACTTATGTATTAGGTTTGAAACAGTTTCACCGGAACTGAACCTCTCTGTTTCCCGAACTAGGCGGATGCCTGTAACTCGGAAGTCAGTGATTCCACGAGAATATGAGTTGAGATGAGTTGTATGCAGTTATGCCTAATATACAAAAATAAATTAAGAAAGGAAAACTTAACTATAACAAAGCAGAATATAAAATTATTTAGGAAATGATCATTTAATAATTGTTATCTACTAATTATGCATTATAATAATATTTATAATTCCATAATTAATACAATATGATAAAAAAGTCTTATATTGTCTATTGATTACATAATCGATTTTATCGACTTACGGAAATGTTATATGAATCGGAACAGCAGACATGGTCACAACACTAAATTTAAAAAAACCGGCCAAGAGCGTGTCGGGCCACGCTCACTGTAGGGTTCCGTAGTTTTCCGTCCGTCACAGTAAGTGTCCCCACTTAAGAGTTAATAACACCGCCATGTAGGATATGATATGAGAGTTCCACATACAGCGACATCTATCGGCAAATTAAGTAAACTATTGCGCGCGAGCATAAAGTAAGGAAGATGATTTTTATGGGATAATTCTTTATTGCGTGAACCGATTTTCACCGTTTTTACTTTATTTGAAAGCACGTCATTTCATTGTAATTTTGTAGAAATTACAGGTACAATAAACACCTGCTTATACGGTTAAATTACAAACTTAGTTCAGAAATTATTTTGTATTTTTTTTTCAAAAACTATTCATCCTATCAAGTTCAAAATAATTTTCCTAGAAAGTTTTTATAAAGTTCTACTTTTGAGATTTTTTTCATATTTTTAAAACTTATGGTTCAAAAGTTAGAGGGGGGGGGGACGCATATTTTTTTACTTCTGGAGCGATTATTTCCGAAAATATTTACATTATCGAAAAATGATTTTAGGAAACCCCTATTCATTTTTAAATACCTATCCAATAATATATCACACGTTAGGGTTGAAATTAAAAAAAAAATCACTCCCCACTTTACGTATAGGGGAGGTACCCTAATAAAAAAAAAAAAAACACTTTTTATTTTACCACTTTGTCGGCGTGATTGATATACATATTAGTACCAAATTTCAGCTTTCTAGTGCTAACGGTCACTGAGATTATCCGCGGACGGACGGACGGACGGACGGACGGGCAGACATGGCGAAACTATAAGGGTTCCTAGTTGACTACGGAACCCTAAAAAAGGAGGCGTAGACCGTAACTGTTTGCATGCTAAATTGTTATCGTAAAATATTCAATAACTAAGATATGAAAAAATATAACATTCATTAAGTTATGTTTATGAAAAGTAAAATATTGTGTTTACGTACATGACAAGCTGTAATATCGTTATGGGATTTTGTTTATAATTTCAAAGTGTCTTGCGCGTTTACGTTCTACGGGCGTTGCGATGTGTCAAAAGTTCATCCTTACAGATTTTGAACTATAGTATTTATCGCGGGGATTACAAAAAGGTACTATTTAAAACGCGGTATTTACCATGTATATTTGTTTTTATGAGTTTATGACGAGTTTGTTTGTTTTGAGTTTTGAGTTAGTTTTGCTTGGAAATATGCGAAACTCATAGAAACAATTTTAAATAGTGTTTGTATTGGTAATGACCTTGACTATGTTAGCTTAAATTGTATATACCTATAGCTGGGAAATGACCAAATTCGGGATTTCATCAAAGCCCTTAAAGCGGTCAAAACACTGTCAGTAATAATGTCATTATTTCTCTACCCGTCCTTTTCTATGTATATAAAGAATGAGAAGGATGAGTAGAAAAATAATGTCATTACTACTGACAGTGTCTTGTCAGCTTAAGGGATTTGATTTAATCACGCAGAATGTTAAAATGGCCACTCTATTTTATCATTTCCCTTAAAAAACATCCCTTCATTTGATCTGATGTCTGCCATCCCTGGACTTTTGATAGATTTAATGAAATGATAAAATCGGCCCATGACCTGAACTTTATTTATCATTTCATTAAACTGGTTTAACTTAACGATTCGATCAAATCCCTAAACCACGTCAGTGAGGTGACGAAATAAGTTCGATAACACAAATTGTTTGCCTTTCACTAAACATATTTAGAGATATGATAAAATCTAACCTTTTTAATCAAATTGCGTGGAAATTATGTGCCTAGTCGTTGAATCAAGACCTTATTTAAAATAGTACCTAAGTAAATTAAAAAGTTTATGTACTTAAAGTAAAAAAATACAGGTACTATACAGGAAGTTCTAGTCCGGAACGATTAGATAATAAAAGTTGCAGTGGCGCATTTTATTTCAGCTACAATATGAGGGAGGTACAAACTTATAAATACTTTCTCCAAATATTCAGCAGTGTTCTCGTGTCAGAAACGCGGGAAATATCTTTTATTCGGTACAAATCATTACTACAAAATTACGGCAGTGTTTCGATATCAAGGGGATGACAACAGATTAACTCCGTCCCTAATTTTTTAAGCACGATTAAAGAGAAACACTGTGTAACAATTAGTATGGGAGCTCATTGCAAAATCAGAAAAAATATGAATTAAAAAAACCGGCCAAGTGCATGTCGGGCCACGCATAATGGAGGGTTCCGTACCTTCAATGGAATAAAACCAAACTAATACCAAAAGGTTGTATCTGATGTCTATGAAAAAAGTTTTTTGGAGATAACTCAAAAATGGCTTAACCGATAATGTTCATAACAATTTTCGTAGAAAGTATGCGCATCTCCTCAATTTTACAGGAGGGGGACACAATTTTTCTGACTTTCGAAGCGATTATTTCAGAAAATATTCAAAAAAAACCTTAATGTTATTTTTAAAGACCTTATCGATTGATGAGACACATGTTGATATTTGGTTATTTTTTTTAAATTTTATTGCATGCATGGAGCGCCCCCCCCCCTAAAAATATTTTTCTCTGCAATTTAACTACATATCTAAGTAGTGGCATACAAAATACCTTATGTGTAAATTTTATTCAGATACGTCTTATAGTTTCCGAGTTAAATGGCTGTGACATACGGACGAACGGACAGACGGACATAACGAAACTATAAGGGTTCCGTTTTTGCCATTTTGGCTACGGAACCCTAAAAACTAAGAGTGCATAAATTGTAAAATATAAACGTTTGCAGTATTATTGTATTGGAATTTTGTACTTAATTAATAATTAGACATACCTATAAGTCAAGAAACTAAAAACATAAGACTGTTTAAAGCTAATTTTCTATCATCATCATCAGCCCTTTATCGCCCACTGCTGAGCATAGGCTGCTCTTCGTGTTCGTCCAGAAGTGACCCGCAACTTTCCGAATATCGTCTACCCAACGAGCCAACGGACGCCAGGGGCTTCTTTCATCTGAATTTTCTATAGAGCCTATTTTATCCAATCTTGTATCGAACTTAAAAAAGTTCTTCAAAATATAATAAATACTTATAAACATTTTTTTTATTTTTCCCCAAAGTCCCCAAACTAATACATAGGTATAACTAGTATAGCATGACGCTACGTTTATCGTACGACATCTGTCGACTTTCTTCAGAACTTCCGTGTCTAAGGAAGGTCTAAGGCTAGTTCGCGGTTGATATATAAAAAAGCGTACATTGTGATTTACGGCATTACGGGTAGATGGCGCTTATATCAGTCCGCATTTTGTAATACGACTGGCAGTTATAAAATTGAGATAATATCCTCCCTAATTTGAATATGAATTTTTGAGGTATTCCAGATTGTCAAAAAAAAAAGTTGATTTTTGATTGAGTGTGTCAGATCGACAAGGAGATTTTTGAAAGCAAAAACATATTCTGGTTTGATCTGAGGGTTTTACTATAATTTGTTTAGTTTCAGCGTGTTGAAGTGCGATCTATTTCTTTAGATCTTTGCGTTCAAGCATTATGTGGCGGGCGCTGATACAATATTGAATTAAATACAAGTTCTTTTAAAAAAAACCACATACGCTACCAGACAAAAGGTTCCAACAACACTGCATGCAAGCCGTTGCTGCTCTTTGGTTGTAGCCTACATAAAGACAACCAGTGGGACCGCCTGAGCCGGAAGGACTCCGGAAGGCGCTTGTGGGTGCCGGACCGGCGAGACGGTCTGCAACCGCCGCGTGTTCCGCGTGATTCTTCACCGTCGTCGGAGAATTAGAGCCCGCATCCAGCGGGCTCTCCAAGTGAGAAAGAGAGTTCAGCGAGCTATTGGGTCCGCCTAAACCAAAGCGGACACTTGCCCACGAACTCTTTCCAATTTCAACTACAACTTTAGCCATCCTGTCTTTCGAGAATATCATATTATTTACATTTTTTTAAAAACGTTATAAATCCGATTCCTTTTTTTTGTATCCAGTGTTTTTGTGCCATAATAGTTTTTTTGTTGTTTTGCTAAATTCCCCGAAATTCTAATTGCCTCGTTTGACGGGCGTACAAAGACCTGGCTCTTTAATTTAGGCTACGTTCAGCCAGCGAATCATCTGTCACCATCCATATCACCCGCCTCATTGACCCATTATTTTCCTGCAGCCAAATTACCAGCCGAGTCTTTATTTGTACTTACCAGTTTTGCTAGTACTCCATCCTTTTTATTTTCCTTTTGTGCGGAAAGTAGACGTTTACGATACTAAGGTAACTATTGAATGTGAAATATCCTTATATAGGTACAGTTATCGTCATTTTTATGTGAAGTGCTAATATTAAATATTCTGATTATTGTACTTTAATTACATTCTAACCACTAAGGTAACTATTGAATGTGAAATATCCTTATATAGGTACAGTTATCTTCATTTTTAAGTGAAATGCTAATTTTAAATATTTTGATTATTGTAATTTAATTACATTCTGACCACTAAGGAAGTCATTGAATGTGAAATATCTTTATATAGATACCGTTATTGTAATTTTTACGTGAAATGCTAATTTTAAATAATCTGATTATTGTTGCTAATTTTAAATAATTTACTTTATCTTCAAAATTAAACGTGTTAATGCATTTATAGAAGTGTTTTACTGCAAAATGGCGCCCGATAAGGTAAAGAACTCTGGATTTACTTTTAATAATTGTAATTAAATAATTTTTTTTTGGATTTGTGAGACGGTGACCGTAGACCGGTCGCGGTTCTATTAACCTTGATTTTGGTTTGTTTCAGCCTGCTGCCTCCTTACGTCCCATCATTAACCCGAATTCCGTCATATCGTAATATTGCTTTTATTTATGTTAAAAAAAAACGAATTTATCTGTTGACCTTTACTTATGCCTTTTTCTCAATTACCCATAACATATCCCGAATACCTTATTTCATAGTTTCAGTCCTGTAGTTAGAGCCCGTAGACGTTAGGGAATTCGCAGGTAAGTCAGACATAGAATGTATGATTTGCGTTTTGTTTTTTTTTTCAGAAACTGAACTTGTTTTTTTTTTTTGAATTCGAACTCTAACTTAGCATTTAGACTTCGAGTGTTATTTTCTTTCTGTGACTTAAGCGCTTGGTTTAGACCACTGATATACTCGAACTTCGGATTTTAATTTTTAGGTCGATTAACTTTATTTTTTGTTTGAACTTGCAACGCAAGACAACATTCGACTTTTCGCCATGTCACACTTAAGTAATGAAGGATCAATTGCTGAGACGCCTCATGCACACTCGTCGTTAAACTCGCACCATCCGAGGATTTTAGATCCAATGGCAAACGATGAAGAACAGTTTTTTGATTCTGAACCACGACCCCAAGTGATGCATATGTCCGGACTTCCCCCGCCTTTTCCTTTCAAAGATTATTCACTTACGAAATGGAACTTGAACTTTTCCGGGGACACTTGTGTTCGAGAATTTTTCTTTCGAATCTAGGAAGAAGGTATGGCGCGTAACGTCAATCCTTCATATGTTGTCAGACGTTTCCATGAATTGTTGTCAGATAGTGCCTTGAAACATTTTAGGGCAATCAGATATCCGGGTCTTACTTATGCGGAATTAAAGTCTGAATTCGTTAAAACCTTCGACGTAGCCGATTTCGATTTCAAGCTTGAGAGCCAACTTCGCGCTTTATTACAGAAGGACAACCAGTCAGTGGTTGATTTTGTTATTCAGGCGCGCGATCTAAACGCAAAGCTTCGTACACCGGTTTCCGAAGACAACCTGTTTAACATTATTAAATATGGAATGAATCCTAGATATCATCCTTGTCTTGCAACTAACGTGGTCAGGGATATTGATGGTTTGTTAGAAGTCGCGAAAAATTTTGAAGCCTTTCAAGGTTCACGTCCAGCACGTTTGGCTATTGCACCGATTAGTGCTCAAGTTGTAGGTCAACCCAGTTCTATAGTGTGTATGAAGTGTGATGCAACTGGTCACAACTATCGTAATTGTCCTTACGTTTCAGGGGCAGTGTGCTTCAAGTGTAAGCGTGTTGGTGCAATCACACGCGATTGTCCTAGTTGTAATTCTGGTCCGTCAAAAAACGAATAAGTGGCGCACTGAGAGGTCCATCGGTGTCGCCCGTTTATATTAATAATGCCTCGGATAATATACTTTTTATTGATGTTTTAGTTGCTGGCTCTTCGGTAAGAGCTCTTTTGGACTCTGGTGCTCAGGTTTCACTAATTGATATATCCCTCTTATCGGAGCTCGGTATAACATATCACGAGGATATCCGGCCTTATGTTGTCTCCGCCGACAATTCTCCTATTGAAATTCTAGGCGGTTTGGACGTCCCCATTCTTTTTAGTGGCATTCACGTTCTGCACCCCTGTCTAGTGAGCAGTAATCTTCCTACTGCATTTATTTTAGGAATTGAGTTTTGGAATGCTGTTGGTCTCATTGACATTTTAAAGAAGGCATTCCGTGATGGTTTGTCAGGTAAGCTTTACGTCGCTTCACATCATGTTCCTGTCGCAGTCCCACGAGTAGGTGAGGTTCGCTATGTCCACCCTCGTACGGTGCTTGTACCACTGCAGGAATCAAAACTCCAATCTGTTATTGACGAGTTTGAGGAGATTTCTTCTGATAAAGCTGGATTAGGTTGTACTTCGTGGCTTTCGCATAAGATTGAGACTGTTGGTTCGCCCATCCGCCAACGTTACTATCCCTTATCTCCAGTCAAACTCAAGATTCTCAACGAAGAGATCGACAAGATGTTGGAGTCAGGCGTTATTCGTCCCTCACGATCACCCTGGGCTTCCCCAGTGGTGATGGTTACCAAGAAAGATGGTAGTGTCAGGTTTTGCGTGGACAGTAGGAAGTTGAACAGCGTCACCATCAGGGATTCATACCCCCTTCCGCGCATCCAGGACATCCTTGATAACCTACGAGGTGCCAAATATCTAACTTCGTTGGATTTTAGGAGCGCCTTTTGGCAAATTCCCTTAGCTGATAAGTCCAGTTGTGAGAAAACGGCCTATATTGTACCCCAAAGGGGCCTCTTTGAGTTCGTTCGTCTCCCTTTTGGTTTAACCAACGCTGCGTCCGAGATGCAGAGGCTTACTGACATGATTGTCAATTTTGAATATACCCCTGAGTCTGAGGATTTTATCTTCGGCTATGTTGATGATTTGATTTTGGTGTCTCGTGATTTTGACAGTCATATTCGGCTTATTCGTAAGGTTCGTGATAGGTTAAAAGAAGCTGGTCTTACGGTTAATTTAGATAAGTACAAGTTTTGTAAGTCTGAATTGAAGTATCTCGGCTACATCGTCAATGAGCGTGGTCTTCAAACTGATCCGAAGAAATTAGAAGCTATTAGGGATTACCCTACCCCTTCTTCTGCCAAGTCTCTACGTGCTTTCATTGGTATGTGTTCGTATTATCGCCGTTTCGTGGATGGTTTGTCTTCGATTGCTCCTCTGACGGCACTTATCGGTAAGAGAAAGGGACGTGATCCCATCGATTGGAACGATAGTGCTAGTGAAGCTTTTTCTAAATTGAAGGATGCCTTGATGAGCGCTCCGTTGATGGCTTGCCCGGATTTTTTGAAACCTTTTATCCTTCAATGTGACGCTAGCCAGGTTGGCTTAGGCTCGGTCCTGGCTCAAGAGTTGGACGGCGTTGAACATCCAATTGCTTATTATTCTCGTTTATTCACTAAAGCTGAACGTGGATACGGGACAACCGAACATGAGCTTCTCGCTGTTGTTGATTCCATAAAGCATTTCCGCGGGTATCTCGATGGAATGAGGTTTAAGATCATTACTGACCATATTGCTCTTAAATGGTTGATCACCCTTGATAATCCTACCGGGCGCTTGGCTCGTTGGGCAACTTTGATTTCCCAATATAACTTTGAGATTGAACATAAAAAAGGTGTCCTTAATGTTGTTCCTGACGCCTTGTCCCGCGCTCAAGTTGGGCTTATCTCATTCGCGCGTGGCATGGATCCTTCTGGAGATCCTTGGTATGAACGAATTTACCAGGGGGTTTTGGACAATCCTCAAATGCTTACTGCATTTGCTCTTCGGGATGATGTCTTAATGCGCAGGGTATCTATCGAAAACCCTTTAGCACCTAATCCGTGGCGTATAGTTCTTCCTGGTTCAAGGACTAGAGAGGCGGTTGCTGAAATTCATAATGGATTTCCCAACGTTCATCCTGGTGTTATGAAAACGTATTTAAAAGCTCGTGACTTATACTACTGGCCGAATATGTACCGTGATGTTACAAGGTTCCTTTCCGAATGTCAGATTTGCAAGTCTTTAAAACTGCAAATTCACAACCTCGTGGACTTCGCTTATTTCCTCGTCGTGTTGCGGCTCCAATGGATCTTCTTTCCATTGACTTAATTGGTCCTTTACCGGTTAGCCGTAATGGTTGTCGTTATATTTTGACTTTGGTTGACGTTTTTACCAAATTTGTTTGGTTGGTCCCTTTGAAGTTGGTGAATGCGAGGTCAATATCGATGGCATTAGAGTCGGAGATTATTTTGCGGTACTATGTTCCTACTAACATTCTCTGTGACAACGCTACAGTTTTTATAGTCGTCAATTTCTGGATTTCCTGGCGAGCTATAATATTCCAGGTCCGTGTTATACCCCATATTATTCGCCACAAGCGAATGTTGTGGAGAGATATAACCAGGTCGTGATTACTACTTTGAGCATTTTAGTTGAAAATGACCAACGCAGTTGGTCGGGTCATTTACATCGGGTCGCTCTTTATTTAAACTCTTGTATAAATTTGGCTACTGCTTATACACCGAATTTTTTGATCTACGGCCGCGAGTTGTCAATGATTCGTGAACGTGTTGAGAATCAGGTTGTGGACCAAGATGTGGGACTCAGCCGGATGGAACGCGCTTCGAATCTTCAGACGCTTCGTGAGGTGTACGATAAAGTTTCTGATTCGATGGCTTTGGCCTTTCATCGTAACGCCGCAAGTTCAACACGAACCGTTCTTCGCCAAGAATCGTTGGTGACCAAATCGTTTGGCGCCGGAATTTCCAGCGTGGATCCGCTGATCCTTTTCGAGGCGGTAAATTCGCTCCACGTTTCGTTCGGTGCCGTGTGGTTAGACGGGTGTCTCCACAGGTATATGTACTGGCTGATACCGATTCCGAGCACGTCGGTACCTATCATATTAAAGATATAGTTTCTTCTTTCGGCCCGTTCAGTTTTCTCAAAATTCTAAAATGCGCTTTAGTCCGCCATTCCCTTATCGGTAATCCTTGCTTGATTCGTTTCTTATCGTTTTTTTTGTTTTCGTTTAAGCGTTTCCTTGCTCCTTTTTCCAGATTTGACTTTTTTTTACCGTTGGTGCTTAAGGCTTCGTTTATCTTTCCCGGTCTATGATAGCCTGGTTGTATAATTTGATGACTCGATGTGATGGATTAAGATCTGTGGCCAGGTGCAGTTTCTGTCCTATCCCGGCCGTCACGTCTTGGACCGCGTGACGCATTGGTTGGCGTTTTGTCATCTTCTTAATCTATTAGATTAGTCTTTAGGGGTAATGTTAATAACTGGTTGGTTTTGTTTTTTTTTTAAATTCGTTTAGGGTTCTCTTGTTGTACCTTTTTTGGCCTTAGCATTAAGTTGTGTTTTTTTGTTGCTTGGGGTTAGTTTTCTTGTGTTGTTGTTTGTTTGTTTCTTTGTTTGGTAGGGAGATGCTGTAGCATGACGCTACGTTTATCGTACGACATCTGTCGACTTTCTTCAGACCTTCCGTGTCTAAGGAAGGTCTAAGGCTAGTTCGCGGTTGATATATAAAAAAGCGTACGTTGTGATTCACGGCATAACGGGTAGATGGCGCTTATATCAGTCCGCATTTTGTAATACGACTGGCAGTTATAAAATTGAGATAATATCCTCCCTAATTTGAATATGAATTTTTGAGGTATTCCAGATTGTCAAAAAAAAGTTGATTTTTGATTGAGTGTGTCAGATCGACAAGGAGGTTTTTGAAAGCAAAAACATATTCTGGTTTGGTCTGAGGGTTTTACTATAATTTGTTTAGTTTCAGCGTGTTGAAGTGCGATCTATTTCTTTAGATCTTTGCGTTCAAGCATTATATGGCGGGCGCTGATACAATATTGAATTAAATACAAGTTCTTTTAAAAAAAACCACATACGCTACCAGACAAAAGGTTTCAAAAACACTGCATGCAAGCCGTTGCTGCTCTTTGGTTGTAGCCTACATAAAGACAACCAGTGGGACCGCCTGAGCCGGAAGGACTCCGGAAGGCGCTTGTGGGTGCCGGACCGGCGAGACGGTCTGCAACCGCCGCGTGCTCCGCGTGATTCTTCACCGTCGTCGGAGAATTAGAGCCCGCATCCAGCGGGCTCTCCAAGTGAGAAAGAGAGTTTAGCGAGCTATTGGGTCCGCCTAAACCAAAGCGGACACTTGCCCACGAACTCTTTCCAATTTCAACTACAACTTTAGCCATCCTGTCTTTCGAGAATATCATATTATTTACATTTTTTTAAAAACGTTATAAATCCGATTCCTTTTTTTTTGTATCCAGTGTTTTTGTGCCATAATAGTTTTTTTGTTGTTTTGCTAAATTCCCCGAAATTCTAATTGCCTCGTTTGACGGGCGTACAAAGACCTGGCTCTTTAATTTAGGCTACGTTCAGCCAGCAAATCATCTGTCACCATCCATATCACCCGCCTCATTGACCCATTATTTTCCTGCAGCCAAATTACCAGCCGAGTCTTTATTTGTACTTACCAGTTTTGCTAGTACTCCATCCTTTTTATTTTCCTTTTGTGCGGAAAGTAGACGTTTACGATACTAAGGTAACTATTGAATGTGAAATATCCTTATATAGGTACAGTTATCGTCATTTTTATGTGAAGTGCTAATATTAAATATTCTGATTATTGTAATTTAATTACATTCTAACCACTAAGGTAACTATTGAATGTGAAATATCCTTATATAGGTACAGTTATCTTCATTTTTAAGTGAAATGCTAATTTTAAATATTTTGATTATTGTAATTTAATTACATTCTGACCACTAAGGAAGTCATTGAATGTGAAATATCTTTATATAGATACCGTTATTGTAATTTTTACGTGAAATGCTAATTATAAATAATCTGATTATTGTTGCTCATTTTAAATAATTTACTTTATCTTCAAAATTAAACGTGTTAATGCATTTATAGAAGTGTTTTACTGCACTAGGTGTATTTGGTGGAATTTCTTTTTGGGTCAGTGAGGGCAGCTGCCAGATCCCGTGCTGCTACGCAAAAATGGTCTAGAAGATTGGCTTTACCGATTTTGGAAAAAAAACATACAGTTTGCGAGAAAAAGGTAATTTTTGACAAACTGTTTTTGATGCAAATCGATCCCATTCCAATCCAGGATCAAAAGCTTGTATGGAACCAAAAAAAATCCGGTTAGAAATGGCACAAATCGAGGAAACCTTTTTCCACACAATTTGTATGAAATGCATACTTTAATTTTTGACATGCTTTTATTTATGCCAATCATTGACTAAGGATATATATAGACGGAGAGTTAGCCACGTCAGATATGACACAATAATGAGAGCGACGAAACCCCTCTCGTTAGCTTTCTATACTATGCTTATTTCTAGATCCGGACATCTGGCAGCTGTAAAGTGGTGGAGGCCAAAAAATGCAAACCACTTTAAGAATACAAATCCTAGAGTTCTGGTTTTGATGCAGTATTATGAAAAAATATATTAATAATTAGATTATATCATTGTCAAAAGTTTCTGATGGGGAAAGTCGTCCAAAACGACGTATAATGTAATTCATAATTTGTCGCCTACTCTTTTTGTTTCGGAAATAATAAGCAATGTTTTTTGTTCTGACGTTAACATATATGAACTGTCCTTTATACCTGAGACAACTTCAACAGTTTTTACCTATTTTGGTATTACTATTTTCCAATTCAAAAATTTTGCTATCTAGTCTGTTAATCTGACCTCCACCCATTAAAAGCTCACAGATGCCCGGATCTAGCAATAAGGATAGTATAGCAATCTAAGCAGACCGGTTTTATTGCTCTCATTATTGTGTCAAATCTGACGTGGCCAGCTCTTAGTCCAATAATAGTAGAGGTACAGTCTCAAGTACAGAGTCTCAAACAAGATTTATCAAACATATGGCTCGTAAAAAATTGTAACTGGCCAGTGTTACGAGTCGTTCCTACAGCACTATTGTGGGGCCATTTTTTTCGCTGATTGTGTATCCCGTTCTTTATTACATATCGGTGATGTGAATCGATTCCATTGCTATCCAGTATCAATAGTTTCCTAGGTGTCAACTTACAGTAATGTACAAAAAAGCTACAAATTAAAGAAAACTTTTTCCATACATTTACTATAGAGAAAAAGTGAAATTTTATTCACCTAGTCCTGTTACGCTTAAGGACCATAATATTGTATGAAGACATTACAGTAACAGCATTCAAAATATGAATAATTATTAAGAAAAAAAAACCGACTTCAATGGGGGACGCCAGTGAAGGATTGTTGTAGATGGTGCACTCTTAGAGTCTATACAATGAAATAACTTGCTTAACAAACATAGCGAAGAGGACAAATGGTCAAACGTGAACCATGCGTCGTTGAAAAGTTCCGTTCTGATCATCATCAGCAGTTCCACTTCATCAAACGTCATCATAAGCTTGACGAAAATTTGTCGACCGGAGAATCTAACTTGCTTAACAAACACAGCGAAGAGGACAAATCGCCAAACGTGAACCATGCGTCGTTGAAGAGTTCCATTCTGATCATCATCAGCAGTTCCACTTCATCAAATGTCAGTCTTTTGAATAAAAATGCTTGATTTGTTGATAAAAATACAAAAATCACTATGTGTATGCCTTTAAGATTTGAGGAGTTCCCTCGATTCCTCATGGATCCCATCAACAGACGAAAATTTGTCCTGAAAATCAAACTTGCTTAACAAACGCAGCGAAGAGGACAAATCGCCAAACGTGAAATGCGTCGTTGAAGAGTTCCGTTCTGATCATCATCAGCAGTTCTACTTCATCATATCTCACTATTTTGAATAAAAATTATGTATTTATTGATAAAATTATAAAAATCAATATATGTATGCCTTTAAGATTTGAGGAGTTCCCTCGATTTCGCATGGATCCCATCATCAGAACTGCGTTTTGACAAAAACGGGACCAATTTCGAACTTGACACATGCCACTGTCACCCTCTGTTTTGGTATCAATTAAAGTAACAAATCAAAATAGTACCTCACATGTCATAATGACAGATGAATAAATATTGAAGCATTTATCTTAACTCTGAACTTCACTTAAACAGCTACTTGGATGTTAATGGGCGATAATGTATGTACAAAAACATAAATGATAAATTTGTATTTATAACTGTACTTAGTAAAATTAGTATCGATACTGAAACTTAGGTATTTCATTTTTTTTTTAACTAAAATGGGAATATAAAACATAACGAAATAAGTAGTTTTACTTATTATCTTACCTTGCCAACACGGTATAATAAAATTGACATTGTAGGTATAGTACATTTAGTTATCATCCCAATCATCAATTTTAATCCACCGTTTCATGTTCTCAACGGCCGTTACCCCAGTGTACTTTTTATTACTCCTTTCACTGCCTATTACCTCCGTCACCTCATACCTATCATTTCCCATAACCTTGCTGACTTGAAATGGACCCTTGTATACGGGTAGCAGTTTTTTGCTTTTGCCGTCGTTACTTTGACTGTGAATCGTAACCATAACCAGATCTCCCACACTATATGTTGTTGCTTTAGTTCGAGATCGGTCAAACCTCTCTTTCTGATACTGTGCATTGGACTTAATATTATTATCTACGTTCTCACGTAACTTTGTCACGTCAATCAGGTTATCATCGCAATCAGGTGCTAAACTATCGCTATCAGTACGTATCCCATAGCCAAAGAATACTTCGCTAGGGACTCCTTTAATAGTTTTATGAATGGTACTATTTAAACCTTGCTGTAATATTTTTACATACTGATCCCATCGGTCATCGGTTGTATTGGCACCTAGTGTTTTTAGCGCTTCTAAGATAGTTTTGTTAAATCGTTCCACCTGGCCATTCGAGCGAGGCATACCAGTTGCCACAGTATGCAAGTGTATGTTCTTATTTTTGCAGTATTGAATAAAATCATTCGAGGTAAAGCTACTACCTGCATCGGTTATTAACCGTTTAGGATTTCCAAAGGTTTTTGACAAGCTTTCAAGCTCTTTAATGACACATAAAGTTTTTGTTGATCTTACAGCAAACACAAACACAAATTTCGTGAACGCATCTACGGCTACTAATAGGTATTGATTTTTATTTTTAGTTTTAACAAAAGGGCCTAAGTGATCGAGATGAAGTGTGTGGTATGGCCTTGCATATTTTGGCAACGGGTATAATTCACCCTCTTTAGCGCCACCTTTCTTTTTGTAGTAAATACAGTTAATACAATTTTTTATATACCTTTTTAAGACATGTCGCATCCTAGGGAACCAATATTGAGCGCTTATTCGTTCAACGGTTTTGTCCACGGAAAAATGTCCCAGATCGTCGTGGTTACATTTAATGACCTGCCATATGCAGTTTTTTGGAACTACCCAACGACGACCTTGGGGCGTTCTTCTGTAAACTTTGCCTCCTAAAACCTCATAATTAGTAAAAACGTCTCTATTATTATCGGCATCTCCTGACTCTATTGTAGTCCTAATGCGTCTTAATTCGGGGTCTTGTAATTGGACTGTTAGTAACCAATCGGCTTCGGTTATTGATGAGACAATTTCAGACTCAGATTTCTCTCCGGATGGCACGGGGTTGCGACTTAATGCGTCCACATGTTGCATACGCGTCCCTTCTCTATGTGTGATATCAAATGCGAACTCCTGCGTTGACAATACCCACCGTGCTATCCGGGGAATAATCTCCTTTTTAGCCAATGCGTATCGAACCGCATTACAGTCAGTGACGATCTTAAAAGGAGACCCTAAGAGATACAACCGAAATTTCTGAAGGGAACAAATAACAGCTAACAGCTCCAATTCAAAGGAATGGTATTTTTTTTCCTCGTTTGTTGTTTCGGTGGAGGTGACGGGGTTCGCGTCCGACCACTGCTGCTACTTGATGTGGAAGTTGAACGTGCACGTGTCCGCTTCGCGCGTTTGCGTTTTCCCATGGTGGGCGTTGATTATCCCACTTCTGATTAAATCTACCAAACTAGAAGGGTGGTTTTTCTTCAAATAGAAACAAGGATGACATTTATAATTTTATTTAAAAGTAAATCAAGACGTTACAACTTCAATAAATTAAACTGGCGTAAACACGTGTAAGTCTATCCTGCCTATGCTTAACCCAGGAAATTCCAGCAAAGAAGAGGGCTCCGGTCCATCCGTCGGCCATTTTATTAACAGCTGGTTCTACCCCTTCCTCTGCTAGTATACGTCACAAAGCATCCGATAGATGGCGCCTCGGAGTCAACGATTGGTGCGTGTCATACTTTGTAGATCCAGCTTGGCCGCTAGGTGGCGCTGGTGCTGCACTGATTGCCAACATTTCTTTAAAATAATTCACATCTCTGCAATATACAACACAAAAACACTCTTAAAATACACCAGAATATCTAAATATATAGTGAAAGTGTTTACTCCATTTGAAATTACCGTAAAACAAAAATATCAACATTCATACCTAATGACAACATGTTGAAAGCCCCCAACAAAATTGTGTTTTGAAGAAATGAATACGACCGCAGTCAATTCAAGCAATCAAGAAACCTGTCCGACCTGATCCAAAACCTTTAAAAGAAACGGCCTGCAACGTCACATACGTGCCGCCCATGGTGAGCAGTCCTCTTCGCATCAACAAGCCTCCACTCAACACTCGCCTTTTGCATCACCACTAGAAGAAGCATATGAGTCGCCCTACCTTAACAACACAGGATAGAAGACAGGTATATGGCAAAAAAGATGGAACGACATATGCTCACTTCATGGAAAACTTTACGATCTCCCTTTTGGCACAGCAAGCAGAAAATTCGTTCATACACTTGCCGATGAAATAGAACACCTAACCAAGCTAAATTATCCCTCAGAACGATTACTAATTTACACTGCCGTATTGCTATGCTACAAAGGGACAAAAACATTAAACAGGCCAAAGATATCAGCAGATTACTTGACCGCCGCCGCAAACTGTGGGCCGATGAGCAGTTTGATATTTTAATCTCAGAATCGATAAAATCTGACAAAACTCTTCAAAATACATATAGTCGAAAATACCACAATAACGACGAAACAACACAAACATTCACAAGACTAATTCAACGTGGCAAAGTCCGCGAGGCCCTAAGCTGGCTATTAACCAAAGATACAAGCAAAGTCCTGAATAGTAATGAGGAAATCGATTATACCGGTAAAACCGTCAGCGACGTACTAAGAGAAAAACAACCACCTCCCGCAAACCCCAACCTTGACTTATTTGCCCTGCCCGAGGATTTCCCCAAATCCCACCATTATTAGATGTCGACATAACTAGTAACCACGTCGAGCAAGTTGCAAGAAAACTACATGGTGGTGGGGGTCCAACTGGCTCAACGTCCGAAAATTGGAAGGACTTTCTCTTACGTTTCGGCGATGCGAGCCTGCACCTAAGAAATGCCATAGCCCAACTTACTATGAAATTGAATAACGAACACGTCCCTTGGACACAAATACAATCCGTTATGTCGAGCCGTCTGGTAGCTCTGGATAAATGCCCAGGCGTGAGACCCATTGGAATCGGGGAATGCCTTAGAAGAATCCTCTCTAAATGTATGGTCTTGGCAACAGGATCTGAAGTCACCGAAGCATGTGGACAATGGCAACTTTGCAGTGGCCTCAACTCTGGTATCGAAGGAGCCATAAATGCAATGAATGACACTTTTGAAGAGAAATGTCTCCCAAGCTCAGAATGGGGAATGCTCCTCGTTGATGCTACCAACGCATTCAACAGTGTAAATAGGCAGCTTGCTTTGTGGCAGGCCCGAATATATTGGCCACATTGTGCCCGTTTCCTGTACAACACATATAACGGCCATGCCGAGCTTGTTATTCGAAACTCAGACACAAGAATGTATAGCAAAGAAGGCGTTACCCAAGGCGATCCACTCGCTATGCCACTATATGCTCTTGCAACATTACCCATAATCAATAAACTAAAAAAAGAACAGAATACACTCCAGACATGGTACGCTGATGACTCATCAGTCCAGGGAAACTTCAAAAGCCTTCGTAAATGGTGGGAACAGATCTGCAACATAGGACCGGCATATGGATACCTCCCTCAACCTAAAAAGACAATCCTTATTGTATCTGAAACAGACAAAAATAAAGCACAGCAGATTTTTAAAGGAACTAACATTACCATCGCCACAGGTTCACCCTTCCTTGGTAGTTACATAGGCAAGGGAAAAGAAGACTTTATAAGAAACAAAGTGAAGCAATTTATTTCAATAATCGAGAAACTAACACATGTCTGTAAGGACTCCCCCCAAGCAGCTTACACAGCACTTACCAAAGCTGCCCAATTCAAATGGTCATTCCTACAACGTGTAATCGCTGATTCTAACGAACTTTTTGAACCACTGACACTTGCACTACGGGCTAATTTCATGCCAACTATGATGGGTAGCGACATCACTGCCGACGAAGCCGCTCTGTTTTCCCTACCCGTACATAAAGGTGGCTTGGCAATATCCAATCCATTCACCGAGAATAATTTGAGCTACAAAACCTCTAAAAAAGGCTGTTCAATCCTCTCATCAGCTTTGATCGGGACACAACATGTAGACCTAGCCCAACACAATAAATCCCTGATTGACGCACGCAAAGAAAGCCGAACAATGAAAGAAGCTCGCGATAACGAACTTTTATACACTATATTGGCCAAATTACCCCCTAACAAAAGAAGAGCTATAGAAAGATCAATCGCATTGAAAATGAAAACAAAGTCTTCCACCTGGCTATCTACTATACCAACGAAGAAAGATAACCTCGACTTGTCCCCTCAAGAATTCAGAGACGCCCTGGCAATACGCTATCACAGAACCCCAAACTCAATGCCACCCTCATGTGATGGATGTGGCAACAGCCAATTTAATATCGACCATGCTCTCTACTGCAAGACTGGGGGGCTAATTTCAAGACGACACAACGAAGTTCGTGATCTATTTGCTGAACTATGTCACCAAGCATGGAGCAACGTCACAATAGAACCCATAATCACAGAAGGTGACCTTGGATTACGCCGCGACTTATCTTGCCGTGGCGTATGGAATGCTCAGAGAGAGGCTCTTTTTGATATCCGTGTCGTAGACACTGACGCTCCCTCTTACATTACACGCCATGTCACTTCTGTCCTAAAATTTGCTGAGACTGAAAAACAAAGAAAATACTCCGCTGCCTGCGAAGCGAAACACGCTACCTTCACCCCTCTCGTGACTTCCGTCGATGGCGTATTCGCACCACAGATCCTCCTCCTCCTCCTCGCTCCTTTGTCAAACACACCTCGCGGACCGCTGGAATAAATCGCTGAGTACGATACTGGGTTGGCTTAGAACAAGGATATTTTTATTTTTATTTTATTTTAACCTTCCTGTAGATACAATACCACAATTTATACTACGAATATAATCTACATACCTACTAAGTATTCAATGTTAAACATGCAAAATGTAAAATTTAACATGCAAGATTTATATTGTTTATGTATAATAATTATTCTATTCTATTTATATTATAATTTTTCATCTCACTTATTCGCACAAGTGTTTATTTTTAAATTTTAATTATTCTACACTATTTATATTGTAATTTATCATTTCTATCACTCTTCTATAGCTTCATTTTCTATAGGTATGTACTAGACTCTACAGGTCATCCCATTGCTGGGCAAAGGCCTCCCCAGAACAAGGATATGCATTACTATAATTCGAGCCACCAGTATGTGCATACGAGGCACACGTCACAAATTCAAACCTGCAGCGAAACTATTGGGGTTCGACGACGGAGCAGGCATTCCCAGCTCTAACTAAACTGTCACCTGCCTGACCGTGCATTGCAGAGATGTGAATTATTACTATTATTTTATATACATTATTATTAGCTATTTCTTTAATAAATGACTTCCTACTTAGAATTATAAAACGGGACCAATCTGTAATATATACTTACAATCAAAAAAAATATTTTCAAAATCGGTTCAGACATGACGGAGTTATGGAGTAATAAACACAAAAAAAACATACACGCCGAATTGAGAACCTCCGCTTTTGAAATCTTGAAGTTGGTTAAAAAACAGAGATTTTATGGCAGTAAATGTATGAAAAAAGTTTTCTTCAATTTTGTGGCTGTTTAGTACTTTACCGTAAGTTGACCCCAAGGAAACTATTGAATAGGAATGGAATCAATTGGCATAAAATAGCATATCAAAAATAAAAGTTTTCATTTTCATACACATTGTATGGAAAACAAATTCCTCGATTTGTGGCTTTTCTAGCCGGAAATTTTGTTTTGGTGCCATACAAGCTTTTAATCCTGAGTAAGACTGGGATCGATTAATTGGCATTTCATTTCATTTGATATTACATTACTACATTTGATATTTTACGTTATTAGTACATTATGATACAAGTGTGCGAAGTTGATCATTACATACGAAGCGATATTGTACGCACGAACGCACGTGAGTGCGCATAAGGAAGCTGAGCTATGTAATGATCAAGCACACGCGTTCCATACGACGTTTTTCAACACACTTGCGAGGAAATAACAGAATAGTGTAATTAATAACTTTTGATTAATACGTATTGCTCACTAGTTTTTTGTGACAACATTTTACTAATATATATGACAATTTTTAAATATATCCTGAGGTTAAATTAATGCTAAAGTTGTCTTCTTATTCACTTAAAATATAATTTGCGTAAATTAATAAATAACAACGAGAAAAATCTAACAAATAACCAATGATTTGAGGTTAACTTTAAAATGGCGCGTAATTTTGTAACGTTGAAATGATTCTTTTTCACAATTAGGATTGTATAATTTGTATTCTATTGTAAATGTGTATATTTTGTGTATACATATTTACTTATATTTTACTTTTTTAGAATGCAAACTCCTAAAGAGTTAAAAAAAATAAAGGTAATACCGGACTAAACTACAACGATTCGTCTGCGTACATACAACTTGGTACTAGAGTACAAACGTCACTTGATCGGACTATTACATTATTGCACTAGTTCGATAATTACTGTGAAAAGCACGCGTGTTTAATATCTAGGATTATGACCCTAAAAACGGAATTAGAACCTCGTTACGAGCAAGTGTGTTGAAAAATATATTATTACATTATACCCTCGATTTAAAAGGTGGACTCCAAATAGTCTCATGGGATGTTAGTTTAGAATCATCAAAAACTTCAAGATATTTCACACCCTTTCGATATTTTTGTAAAGCATCGACCCATGTCGTTATTTTGTCGAAAGCCGACGCCCGACGCACTATTGAGTTCAAGCACAAACTACTTACGAAGGCGCAATTTTGTAGCGTTTTCCTGCTTTAATATTTTATTCCTGAAAATGGAGTTCCTTTGATCGGATCACAGTGGAAATACCGGGAAGTTATTACAATAACCTGTCAGATTACTTTGGTAACGACGGCCATTTAATGTGACAGTATCAGTTACAAAGGTAGGTTAGAAACTGAAATAGAACTTGTTCCGTTTTATTTAAGATATTGTGCGGGAAGAAAAGTGTCGCGGTTGGTATATAGGTACTAATGAATTCTACAATGCATTTCTTTTTACACATACTAAACCTACTGTAGGTACCCATCTCGCTGGCTCAATATTACAGGGTTCCATGTTGCATTTTCGGGGCAGTTAAATTTGGACTTAGTGTCACTATGACAATGTTTAAATTTCAATTCAATAAAAGTGAAACAGAACCCTGTTATATTGGGGCAGCGATCTGTTAATGTCTATTTATCGTTGAATAAGTAGGTATAATGTGCTAAATTGTTTTAATACAAATATTCAGATACTGTCACTAAGTAAGTAATTACTCTAATTTATATAAAACAATGCTTCAATCCAATTTGGATTTGCGTTTTTGCTTATTTGTATTTGGAAAACTGTGGCAAAGCAACATATATAATAAGGGAAAGGTGTACGTGTTGATCCCCTTAAGCGAGAATGGACAACATCTATGTTTTTCCGCGCAGTGCAAAAGTGAAGATGTTTACTACTTTTAGATTTGTCCGTCTAACTAATGACATACTCAAAATATTCAATTAATTAGGTATTCATAGCTAAATTTTGTTTTTTTTTAAACCCTATGAAATGATCATTTTATACACCCGGTGTTTAAGATGATCCCTGTGGTATGGGTAAGATGATTCCAGGGAATATTTTGTAAAGATAAGTTTATATAATATTTTGTAAGAATAAAGAGACTAAGAACAGTAAAATGTTTATTTATGAACTTGAAAAAATAATGATTAGGAACGCGGTTAGGTATGTAGGTGTTAGGCATACTGTATAACAGTCAAAGTGATCCCCGGGATCATCTTATACATAAGGCAGGGAATCATCTAGCCCAACTTTAATTTTTTCATTCAATGTTTGCTATCATAACTTATAAGGACACCGCTATCTTTGCGTCGCAAAAATAGGAAAAAAAAAGCGTATTAGAAAGCCACAAGCATACCACTCATTGCAATAACTGCCTATAATAAAAGTAGCATACTCAAAGTTAGCCTTATCTTAAATCAACCGGTAACAATTTTTTTTACGTAAAATCCGACGCAGCGCTCACATCGCCATGACACTTCGATTGAAGCGCGGGGATGTGAAGTGCTACGTAATGGCATAGAATACTTCTAGGTAGCGCTTATTGTGTACCTACTCGCAATCGAAGAGGATCAATTTACCTCTTGGGATCAACTCGCACACCTTTTCCCTATTTCTTTACAAGATATGCTCTTCGTCGAAATGATGAACATTTCGTCGAAATTTATGATGTCCAAATCACTCTTTTATGGCACAAGAAAAACACGACACGAGGCAAAAGACTAACTAGTCATATAATCATATCACTAAGATATCCGCCCTAAATTATAACTAGTTATTGCAGGATTATGAATCACTCCTATGAATGAATATTCTCTTATTAGTTATTCTGGTTTAAAAGGCGCTTAGCAACCTTTCCTTGTGAATAATAATTGACGTAGCTGGCTAATTTACATTTGTATGCATAAGTAGGAGGCTTGTTTTCAGCATGACGATGCCGATTTTTTCATAATTGTACTGTACGGCATTCATATACTCGTACTTATTTCCACACGGTCACAGAATAACTAATAGTACTACCGTACAGAAAATTCACTCCTTCACAAAAGGCAGATTTAGGTATAAAATTATACCTATACTCGCCGCCTGCAAGCAAAATTGAAACTTATATTATAACCGCGCACGAACCGTGAATCTTCATATCGCGTCGTAGTTTTATGACCGAGCTGTGAGCGTCGGCACAGGGTTGTCACTTGGCAAGTTTTTGTACCTATACCTACAGATTTTTTTTTTAAGATAAATATGTAGGAATTACAAACGTTGGTTCTGTAAACATAATTTTTTTATCTGGAGATAGTGTCTGATTCTCAAGGAAGTGGGTGTAGGTATGCCACAGCCGTATTCCTTTGAAAATATGTC
Organism: Pammene aurita; assembly: GCA_947086415.1. Classification (NCBI taxonomy): domain Eukaryota; kingdom Metazoa; phylum Arthropoda; class Insecta; order Lepidoptera; family Tortricidae; genus Pammene; species Pammene aurita. The sequence goes on from OX352299.1 coordinate 14,102,637, forward strand.
GGTCAGTTCCTTGTTTCTTGGCAACCAATATCTTTTTCTTTTATACGGATTAGATCGAGGTTTAGGTTTCGAAGCCATGTATTTTCAATTTCGCGTGAGCGCCACGTAATACGACTATATCGTGCGAGCCGAGCGGCAGCCCATTGCTATACGCCTGCCCGGGAGGCGCGCCGGCCAAATGTACCTAAACTGCGTAGTGACACCCCCCTGACACGGTCATGTCGGTCATTAGTTGACTTTTGCTTTAAAAGGTGTAACAAAAATACTGGTGGCCCTTTAAGGGCGTAATTGCTATCGTTTTCTTATTATGAAAAAATAAGAAAAAAAATTTGCGTCCCCCTAACAAAAAAATTTTTTGGCGTCACAAAAAAAAATCTCCTACTTTTTCTTACTCGCAATATGATACCAATTATGCCCTTAAACGGATCACCAGTATTTTTGTCACACCCTGTATAAATAATTATACAGTATAGTTTAGTTTCCTTCTCATCACTGATATATTTTTTGCCACTAAGCGAGTTTTCAATGTCCTAATTTTTGTATGGCTTTTAAACTTGTGCGCTTAGTGAGTGTAATGAACTAATTAAATAGTAGTTAACGTTTTCAAAGAATAAAAGCGCATAACTAAATATGTCCTAAATGCAACTCTTTATCTATAAATAATCTCTAGATTGACAAGCTTTATCATTCATTTGTCTCTAGCTATATATAAGTACCCTATATAACGTGAGGAGACGTAATATATAACGCCCGGCTAGCCGTGTCGCACTAACTTGGCGGGGTTTCTTTTATGCGACACTACCGCAAATCCCAGAGGTATATAATTTTTAGGTCACTACTGTAAGCCTCGGTTTTACGTTGGCTGGCTGCGGCAGGCATCTTAAAAAGCTTTTTAATATAACATGATATGATACAGAACTTAGCCTGGTCCTCGTACCTACTTAACAGTGAACTGAAGAGAAACGCGTCAGGCGTTCCTAAATTAATACGCTTCTTTACGTTACAAACTACTAAAAGCTAGAGCAGCTATTGGAAGCTACTAAACGACGGTACAACTTAGAAAGCTGAAACTGAAAAGCTTAGAAAGCCAAAGTGGCTCTCTATGAAGGAAACCCTCTACCCCGTCTGAAACCCTGTAATACTAAAATGTTCTAAGCTCTGATGACTATACATACTTACCTCCTGAAAGGAACACTACAACCCTGCGTTAAATACTATAACCCCAATAATCTAATTTCCTATATAAACATGATTTGTCAGACAATTTCAGCGGTTTTTCCTAACAATGGCTCGTGAAAGTCTAGTAGTAGATCCCTAGTTATGTAGTAACCCGATAATTTTTAGGAGACTGATAAAGAGGTTGTTGAAACAAAAACAATGGTATTTAGATTAAACTTTATTTCCTATAAATGGTACTTTACAATGAAAAGACATTAAGTAAATAGGTATATAAAATTAATTAGTTGATTAAATATTCGGTTATAAGTTCAAGCTGTTGATACGGGAAGGTTAGTGGTAAGGCTGTAGAATGGTGTCAGGATCTGTAAAAGAAAAGGCTATTCGGTAGTTTCCACATAGACAAAGTCTTCCCAACATTTGCGGTAAAGATTAATGATAGAAAATTAACTTGTAAAATTTTGTTATTGACGATGTAATGATCTCTTGTCTTATTTGAATATTTTTTTAACTATAAGCAAATATAGTTTTTTTTTACTTATCCCCTACGCCTACAAGCGCTAATGTTAACGAATCCAGGCAGTAACAACTTTTCTAATTAGTTGTTTTTTCTGATTATTTTGATTAGATATAATTTTGCAAGTATTTAAACAAAAGTTAGGATGGGTAGCTGATGTGTGAAAGGTTTTCCCTTATCTACACGCCTGTAATCCGTGCGTTGGGGATTATTAGCTCAGAACCTGTCTACATTTTTTTTTATATATTTTTATTTTGTGTTATTATTTTCTCTACTAATAACTTTATTAAGTGAAGCTACCAACGTTTCGTAACCTACACACCAGAGGAAAGAAACGCCAAGAAAACCTCTGAGATGCCTAGCTAATTAATTAAATCAAAATGAAATCTAAAATTCAACCAAAGGGACTGTGGTCATGCCGAAATAAATCGTAGAAATATGTCGTGTTAGGCAGTTATGCTAATTCAAACTTCAAAGATAAGCAAATAGTATAGTACGCAGAGTAGGGCATTGTTTCTAACTACCAAACTCTTCATCTAATTATCAAATTTTACAGATGATGTACACTATTGAATTGAAAGCCTGAATTAACTTATGAACTATTTTCGTTCAGTTGTAGTTGATATGGATCCCCATAACTCACTCCAGCACGACTCAATCTCTCAGTTGAATTTCAATACTTTATTATAGTGGCTTTCTCTTTGCCAATAATTGTATTTCCAACAATACAATAATATTTATTCATCAATTATCATGAATGGTGATAAGATACAAATCTCACTAAGTCAGAGAACATGTTAAAATTTTCATAATATGTTTTGTTTTACAACACAAGGTTGGTACATATTCAGATGTCTTATTTCAGCTCAAAAGTAATAAATAATTTCAGTTATATAAATAACACTTCATAGAAGGATCAAGGCAGTGGTTATGAAGAATGAACATAATTGTTCAATGGTTAATGTTTCTTTCACTGTCATAGAAGGATTATAGCATTGGTTAATGAAGGATGAACATATGATTGATCAATGGTTAATGTTGGTTACACTGTCATAAATGAATAATGTTACAATCATACAATTACTTCAGTTCAAGTCAATGCTTATATACCAAAGCATATGAACCGTAAATATAATAGAGTACGCACTCCTTTAAATTCATAAATCAGGTACGTAAAACACGCTAAAAATCGTTCCCAAAATAGGGTAAACGACTTAATATATATACTCAATTAAATTCATATACCGCAGCCGCAAAACGTAAAAATATAACGCATTCCGCAATAAAATTCGCAAACCGTATAAAAATATAACGCATACGCCATATAGGATAAACGCATCCATCCCTATTTCGTTAAATTCGTAAAATGTTTCCGCATACTCCGTTAAATTCCGTACGCGTATACATTTCATATAATAATTCAACCAAATTTCACATAAATTAAATGCAAGAACCACAGTAATAAGGAAAATGTTCATAATATAACAGTCAATTAAAAGCACTTACTCAACTCCAAGGCCTAAAGAGAATACACAGAAAAGAAATAAATTTTATAAGTGAATAGATTTTGCCTCACCAAATTAGACTTCTTTTGCTGGTCCTATTGGCAGCTCAGGGCGGGGCCTCGGTGTTTGTAGCTAGCTCTATTCAGCGGCAGAAGTCAGGTCCCGTTGCTCCGGATGGTGCTTGTGGCTCACGACGGCGGCAGAAGTCAAGTGCTCGTAGATCTCTGGTCGGAGGCAAAGTGAAGTCAAAGTGTTCGCAGCTCTGGTCGAAGGCAAAGTGCATCCCTACGGTACGCCCTTCCCTTATATAGCATTAAAATTACGTATATAAACGCGAACTACCCCCGTGACGTCAGAGAGTTCCGAAACGTCCGCCTTGTGGTAGCTTGGTTAGATTGATCTAAGCCAATTTGAACCTTATTGATCCTTTAGTTCATACTATTTTAAAGACCAAATCCCTATACTTAAGTGACCTAGTTCGATAACCTCCTATCTCCCATAGGGAATGTTTTTCTTGAATATCTATCCAATTATGCAATTTCCAATGAAAATTTATATGAAAATAGATGAAAACATTAGCCCCGCGTATGATTTAATAAGCCCCTGTAAGTATTAATGTCTATTTTCCCCGTAAAATGCCAATATATCTTTGTATACCAATTTGATTCTTAAGATCCCTACGCTACATACTTCTATAAGAATCAAGTTCCTATGAGCGCCCTACCCTTTTTGGAAAACCTAACCTCTAAGAAAACTATTTTCTTTAATTCAAACAAAAGTAAGTATTTCCTAAGGTGTATTTATATAATCTATGATGAAGATAATTTTTCTGCATATATTGTGACCAGATCCTATCGGATTTACTGCGTATTTACTTTGTAAAATACCAATATAAATTTTATAAGAAAATTCGCTTTTTATCCTAATTTTCATCACTTTCCTTTATTTGTTTTGATCAAAATTGTGTTTATCACACGTTTATAAGCTAAAACTAGCCTAGAATTCCATCAAACATCAGTAATATCTACAATCTTTTTACGACAATTTTCGATCATAAAATTTGTCTATTTTAGCGCTTTACCGAATCGAACTCGTTATGTTTTATAAAAACAAAGCTCCCAACTTTATTTATTTCCGTTATTTAACTTCATAATACGAGTTTTTACATAATAATCCCAAAATCGATTTTGGACGAGAAAGTAAGTTCTTAACTTTTTCACGCTTAATTAATTCAATTTCGTTAATATACTTCCTGCAATATAACTTTAATTACTTTCCCTTTAATTTAAGTATCGATTTATAACAATAATTAACAAATTAAAAACATAACCTCTCCATTTGGACAGATTTTCAGACAAAGCTAAAATATTATTAGATACTACTTTTTGTTATTGGATGAATCATCAATAATACATTTATTCTATACAATAAACTACATTTCATCTCGAAAATCCTATTAAAAGTATCGATTTATAACAATAATTAACAAATTAAAAACATAACCTCTCCATTCGGACAAATTTTCAGACAAATTTAAAATATAATTAGATACTAGTTTTTGTTATTGAATAAATCATCAATAATACAGTTACTCTATACAATAAACTACATTTCATCTCGAAAATCCTATTAAAAGTATCGATTTTCATCATTACTTAACGAACAATATTCTCAGTTGTCGGTCATTCCCTTCCCTAGATATTCTCACAATGAAAACATATGAAATTATAAGAAACTGATGATAAAGCAATTTGTAATCAAAATACTAATTTCTAAATAGGTAAAAGAACCTGTCTATGTTAACCGTTTGTACTATGTCATAAAATGTCTTTAGTAAATTATATATTTTTGTCCTTAGTACATATCTCAAGAATGAAGTAAATATTTCTAGAACATACTTTATATACGAACCCCTGCCATCCTATGAGTTTAATTTTACCTAATAATATATCCCCCATTGAAGGAATCGATCACAAGATTGCTAAAACTTTATGACAAATCTAGTGCGGTAACCAAATTACTGTTTGTCCACTGCAAATGGTACAAACGGATATTTCAGATAATAATTCCCCAAAACGTTGCATACTTATCCTGTTAAGTTGTTATTCATAGCCTCTGTTCCTGTGAAAACTAAAACATACATTAAATATCTACACAAGCTGCATATATATATTACATATGAATGCCACTTATGGTCAAAATGCCATTTTAAATACCCAAATAATAATAATAATAACCATTATTTCTATCTAAAATACAACTATGCAAAATACATAATTAATTGACCAAGATCATGAATGTTTCAAAATCTTGCCAATCAACGGTGAACAATATTTAGCAAAACTCTATGGTATCAATTGCTTATGCAATAATGCAAAAATAAGTAATAATATAAATATAATTATATCTAAACATAATATAATTTATCGAAAACTGTGAGAAATCCTAGTAAAGATTTCAGGTTTTATATTGTCCAAATATTCTCAGTTACTGAAAGCAATGATAATAGCTTATCATTAAAGTTCAGGTATGTATGGTTGCTAATAAAACACAATGATGCTTATATACTTCCATATATTTTATTTCCTTTGTCAGATCATTAACTTGATCTTTTCTTACATACTAAAATAAAACCAATATGTAATAAGGTGAGCCTCCACCCTCATACATACTATGTGAATCATTTATTTTTCATTTTTTTCATGAACTTTACTCATGAAAATATCATGTAAAAGCTTACAAATGAAGCTCTATCAGCCTTTAAAGTCATTTTGCTACTTTTCGTACATAGAGGACCCTGTGGACCGCTACAGAACATTATTTTTTTCATTTTTATAATAACTAACGACCCGCCCCGCGGCTTCGCACGGGTGCAATGCTGATACTAAATATAGTATACATTCATTATACATATAAACCTTCCTTTTGAATCACTCTATCTAAAAAAAAAAACGCATCAAAATTCGTTGCGTAGTTTTAAAGATCTAAGCATACATAGGGACAGACAGCGGAAAACGACTTTGTTTTAATACTATGTAGTGATATTGTCAACAAACCTACAAAATCACTTCGTATAATTTCAGCTGTAATATGGCTGTAATAGATAAATGACAACAAAAATAGGTTTTTGTATCTACTTTGTCTATTACTAGCCACCTACTCTTATTGTCTTATTACAAGTAGCAAGTAGTAAAAAAAAGAATATTTGAACATGAATTATTTTAATTTGATGGACTATTGTATTGTAATAGAACCTCAATTACGTACGCAAGGCATTTTATGGCGTAGACAAACAATGACTATTATATTCCGCAATTTGCAAGTACTTACTAACAGCAGGAAATAATGGCTGGAACGGAAATGGCCCTCCCCGCTAAAGGAGCGAGTGAATTTTCCGCGTACTTAGCGGTTTTCGCTACTACGACAAAATACTTAGCCGGCATTGCTTGCCAAAGAACGACTATTGCCTGCTTTACCAGTAATAGTGGTTGCATTTTCAACTAAAACATAGTCTGTCCCTTTTAGATCTAGTTAGTGGAAATAGAACAGACGCTACCGCTTTTGAGACAATCTCAGCATGCAAGGCGCTTAGCGGCCATTATAGTTTCAGAGCCAGCGTTAAATTGCACTGGTATTACACCGCAATGGTTAATTTTCACTGTTATCTCGTATCTCTATGAAAGGTATGTTCAAAGATTTATTTAGCAATTTAGCTCCGTATTCTAACTTTAAAACACGTTATGACACGATCGAAATTCAATACAACCCCAATGCATTTAACTACGCAATACAGCTGTCGCCTAAACGTCTGAATCAGAAATGTCAGAATTTGCATGAAAATTATTCCGATGCAACTCCAATACAACTTCAATATTGGTTGATTATTTGTTCTGTGTTGGAGTTATGTTTGAGATATACTGTGTTTTTAATGTATCGTTTATGTATTTTAATAAATAATTTTTAAGAAAAAAAAACCGACTTCAATGGGGGTAGCCGGTGAAGGATTATTGTAGATGGTGCACTTAGATTCCATACAATGAAATAACTTGCTTAAAAAACGCAGCGGAGAGGACAAATCGCCAAACGTGAACTATGCGTCGTTGAAGAGTTCCGTTCTGATTATCATCAGCAGTTCTACTTCATCAAATGTCACTCTTTTGAATGAAAATGCTTGATTTGTTGATAAAAATACAAAAGTCACTTTATGTATGCCTTTAAGATTTGAGGAATTCCCTCGATTCCTCGTGGAACTCATCATCAGAACTTGAGCTTGCCGAAAATTGGTCCTGACAATCTAACTTGCTTAACAAACATAGCGAAGAGGAAGAATCGCCAAACATGAACTATGCGTCGTTGAAGAGTTCCGTTCTGTTCATCATCAGCAGTTCCACTTCATCAAATGTCACTCTTTTGAATGAAAATGCTTGATTTGTTGATAAAAATACAAAAATCACTATGCGTAAGCCCTTAAGATTTGAGGAGTTCCCTCGATTCTTCATGGATCCCATCATCAGAACTTGAGCTTGACGAACATTTGTTCTGACAATTAAACTTGCTAAACAAACACAGCGAAGAGGACGAATCGCCAAACGTGAACTATGCGTCGTTGAAGAGTTCCGTTCTGATCATCATCAGCAGTTCTACTTCATCAAATGTCACTGTTTTGAATGAAAATGATGGTTTTGTTGATAAAAATATAAAAATCACTATATGTATGCCTTTAAGATTTGAGGAGTTCTCTCGATTCCTCATGGATCCCATCATCAGAACTGCGTTTTGACAAAAACGGGACCAATCTGTATATATATACTTACAATCAAAAAAAGAATTTTCAAAATCGGTTCAGACATGACGGAGTTATGGAGTAACAAACATAAAAAATAAAAAAAAAAAAAAAAAAAAAAAAAAACACACGGCGAATTGAGAACCTCCTCTTTTCAAATCTTGAAGTCGGTTAAAAATAGAATACGGCACCTTGTACAACAACATGGGTTGTAAGAGCTAATCTCAGCAGCACCCCAGCAGCAGCAGCCGCAGTAAGAGTTAACGAGAGTGTAATAGATCCCCCCCCCCCCAAATAAACACAATGTTTTTCAAACTTGCGACGAAAAAATAACGTTTTCATCACAATTGTTTATAAAACTATTTCACGCAACGTAAGTGAAGCGGAAACGAAACCGTTTTACTTACAAGGACATTATAGCTTTTTTTAAATTATAACTTACTAGTACGAAGCAGAAGGTTATAAGCAAAATTCGTGTTTAAAATCAAGCTATGAATGTGTTTTACTTTTGAAATACTGACCTTAATTATAAATTTATATTTAATTAAAAAATATGGTTTGATATAAAAGCCGATTATAATATTTTTTACACAATTTTCAATTGTGGCGTATGCCAAATAGGTCTGTGCCGTCCTCAGAGAAATAAACCAATGGAGTGGTAATTGTCAGGCGTCCCCCCTCTGCCAAAAGTACAAGACCACTGGTCATAGCGGTTATATAAAACTAGTTGTCGCGCGTCAAACGCCATTCAATGCATGTCAGTCAGCGCGGAACGATCTGAGGTTAAAATGCCTAATTGCTGCGTGTTTTCATGTAAGAAAAGATCTGAATTATCTATTTTACAGAAGGATAACGTTTCTTTTCATCTGTACGTCTAAATATCATCAAATAGTGCACGAAATTAGCAAAAAACTAAACAATATTGTCAATCAAAAAGTGTTGCCACTTCATGGTACTACATCTGCTTTAGGGTAATTTTTAAACTTGACTCTTCATAGTACATTGTACCATCGGATTCATAATTGCATACGCAATTTATCAATGAATTCATTAATAAATTGGGTATGCAATTATGAACACGATTACATCGAGGGAGGTAAGTGAAATATTGCAAACAAGAGTAATCGACTCCAGTGCGGCAGAAATACGTCCGCCATTGTTATGTTATGACAGGTTAGGCAATACACTTAAAAGATACTCCGTGGGTTAGTTAGGCAGAGACCCATTCGGCACACAGCCATAATTGTAAAGCATTGCTCTGTTAAAAAAGCATTGTGTCTGTGTGTGTGTGTGTGTGTGTGTGTGTGTGTGTTGTTATTAAATTGTTTCTAAACATATTTTAATCGACTTTTAAATTATTCAAATTACATATTATTTTTTAATTATTAACAAAAATGAAAAGATTAAGGTCAGTACTTCAAAGGTAAAAATCATTCACACGCATAGCTTTTTAAATTATATATGTCGTCGAGGACCGCCGAGGGCAGGGCTATGAAATACTATTATCTCTTCTGTGGCAGGGCAGTAAGGTGGTTTGGAACTCAAAAAACTGACACCTGATAACCCAGCCTATAGCACATTACGCACGAACAGCCTATAGCACATTACTTCATGGTAATGAAGTAAAACATAAACACTGGTTTAACAACTGTATTGAATTCAAATCTTTTTTAAACCGTATTATGGGAAGGGCAATAAACTACTACTGGTTCAGAAAGGAGCCCCAACTGAGAAGAACCAGCGTAAGAAACTCAGCGTATGTGTGCTTGTAGTACGGCACAATAGCTGAAATTTGTCTATGGTCTCAAAAATACAGCTACCATAAACAAATTTCCGTTTTAATAGGCAAATTCCAGCTAGTGTGATGAAATTCGCACTGAATTCCGCTCTAATGTGTGGCGCCCCTTAAGTGAGATATACTTGTAGATGCTTGAAATAACGATATTCCTTTTTAGAAATTAATTCGTTCCTTTATTTTCACCATACATTTTATGTAGCATTTTAATTTTGTATGGATTATACTTTATTTATTATAAGGTACGTTATACATAATTATCCCCTTAAATAGGCACTTTTAATTTCTTACTCTGGTATCACTGTACCTAACAGGTAAGTTTTAGTGGTGAGACAGCACAAAAATAAATGTCGATATTAACATTAGCAGTATGTTATACTTTTTATTTATAATAGAAAATGAAGAAAAGATAATAGAAATAGAAACACATATTGGAAACAGATGCCCATTAAAATCAAAATATCAACTGCGAAGGACTCTGGAACATCACGATGTCGCTAGTGACTGATTCATCATTGTTCATTACAATGAAAAATTCACTGAGGTGGATAGAGGAACGTCTAGTGTAATTGGAAGCACATTGGAACGGTAATCTAAACACGTGGGTTCGAATCCCGTGATGTTCCAGAGTTCTTTGCAGTTCATTGTTTCATTGTAATAGTTATTTGTTTCCAATTTGTAGTATTTTCCACTAAATATAAAAGCAAATACATATCAAAATATTAAATTGATAATATAAAAGTTATTCTAAATCAGCTTGCAAGATTTGTCCTGAACAAATAGACAAACTAACTTACGTAGAATACTAACATTGTAAGTAATATGCTGGTAGAAAAAATTGATATTTAATCACAACTTAACATTATAATTTTATCAATAGCTAAATCTTATACTTGGTAAAGAAACAAAGATATATAACTAACCTACGATCAATGTTTCTCTGCGTCCGTAGGAAACACCTTAGACAACCCTACACGTGATCCCTGGGTGGTGCTAAAAGAGTTACAAACTTGGCAGCTCTACTGTCCTACCTGGACCTCGCAGCACTCACTGGATTTTCTTCATCATCTGCTTTCCCACTACCCTAGGGAAGAAATGCCTATCTATATCCAGTGACATGTAGGCATACGATAAATAAATCTACGATAAAATGTGACATTTTCATGTCAAAGGTACATCATTATCGGTTGTCAATAAGGCGTTACCATAAAAAAATAAAATAGAAATTAACTCTATTAACAACAGACACCCGAGAGGACCCGGGTATGTCCTTAAACTACGTCCAAGAACACCGGTGGACGGGCAGCAGCGTCCCTCAAATTCGGTGTACTCGACTGCGATCGCCAACCCGCCTGCCAAGCGTGGCGATTATGGCATTAACCCCCCATCATGCAGAGCACAAAAAAACCACGGCCCCGAGTTTCCGGCGACCCCCGGTGCTCTGGCTATGGTAGCGGTCAGGGCATCAGCGGGGTCAGGGGTGCTAAGAATCTCCGGCAAAGATTCGGCTACCCACCCCCACGACGACTGGCCCTGGTAACGCACAACATACGCACTATGAGGACTGACGAAAAGATCTGCGAGCTGGAAGAGGAACTGAGCAGGTTACACTGGGACATTGTAGGGTTGTCCGAAGTCCGTAGGGAAGGGGAAGGCACGACAACCCTGAAGTCTGGTAACTTGCTCTACCACCGGGAGGGCGACCAACAGTCCCAAGGTGGTGTCGGGTTTCTCGTTCACAAGTCCCTCATAAACAACATAATAACCATCGACAGTGTGTCGAGCAGGGTGGTATACCTAATACTCAGAATATCCAAAAGGTATTCGCTGAAGGTCATTCAGGTGTACGCACCAACCTCGTCACACTCCGATGATGAAGTAGAGGCTATGTATGAGGACGTAAGTAGGGCCATACATACTTCTAAATCCTACTTTACTGTTGTTATGGGGGACTTCAACGCAAAGTTGGGCAAGAGAAGCGGGGATGAGTTGAGAGTGGGGCAATTTGGGTATGGGCAACGGAACACTAGGGGGCAGAGGCTGGCCGACTTTCTGGAGAGAGAGGAACTCTTCATGATGAACTCTTTCTTCCAGAAGCCGCCTCACAGGAAATGGACCTGGATGAGTCCTGACGGTTCCACGAGAAACGAGATAGACTTCATCATGACCGACAAGAAACGGATATTCAGTGATGTCTCTGTGATCAACAGGATAAAGACCGGTAGTGATCACCGAATCGTAAGAGGCTCACTGAATATCAATATTAAACTTGAAAGGTCCAGCCTGATGAAGTCTACGCTCCGACCTACTCGAGCCCATGTTCAAAACCCCGAAAGCTTTCAACTCGAGCTCTCTAACCGCTTTGCTTGCCTAGAGAACTTGGCTTCAGTGGACGAAATAAACGACGGGCTAGTGGAAACTGTCCACACAGTAGGGTCTAAGTTTTTTAGACCCCGCCGTAAAGATAGACCTCAGAAATTGACCGAGCAAACCTTAAACCTCATGGCTGAACGACGCTCGCTACAGTTGCAGTCTCCCGATGACGCGAAGTCATATAGGCAGCTCAATAGGCGGATATCTAAGTCCTTGCGACATGATCTGCGTCTCTTTAATACTAACCGTATTAAAGAGACTATTGAGCGAAACCAAGGCTCCAAAGTGTTCGCAAAGGACAAATCTATTGGGCAAAGCCAGATGACAAAGCTGAAACGGGAAGATGGCAGCATAGCGTCGAGCAAAGCAGAGGTTTTAGGCGAGATCGAAAGGTTCTATGGACAGTTATACACTCCGATCGCAAAGCCCGTTGACAGCTTGGGAGGAGATCCAAGAGCCAAGCTGTCCCGACATTATACCGAAGATATCCCGGACATCAGTCTGTACGAGATTAGGATGGCCCTGAAGCAGCTTAAGAACAACAAGGCGCCGGGCAAAGACGGAATCACTTCAGAGCTTCTGAGAGTGGGTGGAACACCGGTACTTAAAGTCCTCCAGAAGCTCTTTAATTCCGTCTTGTCCGAGGGCAAAACGCCTGAAACATGGAATAGAGGCGAGGTGGTGCTGTTCTTCAAAAAAGGTGATAACAGCCTATTGAAGAACTACAGACCCATCACGCTTCTGAGCCATGTCTATAAGCTGTTTTCAAGGGTCATCACGAACCGTCTCGAACACAGACTTGATGACTTCCAGCCTCCCGAACAAGCCGGCTTCCGAAAAGGTTATAGTACCATAGACCACATCCATACGCTGCGGCAAGTTATACAGAAGACCGAAGAGTATAACTTGCCATTATGTTTAGCGTTTGTGGACTATGAGAAAGCCTTCGATTCGGTGGAAACATGGGCGGTGCTTGAGTCTCTTCAGCGATGCCATATTGACTATCGGTACATCGAAGTGTTGAAGTGTTTGTATAGTAACGCCACCATGTCGGTCCGACTGCAGGAGCAGAGCACGAAGGCGATTCCATTGCGAAGAGGCGTAAGGCAGGGAGACGTTATCTCTCCGAAACTGTTTACTGCCGTAATGGAAGACGCCTTCAAGCTCCTTGAATGGCAAGGACTTGGCATCAACATCAACGGCGAATACATCACTCACCTTCGGTTTGCCGACGATATCGTAGTCATGGCAAAGTCGATGGAGGAACTCAGCATGATGCTCGATGACCTCAACCGAGTTTCACAACGGGTGGGCTTGAAAATGAACATGGACAAGACGAAACTAATGTCAAATGCCAATGTTGTGCCCATCCCAGTCTCTGTTGGGAACTCGGTACTCGAAGTTGTTGACTCGTACATCTACCTAGGACAAGTAGTCCAATTAGGTAGGTCCACCTTCGAGAAAGAGGTCAACCGCCGAATCCAACTCGGTTGGGCAGCGTTCGGGAAACTACGTAATGTCTTTTCGTCCGACATACCTCAGTGCCTAAAGACAAAAGTCTTTAATCAATGTGTGTTACCAGTGATGACTTACGGCTCCGAAACGTGGTCTTTCACTATCGGCCTCATCTCAAAACTCAAAGTCGCTCAGCGAGCTATGGAGAGGGCTATGCTCGGAGTTTCTCTACGTGATCGAATCAGAAATGAGGAGATCCGTAGACGAACTAAAGTCACCGACATAGCCCACCGGATTAGCAAGCTGAAGTGGCAATGGGCAGGCCACATTGCACGCAGAGAAGATGGCCGATGGGGCCGAAAAGTGCTCGAGTGGAGACCACGGACTAGCAAGCGCAGCGTAGGACGCCCACCCACAAGATGGACCGACGATATTATTAAGGTCGCCGGAAGACGCTGGATGCGGGTCGCTTCCAACCGGTACGTGTGGAGGTCCAAGGGGGAGGCCTATGTTCAGCAGTGGACGTCTTATGGCTGAGATGATGATGATGATGATGAACAACAGACAATGATGTACCTTTGACTTGAAAACGTCACAAATATCGATACTTAAGTATATTATTATCGACGCGTTCCTCGCACTGTCTACGTTTACTTAAAGATGACATTATCTCGTTCACGGACAGGTTGTCTGTGACTGTGTTCGTACTTGTGTGAGTATATTTTATGCTAGTGTTTGATAATTTTATCGTGTGCGTGTGTAGCGACGTCAATGGAAAATGCATTAGTGTTAACAGTATTTGTGTGCGTTTCCTCGTCCCCCGCGCCGAAATTGGCAGACTTTTTCTGATAGAAATTAGTGCGCGTCCAGTTGGTTTAATTATCAAAGGTGCCGTCGATGCCTAACCTGTCAAAACATTGACAATGACATGCAATCCCGCCGTATTTCAGATTGAATTCGTTTGAAATTTTGTTTTTTCTTCGCAACTGCGATGAAAAAAATCGTGTGTAACTCGGGGGTAAGAATATTGCAACCTCGAGTCATGAATTCTCTCCGGGCTTCGGCTGTTGTTAATCAATTAACTCTCGGTTGCAATATTTACCATTACCATTTTATCTACAATTTTAAACCAAAAAGTCAAGGTATAAAAAAACACCTACGTACACTTTATGAGCATTTTGAGCAAGTTTGATGAAAATACCTAAAATTGCATTTAAAATATAAATAGTTTATAGTGAAGTCATGTTTAATGGTAAAAATCTATTATTTATGAGATATTTCCTCCTGGCTTATATCTTTCTTTTGTGTCATGTAATGTAATCAAATAATCAACTATAGCATTTGATAAAATATTAAATTGCACTTACTCATGTCATACTGGCCCTTCAATCTAATTATCATTAACCTATGCAAATTACGGTTCACCACGACATCAAAGATAATAAATAAGCTGGAAACTCGTATACACTTTCGTTGTGGTGTTCTTAAAGTCGTCTCAAAAATCTCGGAAAATCTCATGTAAGTATACGCCGGAAGTTATTCAAGGTAAAACATCAAAAAAATCGTGTTTTTGCGAATACCAAGGTTTCTATAATTCCTATGATATTTATATGTATAAGAAAGTTGTAGAGCATAAAATTGCGATAGGTTGACTCTTGCGCTCTTTGCCGCCATGTATCTCGAAAACGGTTGAGTGCATGGAAAAATGTATGGGACATAACTTGTTGCCAATTTTATGCTCTACAACTTTCCTATGCATATAAATATCATAGGAGTTAAGATATGATAATATGCTCAAAAACACGTTTTTTGATATTTGACCTTGAATAACTTCCGTCCCAGACACGACATTTTTCGATATTTTTGAGAACTTTAAGAACACCATAATGAAAGTATATTCGAGTTTTCAGCTTATTAGCTATGATTCCGAGTTTCACCCCTTAATTCGGCTTATTCAACAACACTATAATGTTACTCCTTGTACTTGACTTGAAGAATAGTAGTGTAGTTTTAAGTAGACTGTAGTTATAAAAATCAAACGTTACATGAAACGCAATAAAGGATTTGATTTGAATTGAATAAGTCATCGTCCCCCCGAAAACCAAGGACAGCTTGCCTTGAAACTATTCGGAGTGGGGTTCTCTTTAGTATTTTTTGTAATACTTTTAAACGCATAATTAAATGTATTTTTCTTATATATTTATTTATTTAAACATAATGCACACAACAGAAAAATGTACAAATGGCGGACTTAATGCCTAAAGGCATTCTCTACCAGTCAACCATTGGGTTAATTAAACAGAGACATGACAAAAAGGTGCAGAGAAAAGTAAGAGAATAGTGAATTAAAATCATTGAGAGCTTAGCTAAAAAAAGTAGGTAATCTATATAAAAATACAAAAATAAAATACTAGGAATATATATAGATAAATATACTAATATATATTTATAAATAGGTACTGTGGTATACTATTCGAATTATTTGGATTTATATTGTATCTTCTTACTTTATGAGTTACACAGAGTACAGGCAAATTAATTTAGTCCAAAACGAGATTATCCTATTCCCCTGTGGAATGTAATAACTAAAGACTGGCAGAATAGTTGAGCCTGTGCCAAATGAGGAATATGTATGTGTTATATTTATGTATGTACGTAATTAAGGATCTTAATTTTCTCGCCCTACAAAAAATAAATTAGATTCAGTCGGCGCAATGATGTATTGATTTAGGTACAAGGTTGGGCGGCATTACTCACAATGTTTCTATGGTTTATTAGAATAAATAATGGAAATACTTAGTATAGTAAATAGTGTCCACAAGTAATGTGAACAAAAAAAAATTCCTATGCTTACTCTTATAAGGGAATATATAATTGTATATAGGTAATATTAATATAGACTAGCTGTGCCCGCGGCTCCGCCCGCGTGGAATTCGGTCTGTGTCAGTAAGCGGCTAATTCACCCCTAATTTCTCTCCCGCTACCCTGGAGGCGGAACTTGAAGTAAAGTTGACAGGTGGATACGCTAGAGGACAGTAGTCCTAATAAAATATTTTACAATTACCACTAAATGAAACTACACTCAAAATGAATACTTTTTTTTATCCTATTAATTTTTTTGGCATGATTTAAACGACATAGAGTAGTTACGACACATAGTCCGATATACACCTACTGTAGGTGTATATCGGACTATACAGGACCACTTTTGTATTTATACGTTCATGTCCACGGCAAATATCATCCAAATCGATCCTCCCGTCAAATCAGCCTAAGGCTCTAAGCATGAAAGGTAAGAACAAGCACGGTTGAAATGCAGAAATGATTTTTTTCTATTTGAGGTGCACTTGGAGGGAGGGGGGTCCATGACCCATGCAAATTTAACTCTATCGAGTGTAGTGGCTACCCCCCCCCCCCTTTTAGACGTTGAAATTTTATAGGCTACGGTATAACCTGGCTGGGTATTTTCTTGAATTGGAATTAGTAATCCTTAAGGGGTGATTTCCGGGATAACAATGCAAGAAAAACGGGCCAAGAGCATGTCGGGCGATGCTCAGTGTAGAGTTTCGTAGATGCCGCCCTGTTACAAAACATCCATTCAAAAGGTCGTTTATAAAGGGATATTTGGCGGCGCTTACGTCATTTTACTATCCGGCACTTCCTTCCACTATGCGTTTTTGACTGATAATTCAAAAACGGCTGAACCGATTTTATTCAATATAGTTTTTATTGAAAGTTCTTATCCGGCCTCACCAAATTTCAGCTTTCTAGTGTGAACGGTAACTGAGCTAGACCGCGGACAGACGGACGGACATGGCGAAACTATAAGGGTTCCCAGTTGATTACGGAACCCTAAAAAGAGATAAATAGTAGTTTATGTAACTGTTACGTAATACTTTTTTGAAGATGAAACTATTCTTTGTCCTTTCTCGAGACCCATACTATCTCTATACCAATTTTCATCTAAATCAGTTCAGCGGTAAAAAATTCCTCATACAAACTTCCAACCCCCTTTTCACCCCCACAAGGGTTTGAAAACTATCCTATGACGTTTTTCGAGACTCAAATTATCTCCATACTCATTTCTATCTAAATTGTTTCAGCGGTTAAAAATTCTCCATACAAACTTTCAACCCCATTTTCACCCCCACCAGGGTTGATTTTTGGGATTAAAACTTTATATTATCCTTTCCCGGGACTCAAACTATCTCTATACAAAATTTCATTAAAAAAATCCGTTCAGTCCGTTTCACGTGATGCGCGGTCAAATAAACAGACAAACAGATAAACAGACAAAAATTCTAAAAATTGTTGCAACGTGTTCTGTTATCGATTCTAAGTATCCCCAGCCAACTTTTTTTCGATTATCTTCCATGTACAGACTTTCGACCCTCTTCAGCTTTATTATATGTATTTAGATACATTATTTTGATTCTTTATGCTCATCAGCACAGAGGGCTTGAAATCCAGTTGACTCATTTAGTGTTTAGTTAATAATATCGCATTATATTTACCTACTACATATGTATTTCGGACCAAATTTATAAATAAAAGGCCACAGGCATCGGCTTGTACAGTCACCGGCAATAGAATCTTCCTACACGAAGGCCGCAAAAATATATGACACGCTCTTATTTGTAGGGTCACGAGGTCACAAATGGTCACATATTTTTGCGGCCTTCGTGTAGGAAGATACTATTGCCGGTGACTGTACTTGCAGTAGCAGCGCGGCGAAATTACGTAGTTTACTAAACTTAGTAAAGAATATTATCGGACAACCTTTTGTTGACCTATATTATTAATACAAATACATATTTGATGAAAACAATAAAGTCAATGATCTTATTAATAATCTTATTAATAAGATGAAATGTTGTCAATGCGAGTAAGCTTTTGATGTCAAACTCGAGTGTCTTGTCCCCAATTTCAATCCAGTAGGTACTCGACTTCAAAGACCCATCGGGTGGCTACGTGTCCGTATGTAACACATGTTATTTATTATGATTTTTTGGCAGATCAGAATGAAATAATGAAAATAAAGCTACCACCCTCGAACGAGAACACGAGAACAATTCGTGAAAAACTAAAAAAAAATTTAAACTAGTAAAGTGAAACGCCGGACGCTGGGCGGATTGGATTTAGCCCATTTCACTTTGAGAGTATAAGAAATAAATAGAAAATGCATGCTAATTGTACTTATCAATATTTAGAACATTTACCTAACGCTAGCTGTCTAGTTGCATGTTCTTTAAAGCTCTTTGAAGTTTAATTTCCTATCTCAATTCTACAGCAGTAGTAAGTGACACGAGATGCACATGCCCCATTTGCAGAAAGCGGTAACTCCTGAAGATTACCAACTAAGCCTAGCTTTTTCGTAAAGGAAGAGAGGAATTCGGGTTTCACATCACGCCTTCAGTGCAGGTGTCGAGGATGCAGCGGCTATTGGCCCACAAACTTATCCATGCTGTAAATTAAGCTTTAATAATCCTTATCTCTGTGCAATAAAGTATTCTCAACACGGCAGATATGTTGGCAGGCCAGTACTGCAATACGCCGCCTAGATATTACTCCTAATATCCGGATTTCCGATGTTCGGGGATTTAATGGTTACTTATCTGAAATGTGATTTTATGTTTCGTGCGCTCTAGGATGGTTTAACTCATTTTATTTAAGTACCCCAAAAATTTACCCTATAAATTGTTACTAAATTAAGATAAAAAAAGAATATATATCTACACCTACTCGTATATCATAACTTCCCTATAATAATATATTCAGAAACGAAAAAGCTAACGGTCTTTATTAAGAAATTCATGTTGTATCTGTGGTGCATCGTAAAATTTACTTTTCAACACACCTGCTCGTAACGAGGTTCTTATTCCACCGCTTTTATGCTCATAATCCTAGATATTAAGCACGCGTGCATTTCACAATAATTATCCAACTAGTGGAAGAATTTAATAATCCGATCAAGTGACGTTTGTACTCTAGTACCAAGTTCTACGTACGCAGACGAATCGTTGTAATTTAGTCGGGTATCACCTTTACTTTTTTTAACTCTTTATGAGTTTACATTCTAAAAAAGTAAAAAAAAGTAAATATATTAAAAATATCCACATTTACGATAGAATACAAATTATACAATCCTGATTGTGAATAAGAATCATTTCAACTTATTATATTACTCGTAATACACAATAAATTACGTTTTAAACACGAATTGTCTGTTTTAATAATGGCTGTTTGGCATTATACGTTCGCGCCTTTGCCTCAAGCTTCACGCACATCCAAAAAAGAAAATTGCGCGCCATTTATAGGTTAACCTCAAATCATTGTTTATTTGTTAGATTTTTCTGGTCGTGTTTTATTAATTTAAACAAATTATATTTTCAATGAATAAGAAGACAACTTTAGCGTTAATTAAACCTCTGGATATATTTCAAAATTGTGATACATACTAGTAAAATGTCATCATAAAAATTTAGTGAGCAATACGTAAGAAAAAAATACTATAATTTATTGCACAATAAATGTGAAGTCTTTAATTTTATGAAATGACTAGCTTTTGCCCACGGCTTCGCCCGCGTACTAAAAGTACTAAAAAAGAAGGTTCTCAGTTTGACCCGTATGTTCCTCCGCTTGTCCGCTTTTATTTCGCATTTGGCTGAACCGATTTAGATGCGGTTTTCGGAAAAGTGTTTTTTACATTCTGGAGGTTTCAGTATACCACGTTTTGGTGAAGGCGGTTCCCTTATTTTTTTCAAGAAATGATTGTAATCATTGTTGAATGTAATACGCCAGCAACCACTTTCTACTAAAAGAGATTATGATAAATGCAGATTTCTACTCTTGAATAGTAGCTTTACCCTGCGACTTCGTCTGCGTGGAATTAGTAATCCACCCTCCTTTTTACCCGCTTAAGGAATAACTTCTGGGATAACAACTATTATATATCCTTCCCAGGTACTCAAACTGTCTCCATACCAATCATCTAAATAGGTTTAGCGGTTAATAATTCGCCATGCAAACTACCAACCCCTTTTCTACCCCTCTAGGATTGTTTTTCGGGACAAAAACTGTCCTTTATTGTTTGCCGGGACTCAAACTATATCCACAACAAATTTTATCTACATCAGTTCGCGGTAAAAATTCTACATACAGACCTCCAACCCCCACTTCACCCTCATAGGGATTTATTTTCGGGATAAAAACTGTCCTATGTCGTTTCCCAGGACTCAAACTATCTCTTTACCACGTTTTCCTCGTACAAACTTTCAACCCCTATTTCACCTATTTACTTACTTAAGTGTTGATATTAGGAAGAAGAACTATCCTTATCCTTTCCCGATACTCAAACTATCTCTATACTAAGTTTCATCTAAATCGGTTCAGTGGTTAAAAATTACCCATTCAAACCTCCAACCCCCATTTTACCCTTAACCTTAAGGATTGATTTTCACGTTAAAAACTATTTTATGTTCCTTTCCGGGACTTAAACTATACCAAGTTTCATCTAAATCGGTTAAACGTTTAAAAATTCCCCATACAAACCTTCGACCCCCGTTTCACCCCTTGAAGTGTTGATTAAAACTATCCTAATCCTTTTCCGATACTCAAACTCTCTGTAGGTATACCAAGTTTAATCTAAAGCGGTTCAGCTGTTAAAAAAATTACATACAACTTCCAACCCCCATTTCACCCCCTTTAGGGTCGATTTTCGGGATGAAAACTACCCTATGATATTTCCCGGGACTTAAACCATATCTATACCAAGATTTATCTAAACCGGTTCAGCAGCTTAAGCGTGAAAGCTAACAGACAGACAGGCTTTCGCATTTATAATATTAAATTCTAATATTAAATTCATTTACGAAATTTCATCGTCGTCGGTTCAGCGATTAATATTTCGCCATACAAACTACCAACCCCTTTTCTACCACTCTAGGATTGTTTATCGGGTTAAAAACGATCCTATATTGTTTCCCGTGACTCAAACTATATCCATACCAAATTTTATCTAAATCGGTTCGCTGTTAATAATTCTCCATACAAACCTCCAACCGCCATTTCACCCCTTTAAGGGTTGATTTTCGCGATATAAACTATTTTATGTTCCGTCCCGGGACTAAAACTGTCTGTATACCAAGTTTCATATCTCATAAATAGGTTCAACTGTTAAAAATTTCCCATACAAACTTCCAACCCACTTTTCACCCTTTTAAGGATTGATTTTCTGGATGAAAACTACCCTATGTCATTTTCGGGCTATGCGTATACCACGTTTTGGTGAAGGCGGTTCCCTTATTTTTTTTAAAGAAATGCTTGCAATAATTGTTGAATTGTTACGCCAGCAACGACTTACTACTATTAAGAGATCATGATTAATGCAGATTTCTACTCTTGAATAGAAGCTTTTCCCCGCGACTTCGTCTGCGTGGATTTAGTAATCCACCCTCCTTTTTAACCGCTTAAGGAATGACTTCTTGGATAACAACTATTCTATATCCTTCCCCAGAATTCAAACTATCTCCATTTGTCAGTCATGATATGTCAATTAGTCAGTCAGTTTCTTTTTTTATATATTTAGATTAGATTGTAATTTGGCACAAACACTTTCATGTCCACAATATTAAACTTCCAAATCGATGTCATTTTCGTAATTTACGTCCCAAAAAACCATAAAAACGACACCCATATTGATATTTAGACATTTCCACCCCATCGCACCCCAACAGGAGAGATAGTATTTCACGTCCGCCACGTTAGATTTTAAAATCGTTGTTGTTTTCGTAATCAGCGACCCGATAAACCATAGAAACAATACCCATGTTGATTTTTAGACTTTGTCACCATTGTTCGCTTGTGTGTTCGCTTAAAAGAGTCATATATGAAATAATTATAGTGTGGATTTGTTCTTAGAGAGTTTGTTGCATAAGGACGTAGCTTTAGCGTTTTTAGATAAAAACGTTTGCTTATAGATAGGTTTTCCTGTAATCTACAGGTATCGAAATATTTTAGGTATTAAATAAAAAAATAGTCAATAGTATAGTAGTATTGAACCTCTTCAATAAAGGCCCTAGGCTTTTGCCGTACGATACGACATGGTGTCAGGTGTGAAAATATTATTCAATATTTTTAGTGAAGTGTAATCCGAATTTTTAAAGAATTGTAAAATAACGCAGGATAGTACAGGTACTAGTGTGTTGTGTGCTGCAATAGTATGCAGCAACCGGAACCTTTACAGGAACAAGGGAACGTAGCTTTCAATTGGAGATAATGGAAATCTGCTTTTGATTTTTTCATGATTGCATCTGGTTGGTCCCGATAAACCATAGAAACAATACCCATGTTGATTTTTAGACTTTGTCACCACATTTCCCCCTTTTAGAGGTTGAATTCTTAAAAAACCTGCAACACGTATTTACTCATTTATTGTTAGGAATACTTCTGTGAAGTTTCTAATATAATAGACTAACTAATCTTGTTTCCCCATACAAACTTTGGACCCCATTTCACCCCCTTAGGGGATGAATTTTGAAAAATCCTTTCTTAGTGCACCCCTAGACCTTATAAGGAACCTACTTGCCAAATTTGGAATCTCTAGAACCAGCGGTTTGGACTGTGCGTTGATAGATCACTATGTCAGTCAGTCAGTCAGTCAGTCACCTTTGAGTTATATATATATAGATTTGAAAAAGAGTTCCAGATACTCAATAACATCACAAAAAAGGTTAGTTAAATTTAATTATCTTAGGTTCGTAAGTACCATAGAGGTACTTACGAACCTAAGATAATTAAATTATATACATTCTGACAATTAATGTATTTATCAAAAGTTATTAATTATACTATTCTGTTATTTCCTCGCAAGTGTGTTGAAAAACGTCGTATGAAACGCGTGTGCTTGATCATTACATAAGCTCAGCTTCCTTATGCGCACTCACATGCGTTCGTGCGCACAGTATCGCTTCGTATGTAATGATCAACTTAGCACACTTGTATCATAATGTATTATTAGAATATCGATGACCGATATTTTAATTACATTCGCGATTATCATTTGGTATACAGATTCCAATTGAATGTAATTAAAGTATTAGTATGAAAATGGCATCAGTAATTTGAAATCTATATGCAATGGCGGTCATTCTAATGAAACTTAACATGTCATTGAGGAGTTACAATATGAGTACATAATTAGGCATTAAAACACTCGTGTGATATTATTATAAAACTCACTTCGTTCGTTTTATAAAACCAGACTCGAATTTTATTGGCCTTCAATATGTAGCAGTCAGATAAACGTGGATAAACTACTAGTACGAATTCAGCTAATAAAAAATTAAAACATGTTCATATTTTTCATGTATCATATAGGTACAAGTAGGTGCTAGTGCTAGGCGAACAAAGACTATACTGCATCCTGTGCCTGATATTGAATTGAAACCTCCACAACATTATGACACCCTAATCCACTCAGTCCGTGATACAGCCATGCGCTGTACCTAACAATATTCCCAATTTCTAGAATACACTGTAATACTTAGGCTTTAGATAAATTAATCGTGTGTTTTGCTCTCGATGTAAAATCTACTAGTTATGATTTTCTTGTGTCGCATGCGTCCATAGGCTGCGGTAGCTGCTTGCTTAGCTGGCCGTATGCTTGTTTGCCATCGTCGCAGTATAAAAAAATTACCGGTATTATTATTATTTATTATTTAATGGTATAATCAATGGACTTAGTCACAAATGCTATAATTGAACCAATTGTTAGTAATTTATAGATCGCTTATTAGCGATACTACCGCCTGTTTTTTGCCTCTGTTGTTCATGTGTATTGTGTTTTTATTTTAAGGTGTGCAATTACGGGCGTTTTATTTACTTACTTACTTATAGCTTGAATACGGTAAATTAAAAATGTTCATGAAAAATTTTCACAAAATAGTATAAAACAAAGTCGCTTTCCGCTGTCTGTCCTTATGTATGCTTAGATCTTTAAAATTACGCAACGGATTTTGATGCGGTTTTTAATGAATAGAGTGATTCAAGAGGAAGGTTTATATGTATAATACATGCATAATATAGCAGAGAAACACTGATAATATTTGAGGTTTCTAATGTGATGTCGTAAATAAACAATTTTTTTGCGCTTAATGTAAGCAAACGCTGGCTGAACCCTATGAGATAGATCAAAATAATGTACTACAGTATGTACACCTTAAAAAGGTCTACAAAAAAGTCCGTGATGATATATGTCTATCACTTAGGGATAACCCACAATAACCATTTTTATCCCGTGCGAAGCCGGGGCGGGTCGCTAGTTTAGAAATAAAGAAAAATCACGAGGTTTTCCACCTGTAATCTTCCTTCCTTCTAGCTTTTCTACCTGTAATAAATTTTTCAAAACACAGCCATTAAAGTTCCATTACTAATGGAATGGCTAAGCTTGTCGTGTGTATTTTGAACTATTTTAGCACTAAAGAAAAACGTAAATTTAAGTACCCGAAGTAAAATGCAAGCTCTTAAAATTATAAGTTATTCATGCTCACTTAGGCTTAAAGCTCGCTTTTATTACAGCGTACAAACAATTCTAAAGAGGTTTTTTATCTCCAAAGTAGTATTATACTATCCCGATCATAGAATATAAATTTCATTTGAGAAGGGAATTATAAGATTGGACTCCATATATTATTTTCTGTGTGGGTCAATTACTGACAAGTTCGTATAACACTGGACCCGTATTCTAATTTTAAAATACATAAACAATACATTAAAAACACAATGTATCTCAAACATAATTTCAACGTCTCCAAGTTCTCCAGCACACAAACAAATGATCAACCAATATTGAAGTTGTATTGCAGTTGCATTGGAATAATTTTCAAGCAAATTCTGATATTTCTGATTCTAGGCTCTAGCAGCTGTACCTATTGTGTACTTAATAGTTACATAGTTGTATTGAAGTTGGATCGTGTTTCAACGTGTTTTAAAGTTAGCATACGGCCCACTGGGTGATGCCATCCGGTAGTTTAGATACGAATTTCAAAGATTATTGATTCAGAAACCCATTTGCGCGAGATACTAAGAGCTAATTATATTAAAAATCGTAACGGATTGTCTGGGTCTGTCTTATACAGGCATGATCCAATTAAATGAAACTAAATAAGACACAACATTCTTTTGAGAGCATGAGTGTCCCCGCAGTGGGACGAAGATCGTGGCGACAAGGCCGGTGATCAATATCAATTGTTAACATTTCTTAAATTACACACAAACATTAAATAATAAAAGTACAACACTATAAAACATCTTCCAAGTCATCAACACTTCAAAGCAATCCAATTAACAGAATTAAAATCGCGCACTCTCGGAATGTTAACGTAAAACAGAACGCATGCAAAGTAAGTTAATCCCCTTACTTTCTCAACGTCATATCTATCAATAGCTTCGTTATGAAAAATGATTCTTATTTCTCTTACAATAAGGTCAAATTTGGGTTTATACGGCTGAGTGAAGTGGGAGGTTAGAAGAGTGGAGCAGAGTAATTTAGCACTTCTCGCCTAGCCGGCCCTTTGTCACGTGCAAACATTGCTTTATGAAGAAAGTATTCCGTTATACAGAATTTAATTACACGGCACAATGCTTTGTACCTGGCGAGTTAAGTGCATTTTAGAAGGTTTGTTTTCAGCTATACTATATGACTCTTAGGAGCGAACTAACTCTACTCTACTCATCATCATTTTACTCTTGTAATAGCTTAGTTCGCTTAAAAGAGTCATATATGAAATTATTATAGTGTGGATGTGTTCTTAGAGAGTTTGTTGCATAAGGACGTAGCTTTAGCGTTTTTAGATAAAAACGTTTGCTTATAGGTTTTCCTGTAATTTTTTTTTTTTTTTTTTATGAAATAGGAGGCAAACGAGCAGACGAATCGCCTGATGGTAAGCAATTAACGCCGCCCATAGACGCCCGCAACACCAGAGGGGTCACAAGCACGTTGCCGGCCTTTAAGATGGGAATACGCTCTTTTCTTGAAGGTTTGAAGGTCGTATCGGTCCGGAAATACCGCAGACGACAGTTCATTCCACAGTTTTGTTGTGCGAGGCAGGAAGTTTCTCGAGAAACGCACAGTTGAGGACTGCCAACCATCTAAGTGGTGATGATGGTAATGCTGTCGCGTAGGACGATGGCGGAAAGAAGCGGCAGGGATTAATCCGAACAATTCCTCGGAGCACTCTCCATGATAGAGGCGGTAGAGGGTAATCTACAGGTATCGAAATATTTTATGTATTAAAAAAATAGTCAATTGTGTAGTAGTATTGAACCTCTTCAATAAAGGCCCTAGGCTTTTGCCGTACGATACGACATGGTGTCAGGTGTGAAAATATTATTAAATATTTTAAGTGAAGTGTAATCCGAATTTTTAAAGAATTTAGTTGTAAAATACCGCAGGATAGTACAGGTACTAGTGTGTTGTGTGCTGCAATAGTATGCAGCAACCGGAACCTTTACAGGAACAAGGGAACGTAGCTTTCAATTGGAGATAATGGAAATCTGCTTTTGATTTTTTCATGATTGCATCTGGTTGAGAAACGGCTTCATCGAAAGAAAAGTCCGCAATATTTCTGCATGTCATAGGAAAATTCGGCCGGAAAATACTACAGGAATTTGAACTTACCGACAAGTCCGATTATGATGGGTTAGTAAAAGTATTTACGGATCGTTTGGATCCAAAACGAAACGTTAACTTTGTACGATATACGTTCATTGAAACTTATCAAGATGATTATTTTGACTAATACTTAAGCGATTTGAAAATTAAAAGAAAAAGTTGTGAATTTGGTACCTTGAAAGATAGTTTAATTTTAACGCAGATAGTAAGAGGCTTGAATGATGGAAATATGTGTTTGTTGTGATATAATCGGTGCATGGTAAAAACCAAAGGTAAGTATATAGCAACTATGAAGCACAACATCTGTTCTTCTGTGCAAAAGGTTTATCTTCTTGAAATGGAGTGTAATACTTTATTAGAGCGGAAGACATGCACCGGCCTGCAACTTATAAAGATAATTAATTAATTGCAAATAGACGATTCGATAAATGATGGCGTAGGCTGTCTGCCTTCGGTTATTAAAATTTATATTGACGAGACTGTACCACCTGTTATTTTGGCTTCCAGGAGGATGACGCTGTGTTTGCAACCTCGTCTGAAGGAGGACTTGGATGAAATAGGAAAGTTGGGTATTATAAAACGCGAAGAGGATCCTACGGATTGGGTGTCACCCATTGTCACTGTGGAGAAACCAGACAAGAAGTTACGTATCTACCTTGATCCCTTGCAATTAAACAAGACTGTACGGAGGAGCCACTTCCAACTGCCGACGCTGGATGAGGCCGCAATTGAATTGAATGGCGCCAAGTACTTCTCGAAGATTGATACATGCAAAGGGTTTTGGATGCTTAAGCTTGACTATGCTAACTCTAAATTTGCACTTTCGCGACCCCTTTTGGCAGATATCGCTTCCTAAGGATGCCGTTCGGAATAAACTGTGCGCCAGAAATATTTCACAACTAAATGATCAAAATCTTCAAGACAGACGGAGTAGCTGTTTATATTGATGATCTGATAGTCTTTGGTCGTATGAAAAGTGAGCGCGATTCCAGATTACAAAAAGTTTTTAACAATGCCAAGGTAAATGGTTTAAAATTGAATGAACGAACCTTGGTCATGTTTTTAGCGCCGAAGGCATGCGCCTGGATCCAAAGCGAGGTAAAGCAATAAACGACATGTCTGCACCTTCGAAAAGAAACGAACTTGAGCCGTTTTTGGGTGTGACGAACTATTTGTCTCGCTTTATATCCAATTATTTGGACATTGCTGCTCCACTACGAGATTTACTAAAAAAAGATTGTGAGTTCGTTTGTAGTGCTGAACATTAAAAAATGTTTGAAGAGTTGAAGAAAATAATTTGTACGGCACCGGTACTAAAGTACCTACTTCTCGCCAGACGAGGAGGTGACAGTTTCAGAAGACGCGAGTTCACGTGTTCTTGATGCTGGTCTATGCAAGACGGGCGGCCTGTAGCCTACGTAGCACGAACGCTGTCATCCGCGGAATCGCACTGGGCACAGATTGAGAAAGAGCTTCTGGCAATATTTTCGGTTCCAGGCGCTTTCACCAGTACATTTACGGTCTTGAATTGGTATTTAAAAAACCTCTAAGCAGTACACCAGTGAGACTACAGCGGATGCTAATGAAACTGCACGGTTATGCATTTCAAGCACGATACAAGACCGGAAAGCTCTTGCACTTAGCAGATACATTATCTCGTACCCCCTCCCAATTAGGTTACGTGTGTGCAATCGGATGTTACGATACATTCAAACAATTTGATGGAGTATCTTAACGTTTCTAAAGATAGATTTAGTCAAATTACGGAAGAAACGAATAAAGACGTAATTTTACAGCGAATGAAAAAATACTGTTTGGGCCTATTACCAAAAATTATTTGGTCGTTTTGGATTACCGCAAAAAATAGTAACGGATAATGGACCACAATACTCTGCGCAGGAATTTAAACAGCTTGCAGAACATTATGGCTTTGAACTTGTGACAAGTTTACCTATGTATCCTCGTTTTAACGGACTATTTGAACGCAATGAAAAAACTCCTTTATTAAGGCACAGGAGGACCATACTGACTGGCAATTAGCATTGCTTAATTTTCGGAACACTCCAATATCAGGTGTAGAGTATTCACCAGCACAACTACTAATGGGTCGTAAACTGAGAACACGACTCCCAGCTGCTGATAATAGCTTGAGACTCGAAATAGTCGACTCTACTACGATTCAAAAAATACGTGAAGAAAAAACAATGCAGGTTAAACAATATTATGATCGTAGTACCAAAAGACTACCCCAGCTGAAACTAGATGAGCTTGTCCGCATGCGCGACAACAAAGTATGAGTGCCCGCTAGGGTAGCAGGCGTCGCCCGCGTTGAGCGCCCGTACTGGATC
Source organism: Pammene aurita (assembly GCA_947086415.1). NCBI lineage: Eukaryota > Metazoa > Arthropoda > Insecta > Lepidoptera > Tortricidae > Pammene > Pammene aurita. The sequence goes on from OX352299.1 coordinate 14,132,261, forward strand.
ACCACGGACCGTTGTCCGTGGTGATCCAGTACGGGCGCTCAACGCGGGGACGACCAACATACCGAAGCAATCGGACTCCAATTTTGCAGCGGAAAGAATGCGTACCTCCATCAGCTTCCACAACGTGTCCAGTGCTCACTCAACACAGTGATACAGTGATCTAGATTTTATCCTTCCAGAATCAGACGAGGCACCAAAACACCCTCCACTAAATTCAGCTGCAGTCCCTGGGTCGCCTCAGGGTGAATGTGAAGCAGGTGGTAATGGTATCGTCACTAGGAGCAGGACGCTAGTGCGTCCGCAGCAAAGGTTTAGTTTTTACTAATCCTATTTATTTTAATTTAGCTTATTTGTTGAAAGGAGATGTTATTTACTCATTATATTCATTTGTGTTTTTATAACTTTTTAGAAATTGTTATGTTTATATGTATTATGAGTTCTTATAAGGAGAGAGATGTAGTAGAACTGAACACGACACGACAAATAGTATTCGGGTCACCGCAAAATTTTCGTATTAATTTATTGAATAACTTCAAAACTATTGCAATTCTAACAACAAGAATCACGAGTGATCCAGAGTTCTGTTTTTGTTTCCTTTTTGAGGTGAGGAGCCTTAAAACCGAATGGATATTTACTTTTATTGTATTTTAATAAAGAACATATTCCTCTGACGGTTCCCGAGTTTATTATAAACCTTCCAGACAACCCTGTTCTAGCCGTAGGTAACGCAAAATAAACAATTAAAATAAACTCGTTACTGAAACTTATGTTTTACTGAATTAAAATACACAAAAGAACCTGATAATTTAAACAGAGCGACTGAAACTTCTCTGTCGTAACCGTAACACAATAAATTGTCAGCAGTATAAGTAACACAAACTCAAGCACCTAAGTAATTTGGCGGGTACGTTAAATATATTTTTAAACGAGGGCTTACCGGGCCGGGTGTTGTTGCAAACTTTCATTTTATCGCGAATTTCTCGGCACTGTGCTGTATACGAGTACCTTAGGTCAATTTAGCCACGCTATAAAAAGCTGTACGAAGCCCGGAAGGCGCAGGGAATTTAACTTTAATAAGAACAGGTACGCCAACGTGTATAATTGGTTTTTAAATATACAAAACGCGATCGCATTCTTAAACCAATTAGGTACATTTTCATGCATAATTCGGACTTTAGGTTGGCACGAGCCATTTGGAATTCAATTCAATGCGGCAGGTACGTTTCGGGTCGTTTGTGGATTCTAACAATAACAAATGCAATAGATGTTACATAAATATCTGAAGCGAAAATCTGAATATAACAGTCCAATAATCCATTTTCATTTATATAGGTATGTAGATATCGTCTCGAGGTCTCGTACATTATGTATGTGTAAATGTTGTTACAATTTGAAATAACGCCTACATACTATTAATTTAACAAACCTACATATGCTTAGCCTGGTTCTTCAAAATAAAGATCTTTATTGTTAGATACTTTAAAATTATAACACTTGGAAACACACACCTAAAAATGTATCTAGCTCCAATGCACAACATCATTCAACACAAAAATATTTACAGTGCACGCCATTTGGATCGTTTAGATAATTCCCACCTAGTTCGAATACTAAATAGTCAATGGATTTAATTAACGAGAAAGAACAGCCTGTTTGTAATTAAAGTTTAAAAGCAAAATATAAATTTACCTAAACAAATTACTGGATAAGTAATTGCCGAAACATACGGCATATATAGTATGTAGGTATATGCGTGCGTACGTTTCAGCATGTAGTACATACCTATATACATATACCTATTATACATATATCAGTGTTGGCCAACGTTAGTGTAATTGAAAATTAAAAATTGAAGATTGAAACACGTTAGTTAAAATTGAACACTAATAGTTTAGTGCAAATTGATTTCAATTAGAATTGAAATTAATTGTAACTAACGTGTTAATCCTTTGCGAATAACTAATAATTGAAGATATTTAATTTTTAGTCTTTCTCAAAAATTGAAACATTAATTTAATTTTTAGTGTAGATTGAATTGGTAATTGACATTAATAATTTACCTAACTAAACGCGAATTTAGGTTAAGCTACGAGGTTTTGATTTTTGTTTCGATTTTGACTCTGGACTCGGGGGCTTGTATTAATAAGCAATGGGACCGGTATCCTAAGATGGAAGTCATGCTGGACCCTGGGGATCCCTACTGGATCTCGGGTTTGGTGCATCATAGACTCATGCTGTTTGGGCTCATTCGACTTGTACTGATGAGCAGATGGTACCGGGATCAAAATCTGGAGCTCATGCTGGACCCTGGGGATCCCTACTGGATCTCGGGTTTGGCGCATCATAGACTCATGCTGTTTGGGCTGCAATAAGTAGGTGGTGCATAGAAACAAAAGAGACGAAATAGATAACACAGCACATTCATATGAATATAAATACTTAAATAAATACAAAATAAACATACACATACGTACATATATACATATATAATTCACACAATGAGAAACAACAGTGTCAACTTAAAAAAAAATACTTAAGGAAGAGATAAATAGTATTCCTTAAGTTGCGATTTAAAGCTACCAATAGATTGCGCGCGTTTTATGTTGAGAGGGAGAGAATTCCACAAACGAACGGCCTGGAACGTAAATGAGCAATTATAAAATTTGGAAGATGAAGATGGCACTAAACACTATTAATTAATTAAACATTTAAAACAAGAACGTTCAAAAACCACTCCCGAAGTCAAACTAAGTTAGTACAGTCGAGGACAAAGAGATGTATACACTTTTGGACCTTATTACAACGCAATAAGGTCCAAAAGTGTATACATCTCTTTGTCCTCGACTGTACCTACGTAGGTTCTTCAATTAGCATCCGTAATCACGTTACAAAGACAAAACAACAGCCTATTACTGGTGGGCTAAAAACGAGTTCTCTTATAAGTTATTTCGCACCAAGTCTGTGTAAATTGAGTTGAGTTTACGTAATGAATTCAGCCTTTACCGGTAGATAAATAATATGCTTTAATCTATAACTTGCGCTGCTTGCTTGCTGCTTTTTACAGTAATAAATTCAAGAAGTCTTAAAATAATCATTAAAAAATATCGACGCTGAGGAACTCATTACGCTACAGTTTGTTTTAGTACTATCTAAAGTATTAGATAGTTAAAGCCTGACAATAAATATATGAATATTGTCAAGAGGGCGCTATTACTCTCAACTATATATGGCAACAGTTCAGTAGTCATAGATCTCTATGGTATGGTGACATCTTGATTTGTTTACCAGTCAGCTCTGATGTTAATTTGAAAATGTTTCACAGCGAAATAGTTTCATTTCCCGAGCGTATTATTTACAGCAGTTTATTATATACACTATCTACAATGCTTCGCTCTTAACTATGGACAATTTTGGGATTTTTTGTTGTTTATTATTTAATTTTCAACACTTTATTATTATTCAAGTAAACTGCCACAATGACAATGACAGCCTGTCATGCACTCACACATGGATAATCATCCTGTCATTAATATTATTGCAAATGTAAGAAATTAGTTCCAATGAAATTCCGCAACATGGCGCATGATCATATATTTCTGGTCAGGCTTTACATACCTATTAAGGTACGGTTAATTAACATTTGTATAATTTATATATGAATATCTACGCCTAGGTATTGATTAGATAATTAATAATATTATGAAAGTTTTCATTCGTAAGAAATGCAAGACTTCTTTTAAATTACTTTGTAAATTTACGGTCTTGAGAAGTTTGCGTTATCAATTGAGTCTGGACTACGAAGTTGCAGCCCCGCAGATGCGCTTGGTATAATTTAAAAAATTAGAAAAACTTAAGTCCCCGTAGTATAACACGCGATTATGCACCTAATAGTTAAAACTTTAAATCACAAAATAGCAAACATGTACGTGGATTTGAGACAATCTGATGTTTTAGTGCTGTATTACGGGAATTTACTACAGGGCGGCCAATAATCCTATTATATTGAGAGCTCGGAATTTTTTACGTCGAAGGAATAATTGTAATAGTAAAACCGATCGCAATTTTTTTCTGAAAATGGTTTCTGATCGCTAATGATAAAAATTGAGGCGCAGTAATGTTTCAAAACTCTACATCAAACAAAAGCAAAAGTCATTTAACTTGGCTACAAATACATATGGGCAACTATTTCAAGACGTTTTTCTTAAATAGCTAAGGTGCCTTTGAAAAGCCTAAATGTCACAACACAAATTAGTATCATATGTATTTTCGTCTAATTTTACCTTTGACTTTGAGCAACTAGGTACGCTATGAAGAAATGTAAATATCTCCCTTGTGAATAATAAAATTATATTCTAATTTAAGTACATTCACAATGTAGTTTCTTACCCATATATGAGAGTAGTATAATATGCTTTATGTCTGTAATTTTACGAAAGCGTTATTTGATTGTGCAAATTGCAAAACGCCACCAACTCTTAAAGCAATTTGAAATGGTTCCCCGTGGAGTAATAGCGCTTTTTAACCAAGCGATTACGTTTGAATGAGATAACAAATACGAGCAATTTATTCGATTTTATGATCCGTTCTCAAAAACCATGAGGAGGTCAATGATTTAAAAAAATATCATGAACGACATAAATTCGCATGGATAACGTGACAATCTGGTTGAACTTATCATAATTATTAACGAAAAAAAACGGCAACTGTCTTTTTTACAAGCTAATTGCGTGGATTTATATGAAGTGGATCTAATTCTTACACTTTTTCCCTAACCACAGTTGAGCCGTATTACCGAGTCAAACAGTTGTTCATAGATGACTAGTAAAAAGTAGTAAAAACGGTCCGATAGAGAGCATAATAGTAGGGGGCGGTGTCTCACTCGCACTCGTTACAAAATGGTCACATTTGACACATATTGATATTTTGATTGTCTGATGACTGACGTCATTACCTCCTTAGTCAAAACGAAACAGTCCCCTAGATAGCCTTCTCTGTCGGCTTCACTTTGCTACCGTAGAATTAGATCCACTTCATATAAATCCATGGCTGATTGCTGATAATCGTTTTTGTCCAGATGCTTAAATGACGGCTCAATGTGGGCAATCTGACTCAATCTGCCCAATCCAACCGTCAAATTAATTAAAAACTAGCCTCATTTCCTAAAGTGAATGAAATGGGTATAACGTTAAATTAAAATTACTTAGTGCCATTCCAATTCCAGTAAATTTCATACGTATGACATATGTATATAATTGTCACAAACGGTAAAAAGGTATGTACATTAGTAGTTTATGTAACTGTTACGTAATAAGGCCTAATTACGTACAGTTGCATACACTGCTTTATCTACACTCATATTATTTATATTAAATGAAGTGCTCGGAAACCATAGAATGACCGCCATTGCACCGCCATGGCCGACTCGATTGTGCCGGCGGTCGGGGAGGCGCGTGTCGGCGGATGCGCGGGCGCGTGCCGTTGGTCAGGAAGGAGCACAGGATTTACATTATGTTATCAAAACTCATAGCACATCAATATTTGAGCATGTAAAGTTAAAATTACGTTACTGCCACAGATAAAAAGCTTATCATAGTAAAATCGGTTGTGGTAATGCTAGCCATTGCCTACCGTTTTTGAACACGTTTTAGAGGACTTACAGTGTGAGTGTAGATAAAAGTATTTTATTAAACACTGTTATATTCTAGCTGACTACTATTAAGACAGTGAAAGCTGTCATCAAAGACGTATAATTAATATGAACTAGGTGCAAAGTAAGAAGGAATACCTTGAGAATAGATTGAGGCTAGTAGGTTTAGGTTAGCATGATTGATTACTAACCACTAACTGTCTAAATTGGTACTAACCGCTAGTATAGTATTACTTACAGTAAGTTGCGTACAATTATATAACGGATATTCAGTTTAGTTTAACATAATAGCTATAATAATAATAATAATAAATACTCTTTATTGCGCACCTCATACAGTTACAAGCACAAATTTTACAATTAGATAAATTTAGGTAGAGGTAACAACAGATTTTACAATTAGATAAATTTAGGTAGAGGTAACAACAGGCTATAATTACGTTATATAAATTATTTTGCTATATAGGTGTTATATTGGTATTAACTCCCAGGCCCTAAGAGGTCAGGTGCAATGCAATGCTAATCAGTAATCACATAGGATTGTAGTTGATATATATTTAATGTAGTTTAATCCCCCCCCCCCTCCCGTGCGATTAAGACATTAAAGAACAATGGGAACGAGACAAAAATATAAATAACGTACTTATTGCGTAGGTTTGCTGTTTTGAGCAATGGCAGTAGCAAGCACTAAAGGTTAAATGATGTACCTACTTTCGTATTTAACCTAGTCGGTTACTAAACTCAACGGGGTTCATGTTTGAATCTCATTTATTATCTAGCTTTGAGTCACGATTCCTGTACTCTTACTTCGAGTTGATATTGATAATGATAACTCTCGTTACGATTTTACAGTCTATAGCAAATAAACGTATTTCGACGCGAAAATTTATTTTCGATGACGTCTTTCTGTAGCGTTTCAATAGGTAATTTACCGTTGAAGTCGTGCTAGCAATCTAACATTTATATAATAACTGTTTCATCAAAACACTTTGAGCATTTGACGCCTACTTCAAGAAGAAATGCTGCGTTTTTTTCGTGAACAACGATAAGGGACGTATGAGACGTTTGTTTCACACGCTCGTCGCCGAGAGCGTCAAAAACCAAGCTATTGCATTTTCAACCGACTTAAAGATTTCGAAGGAGGAGGTTATCAATTCGTCGGGATCTTTGTTTTTGCTTTTTTTTATTTTTATGTATGTTCACCGATTATTCGAAGACGGCTGGACCGATTTGGAAAATTCTTTTTTTTGTTTGAAATACTTCACAGTTGGTCCCGTTGTCACTAGGCCAGGATCTGATGATGGGATCCTGGAGAAATCGAGGGAACTCTTCAAATATTACAGGCACACTATAGCGATTCAAGTATTTTTTACGCTAGCTTGGGCATTTGATTTTGGAAATGTGGAGTCTAAGAGAAATCGGTGCATTTTTGTTTAAAATTATTTATGAAACAGTCATAATAAATTAGTAATAAAGGCGCTGTACAGTCAGCAGCAGATGTAGCTAAGCGTAAGATGTGTTCAAAATGACTTTCACACGCTCTTATAAACCGAATTCAAGATTTCGAAAGAATAAGTTCTCAATTCGTCGGGATCTTTGTTTTTGCTATTTTTTTAAATGTATGTTTACCAGTGTTGGCCGTTAATTTCAATTAGAATTGAAAATTGATCAATAACATTGAAGATTAATTCCGTAACTAATCAATTACACTAACATCAATTTTTACTAACGTTAGTTCGCATTGATTTTGTGACGTCGTCAATTACACTAACCGTCAATTAGAATCAACCTATTAGTTACACTAACGTCTCGATAATTTAATAAGAATTACAGTTAATTAGATTAACGTTAGTGTAACTAAATTAATCCTGTCTTACACTAATAATTAATTTTAAAACTGCATCTCGGGTTCGGAAGTCGGGACCAATATCACAAGATGGAGCTCATGCTGGACCCTAGGGCTACCTACTGGATCTCGGGTTTGGCGCATCATAGACTCATGCTGTTTGGGCTCATTCGACTTGTACTGATGAGCAGATGGTACCGGTATCAAAATCTGGAGCTCATGCTGGACCCTGGGGATCCCTACTGGATCTCCGGTTTGGCGCATCATAGACTCATGCTGTTTGGGCTCATTCGACTTGTACTGATGAGCAGATGGTACCGGTATCAAAATCTGGACCTCTTGCTGGACCCTGGGGATCCCTACTGGATCTCCAGAGGAGACTGGAGGTCCAGCATGAGCTCCAGATTTTGATACCGGTACCATCTGCTCATCAGTACAAGTCGAATGAGCCCAAACAGCATGAGTCTATGATGCGCCAAACCTGAGATCCTGTAGGGATCCCCAGGGTCCAGCATGAGCTCCAGATTTTGATCCCGGTACCATCTACTCATCAGTACAAGTCGAATGAGTCCAAACAGCATGAGTCTATGATGCGCCAAACCCAAGATCCAGTAGGGATCCCCAGGGTCCAGCATGAGCTCCAGATTTTTATACCGGTACCATCTGCTCATCAGTACAAGTCGAATGAGCCCAAACAGCATGAGTCTATGATGCGCCAAACCCGAGATCCAGTGGGGATCCCCAGGGTCCAGCATGAGCTCCAGATTTTGATACCGGTACCATCTGCTCATCAGTACAAGTCGAATGAGCCCAAACAGCATGAGTCTATGATGCACCAAACCCGAGATCCAGTAGGGATCCCCAGGGTTCAGCATGACCTCCATCTTAGGATACCGGTCCCATTGCTTATTAATACAAGCCCCCGAGTCCAGAGTCAAAATCGAAACAAAAATCAAAACCTCGTAGTTTAACCTAAATTCGCGTTTAGTTAGGTAAATTATTAATGTCAATTACCAATTCAATCTACACTAAAAATTAAATCAATGTTTCAATTTTTGAGAAAGACTAAAAATTAAATATCTTCAATTATTAGTTATTCGCAAAGGATTAACACGTTAGTTACAATTAATTTCAATTCTAATTGAAATCAATTTGCACTAAACTATTAGTGTTCAATTTTTACTAACGTGTTTCAATCTTCAATTTTTAATTTTCAATTACACTAACGTTCGGCCAACACTGATGTTAACAATTATTCGGAGACGTCTGGAGCTATTTGGAACATTCTTTTTTTGTTTGAAAGAGTATACTTCACATTTGGTCCCATTATCATAAGATCAGGACAGATCCTCATAAGATCAGAATGAAGGGATCCTGGAGAAATAGAGGGAATTTTTCAAATATTACCACCTATAGTGATTTGAGTATTTTTTACAGTAGCTCCGACATTTGCTTTTGGAAAGTGGAGGCTAAGTGAAGTCGGTTCTTTTTTGTTTAAAATTATTTTGTTAACAATAAAGTCGTACTAAAATCACACTGAACACCTCACCCGCTTAGCTACTTCTGCTGCTGACTGTACAATTATATTTATCTATATATTTCACAAGTATGATCACTGGAAACTCTTGGTAAGGGTACTGAGCAGTCTGCGAAATGGCAAGCACTCGGTGGGACGAATATTTTACAGCGGTTGAACTTCATGCCACCCGCCTGGCTAACGAGTTATATCATTTTTAGTGATCCTTAGTCTAGATAAAGTTGTAGGGAAGTAAGATTTTTGATATGTAATTATGTTTTACGTTTATAGAATCTCAATGTACAATACGTACTAATACTAAAAATACGCCATTTTTAATGAGTATAAACTAATTGATAAATTGAAAACATTCGATCGTATCACAACTTATGTACATGGTCGAAGACGCATTGGCATATTTAAAAAAATATTAATATGTCTCGCTCAAATCTGGAGCAGAGCCCGACTGGGGAAGTACCTTACAGAAAACCACAGCCAAATAGCACTAGACCCTACTCATAGTGTTGTGTTCCTGCTGGTGAGTTAAGGTTGCCAAAGAGCTCAAAGAGGACCCAGTGTGTTGACGATGAGGGACCTTCTTGTTCCTTTAGCCATCAACACATCCTCATTTTTGTAAAAGGTCGGCAACGCGCATGTGACTCCTTTGGAGTTGCAGGCGTCCATAGGTAACGGTAGCTGCTTACCATCAGGCGGGCCGTATGCTTGTTTGCCACCGTCGTTTAATATAAAAAAGTATTATTGAATGTATTATCTAAGGCAAAATCGTTTAAAGTAACGAACTTTCTCTGAAATTAATTTTTACGTCTTCTTCGTTGAAGGCCGAGTTAGTATCGTATTAACTACTGAACATGTTTGCTTTTAAATCTATGTATATATTAGTGAAATGATTATGCTACTTATAAGTAACAATATAATCCTTAAGAAAATACGTATTATTTTCTCTGTGACCTTTGCTATCAAACTTGTTAAATTGCTATATTACGAGATCGATGCCGCCGTACCCTACTCAACGGGACCTGACTGGAATTTAAAAATAATTCTATCAAAATCAAACGAAACTCTACGGACTAAGGGTGCACTCCGAGAGGCCGCTCGATCGGCGGGCGGCGAACGGCGGCGCGTCCACAGCAAACAAATGTAAACATATGGGAGTGACCTCAGTTTGCCTCAGTCAAGCCTCAGTGAATGTTGCTCAAATCCCTCGGAAGCTCGATGCTACATTGGTCGGGCCGGGACACCGGAAGATCGCCACGAAGGCCGTACAATAGCTGACCAGACACTGTCAGTAATATAATGTTTAAATTATCACTTAAGCGATTTGGCTTTGTACATTCGCCATCAGATATATCGGAGCGTACAAGGTGGTCACAAATATCTGTACAAGGACTCTATTGTCAAGGCGATAAAGTGCTTGATCAGATATTTTTGAGTACCGTGGCCGCTCCGATACCGTTGATGGCGACTGTACTGTAAGCTTATGTATAATAATAGTTATTTGTTATACAAGGGTGCAAAGTTGTATTTTAACCGCGAGTGTGGAATTGAAGCACGAGCTAGCGAATGGATTCTAGGGTTGAACTGCGAGGTAGCGAATGGATTCTATGGTTGAACCGCGAGCGAAGCGAGTGGTTCGAAAATAGAATCCTGAGCGAAGCGAGTAATTCAAAAATAGAATCCTGAGCGTAGCAAGTGTTGCAACACACGAGACGTAAAAATAACTTTGCAGCCGTGTGTAACACAAATCTTTTCACCTCACTAAAGCGAGGAAAATATAGTCTGGCCAGCCAACGAACGCAGTAACAATGTACATCAAAAAAAATATAGCAACACTAAGCGAATCGAACAGCAGCATTGCTCCATAGAAAGATAGCAATGTACATCAAACAAAACTTAGTATTTTTTGGACGCCTGTCGCGCGCTTTTGTACGTCATTTCGAAAATTGTAATTCTGCATTGAATAATAAAATAATTGATAATTCTGGTATGTTTATGACTTTACAATGAAAAAGAAGGTGCGAAGAAATTAAAATAACAGCATAAAAACCGGAAAAAAGCGTGTCGGGCCACGCTCAGTGTAGGGTTCCGTAGTTTTCCGTCCGTCACAGTAAGTGTCCCCACTTAAGAGTTAAAATAACACCGCCATGTAGGATATGATATGAGCGTTCCACGTGCAGCGACATCTATCGGCAAATTAAGTAAACTATTGCACGCGAGCTTAAAGTATGGAAGATGATTTTTATGGGATAATTCTTTATTGCGTGAACCGATTTTCACCGTTTTTACTTTATTTGAAAGCACGTCATTTCATTGTGATTTTGTAGAAATTACAGGTACAATACACACCTGCCTATACGGTTAAATTACAAACTTAGTTCAGAAATTATTTTGTAATTTTTTTTCAAAAACTGTTCAACCTATCAAGTTTAAAATAATTTTCCTAGAAAGTTTTTATAAAGTTCTACTTTAGAGATTTTTTTCATATTTTTAAAACATGTGCTTAAAAAGTTAGAGGGGGGGGGGACACATTTTTTTTACTACTGGAGCGATTAACAAAAAATGATTTTAGTAAACCCCTATTTATTTTTAAATACCTATCCAACAATATATCACACGTTAGGGTTGAAATTAAAAAAAAAAATCACTCCCCACTTTACGTATAGGGGAGGTACCCTAATAAAACATTTTATTCCACTTTTTATTTTACCACTTTGTTGGCGTGATTGATATACATATTAGTACCAAATTTTAACTTTCTAGTGCTAACGGTCACTGAGATTATCCGCGGACGGACGGACGGACGGACGGACGGACGGGCAGACATGGCGAAACTATAAGGGTTCCTAGTTGACTACGGAACCCTAAAAATGACAGAAGATTATGCGGTCAAAATACAATAGTTGACATCCAGGAAGGAATAAAACATTGATACTTACAATGATTGCTAAAATCATAAGGCCAGTCGAGGGAAACGAGTAACTACCTATATCTACCAGAAAATACAACTTTTCAGTTTAGAATGGAACAGGATTAGCTTCATTATCTGTATAAATAAGAGAGTCATGTTAATTTACATATATTATATCACTCAGTATACTCCTACTTATTTATTATGATTTCCTTTTATCATTTCGTTTGACGACTATTTTAGGTAGGCACTTATTTAATCTAATGTACGAATTGTATAATTGAATAATCAATAAACGCACGTGAAGGTTTTGGTGTTTATTTATTTTATACATTGCTTAGGTGGGTACATAAAGGAAATCATTTCAAAGGCTTGATAAAAGTCTGTTGTAGGTAGCGGGATGTTTGGTGCTTAAACCTGTTAAATTGTAGTGTTTTCTTGCTTTGTGACAATATGTAGCACTTGCTCCTATGCAACAAACGATCTTGGACTTCATTTAGCACTAGTTTTCGCTTCAATTATTCGATTTTACACTGAAAGAAAAAACTTGAAATGATAATTCGATACAAAACTCTACATAACCTCAAAGTCACATATATCACGAAAAATGTATTACACCTGTCGTAAGTACCTACATAAATATCTCAGCTGGTCTTTGCGTTGATTTAATACATTTATTGAAAGGTGATGGCAGATATTACATTAATAAATAAGGAGGGGTCCGGAAAAAAAGTAGCCGTGCCTTTTTTGATTTTGTACCGATTTAGAAGCAGTGTTTATATTTAAATAATCTCTAGATACAATCATACAAAACATAAATACAATCATACTTAAATAAAACAGCGTTTGGAAGTTTTCGCCTTTTGTATTCCATCATACACATAGTTTTTTGAACAGCGTCTTCTGACAGAATTTTTGAGGTGTTTCTCAAAAACATGTTTTTTCTTATAGTTTGATTTGATGAGCTATTTTATACCTTAATAAATTGTCTTTCTTCAATAGTAAACTTTTTTATCTGGCTTCATTTTAAGGTAGTTACAGTAATTTTTAATTAAATGTATTTGCCTTTTTTCATAGAAAATTATCTCCCATAGAAAAATCTTTGTCAGAGGTTAGATTAGAGAGTCTTCCTGACTATCCTAGCTAAAATACAGTTAATTAATGTAGCTCCTTGGTAAGATGAAATTCTGAAAAGCATAAAACGGGTTGTGAAAATGGAAATACAATTGTGGCATTGTAGCGGATGTCGATTGAAGATTGTCAAATTATGTTGTTCAAAAAGTTACAAAGTATGTTGAATTAAAAACGTGAAAACTTAAATATGCTCACATATTCTATTATGATTGTATTTTTATTTATTAGTATTGTATCTACGGATTAATAAAATAAATATACTGCTTCAAAATTAGCACTAAATTAAAAAATACACAAGATTGTACACTGCTACTTTATTTCAGGACCACTCCTTAATAAAAAGCGCAATCTGAAACTTAAAAATATAAGTATACAAAACTAACTTTTTAAAATTAAAAAGTTACATGTCACAGATAAAACAAAAACAACGCACAATTTTCGAATACTGAGCCAGGTAGTTCATCAATTAAAATGGATCGATCAAAATAATATTTCTTGAAAGATTTAAAGCGTTTTATAGTAAAATCATGAAATAAAATGGTTTACACTAAATGTTTTTAATTGAATACAATTAAATATAAGATAATTTTGCGTTCACAGCACCTGATTTGACCAGACAATTTAATCAGATGGGCGAAGATTGTCCTGTATGGAGTGGCCTTTACATGTTATTATGTTTAAAAAAGTGATTAATATCACGTTCGAATTTCAAATATTCTTTGCACTCTTGTGAATAAAATGCAGTTTTGCTATCTGTTTTTAAAGAATAAAAAAGAGCTTTCCGAGCCAGTGAAGTGAAAAAAGCATTAATCTTAATGATTTTTTTTTATAAAATTAAAATGTAGTTTTTGATTGGATTAGGTATATCGCTATTTTATTCCACTATTAGATGCAGTAAATATTAAAGACAAATTTTCGTAAAGAAACATTACTTAGAATTACCAATTACGAAAGATGATGATGATGATGATGATAAAGTAGTTCCCCTCCAGGGCCCAGTAGGTATATATAGCTAGGTAGCATATACCTAGGTAGTTACTGTCACTTGGTCATCAGGATAAGACGATAATTGTACTAAGATACTAACGAAGCCATGAGCCGTTGATTACAGAGCGTCAGCGTCTGCTAATACTACTGCCTGTTTGTTTGTATAGGGGGACACAGATTACTTAGATATATTCACTATTACAATAAACGTGTAAAATTTTAGATGTATACATATGTATTTGTATACTATAACATAATGTATTTAAATTGGTGTATTCCAGTCTGTGGGCCTTGATCGCGCGCAGTTTGGCTATGGCGGGGATGGGAATGATTAGATTACTATGAAAAACCGGCGCGCACATATAGGCGGCGGGTACAGAAGGGAATAACATCATCACATTCGTCTTAATTTGGCACTAAATTACTCTCGACAAAACACGTAAGACTGTGCCTACATTTTTAGTAACTACAATATAAGGGCGAAAGTTGCTGATTTAGGCATATGAGTAGTCCCGAGTATTTTTTAGGGTTCCGTAGCCAAAATGGCGAAAATGGAAGTATGCCCTTATAGTTTCGTCATATCCGTCTATCCGTCCGTCCGTTCGTCCGTCCGTCCGTCCGTATGTCACAGCCATTTTACTCGGAAACTATAAGCCGTTATATTATTTTATATCCCGCTATTTAGTTATGTAGTTAAATTGCAGAAAAAAAAATTTAGATGAAAAGCCTGACCAGACATATATGATTATTATCAAGAGCGCGCTATTATTCTCATTTATATGCCAACAGTCATAGAGCGTATTATTCTCTATGGTATAGTGACATCTTGATTTGTTTACCTGTCAGCTCTGATGTTAATTTGAAAATGCTTCACAGCGAAATAGTTTAATTTTCCGAGCATATTATTTACATCAGTTTATTATATACACTATATACAATGTTTGGCTCTTGAATATGGATAATTTTGGGAATTTTTTGTCGTTTATTATTTAATATTCAACACTTTATTATTATTCAAGTAAACCGCCTCAATGACAGTGACAGCCTGTCAATGGCCTATCACATGCATATCATTATATCATTATAATTATTGCCAGAGTAAGAAATTAGTTCCAATGAAATTCCGCAACATGGCGCACGATCATATATTTCTGATCAGGCTTTAACTAAATAAAAAATAATAAAAAATAATCCTAATATCAACATGATGCACATAAAACGATAGGTCTTTAAAAATAAGATCGAGGTTTCTTTAAACATTTTGTAATTAAGTTAATACTTTCAGAAAGAATTGCTTCGAAAGTAAGAAAAGTTGCGTCCCCCCTGTAACTTTTGAACCGTAAGTCCAAAAATGGAAACATTTGAGATCTAAGATGCGCCTTATCACATAGTTTCTACGAAAATTGTTTTGAACATTATCAGTTAAGCCATTATTTAGTTATCTCCAAAAAACTTCTTCCATAGGCATCAGATACGACCTTTTGGTATTAGTTTGGTTCTTATGCCATTGTCCGACACGTACTTGGCCGGTTTTTAATTATATAACTTGTTTTCTTTCGAATGTGGTATAAATATCAGTACCGTTGAAACCGAGAAATCATTCTAACCTAAAATAAGGACTTCGCTAAATGTTTACTAGCGGCTAGCGGACTCACTGTTCGTTTATATCTGCGTCATTTCAAACAAACCCAACTACAAACTGCAAACGCACGTGTTCTGAATGATAACGTTATTTATTTCACCCCCGCTACACACCATATATCCTTTTCTAATGGGATTAAATAAATTTACAACTTCATTTGCCGTTCTCCTATAACTTTACAGATAATCTTTGTTACCTATTCGGGTACCACACAGTGCTATGTTAATACCTTTTAAGAAAACAATATAATAATAACTTTAAATTTAATTTACTAATTGTGGTGAATAGCGTTGATGACTGTTATTAAATAAATATTTTATCACCGTGCACAAGTTTAAGCAATTCAATATTACTAGAAGAATAGACCGCAATATTTCTTGGACACCACTTCTATTTCATTAATCGCAAAGAATTTCTTTGACTGGAAATTGACCGTTACGTCACATGCCTGTATTTCATGCAAACAGCTTTTCATTCAACACATTGGTCTCACATTGGTACAACATTGGTACAATGAATGACCAATGTGTGACCAATGCGAGACCAATGTGAGACCAATGTTGAATGAAAATCCGTACCTCTACCACGAGTCATACAAATAAGCCCAATTCGAGATTCGTTCACGAATTCGTACATTATTTGTATGGAGAATTTGTACAGAGCCTCTAGCGGTCACTTATAGAACTAAAAATTACTGCCATACCATAAGTTGAATTATCCTTTACGCAATTCGCTGACGAAAGTTCGATTGTTTGTTTCGTTTGTGTAGATTTCAATTATGGATGGTACAGTCAGCATCAAATAGTTAGTAGCAGTGAAGTCGCCAAATATATCGTAACACATCCTTACTGCCATACAAATAAAGATCTGTACCGATATATTTGGTGACTTCACTGCCACTAACTATTTGATGTTGACTGTACAAGAATTTCAATACTTAACAAAGTGACGTGACGTGACAAACGTCACATCCTTTTTTTTTCGTCCAATTGGACAGGCTAAAGCACTAAGCCATACTACCTCGTCACATCCTTCACACCAACCGAAACAAATTGTAGGTAAGCCAAAAAGGTTTTACTTCCTAAGTACATTTTATCTGAAGGTACTTAATTAAACCTTCTGTAGACAATATGAGCAGTGAACAATAATAAGCATAGAAACCGTACTAGCTCTGAAAAATTACCCTACTTTTTGTGGATGTTTAATATGCTTGCTAGGCCGTAAACCAGGAATAATTTCCGTTGGACATCGTGTCCCAAGCGGTAAATTTTAAGTGGTTAAGGTCGGTAAATAATCAAGCTTCGTGATGGTCAGCTGCCGTTCCTTGAGTGGGTTGAGGAACGGCAGCCATTTTCTCACATAAAATATATACGAGTATAACATAAAATAACCATCGCGTCCCAGTTGAAACAAGTGATAGTTTATATGCTATTACAAATAAAATAAAAATCATCAGCCGGCTGTATAGCACTGAAAAGACCCTAAACTAGTCACATGAATATATGGTATTTAGGGTATCAGCAGACGGTCTTTCTACCTCAATACAGCCGGCTGACGATTTTCCTGATAATAAGAGCATCAAATACTGACGTTTTACAACCCACCAACGGAGCGACAGCTGATTTACGCGAGTCATCATTATACTTCGTCCTTAACCACTTCAAATATTATCATCGCCTGGGACGCCTTGCGATCAGGGCTTGTAACCGATTTTCGCAAAAAGCCCCGAAATAACCCAATATGTTTACATATTTTATGGTTTTTACGTAAAACTTGTATTGTTTTTAGGTTATGACTTTATATTGTAAGATTTTTCGATGAAATATGAAATAGTAAACGAAAGAACGAAAAAAAAACCGGTATTTTAGTATGAAGCAAAATACCGGTTACAAGCCCTGTTTGCGATTGGTCATGAAATTTGTTCCTGGCTTACGGTTCATGCCATCGGAGCCGGGAAATACCTACAAGCTATGACAGTAAGCCTTTTTTTACCTTATTTAAACGTGCGTGACTTTCAACGCATAAAATGTTATCAACCGACTTCAAGATTTCGAAGGAGGAAGTTCTCAATCCGTCAGGATCTTTATTTTTACAATTTTTTTCATAATGTTCACCGATTGCAGCTTTTTTTAAACAGGGAAATTACGTATTTCGTCATACATATTCAAGGCTAGGAAAAGGGGTGAAATCTGTCAGTACTTCATCCATCCATCTATATATTTATTTCGTCGTAGGATATAGGATTACCTAAGAAAACCAAATTGATAAAATTTCAAATGTACAAATAACACTACTAGTTTAAAACGTCCTAGAACTACGTCCATTGGATATGTAAAGTGTTAGGTGATTCTTAATTTATTTGATTATTTTGTCAACATGACAGTTCGACTTTTAGTGATCATAGTGGATCATAGGTTTATTTCTTATTTTTTAGGTCTATTGTATAATCACAAAAGGATAAGTATCCTTTGAGGATGTTGTTGATTCTCTAAAGTATAGGCAGTGCGCTACTGTTACACATCCCACCTGCGTCGACGCCGACACGTTGGCGAAGTCCTTTAATTTATTTACCAGCAAACAAGCCGGAGTGGCGCCCGACATCCGAAATCACTACAACACTATTAAATATAGTTGTCGTTCGTCTAACTATTGTTGGTGTCGAGGCAATCGATCCGTGAAGCAAGGGGCACGGAGCCTCACGACCTAACAAACGCACAGGGGAACCTAAAGATGCTCCAGCAAGCCGCCGGTTTTCATAACACAACGTAGGATTGCGGCTTTGGCGCTTCTTGGATAATGATGTTTTTATTTATATTTATAAGTTACATGTACGAGTAATTGTTAGTAGTACTTATGAGTTTCTAGTATGTGACAATGTTACTTTAAAAGGCTATTTCGCAATAATAAATCTTTAATATAATTATGCACATTATTATTTCAAAGTGCCCTATATAAATCTGGATGTTTTTTAAGTCAGCACTATTTTATAGGACTTGGATGCAATCATTCGTAGACTCCGGCATGTAACGCAGTTGTTACTTCTGAATATAAAATAATACACCTTCCTAGGATAAATAGTTTGCCTTGCCGGTGAAAAGTTAGCGGCTACAGCCATGTGTAGCAAACAATTATAAATGAATGATGCACAAGAACCTGTAAAAGATGTTTCAATATTAATTGTTATTTTTCACAGTTTCATTGTAATTATTATGATTGAAAATTAAAGTGGTTATAACTATCATATCAAATTTCAACTACTTACCATTCATTTTAGGTTAGAGTTGGTATTTTTGTGTCGAAATAAAATCAGTTTAATTGACTATTAATACATAAATCTCACAAATATTCAGCAGTTCTTAAGTCTAGATTTCTTTTCTAAAATTATTTTTATTGAAGTGTTGATGTGGATATTTCTATTTCTCATATCGCTTGAAATTTACCGTTTTGTTTTCCAGTTCCAGTTATCAAACTATGCAGTCTTCTTAACAAATTATCTATACATATAATAAAGCTGAAGAGGGTCGAAAGTCTGTACATGGAAGATAATCGAAAAAAAGTTGGCTGGGAATACTTAGAATCGATAACAGAACACGTTGCAACAATTTTTAGAATTTTTGTCTGTTTATCTGTTTGTCTGTTTATCTGTTTATCTGTTTATCTGTTTATCTGTTTGTCTGTTTATTTGACCGCGCATCACGTGAAAACGGCTGAAAGGATTTTAATGAAATTTTGTATAGAGATAGTTTGAGTCCCGGGAAAATCAACCCTGGTGGGTGTGAAAATGGGGTTGAAAGTAAAGTTTGTATGGAGCATTTTTAACCGCTGAAACAACTTAGATAGAAATGAGTATGGAGATAAGTTGAGTCTCGAGAAACGTCATAGGATAGTTTTGGGGGTGAAAAGGGGGTTGGAAGTTGGTATGAGGAATTTTTTACCGCTGAACTGGTTTAGATGAAAATTGGTGGAGATAGTATGGGTCTCGAGAAAGGACAAAGGATAGCTTCATCTTCAAAAAAGCCCCCCCCCCCCATCTTACTTTAGAACCGTAGGTCCAAAAAAATAGAAAAAAATAGAGATAGTTTGAGTCCCGGGAAAGGATAATATATAGTTTAAATCCCGAAAATCAACCCTGGTGGGGGTGAAAATGGGGTTGAAAGTAAAGATTGTATGGAGCATTTTTAACCGCTGAAACAATTTAGATAGAAATGAGTATGGAGATAATTTGAGTCTCGAGAAACGTCATAGGATAGTTTTGGGGGTGAAAAGGGGGTTGGAAGTTGGTATGAGGAATTTTTTACCGCTGAACTGGTTTAGATGAAAATTGGTGGAGATAGTATGGGTCTCGAGAAAGGACAAAGGATAGCTTCATCTTCAAAAAAGCCCCCCCCCCCCATCTTACTTTAGAACCGTAGGTCCAAAAAAATAGAAAAAAATAGAGATAGTTTGAGTCCCGGGAAAGGATAATATATAGTTTAAATCCCGAAAATCAACCCTGGTGGGGGTGAAAATGGGGTTGAAAGTAAAGATTGTATGGAGCATTTTTAACCGCTGAAACAATTTAGATAGAAATGAGTATGGAGATAATTTGAGTCTCGAGAAACGTCATAGGATAGTTTTGGGGGTGAAAAGGGGGTTGGAAGTTGGTATGAGGAATTTTTTACCGCTGAACTGGTTTAGATGAAAATTGGTGGAGATAGTATGGGTCTCGAGAAAGGACAAAGGATAGCTTCATCTTCAAAAAAGCCCCCCCCCCCCCATCGTACTTTAGAACCGTAGGTCCAAAAAATTTGAAAAAAAAAATTAAAATGGAAGTGAAGCCTGAAAGGTACTTTCAATAAAAACTATGTACACATATAATGAAATAAAATATAATAAAGTGAAGTGAAGTGAAATGTAGTAAAAAGTGAAAGTGAGAAGTGACAAAGTAAAAAATGTAAAAAAAAATCGAAAATGTCAAAAATGGCAAAATTTCTAAATTTCTAAAACTTCGGTGTAAACTACAATTTATCTCTTTTGAGGGTTCCGTAGTCAACTAGGAACCCTTATAGTGTCGCCATGTCCGTCCATCTGTCCGCGGTCTGGCTCAGTTACCGTTCACAGTAGAAAGCTGAAATTTGGTGAGGCCTGATAAGAACTTTCAATAAAAACTATATTGAATAAAATCGGTTCAGCCGTTTTTGAATTATCAGTCAAAAACGCATAGTGAAAGGAAGTGCCGGATAGTAAAATGACGTAAGCGCCGCCAAATATCCCTTAATAAACGACCTTTTGAACGGATGTTTTGTAATTGGGCGGCATCTACGAAACTCTATACTGAGCATCGCCTGACAATTCAAGAAAATACTGAGCCAGGTTATGGACCCTCCCCCCCTGTAAATGCACCTCAAATAGAAAAAAATAATTTCTGCATTTGTGCCCCCCCCCCCCCCCCAATTTCAACCCTTACCTTACATGTGTTTAGACTGATTTGACGGGAGGATCGATTTGGATGATATTTGCCGTGGACATGAACGTACTCGTATAAATACAAAAGTGGTCCTGTATCGTCCGATATACAGTGGTCATTGGTATAAGTTGTGGTCATTGTAATTATAGGCTGTCGCAAAGAAACCCTGGAAAAGTGGTTCATTCTAGGTGGCTTACTGCTGCAAACCGAATTCTCAGATTATATGTCTCCACGAATACTCCATCAGTATATTTACAACATTTAGTTAGTTTTATTTTGAAAGTTTATGCTCCCATGTGGTTTGCGATTACATTGAAGTCGAGCTGCACTTATGGTGCAAAACACTTACACAAAACTATTGAACTTTCAAGATACATACCACAGCAGTTAAAAGCAGTTATAGGTCCTGTAATACAACGAAACGGTTTTTTCGGTCATGTAGAAAATATATTACTAGCGATGCTGGATGATGACAGACCACAAATAAAATATTTGGCATTGCAAAAAATACTTAAGTCACGAGAGTGTTTGCCGTCCAATATAAGGATATTTAAACTACCAAAATTTGATTTTTGTTCTATGGATTACGTTGATATGATACCCTGGGACAATGTAACAATTACTGAGCCACCATTGCTTAAAATCCTCAGCACAGATATTTTAAGAGAGTGCAGCGAAGACCTAAACAAAATTGATGAGTTGATTTTACCACTACTGAAATTATACCCTTGTCATACTCAAAGTACTGAAAGATGTGTTAAAATAGTTACAGAGGCTGCTGCTGTTTGTGGACCTATTAAACGAGATGGTTTTATTAAGACAAGGCTTAAATCCCGAAAAATTATGCCCCTGCTTAACTCCAAGAAAGACTACAAAATTTAATAATTTTAGTCATTTTCAGCGTAAAAAAAAACCAATTATCTTTCATCGTTTTTGTGGTTTTCTAATGAAATATGTTAACTGCTAATTTCAAGTGTAAAAAGAAATTAAATTTAGACAAAAACAAGATGTTTTAATATTTTTTACATATTTTATAGTTACCACCCTAAAATGGCGGTTGCGTCACTTTTCAGTTAGCTTGGGGCAGTACTTCCTGAAATATTTCAGTTATTTTAATTATACAGATTTAAATGTTTTTGTGAGTAGCAACTTTCTATTACCTGCCAAAATCAAAATTTGAAAAAAAAGAAAATCGATCCACCCTAATATACACCTACTACTCTATGTCGTTTAAAACATGCCAAAAAAATTAATAGGATAAAAAAAAGTATTCATTTTTGAGTGTAGTTTCATTTAGTGGTAATTGTAAAATATTTTATTAGGACTACTGTCCTCTAGCGTATCCATCTGTCAACTTTACTTCAAGTTCCGCCTCCAGGGTAGCGGGAGAGAAATTATGGGTGAATTAGCCGCTTACTGACACAGACCGAATTCCACGCGGGCGGAGCCGCGGGCACAGCTAGTGCTTAATATAACGCTTTGTCGATATTATTTCGTCAACTAATAATATATAAATATAACACAATAAATACGAATGGTTTTCACTTTCACCATGTTTTGACATCTCACCCTACAATTTGATAGTGAAAGAGTTTTCTACAGTCGATACGGTATTTTTCGGTGACGTATGTCAAATTAGTGTCTTATGGTAGCATTTTAATAAAACTTATCGATAACAAACTGTATACTGACTACATCCATCTCGTTCTACCTATGAGACGGATGTATGTCAGCATAGAGCTTGCGAATTTCTTGCTGTCGAAACTGAAGGAAAATTATTCGAAGCCCGTTGATCCGTTATGGACTGCAGAAAGATATTCAGAATTTTCGATAATGACTCACACTAGAGGTACTGTTCGAATAGCAAATGTCAATGTCGTTATAGCGTTGAGTTGAGTTGGGTTGAGTTAGGTTGGAGCTGTGTCTGTCCAGTGTGGGTGTTTATTTTTCGAATCGCGGCCCAGTGTTTTGATTTGTCAATAAATATCATTTTAAGCAGCTCTTCGAGTTAACTTGTATTACCTTATAGCTAAACCACTCTTTATGTTTACCAAGAATCAAAACTTTTAAACGTATCTAAAAGTTAAATTAAAATGAAAGTGAAAAAGTAAACGTTATGATAAAGATTGCCGCGAAATGAACCATGCTCTATAATTCGATAGTCTAATTGGGTATTGGATTAAAACCGGTCGTCGACAGTTATTTTCACGATCGACTAAAGTTGCTGTTGTGCTAGTTTTGCGTGGTAGTTCGTTAAATAAATCGATACCTTAAAATCCCAGTCTGAATTTTAATAGTATTTTATCTACACTCACATTGTAAGTCTTCTAAAACGTATTCAAAAACGGTAGGCAATGGCTAGCATTACCACAACCGATTTTACTATGATAAGCTTTTTATCTGTGGCAGTAACGTAATTTTAATTTTACATGCTCATATATTGATACGTTATGAGTTTCAAATTCCGAACAACGAATTTGGTAACATAATGTAAATCCTGTCCTCCTTCCCGACCAACGGCACGCGCCTGTCAGATGTAGTTAATAAAAGACAAAATATAATTTATTTCATTTATTCAACATTGAATAGATTAAAGGTGAGAGTCCATTTTATTAATATAAAATTTGAACCCTACATTGCATTCAGTTCCACATATGGTACAACCATGATATTAGCGAAGTATGACTAAAATCAGGTAGGCAGCGACATCTGTTATACTTATGACGATTATTTACAAACAAAGCTTCTGCAATAGTTCAGCGACTTGCCGCTAGGAAGCGGTAAATGATCGTGGCATCGAATGATCGGATAAATTCCGGAGGTCAGTGTCAAAATATAATTACAACGCTTTCGGAATGCGATAAAAAATTAAATTGATGTGTAAAATAGTAAAGAAAATACTTATTGTGACCTAAAAACTGTGCATAATTGAAAGGTAAGTTTATTTTTATAGTATTACGATATTTAAATATTGTTGAGCAGTATTTTTCAAACGTTCCTGATATGGTACTCCATGCATTCACGTTCATAAATTGTCGATCGTTTGCACTTATTAGAGTCTTTATGACGTTGGTATAAGGTTAAATTTCGCATGTAAGCATGGTTATTAGTACTTTGTAATAGTTTAGTACCACATTTAATACACAATAGAGTATGTAAAAACGACTTGAGTGCCATGTTGTACTGTTTCAAATTGTAACTTACTGCATGGAGTTCCATATGTGGAACTCGAACAAAAAACCCTATTTCTTATAAACCGTCTGTTCTATATTTTTTTTATTATTTTTCCCTAGAAGCAAACACCTATACTTATAACATATAATTTTATTTTTCAAAAAAAAAAAGTCATGCATTGTAGGGTTAAGAACGACCATGGTAAATGCAATGATGTTTATTAAAGAATATTACTTATAATAATTCCGAATAATTTAATCAATGTTGCAATACTGCCATCACCACTAAGTAAGTCAAGATATAAAACAAAGGATCTTAAATCCATTCTAATTCCTCAACCATTACTACAAGTATCCCGTAAGGCCATTAATCATAATATTCTGCACATAATATATTCAACACTTGTAGCAAAAACAGAGTAATATATATATATAATCTCATGTAATCAGAAAGGCTAAATTATTTCCAATATAAGGTTGGTGTGTACGTTGTACCATGCACCAACTTGAAATACAGTATTACACGTTTATATATTTGAATACATTATTAGGTACACGGTAACAAGGTACACACCAATACATTTTATTCAATTAACCCTCGATATTATTTAGAGGTGAGTAATCAATATTACACTTAACTTGGTTCTTGCTGGTTAGCTCTCCAATCACCAATGTGTCCCACAACTGCCAGACACTTTTTTATAAGGGCTTACCCATTACCCCTTCTACTACCTGGCAGGACAAGAATTCTATATTACCGGCACATCCGGTTATCGAAATAATTGGAAATAGTATAATAGTAAATATATTTGCTTAGTTCAAAATAGATGAAAATATAATTTAAAAATGATAATAAGTTATTATTTACTAAACCATCAATATTTAGTATCGTTTACTTAATCATAATGTGACAGCAATACAGGATATCCGCTTCGCAAAATACGTAAAGGTTCAAGTAATATATTTTTCTCAAACATGCTCGGAAATGTTCCTGTTACGTTAGTAATTAGAGACCAGTAGGGACTCTATTCCAAGGCAGGTTCAGCGCGACGTACGTAAAGGATTTTCATACAACATTAAATCACTCAGCCAGTAACTGAAGTTGTTTTAAATTTTTGATCAATCTTACTATGCCAAAGGCTCGAGTCATTCTGCCAGAAAAAAAAGGTCAGCAATATTTTTCTGTGTTTTCCGGTTTTTATGTAGGTACAAAAAGTAATACTTATAAATAAAACTATTATTAACACACCAAAAACTTTATTTTAAAACCGAATATGTTACAATAAATCGACAAAGACAGTTTAATCTCGAATAACCGGTAACAAGTTGAAAGAAAAATACGAACATAAAAAAAAAAAATTGGAGGGAAAATACATATATTTTATTGCATCGTTTTCTTTCATCGATAACGAATAATTTTATCTTGCTTGGATACTTGGATAGTATTAAAATTTTTAATAAAATGACTTCTGACGAAAACGACATGGAAATTGATGGGACCCCTCCGGAACTACGAGCCGAGGCGCAATAAGCTTTAAACAATTTGCTGCCAGCTAAATCAAAAGAGAGGTATATCACATGTTACGAAAGTTTCCTTAAATGGAGGGCAGATAAAAATGCACATAGCTTTTCGGAAACAGTTTTCCTGGCCTATTTCACAGAAATGGCTCAATCGAAAAAGCCATCATCATTATGGGCAATGTATTCCATGATGAAGGCTACAATGCAGCTGAAACATAATATTGACATGCAGAGTTTTTCAAACTTACGTGCTTGGTTAAAAAGGAATTCAGCTGGGTACAAGGCCAAGAAAGCAAGAATATTTAGCAGTGAAAACATAGAAACCTTCCGCAACTGCGCACCTGATGATACATATCTTGCTATAAAGGTAAGCAAATCTGACTATTTAATCATATTTTACATACCTACTTGCATAAAAATGAAGTAACTACATAATCTTGATAATTTACTGCTCTGTCCAGTGTCCTAGCAAAACCACATTTGCACTAATAAGATACAAAAAATAACAAAAAAAGTTTTGGTCTGACTATAATTTAATAAATAATAATGAATGTACCTACCTAACAAAAAACTTAACTAAAACTAATCAGGACACCAATAACATATTCTACATATTAATTTTATGACTGAATATTTACAAAAAAGTCTTAATTCATTTAATAAAAAAGCCTAGGTAATGAAATATATATCTACTATTATCTATTACAGGTAGCCATGATCTTGGGCATAACAGGAGCATGCAGAGGATTGGAATTAAGTATGATTACTACCAAAGACATTGAATTTCAAGGCGATATAATCGTAATCCAATTGAGAGACACTAAGACAAAAATAGATAGATCATTTGTGGTCCGGGATGAATTTAAAAATATTTTTCAAAAATATTATGACTTGCGGCCCAAGGACACAATTACTGATAGATTGTTTCTCAATTACAAGAATTCCAAATGCACTAAACAAGTAATTGGACGGCATACCATAGCTTCAATGCCTAAGAAAATTGCAACTTTTTTAAATTTAGATGACCCGCACTTATATACTGGACATAGTTTCCGACGTAGTTCAGCAACACTTCTGGCAGACTCTGGAGCCGACCTTCTAGCTCTTAAAAGGCATGGTGGCTGGAAGTCGGATAAGGTTGCAGAAGGTTACATTGAAGACTCCATAGGAAACAAGGACAAAATATCAAAAAACATTACAGAAAACATAAAATTAAGAAGTAGCACAAACACAGAAAATCAATACAACTCTTCGCATCAGAATTATGAATCTTTGTATGAAAATCCACAACCAGGCTGCTCCAAAGATCCTCCAGGTTTCATTCGGCAAAATGTAAAACAACCTCCATCCATTCAAGTTCAACCTTCATCTTCAAGTACATATTGCCAGGTTCAAAATTTGACAGATCCACAACCATCACTGCATGAATCAAATCCCCAGCCACCGCCTTCTCATCAAGATGTTGGAAATAGCGAGCAGTCCACCGCACATATCGTACCATCACAAGCAGGTTCTTCAACAGATATACAACAAACCAACATTTCTGTTCCTGGAAAAACAATAAAAATATCTATAAGTAACTGTCCTAACATGTCCAATATCACATTCAACATAAATTAATAATAACTTTGACAAAGTTTTCACGTTATGATTGATTCTAAATGTATGATAAAGTACGTAATATAAGTAAGTGGTCATATCTTAGACACTAAGAATGTTTAGTGAGTATTAGTAAGACTTTGCATTTCAATCTTACCTGTAGGTAGTCCCCTCATGATTTCATTTTTATGAATGTTGTACTGTACAGTTAATGTAAATAGGTAGCCACTTTATGTTTGTTTGTTCCCTTATTCCCAACGAATATTGCGACGTCCGAGTTCCGATATGTTGAAAAAATATTTAAGGTTATTATAAATGTCAATTTCCATTGGGTCGTTGGGTCGTTCTCGTTGTGACATATCGTTCAGAAACTAGTATAATGATTTTCTAAATTATATTTTGTATTAAAGGTTGAGCTGAAAGATATGACGGTGTACCATGTTGCAGTGTCTATTGAATCGAAACTGGCAATAGCAGCCAACCTTTTGAAATGATTTATAATTAAAACTTTTAGGGGGCGTATGCACGATCAACTTATTTTCAGAGCGATTTATTTCTCTTTGTCGCAGTTTGCTACACTTTATGCGCATACAAAGAGAAGAGTCGTGAAATGTATGGGGCACCATACATTTCACAACTCTTCCTAGGTATGAAGGGCAAAATAGTAGCCGAGAAAAGTCTCTTGTGTGTGTGTGAGCCCTTAAATAGTTTAGTATAATTATGAACTATTATAGTAACTATAATGGGCTGATATATCTAATACAATAACTATATATCTACACTCAAGAGCAAAAGTAACGGGTCACTTTGTACTGATTTCTCATACAAAGTGACCTAATATTTTTGCTCTTGAGTTTATATAAAGACTTGTCTCTGCAACTATTTTGTATGTAATGTAAATAACCCTGTGTTAATTTTAGCGATATACCTAATATGATAAAATAAATTTTTATACCCATATACCCCTGTGTTTTATTTTATTTTATTTCCTTACATGTTTGAGAAAAGCACTATACATGCTTCGACCGTAATCAGCTTTCCTGGCTTCGTATTATAGCCGTCCTCGTCTTCGACTCGGACGGCTACTAAATACTCAGCCAGGAAAGCTTACTTACTGGTCTCTGCAGTAATGTACTATACTCCTTGTAAATAACTTCAAGTGAATAATAATTAGCAATGCTAAATTATTACACTTGACGAGATTATTTACTTGTACAATTATTCGATTATTGTCAACTCGACTATAATAATTGAATACAGGATATCCAGATACGTAATATTTAAGTTAGCAAGCATATTTACTAATTTCAATCCAAATAATCTAATAAGGATTAACGGAAAAGAATAGAAATCAAACTGCAATTATCTCTGATATAATTCGATAGTTGCATTATTTGCATTCTGGCAGTCACGGTCACATAACAATACATTAAGGGTAGTTGCGGTATTTGAAAACTTACGTCTACCTTACAATTTCAACTTCTTAGATTTCAACTTATGGATTACTTTAGATGTAGATTCCGCCGGCACATTCGAGTTGGCCATGGCGGTGCAATGGCGGTCATTCTATGGTTTCCGAACACTTCATTTAGGATATATAATGTTCGTGTAGATAGAGCAGAAATGAAATGATTTATTCATGTATGTGGAGATTGGGTTACATTTGCAGTTACAATTGCTATTTTTATTGGTATCTCCAAACTCTACCTTTTCAGGCGTACATACGATTGCAATTCCTTATTCTAAAATTATAATGCAGAATGCAGATCCTTATTATAAAATTATAATGAATCAATCTAAAATACAGAGTTGGTACAAGGAAATAATGTAATTATACAAAGGCTTAGCAAGTAAGTACATATAAAAGTCATGTCAAATAAAAAAAATCATTGGATTAAGTATTTAAATATGTCACAAAGTTATATAAAACAAAATTTATTGGATTAAGATATAATATCACAAATTACAAGTTACAACGGGTCATTCAAATATTCATTTACGCTATAATAGCCATTTGTCACTAAGCCATCTTTTTACTGAGTGTTTGAATAGCCTTAAATTATGGTCCTTAAACGAATTGGGTAACTTATTATACATTTTTATGCACATACAATATGCATTTTTGGAGGAAAGTGCAAGGTTGACTCCAGGCTTATAGAGTTTGTCTTTATTGTTCGCGGACTTTACGAGTTCGTAGCTGCTGCACTCCTAAAAACTGGGTTTTATATTTATGAGCGAATACCAAGGCTTCCAAAATATACACACAAGGAAAGGTCAGAATACTATTGTCTAAGAAAATTTGACGACATGAATCATTATAGTCCATTCCGAAAATTGCTCGAATGCAGTCTCTTTGTGCAAGAAATATTTGTTCTCTACTTGTACTATTTCCCCATAAAACTACACCATAGCCGGAGAGTTGAGTTCACATAGCCATGATATGCAACTAAAGCCGCTTGTACGGATACAGTTCTTGATATTCGTCTTATTGCATAAGTGAAGCTATTCACTCTTGAGCAAACACTATCCACCTGCTTCTGCCAGTTACAGTTACAATCGATAATTATAACTAGAAACTTAGTATCAAGGACTTCTTCAATAGGATCGTTATCAAAATTAATATTTAGATTTTGTGAGTTACCTCGGTCAGTGTAAAATTGAATATAATTAGTCTTACTTAGATTTACTTTTAGATTATTGTTATTTAACCATTTAATTGTTTCAGCCAATGTCTTATTTATAACATCATTATATTCAGATAAATCCTTACATTTTATTACAATTGAAGTATCGTTTGCGAACAAAATGCACTCCTGTGTTAAATGTTTTGGCAAGTCATTTATATATAACAAAAAGAGTAAGGGACCCAATATGCTGCCCTGTGGTATGCCATAGTTATTTTTTGCAGATATGGATTTATATGACATTAAGGTTTTAGAGCTAGAACAGAATTTTAACGTCTCTACACATTGGCTTCGATCACTGAGATATGATTTAATCCAGTCAAGGGCTGGACCACGTATCCCATATTTATAAAGTTTGGCTAACAAACGCTTGTGACTCACAAAATCGAACGCTTTACTCATATCCATGAATAAGACTGTAACTGGTATTTGATTATCAATAGCTTCTAATACACTCTTTAATAGCTTAAATGTTGCCAAAGACGTACATTTAGATTTCCGGAATCCATGTTGCTGTTCATCTATAACATTCTTACTTTCCAAAAATTTTATCAACCTATTATACATAATCTTTTCGTATATTTTAGATAAGATAGGAATTAGAGTTACTTGTCTATAGCAGTGTATGCAACTGTAAGTAATTAGGCCTTATTATTATTATTTTATTTTTTTTATACCACGACGGTGGCAAACAAGCATACGGCCCGCCTGATGGTAAGCAGCTACCGTAACCTATGGACGCCTGCAACTCCAAAGGAGTCACATGCGCGTTGCCGACCCTTTACAAAAAAGGAGGATTCACTGTGTTGACGACTAAAGGAACAAGAAGGTCCCTCATCGTCAACACACTGGGTCCTCTTTGAGCTCTTTGGCAACCTTACTCACCAGCAGGAACACAACACTATGAGTAGGGTCTAGTGCTATTTGGCTGTGGTTTTCTGTAAGGTGGAGGTACTTCCCCAGTCGGGCTCTGCTCCAGATTTGAGCGAGATGACATTCGCTGAACGTGCCCTACCACACTTAGCGAGATGCCATTCGCAGTGCCCATACCTCTCTTTTTGGCGTAGTTTAAGGACATAGCCAAGTCCGGACGTAGTTTAAGGACATACCCCGGGTCCAAAACCCGTTATTATGTAACAGTTACATAAACTACTATTATCAGGGGGGTTTCACTACGCAGTTTAGGTACATTTGGCCGGCACGCCTCCCGGGCAGGCGTATGGCAGTGGGCTGCCGCTCGGCTCGCATGATAGTCGTGTCACGTGGCGCTCGCGCAAAATTGAAAACACACAATGGCTTCGAAACCTAAACCTCGATCTGATCCGTATAAAAGATATAATATTGGTTGCCCAGAAACAATATTAGGAACTGACCGATATAGGATTTTCAAAGGAATACGGCTGCGGCATACCTACTTCCGTAAGAATCAGACATATTATTTCCGGATAAAAAATTTATGTTTACAGAATCAACGTTTGTAATTCCTACATATTTATCTTAAAAATAATAAATCAGTAGGTATATGTAGGTACAAAAACTTGTCAAGTGACAACCCGTGCCGACACTCACAGCTCGGTCATTGCGCAAAGAAGATTCACGGTTCGTGCGCGGTTATAAGTTTCAATTTTGCTTGCAGGCGGTGAGTATCGGTATAATTTTATACCTAAATTTGATTTTTGTGAAGGAGTGAATTTTCTGTACGGTAGTACTATTAGTTATTCTGAGCTATTATATAATCGTTAACTAATGAATAGCTTTTCAGTCCAGTACCATGTTTAGGCCACGAAGGGAGTTTGCTGATTAGCCTTTTTATTATACGGGATTGATAAGTTTCATTTTGTCACCATTGTATATAAGTACAATACTTTTTCGACGATTGTTCCAAATAGGCCATCCGACTAAATTTTGGCTACAATACATCCGGGTCCCTCCGGGTCTATTAAAAAGTATGCTCTTGTAGTAGTTGATATCGGTCTACAAAGTTTCAATTCATTAAATTCGACGAGTACCTAGAAAATCTGATTTATGTGAGGGCATGTATATATGAATTTGTTTATTTAATCGCATGGCATGCTTTCACATAATACTTAGGCTATAAATTTAATTTTATAATTCTAAGCAGGTAAAGTCAAATGTCAACATTTAAGTAGGAAGGCAGGTAGGTTTTGGACCCGGGGTATGTCCTTAAACTACGTCCGGACTTGGGTATGTCCTTAAACTACGTCCGGACTTGGGTATGTCCTTAAACTACGCCAAAAAGAGAGGTATGGGCACTGCGAATGGCATCTCCCTAAGTGTGGTAGGGCATGTTCAGCGAATTTCATCTCGCTCATATTTGGAGCAGAGCCCGACTGGGGAAGTATCTCCACCTTACAGAAAACCACAGCTAAATAGCACTAGACCCTACTCATAGTGTTGTGTTCCTGCTGGTGAGTAAGGTTGCTAAAGAGCTCGAAGAGGACCCAGTGTGTTGACGATGAGGGACCTTCTTGTTCCTTTAGCCGTCAACACAGTGAATCCTCCTTTTGTAAAGGGTCGGCAACGCGCATGTGACTCCTTTGGAGTTGCAGGCGTCCATAGGTTACGGTAGCTGCTTACCATCATAAAAAAAAAGCAGTTGAGCCACACGCCTGCTCTGCTCCATATTTAATTGTGATATGTTAGGTAAGTATACGATTTCGATATTTTATTGTAGTTAACCTATTATAGCAGTTAGTTACATAAGTGATTTATTTCATTTTGTGATTGTATTCAGTTTAGGTCCTGTATTGTGAAATAAATTTGATGTTTTATGTGTTTCTCTATAAGGTATTCCCAATTATTTATTTATTAAGGTATTCGAACGCCGTTATAACTGAACACCTATTTCTGCTAGAGACGGGCTTGTTAAATTAAGGTTAACCACGCAAAGAACTTAGTCAATAGAAGTTCGATGGAGTTCCTCTAGAACTAACTACTTCTGGTAGGTACGTGAGACGTTGCGGAGACTAAACAATTATAATTCGGTCTTCGGAACTGGATCAAACTTGCTTGATGCTCTATTTGTTAACCTTTGACTTATTTGTATTGGTAGGTATCTACGTTAGTTACAATAAAGTCGTTTTTGGACAGGGAAATATGATAGAACAAATGCTATTTATTATGTACATACTCATCCACTGCCAAGATGCTATAGCGTTATATCGTACCTATCGTATATTCTTTTAAATTTTAAATAAAATGGAAATATATTATATGCTTTACCAATTCAAGAGTTAAAGTGAAACTTATAGTGAGTAATACAAAACAGCGAGAACTAAAGCTCTTGTACCTTGTTTTGCAAGTTAAATGAATTTGTATCATGCTAGCGTTTCTTGTCATACGAATTGCTTGGAAAAGAAACTTATCAGGTTAAAACCAAGAATTTCATTAAAATTTAAATTGAAACTGTCGCATTGTTATTCACGAAATGTGTTTAGCCCAGCATTATTCTCAAGTCTAGTTACTAGCGTACCTACTGAGCAATGTCTGTTAGATGGCGGGGCCGGGTGATTATTTGGTAAATGTAGGCAATAAGTCTGAGGAAGGGCTCACTTATCTCACATACGTGATGCCCGGCGCAGCCCAGAGCGTGGGATCAAAGTTTATGAGTTAAGCTCACTGGTGGGTACTGTCAGCAGACAAAGTTGTAATATTTATTATTTAGTGCGCTCCCTACGCCTATACATAATACATTGTATTAGCCAATGCCGTGCCGTCAGCGTCGTCAATTTAAAATTGAATATGCAGGTAGTATTACAAAAGACCTAGTGTAAAGGCCTGTTGTGCATGACTCCATATTATGACATAACCTATAAAGTATCTGCGTATCTGCCACAGCACAGTAAGAGCGGATTGTCCTGCAATAGTATTTAGTAGGTAACATAGTAATTTGTGGTTTACCGTGAACTTGAATCGGTCTAATGTAACCGTACCTTCCAGGCCCTATTTTTTATAAAATAAAATGTTTGGGGTTGTTTAGATCTATGTTAAAAAAAATAGTATCTAGACACGCGGCAGCGTGTCAAGCCAAGTTCAAGCAAAGAAACTGGCTAGCCAGCGCCGAGTGTATTATTACACGAACCACTTGGTGCCACTTTTGACCCTTCTATAACTCAAAATCTCTTTAACGTAAACACATAAAATTACGTGTGTTTAATTATACCCATAAGGACATCTAGAAGCCCAAATTTCATGAAGCTAGCTCAAACGGTTATAAAGATATGAAGGTCAAAAAGTCGTAAATTTTAGCACTGACTGACTGACTGACATAGTACCTAAATCTAACCTACTTCCAGATGACCTACAAGGATGAAATTTGGAATGCAGCTCGGTAATTGTGTGTAAGCGTAGGAAAAAATCTAAAAATAAAAAAAAAGTTAAAAAATAGGGGGGTCCCTATACAATTTTTTATTTTATTGTATCGTTGGAACCGTTACAAGCAGATATTTGAAACTATCCTAATATATGTATTATTAAATTTGCTATATAACAGAAATATAAAAATAAAGTTAAGTCAAAAATAAGTGGTGTCCCCATACAAAAAACTTGTAATACCCGCTAAACGACCGGCCAACGGTGTGTCGTCGGCGGCGCGCGGCACCACATAATTACACGCAGAACAGAAGTAAAACTACGTAAAAGCGCTCCCGAGCAACACATAAAATATAGGCACCGCTTACGAATACCGATTTAATTATTTATTGTTTTATTACATTTATGTTCATCCTGCTTCTTTCTCAACGATGAATTAAATGATTGTCATACTATAACCACAAACGTTCTTCGTGCCTAAACCAGTAACAGTATAAAAGTGAAGTACATACATGAGATTCAATGAATAAATAAATATACTTTATACAACCCGTTCGCTATAAGTTTGCCATAAAAACATTAAATCTCAATACCTGCCTAGTTGTCTTTATAAAAAGTAATGATATCCCACCAAAAACATAAATGTAAAAAAGGAGTGCCAAGTTCAATACAAAAATTATGCTTGGCTATGGGCTTCGCCGCAAAAAGAATGGAGATCTAAATGAGTGCCATGTTCTATGCAAAATCCAAATATGTATTTATAGCAACAAAATAACATTATGAACAAGTATTAAACTCTATTTCTTTGCTTTATTGGATACCTATAACAATTGCTGTTATTTAAACATGTGAGATCTTAAAGTAGGTTAGATTTGACTTGGCCAGTTTTTATCAGAATTAAAATATATATATGTTGAATAACTTTATAAAATGACTGATGTAATGAAAACTGGCCAAGTCAAATCTATCCTACTTTAAAATCTCACATTTTTAAATAACAGCAATTGTTATGACATCCAATAAAGCAAAGAAATAGAGTTTAATACTTGTTTATAATGTTATTTTGTTCCTATAAATACATATTTGGATTTTGCATAGAACTTCGCACTCATTTAGATCTCCATTCTTTTTGCGGCGAAGCCCACAGCCAAGCATAATTTTTGTATTGAACTTGGCTCTCCTTTTTTACATTTATGTTTTTGGTGGGATCTAGATTACAGCTGAGGTTGGGAAAATAGGGCTTTCCGGCCAAGTAGGTATAGAACCCAGGCCTTACCCGCCACCGCCTAGGCCTGTAAAGTACTATGAAAACCCTTTTCATATCAAGTGGGCACGAGGTGATACTTATTATCACTAACGTTACGACAACATTTCCACGCATGTTTGAGCAAATAGTATTTTCCAATATTCTGCAGCTTTTAATCATAAATCTCGTTTTAGCCACCTAACACTATATAGAAACGTCCTAAGATGGTAAAATAGTTTGCAGACCGTACTAAACGCGGCGTTTGGAAGACAAATGAAACACTTTGTTGCAGACAAACCGTCATGGGGTTTTTCTTCACGCATGAATTATTTGCGAATAAATCTGCGTTACTCGAGATTATGACGTCTGATTTTCTGATCTCTGGATAAACTCCCACTAGAGATTTGGCCCGGGGTAGTATTTTCGTTGTGTTGAGGTTTAGCATGATTGTTAGTTGTAGGTGAAAGATGAATAAGGCAGTCTTTACATTGGTTCACTTTACACTGGACATATCATAGAGTAGGTACGTAAGTACTAAACAAAATAAAATAGCTTGAACCGTAAATGTCCCAACAATTAACTGTCGTCTGTGAGTATAAGTACCTAAAAAGTTAAAAGTAGGTATTATATTATATGGCCCGAAAGAAAATACTTACTTTTATAAAAACGAACGATAATGTAGATAAGTTATTGAAGTGAAAACTTCTTTTATCTACACTCACATTGTAAGCCCTCTGAAACGTGTTCAAAAATGGTAGGCAATGGCTAGCATTACCACAACCGATTTTACCATGATAAGCTTTTATGTGTGGCAGTAACGTAATTTTAATGACGGTTGCAATAAAACACTTCTATAATTGCATTAACACGTTTAATTTTGAAGATAAAGTAAATTATTTAAAATTAGCAACAATAATCAGATTATTTAAAATTAGCATTTCACGTAAAAATTACAATAACGGTATCTATATAAAGATATTTCACATTCAATAACTTCCTTAGTGGTCAGAATGTAATTAAATTACAATAATCAAAATATTTAAAATTAGCATTTCACTTAAAAATGAAGATAACTGTACCTATATAAGGATATTTCACATTCAATAGTTACCTTAGTGGTTAGAATGTAATTAAATTACAATAATCAGAATATTTAATATTAGCACTTCACATAAAAATGACGATAACTGTACCTATATAAGGATATTTCACATTCAATAGTTACCTTAGTATCGTAAACGTCTACTTTCCGCACAAAAGGAAAATAAAAAGGATGGAGTACTAGCAAAACTGGTAAGTACAAATAAAGACTCGGCTGGTAATTTGGCTGCAGGAAAATAATGGGTCAATGAGGCGGGTGATATGGATGGTGACAGATGATTCGCTGGCTGAACGTAGCCTAAATTAAAGAGCCAGGTCTTTGTACGCCCGTCAAACGAGGCAATTAGAATTTCGGGGATATTTTAGCAAAACAACAAAAAAAAGGCTATTATGGCACAAAAACGCTGGATACAAAAAAAAGGAATCGGATTTACAACGTTTTTAAAAAAATGTAAATAATATGATATTCTCGAAAGACAGGATAGCTAAAACTGTAGTTAAATTTTAATAGAGTTCGTGGGCAAGCGTCCCCTTCGGTTTAGGCAGACCCAACAGCTCGCTGAACTCTCTTTCTCACTTTGAGAGCCCGCTGGATGCGGGCTCTAATTCTCCGATGACGGTGAAGAATCACGCGGAACACGCGGCGGTTGCAGACCGTCTCGCCGCTCCGGCACCCACAAGCGCCTTCCGGAATCCTTCCGGCTCAGGCGGTCCCACTGTATAGCACTTGCTACATAATATATGTAGCCTTTTTGCCCGGCAACGTATTTGGTTTTGTTTTTGCTTCAATAATGTATTAGCACTTGCTATATAATGTTTGAACACAAAGATCTAGAGAAATAAATCGCACTTCACCACGATGCAACTAAGCAAATTATAAAAACCCTCAGACTAAACCAGAATATGTGTTTCCTTTAAAAATCTCCCCGTCGATCTGACACACTCAATCAAAAATTAACTTTTTCTTTTTTGACAATCTGGAATACCTCAAAAATTCATATTCAAAATTAGGGAGGATATTATCTCAATTTTATAACTGCCAGTCGTATTACAAAATGCGGACTGATATAAGCGCCATCTACCCGTAATGTCGTGAATCACAATGTACGCTTTTTTATATATCAACCGTGACCTAGCCTTATACCTCCCTTAGACACAGAAGTTCTAAAGAAAGTCGACAGATGTCGTACGATAAACGTAGCGTCATGCTACAGCATCTCCCTACCAAACAAAGAAACAAACAAACAACAACACAAGAAAACACAAGAAAACTAACCCCAAGCAACAAAAAAACACCACTTAATGCTAAGGCCAAAAAAGGTACAACAAGAGAAACGAATTCCAAGAAAACAAAACCAACCAGTTATTAACATTATCCGTAAAGACTAATCTAATAGATTAAGAAGATGCCAACCAACGCGTCACGCGGTCCAAGACGCGACGGCCGGGATAGGACAGAACTGCACCTGGCCACAGATCTTAATCCCTCACATCGAGTCATCAAATTATACAACCAGGCTATCATAGACCGGGAAAGATAAACGAAGCCTTAAGCACCAACGGTAAAAAAAGTCAAATCTGGAAAAGGCGCAAGGAAACGCTCAAACGAAACCAAAAAAACGATAAGAAACGAATCAAGCAAGGATTACCGATAAGGGAATGGCGGACTAAAGCGCATTTTAGAATTTTGAGAAATCTGAACGGGCCGAAAGAAGAAACTATTTCAAG
Organism: Pammene aurita; assembly: GCA_947086415.1. NCBI lineage: Eukaryota > Metazoa > Arthropoda > Insecta > Lepidoptera > Tortricidae > Pammene > Pammene aurita. The sequence continues at coordinate 14,170,789 of OX352299.1, forward strand.
ATATCTTTAATATGATAGGTACCGACGTGCTCGGAATCGGTATCAGCCAGTACATATACCTGTGGAGACACCCGTCTAACCACACGGCACCGAACGAAACGTGGAGCGAATTTACCGCCTCGAAAAGGATCAGCGGAGCCACGCTGGAAATTCCGGCGCCAAACGATTTGGTCACCAACGATTCTTGGCGAAGAACGGTTCGTGTTGAACTTGCGGCGTTACGATGAAAGGCCAAAGCCATCGAATCAGAAACTTTATCGTACACCTCACGAAGCGTCTGAAGATTCGAAGCGCGTTCCCTCCGGCTGAGTCCCACATCTTGGTCCACAACCTGATTCTCAACACGTTCACGAATCATTGACAACTCGCGGCCGTACATCAAAAAATTCGGTGTATAAGCAGTAGCCAAATTTATACAAGAGTTTAAATAAAGAGCGACCCGATGTAAATGACCCGACCAACTGCGTTGGTCATTTTCAACTAAAATGCTCAAAGTAGTAATCACGACCTGGTTATATCTCTCCACAACATTCGCTTGTGGCGAATACTATGGGGTATAACACGGACCTGGAATATTATAGCTCGCCAGGAAATCCAGAAATTGACGACTATGAAAAACTGTAGCGTTGTCACAGAGAATATTAGTAGGAACACCGTACCGCAAAATAACCTACGACTCTAATGCCATCGATATTGACCTCGCATTCACCAACTTCAAAGGGACCAACCAAACAAATTTGGTAAAAACGTCAACCAAAGTCAAAATATAACGACAACCATTACGGCTAACCGGTAAAGGACCAACTAAGTCAATGGAAAGAAGATCCATTGGAGCCGCAACACGACGAGGAAATAAGCGAAGTCCACGAGGTTGTGAATTTGCAATTTTATAAGACTTGCAAATCTGACATTCGGAAAGGAACCTTGTAACAGCACGGTACATATTCGGCCAGTAGTATAAGTCACGAGCTTTTAAATACGTTTTCATAACACCAGGATGAACGTTGGGAAATCCATTATGAATTTCAGCAACCGCCTCTCTAGTCCTTGAAGCAGGAAGAACTATACGCCACGGATTAGGTGCTAATGGGTTTTCGATAGATACCCTGCGCATGAAGACACCATCCCGAAGAGCAAATGCAGTAAACATTTGAGGATTGTCCAAAACCCCCTGGTAAATTCGTTCATACCAAGGATCTCCAGAAGGATCCATGCCACGCGCGAATGAGATAAGCCCAACTTGAGCGCGGGACAAGGCGTCAGGAACAACATTAAGGACACCTTTTTTATGTTCAATCTCAAAGTTATATTGGGAAATCAAAGTTGCCCAACGAGCCAAGCGCCCGGTAGGATTATCAAGGGTGATCAACCATTTAAGAGCAATATGATCAGTAATGATCTTAAACCTCATTCCATCGAGATACCCGCGGAAATGCTTTATGGAATCAACAACAGCGAGAAGCTCATGTTCGGTTGTCCCGTATCCACGTTCAGCTTTAGTGAATAAACGAGAATAATAAGCAATTGGATGTTCAACGCCGTCCAACTCTTGAGCCAGGACCGAGCCTAAGCCAACCTGGCTAGCGTCACATTGAAGGATAAAAGGTTTCGAAAAATCCGGGCAAGCCATCAACGGAGCGCTCATCAAGGCATCCTTCAATTTAGAAAAAGCTTCACTAGCACTATCGTTCCAATCGATGGAATCACGTCCCTTTCTCTTACCGATAAGTGCCGTCAGAGGAGCAATAATCGAAGAAAAACCATCCACGAAACGGCGATAATACGAACACATACCAATGAAAGCACGTAGAGACTTGGCAGAAGAAGGGGTAGGGTAATCCCTAATAGCTTCTAATTTCTTCGGATCAGTTTGAAGACCACGCTCATTGACGATGTAGCCGAGATACTTCAATTCAGACTTACAAAACTCGCGCTTATCTAAATTAACCGTAAGACCAGCTTCTTTCAATCTATCACGAACCTTACGAATAAGCCGCATATGACTGTCAAAATCACGAGACACCAAAATCAAATCATCAACATAGCCGAAGATAAAATCCTCAGACTCAGACTCAAAATTGACAATCATGCCAGTAAGCCTCTGCATCTCGGACGCAGCGTTGGTTAAACCAAAAGGGAGACGAACGGACTCAAAGAGGCCCCTTTGGGGTATAATAAAGGCCGTTTTCTCACAACTGCCCTTATCAGCTAAGGGGATTTGCCAAAAGGCGCTCCTAAAATCCAACGAAGTTAGATATTTGGCACCTCGTAGGTTATCAAGGATGTCCTGGACGCGCGGGAGAGGGTATGAATCCCTGATGGTGTCGCTGTTCAACTTCCTACTGTCCACGCAAAACCTGACACTACCATCTTTCTTGGTAACCATCACCACTGGGGAAGCCCAGGGTGATCGTGAGGGACGAATAACGCCTGACTCTAACATCTTGTCGATCTCTTCGTTGAGAATCTTGAGTTTGACTGGAGATAAGGGATAGTAACGTTGGTGGATGGGCGAACCAACAGTCTCAATCTTATGTGAAAGCCACGAAGTACAACCTAATCCAGCTTTATCAGAAGAAATCTCCTCGTACTCGTCAATAACAGATTGGAGTTTTGATTCCTGCAGTGGTGCAAGCACCGTACGAGGGTGGACATAGCGAACCTCACCTACTCGTGGGACTGCGACAGGAACATGATGTGAAGCGACGTAAAGCTTACCTGACAAACCATCACGGAATGCCTTCTTTAAAATGTCAATGAGACCAACAGCATTCCAAAACTCAATTCCTAAAATAAATGCAGTAGGAAGATTACTGCTCACTAGACAGGGGTGCAGAACGCGAATGCCACTAAAAAGATTGGGGACGTCCAAACCGCCTGGAATTTCAATAGGAGAATTGTCGGCGGAGACAACATAAGGCCGGATATCCTCGTGATATGTTATACTGAGCTCCGATAAGAGGGATATATCAATTAGTGAAACCTGAGCACCAGAGTCCAAAAGAGCTCTTACCGAAGAGCCAGCAACTAAAACATCAATAAAAAGTCTATTATCCGGGGCATTATTAATATAAACGGGCGACACCGATGGACCTCTCAGTGCGCCACTTATTCGTTTTTTGACGGACCAGAATTACACCAACACGCTTACACTTGAAACACACTGCCCCTGAAACGTTAGGACAATTACGATAGTTGTGACCAGTTGCATCACACTTCATACACACTATAGAACTGGGTTGACCTACAACTTGAGCACTAATCGGTGCAATAGCCAAACGTGCTGGACGTGAACCTTGAAAGGCTTCAAAATTTTTCGCGACGTCTAACAAACCATCAATATCCCTGACCACGTTAGTTGCAAGACAAGGATGATATCTAGGATTCATTCCATATTTAATAATGTTAAACAGGTTGTCTTCGCAAACCGGTGTACGAAGCTTTGCGTTTAGATCGCGCGCCTGAATAACAAAATCAACCACTGACTGGTTGTCCTTCTGTAATAAAGCGCGAAGTTGGCTCTCAAGCTTGAAATCGAAATCGGCTACGTCGAAGGTTTTAATGAAATCAGACTTTAATTCCGCATAAGTAAGACCCGGATATCTGATTGCCCTAAAATGTTTCAAGGCACTATCTGACAACAATTCATGGAAACGTCTGACAACATATGAAGGATTGACGTTACGCGCCATACCTTCTTCCTCGATTCGAAAGAAAAATTCGCGAACACAAGTGTCACCGGAAAAGTGCAAGTTCCATTTCGTATGTAATTTAATCTTTGAAAGGAAAAGGCGGGAGAAGTCCGGACATATGCATCACTTGGGGTCGTGGTTCAGAATCAAAAAACTGTTCTTCATCGTTTGCCATTGGTTCTAAAATCCTCGGATGGTGCGAGTTTAACGACGAGTGCGCATGAGGCGTCTCAGCAATTGATCCTTCATTACTTAAGTGCGACATGGCGAAAAGTCGAATGTTGTCTTGCGTTGCAAGTTCAAACAAAAAATAAAGTTAATCGACCTAAAAATTAAAATCCAAAGTTCGAGTATATCAGTGGTCTAAACCAAGCGCTTAAGTCAAAGAAAGAAAATAACACTCGAAGTCTAAATGCTAAGTTAGAGTTCGAATTAAAAAAAAAAAACAAGTTCAGTTTCGGAAAAAAAAAAACAAAACGCAAATCATACATTCTATGTCTGACTTACCTGCGAATTCCCTAACGTCTACGGGCTCTAACTACAGGACACAAACTATGAAATAAGGTATTTGGGATATGTTACGGGTAATTGAGAAAATTTGCAGTAAAACACTTCTATAATTGCATTAACACGTTTAATTTTGAAGATAAAGTAAATTATTTAAAATTAGCAACAATAATCAGATTATTTAAAATTAGCATTTCACGTAAAAATTAAAATAACGGTATCTATATAAAGATATTTCACATTCAATAACTTCCTTAGTGGTCAGAATGTAATTAAATTACAATAATCAAAATATTTAAAATTAGCATTTCACTTAAAAATGAAGATAACTGTACCTATATAAGGATATTTCACATTCAATAGTTACCTTAGTGGTTAGAATGTAATTAAATAACAATAAACAGAATATTTAATATTAGCACTTCACATAAAAATTACGATAACTGTACCTATATAAGGATATTTCACATTCAATAGTTACCTTGGTATCGTAAACGTCTACTTTCCGCACAAAAGGAAAATAAAAAGGATGGAGTACTAGCAAAACTGGTAAGCACAAATAAAGACTCGGCTGGTAATTTGATTTGGCTGCAGGAAAATAATGGGTCAATGAGGCGGGTGATATGGATGGTGACAGATGATTCGCTGGCTGAACGTAGCCTAAATTAAAGAGCCAGGTCTTTGTACGCCCGTCTAACGAGGCAATTAGAATTTCGGGGAATTTAGCAAAATAACAAAAAAAACTATTATGGCACAAAAACACTGGATACAAAAAAAAGGAATCGGATTTATAACGTATTTAAAAAAATGTAAATAATATGATTTCTCAAAAGACAGGATGGCTAAAGCTGTAGTTGAAATTGAAAAGAGTTCGTGGGTAAGTGTCTGCTTTGGTTTAGGCGGACCCAATAGCTCGCTGAACTATCTTTGTCACTTGGAGAGCCCGCTGGATGCGGGCTCCAATTCTCCGACGACGGTGAAGAATCACGCGGAACACGCGGCGGCTGCAGACCGTCTCGCCGGTCCGGCACTCACAAGCGCCTTCCGGAGTCCCTCCGGCCTAGGCGGCTCCACTGGTGGCCCTTTTGTCCGGCAACGTATCCGGTTTTTAAAAAGAATTTGGATTTAATTCAATAATGTATCAGCACTTGCTATACAATGTTTGAACGCAAAGATCCAGGGAATTAGATCGCACTTCAACACGTTGCAACTAAGCAAATTATAGCAAAACCCTCAAACTAAACCAGAATATGTTTTTTTCTTTAAAAATCTCCTCGTCGATCTGACACACTCAATCAAAATCAACTTTTTCTTTTTTTGACAATCTAGAATACCTCAAAAATTCACATTCAAAATTAACGCGAGTATTATCTCAATTTATAACTGCCAGTCGTGTATCACAGAATGCGGACTGATATAAGCGCCATCTACCCGTAATGCCGTGAATCACAATGTACGCTTTTTTTTTATATCAACAACGACCTAGCCTTAGACCTTCCTTAGACACGGAAGATCTGAAGAAAGTCGACAGATGTCGTACGATAAACGTAGCGTCATGCTACAGCATCTCCCTACCAAACAAAGAAACAAACAAACAACAACACAAGAAAACTAACCCCAAGCAACAAAAAAACACAACTTAATGCTAAGGCCAAAAAAGGTACAACAAGAGAACCCTAAACGAATTCCAAAAAAAACAAAACCAACCAGTTATTAACATTACCCCTAAAGACTAACCTAATAGATTAACAAGATGACAAAACGCCAACCAACGCGTCACGCGGTCCAAGACGTGACGGCCGGGATAGGCCAGAAACTGCACCTGGCCACAGATCTTAATCCCTCACATCGAGTCATCAAATTATACAACCAGGCTATCATAGACCGGGAAAGATAAACGAAGCCTTAAGCACCAACGGTAAAAAAAGTCAAATCTGGAAAAAGGAGCAAGGAAACGCTTAAACGAAAACAAATAAAACGATAAGAAATGAATCAAGCAAGGATTACCGATAAGGGAATGGCGGACTAAAGCGCATTTTAGAATTTTGAGAAAACTGAACGGGCCGAAAGAAGAAACTATTTCAAGATATCTTTAATATGATAGGTACCGACGTGCTCGGAATCGGTATCAGCCAGTACATATACCTGTGGAGACACCCGTCTAACCACACGGCACCGAACGAAACGTGGAGCGAATTTACCGCCTCGAAAAGGATCAGCGGATCCACGCTGGAAATTCCGGCGCCAAACGATTTGGTCACCAACGATTCTTGGCGAAGAACGGTTCGTGTTAAACTTGGCGGCGTTACGATGAAAGGCCAAAGCCATCGAATCAGAAACTTTATCGTACACCTCACGAAGCGTCTGAAGATTCGAAGCGCGTTCCATCCGGCTGAGTCCCACATCTTGGTCCACAACCTGATTCTCAACACGTTCACGAATCATTGACAACTCGCGGCCGTACATCAAAAAATTCGGTGTATAAGCAGTAGCCAAATTTATACAAGAGTTTAAATAAAGAGCGACCCGATGTAAATGACCCGACCAACTGCGTTGGTCATTTTCAACTAAAATG